>JANTQA010000023.1:22854120-24281180 GCA_027625915.1 Anaeramoeba flamelloides
TGTCGAAAGAGCATCAACAAGTTTGACCTCATCCTCAACACTCCAGCCTAAAGAATATACAGATTTGGTTGGTGCAGTAAAAAGTTGATAATTGTGATTTGACTTGTGCTTTCCGATCTTTTTGATTTGAGCTTTATTTATTTTGAGTTATTAATTGGTAGAGTTATTATTTTATTTGGGTTGTTGGTATTGGTTTTTTTTAATTATTTTTTGGTTTTTGGGTTGCTGGTTTTTGGTACAAAAATAATGAAAAAAAAATATTAACAAAAAAAAGATTATGCAATCAATTAATCGTAAAAACATAAAATACAAATTGTGAATTATTTTTGTTCTTGAAAATGATTTATTTTGAAACACAAAAATATCGTTCATTTCACTTTTTACAATATAAATTTTGAATCCCTTTTTTTTTTATTATGGAATGGGAGGGTCTCTAGATTTCTAAATTAAAAAAGAATTCGATTACAAATTGTAAGTGTTTTTTTGATTTAGTTTTTTTTGATTTAATTAGCTGAGGGGGCCAGAACAGAATTAAGAATAGAAATACGTTAAAATGTTGGTAAGGGTAAAAAGAAAGATAAAAAAAAAACACAGCAATTCAAAACATTAAATAAAAAAGAAATTTTTTTGATTTTTACTTCGGCACCTTTTGAAAAACAGTCTGAACAAAGCAAAGTTTCCTCACATTCAGCACAAATTATCATAATATTATCAGCAATATCTTTTTTACAAGAAACACAATGAAATGCTGGTAAAGGTGTCTTACGAGAACTCATTTGTTTAAATCAGGAAACCAGAAAGGGTCGGTGTACAAATACAGGTTGTAAGTTTCCAGGTTGTTTTATGTAAATTGAAAAGAAAAGAATACAAAAAGAAAAAAATGAAATGTTGGTCTTTGAATAAAATATGGGATAAATTTTTCCTTGCTTATTTTTTTTCAATATTCTATCATTTTAGTATTAAATGTTACCTCAAGTTCCCAATGTAAAGTGAAAAAAAAAGGACCAAACTAATAAATAGAGATTATAAATCCTCATCTATTACTTGAAGTATCTTATTTTGGAAGAGAGAAAAGCAAAATAAAGTTAAAAATTTCAGAATATTTTTCTCATAGAGCAGTATCAACAAGAGAGCTATTTTGATCAAAATAGAATTTAAAATTATAAGAGTGTTGGATTTCAAAAGTTGTAAGTTATGTGAGTCTTTATATATTTCTTAAATTATTAAGAATAAACATTTATTCAATACAATTCGAGAATGTGTTGGTTATTTGGGAAAAAAAGTGAAATAAGCAAAATAAGTTCAACTTAATTTTAAATTGGAAATATTAATAGAACCTGAGTATGAAAAGTACACATCAATTAATAAAGGAAAAAATAAATAAACTATCTTTCAAAATCATTGGCCCATTAAAAATTAAAATTTTAAAGAAAAATATTTTTAATAATTGAAGATATCTATTATAATATAAAAATTTCGATTTTAATATTCAATACTATACTCAAGAGATATTTATTTTTTGTCTAAAAATAAAAGAAAGAAAAAATTAAAAAAGCGGTTAGAAAAATTTGGACATTTATTTTGAAAGAAGCATTACAGAAAAAATAGAAAATTTAAAAAATTAAAAAAACCCATTAATTGATTCCCCTTAAATTTGAATAACTCAATCTAATCACCTATTCATATTTGAAACTAAATTTTTTTACTAATTCATCTGTTACTTCCATCCAATTTTTCATTTTCATTTTCCAGTTTAACAAAACATTGTTGGAAAAATAAAAAAGAGAAGAAATGATTTATTTGCAAACTTTTCATTGTGAGAGGGAAAACTTCAAAACGATACAAAATCTATTCAAAATTCAAAGGTAAGGTGGGCCATTTATTATGAAATTTAGTTTACTTTAATTCAAAAGAAAGGCGCCAGATCTAATAACAGTTTTTTTAATACTCTCTTTAGGTAAGAGTTTTCATTTTGTCCATCTATCATTCAAAGATTTATAAAAACTAATGATACACTTTTGAGATCTCCAAAACCACTATAATGATTTTGATATGAAAGTAGATTTAAATTGTATTTATTGGTTTGATTGAAAAAAATATAAAGGGTCTATTCTTTGAACTCAATTTGTAACTTGTATAAATTAACGTTACTTTTCCTTTTCTGGTTTCTGTGATTCTATTAATATTCCCTATAAAAAATTTTCTTTATCTTTTTTCTCAAACAATTATGTTTATTTTAACTTTTAAGGTTTATAAAACTTGAAATTGAAAAAACAATTATCTTGTGTCTGGTGTGGTGTGCATGTTATTTTGGCTCTTAGCTGATCGATATTCAACTTGGTAAGATTTTTAGAGTACTTTAAAATTGCATTTTCTGATAATTCAATTTTTCTTTTTTTCAAAATCCAAATTTAAAATTTTAAGACTAATATAATTGAAGTAAAGTATTAAAAAAATGTGATTTGTACGTTGTTAAATTACAATTTTAAGTAGATTTGATTTTATTTGGGGCTTTTAAAGAAAAAAATTTATTCATAGAGTTAATTAACAAAAAGTAAAATCATAATTTTATTTTGCAACCTAAAAATCTAAATTTATTCTTAAACACCTACCAATAAACTCATCTTACATTCTTCAATTCGGATTTTGGAAAAAAAAAATAAATTGTCAGAAATTTCGGTTTTCAACTACTATTATATCCTATACCAAGTCAAAGATCGATCAAATAAGAACCAAATTAACAAATCACTATACCCTACACAAGGTAATCTCTTTTCAAATTTCAGGGTACGTAAACCTTAATAATTATTGATTTCAAGTCAACTTCAAATACATTATTGTTGGTGCATATTAGTTGGGTTCTATCTGAAATATTTAATGGGTTGACATGAAATGGAGAATTCTAGAGTACTAGTATGTAACTATTGGTGGCATGTTATAGGAGTACTCGAAACTTCAAATGTATCAAATAATTTAAAGGGTAAAAGAATGTGAAAATTAACTTTTAACAATTAAGCAAGATCATTTTCTTATTAAAGAGTCTGAATAATCTTATAAAAAAGACCCACATTTCAATGGCCAATTTCAAGGCCCAGCAGTCAATATACGAATTGCAAATTTAAATAACTACTTTTCAAAAATGTGTGGAAAAATGTAAATTAATCGCTAAAAAATCGAGTTTTTTTCAAATATTAAATAATTAACCAACTATTATTTTGTTAAATTATTTTACACATCTTTGAAATCTATTCAAAAAAATTTCTCTTAATAAAAAGGAAACAAAACTACTCAGTCTTGGGGTTTTTATGTAAATGATTATTGGGTAACTCTTGAAATTAAAAAAATTGAAAAAATATTTCCTTTTAGAAGTTCTAAATCTGAATTATTAAATACTGGAATATTATTTTTTTTGTTTCTGACTTTATATTTCCAAAAAAGTAATTAAAATAAAAATCCCAAAAGAAAATTTTAGGATAGTGATCGTTTAGTAAAAAATTGAATAAATTATTCTTTAAAAATATTTATCCGAGATTTCGAGAGTCACAAAAACTATTTGAGTTAATAAGGAATTAATCCCTTTTACCCTCAATTGTAATAAACTTTTATTATCGACAAAACTACGGTGAAGATAATCCCTTAATTATCAAAAGATATCACAAAATTTTTTTTTCATTTTTTTCAAAAGGTTATTTCACAATTACCTGACACCACAACAAAATTTATTCAATTCAAATAAAATGAGACCTTTAACAAAAGAAGAAACAAAAATTTTTTTTGAAAAACTCTCAGAATACATTGGGAAGAATATCAAAAGACTTTTAAAAAGATCCGATGAAACTTATATTTTTAGATTACATCGCGAAAGGGTCTATTATGTAAAAGAAAGTTTAATGAGAAAGGCGTCTGCTTTTTCACGTAAAAAATTGGTTTCCTTTGGGACTTGCTTTGGGAAATTCACAAAATCGAAAAAGTTTCGATTACGTATTACTTGTTTAGTAAATTTTTTTTTTTTTTTTTTTGAATTGATCCTTTATCTTTCTTTTTTTCCTTTCGTTCCTCCTTTATTTGAAATTTGTTTTGTTTCGTTTCTTCAAGAACTAGAAAGATTGATCAACATAAAGTTTTTAAATGAGTTGTTTTTTGCAAACATTCTCCAAATCACAATTAATCCTTAATCCAACAAACAACAACAAAATTCTACTCTTTTCTCTTTTTTCTTTTTGGTAACACTATTAACCCTTAATAAACCATTTCATACACCAAACACCACATTTAAAACCCAAGGATCTTCTTTCTCAATATGCCTTATATAAAGTCTGGGTAAAACCTTCTGCAGAATTAAGTTTTCTTTATGGTAACCATATTCTAAAAGCTGGTCTTGGAAGGATCAGCGAAAATACTCCACAGTACCAAGGAGTGGTTGTCTTTTCGATGTCGGATATACCTCTTGGATTTGGTAGGGTTGCTCGAAGCACATTTGAATGTAGAAATCTTGAACCAGAAGCCATTGTCTGCTTTCACCAGGAAGATATTGGACAATATTTAAGAGAAGAAGCTACTCTAATTTAAAAGGTTTTTTTCTTTTTTCTTTTTCTTTACACATCTTTTAATTGGGTAAAACTTTCTACCAATTTAATTTTGTCATAATTTGTTTTTTAAAATAAATTTTCACCTTAGATTAACCCAATTTTGTTTTGTTTTTTATTTTGTTTATTACTTTAATGGTTATCAGGGTTTTTTTTTTTTTCTTTTTGTTTCGTTATTTAAGGGAATAGTAAACTAAAAAAAATCTTAAAGTAAATCTATGAGCAAATTCAATAAAAAATTTACCTCACCGTTGTGGAAAAAAAGTGAAACAAGGTTTTTAATTGGGAACATTACTGAAAATGAAAAGTAAGATCAATGAAAAAAAGAATAAATCAATAAATAAAGACAAAATGAAGTATTCGCCACAATAACAGTTTTTTTAATACTATCTTTTAGTCTGGGTTTTTCTTTGTTTGATCAATTATTAAAAATTTGTTAAAAAAATTGACTATTTTTGAGATCTCCAAAACTACAACAACAATTTCGATACTGTTAATTGCAGAATAAAAAGATCAAAAATTTCATTTAGCTTTCCAAAATAATAACCAACCCTCAAGAATTAAAATAAACCATCAAAGTTCCCAATTTTAGAAGAGACAATTAATAATCTTCATCATTGTTTCAGTATTAAAAATTTGAAAATGATAGCATGACTAAAAAATCTTTTTTTGGAAAGCTGAATGAAAAGTTTTTTCCATTTTTTTTGCAACAAATAGTAAATCAAGTGATTTAAATTGTATTTGTTGGGTTGATTGAAAATAATATAATGGGTTATTATTTGAAGTTAATTGGTTTCTTCTTTTTATTGATTTTACTTTTCATTTTCAGTAATGTTCCCAATTAAAAACCTTGTTTCACTTTTTTTCCACGTTTCACTTTTTTTCCACAACAGTCATCTTGAAATTGAAAAATAAAATAAAAATCTGATTACTAAAAGAACAAACTTACTTTTAATGCTATTTTCAAAAATGAATTATTGTTTTTAAAAGTTTTGATCCATTTTTGAAAATTATCAAAATTCAACATATTTCCAAATTATTTCAAAAAAATTTTTTCTTTGAAAGAAGAAAGAAATCTTATTATTTTTGAAGGGTGTGTATCAAAATACACTTTAAAAATGAAATCACAAAATTTGTAAATTAATTTGGAAAAAAGGAACTTAATTTTAAAAAAATTATAATAATTAATTTAAACTTGAAAAAATATAATATTTTGATTCAAAGAACAGTTCAAATCAATTTTCTTTCTTTTGTTGAATGAAAAAAAATGAGAAAAACAACCAAAATATATCAAATTAAAAATTCTTCCAAAATACTTTTTTAAAACCTTATAATTTCAACTTATAATCTAAAGAAATACTTTTGAATTTGATTATTTTTATTCAATAATTAATAACCAAATCGTAATTTTTATAAGTGAGTTCCTAACAACACAAAGATTAAATGTATTAATAGACCTTACAATTTTTTCTCAATTCTATAAAGGTTTTCAAACAAATCAAAATAATTAGGAACAACCTCGATTTTTTTTTGGAAATTCTAATATAAAGATCCAATTTTGATAATATTTGAATATTTGATTTTATTATCACAAATAATATTTGTATTTGAAGAATAAAAATCCTAGATCTATCAGTTCTTCGAAATATTAATTAAGGGGGTTTTATTGTAAATATTATACCAGATACCAATCTCAAAAATGTAGAATAATTATTATTATAAGATATCTGAAATAATTCATTTTTATATGTTTCATTTATTTCAAACAAGTAAAACTCATAATGTGTATTTTATTGGACTAAAATTTGATTTTTAAATTTATTTGTTCAATTTAAAACTTTTTCGAAAATCAAAGTAATTTCAATAGAAAAAAAAAATCAAAAAAAAAAAACACTATTTATAAAAAAAAAAAAATTATTTTAAATGAATCTATCAAATATTCCCGAAAATACCCGAAAATCGAAAATACCCGAAAATTTTTTAACCACGAAAAAACACTTTTTGAACAACTTCTATGAAACACTGGAGTCTAATGTACTGAGTATAAAGGTAAATTTGGCCTTTATTTTTGAAAAAAAATTTTTTTCTGAAAATACTGGTATTTGTATTTGAAATGGGTTAAAATTTTCACTTCAGTTTCCTATATTTTGCTTCAATAAAAAGAGTTTCTCAATTAGATAGGTTGTAATTTTTGTCTTTGATAGAATAAGGAAATTGAAAATGCAGTGAAAATTTTTCCCATTTAAAATTCAAACATCAGTATCAAAATTCAAAAAAATTAAATTTTAGGGAATATTATTCAACCCATTTTGTGTGAAAGGGATTAAGTATCCTAGACGAATGTAACATTTTTGATCATTTCGAAATGGTATTAACTAAATGAGAGAATATGTACTTGAATTGAAAATTTCTAATTGTTTATCATTACCCATAATTTTGGAATATTAAATACAATCCAAAAATAACCGAGTAATATCTAATCGTACAACACATACTTATACCCTACATAAGGTGACACAAGCCAAACTTTATTTAACTTCATATTCAATAAAAGGAACTGGTTTAACGAAAAGATACTAAAACAGACCCCTACCAAACCAAACATAACCCTTACCAATGCCCTGGCATACCTATACACTTACCCTAATAAATACCAACAATTACTCAAATATACTGAAAATGTACCAAAACCTCTTTAAAGTAGTTTAAAGTAGAAAATTCAAAAAAAAATATTTTGTCTGAAAGTAAAATTGTTATTTTACCGTTAAACTGGGTATATTAGTACGAATGTTTCATAGAAGTTATCCATAACGTGTTTTTATGTGGTTAAAAAATTTTCGGGTATTTTCAAGAATATTTCAAACACCCATTTTAAATATGTAGATAAAAGATGATAAACATCTTTACTAAAATAAAATTTTTTGATTTTTAACGTGTTTAAAGTTCATTTAAAACATACCACATTGATCTCAAAAAAAAAAAAAAAAAAAAAATTAGTAGTAATTTTCTTTTTTTTTTTTTAAATAAAAGGGTTATTATTTGTTAGAAACCCTAATATGTTCAAGGGTAAAAAAATGTTAAATTCCCGCAATTAGGATTCTTATGGTAAAAGTGATTTAATTCAGAGTATCTAACTTCGGATTTATGGCAATTTTAAAGTGTGTTTTTCTCTGTACTATATATGTATTATTAATTTCAAATTAGTCGAACATAAATGTTATTAAATTGGTCCATGGGAAATAAAATTAATAAGTTTTCAAATTTAGAGATTTGTGTTTCTGTTGGTTTGCTTTTTCAAACAAAAAAGAATATTCAAGTTTTTTTGGAACTTTTTGAATGGATATCAACAAAAACTTGAATATATGTTGTTTATATGTTTTTTTTTTTTTTTGGATAAGCCAACTTATTAAAAGAATGAATTTTTTTTTTTTTTTGTTTTTAAAAATTATTTTTTTTCTTTTCTCTTTTGATCTTCTGTAAACTATTTTAAAACTTCTTCGAGTTTTGTGTAACTATAATTTTTTAACTTTTGAGGTTAGGTATTTAGTTTTCTTTGTGATATTATTTTGTTGAAGGTTCTCTGGAAAAACAAATAAATTTTTCTAATACAACTAACGTCTCGTTTTAAACAGGTATACTAATATAATTTGAGAAAAGATCCTTAAAAAAAATAGTTTTTAGGTGTGAGCAAAACAGTATTTACAATTTAAAGTTGAATTTTTAGATGGATAAATTTATGAATTAATATATGTTGTTTGAAAGACTAGTATGGGGATAATCAAACATTTGTTGCAAATAATAAAAAATGTCTTTTAAATGATTTCATCTAAGGCATTTTTTAATGAGTGTAAAACAAAAATTAAAATCACAATATCCAATGTTAAGTTGTTTCTCAGCAAATTTTCAACACTTAATGTTATTTTATGGAATGAAAATTTAATGTTCTCATTCCAGGCGAAATTCTTGAATATTGGTTATTTTATAAATTTTTATATCCACAATTATCTTTCTTATTCACATATTCAACTTTTGAAGAATCTATAACTTTGATCAAAATCTGTTTCCAAAAAAAAAAAAAAAACACCATATCCTTGGAAAGATTATCTTTCATTTTTTAAATCAAAAATTATAGTCTCATAAACAACTTTTTAATGGAAATGGAGTATATATAAAATTCAGTTTTTTTCATTAAAATACAAATTTAAAGTTCATAGATCCACCACAATCCTACAATTATCATCAGCTGTTTGAACCTAAATCACAATTACATAAGTTTAAATAGATAATCTTGTAACAAAAAGAGTTTTTACAATTTTCTAGATAAATAAAGAATTTCATACATTATATCCAAATTTTAGCCAATAGTAAACAAAACATCCGTTATGATATTTGGGTTTGAATGGATTTTCACTATAAAATCATTTGGGAAATACCAATACTTTGTTTGAAAAATGTTTTTTTTTTAAATTTGAAAGATTGTTGTTTGCCAAACGATTTTTTGATTAAAATTGTTTTTAGTCTATTAAGATAATCAGATATTATATTCACTATTCTCAAAATTTGAGTCAATTATGAATTATTCTTGAAAATTTATGTGTCCTTTTATTTGAAAAAGAGTTTATATACTATTTCCAAAATTTGGATAAATGAATGGAACTCTTTATTTATCTCTAAAATTGTAAAAAATCTATTTTTTACAACATTCGATATTTACTCTTGTGTAAATGATATTCAAATAGTCTAAACATAAATGTACAAATAAGACTTGATTTATTTTTCTTTAGTGTTATGGAAATAATATGACATTATATTTTTAAACTTCTTTTTACAAAAAGTAAAAAACAAAAAAAAAAAATAGGTTTTTATTATATTATTTCAATTTTTATTCAATTCGGATGATAATTATTTTATTAATTTGCAAATTAATAATCAAGAAATTAATAAATAAATAATTAGTTTAGAGAGAAAAATATAAAAAAGGCGAAATGAGGATAACTTAAATTCAGATATATGTTGATATGGTAATATATATTGATAGAAATATAGACGCATCTATATATATAATTGTGATGGGCTATTTCATCAGAAATTTTAAATTTATGTTAAAAGAATAACAATTTAGTAATTTTTTGTTCTTTCTTATTTTGTATTTCTGCTGTGGTACAAAAAGAGAAAGTTGATCTTAAATAATGTTATTGTTTTTTTGTTTTTCTTCTTGTATTTGTTTTTGCTGTGTTTCGTGTTTATCATATATCGAATTTTCATAAGATTGGAGAAAATTTGAAAAATTGACAACATTATCTTCTTTCATGTTTAATAAATCAATTTCTTTAAATTCTGTTTGGGTTTCAAACTCGAAATTTAAATCACTACCTAAATCCATCTCAAAATCGGATCCTAAATTCAAATCAATTCCCCAATTAATAGGCTCAAAAAAGGGGATTTGCCCGAGTTCGTTTTTTTGTTCTTGCTCTTGCTCTTGCACCAGCCCATGTTCTTTTCCGTGGACGATTTCTGTTATTTGGTTTGAGGTTTTATTATTGTTTCCAAAGTGGTGTCTGTTTGTTAAAGTTTTATTCACAGTCCGCACATCGTGATCCTTTGTTGGTTGATGAAGGTTTTGGTTATTGGAAAAGAAATCTTTTGTTGCTTTGTTAACATTCTTTGGTTCTGCCGAGAAAGTAAGTGCGTTTTTTGGAGATTCCGATTTTACCAAGTAATTGTCACTTTGATATCGATCTTGCTGTTTTCTATGAGTGATTGAAGATTTGTTGTTCTGTTTGTTTCGGTAGTTTTGTTGTTTTTTTTTTTTTTTAGTTCTTGTTCTTGTTCTTGTCCTGGTTGTGGTACTTCTTTTAACAATCCCCGTTTTAATTTTTTTTTTTGGTTCTCTTAATTCCTCTGGGACGTAATCTGACTCTGACGAAGATCCTTCTTCGAGTTGATGAGATCGTCGTGTATTTTGGAAATAAAACACATAAGAAAAAGTAACGTATTGAGACAAGATCAGTTGCTGCTGGAAGACACCCGAAAGCTGATCAACACATTTCTTACAGAGAACTTCAATGTTTAATGGAACAGATTTGGTAACAGGATAAAGAAAGCTGGAGTACGTTTTAATTTCCAGCGTTTTAATATAATAGCCTCCTTTTTTTTTACATTGCTTGCACCTTTTGGACATTTGGTTTTGTGGTTCTGGTTTTTGTAGTTTGTTTTGTGTTGTTTGTAATTAGTTTGAGCAACAAAATATAAAACAAAGAGGAATTTATCAAAGTAAAATTCGAAAGAATGATGTTTGTTGTTTGATTTTTTGATTCGTTTCATTTCAAAATTGGGTTTGGTGTACGTTTTTAGGTTTGTGAAGATTATTATTTTTGTAAATTTCATTCAACAAAATTTTTTATAAGTTTTTGAATTTTTTGAGAATAAAGTATTCTGAAAAAAGACGAGAAATGTGCCATTTAGATGAACCATTTGTTTTCCATAATATATTTTTTCCAAAAAATTAAAACAAATTCGAATATTTTTGATAAAACTTAAAAAAAGGTGAGGTTTCAGTAAACAAGGGGAAAGCAACATTCACAAAAGTCAAAATTTAACGCTTTTTTTTTTTAAAAAATTTAAAATTACTTTTTAGTTTTTTTTTCTAAATATTTACAAAGCAGATGGACTCTTTAAATCCAAATAATCACTTTATTTTTCTTAAACTACTTGAACAACTGGCTCCAATAAGACCACACTTTACTGAATTTTTTCTATCCGTGTACTTTACAAATAGGATTCTAGATTTCTTTTTTCCAATCAGCCCTTCATAAAAAGTGAAATATTATAAAAATTGAAAGTAATGTTCTTTTTTTTTAAAAGATTTGACTGGACAGATCGAATCTCTTTTCAGACTAACTGTTCTTGTCAATTTGAGTTCTCCATCAAAATACTCTTATTTCTGTAACAAAAACTAAATAATTTTTCTTACTAATCCCCAATATTTTCTTGCTGATAAGTTTAACGTCCACAATTGTCTTCATAAATCCAACACTAAAAGGTATATTAAGGCATTCTAATTTATTCTTATTTTTAAAAGAGGCTTAAAATTTTGATTGTGTTGAATTTAACCTACTGATCTAAAAATAATTCATTCAGAAAAGTTAAACCTGTGTTACAGAAAACAAAAACAGTGTATCTTTTTATCCAAGACACAGCCAATTAATTCATCAAAACAATCAACAGTAAACCTTAAGTAAACAGTTAATTGATTTCTTAAAGTTCTATAATTAAAAAGAAATTGAAAAAAAAAGAGATCAAAAAATGAAATAATTCTTCTCAATAAATTGAGTACAATTTTTGAGAGAAATTTGATCAAGATAACAACAAAAAATTTTCAACAAATTTCTTTACTGTTTTAACATTTACTATAAGATCAAGGAGTTTACTTCAAAATATATTTGGGAATAGGTATCCCCTTGAAAGTAAACGGGGTGTTTATAGGAACAAGAAGAAGAAAAAAAGAACGGGTTTTAAAAGGAAACACAAATTTTTTTCTTCTGAGAAAGATTTAATTTACGAAAACATCTAAAATTAAGGCATAAAATTCTAATTCTAATAAAATTGAGCTTCAGATAAGAACATATATTATCATGATATTGACAATAAAATCGCAACAATATTAAAAAAATCGTGATTAGTCCAACTTTATCGTGATATTCAACATTATTGAAATATTCCACTTTAAAAATAACAATAAAATGAAAAATTATTTTTTTGTAATTACCTGAAAAAAATCTCTTGACTTTTACAAAGCCTTGATACTTTTACAACACCCTTTCCCATTAAAAATGTTTGTAAGCATTTGCAAGAGCTGTGAATAGCCTCCAAAATTTTGAAAGTTATGAAAGAAAGAAAACTTTTATAAACAGATTGAGTTTGTTTGTTGTAGGAGCGAAAATTGTTTTCGTTTTTCTTTTTTTTTTAACAAGATATAAAATCTCAAACAAATTTTATGATCAAACAAATAATTACCCATCTCATCAATAAACTTGAATATAAATTATGTGTGTTTTCTTAAAAACTAATTATTACCCCCACAAGTTAAATAACCAAAAAGTAAAAATAATAATTTGACTTCTTCTTGGTGATCGATCAAACAAAAACATCTAAACTCTAATTGTGTTTTCTGGCCGATACGAAGATACTCAAAGAAGAAGAATAAGAAGAAGACTACAATTGTCCAAAAAATCGTAATAATTGGTGATCATCTGGTTAGGTTGTTCTGAAAGCGTTTGAAAAGCTATCCAACCCCCCTTTCAGCTTTCCCGGAACATTGAAAATGTTCTCAACCATGGACACATTCTTTCAAGGACAAGTGAAGGGTTGTTTGCTTTACAAGTCCCTTTTATTCAATACAGTTTACAACACCAGTTCAGATTTAGAATAATATATATATATTTATCTTTAGTTCTTATTGTTGTTGATCTTAAAGGATCGATAGGTCTCAACCAAATCAAACGAAAATACAATAAAACTCTTTGATCTGATCCTTGGTTGAACCAATTATCTTTTTTGTTTTTTTTTTACAAGAATAACCTTTAATCACAAAATCTATTTTTTGATCAATAAAAATTCATTTGTAAAAATATTGCTCAATTAGCCCCAAAACGCATCAAATATTATATCGCGATTACCCTTTATTGTGATATTTTGGCATTTATCAGGATTTTTAAAATAATTATCGCGATTTTGTATAATATCGCGATTTGTAATTTTAATCACTATTTGAAAGAAAATCGCTATTTACTAATATATCGCGATTTGATGGAAATTATCGCGATTTTTGTAACTTTAAAGTGAAATAACCACGATATAATGAAAACTCCAATAATATGTTTTTTTAACAAAATTCCGAATTTTGGGATTAATTTGTGATTTTTTTTTTGACGCTTTAAATTTTGGTCAAAGTTTGAACCTAAAAACGTAACTGGCCTTAAATTTTAATCATAAAAATAAATATAAACTAAATAAAGGAAAATCAATTTGAATATATTAACAATTGGTCAAATCAAATTAAGACCCAATAAAGACAAAATCAAAATTAATTAAGATTATCAAAGATTAAATTTGTGGTTATTTACTTTCAATAAAAAAATTCACATTTATTCTATAATCTGAAAAAGATAAAAGAAATTTATAATAAATATAAACAATTATTAAATAATTATTGTCGTAGAAATAATTTCAAAATTTTATTAATCAAATCTTTTATATTAAGTCAATTAACATTTTACGTTAGGAAGAAAGTATGATAAAATAGTAACTATAAACTATTTACACTCTTTAGATTTAAAAAATATATTACTGAAATATGAAAATGAAACAGAAACACATCCTTTCTTATTTACAGCACAGGAATTAAATTCAAAAAATTGGCAACTTCAATCAATAAAAAGAAATTTAAATTCAAAAATAAATTAAAAATTTATCAAAACCCATATTGAAAAACTAACTAGAATTTAATCAAAGAATAAAATAAAAAAAAATTGAAATTTAGAGAATAGAAAGATTCTTTATAAATAAATTTATCATAGTAAGTATAATAACTTGTTGAATTATTTCAGTAGAAAAGTATAAAAACACTTCTTAATAATTAAAAACCAACAATAAATATCTATTAATCAAAGGTACCCAAGCTATCCATCAAGCTCCCAAATTCAATGAATTTATTAACGTGTTAAACATCTACTAATACATTACAAAAAAAATTTCAAAAATTATTATTATTTGTTTTTAAAATATGTGAAAAAGGAAATAATACGATACTACTGTATGCTTTTTATGGTTATAAACCCCAAATAAAAATAATCGATTTTTTTTTCTAAATAAACCATAAGAATTAAACTTTAATGAAATAATTTCAAACGGTGAAAGCAGTTTAAAAATATTTTTGCTCATTTTTAACCGTAAAATTCATGATATGCGATTTATTTTCTGAAAGAAAATTAAATTATAAGGGCACTTAGAAGGTAATATACACGCACCCCACCAATAAAAAAAAACAAAAAATTTCAACCAGTTCGACTTTTAAGGTACGAACTTTCATCGAAATTTAAATCACAAAAAAAACTCAAATTAAAGCAAATTCTTGATAATTTTTTTTTTACAATTTATTTTACTCACATCCAATTTTGTGCCCTACTTTGAGTTTTTTATGTACCTTGAATTTTGTTGAAATTTGGTGTCAGAAAAGTGGATCTGATTGGAATTTTTTTTTTTTTTTTTTATTATTCCTTCACATTGAAATCACTTCAATTTAACAAAAAATTTTTTGAATTAAAACCATTCTTAATTTAACACCTATGTTTATTTTTTTTAGATTTTTAATTTGATTATTCACACTTATGGATAAATTGAAAAATAAAGAAAAAAATTTTTTTAGTTCATATACCTTTTTTGTGAATTTTTTTGCACTTATTTTGTATAAAGAATTTTATTCTTATTATTTTCAAGAACAGACTATGAAAATTGGTTCCGTGAATGTTCATGTATATTATTTTTTAGTAAACCAATCAAACAATGTCAAATTACGAAATTGAATTAAAAATTGTTGAAACATCTTTCTAAACTTAGTAACAAAAATTATCAAAAATCAAAAAAAAAAAAAAACCAAAACAGAAGATTATTTATTCCTAAATTCTAAAGTCTAATTTTTTTGAAAATTTGGTAGAAATTTCTCTAACTTCATAAAATTGGTGACTTTTTCAGATCATTTGACATTACTATTATTTAAAAGAAGAATTAAATTCTAAAAAAATTTTTTAATTATAATTTTTACAGACTCCCCTTTCATCAATTTTAGCTTTGACATATATTCACATCTTTTGAATATTAAAAGATCTTCTACAGATTGTATCTGTTTGAAATTTTGAAAGATTTTCAGACAATAAGATGAACCTTCATCTAGTGGTATTTGCATAATTAAAATGAAAAATGCTGAACTTCAATTCTTTTTCATTTAATACGATTTGTTGAGAATCAAATTATACAAAATTTTCATTAAACGACTTGTCTCTATTATTATTTTTTTTTGACCAATTTCTTCAATAAGCGTTATTAGTCTAGAAATATGTTCAATATTGAAAATAAACAGGGTTTTCAAATCAAAGTAATTGTCAAAAAATTTTCACAATCTTTTTTAAATTTTGGCAAAAAAAATTAATAGGGATTAGTCCCTTAAGCTTTCCAAAAAATGTTAAAATAGATCAAAAATATAAATTGTAAATTATTTAATCAGTTGTATTCTCAATTTTTGTTTTCAAATTGGGGCCCGTTGGTGATCTAATGAATTCTTGCTAGTTTGGTATTTTAATTTGGAAAGCTTAATGAACATTATTAACCTTTAAAAACTAAATACCATATTAAATGCCCCCATTTTTATTTATTTTTTTTTACTTTTTTTTATTTTCCTTATAGATCGAAAATCAAATATTTCTAGTGTTAAGAACTAAATATTAAAATTGTAATTTTTTTATTATAATAGATAACTTCAATTTATTAAAAAAAAATTATTTTCAATTTTTTAATCAGCCAATGATTCTGAAAAGGAGAATATTTTACAATTAAAGGTAATAAGAGTGAAAGTATTCCCATATTTTCTGAAAACACTTTTTCGTAAAGAAAAATAGACAAAAGGAAGTAAAAATTTTCTCTCTTTTATTAGGCAAAAAACAGGAATCTAAAGCAAAAAACTAAACCTCTTTTTAACCAAAACAAATAGAATACACCAATTTCAGGATAGTTTGTTACGATTGATTTTCACAAGAATTTTTTCTAAAATTTTCGAACTTTATTAAGTTAATTTGTTATTGAATAAATTATTCCAAAACATTCAATATACTTTTAAATTATGAATTTGATGATTCCAAATTACACATGGGTAACCTTGCCTAAGATGAATTATCAGAATTTAGTTGATTACAATCACAATAGTACCCTAATAGATTTTTTTTTAATTTCTCAAAAAAAGACTTTTTTAATCAAAAAAACAGAAAAGTTTATGAGAATTCTGATTTCCTGACAAATTTAACTACACAAAAAAATTTTAAAAGCTTTTGACAAAATCCTGAAACATTATAAATTTAAAAAGCACTAAAAAAAGACGCCAATTACATACCTTTAAAATTGGTACATTTTCCTTTTTTTCTATTCGTGAAAAAATATTTCTTTTCGTTTGACAAAAAAATTTTTTTCCAACAAGATCAAAAAAATGAAAAACTGAAATGTTTAAAAAGAAACATGTCAAATGAAATATTCTCCGAAGCATAATATTTGAAAACTATGGTGATCTCTTGGCTTGTTTGAAAAAAACCTTGTTAAAAGAATAAAAAATTTAAATTATAATTTAAAAATTCCCAACAAGATATTTGACAAGGAAACAAAAGAGAGTTGGTTTTAATCATATTTCAAACTGTTTTGTGATCAAAACAACATAATTAACTCGATAATAAGAAATTTTTTGAAGTCAAGTTATTTAAAAAAACAATCTCTTCCGCTTCCAATTGAATTATAAAAATTTCACAAGACAAACAAATCTACTGAATGAAAGTTTAGTGAAAATGATCAAATTATTTTTTTTCAAAACGAAAACCATTTTTTATACAATACATTTTTTATTTTTATTCCAAATTAAACAAATTTTCAAACAAACCATTATGGGATCAACAAACAACAAAGGCATCAAAATCGTGGGATCTTTCTTACAAGACTACTTCCAAATCTTTTATCGAACCAGCACCCCTATGCTCTTAATCAAACGAAAAAAATTTGGTTTAGTCGAAGCAAATGAAAGCTTTTTCAAACTTACAGGATTAACACGCTCGAAAAGCAATTCCACGTCTTCGATCCTGTCCATTTTTCCAGAAACACAACCATTTTATCAAAACAAGAAAACTATTGATTTTTTAAAACAAAAGCTTTACTCACAAAACAAGAAGGGATCAAGCAACAAAAAAATTGAATTTGTGGTGACTTGTAAACAAAAAGATGGAAAACTTTTTGATACGCTAATGTCGATCACACCTATACAGCTTTGGAAAAATAAAGTCTACCAAGTTCTCTTTAGCCCAATCCAAAATTGAGATGACTAACCTCACATTTGTAATTAGATCAATTAAATTGCTTGGATTATCGATTTCTCATAGTTTTATTTCTTTTTTCTTGGATATTTTAATGACAAAACTGAGATTTTTACTTTCCAATTTTGTCACACTTTTCATTTTTCTTTTTATTAGTTAAAATTTCACTTTCACACCTTATACACTAAACTTTTTTTTTTTTTAAGACTCTTCATTTAGATATAGAATTACACATCTTTATGTATTATTACTGTTTTTTTCATTTCTTTTAAAAACGAATGAACCCTCAACCTAACATATTTGGGTATTGTAAATAAAAATAAATAAATCCACAAATTTTTTTTTCTTGTTGTGATTGTTTTTTTTTTTTTATTTTGTTTCCTCTTTTAAGGTTTACAATCCCTGAAATTGGAAAGAAGATTATCTTGTATTGTGTGCAGTGACTTGTTAATTTGGTTCTTAGCTGATCGATCTTGTGGTTGGTATTAGTTTTATTAGTGTTTCAAAATGGTAATTTTTGACAATTTAATTTTTTTTTTCCAAAACCAGAATGAATAGGTTATAAGATTCATAGATTGGTAGTGTGTTTAAGAATAACTTTTGAATTTTGGGTTGTAGAAAAGAATCGTGATTTATTTTTTGTAAATGAACTTTATGAAAAGAAATTGTTTTTTAAAAGCATTGAATAAAACCAAACCTAATTAAAAATTTCAATCAACAACCCACAAACCCCATTTTATTATAACTTAAGTTCCATCTAATTAATCTTACCCTCTTCATTTCTGATTTCGGAAATCCAAAAAATAAATTGTCAAAAATTACCATTTTGAAGCACTTTTAAAACTCATACCAAGCACAAGATCGATCAGCTAAGAATCAAATTAACAAGTCACTGCACACAATACAAGATAATCTTTTTTCAAATTTCAGGGATTGTAAACCTTAATTTGGCTGTAGTATACTTTGATAAAGAATTCGTTAGTCCCGAAACCCAATTATTATTTTTTTTTTTTGCGATATTTTATTTTGGAAAAAATCTTTAATTAAGGACCACCTTCCCACCCTGGAATATGTAAAAGTTGTTGTGTTATTTTCCATTAGCTACTCAAAATAAATTTTCTTTCTGAAGAAATTGGACAAAAAAATTACTCATTTCGATTTCAAAGCTAAAATAAAAGTGCAAAAAGTGATTTCTTAATATTTTAAGTTTTTTTTACTAAATTTGTCATTTTTACAAAAACTATAAAATTTTCCAATGAGTCCCACTGTAGAAGGTTTTTCGTCAACAAACATGGGATTTTTAAGAGCAAAAAATTCGATTTAATAATAGAATAAAAATATTGGTGGCTGAAACAGAAATTGAAAAATAGAAAATAATTTTCAGAAATCAAAAAACAAAAACAACCTCAAACATTTGTATTCAAAAATTAAATTGTTTTTTTTTTGCTATTAGAAACCTTAAGTTCATTGGCACCCCCCATCGGGGTACATAGGAAAAGTTTCATAGTTTTTGTAAAAATGACAAATTTAGTAAAAAAACTTAAAATATTAAGAAATCACTTTTTGCACATGTGAATCAACACAAACAAACAAAAAATATATATCAAATTTTTTATTAGAATTTAAAAGTTCAAAAAAATGACTGATTGAAGTAGCCACTATAAAGTCCAAATTTTCACTTTTTTGTAATTCTGAAGAGGATCAGAAAATAACATTTTTTACTTTGGTTGTAATTTATTGATTTTTATTATTTTTGGTACTTCAGTCATTAGATTTTTTAAATTGTTTTTTTTCAAAGTCTCAAAAAAATATTACAATAGAATGGTGAGTTGAATTACTTAAAATAGTATTCCGAATACTGAATGACTTATCTTATATCCTTATCTCAATATTCTCTTCTGAAATTTATTTTTTTCCTATATTTTTGAATTTTATAATGATTGAATTTTTTTTAATCAGGGCAACAAAAAGCAATAAGATAGATTTTTTTATTAGTGGCATCTAGGATTAATGGAATTTATTTAAAAAGAAAAATAATATTATAATTGGGAGAATCACAAAAGGAAATATGAATAGGGCTTTAAAAACTGGAAGAATTCAAAAAAAATAATAATTATCCCAAAACATATTTGGTTAGGGGTTTAAATACTCCCTTTTGCGGAATTTGATTAGTGGACTTGATTATATTTTATCAAAATTTAAATCACACAATAGATCTAATTTTTATTTTAAAATTTCAAAATAACACCCCCCAAAAAAAAAAAAAAAAAAAAAAAAAAATATTTATAATAAAAAAAATAAAAGTCGAACAAATTTTATCATTTCTCTATTCTTTTTTTTATTCTTTAACATTAAAAAAAAAAAAAAATAACAAATACTTATTTTAAAAAATTTTTTTAGAGAATCTATGATCACACACAACTAAAATAAAATACTTTTTTCTCATCTCTCTCAAATTTTTATCATGTCTTATGGTGTAGCTACCCCCTTAAATAAATAACAATTATTTACTCTAGATTTCAAAAATATCTAGTCATTTTTTCTAAAATTTATTTCAAAAATAAATACATATATCTTGTTATTAGAGGTTTTTCTAAACTTTATTTTTCCAAAACAAATTTATTTTAGATAAATTTTTTATTAACAAAAAATATATATTACTTAAACTTGAATAACCAAATAAAAATCAAATTTCTATTTGCAATTTTTATACCAATCCCTAATTAATAGATTTTTCATTCCTTTTTTCAAAATCAGCAAAAATAGTTTCAGTTTATTATCTATTTTTTTTTTTTTTTACTAGTTTATTGATCAACAATTCTCATCTATTTTTTAATATAAATACTAATTAAAACCATTTTTGTTCTTTTTAGTCTATTATTAGTAAAAAGAAAAAAAATAACCAAAATTGTAGTGAAAGATATAGATTATTTATTATTCACAAATCATTAGGATAAATTAATTTTGAAATAAATCCAAGTGATAATATTTCAATTTCTATTATATTTTACTTGGATTGAAAATTTCAATCTACTAAATAGAACCATTTATAAAGACTGTATTAGATGGAATGAAGTAATATAATTTTCAGACTTTTTTAACAAAATCTATAAAATTTACCTTTTAGAAAAAATAATCAGAAGAAAAAAAAAAGAAAATGTAAAAATCATCAAAATGTGTTCTTTATTTTAATTAATAAATTCGAACGATAATAAAAAAAAATTTAAGTTAAAGAAATAACTCTTTAAAATAGATTTTAAAAAAAAATAATTAAATTGATTGAGAAAAAAAGAAATGATCCAAAATAAACTGAAAATTCAAAGGAACATCAATTCCTTTTACCTTTAAATTTTTTTCCATTGGAAAATACATTGGTCAAATCCACCAACAGAGATTAGATGAGTAGAGTGTAAGAATTTAACATTAAAAACTTGGGAAGCATGCCCACTTAATACGATAGGCGCTTTATTACTATTATTTGGGAAGGGAACAATTTTAATCTTCTTTGAGCTGCTTTCCCCTGAACAGAACATGCCATTTACCAAATGCCCAGAATTTAGATTAGGTATTTGTTTATAAAGTGGGATATCATTTGAATCCCATTGCATGGTATTGTTTCTGATTTGTTTCATTTCGACTAATGACCAAATTTTTGATGATTGTATACTTCCAACTTTTAAATGTATACTATCCTGCGACCAATCTAAGCCGATTGCCGATGGCAGACTAAATTTCACTAATCTACGGAATGAGTTCTGGGAGTCATATAACAGCACCTGCCCGTTTTCATATAATATAGCCAAATATTTTGTATTTGGAGAAAATTTCATCGAAACGATACCACAGGTGGTGTCCTTTTTATTTGAAATTTGCTTAAGTGAATGTGAATGACATACAATAAATTCTCCATCTCTCAGGCCTACAGCTAGAAATTCTCCATTCTTAGAATAAGTTGCGATCCGTGGTTGCCCATTAACACCAATTCTTGCCAATGTTTTTTTTTCATCAGCAGACCAGATATGAACTGATCGATCATCACTCGCTGAAACAAATTGGTTTTTTGTAGGATGGCATGCCAATCCATGTACATCAGACGAATGGCTAATATTTATAAAAAAAAAATAAAAAAAATTATTAAAAGAATGAAATTGGAAGATCAATAAATTTTGTTTCATTTTTTTTTTGGAAAATTAAATAAAAGTCGTTTTTAAAAAGAATAAAAAAAAAAAAAAAAACAGACTTTAAAAAGTTTCTATCAAAAGATTTTATAACTCAAATAGAGCATTTTTCTGAAGAGGATTTATTAAAACGTCAAGTGTTCACCTTTTGAAAATGACTTGACTTGGAATAATTGTTTTTAACCAATATAATCATTAGTACCAATCCCACAATTGTGAAAATTATTAATAGTTTGTCAAAATTAATTTTTCAAATATTTTTTTTATGAACCTTTATTAATTTGAAATTTTACTAAAAAATTTGCAAAAAGACAGGTCAATTTAATTTTTAAACTTGTTTATATTAAAATAAATTTTAAAATGACTTTTTCAAAAGTTTTATTCGTCATTTATTGATTCTTAATATTAATACAATTTGTTTGTTTATTGGGGATCAATTTAACAAAAGATTGAAAATTTTTTGATCTTAATTTTATATGAAATTTGTTTTTTAGTGAGAAAAATGGTGGTTATGTTTTTCTTTTCTTAAGGGACTAATCTCTATTAAATATTTTTACCTAAATTTAATAGAGATTGAAAAAATTATTTGACAATTACTTTGATTTGAAAGACCCCTGTTTATTTTTAATATTAAACATATTTCTAGATCAGGAATCCTTATTGAGTTATTGGTCAAAAAAAATAATAATAGAGACTAGTCCCTTAATAAAAATTATTTTTTCCTTAGAGGCTTATTCTTTACATAAATTGAGAATAAGATGAGAAACTGATAAATTTATTTAAAAAAAAAACTTTTTTTTTTATTCTTTCAAGCATTTTTTATTAAAAACTTATAATTCGATTTACATCACCTTATTTTCAAAAAGCGAAGAAATCCTACAAAATTTAAAATATTTGATAAACAAATTAACTCCTTTTTTGAAAAAATATAATTTCTCAATTCTAAACAGTGTGAAAAATGAGAATTGTGTTAAAATGTGGTATTAATTAAATTCATATCAAGGATTGAAACGTTTTTTTTTCCATGAATATTGACAATCACCCTTTTTACAAAATAATTAAATTACAACTGTTTAAATTAAAATATTTTTGTTTGAAAGAGAACAACCTTAAAACACCTTTCAATCATTTGTTTTAGACTTTAAATTGACTTTACCTAATTTTTTCATTTTTCATTTTTACATTTTTTTGGTTCTTGTTTGTTTCTTTAAGACGATAAACAAAAGGAACTCAACCTAAAACAAAATTCGAGAAATTTAATTGCTTTTATTTCTTTTTCCAAAAGTAGAGATCTCATTCCCAAAAAGTTTTCACAATAAACAGGGGTGGGATTTAAACAAAGTTGGAAAAACCCTTTTTTCAGAAATGTATAGCATCCTCTTGAAAACAAAAAAACTTCTTAAAAAACTAACAAAATCTGGAAAACTTTGAAATCTTTTTTAAAGAATAAGAAAGTAGTTAACGATGATAGTTATTTAAGTAATAAAAAAAAAAACATCAAAATTGATAACAGGCCAAATTTTCCATGCAGCCAATTCTCCATTAGGAAAGAAACTTAATTTTCATTGTCTTCCCACCAAACAATCAGATCTAATTTGAATGGTGATCAAAAAGACAAATAAAAAAACGGTTTTTACTTTGAAGAAAGATCATAGGTAACAAATTGGAAAAAAGTTGTGTTTCATGATGAATGATGGTTTTAATAAATCATAAAAAAATAGAAATATTTGGCCAAGAGTTATTCAGAGATGATATCATTTTTTCAAGTCTTTGGATTTTGATGAGATATTTAGTTTTTTTTTTTTCAGTAAATTTCTAGTAATCTTAGTTTTATATAAAGCAAAGTATAATTTTTTTTTAATTTGATTTTATGTTCCTTTATTTAATTTTTTTGGAAAATATTATAAAGAAATATTACTAGTGCGTTAAGTGACAAAATTAATTTTTTATGTTTCTTTTAAACCAAAAATAATTTTGTCTGAAAATAAAATGATTAATGTAAAAATTTGTTGTAATCTTTCAAACAAATTGAATTTATTTTTGACGAATAAGTGAATTTAACATTTTGTTCACTTTATAAAGAAAGTCTCTATTTGATAAATGTTTCAAAAGTGAAAAAAAGTATTATTATTTAAATTCTTTTGACTATTAAAGTTTTAGTATTTATTGTGTCGTCGATAAATATATTGCTTGAATTTTGAAAAATTCAAAAAAAAAAAATTAAAAGAAAGAGAGACAGAAAGAAAAAAAAAGAAAAGGAGAGACAGAAAGAAAAAGAAAAAGAAAAAGAGAAAAAAAAGAAAAACACTTACGAAAAAATTAACATTTCTGATTTATTGGAATTCAAATCAGATAACCAAATTTGATTTTTCATTGTACCTGCGACAATTTTATTATTAAAAATATCAATCGCTCTCATTGGACCAGCAATGATTGAAGAAATTTTTTTTGTCAAAGAAAATTCAGAATTCCAGATATTGATTTTACCGTCTTTGCCGCCTGAAATGATTGAACCGTCTTGGAGGCATCTTACGACTATACAAGGTCCGACATGGGCCTTAAACTTCTGCGAAACCATCTTATTGTCTTGTGACCAAACGTAAACAACGCCTGATCTCGATCCAGTTAAAACATCGCCGTTATCTGAAATTGAAAGAGATAAAAGCATTGTATCGTCTCTGCCTTGGAAGGTGCCAGGAATACTGCTGATGGAGTAATCATTTGCAATTTTCAAAAACTGGATATGCTTAATACCACAGATGACAAATGTTGATCCGTCGTTTGGATCAAAATGAGCGCACAGAACTTTGTTTCCGGGGCCCTCTGCAGATGAAATTAATTGCCCCGTTTCCCAATTCCAGAGACAGATTGTATGTTTGCTATCTAGCCCAACAGTGACCAACAAATTGCCAGATGATGAAAATGCTAAGCAGGAAACACCTTTACCATGGTTAGGGTTCAGTTCCGAAATCGTTTCACAGGTTTCAGTATCCCATACGCAAATTTTGTCTTCGCCATCTTGCCCGGTTGCGACAACTCTCTTATTTGGATGAATGGCATTGCACGAAATGGTACCGTTATGTGTTTTATAAAATTTTTGTTTTTGGGTTGTTGGGTTGTAAACAATGCCCACTGCCGCTGCATAATATACAATTTCGCCAGTGGAAGTAAAATGAATATTATTTCGATCATCACCACGATATCCATACACAAATTCTAATTCATAATTCATTCCGTTTGTGCTTGTGCTTGTGCTTGTGTTTTTATTTCTATTATTAAGTGGTAATTTTGGTTTTACCAATACTTGGGTTTTTGTTTGCGTTTCTTTATTATTTAAATTTTGTAAGAATTGTGGTTTTTTAGGTAACTTTGGTAATTCTTTTTGCTTGAAGCCATTGTTGTTGTTGCTGCTGCTGATGTTATTGTTATTGTTTCTTTGTGTTGTTGTTGTTGTTGTTGTTGTTGTTGTTGATCTTGTTTCTCTTCCTCTGTTTGGATCATTATTTAATAATGAAGAAAATAATTCATTATTTTCAAGTCTATTTTCTTTTTGTTGGGTAGTTCTTGTTCTTGTTTTTAATAAATCAAAAGGATCGGTGGATTTTTTTGTTGAATTCAAAGCTTTTTCTAAAGATAATTTTTGATTACTGAGCTGTTTTAATAAACTATCGAGATTATTATCATTTTTTTTCGCACTTGATTCAAATTCATTATTGTTCATTAAATCAAAAGGTGATACCTCGTTTTGTTTTTTTTGCAATTGCTTTTGAAGTGACTTTGGCTGATTAGATTTCATTAGACTTATATTTCTTTTTGGTACTTGTGGTATTGTTGTATTTTCTGTTTTTTCAAGTAATTGAATCAATTTTGATTTCCTTCTTCCAATTTGTGGTGGCTTTTCTTGTTTTGTATTATTTATTAACATTGTGATTTTCTTTTTAATATTTTTGATGTTTTGTTTATTATTGTTTAAAAATAAAATAACGAAATGAGAGAATTATGAAATAATTTTAAGATAAAATTAAAATTTTCCTTACTGTTTGTTGTTGATTATTTGTTTGTGGTCTAACATTTGTTTGTGGTCTAACATTTGTTTGTTGTCTAATATTTGTTTGTGGTCTAATATTTGTCTGTTGTCTAACATTTGTTTGTGGTCGGATATTTGTTTGTTGTCGAATATTTGTTTGACGATCAAGATTTGGTTTAGGGCTAATATTGGGCCTTGGTTTAAGATTTGGTCTTGGCTTAAGATTTGGTCTTGGCTTAAGATTTGGTCTTGGCTTGATATTTGGTCTTGGTTTTTGGTTTGGCTGTGGCAATTTTCTTCGGACGGGTTGTGGTGGGAGTTTCTTTTTTGGTTTCATTCTACAAGACAATCTTATTTGTGGTTCTTGTTTTTGGTTTTTTGATTTTTTGCCACCCTTTTTATAAATTTATTATTTTAATTAAAAGAAAATATTTAATTAATATGTCTAAGATTCATCTTAAATTTATAGCAAAAAGAAACCATATCAAAAAGGAATTCATAACAATTTAATACAGTGTTTTATTTCGGATTGCCAATTCTCACAAAATGAAAATGAATATTCCATTTTTTTTTGGATATATTTTATATTTGATTTGTAATTTTTTTTTCAATTTTCTTATATTTGTTATTTTTCTCAAGAAAAAATATTAGAAAAAATATAAAAAATGATGCTATATTTTTCAGATCTACATCACTTGATATATTTGATATTGGTCTTTTTCATTTTAGATTCTTAAGTTTTTTTTTTTTTTTTGTTTTTAGACAAAAAAGTTTCTTCTTGAAAAAAATAATTATTTTACAGATATTTCAAATCTGTTACTAAATTAAACTAAAATTCAAAATTTTACACACAGCTAAAATAGTTAAAAGAATCATAATAATACAATTTCATTCAAATTGGAAATAATTTTCATTTTTGAATGAATATGATCAATTCTTATTCATCTTTTTTTATTTTTTGTTTTCCTTTCTTTTTTCCAGTTACAAAATTTGTTTATTTTGTTCTGGATTTTATTTTTGTTGATATTAAGTTAAAGTTGAGGTTCTTCTCGACAGAAGAACTCAAAAAATAGTTAAGGGTCTAATCTTTAATTATAAAAAAATTTTCATTTGTTTATGAGTGCCGAATTCCAATTAAAAAAGCAAAAGAATATGTGGTGTATGATAGATTTCTAAAATCCCATAATGAAAAACGAGTTCATTTTTTGAAAAAAAAGATAGTAGCTACACTCAATTTACAATTTTAAAATCGATTATAAATTATCATTTTGAATACAGGTATGGTAGTTTTGAAGTTACGTTCTTTAACAGGTTTTGAGATCCCAAAGATTTTTTTAGTTTTTTTTTTTTCAATTTTTCAAAGGAGTTATTTTAAGTCTAGAAGAATTTCACAAAACCATTAAATGGTAAATATCTAGTGTTATAGAATAAACAACGAATTCGATTAAATCAAATTAAATTGATTGTATACGTACTGAAAAAAAAAAAAATGCTTGAATCAAATTGAGGAAATTTAATCATTTGGAAATAGAAAACAAGAAAAAGATCAATTTTTTGTTCTAAACTTTGGATTTTTTTGAAATTGTCAGATCCTTTTAAACTTTTATTATTTAATTTGAATTTTTGTTTTTTTGAGATACTGTGAATCTTTACTATAATTAATTCGATTTTTTCAACCAAAAGATTATCAATTTCACATTAAGATTTTTAGAGAGTAAGCCACTCCTCGAGTCTGAGGTAAATTCATGGTAGTTGGTGCGAGCATGAAAACAATAAGATTTGATTTTCTGATTTTTTTCAAAACAGAGATTCTTTGAAGTGTTTTGTTTTGGGAGCAATTCCCAAAATAAATTTGTATTTGAATCAAAAGGAAATTTAATAAAATCGTAAAAAAAAAAAAAAAAAAAAAAAAAAAGAAAAATATAAAAAGAAAATTTACTTTAAATGGAAACCATCCTTCAATTTTAAGTTGTTTTCCAATATTCACTATGGGCATTTCTGCTCTTCCAAGTCTATTACCTCTTTTATTTTTTATTTTTATTTATTTAAAATAGTGACAAGAAAACAAAAGTTTTTCAGAAGAATATTAAAAATAAAAAAAAAAAAAAAAGAAAGATCAAACTGTCTGATATCGTTTGAATCATACAAGTCCACTTTAATCATTTTTTTTGTAAAATTGTGTTGAAAGACAAATTCCTTTTTAATTTTTAAAAAAACGAGAAATAATTTTAATACGTAATGTTAGTAGTTTGGTTTGTAAGGAAATATTCACTTACTTGATTCCATGCTGGGGTTGTTGTGTTTTCTTGAACAGCAGTCTGTTTTTTTTGTGAGTTACCCAAGAATATTACGCAAAATGGTGAAAAATCTAAATAAGAAAGAAACAAAAAAAATATTTAAAAAAGGAAAAAATTTCAAAAGAAGAAAAAGAAAAAAACAAACCAGTGAAGCCCCCAACAAGGTTATTTGCTTCGTGAACTGTTAAACAAATTTCAACCTCTTTTTGATTTTG
This sequence comes from Anaeramoeba flamelloides, assembly GCA_027625915.1. Taxonomy (NCBI): domain Eukaryota; family Anaeramoebidae; genus Anaeramoeba; species Anaeramoeba flamelloides. The sequence goes on from JANTQA010000023.1 coordinate 22,882,545, forward strand.
GTTTGTCATAAATGCAAGAATTATAGTTGAAGAGAAAGGATAAATAAAAAAAAATGAAAGTAAGAATACTTCTTTTTTAAGAATAAGAAAATGATCCATTCCTACTAAAAAGATCACCTAAGCACAGAATAAAACATTATTAATTGATAAATCTTTTCAGATCATAAAGAATAGAAAAGAGTTTTTCAATTTAAAAGGGGAATATTTGGAAAGATAAAACAATGATCTAAAATAACGATGTTTTAAAAGAAAGCCAGTGCTTTTTTTCTTCTTGTTTCAAGAGATATTCAAAATGGCTACAGGGTGATATACATGGACTCAAATCAATTTTGAAGTTAAACCCCTTGATATTTTGAGTGAAAATTTACTTTTGAATTGAATTTAATTAATTTTTTTTTTTGAAATTTTTTCTATCTTAAAATTTTATTTCAAAAATTCACTCTAAAATTTGAGATAAATTTTCCAATTTGATCCTTTATTTTTTGAATTACCTTTGAAATAATAAAACTCTAAGCAACCAATAACAAATTTAATGAGGGTTTATTGTTTGTTTCTTTGATTAGGTTAATGTGTAAAAATTCCAGAAAAAAGAAATAGGCTTGGAAGGATGAAACACAAATTAAAAAAGCTTACAGAAGCTATTTGAGCACCTACATTAAGACAAATTTATTAAAATAGATTGTGTTTGATAATTTGGACAAACCACTCATTATCTCCTTTAATAAACTTTTAGGTTTTTAATATTCTTTTTCATTCACATGAGTCTTAATTTTCAACAAAATGAAAAGAAACTTAAACCCCGATAATTCAAAATTTTGTTTTTTAAAATCAATTTCAACAATATTATTGAGAGTAAATTAAACCTGAAAAAAAGAGGTAAAGAATTAAAAAACATTGGTTTTGCATAATCTTTCAGAATTATTTGTTTCCTCACTAAGGTTTAAAATGCAAAAGTTTGAATCATTTTTTAATTTTTTTTCGTTTATTTTTCAAATTCAAAACTAACAACAGAATTTTCATAATTTATTAACACCTTTCCTGTTTTTTGATACCTTCTGTTTCAATAAAAACAAGTAAAAACAAAAAAAACAAAAGTCGTTCAATGTTTCAAAACAACCCTAACCCACAAAAAAAAATGAGTGTAGGGCCAAATAGGTTCAAACACTTATTGAAAAAGGAACAAAAATTGATTGATCAACAATTTAACCACATGGGAAATAAATTTTATGTTGGCATTCAAAAAACTTTTTATTTTCTAGTTCGTGAGCTTCGCTATGGAATTATTTTATTGGCGAGTTCATTTTGGACACTTATTACATTAATTGTTTTATTATTTGAATTCATTGCTTGGCTTGATCTTCATCTTTTAGCAAATGCGCATTCCTTTATTGAAAAAATCTTGTTTGTGAAGATCATTCGTTTCGATCCTAAAAGTAAGACAAGAAAAAAACATCGTAAATTACGTCGCTCGTTTTTCTTGGTTTTATTTTTAATTCTCGCAGGAAGCTTTCTAATTCAAAACAAACAGATCTTACCACCAATTTCTTTAGATGGCATCGGTAAGAACTTTCTGAATTTTTTTTTTTTTTTTTTTCTTTTTTGGAAGTTGGTTGTTTTCTTCTTTTTTTTCAAACAAAAAAATTCATTATTAAAAAAAAAAAAAAAACAAAAACAACAAAGTTCAAACATAATTTTGTCAAGACCAAAATTTCACCCAGACCTATTTTGACAACCTAACAGTTTTTTTGAATAAATACGTTACTAAATAAATATTTCTTAAAAAAATAATTTCTTCTCTCCTTTCAAAATGATTACTTTTTCTCATCAAAAATAAACCATAACAAAAAATATTAGACAAAATGTTCCCCTCGTTCAATGTAACTGATTACATTAACGAAAAATTTCAAAAACTTGAAGAAGATTATAAAACAAAACTCCAAGACAATCAAGATTTTGAGAAAATCAAAAAAGAAATCAAATTTGATCCGAATTTGAAAGAAAAAGAAGAAAAAAAAAAAAAAAACCAAAAAGGATCGTAAAAATCGCAACAAACACCTATGAAGAACTTAGAAAGCAACTAACTGATGAATTAAACGAATCTGAAAAAAAAGATTGGTTTAATAATTATGTATCAGCGATAACTGACGAGATTACTGAAACATTTAAAACGAAATACCCAGGTGTTTTTATTGAACCCGACGTTGTCCAAGAAAAGATTCAATTTGATAAAAATCAAATCAAATCAGTATTAAGCAATGAGCTAAAAGACAGAGACGTTGTTTACCCATGGAGAAGCAGTAGGAAACAGGAACAGACCATTCAGAAATTAGCTGATAGCCAAATAGATCAAGTTTATCCGAACGAAATCGATCCTAACAAAGATTTACAAGAGCAAATCCAACAGGAATTAAAGGAATGGAGAGATCTGAATACCCAAATTATCGATAGCTATATCGACGAACTTGCAAAGCAATATGCTGATTTTATTATGGCAGGATCTTCCGATTATATTGATTATGCCGTTGATGTTCGACAGGGCAAAGTCGATGAAACATTCACTGGAAAGGCAAATAAAATTTTAAAAAAATACTTTATTGACAACCAGCAGACCGCTGAAAACGCATTAAGCACATCTTTGGAACTCCAGGACTTTTGGAAAATCAAGGGTAACAATGGTGAGGCATCTTTTGTTTTAAAAAATCCAATCAAGGTAAAATCAATTTCCATTGACCATCTTCCAATCGCAATTGATCCAAATCCTGAATTTACTCCACAATATTTTAAAGTGCAAGCCGAGATCACTGAAAACGGTGAACCAGTATTTGTAGATATAATTGAAGGCCGTTATTTACAACAGCAACATTTTACTCAGCAATTTGAACTTAATTTATATAAAGACAGCCAAATTATAACTCAAAAATTAAAATTAAAAATCATTGATAATTATGGCGGTCATGAAACACATGTTTACAAATTCCGTGTACATTCGGACAAGCTTGACAAACAAGACTAAAAAATTATTATTTTTTTTTTCCTAAATTAATACAAAAATAAATTTATCAAATAAATCTTTTCGATTTATTTTATTTTATTATATTTTTTTTCATTCATTTTTAATTGTTCTACAAAGAAAGATTTTTTAATTTTTTATTTTTTGTTTACGAGAAACCGAGAAAGCCCAATACATTATTAATAGTCCATTAAACACTCTAATTCTAATTTATATATTTTAAAATTAAGTAGAACAACCAAGATTTTTTTAAAATGAATATTTTCATACCAAGATAGCAGTTTGAAAATCAACCATGCCTTTTCATATAATTTTATCAAAAATAACAATCTAAATACCTTTTCAAAAATTTTAATATACCAAAAATGAAAAAAAAATCAAATTATATGTATTTTAAAAAGTGTTTTATCAAATCAAGATTAAAAATTTCTGATATTAATGTTTTTTTAAAGCAATAATTTTAAGACAAATAAAAGAAAAAGAAAATAAAAGAAAAAAGAAAAATCTCTTTTTACAAAATGAGGAAACAATCGGTATATAAGATTGGATTATTTCATTTATTGACAATTTATCAATAGTACAAAATTAATTGAAAATATATATTTTTTCTCTAAACTTTTTTGTTGAGATATATTTTTATTTTTTATAATTGTGTTTATAATATGTCCCTACAACCCAAAAAACACTAAAAATGAAAAACTGATCAAATACTTTCCATTAATACAATTAAAAAAACAAAATGATAAAATAAAAATAAATAAAGTTTCAATTTAGCTTTTTCTTGAAAACATTTTTTGCCAAAATCCTTGATTTCAACCTTGAAATTGTGTATATTTTTAGATACACTATCTTGTTTTAACTCATTTAAAAAAACAAATTCTAAATTATGGGAATTTTCTTTTCACAAAAGGCACTAATTTGGTCTTCAAATGTTTTTTTTTTTAGTTTTAAATGGTAAAATAAAAAAAAAGTTAAACTAAAAGGATAAACCCTGTGGAAAATATTCTAATTTAATATATTAACTTATTCTTTTATTTCAAACTTTTCTCAACCCAAATTTTTCAAAAAAAAATAAAAAAGTGCACACTAATTCCAAAAAATATTTTCGATATTCAAAAGTTGAGAGTGTTTTTATTCTAAAAAAAAATATCACAGTTTTTAATTGAATTAAGTATGAAACTTAGATTTCGAAAAATATTAATCAGAAAAAAATAGTGCTTAATTTTATTAAGGACATATTATAAAAATCCATTTCATATAAACAAAATCATCTCTTATGAAAACATGTTTTTTTCAAAAAATAAATATTAGATCATCATGGATTTGGAGAACTGGAATTTCGATTATTGAGATTTAATGAAAATTACCAAATGCAACCTGTTACTTTAAGTATTCTTTTTCTCTAGGTCAAAAATTTCAATTTTATTTTCCCATACTTGTATAGAGTTACAACTTAGCAAGTAAAAAAATTAAAAATTCCCTATTATATAAAATTTAGCTTGCTAATTAACTTGAAATTTTGATTGAAAATTCCAATTATTTTCAATACACATAGAAGAACCATTTCAAACATTTTAAAGTATATTTTGATGACCTGTTTTTTTATCGATACAATGAACTCAAGGAAAAGAAATATAATTTGGGAAACTTTTCATTTGTTTTTTTTTTTGTTCAACTAATTTGAATTATAAAGTTGTTCAAATATAATAATTTACCCCTATCTAGTCAAAGTTACCCAATTTTATTAAAGAAATAGAATATATTCTAAGACTTTATTATCAATATAAAAGTTTACATTTTTAACACTGAGCATTTTTTCGAATTTTTTCATTTTTTTTTTTTTTTTTGCTTTTTACTTTCTTCTTTTAATTTTTTTTATTTTTTAAAAAAAACTCAAATTCAAAAAATAAAATGTTTGAAAACCTAAATTAACTTTAAGACAATTCTAGATTTATATTTTTGTTTTAAAATCAAATTATTTAGAATTAATAACCACTATAGCAAACAATTTGGATTTCCCAAAGAAATTGAGAAAATTTACACCAATATATTTTAATGAAAGTGGACCAAAAAATTTTGTAGTATTTTTTCATTTTTTTAAGAATTTACAGTTTTTTTCATGTATTTCTTTTATGAACATCAACTCTTATACGAAATTTATTATTTATCTTATTTCGAAAAACATTTAAGTTGGTCGACTCTTAAAAATGAAGTGAATTTTTCATTTTTGGCTGTGCCACTTTGAGTGAAATATAAACTAAAATTCATAATTTTTAACACATCTCCATCATTCAAACAACCACAATAATACAATTTCATTTAAATTGCAAATAAATTTTGATTTTTGAAAAATATAAAAATCTTTTTTTCATTTTTTAGTTTTTTTCATTTCATTTTTTGAATTACCTAAACCATTTCATTTGATCAAAATTATTTTTTAATTGTTTATATTAGTTTAAGGTTGACTTGTACAAAACAGAGGAACTCAAATACAATTAGTTGACGTTATCCACTTTTTGATCGATCAATAATTATTAATAGGATTTTTACCAAACACACCAATAAATATTTTTGTTTTGCTCTCTCCAAAATTTTTAACACACTGATAATTTATTTATATTGATAATTATTTATTTTTTTCATATGAATATTGTAATTTATAAATAATATGTACGTTTCAAAAAGTGAATGGTTGTAATTGGGTATTTCTTCAAGAAGTTATTAAATCAGATTTTTTTTTTTTCAAAAATTGAACTTTGGTCTGTAAAAAATTTTGAATTGGGGCGTGTTTTACAAAGAACATTCTTACATAAATAATTGATTGTTTATTTAAAAAAAGATCTTAACTTGAATGCCAAAACATTTAAAGCAATATCAAATAAATCAATAAAAGATATTACACACACACCCACAAATAAGTTACATTTACAAAATCATTTAAAAAAATATATCAAAAATAAAAAAAAATAATAAAATTTGAAATGGGAGTTTATTTTTATTTAATAATTATTTATTGTATAATTTTTTTAAAAACCCTTTGAATATATATTTTTTTATTTTAAAGAATGTGAATATAAAAATAAAAAAAAATGTTTTTAAATCAAAAACAGAAAAATAATTAAAAATTATTTTTCATAAATCAAAATAAATAATAGTTGAATAATAATAAAAAAAAAAAAAATGATCAAGTATTATTTTATTTTTTCTTTCTTTTGGAAGAATTTTTTTTTTTAATATTTTTCAAAATAGATTGTTTTTTTAGTTGAATAGGGTCAGTATTTTTCTGAGTTTCAATTTTTTTTTCTTTTTTCTCTTTTTTCAATTTTTTATTACGATTTTTATGAATTAATTCAAAAGTTTCAATATTTTTTTTTGAAGGTCTATGTTTAAAAATCCAATATAAACCCTTTTCAATTGCAAATGATAACACTAAATCTAAAATAATGATTCCAGTTAAAGTAAAGCGGAATTTCCATGAAGGGAAAGGATCAAGTTGGAAAATTATATTTAAAGGACGAACGATATCTAAAGATAACACTAACGTTAAGGAAAAGGTGGCGATCAAACTATAAAAAAGTTTTTTGTTCTCCTGTAAATTCAGCATGAAGGGCCTACCAATATAATTAACTGCACAAGTAATAACTTGCAAAGCGATTGAAAGTATAAAGATTGATCCATTCAAAACATTTGGCTCGAAATCCTTTTCGATATCCAAAGGCTCTGTAATGAAAGGGTAGGACATTTTACAAACGAATATTATTGCGAATAAATGGATCGTAAATTGGAAGAGAATTGAAAACATGACATAGAAAGAAAATATTTTTGTGATGGGCCTTTCAGGATACAACTTATCTAATGGCTTTGGCCGTGTAATAAATAAAAAGCAAACAGTAATAAATATGCCTGAAATGGTAGCCTGTTGATCGCCCTGCTTGATACCTTCAAGATAGAGAACACTTAAACTATAGGCGGTAATTAAACAGTTTAGTGCGAGTATTTTATACATTTGTAAAGTGGTTACCAACGTACATCTTCCCTGTCGAATAATGTCTATCATACAACTAATTGATGATTTTTTACTTGTGAAGGGTGATGCTATTGATGCGTCACCAAGCTTTACTTGTAAATTTTCTTGTTCAGCTTCTTGTGCATTTTTTCGTAACTTTTCTGCCCAAGTCAATTTCCTTTTACCACTATTATTTTTTTTATTCCTTTTGTTGCCACTTTTCTTTTTATTTTTATTTTTATTGCTTTTGCTGTTGCTTTTGGCAATCAATTGCTTCTTTTTGGCTTCAATGGATTTAATGTCCTGTAAGACTTCGGAATTTAATAAAGAAACACCAACATGGCTTTGTTTAAGTGCGCCCACATCATTTGTACCATCTCCACACATCGATGTAGTAAATCCTCGTTTTTTTAATTGGATTAAAATATATTCCTTTTGCTCTGGTGCAATTCTTGCAAATACCGCAATGTGCTTTAAATATTGATCAAATTTTTTTAAGGCGATTAATCGTTTCATAACTGTACCGGACAGACATAAATTATATTCTTCTAAATTAATTTTTAATTTTTTTAAATCGCCAATGCTATATTTAACAGTTTTGTCAGACGATTCTGCTATAATTTCAGCATTGCTATTATCGTTTTGATCGGCATCTTCATTAATATTAATGAATAATTCCTTTTTATGAATAATTTTTAATTCCTTTGCAATATGGCATGCTGTTAAAATATTATCACCAGTGATCATGACAATTTTATGCTCAGAACTAATTAATTCGCTAATAATCTCCTTACTGTCGTGCTTATTGGAAGTCATAAAAATCAAAAATCCACCAAATATTAAATCCTTTTCGAGATCCTTTCGGGGGATTTGTCGTAAATCCCTGATGCTTGTTTCATTTAATTCCTTATACCCATAGGCAATTACTCGAGAGCCTTCAAGCATATATTTCCGATAAATATCTTCATAATTAGCGGGCAAATCTTTAATAAATTCCTTTACAGTTTCGGGTGCACCTTTACATACGCTATAATACCTTTTATCCGATACGCCCTCAATAATTTCAATAATTGTAGACATTCGCTTTAATTTTGAAGCAAAAGGATGTCTTTGAATAATTCTGATCGAAAATTTTTTATTGTTTCGAGAGCATCTGGTTGTCTCCAATCCTGTATAATCTAATCCAATGCCTTTCATGGTGGCCTTTTCAGTAGGATCACCAATTATTTGTTTATCCAAAAATACTAAAGAATGGCACCCTCCAAGTAAACAAAACTGCAAGTCTGGCAAATTTTTTCCAAAAGTTAATTCACCTAAATTGCTTTTGTTTTTCCCCTTTTGTTTTTCTTTATTTTTATTTAAATTAATTCCTGCAATTCCACGGAGTGTAATTTTATTGCTTGTTAAGGTGCCAGTCTTATCAAAACAACATACATCTATTTTACCGGCAAATGGAATTCTAAATGGCTCAGTACAGAAAATAGCTAATTTGGATAAAGATACTACAGATGTGTTAACAGCTAATGAAAGCTGCATTGGCAATTCGGGCGGAATTACAGATGTTAAAATCAATACACAATTCAATACCAATTTATATCTACTTCGGCTTTGATCTTTTAGCCCGTTAACAAAGACATATCCTGATGCTAACAATGCAAAGAACAATAAGAGCAGAATGAAAAATAATGCATCTAAATTGTTTGCAGTTACTCTTTGAGAGCTATGAAGAATTGTTCTCATTAATTTCCCCTGGGACGTCCCAAACCCAGTTCTTAAAACATAGCATTTACACCCATCAAAGTTTTTGCTTTGATTTGAATGCTGAATCACCTTTGTACCTCCAAATATAATGTTACTTTTGTAATTTTTTAAATTTAATTCCTTTTCTTGATCAAAAAATTTAATGCTTTCCTTTAATTGTGGTACAGATTCACCAGTAAGCATAGATTCATTAACAATGCAAGTGCCTTCAATTAAAAGTAAATCACAACTGGGTATTGTATTTCTTTTTAAATTTATAATGTCCCCGGGTAAAAGTTCTGTTGATTCTACCCTGATCCAAGATCCCCGATACACTTCAACAAAATATGGCTTGACTCCAATTTCTCTTAAATGGGATAAATTTTTTAATCTCTTATTAGAAAAAGTATGTAAAATTTAAAAGTAAAAGGTATAAAAAATTAAAAAAATAAAAATAAAAAAAAATGAGGTTCTGTTGAGCAAAAAATTAATTTTAACAAAATATGAATAATTTCAAATATTGAAGAACAAAATTTTACAAAGATTACATGAAAAAAATTTTTAAATTTTTTATTTATAGATTTATTTATTCCTTATATTCTTTTATGTGTTTTTAAAAATATTTTTTATGTTTTTTTTTAAAAATACTTTTATGATTTTTTTACTTAAAGTAAAAATAGGAAGTTTACTTCTTTTAAAATAAAACTAACCCATAAAACCTTTTAAATTCGAGATATCATAATTTCCTTGACTCGAAAATAGTTGAAAAAAATCTTTAAGGAATAAAAAAGGAAAAAAAAAAACCTTTAAAATAATTCGATTTATTTTAATATTAATAAATTATTTCCAAAAAAATATTTCTCAAATGTAAAATAATGAATTTGAATTTATATAATTTTTTTTAATAAAATATTAAATTTAATCTATTTTCGATTGGTTAAAAAATCAAAGTTAAAAATTAATGAAATAATTATACTAAATATAGTAAATTTGCAATAAAGTAAATTATCGTTTCTTTTTTCAATTCGCAATATAATTTAAATAAATCTCAATATTATTGAAAATCGTTATATGCATTAGTATATAATAAATTCCGATTCGTGATAATCGAATAAATATTCTAGTTAAAAAATAATCACGTTTTAACAGTTATATAAATTCTAACACAATATCCATTATTTTGATTATTTTTCCATTTATTTACAGTTTTTATTATTTTTTATTTATTTTTTTTTAATTAAAAAGTAGAGAAGAAGAAAAATAATCAACGTGATGCTTTTTAATTTGGTAAAGTATTGAATAAAAGAAATGATTGTGAAAAACTTCTTCTTATAAGCTAAATTTCAAAAATAGGGGCAGATTTTTCATCAGTAAAAAATTTGTTTAATTGTTTTTTTTTTTTTGAATAATAAGGTATTATTCTAAAGTTTTTAGAGATAATAGCCAATATAGATTGATAAATAAAAATATAGTGTAATGATTTTATTTTTTGAAAAACAAATGAAAAAAGAAAGAAAATAATAATATAAACAAAGTTTGTCCCTAATTTTGAAATTTGGCTTATGTAATTATCTTCTACTGGGATTAACATCCAGTGAGTAAAGTAATAATACATTGTTTTGTGATAAATTTAGGCCAAGTATGGTATTACACAAACAAGTGAAAACTATGGTAGTGATCCAGAAATTTCCAACATAAAAAGAAACAATTTATAAACCCGTTCAACACTGGGAGTACAAAAAAAACTTTTGAAGGAAATTAAGTTTTTGCTTTTTTTATTATTTTTTTGCTCTCGTTTATTTGATGAGTTGTTCAGAAAAATGAATACAAAAGAAATATACGACATCACAATAGAATATTTTCTGACTAATATGACCCAGCACGCTATAAGAAAAAATGAATTAAAATTAAAGTCTAAATAGCAGACATTCAACTCACCAGAAACATATATTACCTCAATACTACTACTATTTTTATATCTTAATTTTTTTTTCCACTCTTCATTTTTTATTCTTTTTTTTTTTCTTATTTGTTTTCAGAAAACTAAATTGAGTTTAAAATACTTCTAATGACTGTAATTAAAAGATTCTTTTGACTACTATTTGAATTAGGAGTCACCAATTTAGTCACTTTAAAACTCTCTCTTTAACAGATTAAGAGCTCTTGAGCACTTAATCCTTGCCAATAAATCCAATACTCTATTTTATTTCTGACTTTTCTTTCCCTTTTTCTTATCTTTGTTTAGAAAATTTTTCTTTTCATTTTTTAAAGAAAAGATATCCTATAAGTTATAATCTTGACTAAATTAGAACTAATATAAAAAACCCTCAATAAATTTATTTGAGTGGTTCAGGAAGTGCCGTAGAGTACCTAGGGTTTCCAGAATTCAAAAGAATAGAGTAAAATCTTTGATTTAACTCAATTCTTTTAAATTAAAAAAAAACTAATGTGAAGTGCCGTAGAGTGCCGCCAAGTGCCTAGATTTTTTTTTGAGAATTCAAATGAATGTGGAAATATCATAGACTTTACTCAATTCTGAAAAATCTGGAAAACCTAACGTGAAGTGCATAGATTTTTTTTTATAGATAGACAACTTATTTTCTTATGTTAACTTTTTTTGGTTGTAAATTACCGATAAATTCAAAATAAGTTGGTAATTTTTTTTTGCTCCATTGCATCTATAAGCTCTTTCATGAAAATGATTTAATGAACAATCCTCTTGAAAAACTTGAGAGATTAGTGATTTTTGTTTTGGTTGACGAAACAAGTGAAAAAAAAAAAAAAGTACAAAAATTATTGTCTTAAAACAGCATTAAAGAGATCGCATTAATCTTTGGAATATTTTCTTTTTTCAAAGGAAAAGTGAATTTATGAATATGTTGAATTATTAAATACAAAAATATTCATTTGCAACTTTAAAATGGATTTGTATTAAACAACCTGAAGATTCAAGAAAATGGATATATAATCAATTTGTAAAATTTTTGTGTTGTGTATTTAATATTTTCAAATATGTTCTATCTGCCTAAACCAGAAATGAATAATATGTGGCTTTAGACAATTGGTTTCTTTTTTTTTTTCGATGATTATTTTTCAGGATTTAGCTTCAATTTGGAAATTAAATTAATTTATCATGAGTTAGGCACTTATCAAGTCTGGTTAAAAGTTTAAAATTTCTGATTATTCAAAATAGGTTTCTGTGATTTCTGTGATTTCTGTGATTTCTGTGATTTCTGTGATTTCTGTGATTTCTGTGATTTCTGTGATTTCTGTGATTTCTGTGATTTTGGTGGTTTCTGTGATTTTCGAAAATGCTTAATTGTAAAGAAAAAAATCAAATCCTATTTAATAATTTCTAAAAAAAATTGAGAAAATGAACAATATTTTTAAATATCAGAGTTGAATGTATTCAGATAATTTTAATCTAATGACCTTTTAATGCTTTTGAAAATAACAACAAATAAATTTAATTTTTTAAAATTCTAGTGTTGCTTTTATCGAAAAATTTACATACAGGACAATTGACCACACTTTTTGAATATTTTCTTTATTTAGAGTTTTTAAAAACAAATTTCAGGAATTAAAGATTCTTTATCAAAATTTTGTTTTTTACTTTCTTAGATCGTTTTACTGATTAATAAAGAAAATTTCAATTTACTTTTTCAGATTTAATGGTTTTCTCTAAACTTGAAAAATGTTTATGTAATCTTTGAAAAATTGGCTCTTTTGATCTGAACGTCAAAGAGGTATTGTTAAAACAATTACATCAAAAAAAATGTGGAATTTAGATTTTTTCGGAACATTTCTGAAGAAATTATTCTTTTCCGATTTAAAGTTATTCTCAAATCCAAACATTAAGCAACAATCTTCCAAAAAAAAAAAAAAATTTTGAATTTTAAAAAAATCAAACTGAATAGATAAACAAAAAAAGGAAATCATTAAAAAAATTAAAATTAAAAAATTTTTAGTAGTGTTAATTATTCAAGAATATGGTTTTGTTGATATTACCAGGCCAATCTGTAAATGTTTATCTTTTTGAAACCTAAAAATTTTTATCCTCAGTGGGTGCTTTGTAATATTTCTTTAAAAGATTAATTCCTAACACAAATATGATTTATGAATTGATGGCTAAGAAAACATTAGGCAATGCTGATTTTTTTGTTTAAATTAGCAAAAGTTTTTTTAAGTTCTGTTAACTGGAAATGATTTTAATGGGAAAAAGACCTGAACTCAAAACAATTCTCCAAGAAGATATTTGTTATTATTGGGTTAATAATTCAAAGAAATTCTACCCTTCATTAATTATGTGAGAAATATGACTCCAATTTTCATAAATTGTTTTGATCCTGTTTGTTTTTTGAAAAAAAAATTTATTATAAATAAAAAGAAAACTTGAAAAATTTTTATATTCATTTTCCATTTGATCTTTTCATCATTGATCTGATTCACCAACAGTTTTGTTAGTTTTTTTATAGAGTTGATAGGTGGTAATATTTTTTAAAATAGTGTGGAAAAGTAATTTTTTCCAAAATTCATCTCCCTTGTCTGGAATTACCGATTGATAAAATAAAAAAAAAAAAACCAAAATCAAAGGAGAAAATTAGATAATATAGATGCACGAAGACGAAGATTTTGTTTTCAAAAGGAATTCGCCAAATTGTTTGTAACATTTCAGTCAACTAATTTTATGAGCAATTTGGATCTCTCATTCAGAATTATCCACTTTTTTTTTAAAATAATTTTCAATCCTTTGTCAAATTTACTTGCATGTAAAAAAGAGAAGAGTTCAAAAAATAAACAAAAAAAGAAGAAAAAAAAGCAAAAAGAAAAAAAAAAAGAAAACACAACTAACAAACCTTTTTAACTATCATTGATTCTGAGGCAACTAATAACACCAAGGTAAAAATAGAAAAATACCAGTATTCGTCCAGGCACCACAAAAGCACACAAAACACTTGAAAAACGAAAAAAGGTGCGAGTGCTTGTTCTTTAAAAAGTTCCTTAAATTGAGGATCAGGAATTAAAAATTTATTTTTTCCGTACCTGCTGAATAATTCCTTTCTTTCCTCTGAATCTAGAAGCCCTTTATGCTCTAAGTAGTCTGAAATTTTATAGTTAACTGGATAGTCACGCTTACAAAAAACCTTCTGTTGCTCACTCCAAAAGTATGTCCTGTTTTGGAATAAAAAGGAATGTTGATTCTGAGATCTAAATAATTTACAAACTTGGGCGGTGCCAGCTTGCGACTGTGGGAAAACTGCAACGTGTTCGCTAGATTCAATTTTCTTCGTTGCTTTGTATCTTACTAAACAGCGGAAGGAAATTGACCAATGAGAAACTAAGTACACCAAGAAATGAACGAAAACGCAGATCGGGAAGCACAAGGCCTGAAGGATCTTTTCAGACCAGAGATCTTCAATATAAAACGTTCTGTATTCAAGAAGGAAATATAAATATAAGAACACAAAAGGAAAAAAATCCAATCTTAGAACGAATGGAATGTCCTTAAGGAGCTTGATGGATTTGATCTTTTTACTGTTGACTTGCGTCATAAAGATTCAGAAAAAGAAAAAGAGAATAAAAAAATTAAAAAAATGAAAATTCATTTGATTAATTTGAAATAACGAAACAATTATCAAGAATGGAAACTATTTTTTTGGATAATCTCCCATTCTCCCACGTTAATAAATTAAACATTTGACTTCAAATTTGAGGATTCTTAAATTTAATAAGATTTAAGGTGGTAATTTTTTTTTTCTTCCTAATTTTTCGCTTTGTGATTCTCTAAAATAAAGCTATTAGAAAAGATGTACAGTTCAAAGCCTTTTCAAGTTTATGTACTTTGTCTCTTGATATCCAGAAGAACTCTTAAACTTTCAAATTCAAAGGAATTTATAGCTTTTTTCTAATCCGATTCTTAATTTTATATTTGTTCTGGAAACCAAATAACAACCCAATCATTATTAATAAGACCAGTTTGTTTTAAAATATTCTCCTAAAATTTGAAAACACAAGTTTTGCAGAATAATAGATGGATTTTTGAAAACATAAATACCAAAAATTATGCATCTGATTAAAAAATTGATCAATATTTATTTGACTAAATATAATCGAAAAAACTTCAAAATTACTTCCAATAACATTTCAAAAAAATTCAATATTTTTTCAAAATAAACTACAATTCAAAATTTTTCAGAACCAAAAGTCAATTTTTGAAAAAATATTATTTAATAAATTCCTGTTGAAAAATCAAATTCGAACTATTCATTAATTGAAATGATCACCAATTGTTTAGAAATTCAAATACCCATATAAAAAAAACAAAATAATTATTCATACTAACCGTTGTGGAAAAAAAGTGAAACAGGAAAATAAGTTCAACACAGTTTTGAATTGGGATCATTATTGAAAATTCAAAGTAAGATCAATGAAAAAAAGAATAAATAAATAAATAAAGAGAAAATGGAGTATTCGCCACAATAACAGTTTTTTTAATACTATCTTTTAGTCTGGGTTTTTCTTTGATTGATCAATTATTAAAAATTTGTTAAAAAAATTGACTATTTTTGAGATCTCCAAAACCACACCAACAATTTCGATAAATCGGGTAGATTTAAATTGTATTTGTTGGGTTGATTGAAAATAATATAATGGGTTGTTATTTGACGTTAATTGGTTTCTTCTTTTTATTGATTTTACTTTGTATATTCAGGTTCTATTAATGTTCCCAATTAAAAACCTTGTTTATCTTTTTTTCCTGTTTCGCTTTTTTTCCACAACAGTAATATATTACCAGTGTGTTAAAAATTTTCGATGTAGGCAAAACAAAAAAGTTTTTGTTAAATTTGTAAAAAATCTATTAGGATTATTGATTGATCAATTAATTAGAAAACAATTAACTAATTTTATCTGATGTTCTTAGCTCTTAAACAACCCAACTTTTACCTAAAATACATTATTCAAAAAAATTATTTATCGGTATTAACAGGTACATAATTCAAAAAATAAAATGAAAACATAAAAACTAAAAGATAAAAAAATGATTTTATCAACTTATAAAAATCAAAAGTATTTCCAATTTGAATGAAATTATTATATTGTAAATCTTGTAATAATTTTAACTGTGCTGGAAATTTTTAATTTTTAGTTTATGTTCATATTAATATCTGATAACTTTTTTGAATTCATTTATTGGTTATTATCTAGAGAATAAATATTTAGAAAAGACTCAAAACACGCGTATAATAAGCGTAACCTGATTGGACTTGTCAATATAAAATTAAATATTTTGTTAATAAAATCATTAAAAATTTTCAATCGTATTTATTTTGAAATGTTTGAAGTTACACACTAACAAACAAAGAAAAAAAGTAGGGGAAAATAAAAATAAAAATAAAAATAAATTGATGAAAAATAGGTTAATATAAAAAAAAAAAATATTGTTTAACGGGTTCTGAGTAAACTTCATGAGACAAGTCTTATTGCAAATAATCACGAACACTCAAAAAAAAAATAGCATTTTATTCAAATTTGAATAGTATTTGCCTTGTCGCAAAAAATTTCAAATAACTCCAAGTATTTAAATTTATATTAAACATAAAAAAATATAACGCTAACCAAAATGGCGGCAACTGCCATTACACATCATAATAAAAATAAAGGAAAATAAATTTTCGACTTCAAATTAAACCATTCTGATGGGAATTCTAGCAATTCTGGCAAAGCGTTTTTTTTTATATTTTTTCCTTGCAGACAATAATTCATTTTCATCTTTCAAATCGGCACTCCCGACGTGGATTGCAATTTTTGCAAGATCTCTGGCACAATCAATGATCTCCGATAATTTAAATTTGGTGTAATATTGGAGTGTGTCTGTCCATAAAGGGGGTTTGTTTAATGTTTTGGTATTTAGCGAAACGAGTGCCAAATAGACTGCGGCGGAAGCCAATTGCGAAGGTTTGTATTTGATCATGTTGAGTCTAGGTATTGAAAGCTCCAACAAATAGTTCGAGAGGAGTTTCAGTTTCAAATAGTCCATTGTTTTCATCCCAACACCCGCGGCTTTGATGTATCTTTGAATGAAAAAATAGGGAGAGACATAGGTGACTCGAAAGTTTAAAACGTTTAATATAATGGACTCCATTTTTAAGATCTCTTCGCGTTTGTAGCTCTTGTCCGAAATATAAACAAAGTCGTCGACCTCCGGTGGATAGATCTCTTCGTATTTGGATGCAATTAGCATTGCAGTGATCCCCGTTAATTGGAGTTTGCTCATCGGGACGTGTATTTTGGAGAGGAACTTGTCAATGATTTTGCAAGTCAAATATAAGACTTCCGTTTTTAATTTGAATTTTAAATGGACCTCACACAGCCAATCAAACAAAATGCCTCGCATTTTTTCATTGATTTTTTTTTGAACAGATAAAAAGTTCATGGGAAGCATTTGTTCTACCTCTTTTTTTTTTTGGTGGCTAAATATGTCTTCGACAAACTCCGTGACATACTGTGGGTTCTTAAGGTTTGGTTTATCGATGTTGTAAATAATTTTTTTTTTTTTTTTTTTTTTGATAGGCCTTCTTTTTTGGTTTTGGTTTTTGTTTTTGTTTTCGTTTTTGTTTTTGTTTTTGTTTTTGTTTTGGAATAATAAGGAACTGGAATTCGGATTTAATAATTGACTCCCAACCCTTTTCAATGGATTTATTTTGTTTGTTTGTGATTTTCTTGTTTTTAATTTTAATTTATCTTCTTTTCGATTTTTAACGGTTACATTTTTTCGACTTTTTTTGACCATTAATCTTTCTTTACCTTGGTTGAAACTTTTCCTTACACGAACCTTGTTTTGGTTCAGTTGTTGTTTCCCGTTCCTTGGTAACACATTTTGGGAGACACTCCTTTTTAAAAAACCTTTTGGTTTGGTTTGTTTTCTTTGATTCAAATTATTTTGTGGATTATTTACATTAATGTTGGAATTGATTCTCCCAAAGACAGATCTTTGCCTCGAGGACTGTTTGTTGTTAAATAGTTTTTTTGTGTTATTGAATGATTGGCTTGTTTTAAGTGATCCTACTTTCTTATTCAAAATTTGTGATTTCCCTTTGAGTATTTGTCTTTGTGGGTTATATAGATTTGTATTTTCGTTTTCACTTCGAAAGGGATTTGATCTGTATTCAAACTGTTTGTCAAGAAATTTAATTAAAAGAAAAAATTCAAAAAAAGATTTTTTATTGTGGTTGTTTAGATATTTATTTTTTATTTATTTTTTTTCGAGAAAAAAGAAACAAGTTAGGCTTTAAACATTGAAGATTTATATTTTAGAATTATTAAAGGATATTTACCATTTTTGAGCTCTAAGGATTATTTATTTTTTTAATTTTCTCAAAAAAATAAAAAAAGTATAAAATATAAAAAAATGTTTATTTTTTGTGGATTTTAAATTAAATATTTAACGTAATTCTTTCTGTTACCGACACCTTTTCAATCTCAAATATTCAATTAGGAATTGGATCTTTTATTTGAATTATTTAGATTTATTGAATTAATTTTTTTTTTGTTAAACAAGTGATAATTTCTCATATAATTGTGTAATTAAAAAGAAAGTATGTTTACAATATAAACTCGTTTTTTCTTTCTTTGGACAATTGGAAAATAGGGAAAAGCCAATACATTTCAATACCAAAAACAACTAATAATAAGAGTATAAAATCCTGGCTCAAAATTAAAACACAGCTTTTTTCTCATTCTTGTTCCCGTTCATCATTTAATTTGAGACTTAACAGTATTCCTAATATTTAATCAATTAAGAAAGTAAAAATCTATGATATTTTAAGTAAATTTAAAAGATGAATTGAATTTTGTACAATTCTATTAAATTTTTATTTTTTTATTAAGGGAGTTTATTTAAAAAATTAAAACACAAATTTGAACTCTCTATTCTTTATAAAAAAATTTTCTTTTGATCCTTCATTTTTCTGTTTTTCTTTTTTTAATAATAGAACTTCAAGAAACCAATACCAGATTTATTGATTGTTTATAGTTGGTTTCTTTGATAATTTGAAAAGGAAGCTTTCTAGGAAAACAAAACAGGGTTATTATAATCAAAATAATAATTTTCAAAGTTTATATTTAGTTATATGAACAACTGTTATTTTTTAAAAGGGGATTCTTAAATCAAAAAAAAATCTTATTCGTCCAGGAACTATAAAAAAAACATTATTAAGGGCAGAGTCATTACAGTGAAAATTTTTTTTCTGTAACAGAAAATAAAATTTAGTAATTTTTATTATGACCTAACACCAATCAAAAATTAAAGAATGATGTAAATTTGATCACAAAAAATCATCAACCAAAGACGAGGATCTTTATAGAAAAAAGTGCCAAAGAGAAACACCAAATTTCCAATTAGAATGGTTAGAATCTACAATTTTGAAAACAGCCCTGTCCGTTTTGAAGTGTCACTCTTTGTACTTTTTAAGATCTCGGTGATTTTTTTTTTCAATTTTTTCATTTTTCAAATGAGATATTTTCATCTCAAGAATATTACAAAAACCTTACCTGGTCAAATTCAGAGAGTTACAAAATAAACCCCAAATGAGATTTAATCAAATTAAATTGATTGCACACTTTATGAAAGCAATTTGTTTTAAATTGAAGAAATTTAACAATTTGGAAATATAAAATGAGAAAAGATGAATTTATTTTTCAATTTTGATTTTTTGGAATAGAGAATACTTTTGAACGTATTTTAATTGCTTGAATTTTTTTTCAAAGATGATCCTATGGATTGTTTTTTGGTTATCTGAATTTTTCCAACCAAAAGAAGGACTATTTCACAATACCAATATAGTTCTCAGGTCATCCCTTGATTATGGAGCAATTTCATAGTAAATTACTCTACCCTTAAGCATGTATATATATATATATATATATAGTAGAGCCAGTGAATTGAAAAATTAAATCAATTTAATTGGCCACTATCTCTTTACCCAAATGGCTTATGAAATACCCATGTTTAGCAAGAAACACATAAAGATGAATTTGAATCAAATAGAAAATATTTGACAAATTAGAAAATAACTATTTTAACTGAAAAAAAAAAAAAAAATGAAAAATTATATTAAAAGATCTCAAAATAAGGCTGGAAAACTTCTGAGTCTTTTAAGTTAATTCCACAATAGTTAGAATAAATCACGTTTAAACAACAAATTATCTTTGTCTAAAAACTTCTGAATAATTCCTGTCATTCCGATCTTTTATCCAAGTTCTAAATAGATATTCTAATTTTCTACATGAAAACAACTCAAACTTGTTTTACCTTTCTTGTAAATAAAGGAAACTCAAAAAATGTAGAAAAAATAATATTTCACATAGAGACACCCTGTATATAAAAACGATTTAAATATATTAATGGAAAATATTAAATAAATTTCAGTTAATTAAATCAAATTTTTACTTCAAGTGGTAGATTCAAACATGAAAAATCGAATTTTTAAAATAATAATCTAAATATTTTATTGTTTAGAAATAAGAGAAAGAATA
Organism: Anaeramoeba flamelloides; assembly: GCA_027625915.1. Lineage (NCBI taxonomy): Eukaryota > Anaeramoebidae > Anaeramoeba > Anaeramoeba flamelloides. The sequence goes on from JANTQA010000023.1 coordinate 22,902,836, forward strand.
AACCTCATATTAGAATTTATATTCACCTAATGAAAGAAATACCCGAATGAACCCTAAAATTTTGAAAAAAAATTAAATGTTAATAAAAAATTTATTTCACACTTTCATTCAAAAATTTGCTTCCAAATTTCTCATTTTTTTTTCATAAATTAAAATTGTTGATAATAAGATTTACAAATAGTAAAATTATTCTTTTTTAAAAGAAATGTAATGACCTCAATATGTAAAAAAAAAATTAGTTCTTAAATTTGAAAAAATGTAAATTTACTAAATTCAAAAAAATGAAATTTTATTTTGAGAAGAATAATGAATTAAACTTGTGGAATGGGTTTTATTTCTACAATAAAACACACCCTTTAACTGAAAAATGTTTATAGAGGAAAAAAAAACCAATGCAATAAATAAAAAAGAGATTCTTTTTATAATGTCTTTCCTTAATAAGGATGAATTTAATTAACCTTGTAGAGATTTTTTTTTTTATCACATTACTAATTAAGATATATTTTAAAAGTCAGAAAATAACATTATTACATCTTAGCCCCCCCTCTTTTTTTTTATTTTCTCTCTAATTTATTTTTTTTCTCTTTATTTTCTTCCATAGCTTTATTTTATTGGTAAAAATATCATTAATTCCTTATCAAAAAGTAATTTACAGATTTAAACTGAGGAAACCTCTTTTCACAAAAAGTAAATCCGTTGTTTCTAAAAACCCTTTATTATTTAAATGCATTAATAATAAGAACATTTGTTTTATCAGCTTAAAAAAAAAACCCTCACTTTTTTTTTTGCTCTCAAGTTTAAAAAAAAAAAATTTATTTTTCCTTTCAAGAAAAACAGGAAGTTTGCTTCCCTTAAAATAAAACCAATCAATCAATCAATTAAAAAAAAATTATTATTTAAAATTTTAATTATTATAAAAAAAAATCTAAAAATATACAATAAAAAATCTAATGTATATAATCTTAAAAAAAAATGTATGATTTTGGATAATATGCTTTCAAAATATATTATTAATATTCCTCATCAGAAAATTCAGGGTCATAATTTTCACCAAAAAATTCATCAATGATCTCATCAGCTCTTTGAAATAAGGATTTATTTGGATGATTACGAAGTTTTTCGAGCATTGATATACCATCACAATTTTCGACAAGTACAGCTAATTTTGGGAAACAATTCAACAAAAGTTCTAAAAAATCCATTATCATATGGGCAATGTCCGGATCACTAGAATTCAATAACGAGAAAAGTCCTAATAATAAGTCTGTAAGATTTTTATAATTATTTATAAAATTGATAAAAACAGAATCCCATTCCCAGGCATTCATTAAAGCAATTGCAGCCTCCTTTTTCAAATCATAATGTGCATTAATAACTATTTTTGAAAGTTGTTCCAAAATATTGGTTTGGCATTTTTTTTCAAAAATATCAATAATTTTAAGTATCTGCTCTTCCTTTGAATTAAATATGGCTGAACACAACCAACAAATTTCTTTTATTAATTTATCTTCCTTAGCATTTAAGACGCCAATAATGTTTGTAAATATAAATAAGGCCCTTTCTAAATTCTCATTTATTATATAATCATAATATTTGGTATCAGGGGAATAGAGAAAATTAGCAATAATTCGAATTGCTGGAATTCGCAAGTCAATTAAGTTTGATTTTAAAAAAAGTAAAATTTTGTCCATTAAATTTGAGTCAATAATAATATTGAAATATTCATCAACACTCGTAAGATATGATAAAATCCAAAGAGCGTGATAATGTATTTCAGATTCTTTTTCAATCTGGAAAAAATTATCAAGTTTTTCAAAAATATTTAATTCAACAATCTGCCTAAATGGTGGATCTTCTCCTTTTAAGAAATTTGAAATCGCAAAAGCGCTGCTACAACAAAGATCAAAAGAAATATTTGGTTCTAACAATCCGATTAATATTTCCAAGATTCCATTTTCAACCAACTGATTACGGAAATTTAAACATTCTCCACCTTTGCAATTAGTAAAAGATTGTTTGTTTGAGAAAAATATTGTTGAAATCAAAACAAATTTCAATCAAAAAAATGGTAATAAATAAATAATGATAGAATAACAAATAAATAACGATAATAAAAAAAATTAATGAAAATAAATAAATAATGATTATATAGAAAAAATAATAATAAATATTATTTTTCACCGCATAAAAGATAAAATTAAAAAACAGACCCATGGGCTTATAATTAAATGAAAATACTGTTTGAGAGTTTCAAAATCAAAAATTGAAAACAAACAATATAATAAAAAAAGAAATAATTTTAGAGTTAATAAAAATTGAAAATATTCATGTTTCTTTATAAACTATTTTCGAGTCAAAGGAGCCCAGTTGTAATGGGTGAAATGCATGTGTTTAAAGGGTTTGCATGGATATTCGAAGAAAAAATTTATTTTGGAAATTTTCAAAAATTAAAATCATTTTTTCACATTTTTGTTTTTTTTTTCCTTTTTTTTTTGACATCAGAATTCAGTTGCAAAAAATTTTTTTATTGCAAGATCAATAGTCACTTGTTAAAAACGCGTTATTCTAATGTCATTGAAACCATGGAAATGATTGTTGAGAAATCATATTGATTTCTATTGGAATTTTATTCAATCTTTGATCTTGATATCTGAATAATAAATGTGAAAAATTTTCACTTCATTTCAATTTCCTTTTTCAAATAGAGACCACAAATCTCAACAAACTTCGTTTGTGGACTTGATTTCTAAAAGAAAAGTATGGAAAATGAAGTGAAAATTGTTTCCTATTTATTATTCAAATACCAATAGGAGATCAAAACGAACATTCTTGTTTTTCTTAATGGTAACCTAAGAATTTGAGTTTTTCAATTTTTAAGAAAATTTATTGATTGATTAGTTTTCTTTCAGACGGATATCAACAATTCTTTGATGTGTATTATTCTGCTTATTTCTTATTTGTTCTTCAAAGGTCAATTATATAAAATAATTGATATTTGAAAAAAATGTTTTTTTTTTGGATACCCCTTTGACAGAAACAAAGTTTAGTTCCACCTTTTGATTTCCAAGTCTTTATGATTTTATTAAAGACCACAATTAAAAACAAATGATTATTGGGGGAACTGTATGATAAATGCCTAAAAATCATCAATTAAAAAAAGATGACTTTTTTTTTTTAATAAAATCACTGTGCGCATAGAAACAAAATTTAATGAAATCGTGCAGAAATCATTCAAATGCCAGTATTCTCGTTATATTTTTATAAAAGGGATCAACTTCATATCAAATCCATCAACCCTAAAAAAGATCTTTAACAATTGAATTTTCCAGTACGAAAATAGAATTCTCTCATTCATTCAATTTTTAAAAATGTTTTAAATTTAATCTTTGAAAACAATCAGGTTCACTAAAAGTTAATTAGATGAATATTTTAAAAGATTGAGAATCAAGGAGTTCAAACTTATAACTAATACACACTTCCTGCCCCGTTTTAACATCATAAAACAATGTTTGGTTATAAATTAATTGAATAAATGATAAAATAAACTAATAAAATAATTGGGAAATTAAAAAAGGGTAAAAATAATACTAAAACTGAAAAGGAAAAATAATTACAAAAAAAAAGTCTTTAAATTTAAGTTTCAATATTTTATCCAGATTTCACATTTCAATTTTTTGTTTTTTTTTTTTATCGTTTTCAATTTTCACAGTTTTACTTTTCAAAAAATACAACTGGTAAGAAATATGAGACTTCAGAGAACTGCCCAATTTTAAAACCCATTTCCCCCATAATAATTCGATTTGATTTGGGCCCTTTAATTAAACTGAATTATAATATTAATTTTCATTTTTGGATCATTTTACTATTCGATCTTTTCATTTTTATCATTAGGCTTTACATTTTTTTACTTTTCTTTTCCTTTTATTATTTCGCTCTCAATTTTTTACTTGTACTTTTTCTTATTATGCTTCTAAATCCCTATTATTTATTAAGAAATAAGGTAACATTTTAATTTCCTTTTGGAAAACGATCAAAGAGTGGAATTTTAATTTGGAAGCTTGGGCTTAAATTGCTTGCTTATATTGTCCAAATATCAAAAGAAAAAAAAAGTTTGATGATCTATGCATTGAATTAGTAGCCATAGTACCAAAATGATTATTTATTTTGTGGTAAATTGCAAAAGAATATTTTATCAATTTTTATTTTCCTGTTTTTTTGCCCTACATCTCAATCTGGATTTTTGAATTTTTTTTATTATTTCTGAAATAATAAATACATGAAGGCGATCTCTTTAATATTTCAATATTGTATTCTAATTCTATTTTTATTTTTGTTTTTATTTTGTCGGGTTGAGTGTTATATTGAAATGCTTTTAAAATTATTATTAATTTGATTTCAATGGAATTTTCATTTCAAATTCATCTTAATTTCAGTTTATTTTCATTGCAAAAAGAATTCAAATTGCGGCTTGTTGTTGAAAAGTGATTTTCTTCGAGAAAATCATTTTCTTTTCATTAACTTGGCATATAAATTTCATTTTATTTTCTTGATAAATTCCTCAAATTGAACACAATAAACGCATGATTTTTGTAACTCTGTACATGGTAGAATATTCAATTTAAAATTTAAATCGATTTGAATTATAATTTTGAATCCAAATGTGCAAGTTTCGAAATGTTTGCTCTTTGACACTTTTGGAGATCTTTTTAGATTTTTTTTTTCATTTTTCAAATAAGTTATTTTTATCAAAATAATCAGATAAAATCCTTACTTTGTCAAATTTAGAGGGCTACAAAACAACCACAAATCAGATTAATTAAATTAATTTTGTGCTGAAAGAAAATGGTTTGCTCCAAATTGAAGAAATGTAGCCATTTGGGAATATAACACAAGAAAAAGATGGGTTTTGTGTTTTTGAAAAACTTGTATTTTTTTGAAATTGAGAACTTATGAATTTGTTAATTGAATTGATTGCTTACCAAAAATTGTTCACATTATTATTTTTAGGGGTAATTCACAACTCGGTCATGGAACGAAATCCACGATGGTGACTAGAGCCTTAAACAAAAAAACAAATAATCAAAAAAAAAAAAAAAAAAAAAAAAAATTTAAACTTACTGAGATTAGCAAAAATTATTAAAGATATTTCTTGGAGTTTGAAGTCTTTTGAGTTTAAAAAAGAAACCAAATGGGATCCAAAGTCAAGTATTGTTTGTTTAAGTTTGTAAGTCCCAGAAGAAACGTGTAACAAAATTAAGGCAATTTCTAATTTTACTTCAAGATTTTCAGAATCGATCAAAACCTATAAAGAGGATTTGTAAATTATTTTGTTTTCAAAAAAAGCGATTAAGTTGCAAATTGGAATTTAAAAAAGAAAAATTATTAAAAAGAAAAAGAAAAAGAAAAAGAAATAACAAAAAAAAAATCAAAAAAGAAATAAAAAAGGTTACCAAAAGTGTGTTGATAATATCAAATTTTTGAAAATCGTAAAAGCTTTCTGGGTTTTGTGAGATTGTAAACTTCATATGTTTGAGTGATTTTTTTATAAGGTCGATGTTTTCTGAGGCAAGATCTTTGACAATCATATCTGGAGGTACAGTTAAATATTCTTCGTCTTTGTTACTTTCTGAAATCATTTCAATTCTTCGTTTTAAAAGATTACGATCTTTTTTTGATTTTCTGATTTGTTTCAAAGTAACATTACGTTTTTCTAAAATTTGTGATTTTTCGCTTGTCTTTTTATATAACTTTTTTCTTCTTTCAAATCTGTTCTTCATTTTGGAAACGTTTTTTATAAAAATTAAAAGCCAAAAGAAAAAATTAAAAAATAAATCAGTGAATAGTTCTTTTCCAATTGAAAATTTAAAAATTTCCTTACAAAACATCAAAAACATCCAAAAAAAGATACAACTATAATGGTTCTGTTCAAAATAGAAATCTTAAAAGAGATTACTGTTGAGAGAAAAATGTTGGACAGAGAAAAATAGTTGGACACCATTTTTAATTGGGAACATTACTGAAAATGATTTTTAATTACAATCGTTTGTGAAATAACTAAAGAAAAGAACAATAATCTTCTTATTAGAATAAGGATTAGTGTAATTCTACTTTTTCAAAACCTTATCTCTTATAATCTAAATCAAGTTTAAAAATGACCATTTTCAGAATTAATAGTAAACTTTATCAAAACTTGGATTTTTGTTAAAATAGCAAGATCTACTTTAGTTATCATCCATTCAAATGAGTATTCTACACAAACCACAGACTAATGAACCTGTAAGACCTTTAAACCTGGATTTATATAAAAGTCACCTAGTTATCAATAGGATTTGCTTTTCAATTTTACTAATGTTGCCAATTAAAAATGGTTTCCAACCATTTTTCTTTGTCCAACTTTTTTCTCTCAACATTTATCTGAAATTTCATTTTTTTGTTTATTGTGCTCCAAATTCAAAAAATCAAAATGCTTTTAGTGTTGATACCTTTTCTTATTTTAACTGCAACTGTCTTCTTGTTTTTTTTAAAACCATAACTTTGTCCTTCGTCGAATCAAAAAAATCAAATTCAAAGAATTGGTGGAAGCAAAGTCTCTTTTGTTCCTGTAACAAATGTTAAAATGAATGTTGAACAATCAATAGCTGTACACCAACTTGAAGAAAGGCAACAATTTACGAACTATGACAATAACCAAATAGACACTGATTCTGATTATGATTAAGACTCTGGTTCTGGTTACTAGCTGATAGCCAATCCCAAAAAGATGGATCTGAAAACCTCAATAAAAATAAGTTGAAGACCATTTGGATAGCAATCCCAATACAAGCAATTTTTCCAACATTGATCTATCTAAAAATGACAACCAATATTCCTCCTTTCGGCCCTACGACCGATTCAATTATTTGTATCAAAAAATAAGAATCAAAAAATCAAAAAAAAAGAACCAAACCGTGCAATTAGAAACAAATTTTAATCAAAATACCCTAACCTTCCTAAAATTCAACTTATAACCTCAATGAAATATTTTTTAATTTGATTAATTATTATTAATAATTAATAAAGTGAAGTTAATTTTTCCAGTGGGTTATTAATCACACAAAAATTAAATATATCAATAGAATTTTTACAATTATTTCTCAATTTTTTCAAGATTTTCAAACAAATAATATGAATTCGAATTAATAATTCTAATTAATAAAAAAATAATAGATATCATCAAATAATGGACTTCAATAGTAATAGTCCCTTGTTTATACTCGTGAGTATTTGAAAAAGAATATTACCCAATCTTTTAAATTTCAAGAAATTTAATAAATATTTGCAAATGAAAAAAAAGAAATGATCAATTTTTTTAGATCTTCAAGGATTCAATATTTGATTTATTTTTTTTGTTTATAAATATAAGATTAAACAGTCCCAAGGTTATTTGTGTATATGCACTCTCAGGAAAATTACTAAAAGTGAGATTTCTTCTAAAAATATTATATTTTTGCAAATTTTTCTTTTTTGAATTTGATCCAAAAATCCAAAACAAACAATATCAAGTATCTTTTGAATGAAATTGTAATATGGAAAAATGAAATTTTTTTAAAAATGAAAGTTCATTCCTCTAAAGTTTATAAATGTAGTTTCAGAATGGGTTAAATCATATCATTGTGTAAATAATTACTCTATTACCTTTGGGAAAAATAAATAAATAAGAGTTACCAGCCATTTAATAGAATCAGCTTTTTAATTATTTTAATTTGAAAATTCAAATATTCAAGAAAAGAAATTTTATTAAAATAATCCATTCATATAAAAATTGGCATATATCATGTTTGAGCTAATTGATGTATAATAATAAACTATAAATTCTTTTTTTTGGAAGGCAATGTTCAAATGTAACAAAAATGTTGGGAAGCTTGGAAGGGAAGCCAAAGAAGAGAAAAATTAAATATTGTAAAGAAAAAAAAATAAACAATAACTGAGAAATTAAGGGGATAGCGTGTTTATTTATATCGGAAAAAAATTATAAACTTTTTTGATTCTTCATTTAATGTTTTTAAAAAAAAAATCATTTGTTAAGAATAAAAAAAAATAGGAAAATAAAACATTTTACAAAAATTATAATAGTTCTTCCAATATAGCGGGTTAATCGTTCTCATTCTCATTCCTATTACCTCCACCTCGGCAATTGGTGCAATAATATGACTTATTATCCATAAAGGTACCATTTTTTATAAATACTACATTACCACAATAAATATTTGCACAAAATATATGATAATTAAATTTGCGGTTTGTTGACATTATATATGACGTTGAAGAATTAACTTTATCCAATTTAAGGCCTTTACAAACGTTACTACATTTATGGATTTTTTTAAATTCATTAACCCCCTTTTGATTAAAGTCCGTTGAATTGAATTGGTTTGAAGGGTATAACGCTTGTAAAGAAAAATCTTCATTTGGGTTTTCAGTGTTGCCAATGGAGTGTATCCCAGGGTCTGTTAATAGATAGCTTTCTCCATTATAATCCCACCCCTGCAAATCGGTTACTAGTATTTTGCCATCTGACTTTTCATATGTGTAATGAGAATATCCATACACCGTCGAATATTTATTATAATCCAATTGCTCTCTCATATTATTGCTAAATTTTTGGTAATTGTCTTTAATGTATGGCTCACAGACATAAACATTTTTTTTCTTCCTATTGGTGAAAACGATGAAAAATTGTTGTAAATAGTCGATACTTTTAAGAGGCTGCTCCGCCAAAAATTTTGTGGCCTGCTTTTTCGCTAAATATTGAACGACGAGCTCCTTTTGGCATAATTGGATTTTTTCTTCCTTTGTCAAATTCATATCGATCCAAGTTTTGGCAACAAACAAACGCTTCTCATTGTCACACATCAAATAAATAATTCTTTCCCCCCCCATTTTAAAAAGTTCCTTGGAAATGGAAAATGGTTTATCTTCGTAATGCTTAAAGTATGCAGGTTGAGTTTTGAGCATGACGTCTTCCATGTTGGTTTTCTCTTGATCAAGAATATAGACTTGTGCACTCTCCCAGTCATCCCAATAATCATCCTCATCCTCATCCTCGAAACCATCATCATCAAAATCATTTTCCTTTTCCTTTTCCTTTTCCTTTTCCTTTTCGAAGGTTAAATAATTTTGAATGCTTATTCTCCTTGTTTGAATTAATTCATTATTTAACGAAAAACCCAAAACGTCTCTCCCGTATTGCGATTTGTCGCAAATCTCTAAAATTTGTGAAGAAAATTGTTCGATGCCAACAAAGTCAACAATCTTCATACACAATTGGTCTTTATTTTGATTCGATTTATGAATGGTTTTGAAAAAGGAGATCAAGATGGGATCAAAGTTGTTATTGATGCGATAAAAATAATAGTCAATTTGTTTTTGTATATATTGTTGCGAAATCTTACGGAGAATGTGCCATAATTTTTCTGGATCTTCGCTGAAGTCATGGTGTGGGTTACCATTAATATGGATCACGATATTTTTTTTGTTCCCCCAGCCTGCGAGCTTTCCTGTCTGGAAAAATCCGATCCAATCCTTGAGCGCTGGTTGCGGCTTGAAAAAGTCAGGGTCCCACTGTTTCTCCATATACTCGGCCCTTTTGGCAATAAATTTCGACAGACTATCAAAGTCTTGTGAAAATAAGTGGAATGGGGCGCTTTCTTCATGCTCGACCTGATCGTTCATCGTTACAACCAGTGCGACCAGAACGTTCCCCTTGTCCAGGAGATTCGCAATCATTGTTTCCAAATGGTCAAAGATCTTGATGCTTGTTGGGAGATTGTTGATTGAAACCAAAAAGCAAATTCGGGTGTAACCTTGGGTATTGATGATTTGCTCGAAGATTTGTTTTTCAACTAGTTTTTTTTTGACTTTTTTTTGCGGCCTGTGGATTTTTTTTTGCAGCTTGTGGATTTTTTTTTGTTCGACACGAAGTTTATTTAATCTTTTTTTTGAACTTTTTAGACAAGACTGACACTTTTTCTTTTCATGTTTTCGACATTTTTTTTTTTTAGATCTCTTCGTCTCCTTCAAGAGCTTATCAATCGTTTTTTTGTTCTCTACAATTTTGTTTTTTATTATTTTTGCTCTCTTCTTTTGTTCTTTTTCTTTTTTTTGTCGAATGGCTGTGATTTCCGATTTCAATTGGTTTTTTTTCTTTTTTTTGAGTTTTTTTTTTAAAAGCCTCTTCTTTTTCTCTCCAATTTTTTGATCCATTTTTTTGATTTCATGTTCACATTTGTTCACAAGAGAATAAAAGTCATCTTTAGGCTTGAGATTAAATCCTATGTTCTTTTTTTCTAATTGTCGAAGGCATTTTTTGCAGTTTTTTTTTTTATGGTGTTTACATCTGCTTGAGTGTAATTTCTTGCGTTGTTTGAGAAAATCGTGATGTTTCTTTTGGCCTTCTCGTATTTTGATTTTATTTTCTAGTCTTTTGTTACATTTACCACAATTTTTTTTTTTATGGCTTGTACATTTCTTTTTTTTTAATTTCCTTTTTTGGCTTTTCAGCTTTGATATTTGTTGTTCTTCGGTATCTTTGGAATTTTCACTTGAACTAGAGTTACTGCTCGAACTAGAACTAGAACTAGAATAAGATCCTGACTTTTCATTTTCACTCGAACTTGAGCTATTGGTCTCAGAACCAGAACTAGAACTAGAATTGGAACTCGAACGAGAACTAGAATAAGATCCTGAATTTTCATTTTCACTTGAACTTGAGGCATCACTTGAACCAGAACCAGAACCAGAACTAGAATTGAAACCAGAACTAGAACTAGAAAAAGATCCTGTTTTTTCAGTTTCACTTGAACTTGAAGCCTCACTTGAGGAATGATTTTTTTTGTTCTTTTTATTTTTTGACATAGGAATTCAAGAAAGGAAACAAAATTTGAAAAAATAAACAATTCGAAGCTGAATTTGTTTAAAATTAAACTTACCATTTTCCTCAGTTCCAAAAAAAGACTCAATGTTGTGAGACGAAAGAAAAATTATTTTAATTAGCAAATTTTTTGTTTGTATTTTTTTACAATTTAATCAAATCTCAATCAGTTTTGTTGGGTGTTTTTTTTGGTAATTGCTGTACTGAGTTCATACACCTTTTTTTTTTTAATCAATTTTTCAATGTGGTAAATTCAGTTGGAGACAATCGAGGTTAAAACATTGGTAATTAAACAACTTTTTAGAGAATAATTAGGTCTTCAAATTCTACTTAGTGAAACAAAATTGATCAAATACTATTATTAATCCAGAGTTAACTTATGTTATTTTCTCTATTTGATTTGAATGAAAAAGAAAATAAAAAATCTTTACGGTAAGAGAAAAAAAGGAAAAAAAGTGATACATGGTTTTAGAATTGGTAACATTAATAGAACCACAGAAACCTGAAAACAAAAAGTAAAATCAATGAAAAGAAACCAAAATCAAATAAACTCTTATGAATAATTCATTTAAGGGGGTAAGTACATTTTTCATTATTTGAGTGCCACCATTTATGTGAAACTGAATTCTTCAAATCATTTCTTTAGCCAAATACATTGATATTTTCATAAATACTAGAGTGGAATATATCCTAGTGTAAGATATTTTCATACCAACAAAAAAAAGGAAATCAAAAAAATGAAAAGATGATTCATGAAAAAATAAATAAAAATCTTTTATTGCTTGATCTTATCGATAACATTTTACACGATTATTTCTTCTTTATTTGGTTTTATTTTTAATTCTTTGAGAAAATAATTTTGTTTGGAAAATTTGAGAGAAACCAATTACTGATTATTTCTAAAGAATTTCTAAAATCAATTTAAAAAACGCTATTTTCATTTAATTCATCTAATTCTAGTTTTAGTTCAGAAAATCAGAGATTTTTTTTAATTCTTCTTGAGAATAAGGGTTTATTGGACAAATTCCTTTGATTTTATAATTATTTATTTTCCATTAAAATGAGAACTCAAAAAAATTCTGAATTTTGATTGAAATTTTTTCTTTAATTTTTCAATTATTTTGAATCGAATCTTTTGTAACTGTTTTTTGATTCCAAGAATTCAGCCCCTCTATTTTAATTTTTGAAATAGAATTCTTTGTTTTGGTTTTGGTTGATAAAAATATTTTAAAAAAGAATTTTGAAAGCAAATTTATCACAAAAGGTTTTTTAAAATAATAATAAATAGTAATGGGGCGAGAAATTCAAGGAAAAAAATAGTTTGGATTCATAAAAACTAAGAAGATAAAGAAAACCAATCTTCGAAAATAGGCTAAAATTGATTTTTTTTTTCAATCTTGATTTCAAAAAATTTATTTGGAATGTTGACCTTTGGTGTTTGGTCATCTAAAAGAAAATATTGGTTTCACATATACACCTTTTCGGGTCTATTTTTTTGGTTTACTGTTGGATTAATTTCAATCATTTGTATAAATACATCTCTAGATCCAAAACAAATTTAATAAAACCTAAAATTGAATCAAAAAAAAATATTCAAAAAATTGAAAAATATAAGATTCGACTCTGAATTACTTTGATTCTTTTCACGAATAAACTAGTGAATGGTGTTTTGGTTCCAAAGTTTCAATATTTGGTGAAACTGAAAAAATATTTTTTAGTAATGTTCATACAATAAAAAATTTTTAAAATAGTAAAATGTACTTACTTCCTTAATATATTGTTGATCAAATCAACCAACATAATTTGGGTAAACTTGATATATACAAATCTGGTGAGTTAGTTTTTCAGTTCTGAAATATAGATTTTTACACCTAAATATAATAAATTCATACACTCGTGTAAATATGGAATGTTGTAAAAAATAGAGTTTTTAGAATTTTACAGATAAATAAAGGATTCTATGCATTTATCCAAATTTTGGTAATAGTAAATATTATATCAGATTATCTTAAAAGATTATTAATAATTTTAATTAAATAATCATTTGGTGAATACCAACTTTTTTTTTTTATTGGATGTGTCTCTATTTTTTTTTTTTTTTTTTGACCAATTTCTACATAAGTATTCCTTATCTAGAAAAAAGTTTAATATTGAAATTAAACAGGGGCTTTGAAATATCAGTAATTGGAAAAAAAAATTTCTCAATCTCAAGTAACTTTAGGTAAAAAAATTTAATCTGATTAGTCACTTCAAAAAAATCATTTTTCAAAGCAAATTATTGGTATTCTGCAAATGATTTTATATTGAAAATCCATTCAAGCTCAAAAAAAAAAAAATGGAAATTTCATTTATTATTACCAAAATTGTGAATAAATGCATGGAACTCATTATTTATCTCCAAAATTCTAAAAACTCTATTTTTTACAACATTCCATATTTTACACTTGATAGGTATCGTTACTTGTACCAAAACACTTTTTTTTCTTAAATAAATACTCATCACACTTAATTGTACTTGTTCCCAAATAAGTCGAGCTTATCATCAAAATTTAATCTTTTTCACAAATAAAACACATCTAAAATGAGGTTTTGCTTGGAAAAATCCTAAACCCGATTTGAAAATCTTTTGTTTTGGATCTCCAATTAAAACAAATGTATTTGAAATAAAACCAAAATAAAAGATTTAAAACCACACATTTTTACATTGATTTTAAAAACAAAATAAAAAGAAAAGAATGAAAATAAAAACTACTTTTTTGATATATTAATTGCAATTCCAAATATAAAGACATAAAAACAATTAAAAAATATCAAAATAAATAGGTTGAGATCTAAGATTTAAGTTTTTTTACCTTCAAAGATGAAAATCTCAATTAGAAAGAGAAATTTTCATTAGATCTAAAAGATCGATTAAAAAGCAAACCATTTTGACTTTATCATGATATTTTCGCAAAATACAAAAAAATGAAAAGAAGATGAGTAAAAAGAAGCAGAATAAGTTTTTCAAAGAAATATTATGGGTTTGTTGTTTTTTGGTTCTATTAATGAAAAATAATTTAAAAACAGTGAGATTTTTTCCACAGTGTTACCGAAACTTTAGAAAATTATTTAACAGAACGGGGGGTACATATAGTATTTCAGTATCATTGGTAATATTTAAAGTGTTTTATTTTTATTGAAAAAAAAATGATTCAACCAAAGATTGAGAAATGATATATTAAGTTGTTTTTTGTGGTTGGTGACAAGAATAGATAAATTTAACAATAAACTCAAAACAAAATTCACTAATGTTTTATATCAGATCTATGTGTGTTTTTGTTTATTTTTTGTAAAGTTTAAAAAAAAATAATTTTTATTTGAAGATCAGTTTGTTGTTCAACAAAAAATTTATCAATTTAGAAAATTTCATCTTAAATAAAGAACAAACTCAATGAATATAATGCCTTCAATTTTTCCCAAAAATTCCTCAGATTTTTCAGAAAAAATATTTTTACAAAATGAATTTTTTTTTAACAAAATTGGTACTTTAAAAAGATTTTTTCAGGTTAGTTAAATTTGTCACTTTAAAATGCTTTTTTGAGTAAAAGAAAGTATTACTGAAAATATGAGACACGTAAACTGAATAACTACATTTATATTTTTTCAAGAATTTTAGGTGAACAAGTATAATTAGTTTTATTTTTTCAACAAATTTACAATAATTTATCAATCAAATATAAACTCCTACAAATTGGTAGTATTTTAAAACCAGTCCTAATGTTTGTCCTCATCTTGTTTGTTCTCTTGTATTTATTCTTATTATTAATTCTAATTTTCTCCTTTTTAATCATTTGTTCAATTAAATGAAATATCAAATAATAAATAATAATTGGGAAATTTTCATTAAATAGTGAATGGAAAAATTGTTTTATATTTAAACTCCATTTCACTCAAAGTTACCCAGCCAAAAATGAAAAAGCCACTTTATTTTTAAGAATAAACCAAATTTAGATTGTTTAGAAATACAAGAAATAATAAACTTCATATAAGAGTCGATAATCATAAAAGAAAACTCTGAACATACCATAAATTTCAGAAAAAAAAAATTGTGTAAAGTATTTTTTGGGCCACTTTCATTGGAATTTTTTGTGTAAATACTCAATTTCTTTCGTAAATAAAAATTGTTGACAATAAAATTTTTTACTTGTAAATGTATGAATTTAAAAGAACATACAAAACCTAACTTTTCTTAATGTTAATAAGGTTTTTCAAACATTTTTTTTTTAAATTTAATTTTTTAAAAAAAAAAAAAAGCAAAAAGTATAAAAAACAAAAAATTAAAAATTTGATAAAAAAAGAAAAAATAATTCTGATCTGAAAATTGACAATTGAGTTTGAGAAGAATAATGAATTAAACTCATAGAATATTTTCTATTTCTTCAATAAAACTGGTCCCCTAGGACTCTAAAAGAGTTTATATATATATATATATATATAATATTATTAATACAATACAACATTTAAATTTTCAATAATTGCTAAAAAAAAAAAAAATATCATTATCTTTTTTTTTTTAATTTGATCTTTCTGAAAGAGTTATTAAAAATAAAAAAAAAGATGTTTTAATTTTGTTGTAAAAAAGAGCATTTGAAATTATTGAATAGTTTTTTTTGAGAAATATAAACATAATTTTGTGAATTGATAAAAAAAATAAAAATATTGAGAAAAAAAAAAAAGGTATCAAGTTTATTAAAGTTCTAAAAATAAGTTATTATGAACTCTGAATTATAAAAAAAAAAAAAAAAAAAAAAAAAAAAAACAATATAGTTCTGAAGTTCTAAATAACTTGTAAAAAAATAATTTAATTTCTTAAAACATTTCCGAAAATCTTTAGCTTACTATTATAAGATTATGTATAAAAATTAATAGATTTTATATTGTTTAATTAGGTATTGGTGGTGGATGGTGGTTCTTTTTATTGTTTTTAAATTTGATTGAATTTGATAATTGGCGTTCTTTCATAAAATGTGAAAAAAAGTGAAAGATACTGATTAAAAATAAAAAAAAAATTCAAAACTTATATTTTTTTTTTGAAAAAATAGTTTTTTTTGTTGGGAAAGGGTGAGTTTTTTATACCTGGGATATCATTTATTCAAAGTTGTCATAACCTAATTATTATACGCATTTACAAATTAAAAAAAGAAATGTTATCTTGCAGAGAGCAAAATCAGTCTTTTATAACAATAGAAGTTCAAAAAAAAATAAGATCTCAGCATTTTTTATACAGTAAAACTTGATCTTTTATTTTGATTTATTTTCCTTATTGATGATTTAAGAAAAATTATATTTATTTAATTACTATAAAAGAATATCAGAAAATGATAACTCATATCTCAAAAGTTGAAAAATTAGGCAGTTTGAACTTGTTTAAATTGGAATTTTGTCAATAGTTATGTGGTATCCTCAGACTCGTTAAGATTCCTTCTCTCATTAATAGTTTTTTTGCTTATTGTTACTGACTATCCAAAATAACGTCATTCTGAAGTGATTTGTTGAATCCAAGAGTTCTTGAATTATGTCCTTTATCTTTTGAGATCTAGAAGAATATAAAACTTTTCAATCAAAAGTTCAATAATAGCTTTCTTTTAATTAATCCTCGAGATTTTAATATTTATTTTTATATTTTAAACTTTTGTAACTGTTTCAAGAATATAAATCAAGATCAAGTTGTGTATCAATTTTCAATAGCCATATATCATTAATATAATGGTTTGGAATCCACAATAAACATCAAAATATTCTTTTAAAAAGAAGATCTGAAATATTTTGAAAGAGTTGAAATTTAACACTAATGTGTGATTATTCTTGTACTTAAATTGTTGTTACAATACAAGTTTTGCATAAGATACTGTTGCCAATATAATAGTGGAGATAAGTTTAATAAAACCATGCTGTAAATTAAAAACTGTGCTTCTTTTTTATTGGAGACCTAAATATTACTTGCTTAAAGAAAAATACAATAAATTATCAGTAAATATAGTCTTTGTTTCTTGGATTACTATTATTTAATCGTAAATTATAAAATTAGGAATAAAATATGAAAATTTGTTTTAAAGTGCTCTCGATTTATCATGGGTATGCTCCAAACTCAAGGAATGACTTAAAACCAATAAAGATGTTGTGAAATTACTCTACCTTTGAATTGACTAAATTTAAAAAAACAAAAAAATAATTGATAGGATCCTCATTGACAAAATTCCTAGATCATAAAAAATTCACATAGGATCTTCTTGTCAGAAAATCCAATTAAGAGAACAGTATTTTTAAAAAATAAAATGGAACCTTGTAAAGATCTTAAAAATAATTGTTTTCGTTATAGGGTTTTTGGGATTTATGAAATGGGTGAGTTAATCTCATCAAAACAATTTATTAATTGTCATTTATTTTTTGAAATCCAAAATTCGCATGTTTCAGATATAAAAATTGAAACTAAGTAATTGATTATTTTTATTAACAATTAAGTTAATTCTTGAATAGGTAAAGAAATATTTTTCGTTTTATTTAGGAAAGTCTTGATTTTGAAAGAAAAATTTTATTTGGTTGTTTTTCTTTCATAATTAATATTTCAATTAGAATCTTAGCCAACAAAACTAATCAAAGTATTGCGATATAAAAAATGAATCTTTAGTAAATTTTTAACTCAAGTTTATCAATTAAAAAGAGATCTATTAAGCAAAAAAAATTATTTTTCAGTAGTGTTTTAAAAAAGTTGATATCTAGTTTTCATAAAATCAAAAAAATGAAAAGAAAAATTAAATTTTTGAAAAATTTTTTGATGAAATTGATTTAGACTTATTCACAAGAATCCTTTTAAGCAATTCAAATCATTTTTGGCAGAAAAAAATTGATTTTGAATTTTGTGGATAAAATTTCTTAATTCCCAAATATCTTCGAGAAAATTTTATTTTGAAACATACAATTTCAACTTCAAACAAAAACAAAATTTCCAAGAAAAAAATGGTAAATATCTTTACAATTAATTGTAAAATAAAAAGATCAAAATTTTCATTCCACTTTCCAAAAAAATCACCGTACCCAAGAATTAAAATAAGTCTCCGAAAATTCACAATTCTAAAAAAGGCAAATTAGTAATTTAAGCTAATTTTTGGAATTAAGAAAATTGAAATCTTAGATGATTAAAAATCTTTTTTGTGCAAAGCTGAATGAAAATTTTGTTTCCTTTTTTTTGCAAAAAATAGTAAACTCCAATTGTTTAAACCATCCTTCAATAATACTACAATTATTTTTTAATCAGTTGAATAAATCAATGTTTTTGGTTAAATAAAAGAATGATCTTTAAAAAGAAAAATTAAATAGATTAATAATCCTGACATCAGAGTCTTTTCATTATAAATCAATGATGGTGGTGGTAACAAACAGGGAAAAAAATTGATTTAATGTGACAAATTTAATGAATTTTAATCGTTTTCTTTTTCAGAAAAAATGAGAAAAAAAAAAGTTGATCTAATGAAAAAAAATTTTTTTTAGGTTTATTTGTTGATCAGAATTTTTTGACACTAGGCATATACAATTTTTTCAAGTTGAGAATATCTAATAACAAATTTTAAAAATTTACCCTCTTGTTTTCATTAATTACTGATCCCTTAAAAAAAAAAGTTCCAAACAATTCTCAATAATAAAAAACAAATTTTCCTCCAAAACAAAATATTTTGTTTCTTCTTTTTGATATTGCAAAATGGAAAAATACCTTCAATTTAAACCAAATTGTAATCTTTAAGTATACAACCAATTTTTTAATTTTCAATCCAATTAGAGGTTATTTTGGAACTCTCTATATTTGGCAAAAAAAGATTTTGAAACATTCTTGAGAAAAAAAAATAACTCATCTGAGAACGAAAACAAAATCTAAAACAAATCTTCGAGATCTCAAAAACACCAAAGATTGAGTACTTCAAAATCTAACCCAACGAAGAATGTTATCAAAATTAAAATTAAGTACTCCTCAAAATGGAAATTGAGTGTCATACTTTTCTTGATTTTTTTTCCAACAAGTTCCTCTTTTTTCATTGTTGATTTTTTGAGATCGATCAAACACTTCACAATTTAATATCCTTTTTAATTGGGACTAGTTACTCATAAAAATTTCAAAATCAATTTTTTTCCCTTTTTGAAAATTATTTTTAAATCAAACCACTGACCCTTTTATAAAGCTGAAGACAATTTTATGAAGAGTAAATTTTAGATTGAATTTTCCAAAACACAAAAAAACAAAAAAAATCAGAAAAGTATCAAAAATTTTGATCATATTTAATTCAACAATTAAAATTTACTTCAAACATAAAGGAATTTACCTTTAAAATAGAATTGCACACAGGTTTATTATTGGGTAGCAAATTGGATGTTGCCTTGGAACAAGAACAAAAAAAATCATGGATTATATTTTGAAACACATGAATTAGAGAAGTTGATAAGGATTATTTTGATCACTATTAGTTCTAAAAATATTTTTCATCTATTCAAGAGTGTCTCCAAACCCTCAAATTGCTTCTAACTTCTTTGAAAACTCAATTTGATCACGAAAAAAAAAAAATAATTTTAGAATTTTTTCTATTATTACTGAAAACATGGCAATGTATTCTCAATTATCATAGACAAAACACCAACAATTCTTATAGTAAATTGTTCAATCAAATTATCGAGTTCCAACAATTTTTGTCTTATCCATTTTCAAAGTGTAAAAAATAATTCTCGTCAAAGTGAACTATTAAATCATATTGGCATTTGGGTGCATTTTTAGAATCATATTCCTTCTCTTGATTTTTTTTGCTTGTAAAGAGTATAATTTTTTTGAGATTGATAATAATAAGAAAGTAGTCAACAATTATTCCAAAACAGCTTCTTTTAAAATTTTTCTGATTGTTAATGGTTGTGAAATGTTATTGGATCGAACTTTAAAATTTATTTTTCGATCATTTTCAAATAAAATGTCAAAGAATCAATTTAAGAGTAACAGTGATAAGCTTCAAAAACAAACATAAACAATAAATTGTCAAACAAATAAGTGAAATTTATTTTATTAATTAAAACAATGCTCTTTGTTTTAAAAGAAAACATTCAGGCTTGTTTCCACAAAATAATGAAATTAAAAGATATATTTCATTTAGCAAAAAAATTTATACATTAACAGATCAAAGAAACCAAACAGAACCGAAAAGTAAAGAGGATCTTGGTTTCTTAAAGCTCTCATCTCTAATTTGAATCGAAAAAAAACCGATCAAATGGTAATTTTTCTCAAAAAGTAGATTAAAGCATTTAAAGTTCAATTTCTTTTCGTCAATTAAAAAAATTTTTTAAAAAATTTGAGAAAACCATTGAAAAATTTTGAGCAAATTCGATTTGTAATTGAAAATTTACTTAAAATATCAATTGGGTTGACCACCAAAATTAATTTGTTCATAAGGCACTCTTGGATATCATCTTAGATCTTGCATTTGAACAAGATGAAAAACAATCATTGCTTTTAAACGAAACACATGTTTAGTGACTAAACTTATGTCTTTTTGAAAATTCCATTACATAAGATTGAGAATTCAGTTTTAAGAAATAAAAAAAGACAAATTGTCAAGGTTCTTATTCCCAATTTACAAACCCATTTAAAATCTATAAATTTTGGATTGTGCTTTTATTTTCATTTAAGAATTCAAAAAAACTAACTTCAATGAGGGGTGGGGACAACATACTCTTCCACTCCAATTTGGAAAAGAATTAGTTTTGGTATCTCAAATTTAAAAAAAAATATGTAAAATTTCAACAGATAATCTTTTTTTACTTAAAAAGATGTCATTTAGGATTCTTTTTCCACCCAATTTCTTGCCACAAATATTGCATAATAAAAGAACTCTCAAAAAAATGGAGTTCACAATCGCAATCTATTTTAATTAAACTTCTGTTTACAAATTAACAATAAAAAAAATAAAGTTAAAATTTTTCTGATTTATTTTTCAAGAAAAGTTCTTGTGAAATAATTTCTTTCAAATAAAATAAATGAAAATTCACAATTATAAAAAAAGTATTGCCTTTTATTTAACATTCATCTCCTTAGGTTTCCAAATTCAAAAAGAACTAAAAATATAAAATTACAAAATATTTTTTTTCACATTTGTTTTTAGGAATGACAAAAAAGCTGAATAATTTTTGCATTTTATCCCAAAATAATTTGAAAGATGAAGACACCAACTATTGAGTTTTTTTAGTAGCGAACTTTTCACTTTTAAGGCTTTTTTTTTTAAAATCAAAACTAATAAGCTTCACTCTTCTTGGATAGTGATTTTAGAAACTAAAATTGGATACAGATTATTATTCTTTTGAAATCTTTCAAGGGTCAATTGAAAAAAATTATGTCAAAAAGATTTGTTGAGAGAATAAGAGCAGATCAATTCATCAGTTCTACTCTTTATTTTTCGAAAGATTTTGGAAAATGTGTAATAAAAATTCTTACTAATTCTTGATCAAATTGATCATTTTGTTGTTTTCAACCATTCTCAAACATCAGTTTAAAGAGACAATCTTTAACTCGGAAAAAATGTGAATTCCAAATTAGGATAATATGTTTTGCATTTTTTAGTTAAAATTTTGAAACCTACCAGTTTGAGAAAAGCCAATAAAACAGCCGAAAATTTTCTCGTCCTTCCTACAAATCTTCTAATTGATGAGAAAAAAATTTTGAAGAACAAAGCAAACTAACCATTATGAGGTTCTCGCTTAAAATGTATAAAAATTTGCTTTAGTACTGGCCTTCAAAGCAATGGTCTTGTAAAGAATGACTTTCATCTTTTCTCTTGGAAGTTGTCAAATAAATTTTAATAAATTTCTGCTGAAATTCTCTTGATTCACTGTAAACAGGATCAATTTAAAATCCCTTTGCATTTCCAAGATACCTCAAATCTTTTACAAAGCACTATTTTATTATTCCATTTATTTTTCTTTTATTCCAACTTAAATTCACTTTATTTATTTTTTTTTACTTCGTGATCAAACCAAAAGCCAAAAGATGGAAACAGAAAGAATTGCTTTTTTTATTTTCGCTGTAGCTTCGTTGGTGATTGAATTAACATTGTACTATTCTTTTATGAAACGCCGAAAAGTTCCACTCTTGAATGTATACAATCTTTTCTCAAATTACTGTCTTTTTTTATTTTTTTTTTTTTGCAAAAATGAACCATTTTATTTTCTATTGACTTTTTAATTAACCAACCCTTCTTTCCCCCACCTCTTTTTGACACTTTAAAATCCTTCTTATATTTTCTAATCGACCAATAAAATATTAAAAAAAAACAACAAATCTTCTAAAATATATGTTTGTGTTTTGCAATAAAATTTTAAAAATATCAACCTCTAAAGGTTCGATCTGCAACATTAATTTCAATCTTTACCTTTTCCACTTCCATTGGGATCATAATTTTAGGGTTTATCGATTCCGAAGAATTGATTTATTCATGCTATGCTTACTTAATGGTCATATTTTTACATGAAACTTTTACAACCTGGATCTATATTGTACAAGCCTGGAGAATAAACTTTATATATTTAATGAACAAGTAAAATATATTTTTTTTCAAAATTTTATTGATTTGTTAATTGAAAAAAGCACATTTTTTATTCTTTTGAAAAAAAATTTTTCAATTTATTTTATAAAGATAGAACTCTGATTATGAGGCCTTTTTAAAAACGCCTTCTGGCAATGAAACTTTTTAACTGAGATTCAAAACTACTTGGATTAATTTATGTATTTTGGAAAATTTTTGAATTTTTTTTTTTTTTTTTATGAGAAAAGTAAAAAAAAAAATTTGAATCATATTTTCATTCCTTAACACCCTACCAATAACCAAACACCGTTTGAAAACTCTTGTAGTTTTGCCAAATCAAATTAAGATCAAATTCTTTTGATTTTTTTAAATGATCTTTACCTTATTTTTTAAAATTTTTGGGTTTCTGCTTGTTAATTTCTTGTCTAAAAAAAAGAGATTTGGAAAAGAAGAATTATTTTTTCAAATTATTAAATTTTAAATATCATCCTTTCTAAAAATGATCAAATTTACCAGTATTTTTAAAAGTTAAGAAGAATTCAAATCAAAAATAAAAGTCATTATTATTCATATACATGTATCACGATTTCGATCACTATTAACTTTTAACAATACTAGAAAATTTGATTCTGCTTTTGAATTGTTTCCAATAAAAATTTTACAATTTCAAAAAAAATTTATCACTGTTTTTTAAGAATAATAAACCACTTAATTAATTGATATGTCATGAATACTGTTAATTGCAAAATAAAAAGATCAAAAATTTCATTTAGCTTTCCAAAATAATAACCAACCCTCAAGAATTAAAATAAACCATCAAAGTTCCCAATTTTAGAAGAGACAATTAATAATCTTCATCATTGTTTCAGTATTAAAAATTTGAAAATGATAGCACGACTAAAAAATCTTTTTTTGGAAAGCTGAATGAAAAGTTTTTTCCATTTTTTTTGCAACAAATAGTAATTAAAATATAACTTGACAACATAAAGTATTTTTGTTTTATATAGCAAATCCAACCACCTCAACAATTTTTTTTTTTAGGCAATATGGAAGAAAATAAATAGCTATATTCACTATGGACAAAAATCTTTAAATACTGGTATTTGAATTACAAATGGGATTAATTTTCAGTTCATTTTTAATTTCCTTTTTCAAATAGCCTTTTTAAATTCCGGTCTACTTATTTGAACTCTTTATTTGTACAAGAAGAATATAGAAAATCGGGGTTTTGAAATATTCCCGAAAATACCCGAAAATTTTTTAACCTCATAAAAACACGTTATGGACAACTTCTAAGATTCCCTAGTGCCAATATACTCATTTTAACGGTAAAATAACAATTTTACTTTCAGTCAAAATATTTTTTTTTGATTTTTCTACTTTAAACTACTCTGAAGAGGTTTTGGTACCTTTTGAGTATATTTGTTTAATTGTTGGTACTTATCAGGGTAAGTGTATAGGTATGCCAGGGTATTGGTATGGGTGGTGTGTTTGTATATTAGGTTAGGTTAAACCACTTCCTTTTATGGAATGGGAAGTTAAATAAAGTTTGGTTTGGGTCACCTTATGTAGGATATAAGTATGTGTTGTACGATTAGATATTACTCGGTTATTTTTGGATTGTATTTAATATTACAAAATTATGGGTAATGATAAATAATTAGAAATTTTCAATTCAAGTACATTTTCATTCGTTTAGTTAATACTATTTCGAAATGATCAAAAAAGTTACAGTCATCGAGGGTACTTATTCCCTTTCACACAAAATGGGTTGAATACCATTCCCTAAAATTTAATTTTTTTGAATTTTGATATTTTCAGAAAAAAAATTTTTTTCAAAAATAAAAGCCAAATTTACCTTTATACTGAGTATACTGGCACTAGTGTTTCATAGAAGTTGTTCAAAAAGTGTTTTTTAGGGGTTAAAAGATTTTCGGGTATTTTCGGGAATATTTGATAGATCCTAGAAAATCAAGTAAAAATACTGTCTCATTACAAATTCAACGACCAGTATATTAATATTAAAATTTAACCACAGTAATCCCAACCGTATCATTGAAACTGTTCATTGATAATATATCTAGAGTGTTACTGGGCACCCCGGCTCCCCTTTTTTAATTATTCTTTTTATTTGGAAAAAACAAGATATTTTTTAGATCAGAACAATAAATAAAAAACACCACGAAGATCATTTTTTCTAGTATTCTGTGGGAATTTCCCATACAAAAGTTAGAATATCCATATTATACTATTCTGTAAAATTTCAATAAATATCAATATTTTGTTCAAAAAAAAATTCATATTTTTTTTTTTATTCAATAAAAAATAAATATATCTCTTCTTTTTTAAAATTTTTAATCTCAAAACGAATCTCATAACAATATAAAATTTCAAAATCAAAAAAAAAATAAAATAACTAATAACAATAATAGACAAAAGTTAAAATCTATCAAAAGATTTATCAAAAATGTGAACACTGAAGGAACGACTAGCACAAGTAAAGAACGAATAACCTCAAGATTTAAGGAAGAAAATGAAAGCAGTGTTATAAATTCCACAGCGGAATCACATTTTTGGGAAGGAATCTTTGAAGAAGATGATGGTGCCAATGAAGAAGAGATCGATACAAAATTTCAAAAAGCTGAAAGGAAATTTTATCAAAAACGAATCCAAATCTCTGGCAAATATATGTTTTTTGCAATTTTTTTCCATTTTTTCTTCATGATTTTACTCCCTGCAATTGTAAATATCGAAAATAAAACTAAAAGAAGGCCAGATGGTATATGTGAATATGGGCAATTATTTGCACCCCTAGCTGCGTTTGCCTTTATTAGTCATCTTGTTTTATTTTCCTATTTCTTATTTAAAATCTGGAAAATCAAAGACAATTTCAAAATCCGAAATCAATTATATATGATCTTTATAACAAGTCTTATGACCTGTTTGGTATTAAACCTAAGAAACTTCATCAATAAAATAATGATGTGGCAATGGCCTTTTGTATTTATAATTATAATACAATATTGGATAGTTTTGGGTTATCCTCTATGGGTATACAGAAAGCAGCATAATTTATCTTTGGATATCAATAAGAATTCAAATTCACAGACCGATAATACCGTTGAAAAATTCACAAATATTTTAAATGATAAAAAGAAATCAAAATATTTTTTTAAATTTTTACAATTGGATTATTCAATTGAAAATCTATTATTTTATCAAGCAGTCACAAGTTTTGAAAAAATCAATCCAAATAAAAAATCAAAAAAAAAAAAATATTGCCAACAAATAATTAAAAATTTTATCCAAGTTAATGCCAGACTTGAAATCAATCTAGAACATTCAATCAGAAACAGTACAATTGAATTAGCAGAAAAAGGCCTTACAAACTCTTCATGCTTTGAAGAAGCAAAACAGAAAATCTTTTTTTTAATGTTTTCTGGAAGCTACCCTAATTTTCTATCCTCCAAACAATATTATGAAATGATGATCGATATTGACCAAATTAATATTGAAATTGGAGGAGAAAAGGAAATTCAATTAAATCCTTTGAAGAAACCAAATGAAGTTGGAACTGAGTCAAATAATGATACAAAGAAAGAATCTGGAATAGATACAAATAGCAAAAATGTAAATACAATTACCGAAAATGAAGATAAAGATAAAAATGATACAATCAAAGATCATGGTCAAAAGGAAGAAGATGATCAATCAAACTCTTCTTCAGATACAGAAAGTAGTGACCAAAATAAATCAAGTTCTGAAACATCAAATTCGGATTCTGATTCGGACTAATATCATATTTAAATTTATATTTTATTTTAAACAATACTTTTTGTATTTTTGTTTTATTATTGGGTTTAGAATAGAAAATTTAAATAATATTTCAAAAAATATTTTTTAAATAAGTAATAATAATAAAAATAATCCAAATGGATAACAAATCTGAAAAGTTATCTTTTTTTAACATATATTTCATTTTGCAATATTTCACCCTTTTACCGTATTTAATTATTTTTTTAAATACACCCTTCAATAAAAAAAATAATAATAAAAAATATAAAATTTTATTTACAAACAAACAAAAAAAAAAGACATTGATTATTATTGAATCAATTCCTTCCAAAAAAAACCAATAAATAAATTAAAGTGAAATGATTTGGTTTTATATGATAAAACAAAAAAAAATTGAAATAAATTATAACTCAAAAGAATTGTTTGAAACTTGTATTGTTGTGTTATTGTTTTATTGGAAAAAAAAAAGTTATTTTATTATTAAGAAGGGGGGTAATAATCTTAAATTGTGGTTTAATATTTTGTAAATATTTTAACAAATATGTAGAATTTTATTTTTTTTTTTGAATTTTATTCTTTTTGAATCCTTTGAAATTAGATTAATCTTCTAGATAATTATTTTAATTTGTGACAAATATTTCAGTTTCAATTTAAATCAATACTAAAACTGATATACCACCCCTCCAAAAAAAAAAAAAAAAAAAAAAAAAAAAGGTAATAGATTACTTTTTTTTTTTTTGTAAAACTTTAATTAAACCTTCAAAATAATAATATTTACCCACTGTAGAGAAACGAATGGTCATTTTTAAATGATAATTCTCTTTTTATATTTAATTTTAAGTTGAAAAGGATTAGTTTTTTTTTTAGTTTTGATTTTGGGTTTAAACTACAAAAAAAAATTGCAAACCATTTTAATTTATATAAAAATCTCAGTTTCAAATAATTTCTGTTAGTTTGTAT
This sequence comes from Anaeramoeba flamelloides, assembly GCA_027625915.1. NCBI lineage: Eukaryota > Anaeramoebidae > Anaeramoeba > Anaeramoeba flamelloides. Next base: position 22,930,085 of record JANTQA010000023.1, read on the forward strand.
TGTCAAATATCTTTTCAAAATCTAATTTTATTATATTATTTATTTTTTCTGCGAGAAAAAATTAATTGTAGAAAATTTGAAAATCAAAAAACCACTAATAAAAAACTAATGTAGTTATAAAGTAAGACATAAAAATAAAATAAATATTTATAGAAAAGTAAATTTTGTTTAAAATGATTCAAATCACTTTATTTATTCACTCTTTTTACATTAAAAAGGTAAAGAATTTAATGACTTAAAAATCAATTATTTTACTGATAAAGTTTTTACAACAAAAAGTATTTAACAATAAAGTAGAAACCATAGGTTTAATAATTTATATCTAAAAATAATTAATCATTATTTTGAAACTTTTCGTTTATTTATTTATTTTTTTTTCAAAAGAAAAATTAGTGATTATTCTAGAGAGTATTTAATCACCATGATTCTTTGACATTAGTATTGATTTTCTACTGTAAAAAATTAAAAATATGAAACTATATTTTTGAATTTTTTTATATATATTGAAATTAATTAGGAAAGAATTAAATATAGATTTTCTAATTATATAGGTCCATAAAAAATGTTTAAGATTTTGGAAAAATTCCAAAAAACCGGAAAAAAAATAACAAAAAATCCAATAATAATAATAAAAAATTATAGTTTTTGGTTTTTGTCAAGATAAAAAAAATTATTGAAAATTTCACCTTTACAAGTTAAAAACTCATTTAAAAATAATAAACACTATTTTATCTTAAAAAAATTTTTTGAAAGGATTAAAAATTGAAAATATCAAAGTTGGAATTTCCGCCAGTCATTAAATAAATTTAAAATTTGTTAATTTAAATAAGAAAAAATTTCAATTGAATTGATTTGGTGATCAATTAGAAAAATATACCATTTTTCACAATTAATTGTTTTTTTTTTTTTTTTTAGAAGTAAAATTCACTATTAGAACTTTAAAAACCAATCCATATTCTTCAATAATTATTTATAAACCCTGAGAAAAAAATTATCAAGTAAGAAGTTCAATTTAAAAAATAATGTAGAAAAAAATACAAAAAAAAAAAAAAAAAAAAACAATACATTCCGTGTTTTTTGAACATATCTCAGAAATTACAAAATTATTTAAAAAAAAGATTAAAATATAAATTTCTGAAAAATAAAAATTTAGGTTATGTAATAAAAACATAAAGGAAATTCAAGAAAAATAAATAATGAATCACATTGGTTGGAAATGTCAATATTATTTAAAAAATTATTATGTGTTCGAATAATATTAATAAATCAAACTATTATAGAGAGTATTATATATAATATAATGCCTACGTTTTTTTTTTGATTTGAAAATGAAAAAAAAAATCTAAAAGTGGGTTTCCAAATTTCAAAAAAATGACGACAATCTTTTATTTTAACTTTATCCTTTTAATTTTTCCAAATCTTAATCGTACTTTTAAATTTGATTAAATATCTGAAAATACTCACTACATTTACGATTTTACAAAACTTTTTACAAAAGCTTTGAAGAAAACATTTTATTCATTTAAACGTTAAAAAATTTTTTAAAATTGGTTCGAATTCAAATGTTTCTTTCTCTTGAGTTGTTTTTTATAAGTTAAGATAGGATATTACAAAAAATGGGAAATTGAATTAAAAATTTGATTAAATATATTTGAATTTATCAGTATTTTCCAGCAAGTATATTTTGACAACACATTGTTTATGTATTTAATTTTTTTTTTTTTTTTTGTTGTTGATAAGGGTTTTTTCAATTCCAATTACTTTTCTTGTTTTTTATTGATTAAATTTTATTCAATATCTAAATAAAGAAGAGATAATTTTTCATTTTATTTTTGAAGTTACATTTTTTTATTTTTACTGAAATTACCAAATTTTCAATGAATTATATTTATTCAATGATAATTGTCTGGTTTCTTTCTAGTTTACATATTTAATTGAAAATATGTAATTAAACTAAAAACTTAAATAATTTCAAATTTGTGATGTCATAATTATAAATTTCTAATCATCAACTTAATTGGCTTCATTTTAAATATTTTAAATACAGTCAGTTTCACTTTTAAGGCACAACCTTACAATGAAATTTAAGACACAAAAAAATCTGAAATATTAAGGCACAAAATTTGGAATTTTTATTTTTACAAATTATTTTACTAGAATTTGAATTTTGTGCCTTAATTTGAGATTTTTTTCGTGCCTAAAATTTCGTTGAAAGTTTTTGCCTTAAAAGTGAAACTGACTGTAATCATATTTTGAAATCATTCTGAAGAGAATTTTGAATGAATAAAAATATCCGTTTGTTATAAGTTTCTTATACCCTTTTCAGATCATTTACTAAATGTGAATTTTTTTTGAAATAAATTCACAAATATTTAATCTTTGATAAATCTCGTTATATATCTGTTTTTTTTTACTTAATTGAATTTTAATTCAAATTAAAAATTAATATCATTGATTGATTTTAATTTTCAATTTAAATTTTTATTCCCTTTTATAATTGAGTTTTAATCATCAACAAAAAAGCATTTTAGTTACTAGTTTGTCGATCTTTGAAATTCATCTTTATGTAAAATGCAAATTTTTATACATAATCACGATAAATAATAATAATAATGCTGGACTTCATTTTTTCATCCACAATTAATTTGGATTTAATACTTTATATATTTTATAGTAATTTAACAATAGTTTATAATCAGAAAAATAGAAAATTTTATAAAAATAAAGATCTCATAAAAAAAAACTATTATTTTGAAAAATAAATTAAAAAAAAAAAAGAAATAAAACTAATGATAATAAAAAAAGGCCATTCCTTTGGTTTATGGGGTGGTTAGTGGATTGAATGAACCTTTACATTTACAGTACTTATCTTATAAGCAATTCTCATAAAATCTGAGCTATTATTGTATTAGATACAACTTATGATTAGAATTATACTTGGATACTACAAACATATAATATATTGTTTTATGTGTAATGCTCTCCAGTTTATTCATTGTCTTGACTATATATATTTTTAAAATATAGTAATCAAATTACAAAATATTTCACAATTAGTAAAAAGAGAAAATCGAAATATATGAAGATTGTTTCACACCGCTCTTTATTTTATAATCCCTTATATTATCAAAAACTCAAACAACCCCTTTAAAATTTTCAATTAAGTTCAATAGATAAAGTACGTAAAGTGCTAAATTTAAGATTTACTCTTTTTTATTAATTTTGAATTCGATCATAAGACGTATTTGTACATTCCTAATGTATAGTTTTGGCTAATTTTTATTATTCAAAATACTTTCTTAAAAATAATATATATATATATATATCACAGGTATTACATTTTTTCGTTTGGAAAACATAAAAGACTTGAAAAATCGCGTTTTTTCGATTTTTTTATATGTTTTTTCGTTTCATTCGTTGTTTTCGTTTTTTGTTTTTTGAAAAAGTTCTTGAATTATTTTGAAATCATACTTTCCGTTTCTCAGATATGAAAAAAAACGATAACGAAAAAACTTCTAAAAAACATGGAAATATAACAATTAAAACACTAGTTGGGCATAATTGCTTCCAAAGGGTTAGAAAAAGAGGAATTTAGTTTTTATTCATCTAATGTGGGTTTTTAGTTTTAATAACGATGAAAATGGCTGTTTTTTATAAATTTTTAAAAAGCTGAAACAGCACAAAGCGAGTTTTGAGTTTAAAAATATGGCATTTTTATAAAACATAACAACAAATTAAAAATATTTTTTTTTTTTTTAAAATACAATTGTAGAAAAACTAGTTCAAAATTTCACTTTTTTATCAGATTACAAATTTGAGTGGCTCATCTATTTTTTTCGATGGTTATCACATCCCCTTAACACAATTAATCAGTACTAGTTGAATTTTAAATTTAATATTATATCTAATTAATAAATTTGCTTTTTACTATTCAAACTCAAGTTTAATATCTAAAGAAATTATCTAAAAATTAGAATTCTTATTAGGTGAAGATTAATTAACAATGGTAAGGAGAGAAAATATATTACTAATTTACCCCTATTAAAAAAAACTTTTTATAAAGAAATTTCTGTTTTTGAAATTTTTAAGGGTTGTTACAACAGTAAACATTTCATTTTCTAGAAAACTGTTTTGAATCTTTAAACAATTGCCACTCCCAATAATATTTTTTATTGATCACAATAAAAAAATTTAAAATTATTAACTTAGAAAAAATTTTTTTTTCACAATTGCTAATTTGGGAAAATCTGATCAGTGATTTTATTTCATTATTTGAATTCTACTACAACTTATGAGCAATAAAATTTCAATAATTTTAAATTTTTTTTGATACTATGAAACCATTTTTAAACCTAAATATTGTACTTAATTTATTATTTTATGTTCTATTTATTAACAATTATTTCCATAGGAAGAACTTAATTATGTTATGTAAAACATTATTTCATTTTTTATTATTTATCTTTTAACAAAATAGTTTTTAAATAATTCTTTTGTTACTTTTTTATCCAATTTTTCTACTTATTATATTTTAATAACAAAATATTTCTTTCTTAGACTGTGGGAACAAATACCTAACGCATGTTAACTTAAGTAATAGATACTCTCACTTTTTTAGATAATTATAAGTATAAAATATTATTTCTTAATTAAATTTAGATATTTTATTATAAGGTTTATTTAATATAGAATAACAAGAGTAAATTGATTAATGAATAAGATAAAATTAAAATAACTAATTCATGTGTCGAGAAGATTTAAATCAGTATGTCTGGCAAATTCGTGATTAAAATAATTAGTATTTAATTGATTTTCTTTTTTGTTTATACTTGTATTTTTTTTGTGATCGATCATATTTTTTTTTTTTTTGCAATGTATTTAATTACATAAAAATAAATTTTCATTTGTAATTTTTCGATAATTTCTTTTTTGTTAACATACTTTAAATAAATATATACAATAAATTATTGTTTCCATGATTTTAATTATTTTTGTATTGTAATTATTGTTTTTTTTTTTTGATTTCAAGAATGAAGTATATTTGAGGTATATAGTAAGAAATAAAAAAATATTGAATTACTGTGAATTTTGGAGAAAAACTTTAATCGAGTTGTATTATCACATGAGATTTGCCTTTTTAATTTTTCATGTAATCAAAAATCCCATGCCTCGATATACATATATCAATATATATATATATATATATATATATATATATATCTTATATATATATATCAAAGAAACGAATTTTACGCGTCGCTCACGCGTGCTCCAACGCGTTTCATGACATCAAAAAAATCGTCATACCTGTGATATATATATAAAAATATATAAACTAAAATTCAAAATTTTCCAGACAGCTAAAATATTCCAAAGAATCACAATAATACAATTTCATTCAAATTGTAAATAATTTTGATTTTTGTAAAATATGGAAATCTTTTTTTCATCTTTTCGTTTTTTGTTTTCATTTCATTTTTTGAATTACGTAACTTGTTTGGTTCGATCAAAATTTTTATGAACAAATTGATATTACGTTAAAGTTGAGTTGTTTCAAATAGAAGAACTCAACTAAAATTAATTGGTAGTATCTAACCATTTGATCGATCAATAATCCTAATAGAATTTAAACAAATTAACCAATGTATTTTTTTGTTTTGCTCTCTCCAAAATTTTTAAAACACCCTTGATTTATTTTTATTGATAATTATTTATTTTTTGTTTTGTGAAAATTGTAATTTATTAAAAATTGTTAACATTTCAATTTGTGAATGGTTCTAATTTGGTATTTCTTCTTGAATTGATTAAATAAGTTTTTTTTTTCACAAATCGAATTTTGGTGTGTTAAAAATTTTGAATTGGAGTTTATATATCAATATAAACTATTTTTCATATATTTTTACTCGCTTTATAATGTTAATGGGGGTTGTTTTGAGAGTTTATTCCTGATTCTTTTTACAAAAAATATTTTCAAATTTTTGGATCAGAATCATTTTTTCTAATTTTAAAAATTTTTCTTTTTTTTTTTTAAATTTTTGTTTTTCTTTTGTTTTTTTTTTTTTTTTTTTTTTAAAAAGATCCTGTGGAAAAAAAAAAAGATCTTCGAAAAGACAAATAATCACTAAGAAAATTGAGACTATGTATTGTCTTTGAAAATGGATTTAATTATTCATAAAAAATCTTGTTGTTCAACTTTTTTTAAGTGAAAGTTAAATAATTAAAAATCAGTAATGCTCATTCCAAAAATTGTGACTCACTTTTTTTTAGTTTTTGGTTTTATTTTTTTTTAATTTTTAATATATCGGATTTTTATAGATTTAGAATAATTTAAAAGTGAATTAAAAATTATATTTAGTTATTAATTGTTTTTGAATACTAAAGGATAATTTTTTTTTTCAATTTATTATTTTAGATAAGTCACAATTTTTGAAAAAGAGTTTATATTAACATTGGATATATTGACCAATAGAATATTGATATATGAAAAAACAGTTAAAAAACATTAACATTTAAACAAAGTTAATAACACAATCCGGTTTAATATTCTCTTGTGACCTGCTATTTTGCAATTAAAAAAATTATTATAATTTTTTTTACTTAAAGTACTTTGAATAAGAAAAACCAACAATATAGAGTGTAACCAATCAAAAAGGATATCTAAAATTGAAAAAAAAATGTCAAATTGATTTTAATTGTAAGATTGGCAATGAAATGGAAATTTTTTTCAATTATTTTATTTTTATTTTTCACTCATCAATGAATATATATATATTTATATATATATATTAAACTGAACTTCCTCAAACTGATTATTAGCTTTTTAAAAAAATATGTATGGCAAATTTCAAATAAATGGTTAAAGCATTGCAACAAAAAATCAAAAAATTCACTATCATACAGAATGTTTACAATACAATTCATATTAAGAAAATTGATGAAGATTAATATTTAAATTTTTGACATGTGTTATTTTGAATTATATTTTGCTTTCAGTGATCAATATAATTTTAGGGCTTGGTATTTCTTTTAAAATGAAAAAAAAAAAAAAATAAAAAATATCTGAAAATGAGAAAATTTACTCCTATTTGACAATTTTTTCGTGATTGGAATGTATAAAAAGTTATTTTTTGCTCATATTCTAAATTGGTAACAAAAGTCAAAAGTCTGAATTTGGGGTATCAACTCCCTTAAGGCTTATAATCCCTGAAATTTAAAAATTATCATATTATGTAGTGTGTGGGGGGATTTGTTAATTTGGTTCTTATCAGATCGATTTTGGACTTAGCTTGAATTAATAGTAGTTCAAAAAGGCAATTTTTGGAAATTTATTTTATTTATTTTTTTTTTCCCAAAATATGAATTGAAGAGTGTATGAGATTAATAAATGGGATTAAATGTCATAGAAAATGTGGTTTGGGTGTTTTGATTGATCTAAACCCCAATTAAAATATTTTAACATAGCAAAATTCACTTTTTGATAAAAAATCTTATTTAAGTAATTCTAGAAGAAATACCAAATTCGAACCATTTAATAATTGAAATGTTAACACTTGTTTATTAATTATAATACTCACAAAAAAATAAATAAATAATTATCAATACGAATAAATTATAGGTATGTTAAAATTTTGGAGATGGGCAAAATAAAAAAAATTCTTGCTAAATTTGTAAAAAATTCTATTAGGAATATTGATTGAGCAAATAGTTAGATACTATCAACTTATTTTAGTTGAGTTCTTTTATTTGTAAAAACTCATCTTTAACCAAATATTGATTGTTGAAAACAATATTTCGATCTCCTGTAAACAAGTTACTTAATTCAAAAAATGAAATGAATAAAAAAAACCAAAAGATGAAAAAATGATTTTCATATTTTTCAAAAATCTTAATTTTTCAAATTTGGATGAAATTGAATTATTGTGATATTGTGGAATTTATAACTGTGTGAAAATTTTTAAATTTTTGTTTCTTTAATTCACTTTGTTTCTTTTTTTTTTTTGGAGCTTTTAAAAAATAATGTGTTTTTTTTTAGTTAATAGAATTTAACAGAAATGAAAATAAAGATCATCAATTTATTACCAAAAAATAAAATTTTAATATTCAAATCACTAAAGATAAATATTTTCATCTTATACTCTTCAATTGGGATTTTGGGGAAAAAAAATAAAATAAATTGTCAAAAATTTTCTTTTTGAACTACTATTAATACTAATAGAAAGTCCAAGATTGATCAGATAAGAACCAAATTAACAAGTTTTCACACAGACAACACAGATTTTTTTTTAAAATTTTGGGGGGTGTAAAACCTTAAATAACGGAAAAATATAATTTAAGGGAAATCTAAAAGTAAAAAAAAAAAATCTGGTAAATTGAATTGTGACTTCAAAAAATTTTTTAATGTAGATTGAAATCAAAAAATGGAGTAAAACCTGATTATTACACGTCCAAACTTGAATATAATAATATTTTCAGAAAAGGGGTTATTTTTTGTAATATAAATCAATTTATCTCTTTTTAAAAAAAGTTAGAAATCCAACATATTTCTGATTTATTCAAAAAATAAATTTTCTTTGAAAGTAGAAAAAATCTTATTGTCTGATAAAAAATTGTTTTGGAAAAACCACTCAGTTTGGAAAGAAACAAGATAACAAAATGAAGTTATTTTTGAAAAAATACAATTAATATTTTAAAATTGAAAAAAATAAATTTTTTGATTCAAAGAACAGTTCAAATCAATTTATACTTTTTATTAAAATAAAAAAAGATGAAAAAAACAACAAATAAGTAATTTTTCAAAAAGTTTGACTTGCTTTAAAATGTCCTTTGTGTGATTTTGAGAGTTATCTACAATATTTATATCAAAAAAATACTTTTTAATTTTTTAGATATAATCATTTTTTCTAATTTTGTAAATTTTTGTTTTTCTTTTGTTTTTCATTTTTTATAATTATTTTCCTTTATTTTTTTTTTTTTTTTTTTTATTCTTTATTTTTTTTTCATTTTCTGTTTTTTTATTCCTAAAGTTCAAGAAGAAAACAAAAATATTCTTTCAAAAAGAACAAATAATTACTAACAAAAAAGATTTTATATGATTTCTTGGAAAAAAATCAATTATTAACAAAATATCTTGGTTTTAAACTTTTTTTCAAGTCAAGTTCAAAAGTTAAAAATTACATAAGGTCTATTTCAAAAATTGTGACTCTCTTTTTTTGAGTTTTTAATTTTATTGTTTTTAATATTTGAAATATAGGATTTTTTTCTGTTTAGAATAAAATAAAAAATGCAGTACTAATAAAAGTTAGTTGTTGGTAGTTCTTGAATATTAAAGGGTGTGTCTTTTTTTTTCAATTTATTATTTTGATTTGGACACATTTTTTGAAATGGGGTTTATTAAATTAAAAAAAATTACAAATGAACTTGTTTAAAATATATGAAAATTCAACTTAAAGGCAAAAAGTAATACAGATTAATTTGATTATACAAAATAATAATCAATAGTTTAATCATAATTATTTCATTTGATTAGTGATAACACAAAGATTCAAAAATTCTTTTTTCCCAAGTCTTTTGTATTTTTTTTTTTTCTAATTTTCTTAAAAACCAAAATTAAATTCAATTAATAATTATAATAAAAAATAATAATAAATACGATTTATCAAATTACTTCTTTAATAATTAATATTTTGTTATTTTTTACTCTCCGTATTTGAAAAAAAAAAATATTACTTAATCTTTGAAATTTCAAGAATATTTCAAATTTTATTAAAAAACAAATAAATGATCAATTTTTTTTGATCTTCAAAGATTTGATCATTTGATTTAAATTTTCAGGTATTTTTAAAATATGATTGAAATTTGAATGTTTTTTATATCTAAAAACTATCAGAAATTACTAAAAATGGGATTTCCTCAAAATAAAAATGTTTAACAAATTTTCTTTTTTCCTTCACGATTCTAAAATTCAAACTAACACGAAACAAGGATTTTTAACTGGGAATTTTAACAAGAAAAAATGAACTCTATCAAAAATGATAATTCATTTCTCTAAAGTTGATAAAGGGATTTATTTAAAAATTCCAATTGAATCATTGAGAACGATGCTGCTCGATTACCGGTGGGTAAAGAACATTTACTAATCCCTTAACAAAAAGAAAATTTTCAAATAAAAGAATATCAAAATAAAATAATTTTCATCTTTATTACATTTGAATTATTTTTATTATTTTTACTTATTTAAAAAATATTTTTTGAAATACTATTTATTTTTTCTATTTAAAATAAAACAAACTACAAAAAACAAATTATTAATAAAATCTAGTTTAAAATTCTATATTAATTTAAATATTAATATTAATCTGAATCAGAATCCGAATTTGATGTTTCAGAACTAGTCTTATTTTGTTCGCTGCTTTCTGATTCTGAGGAAGTATTCGATTGTGTTTTCTTTTGTTCTTCATCTTCATTTTTATCTTGGTTTTTGACATATTTAATAATTCCATTTTCGTTTTTTGTATCTATTCCGGATTCTTTCTTTGTATCATTACTTAATTGTTCCCCATTTTCATGATCATCTTCATCCTCTCCCAAAGGATTTAATTCAAGTTCCCTTTCTCCTCCAATTTCAATATTAATTTGGTCAATATCGATCATCATTTCATAATATTGTTTGGAGGATAGAAAATTAGGGTAGCTTCCAGAAAACATTAAAAAAAAGATTTTCTGTTTTGCTTCTTCAAAGCATGTAGAGTTTGTAGGGTCTTTTTCTGTTAATTCAAGTGTGTTGTTTCGGGTTGAATGGTCCAAATTGACTTCGAGTCTGGCATCAACTTTGATAAAATTGTTAATTATTTGTTGGCAATATTTTTTTTTTTTTGTTTTTTTATTTGGATTGATTTTTTCAAAACTTGTGACTGCTTGATAAAATAATAGATTTTCAATTGAATAATCCAATTGTAAAAATTTAAAAAAATATTTTGATTTGTTTTTATCATTTAGAACATGTGTGAATTTTTCAACGGTATCCTCATTATCTTCATTATCAGAATTGTTATTTTTTTTTTTTGTATTTTTGGCTAAGCTATGTTGTTTTCTTGATAGCCATAGAGGATAACCCAAAACTATCCAATATTGTACAATGAGTATAAATCCAAAGGGCCATTGCCACATTATTTTTTTATTAATTTGAGTTTTTAAAGTCATTATAACCGTTGTCAAAAGGCAAGTTATAAAAATCATATATAATTGATTACGAATTTTGAAATTGTCTTTGATTTTCCAGATTTTAACTAAATAATATGAAAATAAAAAAATATGCAATAATGAAATACTTGCGATAAAAGGAACAAAATAATTTCCATAATCGCACGAATTATCTGGCATTTTTTCAACTTTGTCTACCAATTGAATAAATGTTATGAATATAAGCATCAATAAAAAATGTAACAAAATTGCCAAAAACATATATTTGCCAGAGATATGGATTCGTTTTTGATAAAATTTCCTTTCAACTTTTTGAAATTTTTTATTAATCCCTTCTTCATCATCATCTTCTATAATCCCTTCCCAAAAATGTGATTCAGCTGTGGAATTTATAATACTGCTTTCCTGTTCTTCATTAAGCCTTGATGTTTTTTTTTCTTTGCTTGTACTAGTCGTTTCCTCGGTGTTCACACTTTTGATAAACCTTTTGATAGATTGTAATTTTTCTCTATTTTTTATTATTATTTTATTTTTTTTTTTGATTTTTTAAATTTTATATTTTATGAGATTAGTTTTGAGATATTTTTTTATTTTTGTCTTTTGGTTTAGTTTTGTAATTAAAAATTTTATTTATTTTTTTAAAATAGGGGGGGTGTTCAAATATCCCCAATAGAAAATTATTATCATTGAAATATTATTACAGTTCTGACTATACCTTGAAAATTTAAAAGACATGGAAATTGATTTTTAATTACAATGTTTTATTTTGTATGACAGCCCGTAAAATGGTTATGAAAGTTTATTGTAATCCTTAAAATTTAGAATAGAAGAAAAAAAATTTAGGTTATCGAATTTTTTAGGTTTTAGAAATTGACTACCTTTGAAAAAAAAATTATTTTAATGTGGATCTTCATTTTCCAAAATTTAATAATCTCAGGTTTTAAACAATTTAAAAGTAATGATTGAAAAATACTTTCAAGTTTCTGTGATTTCTGTGATTTCTGTGATTTTTTTGATTTTTGTGAAATTAAATTTTTGTCTTTGGCTTTTACAAAAAAAATAATTTCTCTTCTGAGGTAATAGAAATTGAATTTTACATTTGATTAAAGACAAATTTATAATAGATAATCTATCTCTATGTATTATATTTTTACATGGGGGGGAGGCTGAGGTGGCTGTTGAAATATGGTGATATTCGATTTGTATTTATATATATATAATTCATTTAAATTATCAAATATAAAAAAAAAAAAAAAAAAATTTCTTAATTTTTGATTAGTTTATCGATGGTGATTAAGATATAAACCAAATTTAATTGAAGGGTTTATAATTTTTGGAAAATGTAGATAGTTGTATCAGATCTACACTTTTTTGACAATTTTTTTTTTTTTTTCACCAAAAGCTTCAAAAATACAAATTTTACTTGAAAGAAGAGAAGCTTTTCATTTTTTATAATATTTTTTTAAAATCCTGATCTCAAATGATGGATATTTACAAAATAAATTTCTAAGATTTTTAATTTTCTACCAATAATTGAAAAAAAAATAAATGGTTTTGATTAGTACCTAACATATATTCTCTGTTAAGGGACTAATCTCTTTTAAATTTTTTTACCTAAATTTAATAGAGATTAAGAAAATTTTTTGCCAATTACTTTGATACGAAAAACACTGTTTATTTTCAATATTAAACATATTTCTAGATAAGGAATCCTTATTGAAGAAATTGGTCAAAAAAAAAAAAATAATAGAGACTAGTCACTTAAAAAAAACTTATCCTCTTTATCAAAAATCGAAATATGTCGAATTTTCTCAAAATCATTGCAAGAATTATTTTCAATCACAAAAAAATAATGTAATTTTTCAAGAAACCCATTAACTCTCTCAAAACAGAAAGTAATTGTGAAAAACATAATTGGTTTTAATGGTGAAATTTGGGATCTGTGTTTGGATCCATTCTTAGCTAACCCAAGCACTATCAGCCTTTCGGACTGTCTGTATCTTATGATCCCTAAAGGATTGAAATACAATGTTTCAAGACAAAAAAATCATTTAATTAATTATTTGTTGAAAGAAAATTAAAAAATTAAGGCATCGCTTTTTGCACATGTGTACTGTAATTATTTTTTTTTTTTTTTTGTTTGGAAATAAAACAATTAATGATCCCAAAAACTTGTACGAATTCTCAAATACTACAAGGTTAATATGTAATTTGTTTTGTTTACTCTTGCTGAACTTTCTTTTACTCAAGACAATTGCAAAGTATATTTATGTTCTTTCTTTAACTCTATTATACTTGATAATAAAGTGATGGGTAAATAAACTCTGAAGTTAATTTTGGATTTACTAACTGTTTTTTAGTAATTTTTATTTTGTTTTTAAGGGTCTAGTCATTTACCGTGAAAAGGCACCATACTCAAGGGGTGAACTGAGACCAAAAAGGGGATTGTGAAATAGCCCTTCTTTTGGTTGAAAAAATTCAAATAACAAAAAAAAAAATTCCATAGGATCTCTTTGACAAAAAATTCAACGAAGAAAAAGAGTTCTCAATTTCAAAAAATCAAAATTTTAAAAAAAAAATTCATCTTTTCTCATTTTCTTTTTCAAACGAGGTTAAGTTTCTTTAATTTAAAACAAATTGATTTCTTGTATTTTGCAATCAATTTTATTCGATTTAGTCTGATTTGTGGTTATTTTAAAACCCTCTAAATTTGACCAAGTAAGGATTGGGTAATATTCTTTCAATAAAAATAACTCATTTGAAAAAAGAAAAAAAAGAAAAAAAAAGTCACCAAGATCTCAAAAAGCGCCAAAGAGCGACACTTCAAAACTGACATAGTTGTTTTCAGAATTGTAATTCACAACCATTCTAATTGGAAATTGAGTGTCGCTCTTTGGTGCTTTTTTCTAAAAATGTCCTCATTTTTAGTTGTTGATTTTGGGAGATCGATCGTACATCATAGGTTGGTTGGTTTTTGATTGGTGTTAGGTCCTCAATAAAATTACTAAAAAGTTTTTTTCCATTTCAGAATAAAAAATTTCACCGTAATGACTCGACCCTTAAATCCAAAAAGTTTTTTGTATGAAAAATTTTTTGTAAAAAACTCCTTAAATTTTAACAAGATCGATTAATTTATCATTCTTTTAAGTCAAGAATTCATTACAGGGATAAAAAAGGAATTAAGACTGAAGAAAAGATACCGAACACCCTTCAAATCAAAAATAAAAACTTTTTTTTTCAAATTGCAAAATAATTATTTGCTCTCATAAAAAGGTATCAAATTGAAATTCAAAAAATTCTTGAATTAAATGAGTTTCTTTCAACTTTTGAATCTTTTGGCGCAATTTGAAAAAATGTAGGATATTTTTTCTCAAATTTGGATAGATCAAACCAAATTAACCTTATTAATTTAACATTTTACAAAAAAAAGGGACTAAATTGATTTTTTGGAGTGTGTTTTTTTTTAGTGCTCACCAAGATATTCCAAAAACGTTTCTCAAACAAAATAATCTGAAAAAAAAAACAAATTCGTTTTTTAAATTTGTTAATGTTACAAAAGTAAGAATTTTCTAAAAAACATTCCAATTTTCAGAAACTAATAATTTTTAAATTCACTCAAGTTCTTATTTATTTTTGACTTTTTGAGTAAAAAAAAAAATAAAGATTAGTCCAAAACAAACAAGGCAAAATATCATAAAAAAAAAAATAAAATAATTCAATTACAAAAACTTTTTCAGATGAATGTAAAACTAACTCTGATAACCTTCTTCAAAAAAGCCCGTGAAGACAATAAAAGAGTTCCAAATTATTTTGATAAAATTTGTATGCTCAACTTTTTCACTAAAATTTGAAACAAAAAAAAAAAATTGCAAAAATAAAATGAAAGAAAAAAAGTAATGCTTACTTGTTCAGTAAATATATAAAGTGCACTCTCCAAGCTTGGACTAGATAGATCCAGATTGTAAAAGTTTGGTGAAAAAAAGTTATCATTACATAGAATTGGCATGAATATTTATAACTTTTTGAATCAAAAAATCCCAAGATTATCAGGAAGGCAATACCCGAAAAAGTAAATAATGAAGTCAATATTTTGGATCGAACCTTTTTGTTGGTGGATGTTTTAATTATTAAATTTTGATTGTTGCAATGTATATATATTAGTTTTGTTTGTTATTGTTGTTGTTCATGAAAAGTAAAGAATGGGTTATTAAGATAATAAAAAAAAAAAAAAAAAAAGAAAAGAAAGGACGGAAAGGGGAAAAGTCGTTGTTAAGTCTGAAATCGGTTTCTATCAAAACAATAGAATGTAAATGATACTCGTCACCATAAGAAATAAAAAGTTATAATCAAAAGGATTGAAAGTTACATTTATTTGCGAAACATTTCGACGTTTCATAAAAAAGTAGTACAAAGTTAATACACAGAATATGACGAAAAGTGAAGCACCCAAAAAAGCTTGAATTTCGTTGACCATGGTACAGTTTTTGTTTACAGAGAAATTAAGATAGACAAAATAATTTAATTGTAAAAGTGTAAATCAAATTAAAACAAAATGAAAAAAATACAATAAATAATTTGCGAACAAATATTGAAAATCCTAAATAAAGTTCCAAATTTCGTTTTACAAACTTTTTTACAAGTTTTGGGTACTTGTAAACAAATTTGTCAGATTTTTTCTTGAAATTTAACTACCTTTTTAAAAGTTAATCCAAAAATTTTTTGTGGTCTTTCATTTCTTTAAAAAGTAGCTTTATAAATCTTCACATCATTGAAACCTTTTTCAAGGGTTTTTCTTAGATAGTTTGGAATTTGTTTTGTTTCCTCTATCTGAACTTTCTCTCAAGACAATTGGGAAGTATATTTATGTTCTTTCTTTAACGCTATTATTCTTGAAAATAAAGTGGAGGGAAAACTCTGAAGGGTCTTTTTATTTTCAAACTTATTTGAATCGAAATATCCAGAAAAGTGATTTTGTTGCCCCAAAGAGATGATCAAAAAATTGTGTGGAACTTAAAATTTAGATCTCCAAAGTTTTGTTAACAGTATTTATTGAATTTTTGGGAAAATTGGAAATAATAATTTTCGAAATTCTATATTTGGAGTATTCCACTTTTTATGATAATTTGAAAGCAAAGATATTTACTGTTAAAACTCAAGCCAACTGAATGATTAAGTAATTGTTTTGAAGAGAAACACTGTAATTATCATTGAAACAATCACAGGTTTCGTATTAAGTTTTTTGGTTTCATGCATGTTGAAATATTAAATAATTTACACTATTTGTAGAAAAAGTATCAAAAAGATTTTTCGATTTGTTCATAAATGTCATAAAATCAATGAATTTGAGAATTTTAAAATTTCTTCGAAAACTTTTTTCCATATTTTTCAAAAAAAATGTTAAGGAATTTATCTTTTTTTTTTCAAGATCGAAGATGGAAAGTCAAAAGAAAAAACACTCTAGTAATTGAGGATTTGATCAAATTCCTTGATTTGTCAAATAGACTTTCCAAAAAATCTTTATTACTTTTTTTTTGATAGAAATAAATGTATATACCATTCTACAAAAGAGAGATTATCTGTTTCAGTTTATTTTTAAATTACAAATAAATTACACTCTTTTTTTTTTTTAAAAGATCGAAGATTTCAAATTACTATTTAGGAAAAATAATTTAACTATAAAAAAAAAATGTACCAATATTTAATAATGAGAAATTTTAACCAAAACGCAAAAGTAAGATCTTTTTAAACAAGAAAAAAATCTTATATTATAGACAAAATGAAAGTTCCAAACACCACAACAGTTTTTAGAATCAGAATTTTTTTTATTCTATTTGTTGCAAAATAAATGGAACAAAATTATCATTCAGCTTTGCTAAAAAAAAGAGATTGTATAAATTATCGAACTTGTATAATTATTCATATACTTCTGAAAAGAAGCTTAAATTATGAATTTACACTCATAGAATGGGGTCGTAATGATTTATTTTTCTTTTTGAAATGTGATTTTTTTGGAAAGTTGCACACCAAAATATTGATCTCTTTATTTTACAATTAATAGTAGTAACGCTTTCTCTTTGTTTAATTATTATAGTTGTTGTCCCAGACAGAAATATTGGCATTTTAGACACAATAACAATTGTTTATCAATTTACCGTATGAATTCTTGTCTTTAAAGACTTGATTAATCAATTAAGCTTGTTAAAAATTAAGGTATTTTTTATAAAAAATTTTTCAGGCAAAAAACAGTTTGAATTTAAAAACAAAATAAAAATTACTAAAAAACAGTAAGTAAATCCAAAATTTCCTTCAGAGTTTATTTACCCATCACTTTATTGTCAAATCTTATAGAGTTATAAAAAAAACTAATAATACTGATAAATCCAAATAAATGTCCAAAAATTTATGTTACCTTATGGATTATACAAATTTTAAAAACCTCATGAACTTTGAGGGATATATGTGGAAAAATAAAGGGAACAAAATTTTCATTCAGCTTTGCTAAAAAAAAAAGATTGTATAAATTATCCAACTTGTATAATTATTCATATACTTCAGAGAAGAACCTTAAATAAAGAATTTCCCTTTTAAGAATTGGGGTTTTTGATGTTTTTTTTAATTATTGGAATGTGTTTTTTCGAAAAACTGAATTCAAATTGTAAATTTTTTTTTTTACAATTAACAGATAGATGAATTTCAATTCAAATGTTCAAGAAAATTTGTAAAATTCTTACACACCAAAAGTCCATGTTCTCAAGAACTTTTTTAGAAGTTGAGTTTTCAGATTTTCCAAAATGTAATGATGATATTTTACACTCTTATTTGGCAAAATTTTCACTGCATTTTTATTTCCTCTTTTAAATTAAGGTTGAAATTACCACCCACCTCTTTAAGAAATCTATTTTAAAAAAGAAAAATTTGGAAAAAGAAGGAAGGGAATTCCAATTTTTTTCCCATTATATATCTAAATACAAGTAGGAATTAAATTTTTTTTTAAATGAATCTTTACACTTCACAATCTTCTTCAGTTCAAGTTTAGCAAGAGTAAACAAAACAAATTACATATTAACCTTGTAGTATTTGAGAATTTGTACAAGTTTTTGGCATCGTGAATTTTTATATTTCCAAACCGAAAAAAAAAAAAAAATAATTACATTATTTTGGGCAAAAAGTGATGCCTTAATAATTTTAGTTTTTTTCAACAAATAATTATTTTTAATATGATTTTTTTGTCTTGAAGCATTGGATTTCACCCCTGAGAAACAATAAATATTGATTTTTCTAAAATTTTGATGATTTTCGATAATTCCCAAACAATTTATTAACTATTTTTTTCTGGAAAAAACTCAAAAAATTTTACAAAAACTATATGATAAGATATTTTGAGAAATTTAATTCAATACTTACTTTTTAATCTTTTAGATATATTCTTAATCTGGATAATTTTATTTAACAAGAAAACTAAAACTTATTCAAAAATTGAACTGTTTTCAGATCTCCAAACAACTTTGAAGATTTGTGATGAAAAATGAGATCTAAATTTAAATATTATTTTTATTGATAATAATCGATGAAAATAATTTTTGAATTTAATCGGTTTCTTGTTTTAAATAATTACACTAATCATTTCCAGGTTCTATAAAAATTCCCAATGGAACGTCTTGTTTTTCTTTTTCACCTGTTGAACTTTTACTCACAGATATAAGCTTCTATTCAAAAATAAAGTCAGATTTTTCATTAGAAAAAAATTTTTTTAATTTTTTTAATTTTTTTTTTTGAATAATATTGTATTTTAATAAAGTGAACCCAGATAAAGACCAATATTGATTTATAAATAAAAATAAAGTATAATCATTTTATTTTTTGAAAGAAAAATGAAAATTAAAAAAAATAATAATAAAAAAGTTTGTTACTAATTTTAAAATTTGGGTATAAAGTGTAATGAGAATTAATTTGTATTTACTTATTTTTAAGGGCGATGAACATCCCTGACTAGAGGTGATAAATAATTCGTCTATAAGAAATTTAGTTCAACCCCAATCATTTAATCAACAAAAAACGATTAATATAAAAAGAAAAACTTCATTTTTATCAAGTTAAAAAAAAAAAATGTAGATTTATTGATTGTAATCACTGTATTTTTTATACCTTTTCTAAATGACTTCTGATCCAAATAAATTAATACCATAAAAACATTGAAAATATTGGAAAATTAAATTATTTTTTTATACTTGATGAAATTTTTTTTAATAATTAATCAAAAAATTGAAAAATCTTTTTATTGTTGTCAAAATAATATGTTTCGAAAAGTTTAATAAGTGTTTTAAAATGAAAATATTTTTTTTCTTTTATATAGAAACTCTCATACATTGATCGAACAAAGAAATCAATAATATATCTTAATTAAATATCATATTGTTTTTTCTTAGTGTTTTATTAAATAAAAAGAAAATCATCAAATGAAGTACCAAATTGGAAAATGAATTTGAAAAATAGAGTAAATTATTCATAAAATTTTAATTCCGCAATAAAAAACAAAAAATTATAAAAAACTTGAGAAAATTACTGAAAATTTTTAACAAATTTCATTCTAACTTTAAAATTTATGAAAACATCAGGGAATTGGACTTCAAAATTGAGTTTAACCGAGGGTTTACCACCAATTGGTAAATTATATATTACATTGGAACAAGAAGAACAAAAGTTACAGATTGTATTCTGAAATACCTATAATAATAGCCCGACATACATTATTTTGATCACTGGAAAAAAAAAAAAAGTAAAATAATTGATATGAGTATTATTCACTTATGGAATCAGTAACTGTTTTTAATCAATTAAAATTATAATATATATATATATTTTTTTTTACGATTGAAAGTGATAAAAATAAAGTATCAAATTTTTATAAATAATTTATTTCTCGAATGTAGGGAATTTAAAAGAAGAATATCTGATAAAAAAGTACAAGCAGGCTTGTTCATGTAGCTTATAAATAACTTGGCAACGAATACACGATTTGAACTAAAATTCAAAAATTTCCACCCATTTCAAAATGGTCAAAAGAATAAAAATAATACAATTTTCTTGATATAGTAAATAATTTTGATTTTTGAAAAATATCAAAATCATTTTTTTTTCTTTTGGTTTTTTATTTTCATTTTCTTTTTTTTAAATTACATAACTTGTTACATTCAGTTAGAAATATTGTGTTCAACAATTGATATTATATTAAAGTTTAGTTCTTTTAAATAGAAGAACTCAGAAAAAATTAGTCAATGGCATCTAACCATTTGAACAATCAGTAATCTCATTAAATTTTTATAACAAATTTACCTATTTTTTTTTTATTTTGCTCTCTCCAAAAATTTTAACACATTTTTAATTCTTAAGTTTGATAATTATTTATTTTTTGTTTTGTTGAAGTATTAAAATTTATTAACAAGTGTTAAAATTTCAATTAGCGAATGTTTCTGATTTGGCATTTCGTCGAGAATTGATTAAATAAGATTTTTTTTCACAAATTGAATTTTGTCTATTAAAAAATTTGAATTAGAGTTTATTATAGTTTTAGTAAAATATATCTTATATAAAAACCAGTTACAATACTTTTTTTTGTTTTGAATTAGAATATATATGAGCCAATTGATTTTTTTTTTTTTTTTTGGAGAATTAATAATATTTGGAAAAATTAATTAGGTTAAAGTATTCAATTTTTAAATACAACAATTTCTTTTTAAGAAAAAAAAATAAAATATAAGTTATAAAATCTCCTTATTAAATATCAATCCCAGCCGACTTAAAGGCAAACCAGCAAAAATTGATAAATTCACCCTTTTTATTTTAATACAACCAACATAGGATTGTTTAGAAATGATCGAAATAGTAAACTTCTAGTTAGGGCTCGTGAACAGAACAAGAAATACCAGAACAAACCACATATTTTGAAAAAAATAAAATATTAAAAAAAAATTTGATCCATTTTCATTGGAACGCTTTTTATAAGATTTCTCTATTCCTTTGGAAAATTCGAATTTTTGACAATAAGATTTTTTGATTAGTAAAGGTATTGATTTTTAAATAAACTCTTTTTCAGTCAAAGGGGCCAAGTTTTATTGAAACAATATAATATATTCAATACATTTAATTCATTATTCTTTTCAAACAAAAATTTCAATTTTTAGTTCAAAATCATTTTGTAAATTTTTTTTTTTTTTTCTTTTCTTTATTTTTTTTTTCAAATCCAATTTTAAAAAAAAATGTTTGAAACTCCAAATAAACAACAAGAAAAGTCAGGATTTATATGAACTTTTAAAATTCACATATTTTGCTAGTGAAAAATCATATTGTAAACAATTTTAATTTTCTAAAGAAATAGAGAATCTTATACAAAGTGTTCCAATGAAAGTGGATCAATTTTTTTTTTTTTTTGAAATTTATAGTTTTTTCAGCTTTTTCTTTGATGATTATCGACTCTAATACGAAGTTTATTATTTCTTCAATTTCTTGATAATCCAAGTTTGGTTGATTCTTAAAAATAAAGTTACATTTTCATTTTGGATCGGCCCCTTTACAAACAGTTCCACTTTTAAGACACAAACTATCAACAAAATTTTAGGCACAAAAAAATTCTCAAATTAAGGTACAAAATTTGTTATTTTTTATTTTACAATTTATTTTACTAGAATCTGAATTTTGTGCCTTAATTTGAGATTTTTATTGCACCTTAAATTTCCTTGAAAGTTTGTGCCTTAAAAGCGGAACTGACTGTATAAGAAATGGAGTTTAAATTACAAAGTCCTAATTTTCTTAAAACTAATTTTGAGTTTCAAATTTACTTTTCAAAAAAGAAAGAAAAATAAATAAAAAAAAAGTTTAAAAGAGAAACAAAGCAAAAAAAAAAAAAAAAAAAAAAATTGATTAAATTAGAAAAAATGAACTGATCTAATTTTAAAATACCATTAAAGAAGAATACCGGATTAAAATAAAAGATTATGTTCTATTTATCCAATAAAAATGAATCTCATTAAATAAATTATTGTTTATTTAAAATTATGTCAATATTCAGTATCTTTTTTCTTTTTAATTTATTATTGAAAAGAAGAAAATTAAAAAAAATTTTGACAGCTAAAAAAATTTAGATAAAAACTAGATCAGGTAATTTGATAGAATCATTAAAGAAATGTCTTAGAATTAAAAAAAAACCTTGAATTTTTATGGAAATCAAAATTAGGTTAAATAACAATTGAGGATACTTATTTAGCAATATTCAAATTAAGTTTATTAAAGAATATTAAAAATACAATTTTGCTCAAACTTTTATGGAAAAAACTTTTAAATTATAGTAGAATTATCATTCTACTTTAATTTTTTTATTTTTTTGTAATAAAATATACTAATTATGATTAAATAATTATATATAAAATAATTGTTATCAAAATTAAAATAATGTCAAATATACAAGTTCGTTTATTAATCTGGAATAATTATCTTTTCAGCAAATTATATTTTTACAAAATGAAAGACTTTTGTAAAAAATTCTGTTTTAATAAAATAATGAATATTATATGGACCAATATTTGTTTATTAAAGTATGATATAATAAAGATTATTTCAATAATACAGGGGAAAATTATACTTAAAAATTGTCAAAAGGGGAATAGAAATATGTATTTTTCTATTGCTGTACCCAGGAAAGATATCCCAAAGAAGTAAATTTTCAAATAAAAGAATATCAAAATACAATGATTGTAATCTTTAGTATTCATTTAAATTATTTTTATTTATTTTCATTAAACTCTTTTTTTAGAAAAATTATTTATTTTTTCTATTGAAAATAAAGCTAAAAACAAAAAAAAAAACAATAATAAAATCTAGTTTATAATTCAATATTAATTTAAATATCCAATCTTAGTTAGAATCAGATTCCGAATTTGAAGTTTCAGAACTAGTTTTATTTTGGTCACTGTTTTCTGATTCTTCCACAGTATTTGGTTCATTTTGGTTATGATCTTCTTCGTCATCGCAATTATTAATTTCATTTTCAGTTTTTGTTTCATTTCCAGAATCTTTTGTTGTATCATTACTTAATTGGTTTCCATTTTCATGATCATCACCCCCGGTGTCTTCATCCTCACCCAAAGGATTTAATTGGAGTTCCCTTTCTCCTCCAATTTCAATATTAATTTGGTCTAATTCGATCATCATTTCATAATATTGTTTGGAATCTAAAAAAGTAGGATAACTGGCAGATAGCATTAAAAAAAAGATTTTCTGTTTTGCTTCTTCAAAGCATGAAGAGTTTGTAAGGCCTTTTTCTGCTAATTCAATTGTACTGTTTCTGATTGAATGTTCTAGATTGATTTCAAGTCTGGCATTAACTTGGATAAAATTTTTAATTATTTGTTGGCAATATTTTTTTTTTTTTGATTTTTTATTTGGATTGATTTTTTCAAAACTTGTGACTGCTTGATAAAATAATAGATTTTCAATTGAATAATCCAATTGTAAAAATTTAAAAAAATATTTTGATTTATTTTTATCCTTGAGAATGTGTGTGAATTTATCTACAGAATTATCATTAAATTCCTTATCATTTTTATTGTGTTTTAAACTATGTTGTTTTCTTGATAGCCATAGAGGATAGCCCAAAACTATTAAATATTGTATAATAAGTACTAATGAAAAATTCCATTGCCACATCATATATTTTTTGATTGTAACTTTTGAGAGTTCCAGTATGAATGTCAAAATGCAAGTTAAATAGATCATATATAATTGATTGCGAATTTTGAAATTGTCTTTGATTTTCCAGATTTTAAATAAGAAATAGGAGAATAAAATAATATGAACCACGGTAACAAAAGAAATTAGTGGTACAAAGGCTTCCCCATATTCACATTTCCCATCTGGCTTTCTTCTAACTCCATTTTCGAGACGGATCATTAATATGAATAAAAGCATCAATAAAAAATGGAAAAAAATTGCAAAAAACATATATTTGCCAGAGATTTGGATTCTTTTATTATAGAATTTCTTTTCAACTTTTTGAAATTTGTTGTTAATCTCTTCTTCTTCTTCATCATCTTCGATAATCCCTTCCCAAAAATGTGATTCAGCTGTAGAATTCAAAATACTGCCTTCGCTTTCTTCCTTAAATCTTGAGGTTGTCTTTCGTTCTTTGCTTGTACTATTGGTGGAATTATTGTTCACATTTTTGATAAATCTTTTGATAGATTGTAATTTTTGTCTATTATTGTTATTAGTTATTTTATTTTTTTTTTTGATTTTGAAATTTTATAAACTATAAGATTAGTTTTGAGATTATTTGTATTTTTTTTTTAATCTTTAGTCTAATAATATTATTCAATTTATGAATTTAAATGTTGATTTTAAAAGGATAATTTATTGATTATATTTTTTGAAAAACAAAAAATAAACACAATATGGGAATGATCAAAATAATTGTATTGTTAAAATGAAATGTTTATAATTATGAATTAGTAAAACAATACACAATTTATTTTTTATATTGGGATTATAATATTTTTTTTGACAATTTTCTTGACCTTCTACTTGTTTCTTTCGTGTAATAAAATTTTCTCCAGAAAAGGAATGAAAAACAATTTTTTTGATTATAGATTTGATACCTAACTGTAAAAATTTTTTGTTTAATTACCCCAATTAAAAATTAAATCAATTCCAAAAATAAATCTAAGAGGTACTTTAACAAGGTGGAAACTGGTTACAGGATATTATTGTTACGATACCTTTACAATTAATCAAATTGTCTCAAGGCTTTTTAGTCCATTCCCATTTAAATGGTGAAAGGATGTACATTGCAATTATTCTTCAATTTTGATCAAAAAATTGAAGAAAAAAATTTGAAATAAATAAATCCAAATTCCTTGCCTAGAAACGTAAAAATGAAGATAAAAAATAATCAGGTTTTGTTACCTAAAAAAAAATGAAGATCATTTCAAACACTCTCAATTAACAATTGAAAATTAAAAAATAGCATTTTTTGTGAGTTTTAAAAATGGGTTGCTTGAATTGTTTCAATGTCTTCAGAAATCAAAACAATTTTTACAAAGGATTGTGAATTTCTTTTGCTGGTATTAGATATATAACTTGTATAGAATTTCCCTACAAACCATTTAGAGGATATAATATTTGCCCGATTTGATTTTTGAACAGATAAACTAAATTCAAAAAATAGGGGACCAAATTTCGAGATCTCGTTCTAGAATCATTGAATTTCAATATGATGTTGGGCAGTTGATTAATGATGTAATTTAAATAAAATTTTCTACTTCATAATTTACTAACCAAACTTTTGACTGAAAAATTGGAAGAAAATAAAAAAAATTATCAAACAATCAGATGACAATTTGATTTTTTTTTGTTTGTTAGTTTTTTCAATCAAATAGTTTCAGATGTCAATTTTTCTTCACTGATTTACATTTAATATTTTTACATGATGAAAAATTTCAATTTAATTCTCAATCAAATTACTCTTACAACCGAAAAAAATTCGATAATATCCAGATGTTGTAAAATTTTGGATGATTTTTTTAGCCATATTTTGGTACAAAAAATGAAATAGATTTTGTTCAACGTATAAAAATTTTTAAAGAAGACACCTTGTTAGTATTTGTTCTTCTGATGATTATCCATCAACTTCTAGTTTATTGATGATTATTTACAGGGTTCCTCATATAATTAGTTTTCCTGAGTATCATTTGAAAAACTGGGCCCTTATTTTTCGAAAGTAGTTTAGAAACCTTCCTTACACTATTACAATCATTTAGTTTATTTTTGTGTAATAATTTTTTCATTGTTTGAATTATTTCTCAAAAATACAAAGACTAGTTCCAATACTAATTAGATTAGTGTATTGTAGGAGAGGTTTTGTGGAATTTTGTACATATCCAATCTAATTGAAAATAAAAATACAAAAACAAGTTGCTAGTTTTGCTATTTTAAAAAAATAATTTATAGTTTAGTAGATGTAACTTGATCTTTCTTTTTTGGAAAAAGGGGATTTGGTGAAATTTCACTCAACTCCCACTAACTTTACCGATCTTTTATCCAATTTGTCTCCAGTTTGAAAATAACAAATGTTTATTTGTGGGGAAAATTTTCAAACTTCTCCATTTTAACTGAACCAGAAAATAACAAAAAATAATATCAAAAATTAAAAATTTCCTTCCATTTGAAACTTACTTTGATGAAATCAATAAACCCTCTTAACTTAAATCCCATACCAAAAATAAATATTAGGAACTTCTCAGCAAGGTCTTAAGTTTTTCACTTTGACTTAAGAAAAGTTTTTCTCAAAAAGCTCTTTTTTCCCCAACCTTCTTTTTCATTTTTAAGAGACAAGGGAATCACAGAAATCACAGAAATCACAGATGAGAAAAGATAAAATTAGAAATAATATGTCATTTTTTCCTTCTTCCATCTTTATGAAGAAATATTTGTGATTATCAACAGGAAAATCAATGAAAAATTTGAAATATTTCAAATCGTAAAAATATTGGTTTATATCTGTCCCTTTTATTCCAAAAAGGACAATATTCGCTGTATTGTCCTTTTTACCTCATTTTTTATAAAAAAATTAATAAATTGAGTAATTGTCTTTAAAATGACACTCTATGGTTGATAAGTAAGTTATCTCCTTTTTATTTTTCAATATTTTCCCTTTTACAAAATAAAAAATTATAAATATTAGCCATATTTTCCCTCGTCTTCGACTCTGTGAAAATATGTGCTGTATTGTTCCTTGGCCTTTAGCCTTCGAAACAATACATAAATATTTAAATTTTTTCTTTTGTAAAAGGGAAAATATTGAAAAATAAAAAGGAGATAACCCACACGAATTTCCAACCCCAAAACCAGGATTAAAAGACAACAAACATTCAAATTGTAATCCCAAACCAAATCATTAACTTTATAATTCCAATTTAGTAATTTTAATAAAGTCAGTTCCACCTTTAAGGCACAAACTTTCAAAAAAATTTCAGGAACAAAAAAAATTCAAATAAAGGAAAAAAATTCAAATTCTGGAAAAATAATTGTGGAAAAAAAAAATTCCAAAAAATTTACTTTAATTTGAAATTTTTCTGTGTGTCTTAAATTTCTTTGAAAGTTTGTGTCCTAAAAGTGGAACTGACTGTAAGTACCTTTTTAGACTTTGGTTGAAGACTCTAATTGGAAATTATACTCTCCCATTTTTTGAGATCTGTCCAAATAATTCAATTTTGAATTTTTATTTTGGGTTGCAAAACAAAAAAAGGTCAAATAATATCAAAAATTTAATTTAAATTAGAATCAAAGAATCTTTGAGGTAAGAATATAAAATGCACAAAACAATACTAAACAAACGATATAAAACAACTTTCATCCAAAAATTTGCCCAATAAAACAGTTGATATTAGAAAAAAAAAAAAGAAAAACAATAAGTTAAAGGTTTGAAAAAAAAGATATTTTACTTGTTCATTAGATATATAAAGTTTATTCTCCAGGCTTGTAAAATGTAAGTCCACACATTAAAAGTTTCATGTAAAAAACCAATAAATATTCCGGCATAACAGTTATTGATAAATGTTTCCGAATCTAAAAATCCCAAGTTTATGAAGAAAACTGAACTTGCACAAGTAAAGATTGTAGTCAGTGTTTTGGATCGGACCTTTATAAGAAATTTAGTGTTTAAGTGTATGAGTAGAAACACAAGAAGGTTAGTTGTTTTTTTATTTATTTATTGATTGATAAAAGAGTAAAAAATTATATTTTAAGAACCAAAGCGGAAGGCGAAAACCACAAATAACAATCAATGGATAAATTGTATATTGTAATTATTTTGATCTTAAAACTACCCAAAAATTATCCAGTCAAATAAAGAAAAAAGTTTAATACATTAATAGGAGAAACATTTCGTCGTTTCATAAAAAAATAAAATAATATTAATTCAAAGCATAATGCCATAGCAGCGAAAATAAAAAAAGCAATTCTTTCTGTTTCCATGACCCTGTTTTTGTTTAGTTATGAAAAATAGAAAAATTCTGTAAAAAAGTATGATTAAAAAAAAATGTTTAATAGAGAATTTAATTTTTTCAAAGTTTACAAGAATTGATTTTCATCTTATTTAATACCGATCAATTTATGGATTTTAATAATTTCGAGTGACATCGAATTGGCACATTGTGTATGGTTTAAGAATGTAGAACACACAATAAATTAACTTGACAATTACTTTTCAAAAAAATCAAACAAAACAAAATGAATAGTTATTATTCTATCAAATAAAATAGATTTTTATTCACAAAATCCAAGACTAAACTGCAATCCTCAAAGAAATGATGAGATTTTTATTATATACCAAAACAAGTAATGAAATATTTATTCCTTTTTTTTCTTTTGACAAACCTTCTTCAAAAGGTTAGTGTTAAATATTTTTCAGAATGAATTAGGGTTACCTTCAAATTCTGATTTATGTATTATGATGTTGGAAAAATTTTTTTATTTTGAGTTTTTGCAAAAATGAAAAAAAAATTTTCAAAATTAATTTTAATAAATACACCAAAAAATCATTCAACGACTGGATCCTTAACGATTAGAAAAAATTTGATCATTTCTTTCTTCTCCAATTTTTACTAGATTTCTTGCTAATTTAAAATTCTTTAGATTTTGAGATTTTTCTTTTTCAAATTTTAAGATTTTCAACAAGGAACTGTTGAACATTAAATATTTCGTTATTTGAGATTATTTCTCAATTTATTTATTTTTGGAATTAGTGATTTGATATTCCTGTTTTTTTTGTTAGAAAATATTTTGATAAGTTTAATTTTTTGTTCTTGGTTGTTGATGCATAAGAATCCCCGAGCTTTCTTAAAATTGAAATTATTTTCAAAAAATTTTTATAAGTTACTAAAATCTCGCTTATTATCAAGAAATTTTACCGAATTCGGAAAAAAAAAAAATAATAATTTTTAAAAAGAATTTTCTCAATTGCTCAGACAACTAATGGTTCACTATCAGGCTATTTACTGAAAAGTCAATGATCAAATTTATTTTTAGTTTTGAAAAAATGTAAAAAAAGTTATTGTAAAAATTTCTTTTCTTTTTTATTTTCTAACATTTGAGAAATTTTGAATTTCCCTTTTTAGTGTTGTAATATTTCATGGTTTCTCTAAGTTTTGATGTTTTGTATTGTATTTATTCTTGACAGCTATAGTGAAATTTTGATGTATTATTATTTCAATTAACAGAGCTTTTTGTTTTTCATTCTGGTAATTCTTATATCATAAGCTTTTTTTGAAAAGTCAAAACTGTCAAATTTTTTGAAAAATACATTAGGAATAGGATTTTTAAAATCGTCTTAAAATAAGTTCAAAAACCATCAAAAATTTTCAAACACTTTTAGAAGATCTCTTTAGAGCATTGGGATTTGTTATTTTGGATCGTCTTGTTTTGAAAAATCAAATAAACTAAAAATCTTTACTTTTTAATAACCTTTTTTGAAAGCCAAAATGATAAAAACATTTAATTGTTTATTTTTTCTCTTTTCAATTTAGAAAAATATGGTTCACTACGAATTCTTAATTCATTAAAAATTGTTCTTAATTGTAGACAAATAGCTCTTATTTAAATAAATTTTGATCATAAATTACAATTTATTTTTTGGGTAACCTTCTTGGCAAAAAAAGAGGAAAATGAAGGGTATATTAAAAACAAAGTACTTTGTCAAATTCCTGTTAGAAAATATTTTTCCATAAGTTAATAGTTTTTTTCTATTTTTAAAATAATCAAACGAGTCTAAGGAGTAGTGTTTAGAAATGGAACTCTTTCTCTTTCAATTTTAAGAAATCTAATTAAACAAGTTTTTTATCGTTAAATCTTTTTTCTTCAGAATTTTTTAATATAAGGAAAAGCCTCATTTACTTTGTGAACTCATTTTGAAATTAAGAATGTCAAAATGAAATTAATTTATATCCATTTATATTTTTTAAAACCCTTCAGAGTTTATTCAGCTCTTATTGGCTGTCAAGGTATTGTTAAATCTTTTCCAGTTATTTTTCAATTCTTTGATGAAAATTGTGCAAGGATGAACACGATTTTTCAAATTAAATTTTGAAGTGATTGGAAAGTTACTATTCAGGTAAAAAATTAAAACAGGAAAAAATAGTATCAAAATCTTTTTTAATTGAGAACCTTAATAGAACCTGAAAACAAAAAGTAAAATCAATGAAAAGAAGTAACCAATTAGCTTTTAAGAATAATTCATTAAATTATTTTCAATCAAACCAACAAACATGCTTTAAAACCACTTGACTATTGAAATTACTAGTCTGGTTTTGAGGATCTCAAAAATAGCTAATTTTTTTTTCAACAAATTTTTAAGCATCAATCAAAAAAATACCTTTCTCAAAAAGATAGTATGACAAAAACTGTAGGTGTTTTTAGTAATTCGTTTTATCTTTAGTTATTTATTTTTTCTTTTATTAATTGATCTTACTTTTGATTTTCAGATTAGTTAATGTTTACTGTTGCAGAAAAAAATTGTGACAGGTAAAAAAAGTGAATTTTTTTCCTATTTAGAATTCAAATAACAGCAAACAAAATTCCCAATATTTGAACAGTAATACCAACTTAATTATTGAATAACAAGAAAATTCTCAAACTTTCCATACCAAATAAGGTTTTTGGTTACTTATTTCCAATCAATTCTTGTGAAAAGAAATAAATCTACCATTGTGAAAACAAATTGTGTACAGTGTTCAAAATAATGCCTGGACAAAGACTTTAATCTGTATTTCAAAATATTAGCCTTGCTTTTTTTTATTCTTGTACCAAGGCAACATCCAATCTACTATCAAATAGTATACCTAAGGTAAAATCAACTTTGAAAGTAAAGGTCTGGTTATTTTGGGTAAAATTTAAAATATTCATGTAATTAGTTGAAAATTTTCCATAATCTTCTCAATTTTTTTGAAATTTTTTGTTTTTTTTATTAAAAACTTCTGTTAAAAAACTTACTCTATTTTTGGAGATAAATTTTGCAAGTTGATCCTTCATTTTTAGAATTTCTTTTTAAATAATAGATTTTTAAGAAACCAATACCATATTTTGTTAGGGTTTGTTATTGGTTTCTTTGATTGGTGAATGTATAGGTCTTCTATAACAAAAATACACGCTTTTTATTTTTGGAACTAGGTATTAAATTTTTTTGCATGCTTTATTTTGACTACTGCAATTAAAAAAATTTATGTCAGCCAAAAATATGTTTTCGTTAAAAATAGTAAATTTGAGCAAAATTATTTTTGACCAAAGTAAAATTTGATGAACAAATCTTACACTCAAGAAAAACCTTGGTCATTCTCAATTATAAAATTGAAAAAAAATATTATTTTGTTGCATTTTAACCCTTTGGAATTATATGTGACTGATAAAAATACACAAATTGAATTTAAATTGTAAACTTATTAATAATAAGAGAACTATTTCTGGAGAGATAATCAAATCTATAATTCAATAAGATATTAGGTATTGTTAAATAACATAAATTTATCAAGGTTAGTCTTAAATATCCTTTGAAACCAAATTGAATCAAATAATCTTCCAAAAAAGATATTTTTTCAAAAGAGATTGATTTTCCACTCATGTTTTACAACCAAAACTTCAAACTACCAAAAGATCAAGATTTTGGAAACCTTTTAAATTCTTAAAATCCAAACAGAATAAACCTTAATATCAAACGATTATCCATTTTTGGTCTTCCCAAAAAATCACTAACTTGATCTTGGAATATAATTTATTAAAAAAAAATAAAAGATTGTTTTTTTTTTATTGTTTAAGGGAGAAGTTTTTAATTCCTCTTGTTTACCTTTAGGGTTTTCTCTTTTTTTGGAAATAAAAATAAAATTTAAATAAATTTTCGGTTTATTACCCAACTTAAAAAAATCTTTGGCACTTTCGTTAGGTTTTTTTTAATTTGAGAAATACACAGAAATTTTTTTTTAATTTTGTTTATTTCTCAAATTAAAAAAAACTATGTATTACCAATTTCAGAAATTTTTATTTAGAAATTTTTAAAAAATGTAATGGTTTTAGTAAAGTGTGCAATTAAAATTCAATTTTTGTATTTTTTTCATTCGAAAGACTTTTAAAAGATTTAAAGTGCATCTAAATATTTTTTTTTTTTTTTTTTTATTCTTGAAGAAGTTCAAATTACACTCTAGTTACCCTTCGACTTAAATCCCCTTCTAGAAATTTAAACGTAAAATTATAGATTTCACGATTATTAATTAATACAAATAATTTCAAACTATCACAGTTTAAAATAAATTCATTAAGATTTATTTCTTTTGATTTATTATTGAAAAAAATAATTGATTTTTTTTCCTAAGAAGAACATACCCATGATATATGATTAATATTTTCTATTATTTCCATCTGTTTGTATTTTAAATATAAATGAAAATATTTATTTGAATTTTTATTTCTTAAATAATAATATATATTCAGACAATTAGTAAATGTCCTGAATTTTTGGATTCTTGAGCTTGATGGATAACTTAAATATTTTTGAGTTTTAAATAAATAGCTTTGATATTTTATTATTGTGTGATATTTTTTGGAGTATCTTAAAGTACCTTCAAGTGTTGTAGAGTACCAAGCTTACCCAGAATTCAAAAGAATTGAGAAAAACTCTTATTTTACTAAATTCTTTTAAATCACGAACAAGCTCATGGCAGATTTCTTGAGGTTTTCTGTTTTTGTTGTTAGGTGTTCGAGGTTTTTTTTGAGGTTTTCAATTTTATTTGTGAAGTTTTATATGTTTTTTTGGGGGTTTATATTTTATTTGTACATTTTTCTAGGTTTTTTTGAGGTTTTCTGTTTTATTAGTGAAGTGTTCTAGGTTTTTTTTACTTTTCGAAATAAACAGAAAACTCAAGAAAAACTAACAGTGCTTTTTTTAATTTAAGAAATAAAAAGAAAATTTAATAAATTTTTGGTTTTTTTTTCGAAAATTAAAAAAAAAATGAAGGTTGTTTTCTAAAATTTAACAAAATATAATAAAATCAAAGATTTTACACAATTCTTTTGAATTTTGTAAAAACTAAAGACATTTCCAGCTCTTAGAATTCAGTAATTTGTTAGAAGTAAACACCAATTCAAAATTTTTAACACACCAAAATTCGATTTGTGAAGAAAAAAAAACTTATTTAACCACTTCTCGAAGATTTACCAAATTAGAACCATTCACTAATTGAAATGTTAACACCTTTTTATAAAATAAAATACTCACAAAACAATAAATAAATAAATTATCAATACAAATAAATCATGGGTGTGTTAAAAATTCTGGAGAGAGCAAAAAAAATAAATACATTAGTAAATTTGTTGAAATTCTATTAGGAATATTGATCGATCAAAGGTTAGATACTACCAACTAATTTTATTTGAGTTCTTCTATTTGGAACAACTTGACTTTAACATAATATAAACCTTATAGAAAAAGTTTGATCCAACGAAGCAAATTACGTAATTCAAAAAATGCAATGAAAACAAAAAACTAAAAGATGAAAAAATGATTTTCATATTTTACAAAAATCAAAATTATCTCCAATTTCAATGAAATTGTATTATTGTGATTGTTTGGAACGTTTTAGCTGTGTGGAAAATTTTTTATTTTAGTTTATATCTACAAATTTCTTTTTTCAATTCAATTAAATCTTTTGAATTACAATTGAATATATTAATTGTTCGTTGATTAAATTTTATTAATTTTTCAAAATAAGGAAGAGATAAATTTTTTAATTTGTTTTTGAATTTGAATTTTTTTTAATTAACTGAAATTATCATATTTTCAATTTTAAATTATGTTTTATAAATGGGAATTGGTGTGTTTCTGTTTATTTTAATAATTTCTTTAATTGATGAATTAATCCAAGAATTTAACTAATTTAATTTTTTTATTTCACAATTAAAAATTTCTAATCCATATGTTAATTGGCTTAATATAAAAGATTTAAATAATCTTATTTTTAGGTTATTATTTATAAGTAAATTTTTTTTTAAATAATTTTTTTTGAGCTATTAAAAGTATCGTTTGATTTTTTTACATTATGAACTTTAATTGAGATCCTTTCGAAATAAATATCTGGTTATTTAATACTTTAAAATCTTTTGATACAATGGTTTTATCTTTATTAGGTTTTATCCCAAATTCGATAATAATTTCATAAATAGAATTTACTTTTTGATTTAAAGTTTTTATTTCCTTTTTTAATTAAAATTAAAACATCTACAAACATTTAGGAATGATTTGTTAATGGTACGATTTTGAATAAACGAAAATATGAAAGTAGAGCAAATAAAAGGGGGGCAATAAGTTTACTCTTGGAATATACCAAGTCCTTTTCCTTAATGATATTTTAATAAATTTTTTTGATAATTTTATTCAAAATAATTTTTTTTATTGTTTTTCTAATAATTTTAAAATTAATTGAATCAAAAACAATTGCTATATCAATCATTAAAATATATGTTTTATAATTTATATTTTCATTACAGTGAGTTTCACTTTTAAGGCACAAACTTACAACGAAATTTAAGGTACAAAAAAATCTCAAATTAAGAAACAAAATTTGGAAATTTAATTTTTACAAATTATTTTACTAGAATTTGAATTTTGTGCTTTAATTTGAGATTTTTATAGTGCCTAAAATTTCGTTGAAAGTTTGTGCGATAAAAGTGAAACTGACTTTATACTATTTAATTTTATTAGAAATATTTTTAAAAATTAATACTGCAATTCAAGTATCATATTTTTTCCGAAATCAAAATTGTAATTTATGAATAAATTCCCAACAAAGTTCAATTAGTTTATATAACATTTTTAAAAATAATCTTAGTAAACTTTGATTAATTTAAATTGGTCTATAAATAAAACTTCCACTTCATTTCCCTTTTTATGAATAAATAAAATTGTTTTTTTTTAATATATTCAATATTATTCAAATAATATTTTTTTTGGAAATTGTAATTTATAGTGACTTTAG
Organism: Anaeramoeba flamelloides; assembly: GCA_027625915.1. NCBI lineage: Eukaryota > Anaeramoebidae > Anaeramoeba > Anaeramoeba flamelloides. The sequence goes on from JANTQA010000023.1 coordinate 22,965,346, forward strand.
TTTTTCCAAAATGTAATATTTGTTCAGAAAACGATAACTTGATTAAAAATTGTGTTACTAATATTTACTAATTAAAAAACGAAAAAAATTTTTTGACCAACCTAATTTTTTTCCACAATGACTATTTTTAAAATTTTTTTGTTGATTGATTGGAAAATTTTAGAGTTGTTTTGTATAACTCAATAGTACTGTTAATTTTAAAATAAAAAGATCAAAATTTTCAATCATCTTTCCAAAAAATCACATTCCAAGAATTTATAAACCAATCATCAAAATTCCTAATTCGAAAAAGTTAATTAAGAATTGAAACTGATTACAAGAATGAAATATTTGAATTTTTATATTATCGAATAAATCCTTCTTTGGAAAACTGAAAGAAAATTTTATCCATTTATTTTGCAACAAATATTAGTCAATTTTTTAACAATTATTGTATAATAGATCTATCAAAGAAAAAACTCTTAAGAAAAGTTAGATTAAAAAAAAACCCTATTAATGTATTTTACTCAATTTTGTCTTAAATCAGGTATTTTTTTATTTTATTGATTGGTCTTTTCATTTTCAGGTCTCTATTAACGTTTCCAATTAAAAATAGTGTTAGAATTTTTTTATGTTAAACATTTTTTCCCAAATTGTTATGAAAAAACCACACACTAATTATAAAATCAATCAAAAAAGAGATTTACTTATAATTTGATTACTCTTCTTCGTTGGGTTAATATGATTAATTTAGTCCGGGTAAAATATCAGATATAAGTGTTGTATTCGTCTAAAAGTAACACTAACTGGAGTGTTATGATTTGAATTTAATCAAATTATGTTTAATGTATTTTTCATTAAAATAAAACCCACCAAAAACCGAAACCACCAAAGAAAAACCTAATTAAAAAAAAAAAAAAAAGTACTATGTTAATCAAAATAAAGATCCTTAAAGTATAAAATCCATATTTCTTAAGCCAATCGTTGCCTTTTTTTTCTTTTTAGTCCAAATCAATATCTTATAATGGATTCAATAGTATACCAAAAGTTCTTATCAATTTCGGAAGTAAACCTCCAGTATTTTGACTAGAATTTAAATTAGGAATTAAATTGTATGAAAATTTTCCATAATATTTCCAATTTTTTTGTTTTTTTGATGATAAAATTTTTTTAAAAATTTATTCTATTTTTTGAGAAAAATTTTCCAATTTGATACTTTATTTTTAGAATTTCATTTTTAAATTTTAGAACTTTAAAAAATCATTAACATATTAACTTATTGTTTATTCTCGTTTTCTTTGATCATTTAATATGCGAATTTCTGGAAAAAAGCAACAGAGCTTTGAAATTTGAAACAAAAGTACTACATGGTCTCCTTGTGGATTATTTTAGCAACTGAATACTCTTTTATTCAAATTTTTATTAGAAAACTTCATTAAGTTTAAAATGTTTCCAATGAGTGTGTTTATTCCCTCTTTGAATTAGAATTTAATAATTTAGCCACCTCAAAATTCATCTTAAACAGATTAAGTGTTTTTTAACAATAAACCCTTAACAACAAAACCGTGAAAAGAAAAAATGAATAAATTTCTGAAAAAAAATAAAAAAAAATATCTCAAAAATAGTCAAAATATTTTAATTAATATATTAATTTTTATTGAAAATTAATAATTATTCTTGCTTTTTATTTTCATATTCAAGCAAATATTAAATTTTTTTTTCGTTTTTCTTTAATAATTTTTTTGTATACTTTTTTTTAAAAAATGGATTTGTACAACTTTTTTTTTTAAATTATTTTTTAATGCAATAAATTTGCCAAGTTCTTTTTGGGATGAAAATCTAACTTTAATTTTGTATTTTAAAACTTTTAGTATGAGAATATTGCTATTAAATAAATCTTTATTTACTTTTAGACCAATTGAGCCCTTGACTAAAATATTTGTCATTTTCATTCTGATCACAATTTTTTTGTGATTAATTTCAAGCTGTGCTTTATTTTCTAAAGATTCTTCATTTAACATTATCCAAACTATCATTTTTTTACCACCAAAACTATCAAAATCTTGGGCGTTTTTTTCCTTTGCCAGCTCTTTTTCAATATTTGCATTTTTTGTATCGCCTTTACGGAGTAAATTCAATGGGTTAATTTTTGTTTTTAAAAAGTTGAGATTTTGGGTTTTGTTTTTTTTGATCTTATTATTCCATAATTTGTTTTGGTTATTATTTGAAAGTTTGTGCTTTGTAAACATGACTAATAAAACTATATATATTATTAAAGCAATTGAAAATTGGAAAATAAATAACAAAGATACTATGATAATTGCTGAAGTAAAAAACCAGTAGCGGCAAAAATATCTTAATCCAGTGAAATTTGAATTGATATTTAACTGTGCAGAATATATTTCGATTTCTTTATTTGAAATTTGTACACGAATTCCTGTTGTTGGTGTATTCTATTATGTAATGATGTGTGTGTACGTATATATATGTATGTATGTACGTGTGTGTGTGTGTGTTAATAAAATATTTTTGGGGTTAGTAAAAATTTCTTTTTATTTTATTTTCATTAATTTTTAGAATTTTTTTTGAAATAAACTCTGTATCACTCAAAGCGGCACAACTAAAAATGAAAAATTGAATTTTTTTTTAAAGTATTGTCCAATATAAGATTATTTAGAAATAAGAAAAATAATAATCTTCATATTAGAGTTGATATTCATCCAAGGAATACCTTAAGGGTTGAGTCATTACAGTGAAAAACAATTTTCAATATTGAAAAAAAAATTTAACAATTATTATAAGTATCTAATACCAATTAAAAACCAACCAACCTATGATTTACTATCGATCTCTAAAAATTAACAATGAAAAACGAGGACATTTTCAGAAAAAATCGCCAAATAGCAACACCCAATTTCCAATTAGAATGGTTGTTAATTACAATTTTGAAAACAACTATGTCAGTTTTTGAAGTGTTGCTCTTTGGTGCTTTTTGAGAGCTCTGAAGATTTTTTTTTGTTTTTTTTTTTTCATTTCTTAAAAGAGTTTTATTTTAAAAAAGAATATTATAAAAACCTAAGTTTTCAAATATAGATAGTTATTAAACAACCACAAATCAGATTAAATTGAATTAAATTGATTTTGCACTGTTAGAAAATAAGTCATTTCAAATTGTAGAAATTTAGGCATTTGGAAATATAAAACAAGAAAATGTTTGAATTTTTGAAATTGAGAATACTTTTTTTTTTTTTTTTGATTGAATTTTTTGTCAAAGAGATTCTTTGAAACTTTTTTTTGTTTATTGCATTTTTACAAATGAAGATCCGATGGATTTTTCTTTTTTTTATTTTTTTCATTGAAGATACTTTGGAAATTTACTATGGTAATTTGAATTTTTTTTATTAAGAGGGTAAGTAAATTTTTCAAATTTTGAGTTCCACCATTTATGTGAAACTGAATTCATCAAATCATTTCTTGTACTAAATATATTGATATTTTAATAAATACAAGAGTGGGATATATCCTAGTATAATATATTTTCATACCAACTAAAAAATGGAAATCAAAAAAATGAAAAAATTGAGCTTGAAAAAATAAAAAAAAATCATTTATTTCTTGATCTTATCTGTAACATTTGATACAATTACTTATTCTTAATTTGGTTTTATTTTAAATTCTTCATGGAAATTATTTTGTTTGTAAAATGTTTGAGAAACAAATTACTTTTTATTTCTGAAGAATTTTCCAAAATGAATTAAAAATCTTATTTTCATTTAATTCATCTAATTCTAGTTTTAGTTCAGAAAATTGGATATTTTTTTAAATTCCTCTTCAGAAATAAAGATTTATTGGAGCAATTCGTTTGACTTTGTAATTATTTATTTTTCATCAAATTGAGAAAATCAAAATAATTCTGAATCTGATTGAAATTTTTTCTAAAATTTTCTTTTATTTTGGGTTGAATCTTTTGTAACTGTTTTTTGATTCCGTGAATTCAGCCCCTTTATTTTGATTTTTGAAATAGTATTCTTTGTTTTGACTTTGTTTTGATAAAAATATTTGAAAATTGAATTTTGAAATCAAATTTGTAAAAAAATGTTTTGTAAAATAATAATAAATAGTAATGGGGTCGAAAAATCCAAGGTTATAAATTGTTTGTATTCATAAAAACTAAGAAGATAAAGAAAACCAATCTTCCAAAATAAGGATTTGATTTTATTTTTTTTTTTCATTCTTTGATTTCAACAAATTTATATGGAAAGGCGATCTTTTGTGTTTAGTCTTCTAAAAGGAAAATATTTGTTTCAAATGCACACCTTTTCGGGTCTATTTTATTGGTTTTATTCTTGGATTAATTTCACTCATTTGTATAAACACATTTCTTGATCCAAAACCAAATTTAATAAAAAAAAAATTTGAATCAAAAAAAAATTCTAAAAAAATGAAAGATTCAACTCTTAATTACTTTGGGGTTGGCTTTCTTTTTACAAATAGAGCAGTGAATGGTGTTTTGGTTTCAAAGTTTCAATATCCCTATGGTAACTCAAAAAAATATTTTTCACTAATGTTTACACAATTAAAATTTTTCAAAATGGTAAAATGTACTTACTTTCTTAAAGATCTGCATTTTTTATTGAGATTTTTTGTGATAAGATCTTTTTTTTATTATTTGTATTTTTTATTTGTAGATACTATGAAAGTATTTCTAAATTTGAAAAAATTCAAATTGAGAATCCGGTGCAACTTTGAATTTTTTTGGTTTTTTATTTGAATTTTTTTCATAGAAATGAATTGAATTTTTTTTGTTGTTGTTTAAATTCTTTCAACCAAAAGAAGTTCAATTTAATAATATAATTTGTCGTTTCAATCTACTCCTTGGGTATAAAGTAAATCCATGTTATGTGACTGGATACTTGGCAAATTATAAATTTTCCAAAAAAGTAAAATACTCAAAAAAGTTTTGGGCACTTTATTTGAACGTTTGTCATTTAAAATTTCTCAATTTCTCTGGAAAATTAAAGTTGTTAATCATAAGATTTTTTTAATTATAGATACCAAAGTTTCTAAAAATAATTTTAGACGATATTTTTTAACTGTGAATATTGATGGTTATTTTTTTCTTTTGGCCACTAAAATTTTTTTTCCTGAGGTGTTTTATCTTTATAAAATTTCCAATAGAATGAACAAGAAAAACTTTTTATTGTTTAAAAAATTGTTTGTATAGTTATCATATTACTGTTTTTCATTGAAATTTGCCGGACCTCGTTTTCTAAAAAAAGAGTGTACTTTTTTTTTCCATTTTTTGGAAATATTTTGATAAAAATATTTTGAAATACAAGTCATTATGTATTGGTTCATATTGGTATTCCTCTTAATGTTATATTATCAATTTACAAATAGAACAACTTTAAAAGAGAATATTATTTGAAATATAAAAAAAAAAAAATCCACTTTTTTGAAAATACCTTCTAATTCCAGATTTACTTTTAATTCTATTTTCGGAAATAAATTATTGTTTTTAAAAAGTTTGATTATTTTTCTCATTTTTGAAAAAGTTCAAAATTAAAATATTTTCTTTTTATTTCAAAAAAAAAATTATTTTAGTTTAAAAAAAAAAAGAAATCTTATTATCTGTGTATAGAAATTCGTACAAAAAATACCTTTAAAAATAAAACTTTCAAATGTTTTAAATAACCCAGTATAAAAAATATATTTTTATTCAAAATAAATTTCAATAATTCTTTTCAGCTTACAAAAACTAGATAATTTTTTTTCTTCAAAGAACAGTTCAAATCACTTTTTTTTACTCTTAATTGAATCAAAAAAATGCTAGAAAAACCAAACCATTAAATTAAAAATTCTAACCAAAATACTTTTTTAAAACCTGGAAAATTCAACTTATTGCCTAAAGAAATACTTTTTAATTTGATTATTTTAAATCGATAATTAAATAACCTAATCTTAATGATTTAAATGAGTTAGTAATAGCCCAAAAATTAAATTCATCGATAGGTTTTACAATTATTTCTCATTTTGACTCAAAGATTTTAAAACCAATAAAACGAATTTCAATTAATTAATTTAATAAAAAAAAATGAATAAATATTTTCAAAAACATTCTTTAAATATTAACCTTTGTTGTTTGTACTCTTATTATTTGAAAAAAAAATATAACTTAATCTTTTGAAATTTCAAGAAATTTAATAATTATTTGTAAATAAAATAAAGGTTCAAATTTTTTTAGATCACCAAGAATTCAATATTTGATTCAAAATTTCCATTTTATTTTTGAAATAAGATTAAAAGTTTCAATGATATTTGCTCTTGCAAACTCTCAGAAATTACTAAAAGTGAGATTTCTTCAAAATAAAAATCTTTTTTTCAAATTTTTCTTTTTCTCCTTTTTCAATCCAAAAATCCAACAAAAGAGGATCAGATCTTTTTACAGGAAATTTCATTGAGAAAAATGATATCTTTGTAAAATGAGAACCCCATTTCTCCTAAAGTTGATAAATAGGTTTTTTTATCGGTCTTGATTGATTCTTTTTGTGAAAATAAATGTTCTATTGATTTTGTTAAAAAAAATAAATTATAATTACTCATCGCTTAAAGTTCGTTTTTTTTTTTTAAATTGCTTGAGATGTTTGGAATTTATTTTCAAGAAATTGTGTATTACTTGGTCAATTTTCGGAGCAGAAATGGAAGAAAAAAAAGAATATATTAAAAATAATTAAATAGCCTTCTTTGAGGTGAAATCATAAAAAAAGAAAAAAAAAAAATAAAAAAGAATATTTTACCTTTGGCTCCCTAAAATTTGATAATAAATCAACTGGAATATGCTGAGACTCTTTCATTGCACCTGCAATTAGTGGTACACCATATATTATTGATCTTACTGATCGGATTCCTTTGGATCGGTAAGTCAAAATAACGGGGATCTTTGAAGAACCTGTGACGATGTTCCCATTCAAAACGGAGGTTTCTATCATCCAAACCCCTGCATTTTGATTCCTAGGCGAGTCTGGAACAATAAGATCAAGGGAGAAGGTATACTTCACTCCACTGCGAAGAACTCTATGCCAATGAGCTTTATTCTTAATTTTTGGGTTATTCAACAGATCCAATTCAAGAATTGGCAAATCGCCCTTTTCGGGTGCATAATCAAAATACACGGGGTGTTGGATTTCGCTTGGTGGGATATAAAAATAATAAAAGATCCCATAAGTGCAAATTGAAGTAAATAGTATAAATGAGGCAATTATTTGAAGAACGACTAAATTGCCCACAAGAAAACCAGAAATTTTTAAGTATTTTTTCAAAAGATTCTGAATTGGTTGCGTCTATTATTGACAAAAAAAAGAAATTGTTGTTGGTGTGTGTTTGGTGTGAAAATTAAAATTAAGAAACAAAGTTGAATTTGTTTTTCTTTTGGGAACAAACCTTTTTTAAAAGACCGAGTAACATTGAAAAATAATGAAAAAATGATCTGAGATGATTTAACCCTACTTTATTCTCATTTTTCAGTTGGATGTGAAGAGGTTGTGATTACAACTAATTTTCGATTTGATTAAATTTCTTTAGGTTTAAATCTCTTGTTTTTATTCTACTTTTTACTTTTGAATTGAACACAAGTAGATAATTTTTTCTTTTTTCAATACTGCGCTTTTCCTTATATTTTGATTTGTGAGTGGAATCAAAAGATAAGAAAAAGAAATGTGTCAAGAAAAGATTAACAATTTGACAGCAATTATCTTTGAAGCATCACGGACGAAAAAAAAATAACTATGAAAATGAAGTGAAATTTTTTTCTCCTAACCACAAGACAAGGAAAATTTTTTCAAAAAAAAATCTCAAAATTTTGTATTTTTGAAATACACTCATATAATAAACATTATTATACATAACAATTTTGAAAAAGGTTTACAACTTTAATAGATATTAAAAGGAATTGAAAAAAAAATGAAATTTTTCAGTAATATTTTTTTCATTTTTAATTGTAAAATTTTTGAATTTTTTAATTGACTTAGTACAGAGATAATTTTCAAGTATTTTTAAAATAGTCTAAAAAGAAATATATTTTTCAATTTTAAAATAGAACAAAATATTTAAATCAAAAGATATTGCCCAATTAAATTGAAAATATGATTTTTTATCTGTTTTTGTAATATTTTTTATCATTTTATTTTTTCAGATGTTTGAGTTTTTAAATACGTTCCCGATTGTTTTCTGCAAATTGCTTTAACATTTATTCTTTTTTCAATCTTATTGTTCAATCAAAAATTAATTCATTTCAACTTTTTTCAATAAAAAAATACCCTGAAAATAGGTGTTTTTTTCAAAAGTCGGTATTTTTGAAAAGGGGGGTATTCAGATTTTCATGAGTTTAATAGCTATCCTTTTTTTATTACATAAAATTAAATTGACTTTGAAAAAATAATTTACAAAAGAAGTATAACTGAAATCCCAATGTATATTTTTGTCTAACTTTAATTTTCGGTGTTTAAATTTTCCTTGTAGTGAATCAAAAAACAAAAATTGTACTTTTAAAAAATATCTTTAAATTATGCTTAAAATTATGGTTTTTAGATTATGATTAAATTTTGTACATGATTTTACAATATTTTTTAGGATTTTAGACTGTTATCAAGATTTTATTGAATATTGGGGTTTGTGAAATTATCGAAATATTATCAGTTATGCAATATGATTAAAGATCACGGTTTTCTCATATTAATCATTATTTTTTGAACTTTATTGTAAATTTACAGTTATTGATTTTATATTTGTTATTGCGATTTTATCCTATTTCCTTAATATAAAAAAACACTATTTTTTTCTGATTAATATTTTTTGAAATCTAGCTTGATAACTTAATTCAATTAACCACTGGAATAAAATTTTTTCAAATAAAAAAACTCTCAACCTTTGAATATCTAAAATATTTTTTGAAATTACTATGCCTTTTTTATTTTTTTTGAAAAATTGGGGTTTAGAAAATTTTTAAATCGAAGAATAAGTTAATATATCAATTTAGAATATTTTTCCAGAGAGTTTATCTTTTTTAAATAACTGTTTTTTTAAAATTTACCATTTAAAAATAAAAAAAACATTTCAAGACAAAATTAGTCCCTTTTGTGAAAATAAAATTCCCTTAAATTAGGATTTGATTTAGATAAGTTACAATAAGATATAGTATATAAAAATATAAATAATTTCAAGTTTTAATTCAAACCTTTTTGTAAATATGTTTTCAACGAAAAGTTAAATGGAAACTTTAATTATTGTTATTTTTTCATTGAGTTTTTTTAATTGTTTTTATGGAAGCAATTTTTTCAGTTTTCCATTTTTAGAGTTTTTTGGGTAATAGAGGCATATTAATTGAGATTTTTGAAACTTTATCGATAATTAAAAAAGAACTTGTTGTAAAGTCTGAAGAAAGTTCCACTTTAAAGGTACAAACTTTTAATAAAAATTCCGATTACATAAAATTCTCATATTAAGACATATAAAAATCTCTAAATATGACACTCCTTTTTCTATTTTTTTTTTATGCAAATTTTTTTATTTATTATCAAAATTTTGTACAATAATTTTATATTTTTATTGTACCATAATTTTGTTCAAAGTTTGTCTCTTTAAAGTTAAATTAGATGTCATATATGTACATGATCAAATCAAAAGTAATCGATTACTTTTGATTTGATTGGCAAAATCTTCTATTTTTTTTTTTTTTTTCATCCCTCCAAATATTAACATTATGCTATTCTCATTTCCCCATCTACTATTGAGTCACATGCTACTATGATAGAAAATTATTTTGGTACTATTAACCATTTTAAAATTCCATATTTCGTTCATTTGTTTAAACAATTTTCTCTAGTATCTCTAATAGTATTAAAAGGGGTATTTTAATTTTTAATGAATTTCTTCATCATACCCATACAGCAACAAATTCAGAATAATTGTTTGGAATACTTGAGATCATCTTTTTGTAATTTAATTAGAATTTTTATATTTTGAGAAATTTCGGTGTATAATTTGATTATTTTTTTTATTGATTAATTATCTCTATTGTCGATTTAAATTTCTATTTGGTAATTTTAAATTTTAGAATGTAAAATGTATTTTTTAAGGTGGTTACTTTTATTCTAAACTAGATTTCAAAATTATTTACTCACTTTATAATATTAATGGAAGTTATTTTGAGGGTTTATTCCAGTATTCTGAAAAAAATATTTTTCAAATTTTTGGATTTGAAACATTTTCTCCAATTTTACAAATTTTAGTTTTGCCATTTCAAATTTTTCTTTTTCTTTTGTTTTTCTTTTTCTTTATCTTTTTTTTGGAAGAATTTTTCTTTTTCTTTTTTTTTTGATCTCTTTTTTTTCTTTTTCTTTGAGTTTTTATTCTTTTTTTTTTATTTTTTTTTTTTGTTTGCAATAGATAATTGGAAAAAAAAAAAGATCTTCGAAAATACAAATAATCACTATGAAAATTGAGACTATGTAATGTCTTTAAAAATGATTTTAATTATTCATAAAAAATCTTGTTTTTCAAATGTTTTTAAGTGAAAGTTCAGTAATAAAAATCTGTAAGGCTCATTTCAAAAATGTGTAACTCACTTTTTTTAGTTTTTGGTTCTTTTTTTTTAATTTTTAAATATCAGGTTTTTATAGATTGGGATTGGTTTAAAAGTGAATATAAATCAGGTTTAGTTATGAATTGTTCTTGAAGATTCAAGGAGATTTTTTTTTTAAAATTTATTATTTCAGGTGATTCGCAATTTTTGAAATGGTGTTTAGATTCCAAGCTTTTTTTTTTTTTTTTTTTTTTTTTGATAGGTTGTTAATTGTTTGTTTTTATAGGAAATTTTGAATTCTAATTATTTTGTCATAAAAATTATTTTTCTTTGCCTTATCTGTCTATATATATCTATATATATATATATATAACTTCGTTATATGAAATTGTAGAGATCTATATTTACATGTATACACCCTCCATCATAAATAAACATTATTCAATCCAACTTATAATAAAAAAAAAAGTTAAAATCAGTTTCAAAATTTAAAACATTTGTAAAAAGGAAACATTTTATCAAATAAACCATTCTCCAGTCAAATGGACACAGTTATAATATACAAAAATCTATGTTTAAACAACTTAAATCGATATTAGAGTTAAAAATCTATTTTGAAAATCTATAAAAGTAAAAACATTTTTAAACATTTAACTTTATTTGTTTTTTCGATTTTTTTTTATAACCTAATTCCTTTGCAAATTTTTGTTTATTACAAGATCAGAAGTCACTTGATAAATTTATTAGTCTAGTGTTCTTGATAAAGTAAAAATGATTGTATAGTATTATTTTTGATTTCTTTTGGAATTTTCTTTAATCTTCAATAGGAGATCAAAATGATAATTGTTTTTTTACTCAATAATAAAAAAAATTAGGGTTTTTCTATTTTTAAGAAAATAAATAGTTTTATTAGTTTTTTTTTCTGTTAATATTCAACTATTCTCCGATGTTTATTATTCTATTTATTTCTTATTCAATCTACAAAGGTCATTTATAAAAAATATTTGATATTTGAAAAAAATTTTTTTTTTTGGATAGAAACAAAATTTAATATACAATTTATTTTTCAGTGATCAACAAAAGTATCTAAAACTGAAATTGTTTGAACTGGGTTAATACTTATTTTTTAAATTCTTAAAGTTAATTGTTCCTGAATAGAAAACTCATAACAACTATAAACTTAAAAAAAAAAACACTTTCGCAATTGTTTAAAATTTAATTGAAATGTTGGAGAATTGAATAAAAACTCATTTTCAAAAGAAAGGGTACACCTCTCAAATCACCAATACAATTGAATTTGATATTTAATATAATAATTAGTTATTGGTGATTTTCATTTTAATTATTCATTTTTTAATTTTTTGTTTTTATTTTTGGATATTGAACAGTTGGAAAATGAAAAAAAAAGATAAGAAGAAATCAATTTGGAAATAATCTACCAGTATAAAAATGGAAACAGTTTAATTTTGATTTCTAATGAGTTAAATATATGAATTAAAAAGACCATTATTGGATTGCTGTCTGGGACAAATAAAAAAGAAAATATCAAAAAACAAAAAACAATTCCAACAAAATACCGGATGAATTAAGGCTTTATATTGAAAATGGGAACTTTAAAGAACAAAAGTTTGACGTTAAAAGAATTAAAAATAAAATGTAAAGAACTTTTTCCCTATTCGCATTGTTCAGTGATTTTTATTGATTTTATAATTTTTTTCCGATACAATTTACAAAAAAAGATTTCTTATTTCAAATAAAAGGGAACAACAATTTTTCAAATATTTAATTTTAATTTTTTATGTTTTGTTTTAATTAGTTTTAAATATTCAGTTAGGTGTTTTTTTCTGTTTTAAAGAGTTTCTTATATTCTAGAATGAGGCTATAATTAACTTGATTCAATTATGAAAAATTCTTGAAATTTTCTGTATCTTTCATTTGAAAAAGAGTTTACATAAATTTTGCTTTAATTTCATGATTTTGAATTCTATTTTAATTCTAATAACCACTCTAATTTTGTACTACGTTTTTAAAAAATGATAAAAAAATAAGTTATAAAATATTATAAAATGAGAGCTTTGATGACTATTTTCAAATTAAAATTGATTTGCCAATTTTTTTCTAGAACGACTAAATAATTTATCAAAAGCAAAAACAAAAAATAAAATTATTAAAAACAAAAATAGTTAAATCTAAAATGAAAAAAATAATATTTATAATCAAAAAAAATTAAATCAAAAAAAAAGAAAAAGAAATAAAAATATATTATTAAATATTCCCTTGGTGTAATTTGAATAAGAAAATTTATTTAATAATTCATCCAAATTTTGAAATCATTATTTTTAATTTACATTCTCGTTTCCAGAGCAATGTGTCTCTTCATTTTCTGTATCCAAATCATTTTCGCTTTCACTTTCACTTTCGCTGTAGTCAAGATAATTAACTTTCGCATCGCGAGTTATTTGCTGATCGCAATATTCCTTCCAGGCAATTGGATCAACATATTCTTGGCAATTTGTATTATATTCAACGAGGATTTGTGTACAGTAATGATTGATATAAGGGGGTGCGTCAATTAATTTTTTAGGTATTGGGTTTTTAATTGCGCTTTGTTTTTTATTTTTCCTTTTTTCCTTTTTCTGATTTGAACATGAAGAATATTCATCACTAAATGTGGATTCTTGGCTGAAATTATTTCCATCATCATTAAAATCGCACCGATCATTCACCTCATCATCGGCTGAAACAAGTTCAATATGCTTTTGCTTATTGTTGCCCATTTTAGAAAATGCGGGTACCGAAAGCGGCACAATATTGATCATTGAATTTGAATTCTTTGAGGAATCTGAATTTGAAAATGGCCAGATTTGGAAATTAAAAAAAATTCCAAATAATAGCAATATTATTAAAAGAGATCCCCCAAATATTTTTTTCGGGTTTAAATTTGGATCACTCATTAATCTTCTTTTTCTATTTTTATCAAAATTGCCATTATGAATATTGATATCGTTGTTGTTATTTTGATTTGAAATAGAAAAATCTTGGTTATTTTTTAAAAATGAAGATTCTAAATGATTGTCCTGATCAATATTATCCAAAAGACTAAGATTATTTTCATCGTTTTCAAATTCTTCAGAAACAGAAATTGAAGTCAAATTGGAAAAGAAATCAAATAATTTATTTTGATCTGTTTTTTTTTTTTTTTTTTCAGTGTTTGAATCAAAATTAGAATTGGTATGAAAATTCATGTTTGTATTGATATTAATATTCGAATTGGAATTCGAATTAGAACGAGTATTGCCCTGTTGGTATTCTCCTAATAATTGATGAAGTTGAAGGATTTGTTGATCTTTGTCGTTGAGTGCACTCCGAAATCTTTCGTTTTCTTGCCTCAATGACTCGTTTTCCTTTGTTAATAATTTAAGACTTTGTTCTAAATTTGTCCAATAAGCCTTTTTCCTTTCTCTTGTCCTTCGTGCGCTGACACGGTTCTTTTCCATTCTTCTTAGCCTTTTTTCTTCTTCGGGCATTTTACGCACTTGCTTTACACTTTTTATTTTTAACAACTCCTGTCTCTTTTCAATTGCTTCTTCGCTCAGTGTGATCTGTTGACGAGTCATTAATTTCAGATATTCACTATTTTGTTTTTTCTGTTCTTCGTTTTCTTGTTCTTTTTGTTTTCCATTCTGATTTGTTTGAAAAGCTCCATTATTGCTACTTTGGGGATTCTCTTCCATTCGGATCTTCTTTCCCTTGTTTAAATTGTTAGCAACTTTTGGTTGTTGTTTTTTTCTCGTTGCTGGCTTTTTTTTTTTTTTTTTTTTTTTTTTTTTGTAAATAATTATTGGTCCTTTTCTTCTTCTTTTGTTTGGTAGAGGCTCTACTTGTTGATTGGAAAGGTCTGTTAAATTGCTGTAACCCTCTTTTTTGATTTCTATTTGGATGTTCTTTTGTGTTTTTTTTTTTGTTTCAAATCCATTTTGTTGCTGATTTTCATATAGATCCATTTCTGATCCAGATGTCGGAGAAGAAACTGGAAGGATTTCCGAATTGTCATACAAATCCTGAGAAACATTGTTCATATAATGTGTTGAGTTTCTTAAGTTTTGAGACTCGACTATTCCTGAAAATGCGTTCGATCCTTCATTCATTTCTTGTTTTAAAAAACTACCTTGGTTGGCAGTATTGGTGAGGGATAAATTTAGATCCATTTCCAAATTGCTCTCAAGAACAGAACTTAGATCTGGTAAATTTAAATAACTTAAATCCATTTTTAAGTTTGTGTTCGGTTATTCTTTTTCTTTTGAATTTTTTGGAAAAGCTGTTTTTTTTTTTTGTCAACAAAAATTTGAAACAATAAAATATTGAAAAAATAAAAATTGTTTACAAGGAAACCGAAATTAATTTTCCTTTAAACAGAAAATTATGTTCACCAAATCATGTTTTGAAAAGAGAAGGATTTTTATTTAGAAATTTTTTTTTTTGTGTCCCTTGAAGATAGGCTTGATGTGTAAGAATAATTTTTTTTATTATTTAAAAACGAACAGTCTTCCAATTAAGTTCGAATTTATTTGTTAAAAAATAGGTTGGTTGATCTTTTTCTTACATTTTTTCTTTGTTTTCCAAGCTTTATTTCTCTTTTTTGTCAAAATAACATTTTAAGAGTTGTTTGTTAAATTGGATAGTTACCTCTGATTCTCTTTGATCAAAAATTAATTCTAACAAAGCAAATTTGAAAAACTAAAGTTGTTTTTGGTAAAATCCTTTAGTAAAATTTTATTTTGAAGCCTCAGGTAATTAATGGTTTTGTAGTGTGTTGAATTATTATTTTTCCAGTCTGAATAGAATATTTACCAAAGAATCATTGACTTTTCTCAATCTTTTTAAGGGAGTGTACAACCATAAAGTCAAAATTTTCACTTTATTGTCTTTTGAAAAAAGATTCGAAAACACCTTTTTTTACTTTGGTTCAATCTCTTTGATTTTTTTGTTGAAAAACAATTTATTAATTTTTTTTTCAGACGTAAAAATAAATGCTACAATAGAATCGTAAGTTAATTTATTTTAAATACTTTGGTGGTATATGAAATATTTTGGTTTTTTTCTGATCTCATTATTCTATTATGGTATTTTATTTTATATTACAGTAAGTTTCACTTTTAAGGCACTGAAAATACTCAAAAATCTAACAAATACCATAACTAAATAAACAAGAAATTTTTCAGATCCAAATTGTAAATTAAAAAAAAAAGTAAAGTGTTAACTTCTGGGTATAAGACTCTATTTTAGCTGGACTTTCTCAAAAATTTAAAAGGAATAAGATGTGTTTGATCAAAAAATAAAAGAGATTGATCTAAAATAATCTTAAGATAGGGCTCTGTTTTTTAAATCTTTTTGTGAAATATTTTTAATTTAAACTTGCAGTTTGAAAAATAATTATTTTTAATGATTGATTTAACTAAATAGAATTAAAAATATAGTATTCACTTAATAATATGTATTCTATTGTTTAATAAATCTAATATGATAATAAGTTGAGATTCATAGGAGTATTCCTTAAATAAAAAACTATTGTTGATGTAAAGGTACAATTAACCCACCAAGCAAGTCTAAAACCAAAATATTTTTATCTTTTGATCGGATCAGTGCTTTAATTTCAATCATTTGTGCTCATTTTTCAAAATTGATTATTTTTTGAGGATCTTTGACTTTTTCAGGTTATTATTTTTTTAATTCTAAAATATGTTTTAATTACTTGAAAAGTTCGAAAACAATAAATTAGAATTTATTTTTAATACCACTATAAACTCCAATACCATGATTTACAATATAAACCTTATCTAATATTATCCTATAATTCGAAATTATTATATATTTTATAAAAACTGATTAGGAATTGAAATAAAAATGATACATTAATCTTTTATTTTCGAAATGAATAATTATTATGAATCCAAAGTATTTTTTAAAATGCACAAAATAAAGAATTTTAAAAGATTGGAAAAGTAATTGGAAAAGATATTTTTTTTTATTTTATTGTACATATGTATTTTGGAACATTGTTGGTTTTAAAGCTGGCTAAATATTTTAAAAAAAGTTCTAAATACATCACAAAATAGTTTAAAAGTTATCAAAAATGAGAAAATTTTATTATTAGGAATTCAAAAATATTTTGGAGAAAATATGTTAGAAACTTTTGTAAAATACCAAGAAAAAGTGACTTTTTATTTTAATTATAATAAATAAGTCATTAAAATATTTTAAGTTCAAAAAAAAAAATATCTTTAAAAAATTGTTTAAAAATATTAAAATATATTACCATTAAAATGAATTGCTTTTTAAAAGATATGACTTAGAATCTGGGGATAATGTACTCTTTACCCAAATCTTAAAATTGATTCATAATCAAAAAATAGCAATATTTAGTAGAGCCAAGTTGTTTGTTTAAATGATTGGGAAGATCAAGTTAATAGAACCAGAAAGAAGGTAAAGATAAAAAATGTTTTCATTGATCAAGTTTACCACCCACTACAAAAATAAAATTTTATTCACCATTTCTCATTTTATTTTTTTTTAGACTGATATTTCGATTTAGTACAGAGAGGGTTGAGCACACCCAATGATAAACAAAAATGTGGTTGCTCTCATCTTTCAAGAACTGTAAATGTAACCTAAAATTTCATATTCAATTTTTGGAAAAATAAAAGTCCTCTAATCAACCTGAAATACCTAAAGTATTTCAACTTCAAGACTCATTATTTCTTCATTGTCATTTAAAAAGAACCAATAGATACCTTTTACTTCTTGAATTGTTTTATTTATTGCTAAAACAATAGCTAATTATAGTACATTATCACCGGACTCAAATCACAATTTAAAAATTTATTTGAAATTTATTTCTTTAATTTTCAAAAACAAGTCCCATTCCATTCATTCCTCATCAAATGTTAAAACTTTTGTTTTAAAACTGATCAGCTTATAATTTTTTTTACGTGAAAAAAATTACAGACTGCAAAGTTGGTATTTTTGAAAAAAATATTTTTGAAAAAAATATTTTTGAAAAACGTAAAGCACATCATTTAAAAATTGAAGGAATGCTTTATTGAACAAAATACCCTAAAGAAAAAAAAAATAAAATAGTACTGACATTGTAACATAAGACATATGGAATTTTTTAAAAAATATTTATATAAAATATACCAAACAAAGCAAAAATTATCTTTTCAAAAGATTTTGTAAAAAATTGATTATCATTTTAATTTTTTTTTCTTTTATTTTTGATTATTTTTGTTTTAGAGAATATTTTCAATAAGATTCTATTCAAATAATTACTAAATATTATATAAAGAAAAAAATAGAAATA
Organism: Anaeramoeba flamelloides; assembly: GCA_027625915.1. Lineage (NCBI taxonomy): Eukaryota > Anaeramoebidae > Anaeramoeba > Anaeramoeba flamelloides. The sequence goes on from JANTQA010000023.1 coordinate 22,983,264, forward strand.
CAGGTGAAATGATTTAATTCTAGATCTAAAAATAGGTCTTATGTAAAAATTAAATAAATTTCTCAAAATTTAATTTTTTTTTTTTTTTTAATTTTTTTTTCAAAATTTTAATTAAGATATTGGTAAAATTGAAAATTTTTTAATTTTTTTTTATTGAAAAATTTTCGAGAATCTAGAACTTAAGTGAAGCAATATCATTTTTAATAAACTATCAAAAGTTCCAATTACACTGATTTGTTTTGTGCTTCCACCCCCTTGTATATGTTGATAATTAATGGAAAACGTGTTCTGATTTTTTTTTTTTTGAGAGAATTACAAAGTTATGTGAGGAATGTAAATGGGATTTTAAGAACCCAATTACCCTTTGATTATAAATTTAAAAAAAAAAAAATTTAAAATTGAATAATTAATTTTTTCAAAATACTTAAGTGATGTATCTGAAAAGAATTAACCAAGAAATATTTGGAATTAAATATTTCGATTTGTGTTCTATCATTAATTCTACATAAAATAATTGATTGCTGGTTTTATTTTCTTAATCATTTGAATTTTTAAAAACAATGGATGGGATTAATGTTATTCATTATTAATCCAACATGAAACTTTAATTTCTTCTTATTGAAGATCATAAATAATCAAAAATTGAATTTTACAGCCATTTTATCAGAGTGATTTTTAAATCCATTTTGATCAAACTACCCCACTTAATTCCTTTAATAAATTTTAGAACCTACTTTTTTAACAATTAAAAATAATTTTACCACCCCTTAAAATTCTAAAAAAATAATAATCATACCAATATACAAGATTATAACTTATTATACTCTATCTTGATAGAAATACAATCACTATTAATCTATAAAAAATGATGTAAACAAATGGTACTTATAGAAAGTAAAAAAATTACAGATTTTTAAGAAGATTTAGATGAAAAAAATTAATAATTAATAGTATTTTATCAAAGAAGAAATATAATTGTTCTTCAAGATACAGTCAGTTTCACTTTTAACGCACAAACTTTCAACGAAAATTTAAGGCAAAAAAAAATCTAAAATTAAGGCACAAAATTCAAATTCTAGTAAAAATAAATTGTTAAAAAATAAAATTCCAAATTATTTGCCTTAATTTGAGTTTTTTTTGTGCCTTAAATTTCGTTGAAAGTTTGTGCCTTAAAAGTGAAACTGACTGTAAGGTAAATTATATCAAAAATATTATACCAAAAAATATATAAAAAAGTTATCCTTTAAAAAAATTCCTGAAAAATCTTCAATGTGGTTAATCTAAAATATGAAATTTATTTTACCTGTCTAGAATTTTTCATCAAATTTTTTGTGTTTATAAAAATTATTGTTATAAAGAAAAATTAATAATATAAAAGTAAAATCAAAAATCAAAAATGCTTAAAATTTAAAAAAAAAAAAATAGATCAATTCGGGAACCTAGTGCACCACCCTTCTGAGTATTGGAATGGCAATTTATTAATCATCATATTGTGTATTTTTTATTAATTACCGATAATATTTCTATTGGGATTGTGATCATCCTGTGAATTGTGGGAAATTGCTGTAAAGTGACCTAGAGTGCCTATCTTTTTCCACCCATCAAAAGAAACGAGAAAAATTAAAGATTTAACTCAATTATTATAAATTATGGAAAAGAAAACAACAACTTTCTTGAAATTTTCTGTTTTTAGGTAAAATCTTTTTAATTTACTTATAAATAGAAAACCCAAGAAAAAATAACATTGTTTTTTTATATTATTTTTGAAATAAACCAAAAATTCATTTAATTATCCATTTATTTTATCATTAATAACAAAATATAATGGTAAACGTAGTCGGGTGTTGTCAAATGTCTATATGTTTTTTTTTTTAATTTCAGAATTTAAAAGAAAATTTAAGAAATTTTCTTTTTATTTCTTGAATTAAAAAAAAACTGAAAGTAAGGTTATGAGAATACAAAAGAATTTAGTAATATATTTAATTTAACTGAATTCTTTTAAATTCGGGTCAAAACAACAGGATTGTATAGGTTTTTGTATTGGCCATGTCAATGTGATTATTCTTTTTTATAATAATATTTTTTCTAAATGTGTTCATCTCTTTTTTTTATATTGATAATGGGTTATCTAATTACACCCCCCCCCCACTGTCAATAATAACTTAACAAATAAAGGAAATTTATAAATTGATTAATTTTTAATATTGTGTCTGAGTTCTAACGACCCCAATTCATTTCTTAGTATATAGGTATATGTGAAATTAACCATTTCCGAATCGAAAATAATGAAAATTTTGTTTTCTAATTCTTGGAGGTAAATTTTGAATTTGGTTCACAAAAAAAGTTTTACACTAATTACAAATTATTTTTAAAAAAAACTCTAAATTTTTAAATACAAGAATCCTCGGTCAACATCCCTTGAAGTTAATACAAATTTTGTTTGTAATATAGGTAATCTGAATTGATCATGATATATGAATAGCTCATAAACTTTTCAAGAATTTTACTTTGGCTCTCTTATTATTTTAATCATAGATTGTTAAAAAATTTCAAACAATTTACTTTATTTTTTTAATAAAGGAAACTTCCAAAGAAATAAATTATTATTGGGTATTCACTTTTATTTTTGAGTCCCTTTTTGATTGTACACACTGGGTAAACTAAAAAATCCAAATTAAAGTAATTATTCAGAATCGAAAAAAAGAACATTAGCATATAATAGATCCTATTTATAAATCAAATAAAAAAAAAAAAAAAAAACTTTATACACCAAGTATGTCTTAAAAATTCTTAATTCTTTAAATAAAACCCCAAAACGATTCTAAAACAATAAAATGGGAGTCTACCTTTCAAAGGCAAAATTACTTGATTTGGTGGGGAAAATTTGACAATATGACTTTTGTTGGGTTGTATAATTATTAATATTGTATAACTAGGAGTAATTTACTTATTATATCATATGTTTTATGAAAACCCACATTATACAACTCAATGGAATTCTCATCTGGAATTTGGATTTGATGATATTGAAACTATACAATTATTTTGCCCCTTGCATATATTTGATGAATAACTGGGAAAAAACTTTCACTTTCCTTTTCAATTTTTTTCTTTTAAAAATCGAATTTTCAAAGAAATAGATTGTTTTTGTGTTACAATATTAGAAAAATGAAAAGGAAAAAGCAGTAAAAATTATTTACCATTCATTAGGCAAATACATTTATAGCAAACTTTCTTCACCAAGTTAAAGAATGTGTACACCATTTAAAAAAGACTAAGAATTTGATACATGCAACTCTTAGAAAAATAAGAGAAAAATCCCTGTATTTTGACTTTCTGTGAAAAGGAGTAAAAACTTTTGAAAGAATTGGAGATCATTTTTTTCAAAAAATTAAGATTGAGTTTTGGAATGAAGACTGGCATTTTTTCTGTAAAAATTTATGGCTCTAGGGGTTTAACAAAAAGCTTACAAAATACAGAGAGTTTGTTTTATAATTTCTATGAGTGCTTCAAAACTTTTTCTTTTTTTCTTTTTCCTCAAATTTTCTTTTTTCTTGATCTTGTGCTTATCCTAATTCTCAAAGTGATGCCATATGTTATTGTAAAAAATCAAAACAATACTTATAGAACACAAGTAGACTCTTCCTCAACCTACCCAAAATGGTGTACATTATTATATTTGTAATAATTCCTTTTCTCATCAATAAAAATCACCTTTTGTGTTTCATTTTTTTTTTAATGGGATTCTTTCTTTAATATGTTAACAATTTGTTTCTCTTGTTCCCGTTAAACTTTTAGCCGTATTAAAAACCCTTTTCAATGGATTCAATTTATTGTAAAATCTCACAACAAAACTTTGGAGGATCGTTTTCTTGGCCAGTTAGATTTACCTCTTCATGAGTTGTATAAACATCGTTCTACTGATCAACCAAATTTCGTATATTTCCCTTTAACCTGGTTTCCATTAACCACACACCCAACAACTCAAACAAACGATAAAACTGAAAACAATTGTAAACCACAATTGCTTCTTGGTAAGTTTTTTTGATTTTTTTCTTTTTATATTTTTGATTTTTTTTTTTTTTTCTTTTTTTTGGCTTGAGTTTTTGCTTAAAATAATACTTCAGCTTTAATTCTTTAAGGTTTACAATCCCTGAAATTTGAAAAAAATTATCTTATATCTTTTGTTGCCACTTGTTATTTTGGTACTTATCTAATCGATTTTGGGCTTGGTATGGGTTTTAATAGTGGCTCAAAAAGTACATTTTTTCAATTTAATTTTTTTTTTTCCGAAATCCGAATTTATGACTGACAGATCAATAGTTTGAAGATAAGTTATAAAAAATGTGGTTTGTGGGTTGTTGATTGAAATTTTTAATTCAGTTTGGTTTTATTTGGATCTTTGAAAAAATTGATTTTTTTTCCAAGTTAATTGGGTAAAAGGGAAATAAATAAACCATTTTCCTCGTAAAAGTGAGTAATAATTGTTTTCAAAGTGTTACTAAAACTACTTAAAATGGATAACTAAACAGTTTGAGAAACTCATTTTAAAACATTTACTGTAGACAAAATAAAGCATGGAAAAAAAATTTAATTCGTGTTTCAAAATAAAAAGCGTGTTTTTTTGTTCTAGAAGACCTATACCTTAACTAATTGAAGAAAATGATAATAAACCCTTAAAAAAAAATATTGTGTTTATTTCAAAAAGTTCTATTATTTAAAAAGAAATTCTAAAAATGAAGGATCAAATTGCAAAATTTATCCCAAAAAATAGAGTAAATTTTTTCGAAAATTTTAATCATCAAAAAACACAAATTCAAAAAAATTGAAAATATTATGGAAAATTTTCAACTATTTGAATGAATAATTTAAATTTTACCACAAATAACAGACTTTTACTTTCAAAATTGATTTGAACTTAAGTATACTATTTGGTAGTAGATTGGATGTTGTCTTGGTACAAGAATCAAAAAAAAGCAAGGATAATATTTTGAAACACGGATTATAGTCTTTGTGCACGAATTATTTTGATCACTGTAGTCTTCACTTTATTAAACTAATTGTTGAAGGAATTAACTATTTTTCAGTCAAAGGTGTCCTTTTGTGGATTAAATGTGTTTAAAGGGTTTGAATGGATATTAGTAGATAAAAATTTATTTTGGAAATTTCAAAATTGAAATCTTTTTTCCCACATTTTACTTTTTATTTTTTTTTTTGAATTTTTTTTGCTACAGTTAATTCATTTGTAAATTTTTTTATTTGCAAGATCTCTAGCCACTTGGTAAAAAGGTGTTATTTTAATGTCATTGAAACGGTGAAAATGATTGTTGAGGAATCGTATTGATTTCGATTGGAATTTTATTTGGATCTTCAATAGGAGATCAAACCGAACCTTGTTGTTTTTTCTCAATAGTTACCTAAGAATTTAAGTTTTGAAATTTTCAACAAAATCAATTGATTTATTATTTTTCTTTCAGATAGGTATCAACAATTCTTTGATGTGTATTATTCTACTTATTTTTTATTTGTTCTTCAAGTAGTCATTTCAATCAAAATAATTGATATTTGAAAAAAATGCTGGACTACTATGAAAGAAACAAAGTTTATTTCAATCAAAAACCCACAAACCACATTTTTTTTATAACTTACCTTCCAATATATTATTCTTTGACTCTTCAATTCAAATTTAGGAAAAAAAGTCAAAATCCGTTATTAAATACCGAACAAGGCTATTCGCCTTAGACTCATAAATTCGGGTTTTGAATAAAAAAAATAAAAAAATCTAAAAAATTAACTTTTTGAACCACTATTAAAACCCATATCAAAACAAGGATCGATCAACCAAGAACCAAAATAACAAATCATCTACACAAAATATAAGATATTTTTTTTTCAAATTTAAGGGATTGTAAACCTTAAATCAACACTACTTTAAAATTTTATTTCTGCAAATACAATAAACTCGTTTCTGCCCCACACAATTGGTCTTCATTACTGTTTTATTGAAATTCAAACAGAATAAAACTTTACTCTCATCACCTTCTTCATCCCACCCCTAAAAAAAAAAAAGTTTATGTTTTATCTTTTAGAGTTGTCTTTCAAAATCAAAGAAAATAGATCATTTTTTAATCTTAGAAAAGAACAAATTCAAAAATTGAGAGATAAATTAATTTATTACTTGTTTTTGAACAAATGTCTGTTCGACAATAGAAAATTAAGTGGGGTTATTTCCCCATCTTGTATTTGAATAACAGTAAAGTTTTTTAAATACTTTTGAGAGAAATTATTGTCAATGCCTATCAAAAGGTGGAAAAATCAAAATTAACATCAAAAAGTAAAAAAAAAATAAATGAAAAGGTAAAAAAAGTAACAAAAATGTGTATCATAATTTTAGTATTTTTTTAAGTCAGATAAATAATTGATATTTAAACAAAATAATTACATTAGCGTATATTCGAGACTTTTAGATGAAAAAATTAAATAAAATGGAGAATAAAAAGAAAATTTTTTACTAATTAAAAAGTAAAGTATAAGCAAAAATATCAAAAAAAATATATCTTCTTAGTCTTAATTATATAAAAATCAAGTTTTACGATTTTAAGAAGAAATTTTAAACAAAATAAATATTCCCAAATTTCATCAAAAAAATTTCATCTCTCATTATTTTAATATTGAAGAAGTCTAAATTGCATCCTGGACTACCTTATAATTAACCCCCCTTTCAGAAATTTAAGTGTGAAATCATAAATTCCACGATTATTAATTAATTATAATAATTTCAAACTAGCCTGGTTTAAAATTTAATTCATTAAAATTTATTTCTTTTAATTTTTTAAAATTTCATATATCATTTCATAATAACAAAATTCTTTTTTAAAATATAGAAATTTTGTACGAAATTCCAGAAACATGGCATGAAGCTTATCGAGGATATAATAATTTTCGAGCACAATCTTATGAAGAATGTATATTTAATATTACAAAATTTTTAAGAAATGAAAGTCATGAAGAAAATATAATTTATTATTTATTAAGATCATTTTCATATTTCCAAGAGGGCAAATATGAATTATCGATAAGAGACTCCATAATAATTAATGAAAAATATCCAAAAAGCACGGAAGCTCATTATAGAACTGCATCAATCCATTATTTAATTCATGATTTTGAATTAGCAAAGGCAGCATTAAAAAATGCTTCAATAAACATTTCAAATATGAAACGTATTGGGTCTGGGAAATTATCCTTAGATATTAAAGAATTAAAAACACAAATCTTAAAATCTGAAAAACAATTAAAAGAGCTCGATTTCCAATCTTTTAGAGAACATTGCATAAAGCATTATTTTAACATTGAAGCATTAGAAAAAAGCATTCAGATGTTTTATGGTGAAACAAATACCTTAAGTTTAGATTCACTTTTCGATAGTGTAAATACATTGGATTCCCCCAAAACAACCAATGAAAAAATTGATGATTATGAAAATCATGATTTTAATCAATCCTTATTTGAGTTATTATTATTTCGAAACGAAAAATTTAAGAAAAAGAAAGTTATAGGTAAAAACGAAAACGAATTCAACAAACAAAAGAAAAAAAATAATGATAAAAAACCTTTAATTATTCATGATTCTACACCAGATTTGCTTAATTTTTTTAATACCCCGACTCGAATAAAAATCCAAAAAGTTAATGAAGAGAAAATTGATAAAGAAAATTAAATTTCTATTAAATATATGTGCTTTTCTATTTCATTATTATAATTCTTGTAAAATGATTTATTTATTTATTATATAAAATATTTTCCAGACAAAGCAGCTCAGTTGTAATGGGCGAATTACATATTTCTAAAGGGTTTGAATGGATATTGGCAGAAAAAATTAATTTTGGAAATTTCAAAACATTTTTTAACATTTTTTCTTTTTTCTCGATTTTTTCTTATTTTTTTTATTTTTTTTGATAAATCATTGCTTTTCAAAAATTTTAATTATGGGGTAATACTGATAGTCACTAGGTAAAAATATGTTATTTTAATGTCATTAAAACGGTGATAAATGATTGTTGAGGAATCGTATTGATTTCTATTGGATTTTTATTTGGATCTTCAATTGAAGATCACAATGAACGTTGTTGTTTTTTCTCAAATGTTCCTAAGAATTTTGGTTTTTCAATTTTTAAAAAAATATTTAACATAATTATTATTTGATTCATACAAATTTCAACTATTCTTTGGTGTTTATTAAATACTTATTTCTTAAATAATCTTTAAAAGTATTTTATAACAAAAAGAATGGATATTTGGGAAATTTTTCCTAGCCACTTTAACAGAAAAAAAGTTTAATTTACGCCCCATTGGAAAATCTTTTTGCAATTAATGATATAAAGTTCTAGTTTGGTTCACTAATTTGATTTAAAAGTTAAGATTAGTTGATTTTATATCTAAACCTTTTGATCGATCAATTCTTGTTTGTGGATATTTCAACTAATTTAGCAATACAATTTTTGGTTTCTCTTGTTTGTATTATTCAGTACATAGAGTTTTTTTTATTAATTTTCTTTTATTTGGTATAAAAATTGTAAAATCTGAAAACAAATATATTAGAAAAATCTTAATTATTTAATATTTTATTTAGAATAATTCAAAAAATGATATTTTTTTTTTTTCTATTTTTTGAATTTGGGTGTATTTCGAAATCATTAAGAATCATTTAATGTTTACTTTAGTTAAACTTTTTTATTTTAGTATTTCCAATGGAATTTATTTAATAAGATTTTTTTCTAAAAATTCAATTTAGATTTAGGAAAAATTGGGATTGTTGTTGAGTTAATAATTATCATGAAAAGATTATCTATATTTCTACTTTACTGTAACTTAAAAATAACTCTTTTTATTTTTTTTTATATTATTACCATTATAATTAATTTTTTTTATAGTAGGATAAAAGAATAACAAAAAAAAAAATAAAAAAATAAATCAATTGTCTGTTTAATACTTAGACACTGAAAAATGGTGTTTAGTCATCTTGGAAATAAAAAAAAAAAAAAGAAAAAGAAACACAAAAGAGAACCATAATTGAGATTAAGTTAACAAATTCGATACATGGGGAAAAAAAAAATGGAAGTTAGAACCTTTAATGGAAAGAAAGAAGACAAAAATTTAAAAAATAAAAAAAAAAAATATTTTCTAAATGAATTTTTTTAATAAAAAATAATTAATTAAACATTTTAATGGAGTTTTACGATTTTTTTATTTTTAGCATCAATTAAGGCACCCTTTGATAACAACAATTGTACAACTTTGAGGTTTTGTGGGATAAATAAAATGTAAGGGGGTAGTGTCGATTAATGTTGAAGCTTTGAGATCGGTATTTTTGAAAATTAGATATTGAAAAATTTGGTAATCAGGGTTATAACAGCTTATAAAATGTAAAGGAGACCAAACATTTGAATCCTGTAAATTAACCTGGGCATTATATTTTATTAAAAATTGAATTAATTTCAAATTTGGATTATAACGAAAGAATATATGCAATAGTGTTGAATTTTTGATTTATTGTTTCATTAGCATTTTGCATTTTTTTTTTACATAGAATTTAATTAAAGAATATTTCGGGTCATTCTTGGAAACAATGTACAAAGGTTTCGAACCAGAATACGTTTTAATGTTAATATTTGCACCCCTTTTTATTTAAAAAGATATTATTTCAAAGTCAGATTAACTGAAACAAATTGTATGCAATGAAGTATAACCCTGATTTACTTGACAGTTTAAATTTTTACCATTTAAAACGAACCATTTAATTATTTCGCTTTTGGTATTATATTTTCTTATTAAATATAGAGGTGTATGACCAGTTTCAGATTTAGAATTGATTGAAATACCCAATTTCAAAATTTCTTTACTTTTGAGAACACCGGGATGATGCCTACAAAGGATATGGAGACTATTTAATACATTATTTGTTTAACATTTCGCATTGATCCCATTCCCAATGAAAAAATTAATTAGATCTATTTTTGGATTATATCTAACCAAATAATGTAAATGAGGCCAAGCAAGATTATCTTTTGATTTCAAATTGGATCCAAATTTTAAAAATAGTTCTAATTTTTTAACTGTTAGCTTATTAATACACAACTAACCTAAAGTTGTAATGCCCAATTCATTTTTTCCATTTAGATCAATTATATTGTTATCCAAGATTAATTTAATCCGTTTATAATCTGAGTGATCTCTAATAACTAAATTTAAGAAAAAACATTTTTATTAGAATCTTTTTTAAATTGAATTTCATTTTAATTTTCATTTATATCAATAAAATTCCCATACCCATTCTCATTTTCATTTTCATTCTCATCCTCATTTTGATCTTCATTTTTAATTTTATTATCATTTACATTTTCATATATTTTTTTGAATTGATTAACAATTTTAAAACTTGAAGATCTTTTACCTTACTTAAATCTAATAAAGATAAACTATAGTATCCTTTTTGGCTTATTCCATATTTTTTAAATCCATTATTAATTGCCCACAGGGTTGTTTTAATTTCGTTTGGATGACTTTTAAATAGCATAGAAAAAATATTAGTACCATTTTTAGTTTTATAAGTTAATATTCAAATATTTTATTAATAATTTCATGATTTTAATATTCGAACTATATTTAGTTTAGAACAAGCAATGGCGATAAATCTTTATCTTCTTCTTCTTCTTCTTCTTCTTCTTCTTCGTTTTCTATGTCTACTTTTATTTTGTTTTCAACTTCTACCTTTTTGATTTGGACTTTTTTTCATCATCCTCTTCTTCATTATTGTTAGTGTTGTTATGATTATTATTGTTGTTATTATTACCATTATCATTTGCTGTTATTTTCATTATAATTAATTTTCTAGTTTTTGTTGTTTTTATTATCATTATAATTAATTTTCTGTCTTTGGCTATTTGAGGCTGTTAAGTCAGAATAATTGGAAATTAATTTGATTAATTGCTTTCATAATTAATTCCTTGGAAGCTTTTTGTTTTTACAAATAAGTTTAAGTGGATTCATTTGTTTTATTAAACATTGTTGTGGATTCGGACTAGATTCAAGTAAATATCCGATTCAACCAAATAAAAGTAGGAGGGTTTTTTATTAATAAGGAACCAAAAGGATTGTTTATTTTTGAACCTATCTTAATTAATAACTTTTAAACTTGTAAACATATCTCGGGCGTTGAATTCCAATTACTCGAACAACAAATTGATTCTGTGGCTGTAAATTTTTGTGAACAAGTAGTAATTCCATTTGGATCTGCACAATGATTAAATAGTAATTCAAAGGATTTTAACAGAGCACTTTTAATATATGTCTCTACGACCGAAAAAACACTAAAAATGAATAAATGATCAAATACTTTATATTAATACAATTAAAAAAACTAAATGATAAAATAAAAATAAATAAAGTTTCAATTTAACTTATTCTTGAAAACATTTTTTGCCAAAATCATTGAATTCAAACTTGAAATTATGTATATTTTTAGATACACTATCTTGTTTTAACTCATTTACTAAAATAAATTCTAAATTATGGGAATTTTATTTTCAGAAAAGGGAATAATTTGTTATTCAAATGTTTTTTTTTATTTTTAAATGGTAAAAATAAATAAAAAGTTAAACTAAAAATATAAACTCTTTGGAAAACCATTCTAATATAATATGTTAACTTATTCTTTCGTTTCAAGCTTTTCTCAACCCCAATTTTTCAAAAAAAAAAAAAAAAGTGCATAGTAATTTCAAAAAAATATTTTCGATATTCAAAAGTTGAGAGTGTTTTTATTCTAAAAAAAATTATCCCAGTGTTTAATTGAATTAAGCTAGGAACCTAGATTTCGAAAAATATTAATCAGAAAAAAATAGTGCTTAATTTTATTAAGGACATATAAGACATTGAAGCGAACTAATAAAATTATAAATTCTTTGATTTCTTTATGAAAATTTCTTCCTTTCTTTTTTTCAATGGTTTCTTAAGTTTTTTGGATTCTCTTTTTCTCTTTTAAGACTTTCTTTTCTTTTGTTTGTTTTCTTTGTTTTCTTGGATTTTTTTCTTTCTTTGTTTCAGTTTTTTTCTTATTTTAATTTTTGTCAAGATATTTGAGTTTGTTGTATTTTTTGGATGGTAAGCGCACTACACACTTAAAGGGGTAATTTCTTGTGAAAAAGAATAAGAATTGGATATTTGTGCTTGCTTTAATAAACAGATTTAATTTTTTTAAACTGGGATCGTATTTACAGAAAAAGTGTAAGGTCGAATAGACATTTCCTTTACTATGATAATTTCAGATCCAAAAGAAATTAGATAACCTAAAATGGACAAAGTTGAGCTATTTGATCGATAACAAACAAGCTGCAAAGGTGTGTTGGAGTTTCAAAACCTCAATGTTATATTTGATGTTGTTATCATCTTTTTAATAATTTTGATCGTTCCATATTTTAGGTACTGTTCTTTTTGTAAATTGAAGATCGTGTATGATTCTGAAAAGAGATCCACAATTTTTTGAATTGCCTTTAACATTCCTTTTACAAATTAAAATTCAAATTTTTATCAATAAAATCCAAAGAATTGAACTTTAAATTATTGAATGAAAAAAAAAGTTTTAGCTTGTTTGTAAACAATAAAAAAAAAACAAAAAAATAAAATCTTTAACTCAGATTGAACAAGTTATCACTGATATTTGGCTTTGTTAGTTGAAATTTGTTTAATTCCTTTCACACCAATTGAGTATTTGTTAAAAATTGAATAACAAGAAATTCCAATTTGATAATGTGAGAGAAAACCTATTATTTGTTAAATAGACCTTGTAAAATTATTAGAATTGATTGATTCCAGAGTATGTTTTCAGGAATTCAAATACTGAGTGCTGAAAAGTGAAAGAGATCCTTAAATTACTAGTTTTTCAAATAAAGAAAAAAAGTTTGAAAGAAATCGAAGAAATGGTTTTTGTACCAATTTTGAAATTCAATTACCTGTTGTTTTTATGATTGGGTTAATTTTGAGCACAACGAAAAAAAAACGCTTTTTGTTCGTAAAAGAAAAAAAAAGAAGATGAAAAGTTATAAATTCAACAAGACATCAAAGAGACGAGGAAAAAAAAATAAAACTAAAAAAAATGATTCAAGACAATGTATTTTTTTTTAAATAGTGTAAATATTGGATAAACCAAAATAAAAGGTAGTTTTGCTTTCTAAAATAAGTGGGATTTCGAAAACGTTTTCAAAAATTTGTTTTTATTTTAAACGACTTGAAAAAACTTTAAAAAAATGACAAATTAAGAAAGAATCATTTTTTTTAATTTATTTTTTTTTTTAATTTTTTATCAAAAAATAAATGACAAGCCTTGGGCGAGCATTAATACAAGGTATCAGATCCTTTAATCCAAAAGATAAAGGGTGCCTTATTGTCTTCAACAAGCCACTAAATGTCATTGTAGGGTTTAATGGTGCGGGAAAGACAACCATTATTGAGGCCTTAAAATTTGTGACTACGGGCGAACTACCACCAGAGTGCACGAGGGGCCAATCCTTTATTTATGATCCAGATCTTCTTGGAGATCGGGTTGTGAAAGCAAAGGTTACTGTGCGATTTGATTCCATTGAGGGCAAGGAAATCTTTGCGACTCGTCACATTCAAGTCACGCAAAACCCCAAATCGAAGACCTTCAAGACCTTAAACTGCGAGTACAGCATCAAAAACAAGCTAACAAACGAAATGCGCACGAAGACGTGTAAGCAAGTTGAAATGGACAAAATCATTCCACATTTGCTTGGCACCACAAAGGCCATATTGCAGCATGTAATTTTCACGCATCAAGAAGAGTCGAACTGGCCATTGTCAAAGCCTGCGAACTTAAAAACCATCTTTGATCAGATCTTTGAATCTACAAGATACACGCAGGCGTTGAAGGAGTTAAAGAAATATAAGAAGACGATCAACACGCAATTGGAGATGTATAAAACCGAACTTAAAATAGCAAAGGACAATTCTGAGCATTTAGAAAAGCTAACGAATGGTATCGAGAGAGACAAGCAAGAGATTGAGAAGATCCAGGAACAAATCCAAATCAACCAAAACAATATTGTTCAAAGGAACGAAATCAAAAACCAATTACTCAATGCAATCCAGCAGATGGATCAAAGCAATAAGGAGATCAACGATTTAAAAAACCGGATCAAAACAAACGAAAAGTTGATTGTATCCATCCAAGAAAATTTGGAAGAGATCTTAATTGAGAAGCATAGCTCCAAGGAATTAAAAAGTTTATTGAACAATTCGGAAAATACCTTCCAACAAATCAATAAAGAAATCAAACAATTTGGTACCGAAAAGCAATACATCAAAAAGGAAATCGAGGAGCTGCATAATAAAGTTAAAAAGTTGGAATCCAAATCACAAAGGATCAAATTTGAAATGAACGAATACAACAGCAATTATCAAAAATTGGAAAAGATTGGGAAAGCAATAACAAAAGAGTATTCAATCAACTTTGATTATAATAACAAGGAAAATTTAGAAAGGTTTGTCAAAAATAAAGAACGGGAATTGAACGTGACTGAAAAGGAAATTGAGAAATGGCAAAACGAACAAAATGTCGAATTAGAAAATAAGAAAATGAAGTCGACAATGGCGACCAGTCAAAGGAAATCTCTTGAAAAGGAAATTAGATCAAAACAAAAGGAATTAAATAATATTAATCGACAGTTTTTAAACAATGCAAAGTTATTGGATAAGATTAATAATTCTGAAATTGAACAATTGGAAAAGGAAATTGAGAAAAAAAAAAATCATCTAACGAATTTTGAAGAAAAAGCCGATCAGTTAAATAACGAACAAATTGTTGATCGAAATTTTGAACAGGAAGAGGAACTAAACAAAAAATTAAAAAAACTTGAAAAAAGAAATAAAATTTTGAATCAGAATAGAGAAACTCTTACGGAATTAAAGCTTAAGCAGGAACAATTTGATAAAATAAATGAAAAATATGAATTAATGAAAAATGGATCCTTTAAGGAAATACAAAAACATTTGACAAACAAAAGAATTAAAAAAAATTTTTCTCAGCAATTAGAAAAAGTACAGTTGACAAATAATAAAGAAAAAAAGAAAATTGAAAAAAAATTAAAAGAAATTAATTCAAATATTTCGAGTATTAATGGTGAATTAAGCTTGCATCAAGAAAATAAATTAAAATTTAAAAATGATATCCAAGAAAAAAAAAAGCAATTAAACGAATTAATGGAAGATTTTGATTTCAATGATGATAAGTTAGACCTGAATAATAATGAAAAGGATAAAGAAAAAAATATGAAAATGAAAATAGAAAAAGAAGAGGAAAAGGGGGGGAAGAGTAAGGGCAAGGATAAGAAGAAGAACAGGAGTAAGGAAAAGAAGAAGAAAGGGGGAAAGGAAAAAAATTTAAAAGTTATTGATAGTGATGTAGAAAAATCTTCTTCAAACGAATCATCCGATGACAATGAAGAAGAAAAAGGAGGAAGGGGGAAAGAAAATTCATTTGAGGAATTTGTTGAAAAATGTAATCACACTTTTGAAAAGTATGGAAATAAATGTATTTCTTTTAATAACACCAAAGAAATTTATGTAAATTTCTTAGGTGAAGCAGAAGAGACTAAAAAATGTCCTGTCTGTAGTTCAAATTTAAAAACTAAAAAGGCATATCAAAAGTTTCAAGATCAAACCAATGACAAGATCCAAGAAATTGTCACTTTACTCAGTAAAGTAGAAAATAAATATAACAAAATCAAAAAGACATCCGAGAATTTGGAACAAATCAAACCAATTTGGAATGAAATGAATAGAATTGAAAATAAAGAATTACCACCTGTCAAATTAAAAATAAAAAAAATTAATGAAAAAATTGTCAAAATGAACGAAAAGCAAAAGAGTTATCAAGAAAAATGCCAAGAATTACAATTAAAGGAAAAAACTTTGGAAAGATTAATTGCTGAAGCAAAAAAATATGAAGAAATTTTACATGAAAAAAATGAATTGGAAAAAATCATCAAAAATTTAAAAAAACACACAATCACCTCAAATGAAAATGAATTTGAAGAAAACGAAAATCAAATTGAAAAATATAAAAAAGATATTGAAGAATTAAAAAACAACACAAAAGAAATCAGAGAAAAATTAAAAAACGATCGAAACATAATTAACAATTCAAGAAACATTATAAAAAAATTGGAAAAAAGGCTAAATAAATATAGACAGGAAATCAAAGAATTTGAAAAGGCAAAGAATCAAAAGCAATTTCTGGAAGAAAATTTAAATGAATTAAATAAAAAATTAAGCAGTTCCAAAAAAGAAGAGAAAATGGAAACAAAAGATTATAACGAACAAAAGCAAACATATGATAATGAAAAAAAAATAAAATTAATCCATATCAAGGAAATTAAAAAGCAATTTTCGAAATTAAATAATTTATTTGAGAAATATTATATTTACTATGAAAAAATCCAAAATTTTAATAAAATTGAAAAGGATGAATTAACAGAGAAAATCACGCAAGAAATTAATGAATATCAAGATTTGGTTGATAAAAAGAAAAAAAGCACCAAAACAATCTCAGGTAATATTAAGGAAAGGGAACAATTATTAAAAAATTCAAATCGAAGGAAAAACGTGATACATCAAAATTTAAAACTGCTAAAAAGGAAAAACGAAAAAAAGGAGTATGTTGCCTCATACAGGAATTTGGTCAAGGCGAAAAAGGAAAAATGGGGCGATCGTGACTATTACAACGAATCAGAACAAGTCAAAAAGGAGATCCAGCAATTGAAACAAATGATTTCTGGCAACAAGGGGCAAATAATCAGTATCAAGCAGTATATTAAAGAAAAGGAAAAAGAGAAAAATCAAAAGAAATATCGCGATAGTCGGGTTAATTACCAAAAAAGAAAAATCAATTTCGAAGTCTCAAAAATTACAATGATCGATATTGATAAATTCCATAAATCGCTCGAAGAGGCCTTAGTCAGATACCATGAATTAAAAATGGAAGAAATTAACAAAATCATCCATGAACTTTGGGTAAAGACCTATCGCGGTAACGATATAGACACAATCAAAATAACTTCTTCCCCAAGCTCAAATTCAAAAAAGAGAACCTATAACTATCAGGTTTTGATGGTGACTAAGGATAACGAATTGGAAATGAGAGGCAGATGCTCATCAGGTCAAAAGGTATTGGCATCGCTCATTATCAGATTGGCTCTCGCTGAAGCATTTTGTATAAATTGCGGAATCATGGCTCTTGATGAACCAACAACTAATTTAGATCGCGTAAATGTTGAAAATTTTGCTGAATCGCTCGGATCAATTATTTCCAATCGATCAAAGCAATCCAATTTCCAACTATTGGTAATTACCCATGACGAACATTTCGTTAATTTATTAGGTAAATCCGGTTATTCCAATCATTACCATAGAGTTTATAAAGACCAAAATGGAATGAGTAATATAAAAATGGAAAATTTCACTGAACTTCTTTAATTCTTTGTGATCCTCATTTGATCCTTTATTTTTTCACTTTTTCTTTTGAATTGTGATTTATTTTTTTGGTTATTTATTTTTCTTTTTTAGAAAAATTATAAATAAATGATTGTTTGATCATCATATACAATATTTATTTTTTGGGTTTTTTTCAATTCATATTTTAATTAACAAACCTTAAAATATTTATTTAAAAAATGTTTCGTCAAAAAAATTAATAGGTTTGTTTTGATTGAATATTAGAAATTTTCTTTAAAATATTTTTTTCAATACAAGTCTGGTGTTTTAAAAACATTAAATATAGTCAAGATCGAATTTACAAAATAGTACCGCATAAGATTAGAATTCTACTATTATTGATCAATTTAAGTTAAAGATAATTATTATAATTTTTTTAAATTAAGTAGATTTTTTATACTTGTTTTTTTTTGGAACTTGGTGGTTTTATTTTTAAAGTGTGTTTTTGTTGAATTCCTTCACAGATAATAAGATTTCTTTCTTCTTTCAAGGAAAATATTTTTTTTTTTTAATAATTAAGAAATAAGTTGGATTTCGAACTATTCAAAAAATGAGAAAAATGGATCTAACTTAAAAAAACAATAATTCATATCTGAAAAATGTTTTAAGAAAGTAAGTTTGGTTTTGTGTTGATCGGATTTTTACTTCATTTTTCAATTTTAAGACGCAGTAAAATTTTTCTTGAATTCGTTATTTAATTTACTAGAAGATTTTTTTTATGTTTACTACCCTTAAATAACAATTTTAAAGCCACTTTAAAACCATAAATTTTTAAAAAAAATCAAATCTTTATATAATGAATTTCTCAATTTGAACTCGAAACAAAATGTTTTAGATAATTCTATTTCAGATTTTTTTTGATTTGTTTCAAAAAGAAAATAATAAAATTCATTCAATTTATTTTTCAATTTATGGAAATAAGAAATCTCCTCAAATAGAAAAAATTTTTTGAAAATTCTGTTCTGGTCACTGATCCCTTAGATTAAAAAAAATTCTGTTTTTTCATTTCTTGTTATTGATCAACCACAACTAACCACGTTATATTAAGTGTACAGTTTTTTTTAAAGTTTTTTAGAACCCAATAATGAGAAGTAAAATTAATGGCTTAAACTCCAAGAATTTTAAAAATAATGTCATTTTTTTAAGTTATTTAAAAACAATTTCTTTGAAAACCGCTTTTTTATTTCAAAAAAATGACACACTTTGAAGAAATTAAACTTTAAATTAAAGTATACTTTTCAAAAAAACAAAACAAAAATCAAAAAGTAAAAAACTTTGATGAGATTTTGAATCTTCTCAAAAAAAAAAAATATCACCACAAGACATTAAATTCCAAAAGAGTGAAGGAAGAAATCCAAAAACAATATAACAAACTTTACCCCGAAGAAAAATCAACTTCAGAAGAAACAGAAGAAGAAACCCAAAAGAAAAAAATGACAAAAAAGAAAAAAAAAACACACAACAAAGCCGCCCAAGGCGAAAAAAAAACCAACAAAAGGAAAACGAAATAAAAAAAAAATTGACAAGAAAAAAACAACAAAGGGCACCAAAACAAGAAAGCGTAAAAGAAATAATATGACAAAAAAACTTTCTGTCAAACAAGTGGAAAGAGCAATCTTGGAAAAGCGTTATGAAAAGCTCCAGGATTTTATAAAATGGGTTGGGTTGAGTAAACACTCAGAGCCTGTGGAAGAATTACCTTTAGAAGAGGCAATTGAGATCTTGGAAGGCTTTTTGGATGAAAAGGATATTTCACACAAGATTTTATCCAAAAAAAAAGCTAAAATTGCTAAACAAAAATTCAAAGCGAAGAATAAACAAGAGAAGAAATTTAATGAAGAAAGAATCACTTCAACATGCCTGAGGCGAAAAAAGAAGGTAAATTATAATCTAGAGCAATATAAAATCAAATTGTCAAGCTCTGAAGACGACAATGAAGAGAAAGAAGATGAAAGAGAAGAAGAAGACGAGGAAGAGGAGGAGGAAGATATTTCTACAGATTACTCTGATTTTGAAATATCTTCAAGTGAAGAAGAAGAATCAAGTTCTACAAGTGAGGAAGAAACAAAGAACGATCCAAAGAGACACTGGATCCGAGAAGAAAAATCTTCTTCAGAATCCGAGTCTGAAGAATCAGAAAAAGAAAAACAAGAAAAAAATATTAAAAAAAAAAAAAGAAATGTTTCTGCAAAGAAGAAGAAAGAGAAAGAGAAGGAGAAGGAGAAGGAGAAAAAGAAAGGGACAAAGTCAAAAAACGATGAAGATAAAGAAGAAGAAGAGAAAGAGAAAAAGAAAAAGAAAAAGAAAGGGAAAAAGAAAGAGAAAAAGAAAAAATCTAATACAAAAAAAAAAGAAAGTGAAAAAGAAGAAGACGAGGAAGAGGAGGAGGAAGAAAAAGAAGACGAGGACGAAGAAAAAGAAGAAAAAGAAGAAAAAGAAGAAGAAGAAGAAGAAGGGGACGAGGGTGAAGATGAGGACAAAGACACAGAAAATGAAAGTGAAAGTGAAAGTGATGAAGATTAAATCGTGGAAGACAAAATTAATGTTCCAAAAATATGGAAAATAACCACATTACCACTTTGAAAAAAAAACTTTATATTATTAAAAAAAAATTCTTTTTACACCCTTAGCCATTTTAACAAAGTGTGACAGAAAAATTTTTTTAAAAGGATTTGTAAAACAGATTATAAACTTAAACACACTGATTTTCATACGATACTAAGAACCTTTTTTGTCACACTTTTTTAAAACGTCTTTACAAAAAGAATATTTTTTTACAAAGGAAAAATATAAATTACATTTTGAAAAGTAAATTCTAAAACTTTTTTAATATATGTATAAAAAATAAATAATATGAATGAAGAACAATTTTTTTCTAATTCTCGAAAAAATGAGATCTGGGAACAAAAATCAACTGAGCATTTTTATCGATAATATGTAAATGATTGAATATTAATTAATACTCTAACCTCCACCCCTTAATATAACAACAATTATTAATCAAGAAAGTCGAAACGATACCCACTGTCTAAGGGTTTATTGTGTATATTTGAATACAATTTTGAGAAAAATTTAGACAAAGTCTCAAATACTTATCCTTTTCATATTTCAAAATTTATTTTTATGGATCGCTTGGGGAATTTATTATTCTCCATTTGAAATTTAAAAAATATTAGAAAGCTTCTTGATATTGTGAATTTAATCATAATTTTTTGAAAAATAAAAAAAAATGGAAAAATAATATTTTTTATGGATCATCAAAATGTTCATTAAACAAAATACTTTCAGATACATTGATCTAACATATTACAGACATTGCAACCATCCAATGAATTTTTAAAAAACCGAGAAATTGTATTGTTATAATAAACTCTTCAAAAATATTTTTCAAAAAAAGTTGATTCATTTTATTATATTACTGGAAGCTGTTCTGTAGGTTCCTATCCTACATCCTTTAAAAATAAATTTTTCAATTTTTCAATCAAAATCATTTTTTCTAATTTAATCAATTTTTTTTTGTTCTTTTTCTTTTTATATTGTTTTTCTTTATTTATTTTTTTTTTTTTTATTTTTTTTAATTCTTTTTTTGATCGAATTCACCCGAATACAAGTTTCATTAATTTTCCGTTTTCGATTTCGTTTTCGTTTTCCTTTTCCGATTTTCTTTTGTTTTATCAAACCTATGTTAGAAAAAAAAAGATCTTCGAAAAGACTAATAATCATTATGAAAATTAAGGAAATGTAATGTCTGATGAAATTCAGATAATCAAGTTGAAAAAAAAAGATCTTTGAAAAAAAATTAAAAATTCAGAAAATTGGGACAATTTGATGTCTTTTACCATTTATATATTTGTCCACAAAAATTATTTTTTTTTTTTTTTATTCTGAATGGATAAAATTAATTTCCTTCTACAACACTTATGTTTTTTTTAATTTAAGAATCGAAAAGAAAATTCCTATAATTTTTGGTTTATTTCTTAAACTAAAAAAACCCAAGGCACTCAATGTGACTTGACGGACACTTTTCGTTATGTTTTTTTAAATTTTAGAATTGGTTGAAATAAAAGATTATAATTATAAAACAGAAAACGTCAAGCAAAGCACCTGCTAGTTTTTTTTCCAAAAAATAAAAAGAATAGAGTAAAAACAAAGATTTTTCTCCATTCTTTTGAATCCTGGGAAATCTCCATTATCTTTTTTTAATTTGAGAAATAAAAAGAAAAATTTTGAAATTTTCCTAGAATTTCTTAAATTTGAAAAAAGCGCCGCTAGGTTTTCTTGAGTTTTCTATTTATTTGGAATATCAATAAATTTTTCAAATAAAATAGAAAACCTCAAAAAAACCTAGAACACTTCACAAATAAAATAGAAACCCTCAAGAAAACCGCACTTAAGTTTTCCAAAATTTAAAAGAATTGAGTTAAATCTTTGATTTTACTCTATTCGTTTGAATTCTGGAAAGCCTAGGCCCTCGACGACACTAGACGGCCCTCGATTACACTTCTCCTAAATACACAAATTTTTGAGAGTTTTTTTCACTATTATTTTGAATTTTGGAAAGGATAGGCACTCTACGGACACTCACAATACTTATCAGGACTACAATGTATTTTTTTCTCTCTTTCGGTTTTATTTGACAAGTACAGTATTTTCAAAACAATTTGTTATTATCTATCAAAGTAAATAACCCCAAGTTAAATTAAAATTCAATATTCTACTTATTTGGAATTTTTTAAACTCAATAAAAAAACCTGTTTTCTTGACTAGAGATTTTTAAAAATTGATGGTAGCACTTACAACGATAAATACATCAGACTCTTATCAATTTGAAGTTTTGGAATTTTGATTATATTGAAATATTAAAAAATAATATGTATTTTTGTTGTTTTTTCAAGGCAAGTAGACTATTTAAACAGTAAATCCAAAAAGATAAATTTTAAAAATTGATTTGTTATATGTTTTTTTAACTTTCTAAGGCTTTTTAAGGTCGAATTTTCGTTGAATATTAATAGCCATTCAAATATAATATTCCAAATTCTTTTTACATTGATAGAATGGATTTTGATTAATTTTTGTTGAAAATCAGAATTGAATTTCTGATGGAATTTAACATTGTTTTTAAAGCTGAAGAATCTTATAATTTGAGTTGAGTTCAAAATAATTCAATATATTTCTCATTTTTTATTTTAAGTTTGTTTAAATTGAAATTTCCACTGTAATTTTTCTCATCTTTTTTCCACCTAACCAGGATTGTTAATCTTTCTTTTTATATAGATAACTAAATCATAATTACCCAAAGAATTTCCTCCAAAGAAATTCCAATTTCTGCTTTTCGATTGAAAAAAAAAAACAATTTATGAAATTGAAAAGGAAGAGATTTTAATTATTTATCAGAAAATTATAATCAAGTTAGCATAATTCTATTCCCATAAATTGATTTTCAGAATATTTCTTGACTGAAATAGGATTTCTCTTGTAATGTCAATTCCCACTAAGTAAAAATTTGAACTTGAAATATTTGACAACTAAATATTTTTTACTGCTTATAATATTATAAATAAGCTTAAAAATGGTTGTAAAATGGGTGTTTATTATTATTATTATTAAAAAAAAAATATATTGATTTTTTAGTTGATAATTTTCAATTATTGTTTCCTTAAATAAATATTTTATGTTTTTGATAGCTTATTTGAAATCTGAGTTGTGTGTATTTTAAGTATGACTTTTTAGATTTTAAATCAATTTTAATCACAAAAATTACTTTCTATAGAATTTATTTTTTGGGGTTTGTGTTTTTTATTCAAAATCTACCTGATGACACTCCCCATTATGTTTTTAAAAATTCCTAAAAAATGAAAAGTTAGAGTATTAAAAATTGTATTGGGAACATTTATGTTTTCAAAGAGGTAAAAGTCTCAATTTTTTCAAAAAAGTCAATTCTATTGAAATATATTGGATGTAGGTATTTAAAAACCTCTTTAAGGGTATTTTAAAACTCCTTTACGGGTAGGTTAAGGTATGTTAGAGTAAGTTTTGGCGGTTTGTATGGTTTGTATGGTAGGTTCGATGTTTTTTGGCTAAAATTTTAAACAAGTCAAATTCCCCTCTGAATTATTTTTTTTTTTCAACTTGTTTTAAGTGGGTAAAAATTTTCACTAACTTTGGTGGTTAAAATTGGGTTTTCAAAAAATTTTTAAAAATATTTAGTTTTGAAGATTTCAATATTTTAGATTTTCTGCAATTTAAGTAATAAAATACGACTAATCACAAAATAATATTTTTGATTTATTCTTCACAATCATTAGAAATTAAAAACTTTCATACTGATGAAAATAATCAAGAAACTCTTCAAAAGTACAAAAAAATTCTAATCTGATCAATTATGAAATTTAACGATTTTTGAAATTTTAATAATATCCCATTTTGTTCTGAAAAGTTTAATTTTAAAATTTTTAATTTTTAAATTTAGAAATAAAACCAATTAAAATGTTAACTTGTAGGCTCTTTTTTATTTTTGCTATAAATAGTTAATTTTTTTTAAAAATAATCAAAAAAAAGAAAGAATAATAAGAAAAAAGTAAATGAAAAAAGAAAAAAGAAAAAAGAAACAAGGAAAAAAAAAGAAAGAGAGGAACAAAAAAATTAACCATAATAATTAAAATTTTTAGACAAGGTCTGAATCAGAATAGTCATCATCATCACTATTAAAATCCCCACTTAAAAGGTCATCTTCGGATTTAACATAATTAATACTTCCGCCTTGCCCTTCTGTTTGAATTTGGGTGTAACCTTGTTTGCTCTTTTTGGATCTTACAACTAATACGATGATTACAATGAGAATTATTGCACCTGCAGCAGATCCAATTGCGATTCCAGCGATAGCGCCTCCACTTAATTTATGATTTTTAGGAGTTGACGATGGTTTTTTAGTTGGAGATGTTGTTGGAGATGGATTTTGACAAGATTTTGTTGGTCCCCATAACCAATTTTCTGAAGAACAAGTTCCATCGATTGGCTGACTGGCATTTCCTGAATAACATGTCTTGGTATTTGCACACCAACCACATTTTCTATCTGTGTAATGTGTTAAGCAAGTATAACAATTATCAAAGTATTTGGTACACTCGTTGTTTGGGAATGGTGTTGGCGTAATAGTTGGAGATGGTGTTGGTGTTGGATAAACTGTAGGTGAAGGTGCTGGCCCTGTACATTTAGCGTTTGGTCCATAATACCAATTATTTGTACAATTCATAACGGTGGCTCCCATTCCGTCACCACTTAAACAATGATAACTCAATCCATCTACGGTACACCATCCACATTTTCTATCAGCAAAATGAGTTAAACAAACATCACATGAATCATAGTTATTACATTCTATTGAAATATATATATATATATATTTATATATTTATTATAATTTGTTTTAGATAAAAAGTGTTATTTGGAATTTATTCATTATCAAATTAATATAAATTAAATTTAATAAAATAATTTTATAAACGTCAAATTTTAAAAATAATAAAAGTTCAATAACATAATTAAACAAAGATTTAGGGATATACTGATAATTGGAAAATTTCAAACTTTTATTTTTTTTAAAACAAAAATATATTCGTTTAAATTCTTTCGTTTTTTTTTTTTTTATTCATTTAACCAAAAATTTATAAAAAAGGAATAAAAAGAAGAATTTTTACCTGAAGATATACACTTGGCATTAGATCCATAATTCCAATTTACGCCTTTACATTTTCCATTTGAGGATCCACTTTTTGTTCCTTGGTAACATTTTTGTTCCGAAGCACACCAACCACAATTTCGATCAGCATAATGTGCACTACATCTATTACAATCAGGATAAATTGTACAATCATCGGAATCTATTTGTAGATTGGATTTAGATTTAAAGATATTTTGAGAGAAAAGAAATTAATGTATATGTGAATAATAATAATAAAATATAAATAATAACAATAATAATAAATTAAGAAGAATAATAAGAATGATTATAGAAATCATATTTTTTTGCTTAATTATTTTTTTAGATTCTTGATCATTTTGAAAAATAGTTATTATAATAAGATTTGAAGAGAATTTTATATTAAAATTTCTAAACAAAAATTTAGAAATCAGTTGTGTAAGAGGAAACGAGTTTCCTCCCTTCAAAATAAAAAAAAAAAATAAAAAATTTGTTTTTGGATGATACACAAGTGTAAACATGATGTCTCTATTTTTATTCAAGTATGAGTGAAAATAAACTAAAATTCAAAATTTTACACCTAGTTAAAAAGGTCAAATAATAACAATAACACATTTTCATTGAAAATTGTAAATAATTTTGATTTTTTGAAAATATGAAAATCATTTTTATCATTTATTGTTTTTTGATTTCATTTCGTTTTTCTAATTACATAATAATTCTTCGTATCAAAATTTTTCGAATGATTGATATAAAGTTAACGTTGAGTTTTTTTAAATATAAAAACCCAAATAAAATTTGTTGAGAGTATCAAACAATTATTGATCGATCAATAATAATAATTGTGAAATTTTAACAAATTTTATAGTAGTTTTTTTTGTTGTACCCAATCCAAAAGTTTTTTATCACATCAATAATTTATTTTTATATGAGTATTATTTATTTTTTATTTTGTGATTATTGTAATTTATAAATAATCGTACACATTCCAATTGATGATTGGTTATAATTTAGTATTTCTGATAGAATTTATACGAAGAAGATTTTTTTTTATTTTTTTCCATTTTTCCCCTTGACTGAATCTTCTTTATATTGGGAAGAAGAGTTTCAAAGGAAAAAGACTAAGTGGCTACCTACTAATACTTTGACACTTGAAACACAAAAGTATGAGTGACTTGACAATAAAAACAAAAAAGCAAAGGTTAAAAATGACCAAAGGTTTATGTTAAATCAGATCAAAAAAAAAAAAAAAAAGAAATTAAATAAAGATCCACAAATTGAACATTTATTATCAATTATCAAATTACTAAATCAACCAAAAGCATCGTGGTAGTGATTTTGGGAGTGTTTATACATTATTGAATAAGACGAACATCCCTTCCAAGATTTTTCGCGAAAAAATAACTTTTTTTAATTTTTTTAGTTTTTTTTGAATTTTGTATTTTTTTTCAATATTATTTAAAATAATCTTTAATATAGAACTTATGAAATCAAAGTTAAATTTAATTATTAATAATATTATCGAAAATTAAGATTTGTATATTAATTCAAAACTTTTAGTTTTTTTAAAAAATTATTATTTTTTTTTCTTTCCCTTTTCAGTTTAAAAATACTTTGTATTTATTTTTCTTTTCTAGGAAAAATTGTGGGATTACTTCTCGTAAAAATCAATCAATAAAAAAAAAAAATTTGAGTTTTTTTTTTTTTTTAATATCAGCTCATTTTAAATATTTATGTTCAGATTCTATAATTTGTTTAAGTTTGTTTTTTTCTCAAGATACCATTAATTTTTCTATAATTAATTTTAATTCATAGTTAGATATAATAAAATAAGATTTTAATTTCAAATTGGAAATGTATTTTCGTGTATTATTGTTGTGCAAATTTAAAAATAAAAAACTCAAGCATTTGAAAATTTTAAAAAAATAAATAAAAACTTGAAAGAAAAAAAAAAGAAATTATTATTATTGAGAAAGAAGTGTGAATTACACTATAGATATCATTAAGTTTCAAATTCCCTTTCAGGGATTTAAGCATAGAATCATTGATTGTACGATTATTAATTTAATGAAAATAC
This sequence comes from Anaeramoeba flamelloides, assembly GCA_027625915.1. Lineage (NCBI taxonomy): Eukaryota > Anaeramoebidae > Anaeramoeba > Anaeramoeba flamelloides. Next base: position 23,010,605 of record JANTQA010000023.1, read on the forward strand.
TTTTAAACTATCATGATTTAAAATTAAATCATTAAAACTTGATTATTTTGATTTATTTTAGAAATATTAATCTATCATTTTCAGAGGAAGAACTCACCCAGAAAAAATGATCAATATTTTCTATTATGTCTTCATGAAAAAGTAATGCTTTATTTCTTTTGGGGAACAGTTTAAAATTATGCTAAAAAAATAGTTTTCGATCAAATTTATTTTTTTAGAAAAACAAAACAAAAATTGAAAAGAAATTATTTTTAATTTAAAATAAATATGAAAACAAGAAGAAATCAATTTTGAGTAGTAATATTCTTAGAATAGTCGTTTTTATATTTGTTTTTTATTAAAACTTTTAAAAAATTAAGTTCAATAGAAAACTTTCTAATTTTTAAATTTTTTTTAATGATTTTTTCCCAAAAATCTTGGAATGTATATTTAGAGATAAGTAGATACAAATGTTCGATGAATATTTTCAAAATGGAAATAATATATTTTGATAACTGATTTTTTTAACTTGATAAACCAAATAAATGAAAGAAACTAAAGAAAAATAGAAAATGTAAATAAGCCTAGAACAAAAGGCTTTTCAAATAGATACTTGTGTATTCTTTTATTGGTTAATGATCATGATCGTAAAAAATAAATGCAATTAGAATCATTAAAAATTAAAAGTTTCAAGATTATTTAATCACTAATATGGATATTTATACGAAAAATGTAAATTTATATTTCTGTATTTTTTAATTTTACAAACAAAATCCCAATAATATTAATTTGATCAATTTTAAAATCTTTTCAGAATCGAGGATTTTTTTGTGGAAAATTTTTAATATCAATAATTCAAAAGGTTTTTAGCAAAACTAACTGAAAAAAATAATAATTTAAAAAAAATGTCTTCGAAATTGAGTTATTGAAGTTATTGTTAAGGATTAAATATTCGAAACATTTAATCTAGTAAGGAGAGAATTTTGAAGTGACTAAATTTATGACTTCTTTCGTGACTAAATTCGTGACTAAATTTGAGGCTTCTGATTCAAAGAGTGCCTAGATATACACCCAGGTACAGTCATTAGAAGTATTTTTGACTCAATTTAGTTTTCTAAAAAATTGAGTTTTTTTTTTATTTTTTTTATATACCCCCACATTGCCGCTTTAATGATCCAAAATCATTTTTTTTTTAATTCCATTAATTTCTTCAAATGGGTTTTTCTTGCTTTTGAATTGGAATATAGTTTTTTTTTCAAATCAAAAACTTTTTAATTTTCTCCAAAAGTTCAATAGTGCAGAGACAATTTAAAGTTTACGATAAATTTTCATTTTAAATAGGTAAAAAGATCTTTAAGATATTTCAATGAATTATTGTGAAATAATTATTCAGAAAATTGTGATAAAATATTTCCTTTTTTTTATTGGAAAATAGCAGTATCATTAGCTGAAATAGTAAAACTGGTTATGTTTATTATCTTTTTGAAAAATAGAATTTCGAAATTCTTTATTGTTTGTTTTTTTTCAAATAGAGTTTAGAAATACATTTTTGTTAAATTTTTAATAAAGCCATTTTTATAAAGTGTGATCAAAAAAATTTTCTAAAAAAGTATCTGAAAATGGATCTATTAAAGTTTATCTACTGTTCTAAAAGATAGTTTTAAAAACTTTTTTGTCATACTTTTTTAAAATGACAATATTATTTAGTACAGCCAATATAAAAAAGTGTGAATTTTTTAAAAACTTTTTTCGAGTTTTCTATTTTAAAAATGTAAGGACTTGGCCACAATTAAAGCTTTTTGAAGTTTTCTATTTTAAAAAAAGTGAAAACATTGTCAGAATCAAAACTTTTTAGAGGAATTCTATTTTAAAAAAGTGAGGACTCAACCTTTAAATGTGAAGTAAATTTGGATTGGGAAGAAAAGCACTTTTTTCAAAAAAAACGCCAACACTTTATTCTGAAAATAGAGAACTTTCAAAAAGTTTTTATTCTGACAGTTTTATAAAAAAAAAAAAAAGTCCTCACATTTTTAAAATTGCTGTATTTCAATAAATTTATTGTTTGACTGGAATTGATATCCTAAATTGACTTTAACAATTAGATCTATAATTTGAAAATTTTCTATTCTTGTTTGCAATTAAAATCTTTCAATTTTGAATGGAAAGTTTGATTTGTTTTTGTTTGTGTGAGAATATTTCATTCAGAACACACAAAAATAGAAAGTTAAATATTGAGAATAAAAAGAAAATTTCTTCTTTTGGAATTTTGGTCGATTGTTGATTATTTTCTTTCAATTGTAAGTTGTCAATTTTTAATTTTAGAGAGGTAATTTTTGATTTGCTTTTGTAATTAGTGTTTGTGTTTGTCTTTATGTTTTGTTGTTTGTTGTTATAAGTTTAAAAAATTAAAGATCTAAAAATGGTTATTAATTTACTTGGTGTTGGAATAGGGGTAGGGGTGGGGGTAGGAGTTGGGATTGTTGTTGGTTTTGGTGCTGGGTTTGGTGGGCATTGTGAATTGGCTCCCCAATACCAATTGTCTTGGGCACAAGTACTATCTAATGGGCCATTTGTGTTTCCTGTAAAACAGTTTGAGGTAGAATTACACCATCCACATTGACGATCTGCGAAATGGGTTAGACAACTGTCGCAAGAATTGTTGTAAGCACCACATCCTAAACAAAAGTTCAATAAGTTAAAAAAACGAACAAAGTCAATTCCAAATTTTCCAAAAATTGATGAAAGCAAAGTATTAAAAAAATAAAATAAAAAAAAAATCACAAACCTAGATCTGCATTACATTTGCTGTTTTTACCATAAACCCAAGACATTCCAGTACAAATTGCGTTGTCTGGTCCTGAAGAAGATCCGTCATAACATGTTTGATCAGAAATACACCATCCACAATTTCTATCGGCAAAATGAGCAGAACAAGATGCACAATCCTTATAATTTTTTGTACATTCATTTTTAACTATAAAGCAAAGGAGAAAAAAAAAAATTTAATAGATGCAAAAATAAGGTCAGTTTCAAGTGAATGTTTTGAAAAAAAAAATCAGAAATTTTTATATTTTTTGAGTTTTTCTGTGTTGAGGTTGTTTTTGTTAGTTTTTTTTAAGTTTTTTCTTTTTTTTTCTTTTTTTATTTTTGGGATTCAGAAATTTTTTAAGGTGGTTATTAGTTTACTTGGTGTTGGAATAGGGGTAGGGGTGGGGGTAGGAGTTGGGGTTGTTGTTGGCGATGGAGGGGGATTTGGTGGGCATTGTGAATTTGCTCCCCAATACCAATTGTCTTTACTACAAGTACCATCCAATGGGCCATTTGTGTTTCCTGTAAAGCAAGTAGAGGTTGCTTTACACCAACCACATTGACGATCTGCAAAATGTGTTAGACATAATTCACAAGAATTGTCGTATGCACTACAAACATCATTACATCTTATTAAAGATAGAGTAATTACAAACAGAAAAAGTAGAGATAAATTTAAGTTCATTGAAATGTATTCTTGTAGATTATAAATTTATCTTAAGCCTAAAACTTAAAAAAATGTTTTATTTTTTTGAGAATTTCCATTTACAGTAATTTATTACTCTTGAATTCTAAAGTCTTTAAATTGAATTTCCGGTTTTTAGACATTACTTTTAAAACTATGTTTTTTAGTGATACTTGAAAGTTATTTGTTTTATTTGTAATTTTTTGTTTTTAGTTTTGATAATGTGACAAGAAAATAAAATTCTTTGATAAGTTCTAAAAATAAACAAAAGTAAATTAACCGTTTTAATTTTCAAACTCTGTTAACTAATTTTGTTCACTTTATTATTGGTCTTTTGATTTCTTAATGAAATAGTTCAATTTTACCAATGTGATGAATTAATTATGATAACCTTAATTAACAAATATTTTTTGAGTTTCACCAATTATTGAAATATTGAAATAAAAACACCATCCACTAGTCTATTTGTGAAAAGGAACAAGTAAAATCAATAGAGTCTCTAAATTTTCAATTTATTGAACGTTTTTTTGGTTAAATTTTTTGGCCTTATTTAATTATCTTTTGAAAAGAGAAATATGTTTATGCTGAATGGTTGAAATTAGTCCCCGAGTAAACTATAAAAAATGGACTTCTGAAGGAGTGAATTAGAAACAAATTTTTTCTTTTTAGAAGACAAATAAGACAGATCATCGATCCAAATAAATTTGTTGAAATCAAAATTCAAAAACCAAAAATTTAGAAAAGCCTATTTCCAAAGATTTATTGGTTTTCCTTGTCTTCTTTTTTTAGATGAACCTAATCAATTCTTTCTCATGAATTTCTGGCCCATTACTCCTGATTATTATTAACAAAACATTTTGACAAATTTGCTTTCAAAATTCTTTTTTCAAATTTTTTAACAAAGAAAACCAAAATAAAGAATACTATTTTAAAAACCAAAATAAAGGGGTTGAATTCTTGGAATCAAATAAAAGTTTAAAAAGATTCAAATCAAAATAATTGAGTATTGAAAGAAAAAAAATTATTCGATACTCTTTCAATCAAAATTCAGAATTATTTCGAGTTTTCTATTAAAAATGGAAAATAAATAATTATGAAATAAAATAATCAGTATAACTGTTGAGAGAAAAATGTTGGACACAGAAAAATGGTTGGACAGCAATTTTAATTGGGAACCTTACTGAAAATGATTTTTAATTTCAATCATTTGTGAAATAATTAAAGAAAATAACAATAATCTACTTGTTAGAATAACGATTAATGTAATTCTACTTTTTCAAAAGCTTATCTCTTATAATTAAAGCAAGTTTAAAAATTACCATTTTCAGATTTAATAGTGAACTTTACTACAACTTGGATTTTTGTTAAAATAGCATGATCTACTTTTGTTATCAAGCTTTCAAATGAGTATTCTACAAATACCACAGATTAATGAACTTGTAACACACTTAAACCTGGATTTATATAAAAGTCACCTAGTTATCAATAAGATTTGATTTTCAATTTTACTAATGTTGCCAATTAAAAATGGTGTCCAACCTTTTTTTGGTGTCCAACATTTTTCTCTAAACAGTAATATAATTTTTATTTATGAAGAGTACTTGAAAAACAAAATCCAATTTTCTTAAATAAAACTAGAATTAGAGGAATCAAACGAAAATAAGATTTTTAAATTCATTTTGGAAAATTCTTTAGTAATAAATAGTAATAGGTTTTGTAAAAAATTCTAGAGAGTAAACTATATGAAAATTTATTCTTAGAATAAATACAAGAAACGCTTCAACATAATTAATTAAAATTATGAAATTTATTACACTTGTCGGGAATTTTTTATCAAAGCTCTTATGGTTAGAAAACTTTAGGTAATTAAGAAAAAATAATAAAAATAAAAAAATTGAAAACAAAAAATACTTAATATAGTACTATATATATATATTAATATATATAAATTCAGGCACCTAGTGTCCACTCTGAGAGGTACTGTCTAGGTTTTTTTCAATTCAAAAGAATTGAGCTAAATCAAAGATTTTACTCTATTCTTTTAAATTAAAAAAAACCTAACGACTGTGGAATACCAATTATTAATCACGGATTGTGGAATTTTTATCTGTAATTGATAATCTTTCTATTGGGTTTTTACTCCTCCTGTGTATTCTGGGAACGTGTCGTCAAGTGTCATCGAGTGCAATCAAGTGCCTAGGTTTTCCAGAATTCAAAAGAATAGAGTGAAATCAAAGATTTAACTCAGCTCTTTTAAATTATTGAAAACCTAACGGTGGTTTTCTTGAAGTTTTCTGTTTTATCTGTGAAGTGTTCTAGGTTTTTTAGAGGTGTTCTATTTATTTGTGAAATGTTCTAGGTTTTTTTTACTTTTCGAAATAAATCCAAAATTTATTAAAATTTCTGGTTTATTTCTAAAAGTACAAAAAAACCTAACGAAAATCTATTGATTTTACAAATTAACAGAAAAATCAAGAAAACCTAACACTCTACGATTTTCCAGAATTTATTAATTTTAAGAAAATATCAAAATTTTTGTTTTTATTTCTAAAATTAAAAAAAGGCTAACAGCAGTTTTTCAGAATTAGAAAGAATTTAGTAAAAACTATGTTTTTACTCCATTCTTTCAAACCCTGGAAAACCTAACGAAAGCAGATAGTTTCAATTTGGTCACTGAAAATGATAATATTATTTTTTATATATATTTTAATTATTTTTCTTCTTGTCTTTTTTTTATTTTATAAATTTTCTTTAATTGATCCTTTCTCTAAATAAATAAATAAAAGTAATCGGTTTTCAATCAAAATTTTCCAAAAAATAGTAATTTCTATTATTAATTATAAAAAAAACAAAGTCAAAAAGAAGTAATGTTCTCAGATGTTTGAGAAGATCAAGAAATATATGATTTGTATTTATTTTTTTTATCAATCTTTTCATTTTTTTGAATTCTATTTTTGAATGGGTGAGAAAATATATTATACTATATTATATTCCACTCTCTTTTTTTTTAAAATATTAATATATTCTGTTAAAAAAAAGATTTGAATAATTCAGTTTGGCAGAGACTGAGACACCGGGAATTGGTTAAATGTAGCTATTTCCAACAAATAACTTGATCTAGATTTTTTAATACTTTTTGTATATTTTTTTAACATTTGATTTTGATAAATTTTGGTCTTTCCAAATACCAAATAACTTGCTATAAAATTTTATACTATTGAGTACAGTAATCATAATTCTTTGATATTTTTTTATTTTTTTCGAAATGGATCATATTCAGATTCATTTTTATGATATATGAATATCTATTTAGTCCATTTGTAAAATTTTGAAATTTAAGAAATCAAATACTTGATTTATATTTTTTGTAAATTTTTTATTTAAAAGTTAAAAAGTTTTATTTTAAATTATTAAATAATATCTTTGGAGTGTTTTAGTAATCTATTTTTTTCCAATTTAAAAAAAAAGGTTAAATCTTTGTTTTTGCCATATTCTTTTAAATCTTCGAAAAACTATATACATTTTTTAGTATTTATAGTTTTTTTGATGTTAAATTATTCTTATCGATCTTGATTTGTAAGTTCATTCTTATCGTTTGTTTTCAAAACATTTATTTACTCATTGACTATAATGTTAAATTCCATAAATTGAATGAATTTTTTATTTTGAATTTTGTCTTGTTTTTAAATAAATTACTATTTTCTCAAGTTGAAATATCTTTAACAGGTACTTCAGTTGATTTCATTTCTATATATAAAAATTATATTTGATCTTTAAATTTAAAATATTTTATAACTATCAAATTTAGAGTTATTATTTTTTCAGATTCTTTTTTCATATAGAATAAATAATCCTAAGTTATATATGAGTTGATTTCAATAAATTGATTTATAGCTAACACCTTTGATATAAATTTCATATTTTTGAAGATGATTTTTTTTTCAAAGAACCAAAACTTTTATTTTATTTCTGTACTTCAATCAAATAATCTTAATTTTCCCTAGAAATGAAAAAAAGGTAATTATTTTCTTTTTGAGCAATAAGTTAGTATTTTTGGTTAAAATATTTATTTGATCAACTCCAAAAAAGGAATATTTTTTCACGATTCAAGCTCTTATTATAAAAATAGATTTTTTTTCAAAATTAAAAACTACTAATTTATAGAATTTCAAAGTTTATAATTTTAGTTACACCTTGTATTACCTAGCCAGAATTATTAAAACATCAAAGTAATAGAATTGAATGATGAGAAATAAAAAGCATAAAATTATTAAATATTTGATTTCTCGGACTTATTTTCATCAAAATGAAAATCAAGTTAACCAAATTATATTTAACTTAGGTATGATTTTCTTACATCTGTGTGGTTGTGAGAGGCTTTTTTTTGATTACCAATCTTCAAATAGTACATAATATTTTAATTATCAAAACTTGGACAAAATAAATTGTAATAAAGATCGAAACAAAACACCTAGTTATCAAGAATTTAAATTAAATCTTTCCAAAAAAATTATTTAAAAAAAAAATAGATATATTCATGCATTATTGCTTTTCTCATCAAACTACACTTTCATTAATTAATTAATTTATTTTTTTTATTATCTATTACAATTTGCAATCAATTAAAAATTAAAAATTTTACAAAACAAAAATACTATTGTTAATTTATTTCGAAAAAACAAAAATAAATAAATAATTGAAAATTAAAACAAAAAAATTTTCAATCAATAACAATTACCAAAAAGGACACCAACCGATATAGCATTGAGATAAATTTTCATTTGAAGTAGCTTGTTCTATTAATCTATCTACCTGTTGAGAAATATCTAGCACGTTTTTGGGATGAAAATCTCTCCCTGTCAATTTATTTGAAATTCTATCTATAACTTTAATTGCTCTTTCATTTAATCCCTCGTCATAATTAGTATATTGAAAAAATTCGCTTTTATTATTAATAATGATCTTTTCCAAATTTTTTTCATTGTATGAATTGTTTTTATTCCTTTCGACATCGACATCGACACCAACGTCAACATTATAATCCTGAGGATAATTTTGGATAACAAACCAGTTGATCAATGGGTCATAAACAAAGGCTTCGAGCATTGCTAATAAGGAATCTTTATTATCTCGTAGCAATTGCATCACATTTTTGCATGTGTATCTAAAGTTGCCCTGTGTCCCAGAAATCTCCATTGCATTGATCAGCATTCTTGTTAATCTAAAGGGAACCTTTTCAGGCACCCTTTTCCGATGGATGGCGACTTCGAAGCAATCGCCAAGATCGATGTGAACGATCTTGCCCGTGTATCTGTTCATCATCAAATTACCCGGGTGTCTATCGCCCAAGCCCAAAATGTAACCGACCATCGACATGACTGCCAGGGATCTGGAATAATTTGTTCTCCTTTCCAGCCATGATTCTGAATTTGTCGACTTTAACCAGAGTATTTTACCAATATCCTTGCCGTCTGTTGTCTGTAGCGCCTGGTTGAAGATTTCCATTTTTTGTATGGTTGTTAATTTATCGTAATTAGGGGTCAATTCCAAGATCTTTCTATATTCGAGCCGAGGTACGATCTTTCTCGACTTTCTATATTCCCGAATCAGATCATGTAAGGTATCGGAATGAGGAACCCAGCCAATTAAACCATTATTGGGGGATAACGGAACAACTGCATATCTTTCAATTTTTAAATTTCTTTTGGAAGTTTCGGGGTAATTGGACAATAAGGTATTCACGAGACCAAATAATTGCATGACCCTTTCGTCTTGTCTAAAATCTTCGTTACTCTTTAATAAAAATTTATAGATCAAACCATTACTACCATATATTTTCAATTTTCGAGGCCTTTGCTTGGATAAAATTACTTTTAAAGTGGAGGAAAATTTTGATATTTTGATGATCTTTTCATTTGGTATATAGGTACCAGGTATTGCTAATTCCAATTCTTTGCATTCTTTTAATTTATGACTAACCTTTTCCAATTTTAAAGAAGTAATATCTGGAATTTCTCGACTCAAATTTTGTAATATACCAAAATATATTTGGCTAGATTGGTTCATATATTCCAAATCTTTCGTCTCCAAATATTTTAAAGATAATACCTTTGCAATATTTAAATCTTTACCAAAGTTTTTTATAAAATTATTTTCCATAACCGTTTCCGCACCCTTTCCAATTAATTGATAGATGGGCTTTAATAAATTGATCATTTCTATAAAATTTTTTTCCACATAGTAAATTCGTGAGGCTTCATGTAATATGCCATATAGCCATTCCTTCCAAAGAATGGCAACTCGAATTAATTCCCGTGAGACCAATTCTGCTTGGTTTACCATATTTGGATAATTTTTTTTCAATTTCTCCATTATTTGTTCTGCTTCATATTCTTCATTTTTTATAAATTTAGTTTCAAATGAATTATTTTGAATATTATCATTATCATGAACAATTTTCTTTCCATTTTCAATTTCATTTTCTTTTTGAATTTCACTTTCATTTTGAATTTCATTTTCATTTTCATTTTCGTTTTCGTTTTCGTTTTCGTTTTCTTTATCATATTCGTTTCCATTATCAAAATCAAACTCATTCTCATTCTCATAACCATCATTATATTTCTCGATCTTCAAATTTTTTTCGTTATTTTTATTTAAATTATAAAAATAATTTTCTTTTTTTTTACTCCGTTTTTGTGTTTTTGACATCAATGCTACTGTTAATGGATAAATTAAAGCCTGAGGGTGTCTTTCACCCACTTGTATTAATAAAGTATATAATAATTTTCTGATTGAAATTTTCGGACTGTTGACCCTGGCAATTAATTGTGGTATTACTTTTAGCCAATTATCAATGGATATTTGTTTAAATCCATTAATTAAAACTTTGTTAACTTCATTATAATTACCATACCTAAACCATAAATTTAATAATCTTAAAGTGTCTTGAATGGATTTATCATTTTTTAATTTTTTCAAAGATATAGATTTAAAAAACCCCTTGATTGCAGGTAATACATATTCTAACACTTGCTCCTTTTTTAAAATTTTTTCTTTTATTTCCAATTGATCAATGATCCGAAAGTTCATTAAAGCAAAGCTATGCCATACCTTATACCAATTGGGATTTAATTCTTTACTATTTTTGAAATAATTTAAATTTTTTTGCATTTTTTGCAAATTGAAATCATTGAAATCCATATAATATGATAATTTCCATTCCCCCAATGTTAAATAACATTTGGATTTAAATCTATTGATGAATTTTTCAGTTTGGAAATTTAATTGCTCAAAATTTAAATTATTTAAATTTTTTAAATTTGTATTAGGTAATTGCTTAATTAATTTTTTCAATCCAATAATTGGAATTTTTTTTTTATTTTTGTTTAATATCTCAATATTTGTCAAATTTAAAGATTTTTTTAATTTAATATTATTGTTTTCAACTAAAAATTTATTCCACAAAAATTTCAAATAAGCAAAAATTACCTTTGGATTTGAATTATATAATAAATTTAATTGCAATGAATATTTTTTTTTTTTTTTATTAAATTTGATTTTATTTTTATAAACATTAACATTAATGTTGTCATTATTATTTTTTTTTTTAATTGAATTTAAAAAATTGTATTCTTCAATTATTTCCTTTTCAATTAAATTAACTTTATTATTATTATTATTATAAGGATTATTATTATTATTATTATTATTAGTTTCCTTCAATAAATTTAAAATGATTTTTTTCGATAAATTTAAATTTCCCGAAATTTGCGCTATTTCTGCAAACTTCAACCAGATATTAATATTGTCCTTTGGTGGAATTAAAATTGAATGAATGGCTAATAAATCTTGCCAAATATTCATATTTGATTGACATCCTAATAATCGTTTTCTCCAAGAATTGATAATTACAGTTTTCCTTTCCATATTATTCTTATTTTGATCATTATTATTATTATTATTGGCTTTATTTGCATACCTATAATAATTTTTAAAATAATAATTTTTAAACGAATTATAGTCATTATCCTGATCATCATCATCATCGTCGTCGTCGTCGTCGTCGTCATCATCATCATCATCGTTGTTATCGTCGTCGTCATCATATTGATTATCACTATTAATATTATTTCTAATTGATAATTTTTTAAATTCAATTATTTCCTCTAATTCGATCAATTGTTGGGACTTTACTATTTCTTTGTATGCTCTCGAATAAGATTCTTTTATTAAATTAGTTAAATTAATTCTAATAGTTGTTCTCGCCTTTTTAATATACTCTAAGGCCTTTTTGTAATTTCTAATTTGGATTTGTAAAATTGCACGTAAAAATGATCCCTCAAAGGTATTTTCATTAATATTGGATACATATTTGGCCATTTCTCTCCAGTTTCCCTTGTTCCAAGCAGCCTTAGCTGCCAAAGGAGCTATTTTCATTCTTGTTTTATTATTCGAAATCTCCCATACTTCTTTACTAGTTTTATCTAATTTGCTCCATTTGGCTAGTGCGTGGAAGCATCTCATTTTGCCTAATTTTAATTTTATTAATTCCATTTTTTTTAAATTTTTCTTGACATTTGTGTTATTATTATTGTGGTTAATTAAATTTATTTCTCTTTTTTCATATTCTTCCAATGCATATTCCCATTTATTTAAATCCTCAAACCAAGATTCCTTTAAATCGATATTATATTTATTTTTGGCATATTTTAAAATACCAACAGCAGCTTCTGGTTGCTGTAATTGATTATTTAGGCTAATTAAAGATTCAACTATTTGAGTGGAGGGATACTTTCGAAATTCAATTTCTCTATAATATAACGCCTTTGTATAACTATGGCATTTTTCAGCAATATTCCCCAAAGTTTTGGTATTTATTGGTATTGGCTTATCGACGTGCTCCATGAATTCTGCCAAATTTAATAAAATTTGTAGAATTTCAATTGGGGTCTTTGTATTATTTAATGCAATTTCTAAGTTTTTAATCAGATCCCTTTTAAAAAATTTGTCTAATTCAGTCCAAATACTTAAAAAGGCAACATTAAATAAATCTTCTGACAATGGATAATAAAGCTGTGCTAAAGCTGAACTTTGTCTTAAAGATTTTGATGGCGATTCTAATAATAATTGAATAGAAAATTTCCGTAGCCATAAAATCCAATCCTCTTTACTTTGAATGTCATATACACACCAAACATTCATTAATAATTCTAAATTCATCTTTAATTTATTCTTTTTCCCAATGCTTCTTTTTTTCTCATCCTCTTCTTCTTTCTTCTTCTTTTTACCTTTGTTTTCATTTTCATTTCCATTTTCATTTCCATTTACATTTCCATTTTTATAATAATAATAATTATTTGAGGAAGAAGAATTAAAGGAAGAGGAATTTTCACTAAAATTTAATTTTTTTTTTTTTTTAGTTCTTTGATCATGAATATTTTGATCATTCTTGTTTACATTGTTACTGCCAGTGCTACCATTATAGTTATTTTTTTTATAAATTATATCTTGATTAATATTAGTCAAAAAATTATTTATAGTCAAAGAAGAGCCATTATTGTCTTCATTATCATTATCATTATTGTTGTTGTTATGATTTTTTCCATAATCGTTTGATTCATTATTATCATTATTCTCAAAAAGGTTATTACTTGCACTGCTATTTGTGCTACTTATACTGACATTATAATTATTCATAAATCCATTATTATTTTGACTATTATTTTTATTATTAAAAATTAATTTTTTCAAAAACTTTTCTTTAAATAATTTTAATTCTAAAAATTTATTACTATTAATTAGGCGAATTAAATAAAAATATTCGATATTTTTAATATTATATTTGATAAATATTCTATTAAACAACGGGATATAAAATTTAAACTTGATACCCATTTCTAAAATAAATTTATTTAAAGTTAATATTATTGTATTTCTTAGCATTATATCCTTTATTTTTAATAATCGAGCAAAGCAATAAAAAATTTTTGAAGAATAATTTAATAAATTCAAATTATTTACCAAATTACCTAAAGTTTTGATTGTAAAAATTATTGTTTGTAAATTGTAATCTTTTTTTTCCAATAATTTTAATATGGACGGAATAATAAAATATAAATAATCATCTAATTTTGAACCAAAAACTTGTAAACAGTGCAAAGAACTTTTGGTTGCTTGCTTATTTTCGGTAATATCAATAATAAAAACTTGAATCAATTTTGGTATCAAATTTGGTAAATATTTATCAAATTCATCATTTAATACAGAAAAGAGAATCTCAATTAAGGAAATCACTTGAACCAATAGAACCGATCTCCAATGTTTAAAAATTAATTTCATGATTTGATTAAAATATGTTTTAATTTTGTCTTGCACTATTTCAATTAATAAGGTTAATTGTTGAAGAACAACAGAAATCAAATTTTTTTCTTTATAGTTCATCAAGATTTCGAAAAAGGGATAGATTATTTGTGGTAAATATTCAATTGAATCCTCACCAAGTTCACTCAAGATTATCACCAATACAGATATTGATGTTTGATAATATTGCCTTTTTAATGGATCATTTAAGATCCTCAATAAAGAGGTAATTACTACTGAAGGATAAAAATTTTCGAGTGAGGCTCCAATGCCCGGAATTATATCTGAATGTTCAATTCCAGAATTTATTTTTTTTTCTTTCTGATCAGTATCATTATGATATTTTTTTTTTCTTTTTTTTATTGAATTTAAATTCAGTTTTTTTTTTTTTTTAAATTTATTATTAATTCTTCCAGATTTTAATTCAATTTCAGAGCCAAAATCATATACGGAACTTTTTACCCATATTTCTGTTTCAGATGAACTAGTTTCAGATGAACTTTCGCTTTCAGTTTCACTTGAACTTGAACTTTTGATTTTTATTTTTTTTTTACTTAATCTTTTACTTTTATTTTTTTTTTTGTTTTTGTTTTTGCTTTTTCTTTTAATTTTTCCAAAAATTTTACCCTTGCCTTTACTTTTACTTTTATTTCCATTTGCTAAATTACTATTAGAACCATTAATCTTGATCTTTATTAAATTACCCTTTTCACTTCCACTTTCATTTCCACTTTCGCTTTCGCTTTCATTATAACTACTTCCAGTTCCGCTTTCATCATTTAAATTATTATAACTATTATTATGAAGAAGACTATTAATTTTAATTTCACTATCACTTCTACTTTCGCTTCTACTTCCACTCCCACTTCCACTCCCACTCCCACTTTCATTATAACTACTTCCGCTTTCAGTTTCACTATCATTATCCTCATCGGTATTGGAGTCGCTTTCAGTGATTAAACTTGAAGAACTATTCATTTCCTCATCTGTTCTTCCGAATGATGAGGCACCACTACCAAAATTTTTAAGGCTTTTAATTTTTTTATTTTTTTGATGAAAATTTCCAACTATTAATTTGTGTCTATACGGATCCAATGCACCCAATATACCAAACACCCGAATAACTTCATTCTTTATTAATAAATGGTCTTCATTTCTTAAAATTTTAAATAAAATAATTAATAATTCTGGAAAATTTGAATAAGGATCAATTACACTTGAAGTAAAGCCAATTATTTGCCCTAAGGTTTTTAAAACAGTTAATTTAGTATTTCTAGTTAATTGTTCTTTTAAAGTTTTGTTGATTAATGGTAAAATAATATTTATATATTTTTTTAATTTTAATCCACCTGTTATAAACAATTCTCCAATTGCAGTAAAAATATGATTTTTTAAATAAGAAATTTCTGTATTGTTATTATTGATTTTCTGAATTGAATTATTAAAACTGTTTACATTAATTTCAATAATATTATTTAAATTTGGTGTCTTGGTTAAAATTAATTTATTTTGGACATTTAGATTATTATTAACAGTATTTTTATTTCGATCATTATCAACTTTATTATTAATATTAATATCACTATTATTATCATTATCAATTTTATTATTGTCTTCATTATTATTTAAGTCATTGTTACTCAAATTATTATCATTAAAATTTACATTATTACTATTAAAAGATTTTTCATTTAATTTATTGTTTATTCCATTATTATTATTATTATTATTATAATTATTATTATAATTATTATTATTGTTGTTGTTGTTGTTGTTTTTATCACTATTATTGGTATTATTAATATTATTATTATTATTATTATTATTATTATTGTTGTTATTCTCATTGTTATTATTAACGTTATTATTATTATTATTATTATTATTATTATTATCATTATCATTATTAATATTATTATTATTATTCTTATTATGATCATTATTGTTATTATTATTATTATTATTTTCTACAAAATTAATTTGAGTTTTTTTTTGATTAATTAAATTAAAACTATTAAATTGATAATTCTGATAATTTTCATTTAATTTTGGGATCAATTTCTTTAAAATCAATTCACAATAAGGTTTGACTAATTCTCGAGATGACCGTATTATTAAAGTGATCAGTTCCATATTTTCTTCCTTTTTTATCAAATTATTGTTATCTGTTAATTCTAATTCATAAAATAATTGCATTAATTTTTTTCTTAAAACTGAAAAAATGAAACTAGGATTGTTTTTTGTTAGTCTACCAACTATTGAAATTGACAAATATTGAACATTAAAATTCTCGTCCTGTAAAGTTGTAAATAAATATTGTAAATTTTCATATTGTGATAAGAAATAATCTAAATTATTTGAACTTAAATTTTTTAAAATGGAAGTTCGTATTTTCGGATTTAAATCAGTAATTAATAATGACAAAATATGATGAAGAATCTCGCCAATGATATTTTTATAATAGGAAATTAATAATGTGTTTAACACAGAAGGTGTACAAACTTTGTTCCATTCCTTAATAATCAATTTAATTGAGACAAGGACTGCTTCCTTCTTAATTTCATTATTTCCAGAATGGAAAAATGGTACAATGTTTTCTTCAACAAATTCCAATAACCCAGATCCTTCAAAATTAAATGTAGATAAAATATGAAGGGCAAATACAATGTTATCAGATCCCTTTTGATTATTTTTTTTGATCTTTTTTAAAAAATTAATTTTCTTTTTCTTCCTTCGGTTCAGATTTAAACTACTTTTCTTTTTTTGTCGTAAATTCTTGATTGTTAATAACGCTCGGCTATTTTTTGAAATAATATTCGATATCATTGTCAATAATCTTGATTGGATTTCAGGTAATAATTCTGGAATATATTTACCAATTTCAGATAACACTTTGACCAGGTTTTCATTTAAATTGGTATTAAATAATACACCCAGAATATTTTCCTTATGAAAAATTAAAATGATATGAGAATCTACTGCCTTGACTAATTTTGATAAACAGTACATCGACTTTTTACAATAACTTTTTTTTTTTTTGGTTGGATTCAAATTTTCTTTGATTGATATCAAAATACTTTCTATATATGGCACCATTCTTTTTTTCATCGCAATCGATATTTGCCCCAAAATTGAAAAGATTAGTTCCTTTTCACTCGATTCCTTTTTTAAAAATTGATGAATAAATTTAATTGTTAATCTTAAATGTTCCTCATTAAATTGATCGGGAACAAATTTCGCTAAAATCGGCAAAGTAATTAATATTGTTCTTTTAATATTCTTATTTCTTGTTGTCTGATACCGAAATAAATAATTAATGCTTGTATCAAAATTTTGAAATAAATACTCATTTGGTGTTTTGTATAATTCCCTTAAAATTAAGAGAGACCCGTGGATAATGTCATGATTTGTTTGTTGGAACCCCTAATATTCATCAATTCATTTTTTTTTTTTTTTTTTTATATGTTATTTGAAAAATAAAATAATAAAAAAAGATATTTAATTATTCATTATAATTGTTTAAAATCATTTGAACAAAGCGAATACAAGAAAAGTTTTTAAAATGTGAATACAAACATGCCTTAAAAAGGGATTTATAAAAACAGTTTAAAAGGAGAAATAGAACAATATATTGTATACTTTTGAGAATTTATTGTTTTTTTATTTTTTATATAAATGACTAGATTAATTTTAGAAATAATAAAAGAACATTTTTAAAATAGTAAAAATTAAATTATTAAGTACAATTTAGATAAATAATAATACACATTATTATACTTTTTAAAATTGTGGGATTACATAAATTCAACTAATTTGAAATGAGATTAAATTTTATTTTTATTTTGAATTTTTGTCCAAAATATAATTATGTTTTTCAAGATCTGTTTGTTGACCAAAAAAATTATTCTCAAAATATTATAAATTATCTTAAAATTTATCAACCAGAGCTTGAGGAAAAAAGATGAAAATTTAAATAGGAAATGAAAATTGAAAAAAATATAGTTGTATAATTTTGAAAAAAAAATAATTTTTAGTAAAAAAAGTTTAATTTTTTTCTAATTTTGTTTGATACACAAAATATTTTAATCTAAATGATATTTTTTGTTCTTGGTTTTGTACACAAATTATTAAATTTTTTTGATCCAAGTGCAAAAAGAAATTTCAGAAAGTAGAAAAATAACGATTTGTTTTTAAATTTTTTTTCAGGTTTTTTTTGTTCTTGATTTTAATAGGAAATTTTCTCAGAAAGATCTTTAAATGTCATTGAACAAACCAAAAAAATCAAAAAAGTTTTCATAAAAAAAAAAAAAAATTAATGTAATAAAGTTTAAAAAAATTATGTCTAACTAAAAATAATTTATTCTTTGTTAAAATCCATTTACAGAAATCCACTATTGAACGACCGTATTTGTTCCTTTGGTGTTCTTAAATTTCGATTTATTTATAACCATGATATTTGAATAAATGTCACTATTTAATAATGCATTGTAATTTTTTAAACTAAACTATTTTTCAAAAAAGTTGACTCGCTTTATAGTGTTATTGGGAGTGGTTTTGTCACTTTTATCTCAGATTCTTATCACAAAATAAATTTTTGATTTTTAGGATCAGAATCATTTTTTCTAATTTTGCAAATTTTTGTTTTTGTTTTTTTGAATTTTTGTTGTTCTTTTTTCGTTTTGCTTTTTCAAATAATAGTTTTTATTTTTTTTTCTCTTTTTTTGAAAAATTTTTCTTTTCAATTTCTTTTTTTTTTGATCCTTTTTTTTTTCCGAAAGATCACATGAAAGAAAAATAGATCTTAGAAAATACCAAATAAAAATTAAAAAAATTGAAACTCTGTAATGACTTTTAAAATGAATATATTGATAGGCAAAAAATCTTCTTGTCAACCTTTTTTCAGTGAAAGTTTCAGTAATAAAAAATTAGTAATGCTCATTTCAAAAAGTAGTATTCACTTTTTTTTTGGGCTTTGATTTTATTTTTTTTTTATTTTTTGAAATATCAGGGTTTTATATGTTTTCAATAATTTAATAGTGAATTATTAATAAGATTTAATAATTAGTTTTTCTTATATACTAAAGAAAGAATTTTTTTTTCCAATTTATTATTTCATGCGAGCCACAATTTTTGAAATGGGGTTTATATCGTGGATTGAAATAGAAAGAATCAATTACTCTATTATCAAGTTTATTTATGTTTGATGAAAGTAGGTACATTTTCCATTTTTTTAAAATTTTAATTTGCAACAACAGTACTGAAAAAAATTTTTTTGAGTGTAATTTGATATTGAAACTTTTAAATCAATATATCGTTAGTGAGCTCTATTTTCGAAAAGAATAAAAGTAAATAAGAGTTGAATCTTTAAATTTTCAATTTTTTGAACATTTTTTTTTTTGATTAAATTTTTTGGTTTTATTGAATTATCTTTTGAATCAAGACTTGTATTTATACGAATGATTTGAAATTAATCAGAGAAATAAATCAAAAAAACATACCCGAAATGGGAAATGTGTATATTTTAAACAAATCTTTTCCTTGTTAGAGATGCCAAAAAAGAAAGATCACCTTTCCACAGCAACTAGCTGAATTCAAGAATGAAAAAAATTTCAAAGTATATTTTAGAATATTTGTTTTTTTTTATCTTCATAATTTGGACGAGAATAAACAAGTGATTACATTGAATTTCTCGCCCTATTACTATTTATTATTATTTATAAAAACCATTTTTTTACAAATTTGCTTTCAAAATTCTTTTTTAAAATATTTTTATCAAACAAAGCCAAAACAAAGAATACTGTTTCAAAGATTAAAGTAAAAGGATTTGAATTATCGAAATCCAGAAAACAACTACAAAAAGTTCACCTAATAAAAGAAATATTGAGGTTAAAAAATTAAAATCAACATTCAGAAATATTTGGATTTTTTAATTTAATGGAAAATAAATTGTTTTGAAATCAAACCAATACACCCAATAAATCTTTATTTACAGAAATATTTAAAAAATTATCATATTTTCTCAAGCCCAAATATGAATTAGATAAAATAAAAATTGGAATTAAAATTCATTTGGGAATTCTTTAGAAATAGAAAATAATTCGTTAATCAAATATTTTTCGAAATAAAATTTTTTAATTTAGAATTGAAAAACAAAATTGAGTAAAGAAGAAGTAAATGTGTAAAATTTTATAATACATATACTAGATCAATATACAAATTATTTTTTTTTTATTTTTTCTGGACCAATTATTTCATTTTTTTGATTTCCATTTTTTAATTCGTGATGTAAATATATTAAAGTAGGATATATACCACTCTCTTTTTTATTTGACCATTAGTGTATTTGATTAAAGATATGATTTTAATGATTCAATTTCGAATAAACTGGGGAACTCAAAATTAGTAAAATACACCTACACCCTTAATCAAAAGATAAATATTAAGTTTCAGAAAGAGCAGTAAATATTAAGACAATTACAAAAATAACAGAAAGTTTAAAAATTCATATGATCTTATATTTCAATATAACGAAAGCAATTTTAAACAGTATATTCAAGATAAATTAATACATTGAATTAAATCTTTTATATGTGTTGGTAAAGTACCCACAATAGATCTGTTTAATTGTTATCTACTGTACCAAAAGAGAATTTTGAAAACTATTTTGCAACAAAACTTTTTTAGAATGGAAATATTCTGCTCATTTTATTGATAAACGTTTAAAAAGGCAATTAATATAATGTAAGTTAAATAAAAAAAATTATGAAATGTGTTTTTAATTGGAAATGTTAATTCTTTTTTGATATTTTATTTCCAAAGGTATCAATAAATTGATAATTAATATTTATTTCATTATTAGAAAACTTTTTTATTGCAATTTTTTGAAAACAACTTTATCTGGAAAAAATAATATTCAATGAATACAGCTATTTTTAAAAAAGTTGGTTATTTTTTTTTTTTTGACTTTTTTTTTTATAAGACTGTTGGAATTAAAACTTTTAAGTTTTAATAAAGTGTGGACTTTTTTTTAAAAAAAGAGTACTTTTCTTCCAACCCAACTTCTAAACTCACATTTAAAGGTTGTTAAAGTTCTTAACTTTATTAAAATCGAAAACTTTCAAAAAGTTTTGAATTTTGAAAAAGTTTTCACTTTTTTAAAATAGAAAACTTTAAAAAAGTTTGAATTCTGATAAAAGTTTTTACTTTTTTCTAAAAAGAGAAAACTTTAAAAAGGTATTAAAAAAGTACTTTACTTTTTTAAAACTGCTGTACTTTTTGTTTTTATCTTTTTTTTTTCCTTTTCAATTTTCAGAATTTAGATTGTTTAATTTATGAAATCAAATTGTTTTTTCTCTTTATTTACTAAATTAATGATTTAAATGTGTTTCAAATTTAAAAAAATTGTTAGTGTTTAATTCAAGAAACGTAATTAGTTCGTCCCGATTCAAAACTAGCCAAGAAGAAAAAATGAAAAATAAAAAAAAAAAAAAGAAAAAAAATTAAACAAGTGACAATAGTCAAGGGGGATTGAAAGGGTTACAGATTGAATAAACTTATACAATTTTTTTATTCTTTTTTCCCAATTATAAACATTTTTCTGTGAAGCAATTTTTAAACAATATTTGATTGTTGTTGCAACATTTTGCCGAATTAAGATATTTTTGTCTCTTGATAGTTCAACGATTGCATTAAAAACAGTATCGAGGGAAGTGTAAAGAGAAATTGGCACTGTTTTTGTGATCTCCTTAATTACCAAAATGGCAGAATATTTGGTGTTGCTTGCAGTGTTTGTTTGGTTGATGGTATCTATTGCCTTGTTGATCTGTTTGGTTACAAAGTCTGGGGAAATTGGGCCGATGCTCTGCGAGATCTGTGCAAGAGCGCGTGCAGCCAGTTTTACAATTTGCTGATCTTGATCAGACAAAAGAAAGCTGACATAAGACAAAAATGGCGAAATGTTTGAGGATTGCTCATCAACATTGCTCGCGATTAATTGCGACAGCGCAATCAACCCTCCTTGCTTGGGTAAACTTTCCGTGGATTGAAGAAGTAATAAAATGTGCCTTTTGACACGGCCTAGGAGTGATTGGTAAACCTCAAAGTTCATTAACATCGATTGTTTCTGGAGTAAATTTCCTAACAGCTTTGCAGATTTTTGTTGTGATGGATAGTTCCGAGTTTTTAAATTCCTGAACAACCGATCAATATGTTCTGTAATTGGCTTTCTTGGTTTTCTAAAGAGAGCTTTACGTTTTCATTAAATTTCGTTATTTGAATGTTGTTTGTTTTGGTTGTAAAAAAGAAAAAATTAATTTTTTTAAAAAAAAAGAAAAAGAAAAAGAAAAAGAAATTTATCCCATTTTAAAAAAATCTTTTTTTTTTTTTTTTTTTTTTTTTTTGTTATTATTAATAGAATACAAACACATTAAAAGAAACCTAAAATGCTCTTTATCTGAGCAAAGCGGTTTAAATGAATCAAGTTAGGTGTTGTTGTCGTAAAATTGAGAAATTTAAAAGGATTGTTATCGAATTTGCAAAACCAAAAAATGAAAATTATTTTTCTAATTTCATTTTTTTCAATTTGCAAATGGATATTATCATTCATCCTTGACTTGAGATTACCAGAAGAAAAGAAAGTGAAGTTCTGTTAATTTATTTCCTTTTTTTGAATTGTCTGTTTTAGTTTTCTTGAAGAAAATTATTTTAAATTGAAAATTGACTCGTATTTTTCACTTATTTGAATTTACCACAGTATTTTTTTATTGTTTAAAGTATTTTCTTATGTTTCATTTCATAGTTTTCTTCTTCACCTTTTGGTTATTATTCTAAAATAATTAATGTTTTTCTTCTTTAATTTTTCTTCAAAAATTGGCTTTACTTTTTTGTTAACCAACAATTTTGATGAACGGTTTTTCCAGAAAAAAGTCTAATTTATAGGAACTTCGTTTTTACAAAATCGATTTTTCTCTTAATCAGAAGAGATCTTATTTTTTTTCAAATTTTTTTTTATTTTCCAAGTTCTTTAGATCAACAAACTCGCTTTTTTGGTCACTCATAAAACAATAGTACGAATATATACATACAATTACCCAATAGGATTTACCTTGAAATAGAATAAATCTTGATATTGTTAGTTGGAAAATATTAATTAAGATAAATTATAAAACTGTTTAAAAGTTTTATTTTTTTTGAGAGTTTTTTCAATAATATTTTATTTTTAGAAAAAACTTACTAATATAGTATCTGAGTGCTATTCAATAAACAATTTTCAATTAGAAACATGTATTTTAAATATTTTTGACAATTTTTAATTCAAGAATAACGATGTCTGAACTTTTTGAAATTTTATTTTTGATTATTTTTTTATCATTTTATTAGATACCTTAGGTAAAATTACTCTTCAATTAAATCTGATTAAATTCATTATAAATGCCCGTTTCTAATTGAAAATTATTTACTGAATAGCACTCAGATACTATATTAGCAAGTTTTTTCTAAAAATAAATTTTTATTGAAAAAATTCTAAAAAAAAAGTTAAAACATGTTTATACCTCTGCAGAATTCACCAAATGGCAACTATAAAAAAAAATATTTATTAAATTTAATAGAAAATTCAAAAAAAAAATTTATCACAGCTTGAAATTGAAAAATGAAGTAAAAATCTGATTACTTCAAGACTTGACTTACTTTTAATGCTATTTTCCAAAATGAATTATTGTATTTAATAGTTATGTCCTCTTTCTACAATTTTGAAAGGTTCAAATTTCACTAATTTTTTAATTAAAATAGTGAAAAAAATACTGGATATGAAAATAATCCTGACAAAATTTATAATTGTGAATATAAGGAAAATTACTGCGATAATTTCTTTTATTTAAAATGAAATTCCTTTTATAAGAATCAAAATTTGAAAATTATAACTTATTCACTTATCAGAATGACAATTAATGAAATCACACTCGTTCAAAACACCATACTGCCATTTAAAAAAAAAAAAGAATAAAAATTATCATTTTCCAAACTCTAGTAAACCATTATAAAACTCAATTGTTTTCAAAAAAAGTAGATCTACTTTAGATATCAAACAAATTACTTAAGTATTATATAGACAACCCACTTTTATAAACTTTAGGTAGGTTTTTTACTAGGTTAATAAAAAAATTGATTAGTTATACAAAGAATTTGATTGAAAATATTTTGAAATTAAACATCAATTTTCCTTATATTCACAATTATAAATTTTGTCCAGGATTATTTTTCTATATCCGGTATTTTTTCCACTGCTATATTCAAAAAAAAAATTATTTTCTTGTATCAAGAAAGAAATATCATTATCTATGAATGTAGTATATTATATATATAGTCAGTTTCACTTTTAACGCACAAACTTTCAAAAGAATTTAAGGCACAAAAAAAATCTCAAATTAAAGCACAAAATTCAAATTCTAGGAAAAATAAATTGTTAAAAAAAAATTACAAATTTTGTACCTTAATTTGAGATTTTTTTGTACATTAAATTTCGTTGAAAGTTTGTGCCTTAAAAGTGGAACTGACTGTATAAAAATAAATACTTAATTGGTTTCAAATAACAGATATCGAACCAAGGCAATTTAGCCCAAACAAGAGTAATATTTTTGACAATACTTCTCCCGTATCACCTTTTCAGAAAATAAAATCACATTCAAAGAATTTTTTCAAAATAGAATATAAATATTCATTTGTGATTTTGTTTTGTATATCTAAATAATTTTTTTTTCCAAATGAAAATTCCATACATAAAATTTTTCTTCGAAAATGTTTTTTTTTTTAAGAAAATGAGATAATATAAGAATATTACATAAATATTTAATTAATTAAATACCAGTTCCATCGTTAAAGAAAAAATTTTCAACAAAAATTAATTCACAAAAAAAATCTTAATGAAAGCACATAAATTGGATCAATAAAAATAATCCTTTAAAAAAATTATAATATTTTACCTTAATTTGGGGTTCTTTTTTATATCTAAAATCCAACTGAAATGTTTCTGCCTTAAATATGAGATTCAATGGAGTTTTTTTTTTTTTTTTTTAAATCTAAAATTTAATTTGAAAAAAAATCTAATAAAATGAATATTTTCACAATTTATTTTCTTAATTGTGTGAGATAGTAAATAAAATATATATACAATTCCAGTGATCTTGAGACTACTTTAAAAAAGAATATTACTTTCTATTGTGTGTTTTTTTTTTATTTTTGATAACAAGGAAAAAATAACCTAGAAAAACAAATTATTTCTGCGAATAAAAAACTTAAAAAAATGATTTTTTGTAACTATGAGATACAATATTATTGGATTGGTGGTATACTGTTAATGATCATTTTTGGTTGAATATGATCAATTTATTATTCGCCACATTTTTGTGAAAATGGTCAATTAAAATTATGGGGGGGTAATTAAATAAAATTGTTAAAAAATAGTAAAAAGTGAAGAAGAAGATGTACTTAAAATATTGATATAAAAAATAATAATATCATTTGTATATCAAAATTAAAAAATAACCAATATATTAGGTTTTATTGGATTTGAAATAATAAAATAAAATCAAAGATTTTTTTTTAAAATACATTTGAATTTTGGAAAACAAGAGTATCCCTTTTTTTTGTTTTAGGAATTATAACAAAATTTCTTAATATTTCTTTTTATTTCTTTAATTGAAAAAATATCCAATCGGTTTTCCTCCGTTTTCATCATATTTGGAATAGTAAAAAAAACCTAGCACACTTCACTAATAAAACAGAAAACCTCAAAAAAACCTAAAGAAAATCAATATATTTTACAAATTAAATAGAAAAAACCCAAGAATCCTGTTTTTACTTTTTTCAGAATTCAAAAAAATTGAGTAAAATCTAAGTGTTTTCTCAATTCTTTTGAATTCTCGAAAAGTATCATTACGTTTTTTTATTTTCAGTAATTTAAAGAAAATTTTTTATATTTTCTTTTTATTTCTTGGATTAAAAAAAAATTAGGAACTTAATAGTACTTTACAGTACGTTAATATACATTTCCAGAATTCATAAGAGGTGTAAAACCCGATTAGAAAAATTATAAATAATAAATAAATAAATAGTATAATCTGTGATAAAGAATTCCTATTTAGAATAGTTAGTTTTTCAAGTACTAAACTATTTTTCAAAATTTTGACTCACTTTATGATGTTTAAGGAAGTTGTTTGGAGGGTTTTTTCTAGTATTCTTAACAAAAAAATATTTTCAAATTTTTGGATCATAATCATTTTTTCTAATTTTGTAAATTTTTGTTTTGCTTTTTCAAATTTTTGTTTTTCTTTATTTTTTTTTTTCAATATTTTTTTTTTTTCTTTTTTTCAAAAAAAGATCATTTGGAATAAAAAAAAGATCTTTAAAAAGAACCATAATCACTCAGAAAATTGTGACTAACACAATATCTTTGAAAATGAATTTAATTATTCATAAAAAATCTTCTGGTTGCCTTTTTTCAGTGAATTGGCAGTAATAAAAAATTGGTAACGTTCATTTCAAAAATTGTGACTCAGTTTTTTTTTAGTTTTTGGTTTTATTTTATATTAATTTTAAATATATCTGGCTTTTATATATTTAGAATAGCTTTAAAGAGAATCAAAAATCATATTTAGTTATTAATTATTCTTGAATTCTAAAGGATAATTTTTTTTTTCAATTTATTATTTCAGGTGAGTTACAATATTTGAAAAAGAGTTTAATTTAAAAAGAATGTGATAAAATATTTGGTTTTCATAAATACTTTTATTCTAAAAAAACTAAATACGGCCTTTAAGAATGAAGCACTCAGAACTTTAATTTATTTATTATTATTTTATTTTTTGCTATTTTAAGTATTTTTTATTAAAATTTTATATTATTAATTTTTTTCTATTATTTTAAGTTTTCTAACGATAAGAGTTTTGATGAAAATTTATTGAAAAAATGGTCAATTATTATGATTAGTACGATTTATTTTGAAATTATTTATCTCTGGAAATAATATCGAATAAAATTTTAAACAAAAGTAATATCAAAAAAATTCATCCTCAAAAATATTGTTAAAGAGATTGAAAAAGATTCATAAAGTAAGTTTTTTTACATGAATATAAATTCAACAGAGCAATTATATCAATATATCATTATATATATATATATATATATATATATTTAAATTTCTATTATTTTATCTTGATTCTTTATTTAATAAATATTTTTTGTTTTTGAATTTCAATAATAAAATAATTAGGTATCTCTTCCTATTGAAGAATCGTGAATTTTATGAATTTTCTCTTAAATTACTTTGAGAAAATTTAAGTAAAAGGACATCTAGAGTGTAATCTACACTTCTTCAATAATAATAAAAAAAACATTAAATAATTATTTTTTCATAAATCTAAAAAAACAATTAAATTTATAAAAACTTTTCTATTTTTTTGATTAATAATATTTTGGTTTTAAGCTTACCAAAGCAATAATTCATTTTTCGGAAAATAGCATTAAAAGTAAGTCAAGTCTTGAAGTAATCAGATTTTTTATTTATTTTTTCTGGATCAATTTGTTTAATTTTTTTAATTGGTATGCCATTTTTTAGTTGGGTATGAAAAAATCTTATACTATAGATCTATTCCAATCACGTATTTATTATAATATCAATGTATTTGGTTAAAGAAATGATTTGAAGGAATCAGTTTCAAATAAATAGTGGCACTCAAAATTTGAAAAATGTACTTACCCTCTTAAAATCATATCCATTTTTTTGATTAATAAGGTTTTTCTCAAAGTATTCATAAAAGACATTTCTTACTTCAAATTAATCCTGGGATATTTTATTTACCCCTTTTCAGATTAGTTGAAATAATTTTGAAATCAATCTATTTTTAAAATATAAATTTTTTCCAAAATTTGATTTCTTCTTTAAAAAAATTATTGTCGTAAAATGACTTATAATGGAAAAATAAATTGAACAAAACTTTCATTCAGATTTTCAAAAATATGTAAAAAGATCCAAGCAAAATTTAAACTGTTTAAGATATTAAATCTTGATTGTATTTTCAATTTTCGTTTTAAAGTTAGGTACTTTTAATGATTTTATTAATTCTTCTTCTTCTTTTTTTTATTTTTGGATGAAAGTTGTATAAAAATGTTATTCAATTTATTTATAAATTATCAGTGATTTTACAATTTCCCTTTTTTTTTTTTTTTTTTTTTGTTATTTTGGGTGCTGATAAATTTAAATTTAAAAATATAAAAAATAAATAATTTAATATTTTTATTTTTTTCAAATAATAAACCTGAAAATATATTTCAAGTTTGTTTGAGTGGAAAGTTTCTTAATTTTCACTTTGATTTATTATTTTTTTTATTACACAACTGAATGTTTCGGATTATTGGATCAGAACAAAGAAGGAAACTGATTAAGAATAATATAATAACGTCATAAAAATGAAATCCAAATTATTACAAAATTCAATTCAATACAAAAAAAAAAAAAACGCCATTTGATTTGTTTTTTTTTTTTTTTGTTTTTTTTAATTTGCTAACACCAAAAATTTTTTCTTCTAGTTGAGTCTGATTCTTTTAATTTCTGCTTTTTTGAAAAAGTCTTTTTCTTGTTTCTTAATAACATTTTTTTGGTCAACATTTCAAAACCAAAGTTGATGTTTACTCCTGTCTTTGCCGAGGTTTCGATGAATTCCGTTCCTAATGTTTTGGCTAGTTCCTTTCCCTGTCGCTCGTTCACAGCACGCTTTGAGCTGAGATCTATTTTGTTTCCAATTACCAAAATCGGCACTTCTTCTTCTGCGTATTTGTGGACAGATTCAACCCACCCTTTCACCTGCTCGAAACTCTCACTTTGTGTGACATCGTAGACTACAATTATCCCATCACAATTTCTATAATACGACCTAGTTATTGTTTTGAATCGCTCTTTTTTGGAACCCAATTCAAGATTTGTTAAAAAGTTAGTTAATTAATTCATTGTATCGATAAGAAATTTAAGGGTTTAAAAAACAATTTTTCAGATTATTGTTTTGATTGAGAAATAGAAAATAAAGGATTTTTAAAAATTCTGAAAATACAAACCTTGACCGGCTGTATCCTGGTTGGTTGGTTGGTTGGTTGGTTGGTTGGTTGATTGGTTAATTAGAAAGCGAAAATTTATAAATGGAAGAGGGTATTTTGGTCAAAAGAATGGAGAGAATAAGAAATTTGATTTTATGATTTATAATCTTGTCTGCATTTTAGCGAGGATAAAAAACTCTCAACAAATTAAAAGCTTTAGAAGTGCCGTAGAGTTCCGTTAAGTGCCGTTGATAGTTTTCCAAAATTTAAAAGAATAGAGTAAAATCAAAGATTTAACTCAATTCTTTTAAATTATGGAAAACCTAACCTTGTTTTTTTTTGTATTGCGAAATAAATCGAAAATTAAATATATTTTGGGTTTATTTCTCAAATTAAAAAAAACCTAACGACAAGCAGCAAGTAATTTTGTTGAATCATCTCTCTTCAAAAAAAAAAAAGAATTTTGGATTTTTTGTTGTTTTTGTTGTTTGTGTTTTTGAATGAAGAAAGATTTACCCAAATTTGAAGATGAACTTCTTGGTTTGAAACTACAAGATCTTTCTCTCGATAATCGATACCAATTGTAGATTCTAGGGTACTTCGAAAACGGTGTTCAGTGTAATGAAGTAATAGCGATGTTTTTCCGACAGAAGAATTGCCAATAATCACCACTTTCTTTTTTAATTTTAGATCTTCATCATCAGAACTCATATGCTTATTGCTTTTTGTTTTTAGTTTTTTTTTGTATTTTTTTGGAAAAATTATTTCTTGTGACCTACGTCGTAATTTAAATTCTTTGTTCCTTGTTTAGAAGTAAAAATGTCGTTTATAAAAATAATCTTTTGGCTGTAAATTGAAAAAAACAAAAAAAAAAAAATGATTTTTGCTCAATAATTACTGTATCCCAACCAAAGTTAAACAAGTGAAGACAAGGAGGGAAAGAGTAATAATTTACAAAATTTCTTTTGAGTTGTTTGAAATAAAAATATTCGACTTTTATTCTCCAAGAATCCATCTTTATTGCTGCTCAAGAGTTACAAAGAAGATTTTCGGTTTTGTTTTTATTCTTATTGATTTATTTACTAACAGTAGATCTTTACTTCACCACAAAAGACCAATCAGACAATTCATCATTAAAAAAAAGACTTTTTTGAATTTATCTGTAAAATCTCTATAGATCTCATTTAAATTTTTGTACAATTGTTTTTTTTTCATAATTAATCATTCTCTTTGGTTTACCAAATCCCAAAATAAAGGAACTGATTATTTCACACCTAATTGCCAGTCATAAGGGAGTGGTGACATTTTACAATTTTGGTAAATTTTATTTGCAAAAGTACTAAAAAATATTTTTTGAGTGCCACCAGATTTTGGAATATTGAAACCAAAATTTCATTAACAACTCTATTTGTGAAAAGAAAAGAACTCAAAGTAAATAAGAATATAATCTTTATATTTTTCAATTTTTGTAACACGTTTTTTTAATGAAACTAATTTTTATTAAATTGGGTTTTGAATCGAGACTTGTGTTTATACCAATAGTCGGAATTAATCCTAGAATAAACCAATAAAACCACCAGATCTGTTTTTTTAATCAAATCTTTTCTTTTAGAATATCAAACAAGAAAGATAACCTTTTTAACAGCAAATAGTTAAAATCAAGAGACAAAAAAAAAAATTCAAAGTATATTTTAGAAGATTTGTTTTTTTTTTTTATTTTGGTATAAAGTTAACAAAGTATTACATTAAATTTCCATTCCACCATTATTTATTATTATTTAACAAAACACTTTTTCCAACCTTGTTTTCAAAATTCATTATTCAAATATTTTTATTAAGTTAAAAATTTTACTATTTTATCTATTTAAATAAAGGGGGTTGAATTTTTGGAATCAAAAAACATTTAAAAGAGATTTCAACCCAAAAAAAGAGGAAATCATGTTAGATCTTAATTTTTTTTTTCATTTATATTTTATTTGTCTAAATGGTTATATTAGCTATTAATATTTGTTTTTTAAATTTGGTTCTAATGTTTCCAAATCCAAAAATAATATTGTTATAAGATATTACAAAAGAAAATAAACTATTATTATTATAAAAATTTAAATTAATTCTTGAAAATGGACAAACATTTTAGATTATATTTTTGAAAGTGTTGATTTTTAAAAAAACTTTTAATTATTTTTTATAATTTATGATACTTGGTATTTCAATCTAATCACAAAATATCAAACTAATAGGGTTAAAGATTGATTAAAAATAATTTATTGGAAGTATAATAAAAGTTTATCAATTAAATTCTAGACCTATTAAGTAAAAAAAAAAAAATTAATCATTTTCAGTATTAAAATATTTTTCTTATTTTCAAAAAAGGAAAAAAAAATTAAAAAATGTTTAAATTTATAAATTTTTATTAACAAATTTTTTTAACTTACTCTGATGAATCATTATAACTATTTAATTAAAGTTATAATCAAAAAATGATTTTTAATTGTTTATGAAACAATGACCCTATTCTAATTATATTTTATAAAAAGGTATTTGAAATAATTAAATTTCCTATTAAAACAAAAAAAATTTCTGGGTGAAATATGTTCATAACTTTTAAACTTTAATAAATATCAAAATTCTTATTAAAAAGATATTAATATTACCCAATCATCATAATAAATCTATTTTTTTGATTATCACAAGAATTATTACAAAAAAACTCTTTAAAGTTATATTTATTACAATAAATACTATTTATCTTGTAGTAGTAAGCTAAATATTCACAAAAATGTAAAAAATATTTTCATTTAAGGGTCGAGTCCTTACGGTGAAATTTTTTATTCTGAAATGGAAAAAAACTTTTTAGTAATTTTTAATGATAACCTAACACCAATCAAAAACCAACCAACCTATGATGTACAATCGATCTCCAAAAATCAACAACCAAAAATGAGTACATTTTTAGAAAAAAGCGCCAAAGAGTGACACTCAATTTTCAATTAGAATGGTTGTGAATTACAATTTTGAAAACAACTATGTTAGTTTTGAAGTGTCGTTCTTTGGCGCTTTTTTGAGATCTCATCGATTTTTTTTTTCTTTTTTTTCATTTTTCAAATGTAATATTTTTATCTATTGAAAATTAGCTAAACCCTACTTGGTCAAATTTAGAGGGTTACAAAATAACCACAAATCAGACTAAATTGAATTAAATTGATTGCCAAATTCAAGAAAGCAATTTGTTCTAAATTAAAGAAATTTAACCATTTGGAAATAGAAAATGAGAAAAGATGAATTTTTTTTTTAAATTTTGATTTTTTGAAATTGAGAACTCTTTCAAACTTAATTTTCTTTAGTTGAATTTTTTGTCAAAGATGATCCAATGAAATTTTTTTTTTGTAATTTGAATTTTATCAAACAAACAAAGGACTATTTCACAATACCATTTCTGGTCTCAGGTCACTCCTTAAGTATGGAGAATATTCGCGGTAAATAACTAGACCCTTAAAGAAATAAAATCCATTTTTAAAAATATTTTTATTGAAAAAACTTTATGATCTAACTCAAAAAAAATTTAATTTTTTATATATATTATTGATCGAAGAAGTGTAAATTACACTCTAAATCTTCTTTTACTTACCACACTCAAAGTTAATTTTTGCATAAAATCATAGATTTGACGATTTTAAGGGAATATCAATTAATCTGTATATTCTCAAAGTTACCTTCTATCAAAAAACAAAAAAAAAAAATCTATTTACAAAAAAAGTAAAACAATCAGTTAAAATTATTAAAATTAATTGTTAGCTAAAAAAAAGATTTATGAGTTTTTTATTTTTCTACCTATTCTAAATAAAAAAGAATTTTCTTATTTGATATTTTTAAATCTAAAAATATCACAAATTTGAAAATAAATGTTTACTTTCTGTTCAAAATCAATTTAATTCAATTTAACCAAATTTTTGGTTATATAGAAATACTCTATATTTGAACGAGTAAGGATTTCTTTTTTTATAAACATTTTTGAGATAAAAAATATAATTTTAAAAAATAAAAAAATGAAAAAAAAAAATCTTCATGATCTTAAAAAGTCCCAAAGAACGACCCTTGAAAATGAAAACAATTATTTCAAAATTATAATTAAAACTGATTTAAATTGGAAATTGGGAAACGTACCTTGGGTACCTTTTTCCAATAATTCCATTTCTTTTTATTATTGGTTTTTTGAGATTGATTGTACCTCAGAAGTTAATTGGTTTTAGTTTGTTATCCTGATAAAAATTACTAAAATTTTTTATTCCATTTCATAAAATTATATTTCACATCAATTACTTTACACTTGAATTTTAGAACCCTTATAAAAATTTGAAAAAAAAAAATTATCTTGTCTTCAGTTTAATCTATTGTTATTTTGGTTGTTAGCTGATGAATATGGGGCTTTGTCTCAATGTGAATAATTGTTCAAAAAGGAATATTTCTCCCAATTTTTTTTTTCTGAAATCTGAATTGATGAGTCTTAGACGAATAATTTAGAATGCACTTAATAATAAAAATTGATTGTAAGGTTGTCAATTCAATTTTTTCCTTTCCCTTTTACTCAGTTACCCCAAATAATACAAAAATTATTGAAAAACCCCAAATAAAACAATCCCACAATAAATAATTCTAATTAACAACCCAAAGATCAAAATTCATTATTATAATTTATCTTCAAACCTATTATTCTTACACTCTTAAATTCAAATTTCGGAAAAAAAATATATTCATACCTTAAACAACTATCAAAAATGAAACAAAATCCCATATTCATCAGCTACCAACCAAAATAACGATATTAATTAAACTGAACACAAGGTAATTTTTTTTTTTCAAATTCCAGAAGAATTCTTAACCTTAGTGTATCAAGTAAGTGCTATGAAACATAATTTTTGGAACTATTTTTTTTTTCAAATTCAAATGATCATTTTTTTTCATTTCCTAGATCTAGATCTCTAGTTTTTGTCAGTATGAATGAAAAAAAATGCTTCAAATGTAATAGCACTTATGTAATTCCTGTGATTAGGATTTTTGTTGTTAAAATATATAATGCAACCCTGAAAAAAGAAGTAAACTTACACACAACACCCTTGAATTCTTGTTTTATGTGCTTAAATTGTATAGGCACTGTAGAAGAGGTTTCAAACCTAGGATCTTTTGGTAATAGTAACAATGAGAATAGCTTTATTTATAACACACAGATAATTTATGGGAAGGATTCTGGTCATCCTTTTTATCGAAAATTTTTACAGCGAATAAAAAAAGATAATAAATTCCCAATAAACACTTCTGATGAAAAAGAATATATCCCAACAAACCAAAGTAAACAAGCGAATCCAAAGATTAAAAAAAATAATTCTGTAATTACAAAACAAACACCAAAGAAAAAAACAACCACAGTGTCTTCATCAGAAAACTTACAAAAATCCAACAAAAAAAAAAATAAAAAAAAAAAAAAAAAAAGCACAAGCACAAGCACAAACATAAAGATAAAAAAAAAAAGAAAAAGCACAAACACAAAGACAAAAAGAAAAAGAAAAAACATAAAAAAAAAAAAGAAAAAGAAAAGAAAAAAAAGAAAAAAGAAAAAGAAAAGAAAAAAAAGAAAAAAGAAAAAGAAAGAAAGAAAAGTTTAGAATTAAAAAAAAAAAAAAAAAAAAAAAGAAATGGAAATACAAAAGGAAAAGGAAAAGGAAAAGGAAAAAAAAGAAAAAGAAAAAGAAAAAGAAATGGAAATAGAAGAAGAGAAAAAAAAGGAGACAGAAACACGTAAACGCGGAAGAAGTGAAAAGGAAATAAAATTTATTTCATCAACCAACATCAAGAAAAAACAAATCAAAATTACTAATACTACTCAGCCAAAAAAAAGAAGAAATACAACAAAATCAACAAAGATTCAAAAAAAAACGAACAACAAAAAGAAAAAAATTGGAAATACTGCATCAATCAAAAGCAACAGTAAGGTAATTACCTCTGGTCTACATTTACAAAATATTATGGGAATGATTTCAAAAATACAGAAAGAATCAGAACAAATCTATTTATTAAGACAAACGATCTTTGAGCAAATGACAAAAGCCATAATTGAACGTTGTGGGGTATTTAATCTTTCTGTCTGCAACCCTTTAAATTCAAACCCGTTTGAAACTCTACAAAAATTAAATAATATGAATCCAAAAAGTTTACAAGTTATAACAGAAACACAAAATGAAATCTCCCGGGTGATAAACGAAGCCGTTAAAGAAATAATATCAGTAATGGACGAATATGATTATGAAAAAAATGAAATTGAGTCCAATCTTTTAAAAAATGTAATTGTTGATCCCTCACCACAAAACTCACAAAACCGATTACAATCCAAAAGCCAGAGAAAAAGCCAAAACAAAAGCCAAAACAAAAACCAAAACAAAAACCAAATACAGAATCAAAATACTTCTTGGAATGTAAACACACAAAATTTTGGATCTTCTTGGAAAATTCCCTATCAAATCCAAAAAAAATAAAAGACTTACACACATACTCTCTCTCTCTCGATATATATATATATATATATATATATATATATATGTATGTATTTATGTATGTATGTATGCCTCAGCATATGGGAATAATGTATTCTTTCAAATGTGAAAAATATCAGATTTTTTATTAAACTTGATTATTTATAGCTTTTGAAGACAAGGTAAACTAAGTGATGGGTTTGGGTGTATACCCGTTCCTCAAAATGATTAATAAAATTTTTTTATTTTTTCTTAAAAAATTGATTAAAGTTTATTTTATGATTAAGTTTATTGGGGTTTTGATTCTTTTTTTTTTTTTTTTAAAAAAAAGTTTAAAAGTTTGAATGAAATAGTCACTAAATTTTTAATCAAATAATTTCGAGAAACATTGTAGAACACACCACTTGTATTATCAAAATTTTCATTGGAGGTGAGATTAAAATGGTTCACTTTCTTTTTTCTTCTTGAAAATCTTCAAGTTCAATGTTTTTAAAGTTGAAAGTGCAACTTTTATCTTTTTCTTTTTGTTTAAATTATCTTGTTCTGATTGGAATTTTAGAAACTTCATTATGGTTATGATTAATTACTATTTTTTTTTCTTGCTTTGAATTGTAATTTTTTTTACCTGCTTTTTGGATCTTGGGGAATTGGCCCATTAGTATAATTAGAATCAGAGTAAGAGTCTGTCTCGAAAACTAGATTTTGAATAATTTTGTTTGTTAAATATGAAGATAAATTTTGATTCTGTGAATTTGAAGTTTTTGTTAATGTAATATAAACGGTTTACTTCAAAACGTTTAAATTATTCTTGAGAAGAATTTTGTATAACAAAGATGAAAATAATTAATATTATATTAAACTCTCAATAGAATATTGTTTTTTTTTTTTTTTTTTTTAGGTCAACTCTTGTTGATTCAAAAAGAAAGAAACAAAGAATAAAAAATAAAAGAATTTTTTTTTTTTTCAATTAAAGAGTGAGTAAATAAAAGTTCACCTCTTTTCCATGAGGTTTTTTTTTTAAATGAAAAGAATTCAGTAAAATTGAAGATTTTTCTCTATTATTTCGTTTTCTGGAATAGCTAGGAACTTTTATTTTAAATTTTTTTTTTTTTAGTTTACAATCAGTTTCAATTTTAAGACACAAACTTTCAAGGAAATTTAAGGTAAAAAATCTAAAATTAAGGCACAAAATTCAAATTCTAGAAAAATAATTTGTTTTAAAAAAATTACAAATTTTGTGCCTGAATTAGATATTTTTTGCTTTAAAATTTGGTTGAAAGTTTCTGTCTTAAAAGTAAAAGTGGTTATAAAAAAAGAGAGTAAAATTGACAAATAAGCTTCATTTTATGGAATTTTGGAAAAATGGCACTTAAAGTTCACTATTTTATCTAAATCCCTAATTTGAATTAGTGATATTATTGAAACAAGTGAGATGACAAATCTGATTATTTCTCCCAAAAATCAGATCGGCTCAATAAATTGAGAGTGATTTTGTTTCAATTCCATTTCAATTTTGATTTTTCTTAATATTATCAAAAATATTCAAATCAGTCAAACAATTTTTTTAAAGAATTAGTGGTTCTCTGAAGTAAAATCCCTATTTTTTTATTAAAAATGTATCTTTCAAGACTATTTTTGGTGAATATTTGGGAAAATGGTAACCAAAAAGAAAGAATGTGAAAGAAAATAATACCACAGTTCTCTGAGTGTAAATTGGGTATGTTACTACTCCTTATATGTACAACCATTTTTTTATTTTTTTGATAAAATTGTGCTTTTTTCATTTAATATGATATTTTTCTGTTATTTCCTGAAAGAATTTTACCCTATATTTGATGTCGGTATTAATATTCTATTATATTTAAAAATAAGATAGCAAGTTATTTGGAGAAAAAACGTCAAGAGAAAATTGAAAATATTTTTTTCAAATTCAAATAAACCCAAACATCCATAATTGTTGATGTAATGTAATTTGTTGTCATTTAAAACATCAATATACTGTAATTTTTTTTTGGTCATTGGGGGGGGGGGGGGATACAAGAAAAATAACATATTTAATGAATAAAAACAAACACAATTTTATCAAAAAAATCATGAAAAATTAAGAAATCATATTTGCACATACCTAACAAATACTAGTTCTCAAAAAAGTTTTTTTTTGATTAAAATTATAAATGGTCAATTGAATGGATATAACTAGTTTGAAAAAATATCTAACCAACATGAAACTGAAACAGGTAAATAATTATTAAGAAAAATTGTTATCACAAAATTTCCTAAAAAATGAAAAGGATCATGTATTGGATTAATTATTGTCAAAAAAATTGGTAATTTCAGTAAACAAAAAGTGACCAATTCTTCTAAATCTTGAAACGACACTAACTATTTGTTTAATCTTAGTGCCTCTAAAAAATTGACCTACTATTAATTTTCCTGTGAAAAAAATCTAGAGATTAAACTATTAAAATCGTTCATACTTTTTATCTTCAAAATATTAACCATTTTCAAACTCTCACAGTAGTACCAAATTTAAATATGTTAACCAATCAAACAATATATATATTATTATTATTTTTTTTTTTTCCTAATAAAGAAAAAATAGTTATTTCAAAAGATTTAAAAAAGATTATATATTTGGGTATCTATTTTGATAAAATTTCACATATAGTTTATAATTTAAAAAAAGCTTAAGGAACATTTAATAACTGTAAAAAATTATTTAATAACAATTTTCTCAATAATAATTTGAAAATTAGATTATTTAAATCCTTTATATTAAGTCAATTAACATACCGATTAGAAATTTTTAATCATCAAATAAAAACTTTAAATTATTTAAATTCTTGGATTAATATACTTATTACTGAAATATACAAAATAAACAGAAATACACCAATTCTGATTTATAAAACAGAATTTAAAATTCAAAAAATGGTAATTTCAGTAAATAAAAAAAAATTCAAATTCAAAAAAAAATTAAAAAATTTATCTCTTCTTTCATTAGATAAATTAATAAAATTTAATCAACGAACCAACAATAAAATGAACTGGAATTCAAAAGATTTAATTGAATTAAAAAAGGAAATCTATAAATACACATATAACGAATTATTGAATTCCAAGAGATGGGAAGTACAAAAATATTTCACAATATTAAGAAACCAAAATGCATTATTCACAACTTGTAAATATTTAAGCTATCCATAAAGTTCAATAATCCTAAAATTTAATACATTTATCAATTTCTTACAGAGATATTACTATATAATTAATAAAAATTCAAATAAATTTTGTGCTTTATGTTTAAAGTATAAACAAAAGGAAGATATAGAAAATATTGATCATTTTTTGTGGGTATGCCCTTATTAAGAAATTATTAGATTAATATTTCTAAAAAAATTAAATGAAAAAAACTCTATGAACTAATTTTAAACCATAACGGTTTATTGTTATTTTCATAGGTTAATAATCGTGAAATATATAATTTTAAGATTAAATTTCTGAAAGGAAATTTAAGTATAAGGACAACTAGAGTGTAATTTACACTTCTTCAATAATAATAATAATAATAATAATAATAATAATAATAATCTTTTTTTTTAAACTGTATTTCTAATGGATATCATTTAAATATTTTGGGTAAATTATTTATCAAGTAATTTAGTATTTTCTTTTTCTTTTTTGTTTTCCAAATGATTATAATAGAAAATGTATATTTTATACAGCAATACCAAATTCTTTTGATGATATCAGAAATCAATATATTTTTGGTTATTATTTATCGAGTGATATTCTCTTCATTGAAAAAAAATAATATTAAAATAAAAATTTGATTTAATTATTAGAAATTTAATTGTATTAATCTAAGTTTAATTGTGCTGTTTCAGAAAGTAGTTAAATAACTGAAAATTTCATAAAAAATATACAGAACGGATTTTCAATTTAAATAAAAATTAAAGTTTTGATGTTATTAACTATTAGAATTTATATTATTTTTATATCAACAATCAAGAACTTTTCAACCAAATGTTATCTCATTAAGGATTACTCGAATATCGTGCTAAGAAGTAATTAAAATACTCTTTTATATTTATTAAAATTATTAAAAGACTTCAAAAATGGCAATTTTCTGGCTTTTGAGAATTTTAAATTGAAAAAATTTATTAATCTCAAAGTTTTATTAATTCTACAACAAAACAAGGTTAAATATAAAATCGATTTTGATTACCCCTACACTTTCTTTTTACAATTTCCACAAGTATGTTTCTAGAAGTTAACTAGACTCTAGAATATTTAATAATTGGGTCGAAAGGAATTGTAATAAGAGAAAATATATTTTCAAACCTGATCATGACAAATTTCCAATTGAGATAATAGATATAATATATAAAACTATAAAAATTTCTCAAAAATTTATAGTTTGTTAAATAATACGTGTTGACTTTAATAAACATTTTTTTTCAACTTTTTATTGTTGTTTTGAATTTTTTTTGGTTTTTTATTTTTGTTACGAAAATTGTTAAATAGTTTTTTTTTGTTTTTAATTTTTATTGAAATTAAAAATTTTCAAGAGTGTGATAATTTTTCAATAGAAGCATAGTTTGAGCATGATACTTATACACCCATTAAGATATAATCAAAATATTTTAATTTTAAATTTCCTAAAAAATATTAATAACTTCATATTGAAAGAAAACCCCAAAGATCTTCATTAATCAATTAGAATTGATATTTTTAGAGATCTAATTTGCTCTCATAATTACATAAAAATTTATTTTTAATGATTTGACCGATGCACTTGTAGATTTTAAATACTAATAAATTGCAATTTATGTTTGAAAATTTTTTATTTGATTTTCCTTTTTGAAATTTTTTTGTTCAACTTTGAATTAAGTATTTCATGACTCAACTGTTGTGAAACTCTGTAAAATTAGTCGTTCTTCAAAATACTCTTAGTCTGGGAATGTTTGATAAGAAACAGTTCGAATAATTATATAAATGGAAATTGAACTAAAAATTTTATTAAATATATTTGAATTTATCAGTACTGTTTTCTCAATTCGATTTTTACAGAGACAACGGGTTGTTAGAAATAAAAACGATCTTCTTCAGCCATAATATAGATACCTTCATTCATTATTCTGAATTTGGAAATAATAAAAACTGTATCATTTTCAAAGATCATGATTTCAAAAGGTGAAATATTTTCCTATCCTCAAAAATCTTGTCTTCATTTTAAGAACTAATTTTTTCAAATCAAAAATGAATATTGTAAAGAACACGAAGTATTTTTCGAATGAAAAATAGTTCTATTCAAATTAGTTACAAAAAAACTATTTACATTTTATGACCAAAATGATAAGAAAGGAAAATGAACAACAAAAAAGACATTATCGTTTTTGTATGGCACACTTCTGTTCTTCTTCCATTAAAAAAAGAGGTTTTTTATAATAATCTATAAGCATTTGTTAAATAAAATGTAAAAATATTTTCTCCTAACTTCTGTTATATCTTTTTTTCTTTGACAAATAAAGTTTGAATAGAAACAGACTTTTGTTTGGTTCCTTTTTTTCTTGTGTGTATTTTTGCTATTTTGGGTAAACTATAATTCTTATCTAAATACTTATTTCACCTTTGAAAATAGAAATCATTTGAAAATTTGTAGAAAAAAAAAAGTGAAAAGAAAAAAAAAAAAAATTCATTTATTAACTTTAAAAGCAATCAGAAATTCCAATGAAATTCATTAAAACAGGTTAAAAAAAATACCTTTAATATTTCTACATTGTTTGTCAAAAAAAAAAAATAATGCGTAAAAAAACTTTTGCTTAATAATTTTAGGTCTATCAGGTTAAAATTTCTAGAACTCTTAAAGTTAACACCAGATCAGTTTGCTGTTTTATTAATGAAATAACGACTTATTCAATTGCTTTTGGTATAAAAATTATAACAAAATTGTCTTGTTTCCATTTCTGATTAATCAGAAAAAAAAAAAAATCTCAAAAAGAAAGTACCAAACAGTGTTTTCTTTTGTTAGAAACCTAAAAAGAAAACCTTTTGAACAAATTAAAAATTCCAAATTTGTAGTTATATTAAAACTATAAAAAAGTCGATCAAAATTGCTAACACAAACGATCTCATTCGAAGACTTGGAATTTCATGAAATATAAAGTTAAAAATACATTTATTTTTTTCTAAAAATATTTTTTTAATATTTATCTTTTTACTTTACAATAATCTCTTTTTTGGGAAATAATATTAACGAAATAAAGCAAGTAAACCACCAACATTTGAAAAATATCAAACCTTTATTTTCAAAACAAAACATTATGCAAAATACTGAAACACAGCCAAAACTACGATCCAAAACAAAAAACCAAAAACGAATTGAAAAACTTTTGGACAAATACCCAAATGCTGTTCAGGGACTCAACAAAGGAATGCTGCAATTACCAAACTGCCCAAAGGAAGTCCAAGTCTCACCAACAATTATTGATTTTGAAAATGATCAAGATCGCAAGGAAAATTACGATGATAAGCAAAAAGTAACAAAAAGGGAATTAATTTTATTTATGATCAAAAAATTCAACATTTTTTTAATCCCACACAGCGAAGAAGAAAATGAAAAAAAGTATTCTTCTCAAAGGATTAAATTTAAGTTTGAGCGTCAAAAGAATTTCGATTCCTTTATGAAA
The DNA here is from genome assembly GCA_027625915.1 of Anaeramoeba flamelloides. NCBI lineage: Eukaryota > Anaeramoebidae > Anaeramoeba > Anaeramoeba flamelloides. Next base: position 23,052,736 of record JANTQA010000023.1, read on the forward strand.
TTGGCCGATTCCCAAGAATTTAAACAAAAATTAAATACAATAACAAAGAAACTCAGGTATTGGTATGAACAAGACACAACAAATATCCAAGGGATCGAGAGTGCACACCTCATAGACACTTATCAAGTACCACACAAAGTTGTTATTGATAAAAAAGAATTAAAAAATTATTGTTGTGAAAAATCAAAAACAGATCAATCTTCAGACATTAAAAAAGTCTACCGTGCCTTTTCCTTTTTTTTTCGAGCAAGGTTTAATTGTGTTAATGCTACAAACAAAAACAGGGAAAAAATGGTTTTCAGTAGGAATTATCAATTTGGTTTTGGGGACACTGAGCTCAGCAACTTCACAACTGAACAAACAAAAACCTTAAAAAGAAATTTCCCAAGTCAAAAAAGAATTAAAACGTACACAAAAAACTCCAATAACAAAAAGAATCTCAAACAAAATATCTTCGAGAGTGATCCTGAGAATTTTTCTAGTTCAGGAGAAGAAATTGAAAGAGAAACAGCAGTCTATACAAAAATTTTACCAAATCAAGAACGTAGAATCGTGATGAGCCAAGAGAGGAATACATCCTATCTCAATCTTCAAAGACACAACTATTCTGATTCCTTTAGATATCCTCCAAAACTCGAATCTAAAACAGAACAAGAATTAGAAGGAGAACTGGTTTGGTTACTTGTCAATTTAAAATCCTCTCTAAGGAATTAATTTTACCAGGGGCCCTTTCCATTTTCCCATTTAACAATCCTAGATCGGATTTAATATTCTGTCTACGAACAGATTTATTCAAGCCAAAAAATTACTCATTTTATAAACACTTTTAGAAAACAGGAATGTAAAATCCATTTTAATTGATTCTTTCTGTTTGGTTTGCAAATGTGTGATTTTTGAAGAAAAAAAAAATTTTTTTTTTTTATCATTTCACTTTTATCTTTTTCTTTCAAATTATAATTTTTGGATATATTTTAAAATAGATTTTTATATATTATTTTTAAACTCTTAGAATGATATCTTAATGTTAAAAAGAATTTATGTCATATATTCTTTTTAACCAAATTAATAAATACACCCAATAAGATTTTTAGAAAAAATTAATTAATTTTTAATTTTTTTCTTTATTTAAGAGAGTTGTTATCAATTCCTCAAGTTTACCGTTAGGTTTTCTTGAGGTTTTCTGTTTTATATGTAGAGTACCTAGGTTTTTTTTTTGAGTTTTCTATTTATTTGTGAAGTTTTCTAGGTTTGTTTGAGGTTTTCTATTTTATTTGAAAAATCTATTCATTTTCGTTTGGATTTTTTTTTACTTTTTGAAATAAACAGAAAATTTATTAAAATTTTCGGTTTATTTCGAAAAGTCAAAAAAAAACCAAGAACACTTCCAAATTCTAGAAAACTCAAGAAAAGTTAACTGCGGTTTTCCAGAATTAGAAAGAATTTAGTGAAATCTAAGATTTTACCCAATTCTTTCAAATCCTGGAAAACCCAATGACAGTGGATAGTTTCTACTTGTTCATGAAAATGATAATATTATTTTTTAAATATATTTTAAGTATTTTTCTTCTTCTCTTTTTTTTATTTGATAAATTTTCTTTAATTGCTCCTTTCTCTAAATAAATAAATAAAAAATGGGCTTTTATTTTATAATTTCACATTATGTCTTTCATTTCAAGATTTTATAAATATTATGATAAATTATATCCAGATAAAAAGAATTGAAAAGAGAAATCATCACTTTCTTAGACATTTTTATTTTTGAAATTATATTTCAGCTTGAATTAGTATCTTAAAAAAGAAAAAATTCAGTTTTAAAATGATCTACCATGTTTTCTTATTATTATTTTCTTCACTCATACAAAGTTATTAATTATTTTCCTGTATCTGAGATTTCAACAAAAATAAAATATTTTTTATTTTCTATTATTTTTCTCTGTTTTAGATTTTTAAAAAAGAAAATTTAAACTATCATTAATAATAACATAAAAGGTAGATTGATATAAAAATCCTAACAAGCAAGTTAATGTTTCTAACAAATAGAAAATTTTATTTTTTTGAGATTTTTTCTCTTTCTTTTTAACAAATTAATTGTTTTAATATATATGATTTTCTTAATTAAGGGATTAGTGTCACCATAGATTTCTCTATAATCAAAGTATATAGAAATTAGCTATAAATGGTATTAGTACGCTATAGCTCAAATAGTTTCTGTGACTCGAAAAAATCTATTTTAAATCTTATTGAACATTAAATTATTACATATTTTACTACTGATCACAATTAAAAATTTTCATTTTTAAAATTGTTTTTTTTTCATTCCTTTACCAAATCTAAAAATAGAAACTAAAATAATAGTATTACAGTATTTAATAATTCAGATTTAGATCTTCCAAAAGTAACAATTTTTTTAATTTTTTAATTTCAAAGATTCATTTAAGAATCATCAAGATAAAAGACCAAAGACTGATTAGTTTTGTTTGCTTTTTATAAAGCTTATTGCAACATCAATATATTTCCATGATTTCAGAAATAATTTGTCAAAAAAAGTTATTGGTTAATTATTTAATTTTTAAAAAAAACGAATTTTTTAACAACTAATCTACATTTCACCATAAATTTAAAAAATATATTTAGTAACTTTGTTGTCCAAATATTAAGATATTTCAACCTTTAAATTTGTGGTGAAATGTAGATTTTTTTTTGAAGTTGTTGGGTTTTTTATTAATACATAGATCATTTTTAATTGATGAGATCAACAACTATTATTACTTTGGCTAATTGATTTTTTAGAGACATTTGAATCGTGTAGAACTAATGAGTTAGACCGAATAACAACATACTTTGATCGTAGGCTTCTCGTTGGTAGACACTAATCTCTTAATAACAATAATTATAACATTATATTGATCGATTTATACCATTCTAAAAAAAAATAATAATTTTATTTGACAGTTTTACATTTATGTAGATAATTCATCATAGATTTTAAAAAAAACCTAATCTATATTAAACTTTGTCAACAACAAATAAATAAAGAATTTAGAAAAGAATTAAATATTAATAAAAATATTACATTTAAAATGATAATTTTATTAAAATAATTACAGGTATATATATATATATATATATATATATATATATAATATCAAACAATATGGATAAGTTGTTGATACAATAAGAATTAATCTGAAGAAAAAGAAAAAACACTCCTCTTAATTAATTTAGTTTTATCATTATTTAATTCGTATTTATTTTTTTTTTGTGTTTTTTTTTTTATCATTGACAATTCTGTTTAATATTGCTGGTGTAAGTTTTTTACAAGAATTCTGAATAAAATTAATATGTTCTAAATCCCGAGCTAACAAATATAATCGATCTCTTTTTTGTAAAATTGTAAATTTTGGAGGGTTTGTGTAAACATAAGGCAATGGTGAAAAAATCGGGGAAGAATACCCAAACCTATAGATGGCCATTGGTATTGCATCATGCATTTTAATTAAATAACTTAATAGTTCAAAATAAGTTCTATGAACAAAAAAAGAAGGCAGTTTGGAATGAAATAAAAAGCATTCTTGAAAGTTGCAATTACCGTTCATTGTTTGATTTTTTTCTAAATTTTTTTGTTTCTTTGATTTTGGCAGATTAATTTTTATTTTCTTATTTTGTTCATGGACTTTATCATCACTATTATCACTGATATTGCTACTTTTTTTATCATTGCTGCTATCATCATTGTTATCACTACTACTGGCAATACTACTACTACTATTACTATTCTTATAATTATTATCAATTTTAATTTTAATATTTTTATTGTTTTTAATGTTATTAGTAAATAAAAATGTATTTAAGATATGTATAAGGAAGGGTCTCCAATATGCCGAAGCCAAAAAAAGGTCACAAAATTTGGATAAAACAACCCACCCACTTGCAAAATAAGAATTTGTCAAATATTGATCTGATTTTAAATATTTAATTTCTGGGCGAATAGAGGAATGATCGCGTAATTTGTATAATTTCTCTAAGAGAATTTTTGAATTTCCTACCGATTTTTTTTTAATCTTTTTTTTAATCTTTTTTTTCACCACTTTAGTTTGTGATTTTAATTTGACAAAATCATTATTTTCATTTTCGTGATCATTCTCAGTTATTCTTTTTTCATGATTATTATTGTTTTTATGAATTATGTGCGCCCTTTCAGGCATTGTTAAAAATTTTAAACTTTTTGGGTGGTCAATTTCGGAAATGATTAAAGGTGGAAATTTTTTTGTTTGTTCAATGCTTTTTAAAACAAAAATTTCATCGGCTCCCTTGAATAATTGACTGATTGAATTTTTGTAATCGTAATTATCATTTTGCATATCATCATAGTTTCCATTTGTATTAAAATGATCATTTATATTTTTATCAGTATTGCTGTTATATGTGTCACTATGATAATTATATCCAGGGTCGAGATTTGGTAAGAGTAAAAGTCTTGCTGCTGTTTGTATGTTGGCACGTGATAGATCATAACTATTTTTAATATTACCACAAAGGTAATAAACCCGGGAGAAAATACCCAAGGGAGCCCATTGCTCCTTTGTCATTTTTGGACTTAAAATAACAATCGGAATATTATTTCCCCAAATTCTTTTTCGAATTTCTCTTATATAATTACTAATCCCATTATAAGACCCCGCAATAATCAAATGACCAAGGAATCCTTGGCAATGAATAATTGTACATTCTTTAAGACTTTTCATTCTTTTTTCAAGGTAAAAATTTCTTCTTGGTTGGGCACCAACTAATTTATAAAAATATTGTGTTTCCTTCAAAAAACTATCTTTTTTTAATAAATGTTTTTCAATTTTTTTTTCAAGAGTATTTTTATTTAAATTAATTCTTGGTGTTGAATGACTATTTTTATTAAACTTTGATTTCGGTTTGATTTTGGTTTCATTTTCATTTTCATTTTCATTTTCATTTTCAGAATTAGAAATAGTAGAAACAGAAACAGAAACAGTATCGATATTGGAATTAGAATTGGAATCAAAATCAGAATTTGAATTTGAATTTGATTCTGTTGTATCGGAAATGGAGTTGAGGTTTGAATGGATTTTCTTAGAAGTATCAATCAAATCAAATTTATTTGCAATTGATTGTATTTTTTTACCAGATAAATATTTCATAAAATCTGTTTGGTCATGGTAGGTTAACGATTGTTTAATTGATCTCATTGAAGCTAAATATTTTTTAACGTCTTTAATTTTCTTTAATTTTTTTTGATTTTTTTTATTTTTTTCATTCATAATTTCTTCTTTTTTTTTTGAAAAAGATGTATTTCTCAAATCTCTATTAATTGTTTTATTTTTTTTTAAATCTAAAAATTTACCAGTATTATTTAATTCTTCTTCACACTCAACAAATTCTATCAATTCCATTGATTTATTAAAAAAGTCTCTATCACCCAACTTAAGGTTAAGTGTGTTTTCATTGTCATTATCAATATCATTAATAATACTTTTAATATTATTTTGGCCACTTCCATTCCTAACACCACCGTTGTTACGGCTCTTATTAGTATTATTATTATTATTGCTATTTTGTAAATTAACATTTATATTATTATCCGAACCAGATCTAAAATCGAATTTTGATTTTTTTTTTTTTAATTGAGATATGTTTTCACTAATGTTAAAAACCTTTTTACAAAACTGATCAAAATCAATTTCATTAGCAACCATCACAAGCTCACAACATTTTTTCAAAATAAAACCTGATCCAGGGTTCATTATCAATGGCGGTCTATTTGATTTAATGTGTGGCCGACATACTCCAATAATTAAAACGTTAAATTTCCGATAAATCGTGCAAACAGCACTATTAAAATTCATCCCAACAAGTATTTTTGGAGCCATACATTTTCGAAACTCATTACTGGCCCCGAGCAGATATTCTCTTTTCCAATTAACCAAATTTGGGTTTATTTCAGAAAACCAAGAATATTGACGAATAAACAGATTTGTAATTAAAGTGCCAAACCCAGGAATCATTGTAGATAATGCGAGCATTTTAAGGCGGATTTCATCAGTGGAAATTAATAACGATGAATTAATTGTTTGCCTTTGGACTTTACTTAAAGGAAGAAGAGTTTGGGCATAGATTTTGCATTTTGGTGCATGATTATTTAAGGAATATAACGACATCACTAGGCCTAAATTTGTTAATGTGGGGTTGGTTGAAAGCTTGTCACCAAATAAAAAGCATGCCTTGGCCTTTTTTAAGCATGTTCTTTTCAAGTCGTCCTCGTTTAAAGGGTTACCAACCATGCATCTCACCTTATCTTGGAAAAACGGGTGTTTTAAAAAATTCAAAATTTCATACGAGGGCTTTGTTGGCACTAAGATAATAATGACATATTTTTCCAGGGAATCCGAAAGCACAAAAAATTCCTTTAAAAAATGCAATAGAACGCGTTTGTTGATGCACCCCGTTAGGACAATGTGCTTTGTGTGTGTTTTTTTTTTAAAGACCTGTCCAATGAGCTTTTCACGTGCGTTGTTGATCGCCTGCAGATCATTCACCTGCACGGGCATCACAATCAAAAATGTGAGCACAACCATGATCATAAAGATCCTCCCATAGATTGTCTGTGGCGAGATGTCCCCATAGCCCACCGTGGAGACGGTGATCACCAAAAAGTAAATCGCGTCATGGAATTTGAGTTCCTGGCCAAAGTAGCCCTCAATCATCTGGATAATGAGCGAGGAAGTCAATATTAGAGTCATCAGCGTCAAAATGATCTTGATCACCTGCCTTCTCAATAACGACGAACTGAATTTCAAGATCCGATACAGATTGAAAAACCGAAACACCCGAAGCACCCTTAGGGTCCTGAAGGTTGTGGTGGTGTCGCGTGGAACAAATAGGGAAATGACAATTGGCAGAATACTAAAAAAATCAATCATCGCCCATTTTGAAAAATAATTTCTCAATTTGTCAGACGAACAATACATTTTGAGCAAATAATCACATAAAAAAAAGCAGCTGAAGACAATTTCAAAGAACGTAAACAATTTGTCAGAGTCAAAGTATTGCTCAAAAACTAGTAAGAAAATCGCTAAAAAGGTGACAATAGTCTGAACGATTTCAAAAATAGTCCCAAACTTGTTTCCAATTCGGAGTTTGTGATTGAAAATCAATTGTGACCGCTTATACCTGGCTTTGATTTTCAATTGCCAGACCCTTGGTTTGTAATCCTTTTTTTGTAAAAAATAATCAACCAAACGTATCAAGATCCGAACAAGGATAATTACTAAACCTAAGCCAAAAAAAATAAGAAATAATAGGATTAGAGTAAATTTTGTATTTTGCTGAATTGAAGAATCAAACATTTGTGCTTGTTTTTGATCCTTTTTCTTAGATCTTGTTTATTTTCTTTTTTAGGATTGTTTGTTAATTTTGTATGTTTGCTTGATTTGTTAGTATTTTTTTTTTTTGTATTATATTGTTCGGTGGAATGATTTTGAAATAAACGACTTTGTTGGCTTGTTCAGTTTATTTGTTGTTGTTTATATTCTTTCAATTTTGTAAAAAATAATGACTTGTGGATTTTGATAGGTATCGGGAAGAGTAAATAAAATAGAAAAAATGATTTAAGGGATCAGTCTTGGACAACAAAACAAAATTTTAATGTATTTTATTGATGATATACTCTACTTTGAAATTTTATGATGATAAATTTCAAAAAAATCTGATCGAATAAACCCAAAAAAGAATTAATATTTTTTTTAGATCATTTTTTTTTTTTGAATTTTTTATGAAAAAGAAAACATTTAAATTCATTTTATTTCTTGCTTTATAATAATTTTTTTACCTTTTTTTTTTTTCATTTCTTGCATTATTATATAATTATAAATCTTTTTTGTCTAGGAATATTAATCTAAAGATTTTTTTTTCTTTTTGAGATATAACTTTTGGTTAACCAAATTAATGATTTATTAAATATATTGAAAAATCTGGGTATTGTTTTCAGAAGAACAGTTTTAATTGTGAAAGTTTTAAAGAGGTATCTAAAAAATTTTACTTTGAAATTGTGATTTTGTTCCAAGATGAAATTCAATTTTTCAAAATAAAATTTGATAAAAGATATTTGGGAATTATGTAATTGTTTCCTCTTAAAATTCAAAATAATTTGTTATGAAAAAAAAAGGATTCTCAATTATTTTAATAATACTTGTGAATAAGACAAAACAAATTATTAATTTCAATTTTGATAAATTCAAGAGTTTTTTGTATTTTTTTGCATTTTTTTGGGGAACTAGAAAATGACTTTTTAAAATCATTTACAATCAAAAAATTTTTTTCAATAATAGATCTCAATTTAATTGATAAACTTTTATTTAACTTGTATTAAATTGTTGATTATTTGAATCCCGTATACTTTCAAATAGTCTCATTGGCTGGGACTTGAATTGAAATATTTATACTGAAAAATAATAACAAAATAAATAATTTACTAATAAAATCAATATTTTCAAACTAAAAACGAAAAATATATTATACCATATTCAAGAATTAACTTAATTCCCAATAAAAATATTAAGTTACTTTTTTCAGTTATATACTGTAAATATGAATTTTGATTTTCAAAATATTAGAATCAAATTAATAAATTGTAAAAATGAGGTTAACTCATCTATTTCATAAGTCAAAACACAAATTAGAAACAAAAAAATTTTTATGGATCTTGACAAGATTTCATTCAATTATTTATAAAATAGTGCTCACTCAATAATGGAATTGAGATAATCCTTTTTGACTACTCATAACAACCAGAGAAAGATTATATGATCTTACAAAATTTCTATATATTGTAAATCCTATAGTATTGATTCCCTCTTCGTAATGATTGTTGATTTTAATCCTTTTGAAAAATATTTATGTACATTATTAAGTACTTTCCATATTTCAGTCAATATGAGTTGAAATATAAAGTTACAACTTAAAAAATTTTTGAATTGGTTAAATGTCGAAGAAAAATTTAGAAATTTCAAATTTATATTTTTTTGGATTTTGAATAAAAAAAAAATAATACAGTCAGTTCCACTTTTAAGGTACAAACTTTCAACAAAATTTTTGAATATTTCTTAGAAATAGTTAAAAGGGATTCTTTTTACTTATTATTCTACTTACTTTATATTTCATAATCAAATATATTTATATTAACGTACTTTAACTGATAATATTTGAATTTAAAGTATGAAATGCACTGGACATAGACTTTAGGATTTTCCAACCCTTTCAAAGCAATTTTCTTATTTGATGAAGAGAGATTGTTTTTCCTAGTGCTGAAACTTTTTCTAAAAAAATCCTAAATGTAAATTTTCATAGAATCTATTAATAGTTCATTTTTTTTTTTTATTAAAAAGAAACATTTTTTGTATAAAAGTATTTTCTAATAAATATAATTTCCAGAAAATATTTAATTAGTGTTCAATTGTAATCTATCCATGGTTCAAAAAATTGAAATATTGACTCATATTGAAAAAATAAACTTCTATTTCGTTGTGAGAACTCATATCCAATAATTTCAATATTAAAACATATTATTTTGTAGTTATAATTTCTTGAAGGATTACAGAACTTGAAAATATTAAAAAATAGTTCTTTTAATCAGGAACTAATCTATTTCTAAGAAAGTGGGGGAAATTTATTTTAAAAAATATTTATATTAATCTTTAAAAAAGTATTTAAATATAAAAAATATTAAAATGATATTTATTGTTCTTCTTTATAATTAAATTTTTTCTTATTATTGTATTACCTAATAAAATCTATTAAAAATACAGATCTTGATTTTATCTGATATTTTTTAGGGGTGCCAAAATTGATGTTTATTAAATTCTTTTTGATCTAAAAAAGTGTTTTCATAACTTTTTAAATCTCAACACATTCCTAAATAGAGTTTGAAAATAGAAAACTCCTTTTAGTTGTTTAAAAAATCAATTTTTTCTTTTTGATATTTTCGTTATTTAAAAAAATTGGTTATTATTTTTTCATTTTTTAGAAATATCCGAAGGAATATATTTTAAATTAATACCTTAGTCATTGATTCAATCTTTATTAAGCTTTTTCTTATTTTTTTTTTTTTATCAATTAACGAATAAATACAGTTACAAAGATGATTTTTTATGAAATGTAAATAAAAATGCCACAATATTTTGGAAATACCTTCTTTAAACACTATGTTTATTATTGTTCATAATGTGGTTACATACTTTTTTTTGTATTAATTAAAAGGAATAGATTAGCTTGTATAAAGTGATTTTATTAAAATTTAGCTAAATAGAAAAAGGTTAATTTGATCAAAATTTGTTTTTTTTTAATTTTGTTAATTAATTTTTCCTTCTTTTTTTTACTTTGATAAATATGGATATGAATCTATTTTAAGCTTTGTAATCCCTTAAAAATGAAAAAAAAAATGTATTGTATTTGGTGTAATATCATCTTGTTTTGGTTTTTTTGATGAGGGATTTTTGGATTGGTATTAATTTGAATAGATGTTTAAATCTTGGTTATTTTTAAAAAAATTTTTTTGTAGGAATATCAATTGAAAAGTAGAAAATTACTAGATTATGAGGTACTTGTTTAAAAAAAAATATTATTTTTGGATTGTTCATTGAGATTTTGATTTGTATTTACAGTTGTGGAAAAAAAGTGAAACACGAAAAAAAGTGAAACATGGTTTTTAATTGGGAAAATTACTGAAAATGAAAACTAAGATCAATTAAAAAATTGAATAAATAAATAAATAAAGACAAAATGAAGTATTTAGTACAATAAAAGTTTTTTTAATACTGTCTTTTGGTATGGGGGTTTTCTTTTATTGACACATCAATTATTAAAAATTTGTTCAAAAATTTGACTATTTTTACGATCTTCAAAACGACCTAAAGAATTTCGATAATAAAGTCAATTTAAAGTATATTTGTTGGGTTGATTAAAAATCATATAATGGATTATTATTTGAAGTTAATTTTTTTCTTCGTCTATTGGTTTTACTTCTTGTTTTCAGTAATGTTCCTCAATGAAAAACCTTGTTTCACTTTTTTTCCCTGTTTCACTTTTTTTCCAAAATGATTATGCTTGATTGTGAGTGTTTAAAGAAAGTATTTTTTTTTTAGAAATTGAGTATACAGTCAGTTCCACTTTTAAGGCACAAACTTTCAACGAAATTTAAGGCACAAAAAATCTCAAATTAAGGTACTAAATTTGTAATATTTTTTTTTTTTGAAATTTATTTTACTAGAATCTGAATTTTGTATCTTAATTTGGGATTTTTATTGTGCCTTAAACTTAGTTGAAAGTTTGTACCTTAAAAGTGGAACTGACTTTAATCGAAATATAAATTTTAATACCAACCCAAAAACAATATTTATTTTTATTTAAGTACCTAATAATCTATTAACCTTATACTCCTCAATTCGAATTTCGGCAAAAACAAATAAATAAATTGTCAAAAATATCTTTTTTAACCACTATTTAAAAGTATATAAAGTTGATTATGGTCAATTAAGGATTAAAATAACATGACAATACAACAAATACAAGATAATATTTATTTTCTCATTTTATGGATTTTCAGCCTTAACGGAATAGCGAAATCAAAGATATAGCCATAGACAAAGTATTTTGTAATTAGTTGTTAATGATAGTAGTGTTATATGTTTTTAAAATAGCTCTAAATAATCTATTATAAAAATTATTGAAGAATAAATTTTTTTGATTTTAACTAAGGATCAGACTTCATAATTTTCTTTTTCAGAATTATTTTTTATTTCTTGATGAAATAGAAAGAATGTAACTAAAATAATAGTATTTCCGGATTGATTAATTCATATTTAGAACTTCCTAAAGAAGGTTAATTAGGTTTTTATAAATTCGAATATTATAATTTTGGTTTCTATTTATTGAATTTAAAAAGGAATTAAAGAAAAAAATTACTGTAAATTAAAATTTTTAATAGTGTAATTTTCAAATTTGAAAAAATAAGAATAATCTCAAAGTTTCAAAAATAAAAGAGATCCAAATTAATAAAACTCAAGATTATAAGGATCAAATAATGTTGTTTAAATCTGTTTTTTTTTTGTGACCATTAAGTTTATCGTTCGATTAAAATTTTTGAGAACTAAAATAAAAAGTTTTCTATCTTAATGGGACAATTACAGTAGTGATCTTTGGTAAAAAAATCAAATATTTTCCTGTTGAGAATATTGATAATATATTTTTTCGAGTCATGTGAGCCATGTAGAAATAATCTCTTTTACACCCAATTACAACATACTTTAATTTTTACAGTAATCTTTTAGTTACATTAATCCCTTAAAAAAAATTATCAAGATTAACAATTAAATTTTCATAAAAAGAATTAAACACAAAAGCACAGTTAACTAACCTACACCATTTTATATAAAAAAAAAAAATAATTTCAAATATCCTTTCATTTTTTGTTTTTGTGGATTTTACTTCAATAAGATAACTATGGATCTGCAAGTAAGAAAATCAATAGTACGCTGTGCAAAAATCTGTGAAGAAGCAGAAAGATATGAAGGTTTTTAATTTCTCATCCCCACTTGAATTTCTTCTTGTCTCATATGATAGCCTCAATAAAAGGACCTTACTGTTTATTTTTTACCAAAAATACTAAACAAACCCAAAAAATAAAAACAAAAACAAAAAAGAAATGGCTGAGGTTATGAAACAATTAGTCACTACCGATGTGGAGTTAACAACTGAAGAAAGAAAGCTTTTAAATGTTTCGTTTTTAAATGTACTAAGAATAAAAATGAGTTCTTGGAGAAGCATAAACTCAAGCCTCCAAAAAGAGAAAAATAAGAATTTGGATTATGTGAAAACTCTCGAACAAAAAATAATGGTGGAAATCCAACAAATTTGTGATCAGACCACCAAAATCCTTGATGAACACTTATTGCTCAAGTCAACCAATTTTAAAAATAAAGCTTTTTATTTCAAAATGTATAACCCTTCATTTTTCAACAAGAAACTTTTTTTTCTCTTGATTTAACTTGGCTTTTTTTTTTGTTTATTTTTTGCTTCATTTTCGTTTTGTATCCAAACTAATTCAAAACATTGACAGGAAAGGTGACTGCTATCGGCACCTAGCCGAATTCCAAAGTGGTGAGAAAAAGGAAACTGCGATAGAGGAATGCTTTAGTGCTTATCAAGCTGGGCTTAAAATTGCCTACGAGCACCTTCCACCAACAAACCCAACAAGGATTGGTATCGCTTTGAACCTTTCGGTTTTCTTTTGTGACATTTTACATTCTGCCGACAAAGCTTGTCGTCTTGGAAAACAAGCGTTTGACGACGCTCTTCTTGAAATTGACCAACTTACAGAGAACGATTATCAAGACACAACACTAGTTCTGGGTCTCTTAAAAGACAACCTTTCTCTCTGGAATTCTGAATTCCAGGATTAAGAATATTAGTGCTGATTTGATTAATTGGAAAAGTGCACAAGAATATCTTTCAATCCTTTTTAAGGGACTTATCTCTTATAAATTTTTTTACCTAAATTTAATAGAGATTCAGAAAATTTTTAGACAATTTCTAAGATTTGAAAGGACCCTTGGTTTATTTTCATAAATTAAGCTTATTTCTAGATAAGAAATCCTTATTTAGAAATTGGTCAAAAAAAAAAAAAAATAATAAAGACTAGTGCCTTAAACAAGTTTAATAAAAAAAGGATTTTAAGGAATTATTCTTTCACAAAAACACAGTAAAATATTCAAATATGATATTGGTGATATTCATAACTTACAAATTTTGTTTATATATAAAGTCTCAAAAAATTTTGAGAGATTAAGAAACACAGAAATGAAATTTTTTGGTTCATTTTTTATGAAAAAGAAATTTATTAAATCGATTTTATTTCTTACAATATAAAAATTTTTTACCTTTTTTATCACCCCTTTTCAATCATTATAACACAATAAATAGTATTTATTCAAATAAATGTTAATAAAAAAAATTTTCTTTTCTTTTTCGAGTATAATTCTTTTGGTTAAACAATGCTTTTATTTTTCTGTTCCTCAGTTTTAAGAAGTAAAAACTTGACATTTATCCTTTGTAACTCTTCTTCTCATTATTTACAAAATTTTCAGCCAGGTGAAAAAGTCGAATAAAAAATAAAATTTTTTTGTTTGAACTATTAAAAAATATTGTTTTATTTTGCTGGCTTTTTTGGAAAAAAAAAAACAAGAAAAAAAGTACAATACAGTTTTTCGTGGAAATCAGTAATGAAAAGTAAAAATAAAATCAATTAAAGAATGTAATAAATTGATTTCAAAGAATAATTCATTATATTATTTTCAATCAAATCCACATATAAAATTGAGGTAGATTTGTATTTTTTTTTTTTTTTTATTGAAATCCAGAAAAACTTTGGACCAAAAATAAAAAAAATATTACCATATTGAAATTGATAAGAAGTTGAATTTATTGGTTCCAAAAATATTATAAAATTGAAATAATTGGATTTTATAAAGGATATTGTCTTTTTTCTTTTAATCTTTAAAGTTATCAGCCACTTCTAATTTGAATATATATATATATATATATATATATATATATAAACTAAAATTCAAAATTTTCCACACAGCTAAAACCTTCCAAAGAATCACAACAATACAATTTCATTGAAATTGGATAATTTTAATTTTTGTAAAATATGAAAATCATTTTTTCATCTTTTAGTTTTTGTTTTCATTTCATTGTTTGAATTACGTAATTTGTTTCGTTGGATCAAAATTTTTTTCAACCATCGATATTAGGTTAAAGTCAAGTTGTACCAAATAGAAGAACTCAAATAAAATTAGTTGGTAGTATCTAACCTTTGATCGATCAATATTTCCTAATAGAATTTCAACAAATTTACCAATGTATTTTTTTGTTTTGCTCTCTCCAAAATTTTTAACACACTCTTGATTTATTTGTATTGATAATTATTTATTTTTTGTTTTGTGACTATTGTAATTTATAAAAAAGTGTTAACATTTCAATTAGTGGATGGTTCTAATTTGGTAAATCTTCTTGAATTGATTAAATAAGTTTTTTTTTTTCACAAATCGAATTTTGGTGGGTTAAAAATTTTGAATTGGGGTTTATATATATATATATATATATATATATATAAACTCTATTTAAGTCAAAGGTGCCCAACGTTTTTTTCAAATATCAATTATTTTATATAATTGACCTTTGAAGAACAAATAAGAAATAAAGAGAATAATACACCTTCAAAGAAATGTTGATACATGTCTGAAAGAAAACTAATTAATCAATAGATTTTCTTAAAAATAGAAAAACTCAAATTCTTAATACCCTATTGAGAAAAACAACGATATTCGTTTTGAACTTCTCCTGGTATTTGAATAATAAATATGAAACATTTTTCACTTCATTTTCCATAATTTTCTTTTAGAAATTAAGTCCCCAAACGAAGTTTGTTGGTATTTGTGGTCTCTATTTTAAAAAGGAAATGAAAATGAAGTGAAAATTTTTCACATTTATTAAACAAATATCAAGATCAAAGATCGAATTGAATTGCAATAGAAATCAATATGATTTCTCAACAATATTTACATGGTTTCAATGGCATTAGAATAACACATTTTTACCAAGTAACTATTGATCTTTGCAATAAAAAATTTTTTGCAAAAGAATGAAGTTTTAAAAAAAAAATCGAAAAAAAACAATAAAAATGTGTAGAAATGTGAAAAAAAAATTTCAATTTTGAAAATTTCCAAAATAAAATTTTTCTTCTAATATCTATGCAAACACCTTTAAAAACATGTATTATACCATTACAGCTGGGCCCCTTTGACTGAAAAATAGTTTATATATACTTCATCATCCTCAAATGTTTGTAGATACAAATTTTTAATAATGGAAATACCCATTTGAGAAATTGAAAAAGAATTAATAATAATTGAAAGAATTATTCTATAATTTAGAGAGAACAGAAATATTGATAAAATATATAAAATAAACCCAATTATCTTAAATAAACTTTTGAGGAATTTCGCTTGAAAAAGATAATTATACACACAAAAAAAATCTAACAATGTTAAAAATAATTTTTTTATGAAAGGTTGATTTTTTGCAAAAAAAAAAATGGTTAAAAATTTTTTAATTTTTGAAATATCTTAATAAATATTTTCTAATTAATTATTTAATTAATTATTATTATTTAATTTGCTTTTAAAAAGATTTTAACTCTCGAGATATTTGGATAAATAAAAAAAAAACACATTTTAGTTTTGAAAAATCAATTTACATCACAGAAATAATTTATAAAAATAAAGAAAAAAAAATGAACAACTTGAATTTCGGTCTATTCAAGAAGATATAAGTTCAATGAATAAATCAGAAATTTTGGGTTTTGGGATATATCCAAAAATTCGAAATTGGCATAAAAATATCATAGAAAATATCCCTTGGGAAGAGAACACTTAAAATTATTATACAGTCAGTTTCACTTTTAATGCACAAACTTTCAACGAAATTTAAGGTACAAAAAAATCCCAAATTAAGGCACAAAATTTTGGAATTTTAATTTTTTACAATTTATTTTTACTAGGATTTGAATTTTGTACTTTAATTTGAGATTTTTATTGTGCCTTAAATTTCGTTGAAAGTTTGTGTCTTAAAAGTGAAACGAACTGTAGTAAATCTAAAATTATTCAGAGAAAAATCTAATATTAAATAATCATAGGTGTAGATTTCAAGAACACTTTCAAATTATTAGGTATAACAATTTAAATAAACATTAATATTTTAAAATTTCGTATGTTGCCTATGTTTTTTTTTATTTAAGAAATGAAAACATTTTTGAGTTAATTGGTTTTTTTTGTTTTTTTGAAAATGAAAAAATGAAATCTTTATTGTAAAAATTGTCTTTACTCGTCATAATAAATGAAAATGAAGATTGGGAAAAAACGACTTTTAAGTAAATTTTTATTGAAAACATTATTTAGAATCCTTACACATCGTTCGTAATTGTCTAGTATTTATTTTTGTTTTGTTGGTTAAGTGAAAAGGGTACTAATATATGTTTTTATATATCAGAACAAAGAATAATGTAAAAAGATTGGAATTATTATTGGTAATATTCTGGTTTCATTAAATGTTGATAAAAGTTCGACAAAGTATTTGAGTATTGAACAAAATTCATAAAATCTACTTTTTCACAAAAAGAAAGATCATTTTTTAAAACAAAAAATTTTTTTATTAAAATAACAAAAAAATTGACTTATTTTTGAAATTTTATATTCGTTAGATCATTGTGAATTCAATTTTCCTCAAAAATATTTCCGATAATACACTCCCCAAATTTATCTTTAAACTAATAATTGTGCTTTTAGGAAAATCGAATACATATAAATGTTACACAAAAATAAACCAAATGTTTTGAGTATTTGGTATTATAGATTCTGTTCAAAATACCAAAATAGAGTAAAAACCATCACTGGAAGAGTTCATGAGAACTTCAATCCAAGAAGAAAAAATAAAACCAAAGTAACCAAGACCCAAAAACAAAGAGAAAATTCGAATTCCTTCATGTTGGGATTATTATGAATTTGTAGACAATTGTGGAATTCAGTAACCTAATTGTCAAAACTCATCGACAATGTGATCTTTAGAAGTTAGAGTTGTTAGTTGAAAGTTTTTGAAATTATCGTCACTTTTTCGGCTTGAAAAACATATTATTTTTCTTTTTCTTTTGCACATTTCGTAAAAAGGGGGTTTTCAAGTTTAATTATCCAAAAATTTCTTCTGAATGATTCATTACAAAAGACACATCATTTAATGTTTTGATCCAAATTGGTCAATATTTCTTAATTCATTCCAAAACAATTTAACTATTGTGAAAAAACAGTTAAACACGGTTTTTAATTGGGAGCATTATTGAAAATGAAAAGTATGATCAATAAAAAAAGAATAAATAAATAAATAAAGACAAAATGAAGTATTCAAAACAATAACAATTTTCTTAATACTATCTTTTGAAGGGATTTTTCTTTGATTGATTAATTATAAAAAATTTGTTCAAAAAATTGACTATTTTTGTGATCTCCAAAACCTCACCAAATAATTTCAATAAATCAAGTAAACTAAATTTCATAATAAATGGCCCACCTTACATTTGAATAATGAATTGCTTTTATATCGTTTTGAAGTTTTTCCTCTCACAATGAAAAGTTTGCAAATAAATCATTTTTTCTCTTTTTTATTTTTTCAACAGCGTTTTGTTAAAATGGAAAATGAAAAATTTGAAAAAAGTAACAGATGAATTAATGCAAAATTTGGTTTCACATATGAAAAAGAGATTAGATTTAGTTATTCAAATGGAAGGAGAATCGATAAATGGGTTTTTTTACTTATTAAAATTGTCTATTTTTCATGTAATGCTCGATTCAAAATAAATGCCCCAATTTTTTTTAACAGTTTTTTTTATTTCTTTTTCAATTATTTTTAGACAAAAAATAAATATCTCTTGAGTATAGTATTGAATACTAAAATCGAAATTTTTATATTATAATAGATAACTTCAATTATTAAAAATATTTTTATTTAAAATTTGATTTTTAATGGGCCCATGATTATGAAAGATAGTTTAGATTTAAATTGTATTTCTTTGGATTCATTGAAAATAATATAATGGATCATTATTTGAAGTTAATTGGTTTCTTCTTTTTATTGATTTTACTTTTCATTTTCAGGTTCTATTAATGTTCCCAATTAAAAACCATGTTTCACTTTTTTTCCTGTTTCCCTTTTTTTCCAAAATGGTAAATAAGATTGAGTCAAAGGGTTTTAGGACAACTTGTTAAATTTAAAAGATAGCCCTTAAATCCTTTTGAAAAATAATAAAACTCAAAAACAGGAATTATTGAGTATTCTATGTTGGTACCTTAAACTAAGTCTTAAGTTCAAAATTCATTGTATCTGGCTCCCTTTTTGAAAACATTTTTCTTTGAAAACTCTCATAAAACCAATACCAAGTAATATTTGCTCTTCACAAAAAGTATAAAATTGAAAAATATGACAAAAGCTGGTAAAAAAAATAAATGATTTATTAAAAAAAAGAATTTTTCCTTTATTGCCCGAAAAGTTACCAAGTATTTTGGTCTTGTGGTTTCTGAGTTTTTTCATAATTAGGTTATGTGTCCGTTTAATTAACCAACAGGTTGAAAAATAGTTATTTTCTTCTTAAAATTTCACAAACAAAAAGTTTTTTTTTTATTGGAGAAAAAAGAAAAAAGAAAAAAGTAAAATGCGAACAACATTTCAAATCCTGAAATTTCGAAGGAAGAGAATAAATAAAAAAAAAAAATAAAAAGAGAAAAAAAACAAGATTTTTTTTTGAAAAGCAAATTGTCGTAGAAAATTTGCTTGGGCTTAATTGTTCCAAACCTCGTCAATAGGAATTTCCTTTCTTTCGAGAATCCCTTGTCTTGTAAACAGAATTTCCATTTCTAATTCGATAAATTCCTTAACTTTCATCTCATAAAGTTTAAAATCATTTTTCAGTAAATTAATGGCATCTTCACGGCTGAACCATTTGTTCATATTGTCAATCGACTTACCTGCAGATTGCCAAACTTTGTTATCCTTTCGATGAATCTCGTCATGATCCATTGGAATGTCTTTGGCTAATGCATTTGGACAAATCTCGTTAATTACAGGATCGTATTGCCCATTCTTGTCGTACCACATTCCATTTAAGCCATGAATTTTTTCAATTCGATAAATTAGCTTGTTGCTTGTTTGTGTCATGAAATTGAAATTTTGTTAGTGGATAGAATACAAAATGAAAAAGAGAAAAATATGAAATTTATATCCAAACTCAAATCACCAAACTTATTCAAAGTCAGTTTTACAAATTCAAAACCAAAAAAAACCCATGAAATCCCTCTTCTTGATTCTCAAAAATAATCTATAAAAACAAAAATTAAATTTTTAGAAAGGTCACAAAAATAAAATTTGTTAACTTGTGTTGATTTTTCATTTTCCACTCATAAGTATACTTTTATTTTTAAATTCTTGGTTCACCAATATTTAGACTATATATATAGAGTCGTGAAAAAAATACCGTACTTGTAAAAAATTCCCTACAAGATTTTTTAATTATGGATATTATTAAAATTGCTGTGTCATTGCTAATATTTAAAATCAAATCCTTTTTAGAACTAAACCAAATTTTTTATGAGCCAAGTAATTAACCAACCTAAAGAACATTAAAGTAAGTTTTCTAAAGAATACTCAAGTATTTGTTTAATTAACCATAAGTCCATCAACTTTTTTTGAAAAACAATCAGTTTTTCTAGGGGTTTACTATGGATTTGTAAAATGATATATTTTATTCTTAGTTTGTTGATTGTTTGTATATTTTTTTGAACAAGTGTAATTTTATTAATCATCATTTTAAGAAGTGGGTGAGTTATAATTTTAAAATTTTGATCCTCAAAAAAGGATTAGATTGTAAAACATGCAATTATACAACAATTTTACTAATATTCACAATTAAAAATATTGTCTGGGATTTTGTTCATTTCCAGGATTTTTTTCACTACTTTATGATTTGTTTCCAGTACAAACTTACTGTAGAGATTTTGATGAGGAAAATATCAAATTCTTAAAATTTAAAAGATAGATTCTTTCTTCTGAATTTCAAGAGATAAAGAGCATAATTCAAAAATACTTGGAACGAGACACCCCCCACAAAAATTATCTTATTTTTGATAATCCTTCATTAAAATTTAATGTATATTCCCTTCTTCTATTATTTACTAATTTATTATTTTATTAATACTTTATCTTAAAATACATTAAAATCTAAAAAGATAAATTTCATAAATTTTTCCGTTTAACTTCATACCCTAGTTTTAAACATTGAAAACAATCAATAATTTGCGAATTAAACACAGTTCTATGAGTTTTAACTGGAATAATAAGATGATATTTAAGTCAAACTATATGAGATCGCAGATACCGTAGAAAATAATCAAAAAAAGGTATATAAAAAACTTACCATCAAGCTCAAGAAAAAACAATAAAACACAAAAAAGGGTTCTCCATTCCAACTCACAATGATTTTCTTTTTAATTCCAACAATAATCTAAAAAAAAAAAAACATATTCCTTACATTCAAAGATTCAGTCTTGAAAAAAAAAAATTTTTTTTTTATGCATTTTATAGGGTTAATTAGAATGTGTATTAAAAAGTTATTACTTGGATATTATTACATTAAAATTGTATGATTCTAAATTGGAAACATTTGCAGAAAAAGGATGGCATTTTACCAACATTTGAACCTGAATTATTGTATTTTTAACAACAATGCAATTTTTATATAAAATTAATATCCTATTCAAATGAAAATGAAAGTTTTATATTTTTCAAAATGGAAAACTTCATTTTTTTATTTCGAAGGATTAAGGAATATTTTTAATAAATTTAAATCAAAAAGAAAATAATAAAATTGGGTGAGTCCGAACCAGGAAATCTTCATAAAAAGTTTATTTAAAAATTATAAATAATTATTTAAAATTCAATCAAATTATATAATACTTTGGACACCTACATTTAGTATATTAAGTTAATTGTATTTTTTTTTTTTTTTTGGAATTGAAAAATTCTACAGGAAGTTGAAGATTTATCTCTTTAGTTCGGTTTCTTAAATTCTTTGGTTGAATATTTCCCTCAAAAAAAATCTGGGAAATTTAGACCTCTTATTTGTTTTTTAAAATTAACCATCTTTAAATTATTAAAAATTTATAGATAATAAATATTGCTTAATAATTGAGATAATTATATACTTACATAATAAAATGTTATTTGATTATCATGTGTGATGATGGTTATTTTTCTGAGAATATTTCTATTGGATACCAGTATTTTTTTTTTAAATATGGCATCTTTTCTTTAATCTTAATTCAATATAAAGAAGAAAGAAAAAAATTATAGCAAGATATCTTCAAAAAAAAAAAAAAAATCTTATTTTTTAAAAATCATCAGAATTTTAAATGTACCCAATCTAAACCATTCTATCTTTAAAATTAATAAATCAGATATAAATATTTTACAATTTACAGATCAAATGAAATTTGTTACTATAAAAAAATAAATTACAGGAGCGAGCAAGAATTTTCAAAATTAAATGAAAAAAAACACAACCCCTCTAAAACTCTGAGTAAAAAAACTCAATTTTTAGAGTTTTTATTTAGTTTATATTATTTTTAACTCTCTTTTCTAACTTATTTTAACTTATCTTTTTTTAATTATTTTGTTTTGATATAGACAGATATGTTTAAGATCCAAAAAAAAAAATAAAGTTAGTTCAACTTTTAAGGCACAAACTTTCAACAAAATTTAAGGCACAAAAAAATCTCAAATTAAGGCACAAATTTTGTAATTATTTTTTTTACAATTTATTTTACTAGAATCTGAATTTTGTGCATTAATTTGAGATTTTAATTGTGCCTTAAATTTCGTTGAAAGTTTGTGCCTTAAAAGTGGAACTGACTGTATCTAAAAGGAAACAAATAATAATAAAATTAACATACGAGGTGTAAAAAACAGTTAAATTAAATTTTAACTATTTTTATCATTTTTTGACACTCTTTTCTTTATTTATTTGTTTTTTTTTTTAAATTCTTTTCTTCTATTAAAATCAAAATAAAAGATATCATATAATTATAATCTTACTTAAATTAAAGCTAGATTAAAAAAAATAAAGAAATAAAGAGTTTCATAAATTACTGTAAAGTACCTAGGTTTTTTTTAATTTAATAGGAATTTAAAAGAAAATTTCTCAAATTTTCTTTTTATATCTTAAATTAAAAAAAATCTAAAAAGTTTTCTTGTGTTTTTTTTGTTTTATTTGTGAAGTGTTCTAGGTTGTTTTTACTTTTTGAAATGAACAGAAAATTTTAATAAATTCTAGGTTTATTTAAAAAGTAAAAAAAACCTATAAAAAATCTATTATTTTTCTAAATAAACAGAAAGCCCAAAAAAAACCTAACTTTGGTTACCTATGGTTTTTTTAATTTTAGAAATAAAAAGAAAATTTAAAATATTTTCTTGTTTATTTCTTAAATTAAAAAAAACCCTGTTAACTTTTCTATAATTTACAAGAATTGAGTAAAATTAAAGAATTATCTCTATTATTTTAAATTAAGGAAAATCTTGACACTCTATGGATATCTATTATACTTCAAGGTACGCCATGGCACTTGATGAGACTTCCCAAGAATTTACACAAGAGATAAAAACCTGATAAATAAATTATCCACAATAAATAAAAATTTGATAGTCTGTGATTTAAAAATTATTTCTCATATTTATTTTTAAAAATTAAAAAGGCTGTTTTTAAAAAAAATCATTATCATTTTATCAGTATATTTTAGAAATAAACATAATACTCTTCTTTTCCAATTAAAAAATGAAAATTTTTAGTTCACATCCCAAAATATTTTTCTAGTTTTAAAGTTGAAGAAAATCCAAAGATCTTTATAACATTGTTTAGAAATGATATTTTTAGGCAATAAATTAAACTTCCTTAGTTAACTCTAAGACAAAATTTTTACTCCGATAATTTGATTGTAACAGTAATAATTAATATTCATTTCAGAAATTGAAATAAAAATTTTCATTTATTAATTGGAAAATAACAGTATATATAATTAATGCACAATGGCAGATTAAAAAAACAAATTCAAAATAAAAATGCCAAAAACAAAAATTTAATAACAATTTTAGCGAATATAATTGGGTTTAATTAAACAGAAGAATTAATTATGTAAATTAAAATCAAAAAAAAAAAGCAAAAACTGTCATTTTTATTGTAATTTTGATGATTTTTTGATTAGATTTCTTGCTCTTGTTTTTTGAATAACACCAGAATTTAAGACATATTCGAAAAGTTGTTGAATTGGAATTAATTGTTAGCATTTCTTCAATCGTTCAATTATTTGTTTAATATCATCTCTTTCATTTGGATCATGTGCCCAACATTTTATGATAATATCATAAAATAGATCGGTTTTCTTGATTTCAGGCCTGTGCCCTTTATAACCGACAAGCATAGGAATCCTTAAAGGGCTCATATTTTTAAATGGCATTCGTTGAGTAGAAATTTCCCAAAGAATTATCCCAAATGCATATATATCAATTTTATTTGTGTAATCACGCTCGTCTCTTAATAATTCTGGGGCCATCCAATTCATTGTACCTACAATTGTATTGAGATTCTGCGATTGGTGCAAATTGATAGTCTTTGTTAAACCAAAATCTGTAATTTTGGCATTAAAATTTTGATCAATTAAAATATTCGGGCTTTTGAGATCTCTGTGAACCAAATTTAAAGAATGCAAATACTGGATCCCGTGGGCGAGATCTAAAGCAATTTTAATTTTTCTCTTTTTTGAAATTTGTGTTTGTTTTAAATAGTATAGCAATGAACCCCGTGCACAGAATTGACCAACTAGCATTATATTTACTGGGTCATCAATACACGCGCCATAGAATTTCACGATACAAGGATGACTTAGCCTACACATCATTTTAACCTCACTAATGATTTCTTCAAGCTGGTTTTGAGAAAAATTTTTTGAATTAAAAAATTTGGATACAGCTACTCGATTTTCATTCCACCTTCCTTCATAAACATCTTTAAATGAGCCCCTACCAACTTGCTTAATTATTTGGATGTCATCGGAATTTATTTTTTGGAAATTGCTAAGGTCTTGATTAAGGTGGGCGAACACTTGCCCTATATTTGAGATCACTTTTTTTTTTGGTGAATTCTGATTCGATATAGATTTATTTAATCTTGTTATTAAGCTTTCCCTTTTGTATTCTTCCGCGAGGTCCAATAATGTTTTACCCTATAATTGATATCAAAAACAAGTAATTAAAATTAATAATTTACAATTTTTTTGGATCAGTTTTTAAAATTTTTCATTGTTTAATATTTTTATTTTTTGTAAAGTCTTCAATACCAATTCGAAATGGACAGCTTCCGAACCATTAAATTTCAATATTGTTTACACTTTTTCTAAAGGGTGAAAAATTTAAAAAAAAATACTAGTTGTAATTTTAAATCTAATCATGGAAATCTGTAAAATCTCTCTTATGCATCTGAAAAGTCGACAATTTTTCGAGAGATCATCTTTCTGATATTTAACATTTTTTGTGTTTAAAACTGTATCAGTCTTTTATTAGCATTTTTATCTAGTATTTTTGATAGTTTCCTTTTCCACTTTATTTTAATAATTGTATATCTCCCACGGTAACTAAAATCCAGAAAGTACTTGAGAATAGAGCGAGTTATTTATTTTTTTTTTTTTCAATTGGTTAAGGGATTTTTTTGATATATAGATTTTAAAACAAATACTGAAGCAACAAAACCACTTCAATATAAACTAAATTCCAAAAATTTGGACACAGTTTAAACGGCTGAAATAATAGCAATACTCCGATTTAGATTCAATTTTGGGAATAATTTTGATTTTATTAACTATTTCATTTTTTGTCTTTTTTTGTTTTGTTTTCATTTTCTTTTTTCCAGTTATGCAATCTGTTTTCGTTAGATCTGGAAATTTTTTTAGGATAGTTTGATAGAAAGTTTATTGTTGAGTTTTTTGAATAGAAAAATCCATATAAGATTGGTCAATAGTATCTAATCATTTGATCGATCATATTGCTAATAGAATTTCAACAAATTTACGAATACATTTTTTGTTCCGCTAGTTTCATTATTTAGGATACACTGTTTTTTTTTTTTTCTTTTTATATTTTTTTTATATGATTTGGATGAAAATGATTACTTATAAAAATATTAATACTCGGTAACTATAATGTGGTTTTATATTAAGTTTTGGAAAAATATAATAAATTGACATTTTTATGTTACCTATTTTTGATTTTGGGTGTGTTCAAATTTTTGGAATGGGGTTTAGTATATTCATCGAATGTTAATGTTTCGTTTAGTTTTAAAAATTCGAGAAAAAAAATTGAATAATCCATTTATTTTCTATGTATTCTCAAAGAGTTTTTTATTTAATTTAACCTCCATTCATTTTCATTTATTGATCTAACATTTCTTTTTTTGGTGACAGTTTGATTTTATATTTTCAAAATATAGTTTAGTTTACAACAAAAAACAATTTTAATTAAAACATTACTAAAGAAGAAAAAATATTTATTAACCAAAATAAACTAAAATTCAAAATTTCCAAAACAAAGTTAAATAGTTCAAACGATCAAAATAATACAATTTCATTCATTTTGGAAATAATTTTTAATTTTTGTAAAAATATGAAAATCATTTTTTCATCTTTTAGTTTTTTGATTTTCATTTCTTATTTTTTGAATTACGTAACTTGTTTCGTTCGATCGAAATATTTTCCCGAAACAATTGATATTATGTTCGAGTTAGTTTCTTCAAAATAAAGAACTCAAATAAAATTAGTTGATGGTATCTAACCATTTGATCCGTCAATAATCCTAATAGAATTTTTACAAATTTAGAAATATATTTTTTTTGTTTTTGGTCATCCCAAAATTTTTAACACACCCATGATTTATTAGTATTGAATAATTATTTATTTTTTGTTTTTGTGGATATTTTAATTTATAAACAATTGTTAACATTACAATTATTGAATGGTTCTAGTTTGGTATTTCTTCTAAAATTGATTAAATAAGATTTGTTTTTTCAAAAATTGAATTTTGGTGGGTTAAAAATTTTGAATTGGGATTTACATTTGTTAATTTGGTATTATTTAATCAATGATAATATAATTGTCAATGATTGATTCTACGAATAATTAGTCAACTTTAATTTTAAAGATTGGTTTCAAATTATTTTTTTTTGTTCTTAGCAGATATTCATCCAAAAATTAAAAAAAACCGAAATTGAAACAAAATACATTTCCAAATAATTAATTAATAAATAGATCCAAATAATAATAAATATACGATATAATATTCGTATATAAATTGACTTTAATATAAAAAGGGCAAGAACAATAAACAGAAATAATTAAAAAAAAATAATAGTAAAAAAAAAAATAATAATAAAAATAATAAAATTCACTTACTTGATTATTTCGTAAATTAATATCATAACTATATTCGAAAAATAAATCGATAGTTTGGTCATTAATTTTTTTATTATACATAACTAAAAAATTGAATGCGGTATTTTTAAATAGCTGGCATTGGAAATTGGGTTCAGTGCCATTTATTAACAATAATTTAATAATAGCTGGGTCTGCACTCGTTTTACAAACATAATGCAATGGTGTATATTTTTTGATAGCTATTCTAGAATTTATATGAACACCATATTTGATTAATAGTTTGACAATATTGGGTAACCCTGTTGATCTATTACAAATTAAATGAATAGGAGTTGTCAAATTTTCCACCTGGATATTAATATCTGCGCCCCGTTTTATTAATAATTTTAATAATTTGATCGAGGGATTTTTTTGTTCACATGCTAAAAAAAAGGGAGATTTGTCATCTGAATTTTGGCAATTTATTTTTGCGCCCTTTTTGAGAAGCAATTCTATGATTTCAATTTGGGGGTTTTCCTTCTGACAAAGATAAATCAGTGGTGTGGAATTGGTATTATCTGTACAATTTATTTTACAGTTATTTTCAATTAAAATCTTTACAATTTGAAAATAAAGAGCATTCCTTTCTTGTCTTTTCTTTGGGTTCGTTTTCTGTTTCTTTTGACAAATTAAATGCAAAGCTGTTTTTTTATCATTTTTGTTTGATAAATTAATGTTGACTTTTTGTTGAATCAAAAATTGTATGATTTCCAAATCTAATTTATCACCTTTACAGTAATGATAAAATGGAGAGGTGCCATCTCGATCTAAAGCATGAAGATCACCATTGTATTTGGTTAAATATTTTAATACCTTTAAAGACGCCGGGTTGGTTTTGTTTTGGAAAAATAGATGCAAAGGTGTTTCTTTTCGCATATTTTTTTGATTTAGAAAATTTGAATCCTTTTTGATAAAATATTTGATTACTCGATAATTTGTTGCATTGTAATAGCATAATAAATGAAACGGTGTGTTTTTGATCTGGTTTATACTCATCATTTCTGCGCCATAATCAATTAACAATTTGACGGTATTTAAATCAACATTGTTTCTGTTGCATAGAATATGCAAGACGGATTTTTGATTAAAATCCTTTGAATTAATATCAATATTTGATTCGCATAATATTTTGATTACTTTGTTTGGCGGGTTTTTCTTTTTCGCTAAAAAATGTAAAATGTTTTGTCGAAATTGATCCTTCGTGTTAATAGCTGCCCCTTTTGAAATAAAGTATTTTACAACATTGATTGGACATGGTTCTTGATGGCATAAATAATGTAATGCAGTCAATTGTTTATAATTTTGCACGTTAATGTCAATACCTTTGGACAAAAGGTATTCAATAACCTTGATTTTTGGTTTATGACGAAGACATAAATAATGAATTGATGTTGACTGATCATCAAAAATAGTCTTATATTGTGCCCCGTTATCAATAAAAAATTTGAGAATTTTCAAATTGGGTTTTTTTGAACACAGTTGAAAAAAATATGGAGAAATGTCATACAAATTTGTTTGACATATATCTTGTCCATTTAATAATAATAATTTTATGAAACCTAATATATATTTAATAATTTCCTTTTTCTTTTCTTTTGGATTAATATTGTTATTATTTGAGTTGATATTTTGATTAATATTTTTGTTATTTGTGTTGGTATTTTGATTATTGTTATTATTGCTACTTTTGTTGTTGTTATTAGTATTTTTATTGTTATTGTTGTTTTTCTTGTTGTTGTTGTTGTTGTTGTTGTTGTTGTTATTCTTGCTGTTGTTGTTATTAGCATTTTTATTGTTCTTATTAATATTACCAAAAATTTTCTTTTTTTTTGAATAAAAAATTGAATTTAAATTTATTAAATGGATTGGATATAATCTACAAGTCATTGGTGTGTTCACAGATATTTTATTTTCTGTTAACACCTTTTGGATTATTTCTAAATCAATTAGAGTATCTTCGGAAAATAAACAGATGATATGTAAAATATTAGCTTGCGATATTGGTTCAACCATTTTGGTTGTTCCATATTTTGATTTTAAATTATTAAAATTCCCTTGTAGTTCCCTCTTTAATTTGTTCACATTTTTTTTTTTTAATTGGGAATAAACCCATAAAGGAAGACTAATTTCTTTTTTTTCTTTCTTTCTTTCTTTCTCTATGACCAAAAGCGAATTAAGGTGTAAAGCTAACAATTTTTTTACAACATGTAAACGAAAATACACACCCAGAAAAAATAAACTATTTTGTTGATTCTTTCCACAGAGAAAAGGGTTGGATCCCTGCTTGATGAGATAATAGACAGCCTTTTTTCTGATTTTATTCAAATGGATTTTTTGACAGAGGCTCATCAATGGTGTTTCACTGTAGCCATACTCTTTTTCCTCAGTATCATCTAAGATGTTTAGATCCGCTCCAATTGAGATTAAATATTTAAAAGGACGTAAGCTTGTCAATTCTTTTGTGAGTGGGTTTTTACAAAGCCAATGTAGTGCAGATCGATAAAATTCTTGATCATTTTTTGTAATACGTTCTTTTTCTTTTTTGATTAATTCTAATTGCTTAAATTTTGTATTAACATTTTCTTTTGTAAAATATTTTTTTAAGATCTTTGTTAATTGATCTGGTTTCTCTTGTTCATTTTCTTTCTCTTCTTTTCTTTCTTCTTCTTTTTCTTCTTCTTCTTCTTCTTTTTGCGTTTCTTTCTCTTCCTTTGTTTCTTTTTCTTTGTTTTCTACAGATTTTTCTTTTTGGACTAATTCTTCTTGACTTTCTTTTTCTTCTTCTTTTTTTGGGTTTGTTTTTGTTTCTTCGTTTTTACTTTCTATTTTTGTGAGTACTTTGCTGCTCATAAATTCTCGGTTTTTACAAAAAATCGAAAAATTAACACAAAAAGGATCTCCAAAAAAATGATTTGAAAATCATTATGGACAATATTTTTGAAGATTGGGATTGTGGTGGTAAATACTATAAAGTCAAACATTTTGATTTTTGTACCTTCTTCAAATTGGATCTTGAAATTAATTCTTTTTACATTTAATTGATCTGGTTTCTTTTTAGAATTCAGATAGCTTGTTGAAAAATTGTTTATTCCAATTTTTTTTACTTGTCCAGATTAAAAAACCAAATAGAATGTGAAGTTAAATTGTCTTCTCAACTTTGAGAAAAGTTAAAGGATTTGTCTTTGTTCTTATCTCAATAATCTCTATCGACTTTTGGTTGGGTTATTTTATTTTTCTAGGTAAAAATTATTATAATAATTTTCAGGAAGGGAGCTTTAAATTATAAAGTCAAACAAAACAACTGTTAAAATAAGCAATTTAGTTTTAAAAACTAAATTGAAAATTACTAAAAATAGTGGAAATGTTAACTTTTGAGATTACACCTTATTCTTTAAGGAAGTAAGTACATTTTACCATTTTGAAATTTTTTAATTGTATGAACATTACTGAACAAATATTTTTTGAGTTCCAACAGATATTGAAACTTTGAAACCAAAACACCATTCACTGCTCTGTTTGTGAAAAGAAAGCAAACCCAAATTATTTAAGAGTTGAATCTTTCATTTTTTGAGAATTTTTTTGGTTAAATTTTTGGATCTAGAAATGTGTTTATATGAATGTGTGAAATTAATCAAAGAGTAAAACCTAAAAAAATCGACACAAAAAGGTATATACTTTATAACAAATATTTTCTTTTGAAGACCAAACACAAAAGATCAACTTTCCAAAGAAACTTGTTGAAATCAAAATTGATTAAAAAAAAATTGACAAAAGCCTATTTTCGAAGATTTGTTATCTTTAACTTCTTAGTTTGTATGAATCCAAACAATTTATAACCTTGAATTTCTCCCCCATTACTATTTATATATTTTTCAAAATATTTTTTTATAAATTTGCTTTCAAAATTCTTTTTTTGAAATATTTTTATCAAACAAAGCCAAAATAAAGGATACTATTTCAAAAATTAAAATAAAGGGTTTAAATTATAGGAACCAAAAAACAGTTACAAAATATCCAACCGAAAATAATTGGAAAATTTTGAAAAAATTTAAATGAGATTTATTGTAGTCAAAATAAAGTGTGCAAAAAAATTTAATGCAGGTTTCGAAATAAAAAGTGTGTTTTTTTGTTATAGTTGACCTATACATTAACCAATGAAAGAAACTGATAATAAACCCTAAAAAAATATGGTACCGGTTTCTTAAAGTTCTATTATTTTAGAAGAAATTCTAAAAATGAAGGATCAAATTGCAAAATTTATCTCAAAAAATAGAGTAAAAAATTGATAAAATTTTTATCCTCAAAAAAATCAAAAAAAATTCAAAAAAATTGAAATTATTATGGAAAATTTTCAACTATTTGAATGAATAATTTAAATTTTACTTAAAATAAAAAGTCTTTTACTTTCAAAATTGATTTGAACTTAGGTATACTATTTGGTAGTAGATTGGATGTTGCCTTGATACAAGAATAAAAAAAAAGCAGGATAATATTTTGAAACACAGATTATAGTTGTTGAGCACGCTTTATTTTGATCACTGCACATAATAATTTTTAGTTCTCGATTTGATGAAAAGAAAATAATTAAAAAATCAAACGAATTCGTCGGATAAACCTTTATTTCTGATGAATAATTTAATAGCTATCTAATTTTCTGAAGGAAATCTAGAATTTGATGAATAAAAAGAAAATAGGATTATTAAATTCATTTTAGAAATTCTTTTACAGTCAGTTCCGCTTTTAAGACAGAAACTTTGAACGGAATTTAAGGCACAAAAAAAAGTTTCAAATTACGGCACAAAATTTGGAATTTTTTTATTTTACAATTTATTTTACTAGAATCTGAATTTTGTGCCTTAATTTGAAACTTTTTTTTGTGCCTTAAATTTCGTTGAAAGTTTGTGCCTTAAAAGTGGAACTGACTGTAGAAAAACAAAGTAATTTTTTAATCAAACATTTTATAAATAATTTCCATCAATAATTAAAAATAAAATCAAATAAAGAATAAACAATTGTATCAAATGATACAGATAAGATCAAGAAATAAATGATTTTTTATTATTTTTGATCAATTTTTTCATTTTTTTGAATTCGATTTTTTAGTTGGTATGAAAATATATTGTATTAGGATATATTCCCCACTCATATTTATTAAAATATCAATATATTTGGTTATTGAAATGATTTGAAGTTTTTCAGGTTTGGATCAATGATGGAAAACATACTTTGAAAAATGTGCGTGCTTTCTAAATAATGCTTATTCTAAAAAAACTTTAAAAGGGACAGTAGGGGTGACAAGAATAAAAAAAAAGAGAGACAAAGAAATATTTATCTATCATTTTATGTTTTACTTACTGTATGATATTTTGAATTGAAAAAGTAATGTTTTAATACCAATTGAATTGGGGAAATAATTTAACTGAATATAATTAAAAATATTGAAAAAACGAAACATTGGTAGTATCCTATGATTTTTTTTTTTTGACGATGTTCTCAAATCAATAATACAATTGGGATTCAATAGTTGACCTTCAATTGGGGATGATTTATTAGTAAAAGTTTAATCAATCTACCAGCCAAATCGATTACAAAATAACATTTGTCTTTTAAACTGATTCACCATTTAAATTATTTCCTATTAATTCATTTTTTCATTTTTTTTTTTTTTTTGGTTGAATAGCTTTGTGCTGATCAAATAATCTACTTACCATATTTGTATATAACATGTGTAAAAAAAATATGTCAACTTATCAACCCAAAAAAAAACAGGGTTTTTATAGTACTCTATTTTTTTAATTCCATTTATTTATGAAAAAGTTAATCCTTTCAATTAATTTTGTTAATTGGATTTTTTAAGGTTTTTATCCCGTTTTTAACTTTTTTTTTTCAATTACATTTTACAGATAAATATTATTTGTTTTAATAAATATTGTTTTGATTTTTTTGTTTTCTTTTTTAACATTATTCTGAGAGAGAAACAAAAAAAAATTTTTTTAACAAAACGAAAAAAATTAAAATAATTTCAAATCAATTACATATTTTTCTCAGAATCTGTATTTTTATTTTTATTTGAAATAATCAAATTTAGAATAAAATTATTCTTGAAGCTTTTCGTGAATTATGTCATTTTTTACTCAAAATTCATAATTTTTTTTTTTATTACAAAACTTAGGGTGTTTGGGAAATTCCTAAAAATACTCATAAATAGAAAAGAATCAAATTCATATAATAATTCTAAATACTTTTTGAAGAATTTTTAAACTACACTATGGCTCAGAGATAAAAGTTTATTGTAAAATACAATTTTACAATAATAAAAAATATTTTTTTTTTATTTTTTTTACTAAAAACCCTCTGAAAAGTTTTTTTTTTTTTTTTTAATTTTTATTACCTTTTGAATATATTTGGTATGTTAGTACCTGTATGTGTAATTTAGGGTATGGGGGATATGGTAAGGATAGAATAAATTAGTAAAAATCTATTTTATCTTCTTTTTGGATGTGGAGTTAAATCAGATATGGCTTGTGTTGGCTTCTGTACATTAGGATACACAGAATTGGAAATTATTCATTTATTTTTGGATTGAATTTAAGCTATAAAATTCTGAATGATGATATATAAGAACAAATTTTTTAACAAAGAAATTTTCTCTTATTTGTTAATACCATTTAGCAATGATTAAAAATGTTATAGGTATTGTGGATACCAATGATTTTCAAACTAAACAATTTGAATACTATTCCTTAAAATTTTTAATTTTTAACTTTTTCTATAGGTTCAGCGAAAAACAGTATTTTACGAAAAAAACTTGAATTTTAAAATTAAAATTCAGTTTTTTGGTAGTTGATTTTCTTAAAGGTTGTTCAAGGAGTGTTTTTTAGTCGTTAAATTTTTTTTGATTATTTTCAATTTTTAGGTGTTTTCAGGAATATTTGATAAATACAAAACTTATCAAGACTGTTGCAATGATTCTTGAGAGTAATTTTCAATGTATTGTTGAAGAAATATTTCTTAATTACAATTTTTTATTGAAGTTTTTTTTTAATTTTTTGAAAACAAGAAAACTTATTTTTTCAGACTTTAAACAATATTTTTTTCGCTTAATAAATCAAAATTTAATTGATAAATTGTATTTAAAATTCTGTCAAATATTCATTTATTTAATCTCATCTATACCTCAATTAGGGTTATTTATTGTGCTTGAAAAACGTATATTTATAATTAAAAATATTAATCAAAACTTAAAAAATAATTTCTTACAAAATCAAGACTTTTCAACCTTAATTCAAAAAAATATTTTAATATTTTCAAGAATTAACTTGATTTTTAATAAAAATAATAGATGAGTTCTTTTTTTTTGCCATATTGGTAATATGTGAAAATTTTAATTCATAAAATAGGTTCCTAAGTAATTAATTATTAAGAAGTGGTTCAGCAAGATAGTTTATCAAAGTTAAACCAGAAATTACATACAAAAATAGAGTGTACAATAGAAATATTTATCTTCCTGAAATCATATTATATTTGTGTTTTCACAAGTTCTTGATAAATTTTATTGTTAACATAAGGGAAAGTCTTAAAAGTAACGTTTTTTTTTTTTTTTTTTTTTTTTTTTTTTGAAAATAATAAAAGTTGCCATTAAGGTTATCTAATATATCTATTAAAAGAATTTTGAAAAACGATAATCCTAAGAAAAAAACAATAACCATATTTTAAGTATTCTCCAATACTTATTATAACTTTTATTAATTCCAAAAAAAAATTATCAATTATAAATTTTATAACATTTTCTTATGGTTAGAATAAAAATTTTCATGGTCACTTAAGGGGAGATAACATCGGATAGTTTCAATAATATTGAACTTATTTTTTACAATTGATTTTTTGTTAAATTGGTGGTAGGTGGGAAATGGGTAATGAGTGGTTCTCTAAAATCACGTTGACCTATCAATTACAATATTTTTTTCATCTTTGTTTTAAATATAAATGGAATTTTTCAACAATTATTAAGGGAATAAAAAATATCTAATATTTGGATCAATTGATTACAACTTTTGTTTTTTATATTGTGAATTTGTAGAATATTAAGAGTTAATAATAATTTCAGAAATATTAAATAGTGTATGCAAAAAAAACTACGAGATAATCTAATTTATCATTAAAAAAATAATGATCAACCTTTAATTGATTTATTATTAAAAGTTGAATATAGCTAATAATTCCTCCTTACCATATTAAAAAAATTAAAAAAAAAAAGAGTTTTTGGGTCTTCATAGAGAGATAAATTTTAAATATAGTTTGTTGAAAAAGGAAAAGATCGGTAAAAATCTGAAACAAAAAATTAAAAAAAAAAAAAAATGTTGAATATTTTATTTCTTTTTGTCTCAAAATCAAAATTTAAATTTTTTTCCTTAACTAATTAAGGCATAATGTACTAAATGTGTTAATATTAGAGAACGGATATAGGTTGATCGTAAAAGATAAATTTATCTCAACTTTAAATAGAAATCATAAATTTAACTAAAAAATAAAAATAAATTCTATTTATATCTGACTAATTTTTAGTTTCATTTTCGTTCTATTTTTTATTCGGGTTCGGATTCTTGTTCGGGTTCTTGTTCGGGTTCGGATTCTTGTTCGGGTTCGGGTTCGGGTAATGGTTGGAATTCGGATTTAAGTTATTCTGAATGTGATTCTGATTCTGATTCTGATTCTGATTCTGAATATTAAGAATTGATGAAGCGAAAGTTTTGAAAATTCGATTTGTGAATATTTCATTAATATTTTGATTATTATTGTGGTTACTGTTATTGTTATTGTTATTGTCATTGTTATTATTAAATTGAAAAAGATTCTCAAAGATTTTAGTGTCAAAAAGGTTTCCTTTTAATAAGTTTCTCAGGTCTGAGATTTCTTTACATAAATTTTCATTTTTATTGCTTAATGTGACCAATTCGTCAGAAAGCTCATTATTCCTTTCTCGAAGTTCCTTTGTTGTTGTCTCCAGATTGGCCACATAGATTTTTTTTCTTTCACGGCTCTTTTTGGCATTGATCCTGTTCCTTTCGAGAATAATCTTTCGGCGACTATCTTCGTGTGTGGTCTTTTTTTTCTTTTTTTTATTCTTCTTGTTTTTTTTCTTTTTTTTCTTCTTCTTCTTGTTCTTGTTCTTCTTCTCCTGATGTTTTTTTTTATTCTTTTTCTTTTGACTCATTTTACCACTTTTCGAAGACTTTTTTGCTTCATCATCACCATCATTCCCCTTGCCCCTGTTTTCCACTTTGACTATTTTAGTTGACACGATTGTGAGAGCTTTACGGTTAGGGCGTGAGATTTTGATCAGCACTTTTCTTTTTTTAAAACCAGAACCAAGGACCTTCGAGCCACTAGAGGTCTTCTTAAGATCACTATCACTCTTGCTACATTTAGCTTGAAGCAAAGTGCCTTGAATCTCTGAATCTTGTTCTTGGCCTTGTGTTAAGGGCGCGACTGTAGTTTGGCTTGCAAGATCAGTTTTGTCCTTTGACGCAGCTTTGGATCGCAGGGAACCTTCGTTTTGGGTCCCACGTGAAGCCACAAGTAAATCGGAGCCTAGTTGTTTCCCTTCAAGCAAGCCATGCATTTGGCCTTGTAGTTGATCGTCACATTCCAGAGCACGCTTCCTCTCATTCCCTAAGATTTGGCTCTTTTGCTTGTCAGAGCCAATCCCAAAATCAATGGGCTTCATAAGATCCCAAAGAATCTTTTTGTCATCGTCGCTACTGTCGGCGCAATCAGACTCTTGGGAAATGAAGGTGTTGGGGATAAGAAGGTTGCTTTTCGTGTTAGTGCTGGGTTGTGCTTGTGTTTTGTCTTTGGGTAATGTGAATTCAGTTTCAGAGTTGTCAGAGTCTGAATTATTAAAAAGCGTGTCGGACAAATTAAAGCTTGGCTCACAAATCGCGTCAAAGAGTTCCTGATCTAAATTGGATGAAAATATATCGTCAAGCATTTAGAATTGTGGTTTTTGTGTTGATTAAGAAATTTTTTTAAACAAATATTTTGTTTGATGAAAAGTGGTGGTTGAGTTAATTGAAAGAATTTTAAAAAACTGAGAAAGAAAGAAAGAAAGAAAGAAAAAGAATTTTTAAAAAGGATTTAAATCATTCCAAAAATTAAATAAAAAGAAAATGATCATTTTTCTCTGAGAAAATTTTTTCTTCCCATTAATTTTCGACTGACGTCACTCGTGTCTTTAGTCGAAAAAAAAAAAAATTACACCGTTTCCCACAACATTTTCCTGGTCATGTGAACACTTTCAAATTCCATGTAGTGGAATTTATTTGGGTTTTGGAATAATTTTTCTATTTTTATCCTTTTATCATTATTTTCATTGTTCAATATTTTAATTCTTGATTATCTCTCACCGAATATTAGGATACTTTTCATTTGTTAAGTGTACCTTTTCAGTACTTGGTTTTTCCTTTCGTTTATTTCCGTTAATGGCTTCTTTTTTGGCTTGAGAATAAGTGTGATAAATCTCTGTTTTTTTTTTTTCAAAATAAATTTTTAAGATCAGCCTTTTTTGAAAAAAAAAATGAATAACCTTCCGTAAAACGACAACAAGAAGAGTACAAAAACCGAGGTCACTTTTTTAAATTCACTACGCGTTGTTTTTGGAAATTATTTCAAAATTTGAACGGAATAACAAGATCAAAAATCGGTAACTTTCAATTAAAAAAGTTTTTAACTCTTTTGAAAAACTTTTAATTTGAACACTTTTTGGCTATTCTCTTTTCTGAGAAACATTTTCATAAAAAGAGTTTCAGGTTTTTGAAAGTTTACATTATTTATTATTTGGTACTGATAAATTCAAAGAAATACAGCTGTTTTAGAAAAGTGTGTACCAAAACTTTTATTAGATGTTGACTGAACTGATTACAATATAAGAATTAGACAGTTTTAAGCAATATTTACAAAAATTCGATTCCACACTTTTTTAAAAATAGCTCAACCTAAAAATTGTTGATTCATATTCGATTTTATATATTTTTTTACACATTCTTTGATTAATACATGATATAACTTTAAATCTGAAATAATTTTATAAAATTTATTTGACTTTCAAAGGATAATTTCTCTTGAGTTGTTTTATTTGTTGAGTTAATTGATTTCAAAAATCGAAATTGAAATAAAAATTTAATTAAATAAATAAGAATTTATCAGGAAATTTCAAAAATTTGAATGATATTTAAACCGTTATCAGTAGAAATCATTTTTATTGAACCTTTTTGGGATTTAAAAACTTTTAAAGGAATAGAAATTTATAAAATTTTGTGAAATATCATCTGAAATTTGAATCTTGTTTACTGTAAGGTTGAAAGTTTAAAAAAATTCTTGAAATTATAATCAAAGCTGGTGTTATTTTGGTTCTGGTGAAGTGTGTGTTCCAAATGAATTCTTCAGACACGCAACTAATACTAACTTTTTTCTTGTTCAAGCTTCTTACTATCTTTTATTCAACGATTAAAATAAATATTTTTGTTAAAAAAACTAAGTTTTATTTAGATTTTATTATTAATCTCCTTGAAAACCTAACTTACCCATTCATTAGAAAAA
Source organism: Anaeramoeba flamelloides (assembly GCA_027625915.1). Classification (NCBI taxonomy): domain Eukaryota; family Anaeramoebidae; genus Anaeramoeba; species Anaeramoeba flamelloides. The sequence continues at coordinate 23,091,528 of JANTQA010000023.1, forward strand.
CAATTAAGAAGATATTTATCGAATCAATTTTTTGTTTAAATAAGTTAGTTGTATACAAGAACTAATAACTAAATAAAATCCGATAATTGTCTCATATATCAAATAACTCTTAATTAGAAGTGTGTAGTTAGTGGGTATTACTAGAGAACAAAAATAAAAATCTAAAAACAGTTTTTTTTTTTTGAAAAATTAAAAATTATTTTAATCTTTGAATAAAAGATTACCCTTGATAAAAAAAAATAATATATTGTACCCTATTAATATTTTTTAACCAACAAAAAAATAAATTAATACAAAAGTAAAACTAAATTGGAAAAAATTGTTTTGTATTATATTTATTTTTTTTTTTTTTACTTCTCCTGAAACAGGAGAAGTTTTGTTGAGTGCTGTAGAGTACCTAGGTTTAATTTGAGGTGTTTTATTTTATTTATAAAATCTATCGATTTTTCAAATACATCGAAAACCCAGGAAAACCTAATGACGCTTTTTTTAATTCGAGAAATAAAAAGACAATTTCAAAAATTTTCTTTTTATTTCTAAAATTAAAAAAAAGCTAACAGTGGTTTTCCAGGGTTCAAAATAATTTAGTAAAATCAGAGATTTAACTCAATTATTTTCAAATCCTGGAAAACCGAACAACTGTAGGTAATTTTTAATTTGGTCATATAAATGATATCTATTTTTGTACTTTAATATTTTAATTATTTTTCTTCTTCTCTTTTTTTATTTAGTAAATTTTCTTTGGTTACCCCTTTATCCCAATAAGTCAATAAAATAAATAAAAATATTATATTTATTTTCACAATTCCTTCAAGTTTAATGAAAAAATTCTATTTTATTTTTTTTAGTTGGTTAATATTATAAAAAAAATTTTTAATTTTAATTATTTTCAAATAAATAAGAAGAAATGTAAAACTTTTTATTTTTTATTTTTTATAAAAATATTTAAAAGGAGTATTCTTCGACAATAACAAAATATTTTTTAAAATATTCTATTGGTGTTATTATGTACAAATATAATTTTGTATATACAATGCGTGAAAAAATTCTGATTGGATAAGAAACATATAAATAGATAATTTTTAGTAAGATTATTTTTTTTTTTCCATTTTTTATGAAAAAGAAAATAAATTTAAAGCAATATACAGCCAATTTCACTTTTAAGGCACAAACTTGCAACGAAATTTAAGACAGAATAAAAATCTCAAATTAAGGCACAAAATTCAAATTCTAGTAAAATAAATTTTAAAAAAAAAAATTACAAATTTTGTACCTTAATTTGAGATTTTTTTGTGCCTTAAATTTCGTTGAAAGTTTGTGCCTTAAAGGTGGAACTAACTGTATATATTTTACATTTTAATAGATTTTGACCTTATTTATTATCATGGCCACCATAATTATAAAATAACATAGTTTTTATTTTGAGTAATTATTAATTTAATTTTTTTTTCCCCTCTTTTTTTGAGATAATTCTTTTTATAAAATAAAAATTGATTTATAAAAGAAAAAACGAAAAATTCTTCAGAATAGTTTAACAAGAATAGTTATAATTAATAATTTAACAAATAATTTACAAATTTTTCTCATAAATTATTTTTTTATTATAAGATCAAATTTGATTTTACAAAATACAATTTTATAGAAGATATTTCGGAATTTAGGATATTTTATCCTCAAAATTTAAAAGGAATTTATTTTAATAACAAAAATGGTTTAAATTGATATGAAGTTACTTGTGAATAAAGCCCAATGGTTTGTGAAAAAAAAATTGAATCTATCAAATATACCTGAAAATATCCGAAAATCCAAATTACAAGAAAAGTTTTCAACCACTGTAAAACACTTTTTTAACAACTCCTAATAAACTCCAATGTATATATACTAAGTTTAAGGGTAAAATTGGCATTTTATCTTTGAAAATTTTTTTACCTAAAAAATTAGAGAAAGCAAGAAATTTTTATTTTGGGAAATAGTATTCAGACCATTTTGTGTGGAAAGAATCGGTATCTTAGATGACTGTAACATTTCTGATAATTTTCAAATGGTATTAACTAAATGAGAGAAATTGTAATTATATGTAAAATTTCAAATTGTATATCATTATCCATAATTTTGTTATCTTAAATATAATCAAAAAATAACCGAGTAATATATAATCGTAAAATACATACTCTTACCCTACACAAGGTAAACATAGCCACACTTTATTTTACCCCCTAAACCAAAAAGAAATTGGTTTAACCAAAACATACACATACCTTACCTAGTACAACACATACCAAACTCATACGAATACCCTGATATAAATATACCTTTATCCTAATAGATACTAGTATCATCGAATATACTTAAAAAGTTGCAAAAAACTCTTCATAGGGAGTTAAAGTAGAAAATTCAAAAAAAAATATTGTTTCAAAAATTAAAATTCAAAATTTACTGTTAAATTGGGTATATTAGCACTAGGGTTTGTTAGGAGTTGATAAAAAAGTGGTTTAAAGTGGTTGAACTTTTTTGGGGATTTTTGATTTTCTGGTATTTTCAGGGATATTTGATAGATTCAATTTTTTTCTCACAAATCATTTGGTTTTATTCACAAGAAACTTTTATCAATTTAAATCATTTTTTTTTGCTATTTTTTGTTTTTTTTTCATCTTTTGGATAACAAGAAAATGACTTTTTCCAAACTTTTTTAATAATAAAAAAATTATTACTTAATTGCTCTAAAATTTATTGATAAATGTGTTAAACTTTTATTAAATTTATATTTATTTAATCATTTCACCCCAATTAGTTTTTTTAGTTGATATTTTTATTGAAATATACATATCTATAAATATAAACTAAATATTTTTCTTTCATACTTGATACTTCCCCACTCTAAACTAAAAAATGTGTTTCCAATTTTCAAGAATTGACTTGCTTGTTAATAAAGATAATTAAGTTACCTTTTTTCTGTTTTATATTGGTAACATGCAATTTTAAATTTCAAAAAATAGACTAAAATTCATAAATTGTTTATATGAGGATAATTGATCCATTTCTTCAAACCAAAACACCATTTAGAAAAAAATTATTTACAAGGATCTTCTTTACTATTTTTTTTACAAAAATTTTAATAACTTTAAGTTTTTTTTTTATTATTATAATTATTTAAGAAAGGCGATTAAACAAAATTACTACAGATTTATCTTATGTTTTTTTTTTAATTTTTGAAATAAATAGAAATTTCAAGTAATTTTCCTTTTATTTCCAAAAGTAAAAAAAGAAGTAGTTATCTTTTTGATGATTTAAAAGAATTGGGCAATTTCTTTGATTTTCCTCCATCCTTTTGAATTCTAGAAACCTACAGTGAGATTTTCTTGCGTTTTCTGTTTATTTGGAAAATAAAAAGATTTTCGTTGGGTTTGTTTGAGTTTTCTATTTATTTGGAAAATCAGTTGAATTTCATGATAAAATAGAAAACCTCAACAAAACCGAGTTACCTCATAAAGAAAATACAAAACCTCAAAAAAACCAAACAAAAATCGATTTATTTGAAAAAAACCCAGAAAACTTCCTAAATAAAAAAAAAAACCTCAAAAAAAAAACCTAGAACACTGAAAAAATAAAATAGAAAACCTCAAGGTAACCTAGGTATTCTATGGTACTCTACGAAATTCTAATGCACTTTCTGAAAAGATAATTTTATTAAGAGTTTTTTATTATAGCAATAATATGTATAAGATTATAGTTTAATGGATATTTTTTCTTTGAAAAATGAATTAAATCAATTATTTTTAAAAAAGAAAATAAGAAAACAAAGAAAGAAAGAAAAGAGATCAAGATAAACACAAAAAAATATATAAAAAAATAAAAAATTAAATTTAAAAGTTTAATTTTGCTTCCTAATAGTTGAATTGATTAGTGATTTTTTTCCTTTTATATTAAAATTTTCTGGATCGTTAAAATAATTTGTTGTAATAAAGAGTTCTAAATATTTTACCAACTATAGATAAAATGAAATAAATTTCTTTATAAAGTTTTAAATTAGAATTCTATAGAAGTGTTGGATCTATAAAGTTGAGATTGTTTTAGAAATAATCTTCTTGTTGTTTTACTCATAATTTTTAAAATTTTTTTTTGAAAGTTTCACTAAATCTTGTTTTCGCAAAATCCCAGTACGAAGAAACAACTAGACTGCAAAAACCCAGATCAAGTGCCAACTTGATGGATTCTAACTAAAGTTGGATCTGTGGTTTCTTCTTTTCTATTTCAAATCTCTTTAGTTACTTCAGTTCGCTTCAGTTTCTAGAGTTTAGTTGGATTCAGTTCTCTTCAGTGCATAAGTCCAGTTCAATTTGTTTAAGATATAATCAGAATGAGTTCTTGTTTCTTTCAAATCTAATTATCAACCGGTTTACCAGTTCTCATAATAAAATTTTCTTCCTTTCTACATTCTCCAAACACTTCAAAAAAATAAAAAAAGGAGAGAACGAGCACAAACAACCCAAAGAGGAATTTGGAAAAAGTAAAAGTTCTAAAAAATCAAAAATATTTTAACTTAATATTTTATTTGTTATATTAAATCTAAGATTATTTAAAAAATAATTATTGAATTCATATATTGGTTATTATTATGAAATTAAAAAAATCATTTGGAAGAAATTTTTTTAAATAAATCATGAAGAAAAGTGGAAACCAAATCGTTAAATGTGTTATTCGATGATCGAATTGAATAATGTATTTGCTTTGAGGATTGCACAACAGCAACCTCTAACATGACAAAAACGTTATTAACCATTTTAATTGAAAAATATAAGATTTCAACAAAATCTTGCTTCGTTTTATCGATGAAATATATGTTTTTTTGAGAGAATTTATCAATAATGGTATAAATATCAGAAATTTGTATATCGCCAATTTCATTAACTGTTTCGTCCTCTTCGTTAATCTCTTTCCATCTTTGTAAAAATTCCTTTTTTGAGACTTTCCCCTCTTCAGAAAAAAAGATATTTAAACTAGCTTCAACTTGGAAAAAATTTATTACACTTTGATATCTAGCAGCAGCTTGTAATATTGTATTTGGCTGATCATTTTGGATGTGCTCATTTACAATTGGACATAAGATACTTGTTTCTCTGGTTTGCTGTGGCATTACAACATCATTCAACATAAATCCACTTGGCTTTAAGCCAAAGGTATTTTTATTCATTGCTAATGCAAACTGGCCAATTGGGAAAGTGTTATGATTGGAAACAGAAAGATCAAAGTATATTTTTTTATTTCTTCTTCGAAAGGCACCTTCAATTTTCATCCCTTTTCCATTTTTTGGATCTAACAATAATTTTTTTGGTTCAATTTCAATACTAAAATCTTCAGTTTTATAATTTAATTCGCTAAAAAAGTCCATTTTTCCTAAGGACTCTCCTATTTCATTTTGATTAGAATTGTTATTTGAAATGGAACTAATTTCGTTAATTTTTGATTCAGAATTTGTTTCAATCCCTAGATTTGTTAAATCAATTAAATTTCCAATTGTTGGTGTTGTATTATTATTTGTATTTGTATTTGTATTGATATTTATATTTATATTTGTTGTGTTTTTTGTTGATTGAATTTTTTCAGATTTGGAATTTTTTTTTTTATTTTTATTAACTTTGTCTTTATGTTTCTCTTTCTCTCTCTTTTTCTCTTTTTTTGTATATTGCTCTTCATCACTATCGTCACTATTTTCAACATCTTCCTCTGATGAATCACTTTCTTTAAGATTGATTTTAACATTATACTCAAATACTCTTGGGGGTTCATGATAAATACTCGATAGAGTTGGAATATTCCTTAATAATTCTGTTAATAATATTTGATCATATTTAAAAGTGGATGAACTAATTTTAGGCCTTTCTTGGAGAACAATTTTTTTTGCAATCTTTGGCGATGAACTTAATAATCTCCAATAAATATATCCTCGATCTCTTAAATCAGAATCATTTATTTTTTTAGTTACTAAATCTAAAACCCTCACAAGTAATTCTTCTGATTCTTCACTTTTTTGTAAAAATAATTTAATCGTGGATGTTAATAATTGAAGTTGAACTTCTCTATTTTCCTCGACAAAGTTTTCAATTAAACTCTCAAGTAATTCTGTTGCATTATCAATGCGATCTGCATATTCTCCTAAAATCCATATCATGGCACATTTTGCTTCATTATCATCCAATTTTTCCAAATTTTCACACAATGATGTAATAATACTTTCATATTTATTTGGATATTTTCTAAAAATATCCTATAAATACCGGTTATAAAAATTTTTTTTTTTTTTTTTTTGTTTTGTTTTTAAGGAAAATAAAATTTTATATCAAATATGTTAATTAAAATAATACATTAAAAGTATTTATGTATGATAAAAGAAAAAAATTCAATATTTAAGGATATTTTTTGATGAATTAGTTTTATAATTATGATAATTTGTGATAACTTGACAATTTTGTTTTTTACAAAATTTGGAAAATTATAATTTTTGTACTATTTGGGGATTGTTTTTCAAAAGAAAAGTTCCATTACAACCAAAAAGAATTCAAAAGATAACCTTAAGGTAAATATATTTAAGCTAATTGGTTTTAATTTTGTTAAGAATCAATTTAAAATTTGTTAATTCCAAATTTAGGAAATTATTATTTTGAGAGTAGAGTTTAGATGCAATTTCAATAACTTGTTATTTCAATAGTTTTTATCTTATGTTTTTACGATAAGAAAAAAAAAAAGAATAAAGCTTAATTTTAATGTTTCATAGAAAGTGTGTATGTAAAAATTAGATGAGAAAGCTCAAAGTTAAATTTTTATTTCTTCAAATGTAAAATAACTAATAAATACAAAAAGTTCTAGAATCCTTTTTTGGTCACTTCTCAAATTAATCTTTACTCTTCATGTTCAAAAATCAAAGCGAAAGCGATCTGTATTGTAAAATTTTAATTCATTTTTCAGAGAAAATTCAATAAAATCCATTCATAAAATAACTTGAATACAGAAACACTAAAATTGAAAAAGAATGAAGATTTACAAAAGTGTTTCATTTAAAAAAGTATCAAGATTCCACTAAACTTACATGTCTTTAAAAATGTTTGGAAAAACAAAAAAAAATTGTAAAGCTTTTAACAACTTGGATTATCTTGATAAAACAAATCTTTTTAAACAAAAAAATACAAAATATCTTGTAAAATCTTCATTTTAATAGTTAAAAAGAATGTTTTATATTTTAATACTTTTTGAAAAAGCAAATCATAGAAATCACAGAAATCATAGAAAATCACAGAAACCTTTGGATCTCAAATTTTGATAACTTTTTGATTTTTATTTCTAACGAGTCAATTCAGTAACTTTGGTCTTTTTCTAATTCTAAATTAGTGATAGAAAGGTGTATCTGAAAAATAGTAAACTTTGAAATTACTGTAAACTTGAACATTTTAGAATTGGAATTGAAATTGAATTTCTAATAAATTAGATCTTCAGGTGAGATTTTTAATAAGTCCAAAATATCACTTTTTTATACTTTAAAAAATATTTTTGTTTTTGAGTCAAAAATACTTGTTTATTGTTACAAAGAAAATTAATATCGATTTTTTTTTTTTTTTTTTTTTTGGGGGGGGGATTTGAAGATGGTCTTGATTTAAGTGAAGATATAAAAGTCTTTTTTCTTTGGAAAAAAATTATAACTGTATCAAATATATTAAATTTAAAATCAAATCTCATATTATATATACACCGATATTTTTTTTCCCCAAATATTGAACAATAAAGAATTTAAATAGATTAAAAATGAATCATGAATAAAAAAAAAAAATGGAATTTTTGTTATTTTGTATACTATAAAAGTATTAACTTTTTGAAATCAAAATTTTAACTTTATAAAAATCAGATACAATTTAATGATCTAAATTATTTTTAATAGCGTTTCAAAAACGAATCAACTATTTATAATTATCAGATTATTATCTTTTATCCAAACTATATTATTGAAACTAAACATATTTATTAAATTTTGAGAAAAACATTAATTAAAGTTTAATTTCAAAATTCTTATTTAAAATTGAAAAAAAAATGTAAAATAAAGTCTATGCTTATTATTATCCCCATCATCTTTATTTACACTCATTTCAAAAATAAGGTCACCAAAAATTTTATTATCATCCACTAATGATAATATAAATGACGAATTCTTTTTATTAATAATATCAAGATATATTTTTAATTTTTTTATTATTGTTTTAGAAAATTTTGATTCACAAATTTTTCGATTCTTTTCATATACCCGATGTCATTACGTTTTCCAGGATTAAAGAATTGATCAAAATCTCTCAAAAATCAACTCAATTCTTTTAAATTCTGGAAAACCATTCTCATCTTTTCTGTTTATTGGGAAAATCAATAAATTTTTCTAATAGTAAAGAAAATCTCTGAAAAATTGAGTTAGGTTTTTTTTAATTTTTATTTTGGTTAGAAAATCAAAAGATTTTCAGAATAAAACAAGATTTAAAAAAAATCTATTCACTCTACGGCACTTGACGGTACTTGATGGACACTTTTCATTAGTTTTTTTTTAATTTTGAGAAATAAAAAAGAAAATCCAGAAATTTTCTTTTTTATTTCTCAAAATTAAAAAAAAACTAGACAATCTACAACACGACTGTTTGAAAGAATTGAGTAAAAACTTTGCTTTTTCTCTATTTTTTTGAATTCTGGAAACCCAGAAATTTTCTTGAGTTTTCTGTTTATTTGGAAAATCATTAGATCCTCGGTAATACTTTTTTGTTTATAGATTTGTTGTTTGAGATACTTTGGATCTTTTTTTTTTCTTAAAGTATTTTTTAAAATAGAAAATCCTATGCAATTTTCTTGTTTTAAATTTTTTAGATATTGTTAAACTTTCCAACCAGTAGAATTTTCCAATTTGGTTATTCAAAACCCCTTAATTCTAAATCTAATAAATTTATCTCCTCAGTCTATCAATTAATAAAAATTTGAAAAAAATTTTGTCCTAAGATTCAAAATTAATTGATTATTTTACCAATTCTTTCAAGGAAAAATTCTATTTTTTATTTGAATTAAACCGTAAGTTATTTTATTTTTATGTAAACTCTTTTTCAGTCAAAGGGGCCCAGTTTTATTGAAGAAATAGAACATATTATATGAATTTAATTCATTATTCTTCTCAAAATAAATTTTCAATTTTTAAATCTGATCATTTTTTCTCATTTTGTTATTTTTTTTTTTCTTCTTCTATTTTTGTTTTTTATTTTCTGTTTTTTTAAAAAAAGTTAAATTTGAAAAACAAAAAAAAATGTTTAAAACTCCAAATTAACATCAGAAAAGTTAGGTTTTGTATGTTTTTTTAATATTCATATATTTATAATTAAAAAATCTTATTGTCAACAATTTTAATTTTCCCAAAGAAATTGAGAAATTTTGCACGAGACGTTCCAATGAAAGGGACCCAAAAATTTTTTTAACATTTTTTTTTTTGGAAATTTATGGTTTGTTCAGCTATTTCGTTTATAAATCTCAACTCAAATCCGAAGTTTATTATTTCTCTTATTTTTAAACAATCTTCTATCTGTTGGTTGATTCTTAAAAAAAAAGTGAATTTTTCATTTTTAGCTCTGGGACACTGAGTGAAATGGAGTTTAGTTCTATAAAAAAACGAGAAATATCCAATAAAGATTCTATTTGTGATACTTTGTCTTAGTGCTAGTTATCGGTGGTATCTGTTTTTCTTTTATCTATTTATTAATAATTTTTGTTATTATCTATTTATAAAAATAAGACACTAATCATATCTTAACAAATTTTTCTTGTGATTGAAGTTTAAAAATATTGAAATGTTGAATTCGATTAGAATTTTTAATATAGATGAACATCTTTTAAATTCTCTATTTTTCATTTTTCTTGAATTAGTAATGATTTTTCTGGAATTAATTTTTTTTTTTGTTTTTAAGCATTCTTTAATCTTATTTTGTGAATTTATATTAGATCTTTGAGCATAATTATATTTGTATTTGAAGGTTTAGTGTAATTATATTTATATTAAGCTAGCATTAAATATAATTTAATTAATTCGGGAAAGAACAAAGGTTAATGTTCAAGAAAAAACTTGAACAATGAAATAAATGAATTTTAAAAATGAGTAAATTTTTAAAATCATGAGTGGAAAAAAATTGGGTAAAACAATAAAGAAAGAAGAAAAAAAGAAAATTAAGGAGTGTAGAAATAAAAATGTTTTACTCTGGCGACAATAACAACCTGCTGAATAATATAATTGACTTTAGTTTGAATTAATTCTAAAAGAGCTTTGACGCAAATTTCTGTTGCAGGGGGCAATTTCAATGCACATCTTCCAATAGCACGAATTGATTTTTTAACAAATTCTAAATCAACTTCTTCTGCATACAATTTCAATTCTTTTAATACAGCTCTCACATTTCTTTTTCGAACAAGCATTACAATAATTTCAATTTTTTCCATTTTGACATAAATGGGATCCTTATATTTACAAAAAAAGTTTCTAATTTCATCTGGGAGCATTAAAGGGAACCTTTGAACTATTAAATTGATATTTCTTAATGCCACGTATTGTATTTCAGGATTCGGAGAAGCCAAAAGAGTAACTAACGAGGAAGCTAATTTTAAAGAATACTTTTTTAAGAGTTCTCGGTTTGTGACACTATGCATCATATTTAAAACAACTCTAACTGCAGAAAGGACAACAGATGAATTCGGGTGAGATAACCTTAAGAGTACTCGATCAATTATAGACTCGGCTTCTTCTTCATCTTTTGGTGCATAAGTTGAAATTGAATCTAAAATATAAATTTGTCCCCATGTCGTGGCTTCATTTAATGCATTCAAGATTTTCGTCGAATCGTCTCTTGTAATCACAAAAATGGGTTGCTTGACAATTCTATTGATTTGTTGTAATACAATAAGCACATTGGAAACAACCATTGGGTTTGAATCACCGATCAATTTTTTTAATATTTTAATAAATCCTTGTGTTTTTACTAATTCTGGATTTTGATCAAATAATTTAATTACACAGACCACTGCTGTTTTTCTCACATACGCTTCTTCATCCTAGTTGTTGTTTTTGTTATTGTAGTAGTAGTTGTTGTTGTAGTAGTAGTAGTAGTTGTTGTTGTTGTTGTTGTTGTTGTTGTTGTTGTTGTTATTATTGTTGTTGTTATTATAGTATAACCATAATTAATATTTGGATTTTAAAATTAAAATAAATTAATAAAGAAAAAATAAAATGTTATAGTTCTAAATTTATGTATGATTAAGTTAGGTTATTGTATAATAAGAACAAAAACTATTAATAATCAATACTATGAATCAAAATCATTAATAATATTATAATTTTGGTTCATTTAATATTTATTATAAATAATCCTTCGAATAATTTATCTGAAAAAGTATATTATTTTGTCATATATTTCTTAACGAAACACAAAGTTTTTCCAATTTTTTTTTTTAATACAAAAATTTTTATAACTCAATATCCTGGTGATATTAAAGAGTAAAAATGGTTTGTATGATTCTATTCGTATTTTTTTTTGGGTATTGAATTTGATTCTCTAATTATAAACGAAAGTTTGTAAAAATAATTGATCATCTTTTTTCGAGTTACGATCAAGCAAAATTATATTGTTTTTACAGACTACAAATCCTTCAAAAATGGTAGTCATTTTAAAAAAGTGTGACCAATAATTTTTTTTTTAATAAAGTCCCAAAAAATGTCTCTATTGAAGTTTGCCAACTGTTTTAAAGATACTTTTGTAAACAAGTTTGTCACAGTTTTGTCGCTCTTTTTAAAAAGTACTCTACTTTTTTTTTAAATAATTTTTTTTGTCTTATTAAAAATGATTAAAAAAATCTTCAAATCTTCCAATGATTATGTATTTATACCAAGAAAAACGAAATTTTCATGTGGTTTTATTCTAAATACTGATAAATTCAAATAAATTTGGTAAAATTTTTACTTCAATTTCCCATTTTGTAATCTCATATCAAGAACCTAACTTTCAAAACAACTCAAGAGAAAGAACTTTTTGAATCCCAACCAATTTTACAAAGTTTTTTAACATTGGAAATAATAAAATACTTTCTCCAAAGCTTGTGTAAAACAATTTTTAAAAATGGAAAATGAAGTGAAAATTTTCAGATATTTATTGGAATTTATCAGTAATGAAAATCAAATAAACAATTATTTTTGAATTTCTCGTTATTTATTCAACAATGAAATTGAAAATATAGATAACTTGTTTGAATATTCAAATAATTTAGATCGTGGAAACAGTAATTAACGAAAACACAATATTTTTAACACAGTTAAAACAGTTAAAAGAATCACAATAATACAATTTCATTCAAATTGGAAATAATTTTTAATTTTTGTAAAATATGAAAATCATTTTTTCTTCTTTTAGTGTTTTTTTTCATTTAATTTTTTGAATTAGCGAAACTTGTTTTATTTTTATCAATACCTTTTCCCAAAGGTTAATATTAGGTTAAAGTCAAGTTCTTCCAAATAGAAGAACTCAAATAAAATCAGTTAAGAGTATCTAGCCATTTGATCGATCAATAATTAGTTGTAAATTAAAAAAATTAATCCAATACATTTTTTGTTAGCCCATCTCCAAAATTTTTAACACATGAATGATTTATTAGTATTGATAGTTATTTATTTTTTGTTTTGTGAGTATTGTAATTTATAAACAATTGTTAACATTACAATTAGTGGATGGTTTTAATTTGGTATTTCTTCTTGAATTGGTTAAATAAGATTTTTTTTTTTCAAATTTTGAATTTTGGTGGGTTAAAAATTTTGAATTGGAGTTTAGTTGTCTGTAAAATATTTCAAAATGAAGTAACTATCATTTTCGAATTAACTAAGCAGAAAAAAAAGGTTTCAAAGAGAAAAAATTTTTCAAATGGAAAATAATTGTCAAATCGATTTTAATCGATTCTTTTAAGTTGAAAAAAGCGATCATTTTCAAATATTATTTTAATTTCTTTTTTCTGTTCTTCATTTTAAAACAAAAAACCAAGTCCAAAAATTAGATTGATTATTTGGATTAAAATAGAAAAATCAAAACAACAAATTAAACCAAAATTTAATCAAATTTAATTTTTAAAATTTGAGATTTCATTTTAAAGCTTGTGGAAAACCGAATTTTTTGGGAATTTTTGTTACTCTGATTTTTCCTATTCATGTGATATTGACTTTAAGATTTTAACAATTGGTATTAATCTAGTTTAAGTAATTTTAGTTTTATATATTATTAATTGATCAGCGAACAATAAGTCAAAAAATAATTCAAAAATTTTCCTTTTCTCAACCATTTTTCAATTAAAATCTATTTTACCATTTTTTTACTGAATGATAAAAAAGGAAAATTTTTATTTGAATTTCCCAAATATTTCAAATCCATTTTAAAAAAAGTGAGTAAAATAAGTTTTTCAAAGTATTTGGTTCACTCTTTTAAGCGGTTTTAGTGGCATTCTTTCAAGTATATGTCTCACTTTTTGAAAGTTACTCTTGTAATTATTACTGATAAATTCTAATAAATTTCAAAAAATTTTTAGTTCAATTTCCATTTTTATAAATATTCGAACTGTTACTTATCAAACAGTCCTGGATAAAGAATATTTTGAAGAACAACTAATTTTACAGAGTTTCTTATCACTTGACTCCATAAAATTCTTTATTCAACTCTTGAACATAATAATTTCAAAAAGGAAAATCAAGTAAAAATTTCCAAACATAAATTGCAATTTATTAGTAGTTAAAAAATCTGAAAAGATCTTGAAAAAAGCAATTGAAAATGAAAATTGTAGAGAGTTAACAAAGCCCTTTCTTATTGAACTATGAGCAAAAATTCAAATTTAATAAACTGAATTTAACATACAGAAGAAAGAAAATATTTAAAATTATCAAAATATCTGTTTTTTCTCTTCTTTTCTAATTCTTTTTGGGATCTGCTGGAGGTTTGAATAAAATTTTGTGCTGATGAAAAAACATTAAACCATTAATTTATGATGAAACTAAGGAATTAAAATCAATGTTTGTAAAAATTGAGTTTTGGGTTCATAATTTACAAAAAAGGGAAGGTAACAACAAAAGAAAAAAAAAAAGAAAAAGGAATAAATTGGAAAGATCAAATATTTACATTTAAGCATTTTCGAAGTGGCTGACAAAGATACTCAGTTACACCTTCAACTTTAATGCATCCCATGGTACGTAATGCAAGAGCTCTTACTAGAGGGTTCTCATCTTGTGTGTCCTAAAGAAAAAGTTTTTTTTTTTTTTTTTTTTTTTGTTTTTTTTGTTTTTTTTGTTTTTGTAAATACAGACAAAGATTTTTAATGTTGAACAAATTGAGGGAAAAAAAAGCACAATGAAAAAGGCGATGATTCAAGTTAAAATGATAATTGTGCCCCAAAATAAACAGTTAACAAAAATGGTTCTAGTTAGTTATTGGCATTGCAAAAAAATGAAATAAAAAATATAAAAAAACAACAAAAAAGAAAAAAAATATTATCAAAAGAGATCTCTTTTTGGAAAAAAATTTACTTTCACTAAGGTATTAACGACAAGAATGGACAAATTTGGTTTTTGTTTTGCATATTTTACCAAGTATAAATAGACAAGTTTCTTGATTTCAAAATCTTTTGTTTCGAGGCAATTTAAAACGTCTGTAAATAGTGATGATACATCCTTCCCAATTGTCATATAAGCAATAACTTCTTTAACCGCTTCTTTTTTTTTGCTAACACCATTCTCTTGTAACTTTTGTTGTAATTCTTTTAATTCGCCTTTAACAATCCCTTTTTGAAACATTTTGAATATGTTTGAAAAATAAGTAAAAAATGAATTGAGAAGGTCGTTTTTAATCGAAATTTTTGTTCTTTCAATTATCACTTTTCGAAAACCTTTTTTGTTATTGGTAATAATAATTATCTTGGTTCTTCGATTTATGATTTTTGCTTCTATTACTTTTCAAACAGAAAAGAATTAATAGCTGGTATTTGTATTACAAATGGGAAAGTTTTTCACTTCATTTTCCTTTTCCTTTACAAATAGAGATCGATGTTCAAAACTACAAACCTACTTCTTTGAGAACTCAATTTAATAATGAAAAATCTGGAAGTGTAAACCAAGTGAAAAAATTTCCCATTTGTAATTCAAATACCATCAATGTTTTTTAAACAAAAATTAGGAAATCATTTGTTATTTAGAAGTAGAACATGATATTTCTGGATTTTACAATACACCAAAGAAATTAATAAGATGTTTTTTTATTAAGGTATCAGTAAAATAAAAAAATCTTTTCATAAGTTTAATAACAAATTAGAAATAATTTCCAATATCTTGAAATTGAAAAATAAATTATAAATCTGATAACTACAAAACATGGCTTGCTGTTAATTCTATTTTCAGAAATGAATTATGTTTTTTTAAAGTTTGATCCATTTTACCCTTTTTGAAAAGATCCCAAATTTAATATTTATACAAATAATCCAAAAAAAATTATTTTCGTGATCAAGATAGAAATCTTATTGTCTATGAAGAAAGCGTACAAAAAATAAACTTTATAAATATGTCCACCAATTTATAAAATATCTCCATCTATAAAAATCTTCTTAATTTCAAAAAAGTTACAATATTTAGAAACTTTGAAAAGAATATTAATTTGGTGATTCAAATCTTAAATTTCCAATCAATTTTTTCTTTTATGTTAAATAAAAATATATGAGAAAAATAACTATAAAAGTTAAAATTCTCCCAAAATAATTTTTTTTAAACCTGGAAAATTCAAATTATAACTCTAAGAAATAAACATTAATTAAATTATTTTTAATCAATAATTAATAACCCAATCGTTATTAATTCTGTGAGTTGGTAATAAACCAAAGATTTAAATTATCAATAGTATTTACTTTTATTCCTCAACTTTTTAAATATTTTCCAATATACAGAATTAATTGTAAATAATAATTGTAATAATAAAATAACGAATATAAGGAAAGACCTTGTTTCAATGATAGAAATTTATTATTTATATACTTGAATAATTGAAAAAAAGTATAACTTAAATTTCAAGAAATTTACTAAATATTTATAAATAAAATATACAAGATCAATTTTTATTGGATTATCGAGAATTCAAATATTTGATTTATTATTCTTGTATTTTTATTTAGATCAAAATTTCGAATTTTTTTGAACCAAACGAACTCTAAGAAATTACTCAAACTGGGAATTCCTGTTAACAAAAAAGGTTTGACAAATTATTTTTTTTGTTGTTTTGATCCAAAAATCCAAAAAAAAATCAGATCAAGACTTTTTGACTGGGAAATTTCTATTGGGAAAAATGAATTCTTTTAAAAATGATATCTAATTATTTTGATATTAACTAATCTGTTTTGTTTTTCAATTTTAATTGAATCTTTGTGAGAATAAGTGCTCTGTTGAAATTGAGAAAAAAAATAAATAAGAGTTGCTAATCACTTAACAAAAAGAAAATATAGAAAATTAAAAAGTGGATTAAAATAAAAAAAAAAAAAAAAAAACATCATCTTTAATATCAATTTATATTAATATTAATTCAAAGAAAAAATATTTTAAAAGATTCGTTAAATTTCTTTGTTTTCGATAATGAAACAAATAAATAAATAAAAAATATAGTTTAAAAGAATATATTAATTAAAATCAGAATCTTAATCTGAATCAGATTCCGAATTTGATGTTTCGGAACTAGTTTCATTTTTGCCCTTGTTTTCTGAAGAAAAGTTTGATTCATTTTGGTTATGATCTTCTTCATCATCTCCATTGTTGATTTCCTTTTCATTTTTTGTTTCTATTTCAGATTCTTTATTACTATCATTATCTGATTGATTTTCAGTTTGATCATCATCCCCCCTGTCCTCAACCAAATCATCTAATTGGATGTTCCTTTCTCCTCCAATTTCAATATTTATTTGGTCTAAATCAATTATCATATCAGTATATTGTTTGGATAATAAAAAATTGGGATAACTACCAGAATACATTAAAAAAAGAATTTTTTTTTTTGCTTCTTCAAAACATGATGAGTTTGTTGGGTCTTTTTCGACTAATTCGGTTGTTTTATTTCTGATTGAATGGGATAAATTTACTTCAAGTCTAGCATTAACTTGTACAAAATTTTTAATTATTTGTTGGCAATATTTTTTTTTTTTTGATTTTTTTTTTGGATTGATTTTTTTCAAAACTTGTGACTGCTTGGTAAAACAATAGATTTTCAATTGAATAATCCAATTGTAAAAATTTAAAAAAATATTTGGATTTTTTTTTATCTGTTAAAATGTGTTTAAATTTTTCAATTGTATCCCCACTCTCTTCATTTTTGTTTAATTCTTTGTTTGAATTATATGATTTTCTCGATAACCATAGAGGATATCCTAAAACTACCAAGTATTGCCAAGTAACCAATGCTCCGAAGGTAAATTCCCATAATGTTTTCTTATTGTTCAGAGTGTTTCTGGATGCCATTATCGCTATTGACAAAATGCATGCTGAAAAGATCATATATAATTGATTGCGGATTTTGAAGTTGTCTTTGATTTTCCAGATTTTAAATAAATAATATGAAAATAAAACAATGTGAATCAAAGAAACTGGGATTATTAAGGGGAGAAAATACGTCCCGAATGTACAATCGCCATTTGGTTTTCTTTCGGTTTTATCCTCTATATGGACAAGTGATATAATTATAAGCATGAAGATAAAATGGAAAAGGATTGCAAAAAACATATATTTGCCAGAGATTTGGATCCTTTTTTGGTAAAATTTCTTTTCAACTTTTTGAAATTTTTTATCAATTTCGTCTCCATCATCTTCTTCAATGATCCCTTCCCAGAAGTTTGATTCACCCACAGAGTTTAAAATACTGCTTTCATTGCCTTCGAGGGATTTTGCAATTGTTTTTCTTTCTCTGCTAGTGCTGGTGGTACTATCAGTGTTCACATTTTTGATAAATCTTTTGATGGATTTTAATTTTTCTCTATTAATTTTTTATTTATGATAATTGTTTTTTTATTTTAATTTTTTGTTGTTTTTGAATAATTTTGTTTTTTTTTTTTTTTGTTTTTTGTTATGTTTAGTTTTAATAGATTAATTATCCGGGTTATTAAAAATTTTGTAACTGAATAAATATTTGATTTCTTTGATTTAACAAAAGAAATAAGAAAAATAATTTTTTTTTATAAATATTCTAATTCACAATTATTAATATTTAGTATATGTGATAAAATATTATCAAAAAAAGTTAGTCAAATTAAAAAAAAATATCAATAAAAAAATTATTTTTTTTTTAATTTTATTGAATGTAAAAGAGGTAATATCAAAAAATAGAACTCCCTTGTTGACAGAACCACAAAATTTTATTTAGTAATTTTTACATCTAGTCTCTTTTTCAAAAATTGTGACTCACCTGAAATAATAAATTGAAAAAAAAAATTTATCCTTTAGTATTCAAGAACAATTAAGGACTACGTTTGGTATTGAAATTTGATGCCCCGTGTGATAAAAGATGATTCTGTCGGTTAGTAACTCTGGCAATTATTTATTCAATGAGATGTAAGTAGAAAAAAAAGACATTTTTTAACTCGAGTTGTCTCTCAGCGTATCTCAAAATAACAAAGAAGGTTGCGAAAAAACAGCTTTTGGAGAAAATAACTTTTTAGGTTTAAGTGGCAAACCTGGAGACGATGATTAGATGCTTCTTTGATTTATTTGTGATCTGTGAGAGAAGATGAGAAGGTTTGCTACTTTCACCTAAAAGTTCAAAATGGAGAAAATTGGAAAATTTTGATGAATTATTGTTGAAAGGTTCTTTTTTATTTCCAAACAAAGAACAAATTGGTTAATAGGTACGATAATGTGTTTGGTATTATATCAAATCCACTAAAATCCTCATTTCCAAAAATCGAAAAGATCATTTTTTCTCAGCTGACACAATATTTTTTTTTTAAATAAAAAAAACTGACTAATTTTTGCAAATTTAATTTTCAAAAGATCCTTGAATGAAAAGAACCACCAAATCTTTCCCACAACACACCACGCCAATTTTCCTCGATACACCAATTGGGATTTGAGAGAAACGATCCAAACGAAGAAAACTTTGACAAAGAAATATAAAAAAAAACAATATTTTGCGTTTAACATGGATCATGTTGTTCCAAAAACAATTCGAGGAGACAATTTCCTTTTATTCATGGTGGGAGATTTATTCAAGGAAAAACAACAAGAACCAAACAAAAAACAAGAGAAACACTCAACCCCTTTTTTATGGATTAGTCTAGTTTACGAATTACTAGAACAAAACAAGGAACCCAACATTCAAAAATCTTAGAGAATTGTGATCTTCGAAAGTTAGAGTTGTTTTTTTGTTTGTTTGGACTGATCTTCGTTTTTTATAATGATAAAAAATCGTGATTATTTTTCTTTTTCATTTTTACCATCCTTAACAAGGGTGTTCGAGTTTACGTATCTCAAAATTTCTTTTTCATTTTTCATAAAAAAAATGACATAAAATGATTTTTTGATCCAAATTGGAAAATATTTCCAAGATCATTACTCTGTGTTTTAAATGAGATTGGGTCAAAAGGTGTTGAGACAAATTGATCAATTGCAAACGTAGTTCTTAATAACTCAATATGATTTGTAATTCACTTTTAAGTCATTCTAAATCTATAAAAGCCTGATATATTAAAAATTAAAAAAAATAAAACCAAAAACTAAAAAAAGGTGAGTCACAATTTTTGAAATGAGCATTACAGATTTTTTATTACTGAACTTTCACTGAAAAAAAGTTTAACAACAATATTTTTTATGAATAATTAAATCCATTTTCAAAGACATTACATAGTCTCAATTTTCTTAGTGATTATTTGTCTTTTCGAAGATCTCTTTTTTTTTTCCACATGATCTTTAGCAAAAAAAAAAAAAAAAAAAAAAAAAAAAAAAAAAAAAAAAAAAAAAAAAAAGAAAAAGCAAAACTAAAATTTGAAAAATTAGAAAAAATGATTCTGATCCAAAAAATTGAAAATATTTTTTTGTTAAGAATATTGGAATAAACCCTCAAAACAACTCCCATTAACATTATAAAGTGAGTCAAAAATTATGAAAAATAGTTTATTATAACTTTGACGGTATTAGAAAATCAAAGGAGAAAAAATAAATTTTTTATTAGTAACTGGGATTAAAACAAAAATTTTGAATTACAAAAAAGGAAGTGATTTTTATTTTTTTTTTTTAGATTGTCTTTTTTATCACTTTTTTCAAGTTTATTGACTCTTTGTTTTCAAATAAATTGTACAAAATGTTCATTTAGCTTTTCAAAATTTTTTTAATAGATCAAAGTCAAATTTCAAATGGTTAATTCTGAAAATCAGTTATATTTGTATCCCTTTTTAAAATTGGGTATTTTGATGACTGGATTTAATTCTTTGGTGATTATGTTTTTTTTTTTTTGGAAGGTTGAATGAAAATTTTGTTCCTTTAATTTTTCAATTAATAGTATTTTAAAAAGTGTGAACTTTTGTTCGAATTAAAACTTTTCCAAAAAATATGGTTTGAAAAAAGTGAAGGGTTTTTTTTAATAAAAATCAATTTTGATTTTTTTCGATTTCTTCCCTAGATGAATTTTTTGTATGTTGGGAAGAAGAGCTGGAATGTAAAATGATAGTGTGGTTAATTTCTAATACTGGAGATACTGAAACACAAAAACATGGGTAACTTGAAAATAAAAACCAAAAAGAAAAGGTAAAAATATCAAAGGTAAAAATATCAAAGGTAAAAAAAGAAAATCAAAAAAAAAAAAAAAAAAAAAACAGTACGGCAATTAAAAAACGAGCCCTAAAAGAACACTCATGTTCAATTATTGAAACAAACCAAATTAAATTAAAAGTATCCTGGGTGTGATTCTGTGTGTTATTTCTTAATTCAAGACATTATTGGTTTTTTTTCTGTTTTTTGCCAATTGCTTTTAATGTAAACTCTTTTTAAATTTCTTTTTCTAAACCCCTTGAAATTATTTTTTTTTTTTTCTTTTCAATTTTTTGTTTTTTCTTTTTAACTATGAAGAAAATTCGGGAATACATTTGCTTTGAATAATGATGAAATCTATAATTTTACACTTAAATTACCTTTAAGGGGATTTAAGTAAGGACATTTAGTGTGTAATCTACACTTCTTCTATAATAAAAAAAAAAAAAATAAAAAACAATTTTTCTGGTTTTTCTATTTTAATAAAAGCAAATAAATAAACATATGTGTAGGGTGGGGCGGAATAGAGGTTATCATAAGAATAAAAGCTATTTTAAAATTTTTGATTACTCAATTTTTTAAAACTTGAATTTTTTCAAAAAACTCTTTACTTTTTTAAAACTTTTTTTTTTTGGAAAAGTTTTAATTCGAACAAAAGAATCGCTTTTTAAAATAATTAACTTCAAAAAAGTGATTAAAAAGACAATCTAAAAAAAAAAAGAAAAAGCTCACTTTTATAAAAATAGCTTGACCACCAAAAAAGCAATGTAATATCAATAAACTAAACTTTAATGATTTTAAGATAAAAAAAAAAATTAATAAAGATAATACTTCTTTCTAACCATATAGAATATAAAGATGATAATCGAAAATTAAAAGTTGGTTGCGGATTAATCAAGAGAAAATAAATGGTTTTTTCGACTTTTTAAAGCCAATAGAAGCAATAAATCAGTGGTTACTATATTAAAATGGTACCGTTGTTTAGTTACTTATTTTCAAATCTAATGGTCAAACAAATCCCTTAACAGAAAAAAAAAAAATCCTCATTTTTAAGGACTATGTTTCCAGTTAAAAAAGGCAAAATTGTTGATAAAAATACTTCCTCAAGGGTTGCCTAATCACAACTTAATTTTAACATGAGAATTTCTTTGACTAAAAATGGGTTGTTTTCACAATTTTCACAATTTTACCCTTTCTTAGATCTTTAAAAATTATTTGATTTTAATATATCATAATTTCTCTTTCAAATCTATAAGCACAAAACAATTTCTGTGGCCGTTCTAAATATTGTTTTTAGTTGCGTTGATAACAATGAAATGTTTTAAATTTTGAATTTGTACTTGAAAATCTCTATTAAATTTTTTTTACTTAAATTTAATAGAGATTGAGAAAATTTTTTACCAATTACTAGATTTGAAAAACCCTGTTTACCTTCAATATTAAACATATTTCTAGATAAGGGTTCCTTCTTGAAGAAATTGGTCAAAAAAAAATAATAGAGACTAGCCCCTTAATTTCTTTTTTGAAAATTTTCATTCAAAAATCTGTTTGGAAAAAAATTTTTTTTTTTTTTTGTGTTGATTGTAACTTTGAGTAATTTTTTTGATCCAATTTCTTCAGAAGAAGTATTTTTTTTGAGAAGTGGATGTAAAATAACGCAACAAATAAACTCTCCCAAGGTGAAAGTGTTCTCCTTGTAATTCCAAATTTTTTTTTCGCAATATGTACCCCAAAACGAGACTTCTTCACAACATATTTTCGCATGCTCTAAACATTATAATTTTGAGTTTTAAGGGTGAAAAAAGAATTAATTTTCGATCTGTTTGAAAATTGGATTTGTTTTTGACTTTTCCATTTCCAATAAAATTGTTTCTTAAAAGTCGAACTTTGTAAAAACCATTTTCAATTCTTTTGCCTTACGACAAAATTATAATCGAGGAGGGTTTTGTTTAACATAACAAAATATGCTGCCTAACACGAAAAGGGATGTCAACAACTTAATTTTTTGATGGTAAATTATTTTGAAAGGTATTTTTTTTTTTATAAAACAAAATTCCAAAAATAGTCAAAAAGAGAAAAAAGATTTTAGTCTTACTTGTTCAATAAATATATAAAGTGCACTCTCCAAGCTTGTACAATAAATATCCAAATTGTAAAAGTTTGATGAAAAAATGCGACAGTTAGAATTGTTTGGCACGAATAAGTATGGCTGTTTGAATTTAAATTCACTAAGATTAAAAAAGAAAGGCTAGTCGCAACAGTAAATATTGAAGTCAACGTTTTGGATCGAACCTATATTAGGGTACAAATTTGTGGGTGTTTTAATTATTAAATTTTGATTGTTGTCATACGTACACCATGAATTATTTTTGATGGGCAAATTTCGATACGTTGTAAAAAAAAATAGAAAGGGAAAAAGGCTTGGTTAAATCTTAAATCGATTTCTATCAAATCAATAGAATGTAAATGATAAGCAACACAGGAAATAAAAAGTTATAAGCAAAAGGATTGAAAGTTACATTTATGGGCGAAACATTTCGACGCTTCATAAAAAAGTAAAATAAGGTTAATTCAAATATAACAGAGATCCCAGACACAACGACTAATAATATAACTGAGTTGTCCATCTTTGTTGTGCTTTTGAATCCTTGAACGAAATAATAATTGTAAAAAAAAATGATGAAAGACAATAAATACTTTGATCTTTTCAAATTTGGGTTTTGTGGGGACGGACTTGTACTTCTTGGTGAATAGCTGTTGAATTTTTTTTAATAACTTTTGGGAATTTTTACTTTTTCAAACAAACAATCAAAGTCTGATCTTAATAATCGATTTTTTTTTTCAATATTTATTTTTCACTCTCCCTAAAGTTGTTGGAAAGTTACACACACACATAGTCTTACAGTTTTGTCAATTTTGTTTTGGCATTTATTTTTCCAAATTTAAATCGTAATTAATGTGCTGAAATCTTTTAGACAAAATCAATTTTAGTCTTATTTTAAAAGTAAATAAGACATCAGATCTATTAGCTTGAAAATGTGAATGTCTTGTCAAAAATGTGAAAAAAATTTTGGAAAAGTGTTAATTTATCAGAATTAAAACCAAGCTTTCATTTAACACTCAAGAAACGAGACTGATTTTTTTCGATTTTTGTTCACTTTTTTACAAAATAAATTCTGTTTTTAAAGAGTGTTTTACATGATCAACAAACACAGTGACTGATTTAAAAATAGTGATTGAACTTGATACTGATAGAAAAATTATTTTTCTTTTTAAGGAGAAATTGAGAAATTCCAATAAATCCAAATTGTGTTTTTTCTTTTTGTCACAAAACAAAAAAAAAAACCTTGTCAAAGTATTGTAAATCTCAAATAATACGAATAGTATCAAAGGTTATACAAATTGAGATACACTCCAAATCTTTTGTCAATACTTCACTTTATTGATGAATGATCTTCTTGACTGTAACTAAAAAACAATTTGGGCAAAAAATTTTTGCTTCATTTTCCTTTATTATTTTTCTTCTCCAAATAGAGGTAACCTAGAAATAGGTTGACATTTATGTCATACACTTTTGGTTGGTCCTTTTTTTTGAAACATTGGATCAGCTAAAAATCCTAAATGAAACAAATAATGAGAAGTGAAAAAAATCAATATACGAAATTTTATTTCGTTTTAAAATTCTTTATTTATTATTTCAAATTCTCATTTTGTTATTATTTTTTACTCTTTCGTTGTTACACCTTCTCCTTGAACCTGTGGCAATTTTTCCAAACTAAATCAAGTATTAAAGCAAAAATTTGTAATTAAAGATTTTTTTTTTGACAACAAAAAGCAATTTGGCATCCATACCTATGTTCTTAGACAAAGAAATTGAATTTTTATAATAAGGCAGTTACGAAATTGTTAACTTCTTATTTCCAAATAAATAAAAATTTGTAACATTAGGGTTGGTTTATTGATCTTTAAAATTCGAATGGGTAAAAACAAAGTTGATCTTCTTTTGGGTTCTCTAAAATCTTGAATGTACTCAAGATTCCTTCTTTTCCAATTAATTGAATAAAAAAGTGCCAAACAAATAAGTGAGATCATAAATCTCAATCTGTTTCTTTGAAAGTTTTTCTTGTTAAAAAAGCGGAAGTTCAAGTAAAAATATTCCCCAATTGACAATTCAAGTTCCGTCTGATAGTTGTCGAAAAAAGCAAAATTACTTTTAGTGTGGCTATCGGGGAGTAAGGTTTCTGTTTATTTTTATAATTAAGTTGATTTAGTGAATTATCTTCTGTGATATTTGTTTATTTAAAAAAATTTTTTCGAATTATAATCCAAAAAAAATGCGAACTTTGTACTTTGTTCAGCTGATTAAGGGCTATCTTAAATAAGCCCACTATGAAGGAAAGTATGTGTATAACCTTTGTTAGGCTCTTCTCTTGATCGCTTGATATCCAAAAGAACTAGAAAATTCTTGATTGTAAGTCGGTGGTGTTTTCCACAATTTACCGAGGTTATTTTAAGGAGAGTAGACTCCAATTCAAAATTTTTTAATAGACCAAAATTCAATTTTTGAAAAAAAAATCTTATTTAATCAATTATCGAAGATTTACTAAATTAGAACCATTTACTAATTTGAAGACAACATTTGTTTATAAATTATAATACCGACATAACAAAAAACAAATAATTATCAATACAAATAAATTATTGGTGTGTTAAAAATTTTGGAGAGAGCAAATAAAAAAATACACTAATAAATTTGTCTAAAATTTATTAGCAATATTAATGGATCAAATGGTTAGATAACATCAACTAATTTTATTTGGGTTTTTCTATTTGGAACAACTCAACTTTAACCTAATATCAATTGTTGAAAAAAAATATTTTTATCGAACTAAACAAGTTACTTATCGTAATGAAAAAAAATGCCTGACATGAGAAAAATACAGGAACAGATTTTTTATTGTGAATCTTTGGAAAATTTTGGTGTGTAATTGTAAATATTTTAAAATCAAATCCTTATTTGAAAATTTACAAAATTTTTTATTAACCAGTAATAAACACATAATTGTCATTAAAGTGCTGTTTATCTATAGAATACTTGTCTATTTGTTTGATAACTGAAATGAATCTACTTTTGTTGAAAAACATTCTTGTTTTTTCGAGGTTTACTATTAATTTTCATATAAATTAAAGTCAGGACAACTTTTAAGGCACAAACTTTCAACAAAAATTAAGGCACAAAAAAATCTCAAATTAAGAACAATATTTGAAATTTTTGTTTTTCCACAAATTATTTTACTCAAATCCGAATTTTGTACCTTAATTTTAGTTTTGTATTGTGACTTAATTTTTGTTGAAATTTTATAGCTTAAAAGTAGAACTGACTGTAATTATTATTCTTGTTTTTTTATTTGATAATGTTTGAAGGGTATTTTGAATAAATGTAATTTAATTAATCATCTTTCTTATAAGTGAGTAAGTTATATTTTAAAATGGCTGTTTTGTTAATAAAAAGGATTTGATAATAAATTTAGGAATTACACTACAATTTTCCAAATACTCATAATTAAAAATCTGTTCCTCTATTTTTTTCATGCCAGGTATTTTTTTTCATTATTATGTGTAACTTGTAACGTTTGATCAGAAATTTTTTTTTACTTCTCCCATTCAAAAAATGAAATGAAAAAAAAAAACTAAAAGATGAAAAAATGTTTTTCTATTGTTCAGACAATCAAAATTATTTCGAATTTGAATGAATTTGTATTATTGAAATTTTTTAAACCATTTTAACTCTATTGAAAATTTTGAATTTTATTTATTATCTACACTATCTAAATAACCCATGTTTTTTATTTTAACCCCTTACTAAAATTTAACTCATTCAAAAAATATTGGCTAACTGTAGAAATAGAATAAAGAATTCAATGGAATGTGAAACAGTATATCAACAAGAAATTGGGTTCTTAAAATAAATATTAAAATAGAATTATGAAGATATGGAAAGATTTAAATGTAATTTTTTGACAAAAAAATTGAGTATAATTTCATTTTTTGAATTTTTATAAAAAAATTATTAAATCTCAGAAATTTTGTAAATATGTCTAAATTTTTGAAATAAAAGCATTTAATATTATTGAGAAATTAATGTTAATCAAAGGTCTAACCTCTAAAGCCAATTTAAATCCGAATCAAGGATATATAAGTGTCTTATGGTCTTCAAATACACAATCTGAAAAAAATAAAACCTGGGTTAAATTTTAGTAATGGGTGAAAGGTTGTCAAATTGGGTTATTTACACCACTGTATTTTCTAATAAAAATATTTGAAAAAAACAAGTTTTCTAGTTCTAACTAAATTTTTTCCGAGGTTTTTATTGGAAAATAGATAATAGTTGTCTATCTAAAAAAATGGCGGGGTTGTGGTTTTTCGAACCAGATAACAATAAAAAATCTGATGAGTTTAAATTTCAGATTCCGAAATTTTCGAATTTTCATTGTTCCTCAGGATATCAAGAAATAAAGTCAAGAACCCAATAATATATTGAAACACACCACCATTCAGAAGGGCTGTATTTTAGAGAATCTTTTTTCAGCTGAAATTTTTGTCATGAAAAAGCCAAATGAATATATTTAAATTATTTGAAAATCAATCTATTATTGATCTCAGCGCTTAATGATGAGAGAAAATTAAATCTCAAAACATATCAACTCTCATTAATTGTATGGAGATCATAAGGTTTTCCATTCAGTTAAGAAAAAATAGTTACAAGTAAAAATAATAAAAAAAATTTTTTATTAAGGGATTAGTGTCCACCAATGAGAAGGCCAACGTTAAAGTATGTTGTTATTGTACCCAAATCACAATAGTGGGCCAGAGTTTAAACGCCTCGAAAAAATCGATTAGTCAAGCAGTAATATTTGTAGATCTCATCATTTAAAAATGATCTATGTATTAGTAAAAAACCCAGGAATCTAAGAAAAAAATATGTATTTTTCCACAAATTTAATGGTTCAGACATTAATATTCGGTCTCCGAAGTTGCAAAATATTTTTCTTAAATTTACATCTAAATGTAAATTACTTACTAAAAAAATATAATTTTTTTAAAAAAATTAAATAATTAACCAATAGATTCTTTGACAAATTATTTCTAAAATATATGAAATCTAGTGCTGTTACAATCATCTTTACAAAAAAGAAACAAAAGTAACTAATCATTCTTGGGGGTTTTATGTTGATGATTATTGGTTTAATCTTTGATATTAAAAAATTCAAAAAAATGTTAGATTTGTAAGTTCTAAATATGGATTATTAAATACTGCCATATTATTCAATGGCGTTCTATTTTTAGATTTGGAAAATTAATATATATAAAAAAATTCCAAACAATTAGAATTTTTAATTTTGATCATTCTTAAAACATATTAGAATTTACTGGTATTTGAATTATAAATGGGAAATTTTTACTATTATAGGTCATCCCGTTTTAATTTCTTTTTTCAAATAGAGTCACAAATTAAAAGTTATTTCTTTGAGTACTCTACAAATAAAAGCAAAAGATATGAAAAATGAAGTGAAAATCATTTCCTATTTATAAATCAAATACCAGTATTATTCGATAATAGTTATAATCAATTTTTTTAAAGCCATGTGAGCAAGGTAACACTAATATAATTTTCTCCCAATTACAACATACTTTGATTAATGGAGAATCTATGGCTAGGTTAATCTCTTAACTTGGGAAATTTCAGTATTGTTGCATAGTTAAA
Source organism: Anaeramoeba flamelloides (assembly GCA_027625915.1). NCBI lineage: Eukaryota > Anaeramoebidae > Anaeramoeba > Anaeramoeba flamelloides. Next base: position 23,120,135 of record JANTQA010000023.1, read on the forward strand.
CTTCTTATATCCCTTAGCACCCCAAATATTCGAAAAATATTTCAACCAAAATTTTTAATTTGAAATGTTATCAAAGGATTATAAGATATAGAATTTATAAAAAATAGTATTAGAAAGAAAAATTTATAATTATAAATTGTATCATTAGGTACAATAAAAAAATAACTTGAAAAAAAAAAAAAATTCAATATTTGAATATTTTTTTAGTTGTTGTGATTTTATTATTTTCCCATCTAAATTTTGACAAAAAAAAATTATTTTTTTTTGAAAAGTTTGTCTAGACATCAAAAAAACCCTAGTTTTAATGATTAAAACACATCATACTTTACTAGAAATTTTTTTTGGTGCTCTTTGCACCCCAAAATTGCCAAAATTATTTCAGTAAATAATTTATTCATTACAAAAGATATTCTAACGATACATAGAAAATTTGTTTCTGAAACTGATTTAAATTCAATAACAATATATATATTTGAATCTAAATAATTTAAAAATAAAAAAAAATTAAATTTGAAAAAAAAATCAAATTTTTTTTCATTGTAAAATTTGGAAATTTTTTTTCAACAGGATTTTTTTTTCAAATTTGAATGATTTGGCCAAAAGTTCAAGTCAGATTAAGATTTGATTGTTTTTTTTTTTTTAATTTTTATTATTTTTTAATTTTTGACTTTTTAAAATCTAGATATAAAAAACATAATATTATTGAATTAGAGACCATATATCAGAACTTATTTTCCAAGACCAGGATCAATTTAGAAAGGAAAAATTCAAATTTCATAAATATATTATTCAAATAAATATCCATAACAAAAATCAAAAAAAAAAAAAATTTTGATTTCGAAGATTATTTTATTATCTTCGAATAATATTTAAAAGTTATTATTTATTTTTTTTGTTTAATTTAGTGGTAATTATTTTTCAATTAAAAATTAATTTATATTGTTTAATTCTAATTAAATATAGGAAATTATTTTACATTTTTTTTTTTTTGTTTTTTCAAGTAATTTCTATTGCTTAAATAAAAGTTTAGATAATTATTCATCTTAAACTTTTAATTTTGGCCGAAAAAAATAAATTTCATTTTTCTCTTGATTGGATATTTATTGAAAATTTTTACTAAAAAAAAATGAAATTTTTTGAGTAATTTATTTTTTTATTTATTTCTTTTATCATAAAATTAGCAATATGTTTTGAATATTATTATTAATAAATCAATCTATTGCGGTTTGAATTACTATTATTATAATAAAATTTCCTCTTTAAAAAATTAAAATAAAAATAAAAATATTTAAAAAAAATGTTATAATGAATAATTATATTTTTTTTTTCTAATTTCAAAAAAAAATCAATAGTATAACTACTTTACCATTGAATAATTTTGACTTTTTATTTTAATTAAAATCTGGATTAAAAACAAATTTGAAAATAAATATATTAGTACTACAATCTCATTTTAAATCTGTTTTTAAAAAACTTGATGAACTTTATGCAAATCTAGGGTGCTAAGTGATATAAAGATAATGTAGATACTTGAGAAAATTAGATCGTGTTACATAATAAAAAACGAAAACATTATCGAAAAATCCTCAGAAAAATACTTATAAACACAAATTTTAAACAACAGTTAAAGACTGATAAAAAAAAAGATCTAACATTAAATTTAAAATATTTTCAAATCTTAAAAAAACTTGAAAAAAAAACAAACAATTATATTATGAAGCCGAAAAATGCTATGGAAAAACTTTAGAAGAGTCTTAAAGTCAAATTAATCCATAATATTTCATAAACAATGATCACCCTTTGGATTAATATTGAGTTGAACGAATTCTTTATCATAAAAAAAAAAAAAAAAAGAATAAAGCGAAAAGGGGTTTTTCTATCTTCTTGAAAAGCGAAATAGGAAAAAATAACAAAAAAAAAAAAAATAACAATGTCTCATAAATTTCGAAGAATTAATAGGTTTTATTTTGAGGAACTTTGTCGAAAATTTATTCAAAAATATTTCAATTTTGAAAAAATCTTTAGCAAGAAAAATTTATATTTGATCATCTTCAAAAGTTAGCCAGAATTATAGAGTTATCTCAAAACAAAAAAAAAAAAATATTTTCTATTTTTCTCATGTTGTAAAAAAAAAAGAAATTCTTGAATATTGAAAATTATTTTTTTACCAACAAAAATCCACTTTAGAAACAAAAAATATAATTACAAAAAGAAGAAAAGGTCAACTTTTCTAAATCTTAAAATTAGGAAAATTTTAACTTTTGAATCTCATAAATTTGGTATTTTATACCTAGAGAAGATTTTTTGTTAAATTATAATACGAGGGGGTACAAGAACCTATGATTAAGTTTCAAAAAAAAAAAATTCGATTTAAGATAAAATAAGATATGTGTATTTGCTCTTTTGGTATTATTATATAAAGATTAAAAAATAATTGAATGTAGGAAGAAAAAAGAAAATCTTTATATACCACCAGTTCTATTTTTAACATACAAACTTTCAACGAAATTTACGCCACAGAAAAACGGCAAATTAAAACACATTTTTTGGAATTTTTTTTGACACAAATTATTTTATTAGAAATGGAATTTTGTTCTCACATTGGGGATTTTTTTTTGTGACTAAAAATTTGTTGAAATTTGATTCTTATAAGTGTAAATTACTGTAATAGCATTTAAAAAATATTATTTTTTTCTCTTTCCTTCAACATTCTTGGAATTATTATTCAATTAAAAATAAATTAAAAAAATAAATAATATAAAAAAATTGACTGGTTTATCATCCAAAAGAAGGATAGGTATTTTCTCAGGAGATACATTACTAACTCAATTATTTCACTTTATTACACATTTTCTTTTCAAAAATATAAAAATATTAACAATTCTTGTTCAAGTGGTTTCTGATAACTTAATGTTAATAAAAAAAAAAATATAAACAAAGAGGAAATAAATGATCAATAGTAAAAATATAAAAAATATAAAAATCATTTTGTTTGAATCAAAATAATGAAAAAACTAAAAAATCCTTACATTTTTGGGAAAAGTGTTTAACAAATATTTGAATTGGGAGATTTTATCTAGAGGGAAAACAAGATTTATTAATCAAAGAAAAAATAAATGATTAAAGACAAAATGGGGAATTAAACAATTACAATTTTTTTAATGCCGTCTAATGGTATGTTGTTTTTCATTGATTTGTGGATTATTAAGAATTTGTTATAAAAATTTGAAATTTGTAAGATCAACAAAAAAACTCTAACCATTTCAATAATCAAGAAAATTTAATTTTGTTTGTTGGTTTGATTGGAAATAATATAACGTTTTCTTTGATGTTACAGTCAGTTTCACTTTTAAGACACAAACTTTCAACGAAATTTAAGACACAATAAAAATCTCAAATTAAAGCACAAAATTCAAATTCTAGTAAAAATAAATTGTAAAAAAAAAAAATTCCAAATTTTGTGCCTTAATTTGAGATTTTTTTGTGCCTTAAATTTCGTTGAAAGTTTGTGCCTTAAAAGTGAAACTGACTGTAATTAAATTCTTCTTTTTGATGGTTTTATATAAGGTTTTCAATGTAAAATGGGGTTGAGCATTTTTCCAAGAACTATTAATAGCAAAATAAAATCGATATTTTGTGATTTGTTTAGATGGAAAAAAAAACATATGTGATCCAACTTATATAAGCTCAGTAATAATTTGAAAATGGTCCTACTATTTTTAAAAAACAAATTTTTCTAATACATTAAAAAGTCAATTCTTTTATTTTTATTGACATCGCCGACTATAGAATGATTGGATATTTTTTACTTTAAGTAATTGATTTCAAAAACATTGAACTATGGGTTAATAAAAAAAAAAAAAAAAAAAAAAAAAAGAACCATTATTAATCAATCCACATTGACCAAGGCTTATTTATAAATCAAAGAAAAATTTGATTTGAGCAAGGATCTCAATTTACAAAAGAAAATTTAATAAATTAAAAAATTGAAAATTTTAAGTTTTCATAAACTAATAAATCTTCTTTTTGTTTTTAGGATAAAAGAATCAGAAAATTCTTGGTGGAAGTCTAAAAAGTTAAAAAAATTAGAATTTATAAAAGATAATTACCCGAGTTAACAATTAAAAAATAATTAAAGTGGCAATCATCATTAGGTTTTCCAGGATTTATAGGAATTGGGGGGGGGTTCAAAGATTTTAACACATTCTTTTGAATCATAAGTTTTCAATGATAATAAATGTTTACAATGAAAGGGGTTGACTTCTATTTTAAAGTTAAATAATAATTCAAATTATCTGTAAAGGTATTCTTATTTTATGAATAACAATAAATCATAATTTAGTGAATTGTGTAAAATATATCAAGATTTAGATACCATTTAAGATTTTTATTATTATCTTTGTTGTTGTACATTCGATAAAATTGATCTCTAAATCTGGATTTCTGATTTAAAAAACATTTATATCCCTAATAAACTTTCTTTCATAATAATTGGCCCATTAAAAATCAAAATTTAAATAAAAATATTTTTAACAATTGAAGTTATCTATTATAATATAAAAATTTAAATTTTAATATTCAATAATATACCCAAGAGATATTTATTTTTTGTCTAAAAATAAAAAAAAAAAAAAAAAAAAAAAACTGTTAAAAAAAAAATTTGCCATTTATTTTGAAAGAAGCATTATATAAAAAATAAAAATTTAAAAAATTAAAAAAAACCATTTTCGATTCTCCTTCCATTTGAATAACTAAATCTAATCTCTTTTTCATATTTGAAACCAAATTTTCCATTAATTCATATGTTATTTCTTTCCAATTTTTCATTTTCATTTTCCATTTTAACAAAACACTTTTGAAAAAATAAAAAAGAGAAATAATGATTTATTTGCAAACTTTTCATTGTGGGGTGGGGGACTTCAAAACGATACAAAAGAAATTCATTATTCAAATATAAGATGGGCCATTTATTATGAAATTTAGTTTATATTAAAATATAATAATAATTTTAATACTTTTTAATATATAAGATTTGATATTATATTTGATCTTGAAGATAATTAACTATACTTGAATGTTTTAAAAAAATATAAATACACCTTTAAGGATGGGGCAACACTTTAAAGTTCCCTAGGGTGTTGTAGAATGTCGCCACGTGCCTAAGTTTTCCGTATATTGAAGGAATCGGGCAAAATCTTTGATTTTACTGTATTCTTTTAATTGTTGGAAAACAGAATAGTAAATAAGAGTAATTAAAAAGCCCACCAATAAATTATAAAAAAAAAGAAAATAAATAAAATTTTTACTTTCTTAGTTTGAATTACTCTTTATAATTTCCTTTAATTTCTTCAACTTTTAAAAAAAATTTACTTTATTCTTTTGCAAAAAACAAAGAATATATTCCCTTTTTAAAATTCTTCAAGCTTGGGAGTGATTTATAAGATTACTTTTATTTGCAACTAAAGTTATTAATACACATTTTGATTCAAAACGAAAAGAAAAAGTAAACATAAAACACACTTTTTTTAAATTTTCTATTGTCAAAATGATAGAAGCAGAAATATTGTGCTTGTGTTTCAAAATAAAACCCCATACTTTTTTTTCAAAAAAACCTATATATTAAATGATCAACGAAGCCAACAATCAACACTCTATAAAATCTGGTATTGATTTCATAAAGTTCGAAATTTTAAAATTGAAATTCTAAAAATAAAAGATCATATATGAACAATTATTCACTCAAAAAATAGATAAATTTTAAAAAATTTGGTCACAAAAAAAATAAATAATTATAGAAAATATTTGTATAAATTCTGTTCCTGATGTAAATTTTCCTCAAAACATCAAGTAATTTTCTTTCAAAATTTATTTGAACCTAATCTATATAATTGGATTCTTGATAGATGTTACATTGGAACATTAAGAAAAAAAAGTACAGATTTTATTTGAAACCAGGGTTAGGTGTTTGGACACTCATTGTTTTGATCTCTATAATACTAAAACGAAGCAGGAAGATGTTGAACTTTAAAAAAAGTCATAATTCATAAAAGAGATTTTTTCTTTTATTCTTGAATAACACAATTTTGTTTTCTTCAAACATCTATTTTGGTGTACCACTTCTTTTGATCGACAATAGTTTTATCCGTTTTTTTTACCCAAATCATATGTTAAATTGAACCTATTTCAAAAATTCTACTTTACAATTCTTCACAAACAAAACTATTACTTCTCACCAACTTATCGGAATATTTTAATTATTCAAGGTATTTCGATTTTTTTCCTCTATAAATCTTAATGAATTCTTTTTTTATTAGAGTTTTTGAACTTTACTTTTGTTTTAATAAAAATAAAAACTGTAGTAATTTATAATTTTTTTCTCAATTTCTCTCAGAACATACAAACAAAAATTGTCAAAATAAATTAATTAACTGTTTTTTCAACTTACTTTGGAGATCGATCATTCACAAAGTAAATAGAGACAAACTGAAAATTCAACATTACAAATTCCTTTTTTATAGCTTTGAAAATACTTTGAGATCTTTACTAAAAATAATAATTTTTAATTGAAATAACAGCTCAAAAGAAAAAGTATACACATCTTTTCACATAGTTTTGATCTATTGAGCACTTCAATAAATTCAATAAAATGTTTTAACTTTTAAATATATTTTGGGTAAACTGTTTTTCAAGATTGAGAATCACAAATTAAGGAATGTGTTTTCAAAAAATTTTAGGGTTTGTTCAAATTCTTAAAATGTTCTTACTTTGTATCGATTTAAAAAGTAAATTCTATTTTTACAAAATAAAAGAAAAAAATTTCTTTCAAGAATTAATAGTTAAAACGAAGCCTGATCAAACAAACCCCTAAATACGCCAAATATTTTGATTCAATAAGAGTGTCTTTTTATATGTCAAAATTTTTAGAACTGACTATAAATTTGATTTTTAATATCCAAACAAAGAAAAAGGTTCTCTTTTCAACTTTACTGACTTTTTTTTTAAATTATAATCTGGTATAACTCCAGATCATCGTTTCTATCTCTCATTAAAAAATTTAAAAATTATTGTACGTTTCCACCTCCAATAGTTTTCAACATTGAAAACAATATGAAATGTATTTTACAAATTTTAAGAAAAGAAACAATTATTTTTTTTCAGACTCTTATTAAAGAAAAGTAATTACAAAAAGCCTGGTGTTCAATAACAACAGATCCCCATGGTTCAATCACATTTTTAAAAAAAGCCCTTACTATTTTTTCTTCTGTTTGAAAATCTCATTATGAACCCAGACAAATATACCTCAAGTTCAGAACAATTCCATTAGGAAAAAACTTGATGTTTTTAGGTAAATTTAAAGTGTGAATGGAATTTATTTTACAAAATTTTTAAAAATTTTTTTTTTTACCAAATATTTTATAAATTTATCTATTTTTTGAGGTAATTTTTCTAATTTGATCTTTCTTTTTTTGAATTTGGTTTTAAAAAATAGAACTTTATGAACCAATACCATTTTTACTGTTGGTTTACTGTTTGTTTCTATGATTGGTTAATGTTGAGGTATTCTTTAAAAATGAACAGGGATTTATTTTGAAAAATCGGATTCAACAATAACAATATGTTTCTTGAAATAAGAAAGTTTAAATCTTGCGCAAAAAAAAAATCCCAAGTTGTTTTGTGCTAGGTGGTTAAATTGAGATATCAAAAATGTGGTTGACTGTCAGGATTTTTAATTTTTGTTTTTAAAAGTATACTTGGAAAATTTGGATTTCTGCGAAAAAATTCAGGAAGCAAAAATTATACGTCAGTACCTTAGTCAGACTATAACCAACAAACAACTCCAAATAGTCTTATTTTATAAAAACTTTTCGATATTTATTTTTTTTCCAAACTTCCTTTTCAAAAGAACTTATTTTTTTCACTTGTATTTTTAAAAGTAATTCTATTATTTTCTTTTTTTGATTAACAACAATAAATATGGAAATAGAAAGAATTGTATTTTTTATTGTAGCTGGCGTATCTGTTTTGTGTGAATTAACCCTATTTTACTTCTTTATGAAACGAAGAAAGATTCCACTAATCAACGTAATTAGCACTTCTTTTTCCACTAGAAATCTCAATTTTTTTTCTTTTTTTTCCAATTTGAATAAGGTTTTTCGAAAGCAACACACCCACGAGGAAATACTCAATAAATTCCTTCATGTTTATCTTTTTTTTTTATTACAAATTTTTTCTTCTAATTCTAAACCAAAAAAAATCAACAAATAAAAAATCAAACTCCTCGATCCAAAGGTACGATCCAAAACGCTGACTTCAATCTTTACTTTTGCAAACGTTAGCTTTTTCATTTTTGTAGGGTTTTTAGATTCCGAAGAATTGATTTTTTCTTGTTTTCCTACAATATCGGTTTCACTTTTTCATCAAACTTTTGCTTTCTGGGTATACATTGTACAATCATGGAGAATAAACTTTATTTATTTAATGAACAAGTAAGATTCCAATTTTCTTTTCTTTTGGTGAAATTTTACAACTAACAATATTTTTTTTTCATTTTCCAAACAAAATTCAAAGTATAAATATTGTGTCTCTATTTTTAGAGTTTTCCGATTTATTGTTACTGTTAAGGGTTTGATGAAACAATCATCTAATCTGGTAAGGTAGAGTTTTTTGAAGTGACAAAATTTGTAACTTACAATTCAAAGAGCGTCTACCAGACACACCACACAGAAGTATTTTAAACTTTCTTTAGTTTTCTCATATTTTGAGAATTTTTTAGGATCTGAAAATGCACTTCTGTTTAAAAGTCAAAATTAATCGGTGACAAACGAAAAATCAAAATAATAACCATCTACTGACACCAAAAATATCAAAATTTACCTCACTCTCAGAGCAGAATTGAAAATTTTCGATATTTAGTACAATCTTGGGTACAAAAGCGATTGTATATAAACTAAAGAATAAGCATCAAAAGAAATGTTTTTCAAAATTTTTATTTTCCTATTCTCAGAATATGTTAACCAATAGTTTGGTATGGAAATGCAAGATCAAAATAATTTAATCAAAAAGGATTTGTTTTAATAAATCAATTAAGAGATAAAATTATAATATTATTTTTTTTTTAATTTCTCTTTATTTTTTCAAATATCAAATTTTATTACTTCAAATTCTGTCAAACAATACAATACATACAATATAAAATAATTCTAAGGGAGTTAAAATACGCTTAAAAAAAAATTATTTTTAAAAAAAAAAAAAAAAATCATTTTTTAATAAAAATTCACAAATCAAAATAAAAAAATTAAAAAAATTACCAAAAAAACAAAAAATTAAAATAAAAAAAACAATTATCATAAATAAAAAATTAATAGAGAAAAATTAAAATCCATCAAAAGATTTATCAAAAATGTCAAAACTGATACCACCACTAGCACTAGCAGAGAAAGAAAGACAAATCCAAGATCTCTGGAAGGTAATGGGAGCAGTATTTTAAATTCCGCAGGTGAATCCCACTTCTGGGAAGGGATCATTGAAGAACAAGATGACGGGGAAGAAATTGACAAAAAATTTCAAAAAGTTGAAAAGAAATTTTACCAAAAAAGGATCCAAATCTCTGGCAAATATATGTTTTTGGCAATCTTTTTCCATATTTTATTGATGATTTTACTCCAAATAGTTCTCCATCTGGAAGGTAAAATTAAAAAGAAACCAAATGGTGAATGTGCATATGGAAACTTATTTTTACCATTTATAATGGGTCTTTCCTTGACACATGTTGTTATATTTTCATATTATTTATTTAAAATCTGGAAAATCAAAGACAATTTCAAAATCCGTAATCAATTATATATGATCTTTTTAGCTTCAATTGTGTCAATAATGGTACTGGGCGGGAAAGGGCATTTTGAGAGAACACTGATGTGGCAATGGCCCCTTGTCTTTGTACTTACTGTGCAATATTTAATAGATTTGGGTTACCCTCTATGGCTATCCAGAAAATCATATTATTCAAACAAAGAATTACACAAAAATTTAGATAATGAAAATACAATAGAAAAATTTAAACACATTTTAACAGATAAAAACAAATCCAAATATTTTTTAAAATTTTTACAATTGGATTATTCAATTGAAAATCTATTGTTTTACCAAGCAGTCACAAGTTTTGAAAAAATCAATCCAAAAAAAAAATCAAAAAAAAAAAAATATTGCCAACAAATAATTAAAAATTTTGTACAAGTTAATGCTAGACTTGAAGTAAATTTGTCCCATTCAATCAGAAATAACACAATTGAATTAGCTCAAAAAGACCCGACAAACTCATCATGCTTTGAAGAAGCAAAAAAAAAAATCTTTTTTTTAATGTATTCTGGTAGTTATCCCACTTTTATAGATTCCAAACAATATTATGAAATGATGATCGAATTAGACCAAATCAACATTGAAATTGGAGGAGAAAAGGATATACAATTAGATGACTTAGAAGGCGATGATGAGGACAAGGGGGGTGATGATGATCAAAATAAAAATCAATCAGATAATGATATGAAGAAAGAATCTGAAATAGAAACTAAAAATGAAAAAGAAATCAACAATGGAGATGACGAAGAAGATCATAACCAAAAACAATCAAAATCTTCTTCAGAAAGCGTAGATGAAAATGAAACTAGTTCCGAAACATCAAATTCGGAATCTAATTCAGATTAAGATTAATATTTTAATTAATTTGTTATTTTAAACCATATTTTTTGTATTTTTATTTTTTTTTTTGTTTAATTATTTTGAATAATAAAATTAACAAATATCTTAAAATATTTTTTTAATTAAAAATAATTCAAACAAACAAATTATTAAGACTATTTATTAATAATTTTATTTACTTTTTTTTTTATTTTATTATATCTTATTTGAGATTTAATTTTGGTCTTTAGTTTAAAAATTTTCAATTAATTTTCTTTTTACATATTTTAATTATTGAATCTTTTGAAAACCAATATTAGTTTTAGAATAATAATAACAACAATAAATGATAGAAAATAAATAAAAAAAAAAAAAAAAGAAGGTAATAGACTAAATTCGAAAATTTTGGACACAGTTTAAACAGATGAAAGTGTAACAAGACGATGCTTGACACATGATTTGAAAATGATTTTGATTTTACAAATTATTTCATTTTTTATCTTTTCTGTTTTACAGTTAGTTCCACTTTTAAGACCCAAAATTTGAAGAAAATTTATCGAATAGAAAAATCCCAAATTAAAGCACATTTTTGGGAATTGTTTTGTATATGAATTTATTTTCCTAGAATTTGAATTTTGTACCTTAATTTAAGATTTTTTTTTGTGAAAAAAATTTATTTCAAAGTTGCTGTCTTAAAAGTGGAACTGGCTGTATTTTCATTTCCGATTTTCAGTTTGGTAATATGTAACTTTTAATTGGTGATTTTTTTTTTTTCAATGGTTGATTTAGAAGGTTAATGCTGAGTTTGTTAAAGAGAAAAATCACATAATTTTGCAATAATTAGTATCTAATATTTTGATAGAAAGATAACCGTTGATAAAATTTCAACTGATTTAACAATAAATGTTTTTCATCAGCTTGTTACATGATTATGAACAAATCACTTTTGATTTTTTAGTTTTATGTTTTTTTCTTTTTATTGTATAAAAAATGATCTGGTCTTAAAATATTGATACTTATTTCTTGATGCGTGGTTTAATATTACGCTTGGAGAAATAAAAAAAAATAAAAAAAAAAAAAATTACCTATTTTTGATTTGGACTGTGTACAATTTTTTGGAAGGTTTCGATTTGAATCTTGTATCAAAGTGCAATTCTTTGATGTTTCAAATTTATATATATAGAAAAATCTAATAGAATCCATAATATCACAATACACAGAAAAAATAGTTAAATATTGATTCAAAAGTTATGTTTTTAAAAATTACTCTAAAAAACAAGAAAAATCAAATAGAAATACATTATTTTCGATTAAAACAATTGATTTTCCAGATTAAAAAAGAATATTTTGAGATAAAACAACACTTTTTTTAAAAAATTGTTAAATTTCTGAAAAAGCCTATATTTCTGGAAAAATAATACAAATTACTGAAAATCAACCCAGCTTTGGATTATATATATATATATTTCTACTCTAAAAATCAATTATTAAATTTTAATATATGCTTATTTTATTTTCTTTCTTAAAGTTAAGATGCAAATCTTATAAGTTTGAAGAAAAAAAAACAATTCAAAATTATTTAAGAATAATTTTTTTATTTGTAACATCAACATTTTTTATATAATTAACAATTAGAATTATTGAAATTATTGATATATTAAATTTTTTTAACTCTATTATTTTTAAAATAATCCGTAAATCTCAAAAAATAATTATTTTAAATATAATTATTAAATAAAAATTTATTAAAATATTGATCAAGGTAAAGAACTTGGTATATTCCAAGGGGGGAACTGTATCACTTATCAAATTTGTTCAAATTTTATGTTTTTATATTATTAAAAAGAATATGATAAATAGAAAATTACCAAATGTTTGTAAATGATTCACTTTCAAGAATAAACGCGAAAGAATTTTTATTAAATGAAAAATTAATTGTAATGGATAAAAAAAAAATCGATTTGTATCAAAACCTTATCAAGAGGGAAAAGAAATTCTAATAAATTTATCATTTTTGATTTATCAAATTAAATACTTTGATAAAATTTCACATTAGATAGAGTCTAAAAAGAAAGAAAGAACCTTATAAAAATTAATAATATTAATTTCATTAACACATGTTTAGAAAAAAAATGTTATTTAAATAATTTATTGCAAGCAAATTGAGAAATGGCGGGGGGGGGATATTTAATAATAAAATAATAGATTCAAATTGTTTAAATTCTTTGATTAAGATACAAATTACCTATTATCCAAGATAAACTGAAATATATCGGTAAATGTTACCAAGAAACCATTTCAATAGAAAATAAAATGCATTTTTTAAGAAAAGGAAAATTAAATTCAATAAAAATAGTCAATAATTTATCTCTATCTTATTTAAAAAAATCCATAAATTTAAATTAATAATTAAAAATAAAATTAATTAGAATTCAGAATATTTAAATCTCCTTAAAAAAGAAGTTTAGAATAATGATTAAATGATTTATTAGATTATTGAATTATACTATTTGGGTGGGTATCTATAATCTTTAATAAAACATAAAAATCTTTATTTATCAATTTGAAAATTGAATAATCTATTATTCAATAATATTTCTAATACAGCAAGTTCCACTTTTAAGGCACAAACTTTTAACGAAATTTAAGGCACAAAAAAATTCCAATTTAAGGGACAAAATTGAGATTCTAGTAAAATAAATTGTAAAAAAAAAAATTATAAATTTTGTGTTCTTATTTTTAGTTTTTTTTTGTGCCTTAAATTATGTTGAAAGTTTGTGTCTTAATAGTGAAACTGACTGTAAAGTTATTGGGGGTAATTTGAACCATATAAACCTTTATAATTTACAAACAATTACAAAGTGATTTGGTTATAATCACGATATATTGGAACATATACCCCTTAATTTTTAATCAGTATGGTGCAAATAATTTTTTGAAATGGAAGAAAAATTATTTATTTTTATTCAGGCTTAATAAAAAATGAAAAAAAAAAAAAAAAAACAATCAACTTGTGATATATAAATAATCACCAATAATCAAAAATGAAGAAAATTGGACTTTTTCAAAAAATGTAACAAATACCTAAACTCTAATATCAATTTTAATGTTTAAGAATAATTATTTTGAAAAAAATTGTTATTTGTGACGTGTTGATCTTTTGCGTTAATTGAAATCTAAAAGATTTTTTTTTTTTTTTTCCTGAAAGAATCTTAATAAAACCTTTTTTTTTTGTCAAATATTGGGTGTTATTAAAACACTATACTTACGATTAAATCAAATGATAATCCTTTTTTTATTAAATTATTTCAATTGGAAAAAATTAGATTTCTTTAAACATTTGGAAATATAAAATTAGAAATAATTATTTTTTTATTAATCGAAAATTCATCAATGAGATTCACGTTTGATTTTTTTTTTGTTAATAATGGATTTTTTCTCAAATGATATACTCTATAAAATTTTTTTTATTTTATTTTTATCACCAAAAAGAAGTATAATTTCAGAATACCATTATTCAGTAAACCACTCCTTGGGTATTAAATCAAACCACCTTAAGGGTCTAGTCATTTACCGTGAATATGCACCATACCCAAGGGGTGACACGAGACCAAAAAGGGTATTGCGAAATAGTCTTTCTTTTGGTTGACAAAATTCAATAAACAAAAAAAAAATTCATTGGGATCATCTTTGAAAAAAAAATTAACGAAGAAAAAGAGTTCTTCAAAAAATCAAAATTTAAAAAAAAAAAAATTCATCTTTTCTCATTTTCTATTTCCAAATGAGTAAATTTCTTTAATTTAAAACAAATTGCTTTTTTGAATTTCGCAATCAATTTAATTCAATTTAATCTGATTTGTGGTTATTTTGTAACCCTCTAAATTTAACCAAGTAAGGATTAGGTAAAATTCAATCGATAAAAATATTTCATTTGAAAAATGAAAAAAAAGAAAAAAAAAATCACCGAGATCTCAAAAAGCGCCACAGAGCGACACTTCAAAACTGACATAATTGTTTTCAAAATTATAATTCACAACGATTCTAATTAGAAATTGAGTGTCACTCTTTGGAGCTTTTTTCTAAAAATGTCCTCATTTTTGGTTGTTGTATTTTGGAGATCGATCATACACCAAAGGTTGGTTGGTTTTTGATTGGTGTTAGGTACTCATAAAAATTACTAAAAAGTTTTTTTCGATTTCAGAATAAAAAATTTCACCGAAATGATTCGACCCTTAAGTATTAAAATCCCGAAAATTTGAAAAAAGATTATCTTGTATAGGTAATGGTGAATTATTAATTTGGTTCTTAGCTCATCAATCTTGTGTTTGATTTTTGTTTTAATTTTGGTTCAAAATGACAATTTTTGGCTATTTTTTTTTTTTATTTCCAACATTTTAATTGAAGAGTGTAAGGATAATAGCTTGGTAGGTATTGTAGAATCGAATTGAATTTTTACAGGTAAATTGAAATATTAATTTCTCTTTTTATTTAATTAACTAAATGTAAAAATAATATTTTTTAAAAGCACCCCAAATAAAACGAAAATATAATTAAAAATTTCAATTACTACAAATCAAAAAATTAATTTTTAAATAGCTTCAGATTTCTTCTTCTGAGACTCTTCAATTCAGATTTCAAAAAAAAATTATCAAAAACTGTCTTTTTGAAATAGTATTAAAACCAAGACCTAGTCCAAGAATGATAATCTAATAACCAAATTAACAAGTCACCATACCTGATACAAGATAAATTCTATTCAAATTTCAGGACATGTAATCCTTAAGTGAATAGAACTACTATGATTTTCCAATTAAAAACGAAAATTTTTAGTTCAAATTCACCCTAAAATATTTTTCTCTGATTAATTAGTTGAAGAAATTCCGAAAGATCTTTACAACTTCGTTTCAAAATGATATTTTTAGACATTTAATGAAACAAATTTGTGAACTCTATGACACAATTTTTACTTTGCTAATTTGGTTGTAACAGCGAAAATTAATATACATTTTGGAAATTGCAATAAAAATTTTCTTTTATCTATTGGAAAATAACTCTCGTAAAAAAAAAATTTCATTTTTTTTTGTGGAAAATACTTTAAAACCTAAACATTTAATTATGAAAATCCAAAATCAAAAGACGAGAAATTGTACAATTGAAATAATATGAACAAATTCAAAAGATCAAAAATGATGGGAAGGGAAAAATATGATTATAAAAGAAAATTAATCACAAAAACTAGAAAGTATTTTTCAATTATTGATTCTAAATTGTTTAAAAGCGCAGATTTTGCAATTTTGGATATTCTTAAAAACGAATTAATTAAACCGGTTGTCTAAGGTTTACAGGAAGTTATATTTTTGTTAAATAATCTTTTTTAACTATTTTTCTCAAATACTCAACAATTTTTAGTTTTTGTCATTGACAAACAAATTGATAAAAAATAAATAAAAGAAGAAATAACTTGTCCTTCAAAGAATAATTCATTAAATTATTTTTAACCAAACCAACAAATACATTGAAGATCTTTGACTATGTATTGAAATCTATTTGGAGTTGAGGTGAACATGAAAATTGCGAATTATTTCAACAAATTTGTAATGAGCCATCTATTATATAAAAACTCAACCCTTACCAAAAGATAGTATTCCAAAAAACTGATCTTATGTTGAGTCATCGATAATTTTATATGTAATCTGTGAGTTTGTTCTTTTTTGGTTTGTTTTTTAGTTATAAATTATTTAAACTTTTTTTTTTAAAAATGTTGAATTTTATTGGTGTCGAATTTGAAATTTTTTGTGAGTTAACAATCAACGATCTGGAGAAAAAAAAAAACGACATTTTTAAAAAAACATCGAGTAACCTTTCAGTTAAATTTGTATTCACTCAAATGACGATCAACCTGCCCTCTAATCAGAAGTCCACCTTTAACTGCTTTATTTTCTTTTCAAAATCACTTCATACACTTTTTAAAATATAAAACACAATTGAAGATTATATTTTCATTACAAAAACTATACTGAACAAAATAAATTTTCTCTAATTATTTGGTGAAAAACTTCTTTTCCTCCTTAAGTTGTCAGCAAAATTTTGTAGAATTGAGACTTTTTTTTAACAGTTTTACTCTTTGTTTTTTTGTAAATGGTGGAAAAGGAAAATTAAAGTTTTCGAGAAATTAAATCCCAGAAATTGTTGGGTTTAGAACTTCTTTTGGGATCCGTATAGAATTTTCGATTTTTAAAAAAAATAGAATAAATTATTATTTTTAACTTTGATTTTTTATTGTCAAACTAACTTGAATTAGAGTCTTGTTTTCAAAACAGCTTGATTTTTGGATTGTTAAAAAATTACAATTCAAAATTGAAGATTAGAAAACAGTTTTCAGCAAGTTACTTTTTTCGTCTAACTTGATTACTTTAAATCTCAAAAGTTGAAAGTTCCATAGTCAGTAGAAACTTGATCAATTTTACAAGTTTAGAATTCTAAAGGAAGAAATAAGTAAACTAAATTCAATAGTTTTCAAATTTTTCCAACTTTCTTTTTGTAAAGGATAGCAATTCGAACACTTGATGATATTAGCCAAGGTATTTTTCAAAAATCAAGGGTGCCCAAACTTAAGACTAATTACCAAGACAGCGTCAATTGTGGTCAGCCACAACAACAACCTAAACAAATCAACTTTTTTAAAAAGATTTTTTAGAAAAAAAACTGATCGATTGTCAGGTTAAAAACAGAAAATAATAAGCAAATAGGGAAAAAACTTTTATTGTTAATATATTAAAAGCAAACAAAATCAATTACGGATACTTTCGGTTACCAATCAAGCTAGACATACAACACAAACAAATTATGGGAAATCTTTTCTACTTCCCAAATAAAAGATTTTCAAAAACATATTTTTTTTGCTTAACTCCTTACCTTTAAAAATTTTCTTTCAAAATATTTTATTATATTTTATTTTCTTCTGAGCGACACAAGACCTAAAGATGGAAACAGAAAGAGAATACTTTTTGGTTATAGCTAATGTCTCAGTTTTATTTGAAATTGTATTATTTTACTTTTTCATGAAACGAAGAAACTCGCCACTCTTCAAAGTAAATCTCTTTTCAAATTAGAATTTTTTTTTTCATGCGTGATTTTTAGAACAATTATAAAATTCCAAAAAGTTGACAACTTTTCTCTTCAACACCCTATCTTTCTTTTTTTGAATTTACGACTTTCTTTTCTTTGACTCTTATACTTGAACATTAAATTTAAACAAAAATACAATCTCGAATTTACGATTTGATTATTCTTCCACAACAAAAGGTCCGATCAAAAACATTGACTTCAACCTTTTCCTTTGCTGTTGCAGTGTTCCTCGTCTCCATAGGGTTTTTTGAATCAAAAACATATATTTATTCATGTTCTGGGACTATGGCCATTGCGTTTGCACACCAAACTTTTACTACTTGGATATATATTGTACAGGCTTGGAGAATACACTTTATATATCTGATGAACAAGTAAGATTTTTTTTGTTTCTCTTCTGATTTTATTGTATTATTAAGAGAGTTACTCGTTTTTTTCTTCTCATTTTGAATCAGAGTGTGAGATTTCATCTGAAGTTTGGTTTTAAAACTGTTAAAAGCCATTCCTAAGTTTAACAATTAATGGAATATAAGGTCTTTTTTTTTTTTGAGATTTTTTCCATTAATGATTTCTAACTTTTTTCACACAAGTTGAAACAATTACAGCTACTTTAGAGACTTCCATAAAATGAAAAAAGAAGAAAGAGCAAATTTTTCGAAAGTTAAGTGGTTTAGTTTCTCAATTTTACAATTTACCTTTACTAAATATTTGATTTTATTTTTTGTAGAAAATATTTTTTTTATTTTGTTTCAAATATTTTGATAATTGAAAAATCTTTTTTTGAAATAAGAAAAATGGAAAAATCAACTTTCTAATTGTTTTGAGAAATTTTTCGATTCAGCCAAAATTTTGTCAAAAAAACTTTTGGTAATGCTTTATTTGAAATTTTTTAAAATTGCGATTTTTTGACAATGTGACTCAAATAAAAAATTTCACTTATTCAGAAGTCATCAAACTTTTCATTATTTTTCGAATTTTTTTGAATTTCTTATGGCTTTTTAATATTTAAAAAACCCAATTTTAGATTTTACGTATTTTTTTTCATAAAGAGTATTTTCCACTCAATATTAATCACAAGAGTAATAGTGTTTTATAAAATACTTTTATTAATTAGGCTTTTCTACTCAAGTCTTTGTATTAAAAAAATCAAAAAAAGTAAAACTTGGCTATTCTCGAAAAAAAAAAAAAAAGTAAAACTAGATAAAAAAAGCCCATACCAGATTTTTAATTAAAAGACGAAATAGAATCTGAAAATTAAGATCAATTAATATAAAAGAAAAAATCAACGAGTAAAGACAAAATGGAAGATTAAACACAATAAGAATTTTTTTAATTCTATCTTTTGGTAAGGATTTTCTTTGACCGATCTCAATTTGAAAAATTTGTTCAGTTATTTAATTATTTTAGAGATCTCAAAAAAAAAACTGATCTGTTTTTGAAGTCAAATAGATTTCAATTGTTTTTGTTGGGTTGATGGAAAATAATATAATGGATTATTTTTTGAAGTTAATATATTTCTTGGATTTCACTTTTTGTTTTCAGGTTATTTTAAGGATTACAATCCCTAAAATTTGAACAAAGATTATCTTGTGTAGGGTGTAGTGAATTGCCGATTTGGTTCTTAGCTGATCGATCTTGTACTTGGAATGGATTATAATAATAGTTCAAAATGGCAATTTTTGACAATTTATTTTTTTTTTTTTTACAAAATCCGAATTGAAGAGTGTAAGGCTAAGAGATTGATAGGTGTTCAAGAATAACTTTTGAATTTTGGGTTGTAGAAAAGAATCTTGATTTCCTTTTTTGTCAATTTTCTAAATGAAAAAAAAAAACTTTTTAAAAGCCTCCCAATAAAACCAAACTTAATTAAAATTTTCAATCAACAACACACCAACCACATTTTTTTATAACTTAAGTTCTAGCCAATTAATCTTACACTCTTCAACTCAGATTTCGGAAAAAAAAAAAATAAATTGTCAAAAATTGCCATTTTGAACTATTATTATAATCCATTCCAAGTACAAGATCGATCAGCTAAGAACCAAATTAAAAAGTGATAACAAACTACACAAGATAATCCCCTTTCAAATTTCAGGGATTGTAAACCTTAAGGTTTTCTAATTAAGAAAAAAGTTTCACTTTTTTTCAAAAAGATTAAGGATTATTCAGATTTTATCGTCTGTAGGGATTGAAATAAGTTACTTTAACTTTTAAAAAATTATATAAATAAATGCAAATTGAGAAAAGTCCAAACATTGCCAATTTTAGGGTTTTTTTGAGGATTTTCATGAAAATCTCAATTAATCCAATAAAGTCAATGAATTTTCGAACAAAACAAGGCCAATTTAAAATCAAATTTTTTTGAGATTACTTCTCGTTCTATTCGAATTATTTACAAGTATATTGTTACACTTTAAGGCAATTGAAAAAAGTTTGGATAGAATTAGAAGTAGTGTAATTTTGATTTTCGAACATTTCGATTTAAATTACGAATTTATATCAATACAAATGATTTTCCAAATATAAAAACTTCAAAAATATCCTAAATTTCAAATTTTTACAAGAAATCTTGACTCACCATTTTGTACACCAAGAAATCTGCTTTTCACCATACGTCATCTGAGAAACCTTAAAATATGAATAGCCCATTTAAGAATTGATAATTTTTTATTGATCGTGAAATGGTATATTATTTTTCTAAACTGTTTTGAATAAAAAAATTTTTCTCCTGGCTAATAGAAATTATTATAAAATACCTTTGTATGTTTCGTTTTCGACAAAACATTTTTGTAAAAAAAGTGAAAATTCATTTTTTTGAAATTATATAAACTTATTTGTTCAAATTTGTAAAAAATGATCCACGTTCTCCGAATATTTAAAAGTTAATAAGAATTCAAATCAGAATAAAAACGTTTTAATAATGCTAGTATCCAATTTATATTTTATTAATTTCAATCCCATCAATATCCTTCAAGATGAATGTCTTAAAAATCAAATTTTTATTAGAAAACTAAATCTTCACAGAAATGCAGAATTATCACTATTTTTTATCTTTGCCATTTTAAATGTTATTTTAAAAATAAGTATTTTTTGCGTTAATTCTTTGAATTTTATTTCTATTTGTTTGGATATTTGATCCTTAAACTTGTTATTTAATACTATTTTATAAAAAATGATTTTTTCAATAAGATTTACCATTAAAAATAGAAAAATCAGAAAATGATCATTTTCACAATTAATTTTTCTTCATAAGAAGTAGGATTTTCCCATGTACCCACAAAAAAATTCAGATTAAATAATAAGGATTATTTCTGTCAAAAGTAATTTTTCAGATATTAATTGCCCTAAATATGCTTCTTTTATTCATTTTTATTACTATTTAAAATTAAAAAATAAAGTAATTGATTTTTAGGACAGTCTTCTTGGCCCATCTTGATGGAATTGAAATTACAATAATCAAAGTAAGAGATCATACTTATTAAAAGGTTTAAACTTTGATTTGGATTTTTAATTAACTTTTAAACATTTGGAGAATGTGGATCATTTTTACAAATTTGAAAAATTAAATTTTTGTAATTTCTTTTATTTTATTTATTTTTGAAGAGAGAAAATTACTTTTCCTCTGTACGTTATTAGTTTTTTTTTTTAATTTTAGAAATTAAAAGAAAAGTTCTTAAATTTTATTTTTAGAAATAAAAATAAAAAAAACCTTGGAACTCTACTACACTCTACGGAACTTGACAACATCCCCTAATTTCTAAACTTTTTTTTTAGAAATTTTGTTAAACAATCACAAAATTCATTATCACTTACTAATGATAATATAAATGCTGAATTCTTTTTATTAACAATAGCAGAGATATTATTAATTTTTTTATTAATTTTATTAAATTCAGATATTCAGATTTTACAATTTTTTTATAGGTTGGATGTACCTAGGTTTTTTTAGGTTTTCTATTTTATTTGTGAAGTGTTCTGGGTTTTTTTGAGGTTTTCTATTTTATTCGGAAAATCTCTTGATTTTCGTTAGGTTTTTTTGAGTTTTCTATTTTATTTGTGAAGTGTTCTAGGTTTTTTTTACTTTTTGAAATAAACAGAAAATTTTAATAAAATTTCGGTTTACTTCATAAAGTAAAAAAAACCCAGAACACTTCACAAATAAAATAGAAAACTCAAAAAAACCTAGAACACTTCACAGATAAACAGAAAAATCAAGAAAACCTAGGTATCTGGCGGCTCTACGACACTCTACGACACTTTACGACACGGCAACGCAAAAAAAAAAAAAACGAATTACCAATTTTTTTTGTGTTTCCTTTTTTTTTTTTTCAAAAATTCACTATTTTTGTACTTTTTAATTTTTAAACTTTAAATATTGAATTAAATAATATCAAAACGATAATGAATTTTTATAAATTTGAAAATTTATATATAAGTCACATTATTTAGTGTTGGTATTTATATTTGGTTTATATCATCAAAAGAAATTATATTTAGTGTATATTATTAATTTTCAAATCATGGGAAATTTCAAAACTGCCCAAATTGAATTGTTTCATATTTTTAAAAAGTTTCTCAAATATTTTCATCAGTATGAAAGTTTGTAAGATTTTTTAATGATTTTGGGTGGAAAAATCAAAAAGATTATTTTGTGATTAGTAGTATTTTATTACTTAAATTGTAGAAAATCCAAAATGTTGAAATTATCAATACTAAAAATTTTTAAATATTTGTTCAAAACCAAATTTTAACAACCAATGCTTATTGGAGATTTTACCCCTTAAAACAAATGAAACAAGTCCAATTCCTGTCTTAATTATTTTTTTTTCAAAATTATGTCCAAAATATCATAACATACCATCCAAATCAGACAATAACCAAAACTTTAATACCTTAACCTACCCGAAAGGGGGGCTTTAAATACCCAAATCCAATATATTTCAATAGAATTGAATATTTTGAAAAAAATTGAGAATTTGACCAAATTTGAAAATTAATAATTTTCCCAGCATTTAGAAAGCGGAATTAAATAAAATTTATAAT
Source organism: Anaeramoeba flamelloides (assembly GCA_027625915.1). NCBI lineage: Eukaryota > Anaeramoebidae > Anaeramoeba > Anaeramoeba flamelloides. The sequence goes on from JANTQA010000023.1 coordinate 23,142,980, forward strand.
CACTACCCATAAATTCATAATGAATAACATAAATATTTGATTTTTAAGCAATTTATAAGGTTCCATTTTTTTCCCACTCAAAGCTGATCACGTTCAAAAATAAATATTTAACTACATTTATTAATTACAATTTGATTTTTGTAGTTTTTGTTTCATAGAGAATTTGAAGATTAATAATCTATTTTGAGAATTTTGAATAAAATTTAAAATTTGTAACTAATTTTTTAACTCGAATTCTGTTTTGTTTTTGTTTTATTGAAATTAAGAAGCATTGTATATATGTACTTTTATCACATCCCAATGCCCAACCCAACCCACCACGATCACAATTATATATATATGTATCCCACCCGATCCTTAATTATGTAGAAATTCAGCATCTTCGTGAAAAAATAAATTTTCACACTGAAACAAATTTCAAATCGACATTGTGATCCTGCTTTTATTTTTTTTACCCTTTCATTAAATTTCTTTTTATGAGTTAATCATAGAGATTAATATTCAGAATCAAGAAACGATTAAAAAATTCAAAAATTTTATTTGATCAAGATCTTTTAAAAAGATGCTTCTCACTTTTTTCTTTTTGGAAAATAATTACCGACTGCATAAATGTGTGTATATAAAAAAATAAAAATATTATGAATATTCTTAGATTCTGATGAATATAAATATTTTGAAATTTTTTTTAATTTATTTTTATCTTTAAAAAAAAAAAAAAAATCACTAATTTATCACAATTCTTCATGGGATTATTCAAAAAACAACGAACGAAAAAAAAAAAAACAAAAAAAAAATAATAAAAATTAATAGAGAAAAATTAAAATCCATCAAAAGATTTATCAAAAATGTGAATACTGATACCACCACCAGCACTAGCAGAGAAAAAAAGACAACTTCAAAATATAATGAAACATATGGAAGCAGCATTTTAAATTCAACAAATGAATCCCACTTCTGGGAAGGAATTATCCAAGAAGATGATGGAGAAGAGATTGACAAAAAATTTCAAAAAGCTGAAAAGAAATTTTACCAAAAAAGGATCCAAATCTCTGGCAAATATATGTTTTTTGCAATTTTTTTCCATTTTGTACTAATGTCTATATTCCAATTGATTATCCATTTACAAGGCGAAACAAAACGAAAACCAAATGGTAGATGTGAATATGGAAACTTATTTTTACCATTTATGGTGGGTGTTTCCTTGATTCATATTATTTTCTTTTCATATTATTTATTTAAAATCTGGAAAATCAAAGACAATTTCAAAATTCGTAATCAATTATATATGATTTTTTTAACATGCTTTCTCTCAATAATGGTAATGGCTGGAAAATGGAAAATCGATGAAACACTAATGTGGCAATGGCCTTTTGGATTTGTATGTATAGTGCAATATTTAATCGTTTTAGGATATCCTCTATGGCTATCCAGAAAATCATATTATTCAAACAAAGACTTGAATAAAGATGAAGATGGCGAAGACACAATAGAAAAATTTAAACACATTTTAACAGATAAAAACAAATCCAAATATTTTTCTAAATTTTTGCAATTGGATTATTCAATTGAAAATCTATTGTTTTATCAAGCAGTCACAAGTTTTGAAAAAATCAATCCAAATAAAAAATCAAAAAAAAAAAAATATTGCCAACAAATAATTAAAAATTTTGTACAAGTTAATGCTAGACTTGAAGTAAATTTAGAACATTCAATCAGAAATAACACAATTGAATTAGCTCAAAAAGACCCGACAAACTCATCATGCTTTGAAGAAGCAAAAAAAAAAATCTTTTTTTTAATGTATTCTGGTAGTTATCCCACTTTTTTAGATTCCAAACAATATTATGAAATGATGATCGAATTAAACCAAATCAACATTGAAATTGGAGGAGAAAAGGATATACAATTAGATGACTTAGAAGACGATGATGAGGACACGGGGGGTGATGATCAAAATAAAAATCAATCAGATAATGATATGAAGAAAGAATCTGAAATAGAAACTAAAAATGAAACTAAAAATGAAAAAGAAATCAACAATGAAGATGATGAAGAAGATCATAACCAAAAACAATCAAAATCTTCTTCAGAAAGCGTAGATGAAAATGAAACTAGTTCCGAAACATCAAATTCGGATTCTGATTCAGGACAAGATTAATATTTTAATTAATTTATTCTTTTAAACTATATTTTTTATTTATTTTTATTTATTTTTTTGTTCCATTATCGAAAAATAATAAAAAATATCAAATATCTTAAAATATTTTTTCAAATAAAAACCTATTCGAATTTATAATAAAAATTAAATTTTTCTATTTTAATTTACCTTTTTATTTTCATTCTTATTCTAATTATTAATAGTAATCACACGCATAAGAATTATAATATCAAATAGATCAAATAATTAATAAATTCCTCTTTTCAATGATATGTAGATAAGTAATTTTTTAGTTTAATTATTAAATATTTCGGAGAATATAAAAAAATCTTAATAATTGATTGATTTGATTGATTTTAAACAAAACATATAAGAATTTAATGTAATTCTGATTTAGAAAATATGAATATATGTTTTAAGAAGTTGAAAATAAATCAAATTTTTTAATTTAATTATTTTTTAAAATTGAAAACCAAATCAATTTAATTAGATTTATTACGAAATAAATATCTGTAAAATAACAAAGAGGATGAAAAAGTTAAATAAAAACAGTTTCCAATTGTTGGTAAAACCTCTGAAAATATATTCTATACCTTCATGGAAAAGTATTTTCATTAGGAAGAAGAAAAGTGATATTTTACTGAATATACACGAATGATAAATCCGATTTAAACTTCAAAATTGATAATTTTTAAAATCCAATTTCCAAATATAATTAAATTATTTTTATGAATTTAAAATTTCTTTCATTTACAAAAATATACATTTTTTTTAGAGATATATTATATAATGCCATTTAACTTTGAATAGGTTTTTGGAAAGTTAAAAAATAAATTATTTTAATTTTTTTTTATTTTCATTTTTATCAAAAAAATTTCATCGTCTATTGATTAAAATACTGTCCTTCCCCCCAAAAAGTAACTTATTAATCAAATAAAATTATTTACTAAAAAAAAAAAAAGATAAATTGAATTTTATTGAGTTAATTAAAACAATGATTAAGTCACTCTTATTATTTTTTTTTTTAAAAAGAACAAAAGAAAAGAAAATTAGTAATATTCAATTACAAGGGACAATTATTTTTAAACAATTTTAAAAAAATATTCTCAAGATTATTTTTTAAATATTGTTTTATTATTATAATTTGTCTTTTAGCTTCTGTAACGATTTAATTAAAATCATCAAAAAAAAAAAAAAAATTAATTATAAATCTATTTTTTAAATCCAAATATCATATATTTCCAACAAAAAACTGAAAACAATTAACCTATTATTTTTATTAACATTTAAATTACTTTTTTCGAATGATGTAACAATTTTTTTAGTTTTACTTTTAAAAGTATTTCTTTAATTATTTGCTTTTTTTTCAATTTAGTTTCATAATTTATATATCAAATCTTATCTCAACAAAATAAAATTAATAGATATTCAGATTATTTAAGAGATTGAATTTGATAGAAGTTATTATAAAAGTTATATCATTGGAATTAAGATCTTTGAAGTAAATACTTTTTATTTTTTTAGAGTTTGAAAAAAATTTATTTTCGTCTTTTCAAAAAATGAAAAAAATTTTTCAATTTTGAAATTTTTTTTTTCAAATTCTTGGTTTTTTTCACAATTTTAATCATTTTTGTCAGAAAAAAGATATAGCTAAGGTAAACAATATTAAAGTTAATAAAAAAGAGAGAAAAAAAAAAAAAAAAAAAAAACAGAAATAACTAAAATTAAACATCCTACCCTCCTTATAAGTTTTATGAACAATGATTAAAATAAACTAAATTTGCCAAAAGTATTGACCTTATTGATTTTTAGTGTGTTTGATTTAAAGATTGTATTGACTTTTATATTTATTTTTGTTGATTTTTTAACCAAAAACTTTTTATCAATCCTTTTTTCGTTTCCTTTTTCTTTTCCCATTTTTTAGCTCAATGTTTTGATTTTGATTTTTTAACCATCAAAATCATTTCGATAGACCTTTCCCAAGAATTATTGTTGAATCTAAGATTTACAACACACTCACCCTTTGATGTGATTTAAGTAAAAGAAAAGATAAACTGTAATTTTAGACTTCTTTAATCATCACTACAAAAATTATGTTTATATTTTTGAATTATTCATTTTTTGCTGTTTAAATTATTTCTAATCTTTCCATTGAATTTTTGTTTATAAAGAGAACTATTCAATGAAAAAAAATTCTAAAAACAGAATAATTAACAAATAAAAAACCTGATAATCATGCTATTTCTATTTTAAGATTGTCGTATTATTTTTTTGAAAAAAAAAAATTTAAAAGAGTGATCATTAAGAAGAAAAAAGAAAACAATTTCCTCAAAAAAAAAAAAAAAAAAAAAAAAAAAAAGAAATTTAAATATATTTTGTAATTTATTTTTGATAGAACATTATTTTTTTTTTTTTTTTTTTTTTTTAATTAAAATTAATAAAAATTTTTATCAAAAAAGAATTTGGAAAATCAAATGAAGGATTATTTTTATTGTTTGGTTTTAAAATTTTATTAATTCTTTTTTGTTAAAAATTTTTATTTCAAAGTTTTTGTTATTATTCTGAAATATTATTTTCTATAATTTTATAATGATTAGAAATCTTAAAATTTTTGATATTAATTATTCAAGGATAATCCTCCAAACATATCAAAAGATTCTTCATTTTTATTAACCTCTGTTTCTTCTTCACTCTTCACATTTTCTTCTTTCACCGATTGGTTGTCTTCATCAACTTCCTTTTTGTCTTCTTTACTTTTCTCCTCACCACTCTCATCTTTTGCATCTTCGTCTTCTTCTTCACTCACTTTGTCTTCACCTTCTTCCTTTTCATCTTCGCCACCATTCTCTAATTTTTCTTTACCATCTTCCACCTCTTTCTCCACATTCTCTTGCAATTGTTGTTTATCCGTTTCTTCTTCATCGTCATCTTCATCACCGATATCATTCTCATCCTCATTCACATTCTCATCCCCACCATCTTCATCATCCCCGTCCGCATTCTCCACATTATCACCTTCATCCTGATTGTTTTTTGAATAATTTTCTTGGGAATATTTCAATTCTTTATTTAAAGCTTCTAATTGTGATTTGTATTTGTCATAATCCTTATTTAATTCGGATGCTAATTGATAATCTTCATTCGACACAGCTTCATTGATTTTATTATCAATTTCTTCAATCAATCCATTTGTTTTCTCAATATCGTTTTGGACAATTTCAGGACTTCTATCCGATTGAATCGATGTTTCAAGTTTAAATTTGTTTGTATCTTCATCTGTCTTCTCATTTTCATTATTATTCTCATTCCCATTCTCTTTTTCATTTTCATCCACATTTTCATTTTGATTGTCATTTTCATTCTCTTCCTTATTCTCATTGTCATGCGTTTGGATTTTTTCTGTTAATAATAATATTTCAGCTTGGCAAGTATTTAATTCAATTTGCAAGGTTTCTTGATCAAATTTATAAAAAATGTTTGCATTGAAAATCGAATCAGAATCAAAATTCTCAACATTTTCAGAAACATCATTTTGATCGTTATTAGATGACGATTCCTTTTCAAGCAATTCTTTCAATTTAATTTCCTTCAATTTCAAATGCTTTAAATTTTGTTTATCGATTTTGTTTATGGTTTTTTTAAGTTTTGATTCAATTGCACCCAATTGGAATTTATCTTTCACCAATTGCTTTTGCTTAATATTCAAAATATCAACATTTTTTTTTAATTCGGTTTTTTTTTCTTCCATTTCAATTTTTAAATTTTCAATTTCTTTGCTAATAACATGCGCCTGGTGAAAGTCTCTACCGGAAATAGCCAATTTTTTAACTTGGTCCAACTCAGGAATTCTATTTTCATTTGCCTTGATCGAGTTTTTCAATGAATTGGTTTTGTTATTGAGAGTGATCACTTCTGTAGTTAACTTTTTGATATTGTTTTCAAGTTTGGAGAGCTGGCCTTGCAGGCCTCGAATTTCTTTAATTTGGCTATTTTTCAATTCCAATTCTTCTTCGATTTTCATTTTATAGCCCTCCACATGATGCTTTTTTTCCTTTATTGTATCCAAATTATCTTGGATTTTTGTGGTTTGTTCCTGAACTAAAATTATTGAATTCTTGAGCCCCTTTTTTTTTTCTTCAATTTGATTCAGATTTTTTTCCAATCTCAGTTTTAATTTTTCTAGTTTTTTATTTTCAGAATCAATTTCCTTTTGCCTCCTTTGCAGTAATTTCCTTTCTTTCGTAATTTCTCGAATTTTTTTCTCAAACTTTTGTTTAATTTTTTCCAATTCATGCTGGAACTCACTCAATTTTAACTCTTCATTCTTCTTTTGCTGCTGTAAAGTTTGCAACTGTAATTGCAAATCTTGGATTTCCTCGTCAAGCTGTTCAATAATTTCCTTTTTTTCAGTAATCTTTTCATTCAATTCTTGGGTGTCTTCATCAATATTGCTTTGTAAATCCCTTTCCTGATCCTCTGTCTTCTGTGTGTCGTCTTCGAAGACTTCTTGCTTTTGTTCAATATATTGCTCCTTTTCAAGAATGGTTTTTTCTAAATCTTCAATGGTCTTATTGGAATGGCTGTTATACTCTTCATACCTTCGGTCCTTTCGATTCTGAATTGATTTAAATTGGGTTTCCTTTTTATCTAGAAATTTGATTAATTGGTTCATAATTTTTAATTTTCTTTTTTGGAATTCATCCAAAATCTTATATTTCTTCGTTAGCTCATCCGTTTCATTTTTGATTGTTTCTGAATATTCTTTATTTTTTTCAGACAATTCCACCACTAATTGATAATCTTCCTTTTCAGTGGCCAATTCCTGTGCAACCTCGTTTTGCTTTATTAAGTTATGACAGTTCGAGATATTTTCCAAAATCTTTTTCTTTTCGGCAAATAAATTGTTCGTTTCCTTTTGGATTTTTTCGAATTCACTCAAATACGTTTTATATTTGATGTCGCCTTCCCTTTCAACCCTTTTCAATTCTTTCTTTGTGGATGCTTCTAATTCTTTGCCTAATTCTCTTTTGTCAGAGTTTTGGCTTATGATTTCATTTCCCTCATCAGTGCCATTTTCATTCTTCATTTCCTCTTCACTTGGACTTGGACTTTCACTTTCATCATTACTATTGTTTTGCTTTTCGCTAAAGCTTGAATTTTCACCTTCGCTTTTGTTCTCTGGTTCATTCCTATGATCCTTCTCATTTTGTTCTTTCAAACCACGATCTTGTGTTTGTTTTTTTATTTTTTTTTTGGTGATTGTTTCTTCATTATCTTTTGCTTGAAACATTTGTTCAAAAAAACTTTGGCTACTGTTATTCTCTACGTTTGTTTCTTCTTCATTTGTTTGATTTGTTTTTGTTTCTGTTTCTGTTTTTGTTTCTGTTACTGTTTCTTCTTTTGTTTTTGTTTCATTTTCATTTTCTGTTTCTTCTTTTGGTTCAATTTCTACTTTTTGATTTTCTTTATGTGTTTCTTCTTTGTCTTCATCGTTGTTGTTTGTAATAACTTTTATGTTGTTGTTACTCTTTAAATTTAAATTCTTTTGCTTTGTTTTTTTCTCATTTTCTTCATCTTGCTCACGATTTTTATTCCCTAAACGTAGCCTTGATGTTCTTTTTTTCTTTTTTCTTTTTGGGGTTGTTGAACTTTTTTTATTATCCTTATTAATAGATCGAATGTTACGGGTTCCTTTGACAGTTTTTGTCTTTGGTTGTGGTGAAGTCTTGGAATCAGGTTTTGGAGGCTCATTGTTTGTGATAAAAGAAAAGGAACTTTGTGTTTGTGTTTGGTTAGAATTTGACTCGTCATTCTTCTCCTTATTGGAAGAAGGATAATTTGAGGTGTCTTTGTTTTGTGTTTTTTGGGTTGTTTCATTTGGATTGTTTGTTGATGTTGGGTGATTTTTTTCACTTGTTTTTTTTTTTGTTTTTGTTTTTGTTTTTGTTTCTGTGCTTTGGTTCATCGTAGAAATATCCAAACCAGAAAAAAGATCTTGCATCCCTCCTGTATTTTCTTGTGTTTGCTTGATCTTTGGGGGCTGTGTTGTTTTTGGTTTTGTTTTATTTTTTGGAGTTCTTTTTGGTTGCTCTTTAGGTTTGGCTCGTTCAACAGGTTGTGTTATCTTTTTTTGTTGAACTTTGGATTGGTTTTCGACTTTTGAATTTGTGCTACTTTTTTTCCGAAACCAACGAGACATCAGTAAATAAACGAAAAAGACTTTGTTTGAGAAAAAATAGTAAGTAAAAAAATGAGACAGACTAAGGTTTCCATTTAATTTTAGAAAGTAATTTGAGATAAATAGAGTCAAGTGTCCCAATAAATGAACACAAAATAAGTTTTTTTTTTTTTTTTTTTCATACTTTTTTTGTGAATAAAGAATAATTTCTCAACAAGTCATTAATAAATCGAATTTTTTTGTTTAAGGTTTGTAAAATACAAATGTTTTAATTAAAAATTGATATTTTTCTTATTCTCTGTTTTTTAAGGGATTAGCCAATCTATTAATTTTTTCATCAAATGTAATTGAGAAATTATTATTCTCAAGGATCCATTAAACATGAGAGATAAATCATTTATCAATTTTAGACAAATGAGTTTTCCTTTTTCAAAGATTACATTCTTTTACAATTTCATTCCAGTATAAAGATCTGATCCTGTTGTATTAAGATTTTTATATCAAAAAAGAAAAGGAATTATTTACAAAATATTTTTACGAAATCTCACTTTTAGTCATTTCTGAGAGTCTTATATGGACAATAACATTTGAAATCTTATTTTAGAAATTAAAGAAAAATAAACAAAATAATAAAGACAAACGAAATTGAGTTTAAATTTATTCTCAAGAATGTGTTTGCTTACTATTAGAATCAGGATTTATGAATTTAGTAAATATAAAATTACTTCGTTAACAGGTAAAGGATTATTCGAATTTTATTCCCAGTAGCTATTACTTTTATACCTACAACACGAATTATGATATCAAAAGAATGTTGAGTTAATAGATCTTGTTAAAATGTAAAATTTAGGATATTTTGAGGAAGGCAAAAAAAATTTACTTTCCAAATCAAATTTTTCACTCAAAATTTTCGACTTCAAAAATGATATTGTGAAAATGTTACTCCACTTTATATTGAAGCATGTTAGAGTTGGTGGTGAGTATAGCCACCCATTTGAAAAGAAAGTGGAGTGAAATTTTCCCAATATCAAAAAAAATAGCTTTTTATTTTTGCCTTGCTTTGTTGGGATTTTTCGAAAAGTTTTAGGATCAATAAATGATTTTAGTCAAAATCTTAAATTGCTAAAAATTGGCAATATTTTGACTTTCCCTCAATTCACTATATTTTTAGGGTCTTAATCTATTTACTGCTTTGCATTTCAATGCTCATTGCGCATAAAATTCAGATAGTCCTTAAGTGTTTTTTAAGACTAAAAAAGATATAATATTTAAAAATAAACCTGAAATGAAAAAAAAATGCTTGACAAGATTTTGAATTGTGTCTCTAAGTACTGTAGTCAAAATAAAGTGTGCAAAAAAATTTTATGCGTGTTTCAAAATAAAAAGCGTGTTTTTTTGTTATAGAAGACCTAAACACTAACCAATGAAATAAACTGATAGTAAACCATAAATAAATATGGTATTGGTTTCTTAAAGTTCTATTATTTAAAAAGAAATTCTAAAAATGAAGGATCAAATTGAAAAATTTATCTCTAAAAATAGAGTAAATTTGTGAGAAAATTTTAATCCGAAAAAAATAAAAAAATTCAAAAAAATTGAGATTATTATGGAAAATTTTCAACTATTTGCATGAATAATTTAAATTTTACTGAAAATAACCAGACCTTTACTTTCAAAATTGATTTGGGCCCAGGTATACTATTTGGTAGTAGATTGGATGTTACATTGGTACAAGAATAAAAAAAAGTATGGATAATATTTTGAAACACGGATTATAGTCGGTGTGCACGCATTATTTTGATCACTGTATTATGGAAAATTTTCAACTATTTGCATTAATAATTTAAATTTTACTGAAAATAACCAGACCTTTACTTTCTAAAATTGATCTGAACTTGGGTATACTATTTAGTAGTAGATTGGATGTTGATTTGGTACATGAAGAAAAAAAAGTACGGATAATATTTTGAAACACCGATCATAGCCATTGTGCACACATTATTTTGATCACTATATTATGGTTCCCAATGAAAAATAGTATTTCAAATTTTTTTTCTAGAACGGTCCGTTTCAACCTCTCAAATTGTTTACTAAAACAAAGAAAAAACCTAATTTCACTAATATTTGTGAATTTTTTTTTTTTAAAGAAAAGGATTGAAAACAATCCAAAACCTGAAGTAGAGATATTAATTTTTCAACAAATTATTTATTATGTTTTTATGACAAATAGAGTTTAATTAAATAATCCATGTTGACTTTAATAAATATTTTTAATCAACTTTTTATTGTTGTTTTGGAATTTTTTAGTTTTCAATTGTTGTTTTGAAAAGTGTTGAATAGTGGTTTTTGTTTTCTAATTGTTAATGAGATTCAAAATTTTCAAGAGTGAGTATATTTTTCAAAAAGAAACATAGTTTGTTCAATAATACTTTACATTCATCAAGATATAATCAAATATTTTTTTTTTTTATAAAAAGATCAATCAAAAATATTTTGTATTCTAATTGAATGAAAAACATAAAGATCTTCTTGAGTCAATGAGAATTGTTATTTTTAGAGATCTAATAAGCTATCATTATTACTCAAAATATATTTTCAAATGATTTGAACAATGCTCTTGTAATAATATTTTTAATCCGGAGAAAAATTTTGGCTGATTAACAACTTTTTTTTTCTATTCTGGAATATTGTATCATCTAGGATTCTTGGTTCTCACAATATGTATCACAAAAAAGAACGTGGTAAATAAGTAAAAGTTCACCAATTACAAGAGATGATTTTAAGGGACTAACAAACTAAAAAAAATCTTAACGTAAATTTAATAGCAAATTAAAATAAATTTTACCGCAGCTTGAAATTGAAAAACAATGTAAAAATCTGACTACTATAAAATCAAACTTACTTTTAATGCTATTTTCAGAAATGAATTATAGTATTTAACAAGTCTGATCCTATTTTATCATTTTTTAAAAGTTCAAAATTCAACCTATTTCGGTCTTTATTGTTTTTGTTTAAAAACAATCTCCTTGTTATAATCTGAGTTTGGTCTGGAAGAATGAAAGAAAATTAGATTGTTTGAAGTGACATAAGATGATATTAATCATCGTTTTTCGAACTCCTCAAGATCATCTTATTACCACTAGAACAATATCATCATATTTTGAGTCTGGAAGGGTATCCAAAACGAAGAATTATAAAAGGTGAATGTTGACCAAATGAAACAATATTGGTTGCTATGTATTTTTTCAAAATCGGGATCTAACTCTACACAACAAAAAACAAACAAATAAATATAACCAAAACAACTGATTTGTTATTTTTTAATTGGTACTTTTAAGAAATGGCTCTTCAAAGGATCTTTTTTTCTACCAATTGAGTTTATAAAAACATTGAAATTAAATTTTACATTTCCATCGTTGGTGACAAAACTTGATTTAAATTTTATAGAGATAAACTAAACCGTTCATCCATTCAATGAGATATATCTTATCATTTTATTTTCTATTTGTCAGCCAATTCTAGAAAACGATCAAACTTAAAAATCTGCAATCATCTATTGGCGTTCTTAACAGTTACTGATTTTGAACATTCCTCTCTAAAATTTCTTAACTTGACATAAAAAAAAAAATGTATTTGTTAATAATTTTTTTCCTTAAATGTCCATTTATTTTTTTCCCCTTTCCAAAAACCCTTTATAAATGGTCTCTTCTCTCCTTTTTTTAAAGAAAAAAACGAACAAAAACAATTTTATTTTTTGGTAAATGAGATTAGTTTTTTTTCGAAAAGAGAAAAAAACCATGTTTGTATATGGACATTGTTTTTAATAATGAAATGAAATTTATTCAATTTCCAAAGAGTACGGCATAAATTGATGGACTTTTTTTTTTGAACCTTGTTGGAACTAATTATTTGGTTCAAAGAACCAAATTATTTGTTCAAATGGTTTTAAATTGAGACAAGCTGTCTTTTGGGATTTATGAAATTAACAAGGTTGTTAATTTTTTTTAAAAACTCTCTCTAAAATAACTTTTAATAACATTTCTAGAGTAGAATTTATTGGTAAAATACAAATTATTTTACTTTATTAGAATTCCCAAAATGAAGATCAGAAAATTTTCAAACTTTACCTAATTACTAAAGAATTTCCCAAAATCATTCAATATTGACTACATTGCAATACTAAACTGTTTAGAGAGACAATCTCTTTCTTATCTGTATTTATCTAAAATTATTTTACAAAAATTTATCCAATTAAAATTTTTTAGTTTTAAAAAAAATTATATATCCCAATTATTTCGAACATTATGTCGAATTTAAATATTATGTATGTTTCCTAATTAGTTTATATCTTAATTTAGTTAGTTTAGGTGTATTTGTTATATTAATTTGTAACAACGTTCATATCGATATAAAATTTTAAATTTTAATTTATTAAAGTATAAAAATTGTAAACAATAACTGAACTTGGTTTCTCAAAATTCATAAAAAAAAAATTTAAAAAACATTGTTTTTTGTATATCAATTATTTATGATAATTGATCCTCAAAAAGAATATATAAGAAATAAGCTGAATAAAACATATTATAGAATTGTTAAGGCCGGTCTGAAATTAGAATTATAGATTACAGTCATTTCCACCTTTAAAACTCAAACTTTCAAAAAAATTTAAGATACAAAAAAAAAATTTCAAATTGAGGTACAAAATTTTAAATTTTTTATTAAACAATTTATTTAACCTAAATCTGAATTTTGTTCATTAATTGGGGATTTTTTTGTGCCTTAAATTCCGTTGAAAGTTTGTACCATAAAAGTTGAACTGACTGAAAGAAAATTCTTTCAAATTGAAAAAATCAAATCTTTAAAGAAATCTTTTGAAAAATAAAAAAAGAAGAGAAGGAGAATGTTTGTTTTGATCTTCGAATAGTATATGAATAATAAATGGGAGGATATTTTAACTTCATTATTTATACTTTTCTTTAGAAATGAGGTCCCCAGAAGTAGTGTAATGTGGTTTGTTGTCCCAATTTTGAATGGGGAAATGATAAAAAAGTGGAAATTTTTCACATTTATTTCTCAAATATCAGTATCAAATCAAAGATTTAATTAAATTCTCAAAAAATATAAATATGATTTCTCATCATTCATTTCAAAAGTTGCCATAACCTTAGAATAAGATGTTTTTGTCAATTGATGATTTGATCTTGTAATAGAGTAAAAATTTGTGACAAAATTAGGTGTTGAAAATTGAATTGAATTTATACAGTCAGTTTCACTTTTAAGACACAAACTTTCAAAGGAATTTAAGGCACTATAAAAATTTTAATTTTTGGAACAAAATTCAGATTCTAGTAAAAATAAATTGTAAAATAAAATATTTACAAATTTTGTGCCTTAATTTGAGATTTTTTTTGTTCCTTAAATTCTGTTGAAAGTTTGTACCTTGAAAGTGGAACTGACTGTAAGAAAATGTTAGAATTGATGAGGGTACGAACAATTCTATGATTTCTTTGATTTCTCTTCGATTTCTCAAAATATAAAATAATGAAGTTTAGGAAAAATCGAAATTTTAATGATAATTTTCGAACCTATCAGGTGTAAATTGAAAACCATTTGACCTCGTTGGGAATTACACACATTTTATTTTTAATGTGTGAGTTAAAATGAAATGGGGTTTTCAATTATCACCTTAAAGGTTAAAAATCTCATAAATTAACAAAAATTTGGAATTATTGTTGATCATTTCATTGTTATTTCCAAACAAATTCTAAATTGAATAAAGAAAAGGTAAAGAATTTGGTATTGGATTGAATCCATCTAATATCCTAATTTCCTTAAAAACTAAAAGATCATTTTTACTCAATCAATTGATATGAAGGAATAATTAAATCTTTTGCTAAATATTAAAAAAAAACTGACTAATTTTTGCAAAATTTAATTCACTTGAAGATCCTCAAATGTAAAATTCCACAAAACCTTTCTCACTATATGGTAGCCCATTTTTTCTCGAACACAACAAATTGGGTTTTAAGAGAGAAACAAAACAATCCAAACATAGAAATGTTATTAAAAAAGCAAAACAAAAAACAATTAAGTTTGTTTGGCATGGTAGATTCTTTCAAAATAAAACCCTTGAAAATAATATCCACCAAAGATCCTCTTGAGAACTTTACTTCAAGAAACAACCAAAAAAACCAAAACCTATATAACTAAGAAAGAGTCACAATTAATTTGATGGGATTATTCTGATTTGTGGGTTATAAATTGAAAATTCAAGCAATTGAATGATCTAAACTCTTTTACATACGATCTTCGAAAACTTAGAGTCATTTATCAAGAATGTTTGAAAGGATCTTCATTTTTTCAAGCTCAAAAATTGTGATTATTTTTTAATTTTATTTTAATGTTTCTTAATAAGGGTTTACGAGTTGATTGTTTCAAATTATTTTGTTCATTTTTTCATTAAAAAAACTATATTTTGATCCAAATTGGATATTATCTGAATGAGTTTCCATTCAGTATTTAAATATAAATTGGATCAAAATATTTAAATATAGCATTGAGAATTTCCAAAAATGTGGTTATGAGGAATAATTGATATTTGAATTGTTTGTTTAATTTATTATAATTATGTGTTGATTTGTTTTGTATTTTAGATTAATTTGACTAAGCGTTTTGAGAGTGTGAGGATTGGGTAAATTAATGTGTTTTGTTGTTTTTACGATATTTTTGTGTGTTTATTTGTTGAGTATTTGTTTGTATGTGGTGGTTTTTTTGTGTGTTAAAGATTAATAATTTTGTTGGTTTTAAATAATTCAAGAATTTTTAGAGAAATTTATTGTTTATTATAATAGTATGTGTGTTTGATGTATTTTTGAATTGTGGTTTTTATGTATGAATATTTATTATTTATTGAGAATTTTTTGTTGATTGTGAATTATTACAGCTGTTCCAACCCAACTGAAAAAAAATATAAGACATAGAAATTAATTCTCTATTACATAATTGTGTTTCATGAAATAGAAAATCCAACCCGTCTCATATCATGATAAAGAAATTCCAACTTCTATCACATGGTGATAGAAAAAAAAAATTTAATCCAAAAAAAAATGTTAAATTTTGAAATTTTCAAAAAATACATTTACTGATCTTTCTTTTTTTTCAAAATTTTCAAAAAAAAAGAAAATATTCAGGAGTTTTTAACTTTATATTTTTTTATGAAAATATTCCTTTAATTCTGGTGACTTTAATGATTAAAATATGACTTTTATAGAAAAAATGAATAAACAAAATAACAAATAAAAATAGAAAACGAAGTTAAAACTTCGCTTTAAGTTAAAGATAAAATTTTATTTTATTTTTTTATTTGAATTTATTTTATTTTAAAAATATGCTTGATAAAATTGAAAATAGTGTTATTTTCATTAAAATCAAAAATACTTTGTAAAATAGAATTCCTAGGTGAAATCCCCCAAGTATCCCGGTGATTTTTTAAAACCTGTTTTAATGTTCCGAAAACCATTTCAATAGGATTTAGGTCTGGGCTATATACAGGCATATATATGATGTGGCTTTGATATTCTGAAAAATAGTCAGTTATCCATGTTTCACACCATTTATGGATACTGTGGTTATCCATTACAATAACCGATTTTTCATTATTTTTTTGAATTAAGGGTAGTACCTTTCTTAACATAAATTCAGCATGGTCAACCCCCTTTGCAGTATGATCAATTAGACTAATTTCTTCTATCCCAGATGAATTAATCAAACAAAACATATTCCATTTGGGGTTGATTCGATTTTTGTCTGATTTTGTGGGCCTTTTACCAACAAGACTCCAACCATCATCTCGTCGATTTCTCTTGAAACCAGTTTCATCCATAAAATGGATATTCTGAATCCCAAAGTTATTAATAGCTTGAGAAATCAACTGAACAAATAAAATTCTTTCTTCAAAATTATTGTTCCTAAATCTATTGGGATTATGATATAAAATTTTTTTTTTTGACCATTTTTTATATTTGGTCAAATAATTATAAATGGTTGAAGTACTTATTGAAATTTGATTTTCTTTTAATAAACGTTCTTTAATTTCAATCAAGTATTGACTACAATCTTATTCCAATTTCGCAATAATTAGATTACTCAACCTTTGAATTTCTTGACTTTTTTCAAAAGTTAAATATTGTCAAAAATTTGAAGATTTATATTTAATTAAAATTAAAAAACCTTTATAAAAAATATTACCAATTTTTTTTTGGTTATTCCAGCTTTCTACACCCATTTTCTTATAAAAATGGTTTAATACAAAAATCCTATCTTTTTTCATTTTTGTAACATAGACATTTGATACTTTGTTGAACTTGGCAATTTCATTTTGATTTTTAAAATTTGATTTTTCAATCATAAATTCTAAAGTATCAACAAGAACCCTAGATACAATTTCAAACGAATATCTCCTACCCTCTTCATAAACACCAAAAAATTTGTTCATTTTTTTCATCTTAGGTAAAAAAGTTAATTTCTAAAAGTTTAAAATATGAAGAAATAGAACTATATTAAATACAATTAGGGGTTTTTAATTTAAAGAGGAAAAAGTAAAAAAATACCTTTTGAAAATTTTACTCTTTTTTTTAAAAAATAAATGATTTTTTTAATTTGTTTTAACGCTGAAAAATTCTTTTTTGAATACAAACACTCTGGATCAAAAAGTTAAAACGACAAAAGAAACACTTTTTTCTAGACTTATTAATTTTTATTATTTTTTTTTTTTCATATTCTAATCATTGGAATTTTAACTAACCTATCAAAAATATTCAAAGACTATGTTTAATAAAAACTCGTTAATTTTTTGTTGTTTTATTATGAATGAAAGAAGAAAAAAAACATTTTTTTGTGAGCTCTTTCTATATTTTCAAACTTTTATTAAAATTTAAAGGTTTTTTCAATTTTTGATTACCGTCAGTTTCACTTTTAAGGTACAAACTTACAACGAAATTTAAGGCACAAAAAAATCTCAAATTAAGGCACAAAATTTGGAATTTTTTTATTTTACAATTTATTTTTACTAGAATTTGAATTTTGTGCCTTAATTTGAGATTTTCATTGTGCCTCAAATTTCGTTGAAAGTTTGTGCCTTAAAAGTGAAACTGACTGTAAATGTGATTTGCTTTATTTTATCCCCAAAAAAGTTAGACAAAAAAATTTAAAATATTTTTTAAAAAAAGTAATTTAAAAACTAATACTTTTTGATTCTTTTTTGATTCTTGACCGGGATTGATCCTTTCAGTCAAGTTTAATTATCTTGAATTTACTTTTGAAATAAAATTTTATATTATTTTCATTTATTTTTTCATTCTATTTTTATCAATGACAAATCATAATAATTCCCAAAGTATACCCGAAGAAACAGAAGATCACCATTTATTTGATCTTGAGCCCCTTATTAATGGCCAGGTAACAGAGCAGATACAAAATTTAAAATCAAATACAAAAAATATTCCAAAAAAATCCAAAAAATTACTGGGGATTTTGAAACCGGAATTGGAACCAATCAGAACTCACAAAAAGACCAAGAACCTATTAGATCTACCCAAAGTAATCAAATATATATACCAAAACCTAATAGAAAGGACTCAAAAATTTCACAAAAAAATAATTTTCTAACAAATAAACAAAATTCACAAGAAACTTTTCCGGAAAAACAAACCAAAGAAGATAAATCATTAGATACTACATATAATGATTCTACAAATATTTCTTCCCAATCAAAAAAAAACAAAACAAAGAAATCCTCTAAATGAAATAAAAGCCTTTCCAAATTTGCAGAGTGGTGAAACACAAATGAGAGATAATCAATCAAACAATCTGCACTCTTTGGGATCAACAGTATTAAATCACATAGCAGAAGAAAAAGAATCACTTGAAGATGATTTTTTCCTTCAAAATTGCAAATTAAAATTAGACCTGATGAAAAAAAAAGAAATTATCAAACTAAAAAACGAGTTATTACGGTATGGGTTTTTGTTCAAAAAGGAAGAAGATAAATTATCATCTTTTATCGATTTACTTGTTGATTTGGAATATATACCAAAGGGGAATGAAGATTTTCCAATTAAAAAAATGACAAAAATTTTTTATTTAATTAATCGTGTCATAATGGACGAATACATGTATAAGATGTTTAATGGTGAAGAAACAATAGACTTGTGTGAGACTTTAAGATTGCATTTTTTGGTAAATTATAGGATAAATAAAAAAAGAAGAAAACCAAATTTGGAAAATCGTCAAAAACTGAGGAAAACAAAAAAACCACTTTTACAAAAAACATCAACATTTACTAATTTGGATTTTATTCCAACACAACAAGGAAACGAGAAAAGAATTAACATTTTAAATGTTAGTGATGTACCACAAAACATCACATGTTCGACTGAAAACAAAATTTTACTAAAAGAAAAGAAAAAAAAATCAAAAAAAAAAAAAAAATCCCCAAAAAAAAAAAAAAATTCACAAGATACAAACAAAAAAAATTTTTTTCACTAGATCCGCCAAAAAAAAAAATCGATTTAAAATCTCAAAAAAAAATTTCGATTTCTGATCCACTTACAAAAAAATTTTTTCATACCCAAAAATTCGCAAAATCATCCTCTTTTTCATCTTCGAAATCAGATTCATCATCCCAATCATCTTATAACTTATCCACCTCAAATTCGCCTGAAGACGCATTATATATAACCAATATTTCAAGTTCTGAGGAATCAAATACTGAGAAAAAAAAAGTAAAAAAAAACTCAAAAATCAAAAAAAAAATAATAATAAGAAAAAAAACAATAAGAAAAAAAAGTCTATTCAAAAAATAAATCAAAAAGAGCAATAATTCAAATTAAGCCAAAAGATAATTGTCCCTTCTGTTTAAAACCAAAAGATGGACCCCAACACCCATTTGATTGTGATTATTTAAAAGATTTAATTCATTCTAAAATTCAAAAAAGAAAATTCAAAAATTGTCTAGTAAGATTAAGGATATCGAGTTGTAAACAGGGGAAAGATTTTATTAATATATTTATTGAGAATAGTAAATGCCACGAGAATAAAATTATAAACATTTATTTAAATAATGGGAAAGAGATGAATAATTCAAACACTAGAGTTGGTGTACAGGGGAGACAGAATCGATATGATAATTTAAGAACTATGATGAACAATAACCAAAATAATCACAATTTAAGAAAAAATTTAAATCCAAATAATCCAGAATCAATGTTTTATTCAGATGAAGAAACCAAAACTGAAAAATGTAAAAAACTACTCAGGAAACTTCTTTTAAAAACTTTAACTATCTCACAATCAAACATCCAATTATCTTCTGAAATCAACAACTTAATAAATATATATGTTGAAATTATATTTACTAAAGCTCAAAAATCAGACCTTTGGGAAGTTAATCAATATTTATATGATTTACATTCAAATGAAATTGATATCGATATTAACTCTCAAAATTTTATCAGACTAAAAAGAAAGGTAAAAAAATGCCTAATGGATAACTGAATTAACATAAAAATATTGAAAAAAAAATAAATTTACTTCCTTTTTTTTAAAAAAAAATTACAGAAAATAGTAATAATCACTCCGAATCCAATTAGAAAAACATTTAATTTATCTTAATTATTAATAAATTTTTAAAACACATTAAGTTCTTTTACAATAGTAAAAAAAATCAAAATACAGTTTAATTTTTATTTTTATTTTATTTTTTTTTATTTTCTATTAATTAAATTACAACTTATGGTTAATAAACAGTTTCTGGTCTTCGTTTTCACAGTAACTAGGCTAAATTCAAAAAAAAAATTAAAAAAAAACCATTTTTATAAATTGGTAAATAAAAATTGAAATCTCAGAAAATCCCAATTAAATAATATTTTATCCCTAGCTTTAAACTTACTAAACATTCCATTTTCATTTTTAAAATTGAAGATCTACAATTCTTAAAAATTTTTTTTTCTAATTTGTTGAAAACCAAAAAAATATAATTTAAAAATTTTTTGTCTATTATAAATTTCACGGTTTAAGATTAAACCCAAATAAACATTTTACGGTTTGTGATACAGATTAAAATTTTATAATAGATAAACTCTTTCTATGTCTTATGAAATTTTACGGTAGGGTTGGAACAGCTGTACTAGGAAGAAAAAATCTTGATTTTGATGGTTTTTGTTGATCGATTGTTCATTATCAATATAAAAATGATGACCATTTTGATGATGATGATGATGATGATGATGATGATGATGATGTTCTTGTTACAATTGTTACAATACAACTACTGTTTTTGGTGTTATGATTGCTATTCATGATCAGAGACAGGCAAAAGGTGTAAAATGAAAAATTAACACGGAAAGTTACAGTCAGTTTCACTTTTAAGGTACAAACTTTCAACGAAATTTAAGACACAAAAAAATCTCAAATTAAGGCACAAAATTTGGAATTTTTTTTTTTACAATTTATTTTTACTAGAATCCGAATTTTGTGCTTTAATTTGAGTTTTTTTTTGTGCCTTAAATTTCGTTGAAAGTTTGTGCCTTAAAAGTGAAACTGACTGTACTAAAAAAAAAGAAAAACGAAAAAAAAGTGCAGAAAAGGTGCTTTATTGAAATTTTCTATTTTTCTTGATGAATTTATTTTAAGAAAGAAATGAGTAAAGATTATGAAAAAAAAAATTGAAAAAGAAATTTTAATTAATTGTATTGTAACTGAAAATCACTTCTGCTTCGAGATTTTCGGTATTTAATCGATTTCTTCGTGGATTCATAATATAAGTGACATGTGAAAAGACTCTTTCAACTTCACATGAAGTAGGCTCCATAACTAACAAGTTCAAAAAATGTTTGGACAAATCTCCAAAAACTTGTTTTTTTCCAGTCCAGTATAGGTAAGGCGAATGACAAGATTCATATTTTTTCATCAAAAAATTTTGAAAGTCAATGAACTGACCAATCAAATCTCCACGTAGGTATTTACGCATCTTATCACATAGTTTATTTTCGTCTTCAATAAGTGGTTTAATGTGTTCAGGGCATAAGTAAAAATGCGTATAAATGATTCTATTGGCATCTTCCCATCGTGGCTTGTATCTTCTTATTTTATTGAGAAAATCCATAATTTTCCCCATAGTTCCGCTATTAACCGATAAATTGATTATTTTTGCATAATCTTTCCCACTCATTTTAAATAACCAAGTTTCGATATTTCGCCATCTATTTAAAGTATCTTTTCGGAGTTGTCGTTCTTGAATTCCATCTATCAAAGGTGTAAATAGTCTTGAAAAATATTCAATGAAACGGAGGTCTTGTATGCTTCCTTCATTTGTCAAACACTTTATCATTTGAGATGCAGTTTCTGATGTTTCCTCCTTGGTTATAAAAGTAAGTAAGTTGTTGCGTCTCATGAACACATCTGAAACACATTTTAACCAAGTTCCCCAGCGTGTTTTTGAAGGAAGAGATATGTCAGTTATGTTTTGACTTCTCCATCGCTTCTTACGGCCTGCTTGTATCCCCCTCTTAAAAAACACACGAACCAATTTGCATAATCCATTGATGTTTGGAAAAGACTCCATTAATTTTTGTGAAATGAGATGCAGTAAGTGTGCAGCACATAAAGTGTGTTGTATTGCATATTGTTCGTTTAATCGTCTTCCTAATGAAACACATGCTCTTGCACCATCAGTAACAAAATTTGTAATTTGTTGCCAATCAATCTCGTATTCAAGTAATGTTTCTTCCAGGAGTTTTTGCAATGAAGAGTCATCGCATCTATCCATTTCTTTGACTTTGAGACACAATCGGAAATCCAAGTTGGTTACCACAACAGCACACAAACTGCGTGAAGTGATGTCAGTCGTTTCGTCCATCATTAGACAAAACCTCTGTCCAACAAGTACTCTTTTCATGTTACTCTTTTTTTCTTCAAGAACTCGTACTACAGTCAGTTCCACTTTTAAGGCACAAACTTTCAACGAAATTTAAGGCACAATAAAAATCTCAAATTGAGGTACAAAATTCAAATTGTAGTCAAATAAATTGTTAAATAAAAAATTTCTAAATTTTGTGCCTTAATTTGAAATTTTTTTGTGCCTTAAATTTCGTTGCTAGTTTGTGCCTTAAAAGTGAAACTGACTGTATTGACCTTCGCACAGTTCTTATTGAAGGAATTGAACCAAGTGATCGAAACGCAACAATCGAATCTCGATTGACCAATCGATGAAATTTATCAATTGGCACAGAAGCTTGCAGGAAGGTTTGTGTGACTCTGTCTACACTATCCTGGATGATTAGCTCTGATGCGGTCTGACCATTTGGTCCAAAACCTCTTCTGTGTTTACTAGTCAATAAATGTCTTTTCATACTGTATCGCGAACCACAAATAGTGGCACCGCATTTCCGACATAGTATCTGATAAAAGCCCCCCTTTTTTATCTTTTCTTTATTTGACTCAAGAAAAGTAAAACAATTCATATCGGGTTCTTTTAGAATCTCAACTAAGTTACTTAGGTTCACCTATTGAAAAAAAGAAAAGAAAAGAAAAAGAAAAAGAAAAATAAATATTAGTTGAGTTCTTTTGGATTAATTATCAAAATAATTTTACTCTTGTTTTCGTTTCAATCTTTTCAACAGAATTTGAAACAATGATTGTGTTTTTATTATTTAAAACAGTATCTCTTTGTTTCTTCTTCTTTCTTCGATTCTTCCTCCTCACTTTCAATTTCTGACGAACTGAAATGGATGTGTTTGGTTTAGAAATTTGAATTCTTTTTCGTGACACGCTCATAAACACTTAAAGTGAAATATGATTAAAAAAAAATGAATTTAAATCAGTTGAAATTCTTTTTCAACCACTTTACGATGACGTAGACGCCTTAAAATACTAAAATGAACACGTACTCCGTGTTTTGGATTTTTTCGTGATGACTCGACACGGAAAAAAACTTCAGAATTGCTTTCTTTACTCCTCTCTAACAATGGTGTACAGTCAGTTTCACTTTTAAGGCACAAACTTTCAACGAAATTTAAGGCACAAAAAAAATCTCAAATTAAGGCACAAAATTCAAATTCTAGTAAAAATAAATTGTAAAAAAATAAATTCCAAATTATTTGCCTTAATTTGAGATTTTTATTGTGCCTTAAATTTCGTTGAAAGTTTGTGCCTTAAAAGTGAAACTGACTGTATTTTTAGTGAGGAGTTATTTTAGGATTTTAATATAAAACTCTATTACTCTTTTCTGAATAAGAGTATTAAAGTTTAAATAATAAAAGAACATACAAATTCAAGCAACTCACTAAAATAAAAGTGAGTCATTAGGAAAAAAAACACTTTTAGATCATTTTTTATACACCGTTTGCCTTTCTCTGAACATGTTATAAATTTTATATTATTTATATAACATGTTACAAATTATATAACACTGTTTATAACAACAAAAAATGTTATTAAATATTAAATTTTTTTATTTTTTTTTTATAACATGTTATAAAAGCTAATTTTTAATTTATATTACAGTCAGTTTCACTTTTAAGGCACAAACTTTCAACGAAATTTAAGGCACAAAAAAATCTCAAATTAAGGCACAAAATTTGTATTTTTAATTTTTACAATTTATTTTTACTAGAATTTGAATTTTGTGCATTAATTTGAGATTTTTTTTGTGCCTTAAATTTCGTTGAATGTTTGTGCTTTAAAAGTGAAACTGACTGTATAAAATTTTATAACATTTTCAACTTTTATAACACCTTTACAACACGTTTATTGCATGTTCTAAAAAAATTTTTTTATTAGGGTAATGTTGTTAATTGTGATTGTGTAGTTCTATTAAAATCGATGGCTTTTATTAAATCATTGATACTATAATTTTGAAAAGATCATTTTTTATACTTGTGGTATTTATTTGTATTAGAGTATCGATTATTAGATGATAAAAAAAATATTGTTTGTTGATTTTTTATATTTGTTGAACTGGGTTGTTTTAATATTTATGTTGGCTTTTTGAAGGCCATCTAAAGATGGCCTTTCATTTCTACTTTCGTAGAAATGAGATTATTATACATATTTACAATTAAAATCAAATAATAAAAATTTACAAATTCTCTCTCGAATGTTAAAAGATCCTAAAATTGAAAATTTTTTTGTGGATTAATGAACTAACTTGTGAAATAATTTATAAATGATCGAAAAAAATAAATTTCACGATTAGGGTTGATAATTAAGAAAAAGTAAATATCTGAAATAACTATAAATTTTCAAAAAAATGAAAATTGGTGTGATCAAAATGAAATGATGAAGTTAGGAAAAGAAATTGTATTGGGTAAATGTGTTCAAATTTCAACAACAATTGTTGATCGATCAAATGATAAGATACCATCAACTGATTGTATGTAGATTTTTCTATTCAACAAATTCAACATTAATCTTCTATCGAAAAAAAATTTCCAGATCGAAAGAAACATTTTACTTAAATAGTTAAAAGGGAAACGAAAATATAAACAAATACAAAAAATACAAAAAATAAAATTTCATATTTTGGAAAACCAAAATTATTTTCAAATTGCAGGTAAAATATAATTATTATCTTTCAATAGTTTTAAATAGTGTCCAACTTGCTTATATTTTGTTGACACACAAACACACACACACAACACACACACAAACAAACACACACACATATTTATATATTAGAATCTTGTTAGTAATGATATCTGAATTCTTTACATACCCAACCCAAAGCTTTCTTTTCTAAAAGAAAATAAAAATAAAAATATATAATTACGCACCTAACATAATAGGTGCTATATTACCTACACCCCCAAACCCCCTGAAGGGGGCTTTCTCTCCTATACCCTACTTAATGATATTCGATGATAGAAAACAAATTGATTTAAAATAAGAATTGGTGGTTTTTTTAAAAAAATTTTCAAGTCTAATAAAACATTCGACTTCACCAGATTTAAATTACAAACTTTAATAAAAAATTCAGAAATACAAAAAAAATTCCAAATCAAAGTATTAATTTTGGATTAATGTTTTGGTAAAAAGTTCAACATGAAAAAAAGTCAAATACTTGTTTTTCAATTAGGAACATTAATAACAATCACAGAAATCACTAAAATGACAGAAATCACAACAACCTGAAAAAGAAAAGTAAAATCAATAAAAAGAAGAAACTGCTTAACCTCAAATAATAATCCATGATATTATTTCCAATCAGCCCAACAAATACAATTTAAATCTACTTTCATCTCGAAATAGTTGCTGTGGTTTTGGAGATCGCAAAAATAGTCAAATTTTTTGAACAAATTTTTAATAATTGATCAATCAAAGAAAAATTCCATCAAACAAAAAGATAGTATTTAAAAAAAACTGTTATTGTGCTGAATGCTTCATTTTGTCTTTGACTATTTATTTATTCTTTTTTTAATTGAACTTACTTTGAATTTTCATGTTCTATTAATGTTCTCAATTAAAAACAGTGTTGAACTTTTTTTCTTGTTTTGCTTTTTTTTCACAATTGTTTTAATAAAGTAGTTTCTGTATTCTCAAAAAAAAACAAAAAAAAAAAAAAATTCTAAAATTCAGAAAAAGTAATTTTGTTTAATGAAATTTTTACAAAAATGTTCACTATTGAAAATTTGATGTTTGGTGTGTTAAAAAGAGGATTTGGTAATTGGCCAAATCTCCCAATTATTTATTCACTGAGATCTAAGTAGGAAAAAATGAATATTTTTTTAAGGAAATATCAGATTTGATCTCTACTAGTTTCTGTGATTTCTGTGATTTCTGTGATTTTTACAATTTCTATTGTTTTCTGTAATTTTTGTAAATGTCTATAATTTCACACAATGCAAAAGAATGATTGGAAAAATTGAATTTTGGAGAAAATTTACTTTGTGGTTTAAAATTGAAAACCATTTGACCTTGTTAGAAATAACCTATAGTCAATTTCTAATCTGTAAGTAAAGATGAAATAGGTTTTTCAATTATCACCTTAAAAGTTCAAAAATCGAGAAAAATGGGAAAAAATTTGGCATTATTGTTTACAGGTTCATTGTTATTTCCAAACAATTTCTAAATTGAATAAAGACAAGGATAAAGTATTTGGTATTGGATTGAATCCTACTAAAATCCTCCTTTCTGAAAAAGTAAAAGATCTTTTTTTCTTAATAAACATGAAGTAATAATTTTTTGCAACAATACAAAAAAAACTGATTAATTTTTTTTTTTATTGTTGAGCAGAGGTGATTCAACAAAATTACCTCCTATTTGCCTGAAACTCTAAAATTGTATTTAGGGTTTTTTATCCTAACTGTAATGTAAGCAGGATTACAACTCAAAGGATATCTTTTCTTTAAAAAATAAAAAGAATAAATTATTTCGGAAAAAAGACAAGAAAAAGAGAAAGAAAAGCAAGAAATGAAAGAGAGTCAAAAAATAATAAAAAAAAGAAAAAACTTCAGTGAAAAGTTTTTTTTTGTGCCCCAAGTGTTGAATGGGCTGGTGGTTGTTTCCTTTTATGTCGTTTTTTTTTTTGGATCGCCACCATAGGTTGTTTTAATAAAGAGTTCTAAATATTTGAACAACTATAGATCAAATGAAAAAGGCTGTTTATTAAATTTTGATTTAGAACTTTATAGATATGTTGAATCTAAAAAGCTCTGGTTTTTAAGAATAAGATTTGGTTTTCGAAATTTTCTTTTCAGTTGCTTTGCTTTTTTTTTTTTTTTTTTTTTTTTTATTTTTTTTTTTTTTTTTTTGTAAGTTTCCCAAATCTTGTTTTCGCAAAATACCAGTACAAGATACCGACTCGACAGCAAAAACCCAGTCCAAGTAATGACTAGACAGATAGTATGGAAAGGTTCAATTCGGTTAACTTTGGTTGGTTTCCGATCGCATTCGTTGGATTCAGTTCAGTTGCATAAGTCCTCGTCGAAGATCTGATCATGAACAAGTTTGGTTGGGTTAGTCATGATCAGGCCAACCAATTCTTATAATGATTTTTTATACTTTTTACCTTTCCCAAATACCTAAAAA
Organism: Anaeramoeba flamelloides; assembly: GCA_027625915.1. Classification (NCBI taxonomy): domain Eukaryota; family Anaeramoebidae; genus Anaeramoeba; species Anaeramoeba flamelloides. Next base: position 23,170,399 of record JANTQA010000023.1, read on the forward strand.
AACAAAAAGAGAAGGAACATAGAGCCCAAGCAACTTAAGAAGGGAAATTTGGAAAGGGTATAAAGTATAAAAAATAAAAAGAAAACAATTTAATTGATAATAAGCAATTACTTAAACCAAAAGGTAATAACCAAAACAAATTGAATTTTAAAAAAGTAAATTCAAAAAAAATGTCAAGGTATTACTATACTTGGGACCCAATGCGAAAGACTAACTAGAAATCCAGATGGTTTCTGTAATCTACATAGAGACCAAACAGAATCGCTAAATGATCAATATTGAATTGATCATTTAGTTAAATTAGTAAAAGAATTGAATTTAAACAATCCTCCAATTTTAGAGGATAATATAAACATTTACATAAATAATATGAGAAATTTTTCCCACAAAAATAAAAATCAAAATGATTTTTTAAATTATTCTTTTACTAATTCTACTAGCCCTTTTCAAAACCCAATTATTCTTAATTTTAAAATTCCAAACAAACTTTATAATTTTAAAAATAATAATAATAATATTTAAAGAATTTATAAATTAGAAAATATCATATATTAACTTTTCACAATTTATTTATTGGTTCAAAAAATCATTTAATTACTCTTATCAAAATTCAATTAAGGATTATCATTATATCAATAAAACCAAAATAGTTATTTTAGAAAATTTTTTTTTCAAATTTTTTAGAAACAAACAAAAAGATGTTAAAATGAATGATAAAATAATCAATTATTATCTGCATAAAAATAATTGTAAAATTGATAAAAAATTACAAAAAGTGGGGTTTTTAAATCAAATAATTTTTAAACAAAAATTTGTAAAAATTTTACAAGTTTTTAAATTAATAAATAAATATCCTATATTACGATTAATGAAAAGGGGCATTAACAAAATCATAATTTGGGATAAATATGAAAATATTTTAAAAATTATTAAAACAATTAGAAATCAGTTCAAAATTATTCCAAAAGACATGACTTTTTATACAAATAATAAAAATAAGAAATTAATTCCAAAATTTAATGGAAATCAAGAAAAATATAATAATAATACAATTTTAAATTTAAAATTAATTTTTTCCTCTTTTAATATTAGAGGGCTGAATAATTTTGATAAAAAAATTTTTTTAGAATCATTTTTAGTCAAAAATGATATTGATATTTGTTTTCTTCATGAAACAAAAACCAAAAATAAAAAAAAAATTATTTTTTTTGAGACAATTATTAAAAATAGTTATCGTGAAAAAAAGGCCAAAGGAGGTTTACAAATATTGTTTAAAAAAATTTATAAAAACTTTATTTCGGAAATTCATTATACAGACCAAGATATCCAAATAATTCGCTTCATGGATATAATATTTATTAACTTATATCTCAGAGAGGATAGAAAAAAAGAATTAATAAAAATCATGTAAAAATTAATTGATCCATATCATAATTTTAAAACTACAGTCAGTTTCACTTTTAAGGCATGAACTTTCAACGAAATTTAAGGCACAAAAAAATCTCAAATTAAGGCACAAAATTTGGAATTTTTTTTTTTACAATTTATTTTTACTAGAATTTGAATTTTGTGCATTAATTTGAGATTTTTATTGTCCCTTAAATTTCGTTGAAAGTTTGTGCCTTAAAAGTGAAACTGACTGTATTATTTTGGGGGATTTTAATCTTGTTGATGTTGAGATTAAGAAAAAATTTCATTTAAAAAAATTTTAAAATTTTATCAAATTCTACAAATAGTAGAACAAAAGAATATTGACTATATATTAATTAATTTTAAAAATAAAAAAATTCAAAAATTTTCAAAAACAATAGAAAATAATTTATCAGACCATAAAATGATAATTAATAGCATTGATGTTAAAACTGACTGGAATATTAAAAAAAATATATATAAAATTACCGATAATAATATTTATCAAAAAGAATTTATTAAGTATTTCCGTGAACAAAATTTTAAGTTGGATACTAATTCTACAAAAAAATTTTAAAAATCAATTTATCAAATATACAGATTTAATTTATAAAGAAAACAAGGGAGACCACAAAATTGCACCATTAATTAAAAACATTCTAAGTAATCCTAACTTAATTCATCGTATCAAAAAAATAAATAAAGAAGCTTGGAATAAATTCATTGATGAAATAAATTTTGAGTTTATTAAAAACAAAAATTTTTGGAAAAAAATAAATTTAATAAGGTCAAAAAAGATGAAAATGATTTTAGATACAGTCAGTTCCACTTTTAAGGCACAAACTTTCAATGAAATTTAAGGCACAAAAAAATCTCAAATTAAGGCACAAAATTTGGAATTATCTTTTTTTACAATTTATTTTACTAGAATTTGAATTTTATGCCTTAATTTGAGATTTTTTTTGTGCCTTAAATTTCGTTGAAAGTTTGTGCCTTAAAAGTGAAACTGACTGTAATAAAAATAAGATTGATTAATATTTTGGCCATATTCAAAAAAATTCACTTGAACCAAGTCAAGAAATTTTAAATTATATGAAAAATTTAAAAATTAAAAATTTAAAAGAGTTTAAAATCGATATATTTTTTCCAATTGAAAATATCAAAAACACTATTAAAAATTTTAAAAAATAAATCAGTAAAATGTTTTCAAAAAATTGAAAATTTGAACTATATAAATGATGAAGAAAATAATATTCATTTAAACCCAATTGAAAATAAGAATTATAAAAATTATCTTAGTACAATTCAGAAAATATTTAATAACTGGCTGAATAACCCAGATTGGAATAATATTGAATTTATTAAAAAAAGGTCAATTTTATTTATCCACAAAAAAGGAAAAAAGGTCAAGTCTTTTTACGTTTTGCCTTAAAAGTGAAACTGACTGTAAATTATCGACCAATTTCTATTAACCAAAGTCTACCAAGATTATTTCTAAAAATGTTATATAAACTAATCGAACCTTGTTGGGAATTTATTCATAAATCCCAATTTGGGTTTAGAAAAAAATATGATACTCGTATTGCACTATTAAACTTCTTAAATACTTTTAATACGATAAAATCAAATAATGAAAAGGAAAATAATAAAACTTATATTATAATGATTGATATAACTAAATTTTTTGATTCAATTAGCTTTAAAATAATTAGAAAAACAATAAAAAAATTTATTTTAAATAAAATTATTAATTTTTTCTTATTAAAATATTATCAAGGTTTGGGGCTTGGTATATTTCAAGGAGATCCATTCTCACTGATAATATTTGCTCTTATTTCACATTTTATTTTATTAAAAATCATTCCATTAACGAACCATTGTCAAATGTTTGCAGATGATTTAATTTTAATTATTAAAGGAAATAGAAATCAATTAAATTAGAAATTAAATTCAATATATGAAATAATTATTCAATTTGGATTAAAGCCTAATAAAGATAAAACAGTTGTTTCAAAAGATTTAAAAAAAATTAAATATTTGGGTATTTATTTGGATAAAATTTCGCATATAGTTTATAATTTAAAAAAGGTAAAAGAAACATATAACAACTGCAAACAGTTATTCAATAACAGCTCGTTTAACAATAGTTTAAAAATTAGATTATTTAAATCTTTTATCATAGGCCAATTGACATACGGGTTGGAAATATATAATTATGAAATAAAAACTTTAAATTATTTAAATTCTTGGTTTAATTCAAGTATTACTGAAATATGTAAAATAAACAGAAACACACCAATTCTTATTTACAAAACAGAATTGAAAATTGAAAATATGATAATTTCTATCAATAAAAAGAAATTTATATTCAAAAAGAAATTAGGAAATTTATCTCTTCCTAATTTAGAAAAATTAATAAAATTTAATCAAAGAATAAATTATAAAATCAATTGGACTTCAAAAGATATTATTGAACTAAAAAAAGAAATTTATCAATATAATTATTATGAGTTGTTGAATTCAGCAAGTTGGAAGGTCCAAAAATATTTCACAATAATAAAAAATAAAAATTATTTATTTAAAACTCAAAAATATATCAAGTTATACTTCAAACTCAACAATTCTAAAATTCAGAACATTCACTAACTGCTTAAATAGATATTACTATGTAATTAATAAAAATTCAAATAAATTTTGTCCTTTATGTTTAAAGTATAAACAAAAGGAAATTATAGAAAATATTGATCACTTTTTATGGATATGTCCTTTCTATGAAAAAGATAGATTAATTTTTCACAATAAATTAAAAGAAATAAATCTTAATGAAATAATTTTAAACTGTGATAATTTGAAATTATTTTCATTAATTAATAATCGTGAAATCTATGATTTTAGGCTTAAATTTCTGAAAGGGAATTTAAGTCTAAGGGCAACTAGAGTGTAATTTACACTTATTCAATAATAAAAAAAAAAAAAAGTGTTTTTTTTAGGAAATTATTTTAAAATATCTACTTACATATTATTGAAAAGAAGGAATTGGTGTTTATCAAGGAGATCCATTATCACCTTTATTATTTTGATTTATAACTCATTTTCTCTTAGAAAAAATTAAACCATTGGCAATACATGTTCAGATGTTTACAGATGATCTAATTTTGCTTATGAAAGATTCACTAATAGAAATGAATTTTCAACTAGAAAAAATTTTTAAAATTATAAGAGATTTCGGTATGAATTCAAATAGTGATAAAATGAAAAAAACTATAATTCCAAAAAAAAAAAATTTATTTCTGGGTATTTGGCTGGATAAAAAAACTTATTTAAAGTTTAACCTTGAAAAAGTTAAGACCAATTTTAAAAAGTTAATCAATATCTTACAACAAAAAAAATTTTCTAATGGATTAAAAATTCAATTTTTTAAAGCGGTAATACATAGTCAACTATTATATGGATTAGAAATATTTGATTTATAGTCAGTTTCACTTTAAAGACACAAACTTTCAACGAAATTTAAGGCACAATAAAAATCTCAAATTAAAGCACAAAAATCAAATTCTAGTAAAAATAAATTGTAAAAAAAAAAAATTCAAAATTTTGTGCCTTAATTTGAGATTTTTTTGTGCCTTAAATTTCATTGAAAGTTTGAGCATGAAAAGTGAAACTGACTGTATCAAAAACAGATTATAAACAAAGATATCGATATTTGGATTAATAAAAAAATTACAAAATTTTTATTAATTAACCCACACTCTACCAGACTTATTTATAAAACTGAAGCAAAAATTGATCCTGTTAGAATAACAATATATAAAAGAAGATTTTAGTTAATGTAAAAATTAAAAACCCTTGGTTTTGAAGAATAAATTAATTGTCTTCCTTTTAGAGAATAAGAATTTGAAAATAAACACCTTATTAACGAATGTTAAATTGAAAAATTAAAACACTCAAAATTTTTAAAATTAAAAACCCTTCTTATTCAACAACTGTAGATCTAAATGATCGTATTGTCAAAAATTATTGAGTTACTTTGAATTGTTGGATAGTTTCCACAAACCACATAGCCATTCCAACCCAACTGTGAAAATTAATAAGAAATACAAATTGGTTATATATTATAAAATTATACTTTGTAAAATAGAAAATTCAATTTCTCTCTAATCATAATATTAAAATTTTCAACTTCTCTCTTACTCCATTACTACAGTAAAAATTAATTGTTCAAAAAAAATTAATACAAGTTTCAAAATTAAGAGCTTGTTTTTTTATTATACAGATATTTGAATTCTAAATGGGACAAAATTTTCACTTCATTTTCCTTATTTATCTTTACTAAAAGAGTTTTCTCAGAAGTTTATCTTAATTTGGGATATATTCTCTTTGAAAAGAGAAATCGAAAATTAAGTGAAATTTTAACCCATATAGGATTCAAATACCAGTGGAAGAACTATACACCAACCGACATAAGAAACCAATAATAAACCCTAAATAAATATGATATTTGTTTCTAAAAGTTCTATTATTTCAAATAAAATACAAAAAATAAAGGATCAAATTGAATAATTTATCTCAAAAAATAGAATTAATTTTTGGTGAAAAAAATTAAAGATCCAAAAAACAAAAAAATTCAAAAAAATTGAGGATACTGTTGTCAAAATAAAGCGTGCAAAAAAATTTAATGTGTGTTTCAAAATGAAAAGTGTGTTTTTTTGTTATAGAAAACCTATACATTAACCAATCAAAGAAATCAATAATAAACCCTAAAAAAATATGGTATTGGTTTCTTAAAGTTCTATTATTTAAAAAGAAATTCTAAAAATGAAGGATCAAATTGGAAAATTTATCTCAAAAAATAGAGTTAATTTTTTTTAAAATTTTAATAATAAAAAAAACAAAAAATTTCAAAAAAATTGAGAATATTATGGAAAATTTTCAACTATTTGCATGAATAATTTAAATTTTACTGAAAATAACCAGACCTTTACTTTCAAAATTGATTTGAACTTAGGTATACTATTTGGTAGTAGATTGGATGTTACCTTGGTACAAGAAGAAAAAAAAGCACGGATAATATTTTGAAACACGGATAATAGTCTTTGTGCACGCATTATTTTGATCACTGTAAAATTGTTTTATAATTTCTTTTTTTACAATTAAATATCTCATTTTTAAAAAACAAACTTTTAAAATTATAACTCACAGACTTCTTAGATTGATGATTAGTGTAATTATATTAGTTCAAAACACTATACAAACAAACAAGAAACAAGAATACAAATAATCATTTTCCAAATTCATACAAACCTCTATAAAAATCGATTGTTTTTTTTAGAAACAGTTGATCTACTTATACTAACAAACAATCAATTGAATATCCTTGAGACACCCCGCTTGAATGAACTTTAGGTAGGTTTATTACGAGGTTCATAAAAAAATTAGTTGTTAAAAAAAAGGATTTGATTGAAAATATTCGTATTTTTCCACAACAATTTTCCTAATATTCACGAATTAAAAATTTTGTCTGGAATTATTTTCATTTCAGGTATTTGTTTTCACTACAATAAAAAAAAACCGAATTAAAATAATTAATAATTGAAGATCAAAAAAAAATAATTGTTTTTTGATTGTTAATAAATAATTATTAAATTTCAATAAAATAAATCAGATGAATGAATTATTTTTTTTCAATTATTCATTCAAAAACAACTAATTGTTCTTATTAAAAGAAGAAATTTTAATATATTAATTAATTGTTTATTATTAAATTGCTTTGAATTAATGATATATGTTTGATAAAATTTAATAAATTGAAAAATAAAAATAAAGTATTTTGATTCTTTGAATCTTTTAATTATTAACAATAACCCGATCTTAATTATTCCAGTGAATTGTAAATAATTAAAAAATAAATTAAATTAAATAGTATACTTTTGTTCCAAGTTGAAATTTTAAATGTTTTAAAAAAGTATATTGGGAACTTGTCAATTTAATTTTTTGATCATTTCACTTAGATTTTTCTCATTTTTTCATTCAAAAATCATAACAAGTATTTGATTTGAAATTGTTCTTTGAATAAAGAAGTTTTATTTTTTCAAGTTTAAAATAATTTTTATGTTTTTTTTTTTTTTTTCTTTTTGTAACTGATTTGATTTTTTATCTTGAGTTATTTGAAAACTTATCTTTTTTTTATTTTTCAAGATTAAATAACTATAAAATTAAAATTTACCTTTTTACGAAATCTAAAAAGGATTAGAAAAATATATTTTTTTTATTTAGATGTTTTGGGTGGTTTTTAGTATTTAATGTAATTTATGGATAATAACCATTTATATTTTATTTTAGGTATCTTAAAAATATAAAAATAAAATATTAATTTTAATATTATTTTCTACCACATGATTGATTAAACTTTTAATCTTATCTCTTAATTCAATTTAAGTAATTAATTTAATGTTTGAAAAAATGGTACCTTTTTTTAAGGTGAACTTTCAATACTAGAAATTTTAGAATAGACAGTGAAAACAAAAAAAATAAACTAGATTTTAAAATTTTTGACTAACTTAATAATGTTAATGGAAGTTTTTTTGATGGTTTATTTTATTATTCTTCACAAAAAAATATTTTCAAATTTTTGGATCAGATCCAATTTTTCTAATTTTGCAAATTTTAGTTTTACTTTTTCAATTTTTTGTTTTTCTTTTATTTTTCTTTTGTTTTTTTTTTTTTTTTTTTTTTTTTTTTGCTAAAGATCATTTAGAAAAAAAAAAAGAACTTCGAAAAAACAAATAAACATTAAGAATACTGAGACTAAGTAATGTCTTTTAAAATGAATTTAATTATTCATAAAAAATCTTCTTGTTCAACTTTTTTTTTAGTGAAAGTTCAGTAATAAAAAATCCGTTATACTCATTTCAAAAATTGTGACTCACTTTTTTTTAGTTTTTGCTTTTATTATTTTTTTATTTTTAAAATATCATGTTTTTATATAGATTTAGAATGATTTAAAAGTGAATTACAAATCATATTTAGTTATTAATTATTATTGAATACTATAGGATAATTTTTTTTTTCAATTTATTATTTCAGGTGAGTATCAATTTTTGAAATGGTGTTTATTTTTCAAATACTGTTTTATAATTAAAAAAGAAAAAAATAAAATATTTTACTTCAGGGAATCTGAATCTTTTTGTAATAAAACTTACTCAAAAATTTTTAAAAGGAACAATATGAGTTGGATCAAAAACAGAGATTAAAAACAATTTTTGATGAATAATTTTATATTTTACTTATTTTGGGATATTTTGAATATTAAAGTAATGTTTCAATACCTAAAATATTTCAATAAAATAATTTAACTGAAGAGAATTAAAAAAAAAAAAAGAAAAAGAAAAGAAAGAACATATTAAACACTGGTAATATCCTGTAATTTTTAAGTTGTTTATCTAATATAATAAGATCAAGATTTATTAATTATTCTTCCTAAATTTATTATTACAAATTTATCAGTTCAACTGGACCTAATAAAACCAAAAACAAAAAAATATCTTTTAATATAATCAGCAATTTTATTTCTTTTTTTAGTTTATTTTTCAACATTCACTATTTTTTTGAATGCCTTTATGGTGATAAAATTTTATATTTTAATAATTTAAAATATTTTTAAATTGGGCAACAATTTTAAATAGTATAAAATCATAATTAAGAGAGTTTTAAAATTTAAAAATAAAATGAAATCTTGTCAAGGTCTTGTAATGTTTTTTTTTTTTTGTGTTTTGTGTTTTGGCCGATGAAAGGGAAAATTTAACTCCATCTAAACACTTTATTAATTTGAGTTTCTTTTTTTGAAATCAAAAAATCACATTTTTCCAACATTTTACAAAACAATTTTAATCTATTATTTTTATTAACAATTAAGTTAATTCTTGAAAATTCGAAAACAAATTTTTAGTTTTCTGTTAGAAAGTATTGATTTTGAAAATAATTTATTTTGCATTTAATATTCATGATTAATATTTCAATTCCAATATGAACCAATAAAACTTATTGTGGAAGATAATGTGATTTAATAAATGAATATTTGAACAAAGTTAAACCAAATTTTATCAATTAAATTTGGATTTATTAAGTTATATTTAATTTATTCTTTTTATGTTTTTTAAAAAGCTGTTTTCTGGTTTTCAAAAAATTTTAAAAATATTGGAAAAAAAAATAACAATTTTGAAAAATAATTTGAAAAAAAGTGTTTGGTCTTACTTGCAAGAATCCTTATAACAATTTAAATCATTTTTACCAAAACAAAATATTTGAATTTTGAGGATAAAATTACAAAATTTATAAATATCTTGAAGAAAATTTTATTTTGAAAAACCAAAATTTTATCATAGAACAAAAACACAATTTAAAGGTAATAAAAATGAAAAATTCCTTTCAAAATTTAATTATAATAAATTCCCTTCTGAAATCAATACAATTATTTTTTAATCCGTTAAATATATTAATTTTTTTAGTTAACCAAAAGAATTTTCCTCAAAAAAAAAAAAAAAAAATATTTAGATTAATATTCCTGGCAATAAAGACTTGATATTGTATAATAATGATGGGAATGATAATTAAAAGGTTAAAAAAATTCAAAATATGTGAAAATAAATGAATTTAAATTCTAAACTTTTTCATAAAAAATGGAAACAAAAAATTGATCTTTCTAAAAAAATTTTCTTTTTTGGGTTTCTTAGTCCATCATAATTTTTTGTCACTTGGCATATATAAAATTTGTAAGTAGAGAATACCAAAAATAACATATTTTAAACTTTTTGCTTTTTTTATAAGAGTACTTATCGCTTAATTTTTATTTTTAATAGGAATACTAATATCAGATTTGGTAATTTATTTTCAATTTTTAAAATATCACAATTTTAAATTAATTAGGTATTTTTTCACAATAAGGATTTGAAATAAAAACATAAATAGTCCATGTTTATGTTTAGATGTATAATTAATATGAATAGCAGAATATTTTTATTTTCACCAAAGTAGGAATACAAAATATGGAGTTTTTTATTCATTCAAGTTAATTTAATATTTTTTAATGAGAGAGATTTTTTAACCTTTTTAGGTTCAGGTTGAGTAAGTCATTATTACAAAAGATTTAAATAGATATAAATACAATTAGTTACAATATTAAGATCTAAACTTTTAACGAAATTTAAGAAACAAAAAAATCTTAAATTAGGCACATTTTTTCGAAATTTTTTTTTGAATACAAATTATTACACTTGTATCCATATTATATGATTTAAATACAAATTTTTTGTCTAATTTAGATTTGGTTCAATTTTTATATCTTAAAAGTGGAACTGGTTGTATTTTAAAGGTACAAACCACTTCAATATCTCAAAAGCACAGAAAAAAAAATAAGAATAAACCAGAACGAAAAAATAATAATAATTTTTTTAAAATGAAAAAGAAGAATTTGCAAAATTTTTAACTTATTTAATGCAAATAGAGTTATTTAGAACCTTATAACTGATTGAAAAATCATGATTTTTATGATTTAAATAATTATTTAAATATATTGAAAATAATTGAAAAGTGATTATATATTCATTATAAGTTATGTAAATGAACTAAAACCTGGTACAAAATTACCATAGATTAATAACTTGAATCCATTGATTTTTAATCAAATCAAATAATTTTATACCCACCCTTATTAAGTTTAAAAATACTTTTCATTATGCTTTTCTTTTAGAAAAAATAAGAAGTTTACTTCTCTTTAAAGAAAATCAAATTAAAATTGAAAATAATTACTGATCATTTTTTTTAAAGACAATAAATTACCTGATAAATTTTGATAAATAAAATCCAATTTCTAGGTAAAAACTTTTATCAGATCAATAAAATTAAAAGTTAACTATAATTTTCATGATTATCCAATTACAAGACAACCATTTAAGAAATATTTAACAGGAATTTGAATATAAACCACTGCCATTTGAAACCCATTTATAATTTTGAATCTTACATTTATAGAAGTATTTTTTCCATTGTGAATTTTAATCTATAAAACAAAAAAAGCATGAAAGAAATAAAAAATACAGGAAAAAAAAATATTGAAAATTTATATTTTTATGTTTTCTATTGAATTTAAACTCTTGAAAGAGATCCAATATGACGGTAACAATAAAATAATATTGATTTTAACATCAAATTAATCTCATCGGAAAAATAGACAAAAGATTATTATTTTTTTTTTTCAAAAAAATATTGTATTAGATTTACTAATATCTGTAAATTAGATTAATTGTGTTTTCATTAATAATATAGTTTAATCACAGTTATTTATTAACATTAAATCGTGTTAATATTTCTCTAATTACAAGAAAACACAAATCAGAATAGTTGTATAAAGTATATGATTAAAAATTAATCAGAATTTAATAGTTGATAAGCTTTAGGATGATTTAACAACATTTTTATTTTGAAAAATTTTTTTGATCAACAATAAAGTCTTGAGAAAAAAAAAATCAAAATATAAAAAATTAAAAAGAAAATTCCACAGTATTTATTTGAGTCCTTTTATAGTTATACTATTATTTTTAAACACATTTCACTCAAAGGATCCCAGCCAATAATGAAAAATTCACTTTTTTTTAAGAATCAACCAATTAACATACAATTTTATTTAGAAATAAGAGAAATAATAACTTTGTATTAGAATTGGGATTCATACATGAAATAACCTGAAAAAACTATAAATTTTCATAAAAGTTATTTAAAAAAATTTTTTTTCCCTTACATTAGAATTTCTTGTGTAAAATTTATCAAAACCTTTTCAAAATTAAAATTGTTGAAAATACGATTTTTTTAATTGCAAATGTATTCATTTTAAAAGAAATTACAAATCCCAATTTTTCTGTAAGTAAATTTGGAGTTTCAAACATTTTTTTTTTCAAATTAACTTTTTTTTTAAAAAAAAGAAAGAAGAAAAAGAAAAGAAAAAAAAAAATGCAAAAAATTTTCAAAATTAGAAAAAATGATCTTGATCCAAAAATTGAAATTTTATTTTGAGAAGAAAACTAGATTAAACCCATAGAACATGTTCTATTTCCTCAATAAAACTCGACCCCTTTGACAGAAAAGGAGTTTATTTGGATTTATTATATTTTACCTATGTGAATAATGTTTTCAATAAGGCAATGAAGTAAAAATTTGATAAAAATAATAAAAATATCAAAAAAATCAGAAAAAAATATCATAAAACAAATTAAATATTCGATCCTAATAATTATAAGTTTTTCCAATTTTAATTTATGAAGCTATTAATATTTAATACATACATACATACATATATAGATAGATATTTTAATTATGGAACTTTAATTTCAACATTAAATGTTTAAGATTCTGTTTATTATTTAATTCAGATGCTTCTAAAATATTACAAAATCCTAAATATAAACCTTTATTTTCTTTAAAAATAAGCTCTTTTTGAATATTTAAGTTGGTAAAATCAAATGAAATATTTGTAGAATAAAATTCATTAATAATTTCCTTTTTTGAAAATTCATTGATTTTAATATAGAAACCGATAAATTCATTTTCAATTTCAAATTTTAAATTCCAATAAAATCCATTATATTTAAAATTGTTTGAATAAATTTCTGGTAAATCGTTCCAAAAAATAGGCACCTTACAATCAAAGGAGTTATGCTTATCATCATCATCATCGGTGTTGTCATCGTCATTATTATTATTATTATTATTTTCATTTGTATATGTTTTAATTTTTCTGACAAAGAAAGCATTTCTATTAAATGTCAATTTTATTTTCAAATAGGGTAAATTTATTAATTTCGAAATTGCTAAATAATGACGATATCCATAATATAGTGATTTTCTATGATTAAAAGCAAGAAGTTGTTTACAATTAAAATCAGGGAATTCAAATAATATGTGATTTGAATAAACATCACCTTTCTTTAGTTTTTCAGAAAATTCACAAACCATTATCATAAATCCAACACTATTATCTTTTTTTTTCATCATAAGTTGCCAATAAAGTCCATCGTATTTAAATGGGCTCGAATAAATTTCTTGATATTCATCCCAAAATTTGGGAATTCTGGATTTAAATACATCATTCTCTATAAATTGCATATTATTAAAATCGTCATTTTTTTCATTTTTCATTTTGCTTTCTTGTTTCTTTATCGAACCTTTCTCGTTATCAAAATTATTTTCAAATTTTTGACAATTTGGAATAATATCAAAAGTAGTATTTGGTGCATTAAAAGTTAATGTTACTACCAATTCGTCGAGATTAGATAATTCGGACAATTTTAAAATAGAAGCAATCCCAATATTCTCACCTTTAAGGCGTCTAAAATCAAGGATTTTTTTTATCCCCAACTCAGGGAAATTAAATAAAATGTTTGTACAATAAAAATCTTTCTTGAGCGGTTTTCTTGAGTATTTATTTATATTAATATAAAATGCTATATTTCCATTCATTTTTTTGAACCGTAATTGCCAATAATATCCATCATATTTGAATGGGTACGAATAAATTTCTTTATATTCATCCCAAAATTTGGGAATAATGAATTTAAAAGAATTGTTATTACAAGAGGATTCAATCTCATTTTCAATTTCCTGATCATTATGGGAATTGATATTATTAAAATTAATACTATTAGTTAAATTATTATCCTTCTTATGGGCTGAGTGAATGGAAAAAAAACTATTTGGTTTATCAAAAATAAAATTTAATTTCAAATTTTTATGGTTAGAGAGTTCTGTTAATTTTAAAAGTGCAGTATAACCACAATATGTGTCTTTTTTTCTTCTGAAGGGCAGAATTTTATTAACATTTAAATCAGGAAAATTAAAAAATATATTTGAACAATAGAATTCGTTGTTGATTTCTTTTTTGGAACATTTATTGATTTTAATATAATATGCTAAATTTTCATTCATTTTTTTCAACCAAAGTTGCCAATAAAATCCATCATATTTGAATGGGTTCGAATAAATTTCTTTATATTCATCCCAAAATTTGGGAACTATTCCTTGAAAATGATTACTGTTATCATGATTTTCGTTTAAATCGTTAAAACGAATATTATTTCTATTATTACTAACACCACTATTAACTTCATTCTTCTTCTTATTATTAATATTCATATTATTATTATTATTATTATTATTATTATTATTATTATTATTATTATTATTATTATTATTATTATTATTATTCTTGCTGCTGCTGCTGCTGCTGTTATTCTTGTCTTCATATTCCTTATCGTTAGTATCTTTTGCAAATATATTGAAAAAAGTTAAAGGTTCGTTAAATGATACTTGGAACGTAAAATTTTCCCTTTCAGCTATTTTTGATAATGGAAACATCTTATTAAATCCATAATAAACATTTTCATTTCTTCTAAAAGAAATAACATATTTAATATTTAAATCAGGACAATTAAATAATATATTTGCACAATAGAATTCTTTTTTTATTTCTTTTTTGGAAGAATAATTTATTTTAATATAACATGCAAGGTTTTCGTCTGATTTTTCGAAGAATAATCTCCATTGATAACCGTCAAATAAAAACGATTCTGAATCAATTTCATCGTGTTCTTTTGAATTCCAAAAATCTGGAATTAAAAATCGAAAACAATTATTATTACCATTGATGTCCTTATTTATATCATTGCTTTCAATATTCTTTTTATTTGAGATGCATTTGAAAGAAGTTAAAGGTTTACAAAATGTAATTTTTAGAGATAAATTCTTGAAAGTAGATATTTCATCCAATTCTATAAAAGTATAAATCCCATTATATATATCTTTATTTTCTCGAAATAAAATAGTGGAAGTTTTTTTTTTTAAATCTTGGAAATAAAACCGAATACATTTTGAATAAAACTCACCATTAATTTCCTTTTTTGAATTCTTGTTAATTTTAATAAAAAATGCAACATTTTTAGTAAATATTTTAAATTTGAGTTTCCAATAAAATCCATTGTATAAAAAAGAATTTGTTTTTAGTTTGTCATATTTTTTTGGATTCCAAAAATTTGGAATTAAATAATGAAACGTTTTTTTATTTGTTTGTTGGACATCCCTATTTATTGTAATGTTTTTTTTTAATTTGTATTCATCAACTATCATTTTTTGATTGTAATTTGTTTCTTTTTTATTGTAATTAATGTTTTTTTCCAGATTTGCTTTGGGTTTATTTTGATTTTTTTGTATGTTTTTTTATTATTTTTGATTTATTTATTTTTTTTTTTTGATTTGATTAAATTTTATGGAATTATAAGAAATTAACAGTTATTTTATTAATATTAAACAGCTTTTCAAATTTTTGGACAAACTTAAAATTAAAAATAAGCCAAAAAAATTCTTTTTTATGTATTTTAATATTTAATCATCTTTAAGTTATCTAGTATTAATGCTTTTATATGTAACCCTTTTTTATTGAACAAAAAGAAAAAAAAAATAAAACGAAAAAATGAAAATTGGTGTGTCCAAAACAATGGAATGAGCTGAACAAAAAAATATATTGAAAAATTTGTTGAAATTTCACCGACAATTGTTGATTGATCAAAATGGAAGATCTATCAAGCTAATTGTATATGTGATTCTTTTATTTAACAAACCCAACTTTAACCTAATATCGATCTTTCGAAAAAAAATTTTTTTCTGATCTAAGGAAACAGATTACATTAATTGGAAAAATAAAAAATGAAAAACCAAACAGAGAAATAATAAAATATTTGTTAACATCAAAATTATTTTCAAATTGAATGTAAATTGTAGCATTGGTATTATTTAAAGTAATTTTACTGTGTTCAAAATTTTTAAATTCAGTTTAGTTATTGGATAAAAGCAAAAAATGGATTTTACTTTATAGAAATATAGAATAGTAATATGATAAGTGTTTCAACAAGTTAAAATAATTTTATTCTGATAAATAATAAAAATTTTACAAAATAATCAATATTCATTTTTTTCTCTATTTTAAAAGGGTATAATCATTGGAATGACTGTTTAAAATGAAAAAAAAAGATAAATCAGTGATTATATATATTTATATAATGATTCACAAATCAATTCAGACATGATACTAAGAATAATAAACAATGTTAATTGTTCTCTGGATGCATTTTGTTTTTTTGAAAAAATTTTCTTCTAAAAATTTCAAATCATTTTTTTTTTTTTTTTATTAAACAGAAAAACGCATAAGTTGATCGATAAGTAATATATATATATATATATATATATTTACAAACAATATTGATTTTTATCAAGTTGCAAAAGAACAGTTTGTTTTTGAGGTTCAATTGAATCTCTGGTAATACAGTCATTTTGAATTTAGATACAAGAAAATTTTCACCTCTCATATCTTTTTTCAATAATTCTTCAAATTTCTTTCTTTTTGAATTTTCAGGAATATCAAAAATATACCAAATACAAATTTTGAAAGACTTATTTAAATAAATTGAGAAGACAAATTTTTGTTCATTTCTCTTGTTGTTTACTTTAAATTAGAAAAGTATAAAAAAGTGAAAAATTTTTTTCCTTTTAAAATTCAAAATTAATATACTGTCATTTTCCAATTAATGAATGAAAATTTGTAGATCAATTTCTGAAAATATTATTTTAATTATAATATTTCGGGAAAAAAAGTGAAACGGGGAAATAAAGTGAAATACAGTTCTTAATTGGGAAACTTAGGAGAACCTGAAAACCAAAATAAAAAATGTTTTAAGGGACTAATCTCTATTAAATTTTTTTACCTAAATTTAATAGAGATTGAGAACATTTTTTGTCAATTACTTAGATTTGAAAACCTGTTTATTTTCAATCTTAAGCATATTTCTAGATAAGGAATCCTTATTCAAAAATTGGTCAAAAAAAAATAATAGAGACTAGTCCATTAAAACAAGACATAAATTAACTTTAAAGAATAATTCATGATATCATTTTCAATCAAATAAAAAAAAAAAAAAAATTTAAATCCCCTTGATTGCCGAAATCATTAGAGTAGGTTTAGTTTTGGAGATCTCAAAAAATAGTTAATTTTTTGAAAAAAATTTTAATAATTGATTAAATAACAAAAAACACATACCAAAAGATAGTATTTAAAAAAACTTTTATTGTGTTGAATCTTCAATTTTGTCTTGTTTCATTAATTTTTTTTTTTTATTAATTGATATTACTTTTCATATTCAGGTTTTAGTAATGTTCCCAATTAAAAACCCCATTGAAATTTTTTTCCTTGTTTGACTTTTTTTTCCAAATGATAAGTCGAAAAAAATCAAGATCTTCCCAAAACCAATAAACAATTTGACAGCGAAAATCTCGAAATTAATTTAGCTTTATTATTGAACTTTCAATATAAAAGTGTATTTTTAATAAAATTTAACCAACTAATAAATAATAAAATCAATTGGAATATAAAAGATTTAATCAAAGTAAAAAAGAAATATATATAATGAATTATTATATTCTACAAGTTGGAATTATTATGAGGTTTTCTTTGATTTAAAATAATGGAGGAAAATCAGAGATTTTATTAAATTATTTTGAATTCTGGAAAACAGCAGTTATTTTTTCAAGATGAGATTCTTAATTGGAAGTGGGTAGTTAAAACCTAAACCCAACCATATTTTGTTTATAAGACAAGTATTATCCACTTTCCAATAAAAACCTCTGAAAAAATCGAGTTAGAACAAAAAGGGTTGGGTTTAAATTTTTATGTTATAAATACCAACTTACAATGAAGAATCTGATCAACTTAAAATTAAAAATTCCAAAAAAGTAGAAAATTTCATAGTTCTTCTGGATCTCAAGAGATTAAGATTCTAATTTATCTATGTTTTGATTTCTAAGACTCCCTTTGTAGCTTTATTTTAGATAGTCCTTAATCGTTCGGGAAAAAAAAGTAAAAAAAACCAAAGCATTTGAGATTTCAACAG
The DNA here is from genome assembly GCA_027625915.1 of Anaeramoeba flamelloides. Lineage (NCBI taxonomy): Eukaryota > Anaeramoebidae > Anaeramoeba > Anaeramoeba flamelloides. Next base: position 23,188,791 of record JANTQA010000023.1, read on the forward strand.
AGTTACTCTAAGAATAAAAATAACTTTTCTTTTGGAAAGATGTATATTAACTTTTTGCTTGATTTACATAATTACCATACTGACAATAATTTTTTGTTTTTTTTATCGTTTGGTGTCGTTATTGTGCAAAGTCAAAGAAAAAAAGTTTGAAACATTGACAAGAAAACAGCTTATAAAAAATGAAAAAGAATGATTATTAAAAACACTTTTCGATAACCGATGAATAATTCTGGTTTAAATATCTTGAAAAAGAAAGGAGAAATAAAAAGATTTTTTTACTTGTTTCTTGTTGTTGATTCTTTTTAAAAATGCATTTTGAATGTTTTTTTTTTAAATAGTCTGTGTGTAATTTGTCTTCACAATTTTGGCAATAATTGACTTTGCATTCGAAACAACGAAAATCGCTTTCTTTTTTTAAACACATTTCACAAAAAGTATTTTCTTTTTGATTATTTGGTTTGTTCATGTTATTTCTTTCAAAAAGAAAATGACCTTTTCTCAAGAAACAAAAAAAATAGTTTTGAAAATTAAAGAATAAAAAAATGAATAAATATTAGAAATACTGGACAAAAATCACAGAAAAATTACAGTCAATTTTTATACTTGATAACATAATTTATTGTTATGTAACTGTTCGAAATTTTGAAAGATATTAAGAGATCTCAATTCAATACTGGAATTTGAATTATTAAATGGGAAAAATTTTGCTTTCATTTTCATATTTATCTTTTTCAAACAATATCACATTACTACCTTACAAACCACTTGGAGAACTCAATTTAGCCAAAGAAGACTCTGATAAAGGAAGTGAAAATTTTTTCCCATTTAGAAACTACAACCCGTAAACTTCAATTTAAAAGTTTTTACAAGTAAAACTTTTAAAAATATGTAATTTAAACAATGTTCCACTTTTCGGGTTTTCACAAAAAGATTTTCAGGATATTGAAAGCTGAACAAAATATTTTGCTTTTCGCTAACTTTCAAAAATTTCAATTAACTTCAAAAAGTTGTTATCTTTTGTTAATTATTATTTTTTACCCTTTTTTTGGCTTTTAAAAGTTTGGATCAAGTATTTGAAATTTCAAAAAATCTCAAAGAATACTGTAGTCAAAATAAAGCGTACAAAAAAGTTTGATTCGTGTTTCTCAATAAAAAGCGTGTTTTTTTGTTATAGAAGACCTATACATCAGCTGATCAAAGAAACCAACAATAAACCCTAATTAAATATGATTATGGTTTTTTAAAGTTCATTTATTTCAAAAGAAATTCTAAAAATGAAGGATCAAATTGCAAAATTTATCTCAAAAATAGTGCGTATATCTTGATATGACAAACATTTTCCCAATCAAAAAAACAAAATTTATTCAAAAAAATTGAGAATATTATGAAAAATTTTCAACAAATTGCTGTACTAATTTAAATTATACTGAAAATATCCAGACGTTTACTTTCAAAATTGATTTGAATTTAGGTATACTATTTCGTCATCGATTGGATGTTGCCTTGGAAAATGAAGACAAAAAAGCATGGATTATATTTCGAAACACGAAATATTATTATTGGGCACGTATTAATTTGATCACTGTGTCATAGACTGAAATCTTACAGATTGTAGATCTGTAAGTTCGAAAAAGTCTTGAAACTGTTAGTATGGATTGTGCTATTCTTGTTGTGTACAGGATAGAAATAGTACAAAAATTATGGGTCACTTTATTTTCTTTACAACACTTTTGTTTTTTTGAAATTGTTCAAAATTTTGAAAGGAATTACCAGATCAAAATTCAATAACTTTTAAATTTAATGGTTTTTACAATTAAAACTTTTATATACATTTAATTTAAACAACTTTCCCTTTTAGGTTTTCATAAAAAGAGTTTCAGGTTTTTCAATAACAACAAATATTTTACTTTTTGAAATCTTTCAAAAATTTCAATTAATTTTAAAAAGTTATCTTTTGTTAATTATTATTTTTTACCCTTTTTTTGGCTTATAAAAGTTTGTATCAAGTATTTGATATTTAAAAAAATATGAAAGAATACCATAGACTGAAATCTTGAAGACTGCCAGTCTGAAAGTTCTACAAAGTCTTGAAAGTAAATGTTTGGATTGAGCTAAATTGTAGTGTAATATAAAATTTCTTTGAAATTTGGAAGAAACTAATCCTCCTGGGTGATTTGTATTGTTTTATCTATACTATTTTCCTGGATCACCGAGAAATTTTGTTTCTGAGAAAATAATCATTTATTTGAGAAGGGTGTAAATAACTCTTGCTTTTTACTTTAACCCATTACAAAAATTTTAGTATGCAAAAAATATTGGTTGATTGTAGAAATAAAAGAACAAACCAATAGAATGAAAACAACTTATAAACATGAAATAGGTTATAAAAAATTTTAAAAAATAATTATGAAAAAATTGAAAGAGTAAAAAGGAATTATGTAACACAAAACTGAGAAAAATTTCATTTTTTGAATTTTTTTAAAAAAATCATTTATTCTCTTGTAATTTTGCAAATATATACGAATTATTTCAAACCAAAATATTTAATATTTTTTAACCATTTACAATAATTTAAGATCAAACCTTTAAAGTCAATTTAAATCTGAGCCAAGAATATACGTGTTTCTTCGTATCTTCAAATACCCAACTCTAAAAAAAAAAAATGATAGTTAAATTTTTAATAATGGGTGAAAGATTGTCAACATAGGATATTTACTCCACTGTAGTTCCCAAATTTATTCAATTTTTGAAACTTTCAGAATCCTAAAAAATTCTTGTTGTTAAAATAACCCACATCAACATGATAAAACCTTGTATGCAAATAAAAAAACTTGTTTCTTTGTTCTAGATTACTTCGAGATTAAATTGAAAACAGATGCTGACAAGAAATAATAAATATATATTGTTATAACTTCTTATTTTTATTATTATTTAAATGGGGAATTTGATATATGAACAATTGTTTTTTTTTTTATTGATGAGGAAGTGTAAATAACACTCTGGGTGCCCTTTTACTAAAATGAACAATTGTTAATTTTTCCTAAAAAATAAAGACATTTTTGAGTGAAAAATGAAAGGGGTTTTAAAAAACTTTTCACTCACTATTAAAAATGAAAAAATGAAAAAATGAAAAAAACATTAACACTGTTTTAATTGGGAACCTTAATTGAACCTTAAAATGAAAATTAGAATCAATTGATAATAGAAAAAATTAATGATTAAAGACAAAATGGGGTGTTAAGCATAATCCCAGTTTTGTTAATACCATTCTTTTGGTATGGTTTTTTCTTTGATTGATCAATTAGTAAAAATTTGTTCAAAAAAATTTAACTATTTTTGAGATCTCAGAAACAAATCATCAATTTTGATAAATCAAGTAGATTTAAATTGTATTTGTTGGGTTTATTGAAAATAATATAATGGATTATTATTTGAAGTTAATTGGTTTCTTCTTCTGTTAATTGATTTTACTTTTCAGTTTTTAAAGTAGATTTGGAATTTGAATTGTGTTTTAGCTGTTTTTTCAACATAAGGAAAAACAATTTTGAAGGAGAAAAAAAGAATATATTGAAAATACAGTCAATTCGACTGTTAAGAAAAAATTTTTGAAACAGATTTAAGGCATGTGAAAAATCTCAGAATTAAGGTACAAAATTCATATTCTAGTAAAATAATTTGTCAAAATAAAAAAAAAAAATGTGTTTTAATTTTGGATTGTTTTTCTTCCTTAAATTTTGTTGAAAATTGGTTTCTTAAAAGTGAAAGTCACTGTAATTAGTGGTTTAACAATACAAAAGTCATCTAAAAAACTTAAAAACAAAAACAAATCGTAACTGGTGATAAATATTTTGTGTCCTGGGTTTTCGGGTATGTAAAAGAATGGAGTAAAATGTTTTTTACACTATTCTTTTTTATTTTTGGAAACCTAACGGCGGTTTTTTTTATTTTACTTTTTGAAATAAATCAAATTTTTTTTTAATATTCTATTTTATTACAAAAATAAAAAAAAAAACTAACTGAAGTGTCCGTCAAGTGTCGTAGAGTACATAGGATTCTTATGGTTTTCTATTTTAATTATAAAGTGTTCTAGGTTTTTTTCCTATTTGAAATAAATAGAAAATTTTAATAAATTTTCAGTTTAGTACAAAAAGTAAAAAAAAACCTAACGAAAATCTATCGATTTTCCAAATAAATAGAAAACTCAAGAAAAATTAACGGCGTTTTTTTTTTTAATTTCAGAAATTAAAAGAAAATTTTTGAAATTTTCTTTTTATTTTTTAAATTAAAAAAAAGCTAATGGTGTTTTCCAGAATTTAAAAGAATGGAGAAAAATCAAGGATTTTACTCAATTCTTTTGAATTTTGAAAAACCTAACGAAAAATCAAAAAATAATTTTTTTCCAATTTAAAAGAAAATTTACAAAATTAAATAATTCATTCAACTTTTGAAAAATATTTATCAGATTTAAAATACTTTTTAAAAAATCGATTATAAACTCTTAGCTGTGAAATAACAATTTTTAGTATTTTTTATTATCGAATTTCTAAAATAATCGTAATTGGAAAATTGGATTTTTCAACTCAAATTGTCGAATATCTTTCGAGATAATTTTAAATAAAAGATCTCTTATTCATAAATAGTAATTTTTTTTTAATTAACTTATAAAAAGTGGAAAATTAACTACTTTTTGATTTTTTTTTAAAAAAAAATTTTTTCCTGAATATGATCGATTACAGATGGTAACCAATATCTATTTTCACCATCATATTAATTTGGATGTAACCATATTTATTTATTTATTACAATAATACCAACAGAAATTATATTCCACAAGTGAATAGGTTTTAATAATTTCAAAAGAAATTCTTATATTAATTTTTCATTAATTTTCAATTAATATTTATTTATATTTTCATCCATATTTAGAGAGGGTTAAATTTTAAATTTCAAAAATATAAACCTCAACTTCACTAAACTGTTTTTAAAGTTTGGAAAATATAATATTAAAAAGATAAAATGTTTTGTTATTATCACTTTTTTTAATTTGAGACCTCATAATTATTGATTTTTTTAAAATTTTTAGTTTTGAAACTTTATCCTTAATTTAAAAAATAATTTGTTTTTAAAAACAATTTCAAGTCATACCCAGTTAAAGAAAGTAAATGAAGGTGTAAAAAAAAAAAATGTTTTTATAATTTCTCAAAAGTAGCTTCAAAAATGGGAAAGATGTAAAAATCACTGTTTCTTACATTAATTGTATAACAATACCAAGTTTGTACAACAAAAGTCCACCCATTAATAACTTTGGGGTTTTAGTAATTTTATTAAGATTCTCAAAAATAAACAAAATTCAAGTTCAAATTACCATACTGGAAAAAAAGTTTCCAAAAGAAAAAATTTTTCAAATGGAAAATAATTGTCAAATCTGTTTTAATTGTAAGACGGTAATAAGTGTTCTAATTTTGAAATATTTTTTATGGTCTATTTTTGACTTGGTTTTAAAACAATAACCAAATCCAAAAATTAGATTGATTATTGGAACTAAAAAAAAAAAAAATCAAAACAACAAATTATACCAAAAATTAAGCATGTTAAATCTTCCCATCTTTGAAATTCAAATTGTAAACATTTGGGAAAAGTGAATTTTTTATATGGGTTTTACTGCTATGATTTTGCTATTCAGGTGAAATTGGCATTAAGATCTTGGCAAACACATAAATCAAGTTTACCCATTTTGAATTTCAGATATCTTCATTGATAAGTGAACAATAAGTAAAAAAATAATTTGAAAAATTTTTCTTTTCAAAAACATCTACAAATTTTTTCCAATTTAACAATTTTTTTCGATTTGACAATTTTTGAACAGAACAATTACGAGTTTTTGGGTCAAATAAAAAGTCTATCTTTGCAATTTTTCAAACTTGTTTAATATGACCCTATTTTGAGAAAAAAGTAAACCCAAAGAGAAAACAACTCACCACTATTGTTTGAGTGATCATTTTCATCTTGACAAATTACAAAAACCTTCTTTGAAAAATTTAATATTTTCACATTAAAATGATAAACCAGACTGTTTTTTTCTTGAAACAGTTTTGTCTTCGTTAGACTTTTTTCCAGTTTTTTGAATCTGATAATTATTATTTAGGGTTTATTTTTTAGTTTTTCCTTCCAACATAATTTCAACCAACCGTCCAACAAGAAAACCAAACCAAACCAAATCATAATAAAAATTGATGAGCATTGTTTTAGTTCATAAAGCAATAATTACAAAAAATACAAAAAAGCTTTTAGAATATCTCAAGGAAAACGGAGAATTGGTTAATCAGAGGGGCAGCTCAGGCAAAACTCCACTTCACATTGCCTGTCAAACAAACAATTTAAAATGTGTGAGTCTGTTGATCGAAAAAGGAGCAAATATTTCCGAGAAGACAGACCATGACGAAACCCTTCTACACCTCAGTGCAAAGTCCGCTCCAGAGTGCTTGATGAAAGTGCTGATGGTTATGAACAAAAAAAAACTGTCTTTTATTGATTCAGTTGACAAATACGGGAGGACTGCACTTCACATTGGTTCACAGTATGGCAACAAAAAGACTGTTTTCCTGCTCTTGTCACATGGCGCCAACCCGTTGATTAAAGATCGAATTAAAAAACAGACTCCCTTGGATTTGGCGCTTTCGTTTGGGTTTGTTGATTTGGAAATTATTATCCGACCTTTTGGTGGAACAACTTCGATCAAACCCCAAGAGGAAAAAGAACAAGTACATGAAAATGAAAACGAAAATGAAAACGAAAATGAAAACATAAATGAAAAAGAAAAAAAAAAAAGACATTGGAAGATAAAGCGATCAAAGTCAAACAAAAAGACCAAGATTTCACATTTCCCACAAAATGAACTTTTAAAACAAAACAAATCAAAAATTATTCACAATTTGCTTCGTAATAAGACCGAAAAAGATCTTTTTACAAATGACAAATTGATTCTTCATGACTTTATCGTCAATAATACCTTACAAACAACATTTGAATTATTAAAAGCAAACAGGGCTGATCTAAATTATCAAAATTCAAAAGGGATAAGCCCTTTACACTTGGCGGCGAAAAACAATTTAGAAAAGATGGTTGGGATGTTGCTTTCCTTTGGGTGCGACCTAAACCTTCAAGATCAGAAAAGCTATGGAGCAATCCATTATTGCATCAATAATGTCAGGATGCTCAGGATGCTGTTAAATTTCGCTCCAAAGATCGATTTGGTTACCAAAAAAAAGGAAACGGCCTTATTTTTGTGTTGCCAAGGCGGGCATTTAGAGCAAGCTGAAATTTTACTCCGACACGGATCAAATATTGATCACCAAAATGAGATTTTAGACACACCATTAATCCACGCAATCAAGCACGGGCAGTTTAGTATTGTTGATTTGCTATTAAAAAAATGTTGTAACCAATTTATCAAAAATGAAGAGGGATTGACGGCGATCGAATACGCCGCCAAAGAAGGCAAAAACGGATTTGTATTTAAGTTATTGGAGAATTTTAATGATCTTCAGAGATTTACAAAGGTCTTCCCATTTAAATACGCCTTAGCAAACGGGCACATACAACTGGCAAACATTTTAAAAAAGGATTACCAAAGGGTTTCCGCCTTAAATTCTTGGTTTAGAATTCAACAGAATTATATTGCACAATTAAACAAATACAAAGAAAATATTTCAAAATGCTTAAGTTATTTAAAAAATCAGAATAATCACAATAAAAATAAGAATAATATTAATAATAATAACAACGATGATAACAACAACAGCAGCAGCAATAAAAACAACAACAACAACAACAAAAACAACAACAGCAGCAGCAACAACAACAACAACAACAACAACAACAACAACAACAACAACAACAAAAACAGCAACAGCAACAACAACAACAACAAAAACGACATCATCATCATCGACAACAACCACACCACCAATTATGATGCCATTAATCAAATAAAAAACAACAAAAAACAAAAACAAAATAATAATGAAAAATTATATTTTTGTATTGAAAAAATTAATAGCTTATTAAAATTATTTTTAGAAGAAGGAGGGATGATTTTAAATGAATTAAAAGAAATAATTACAAAACCCAATGGCATTGATTTCAATTCAACTATTTTTTTAATCAAAATGAATAAATCTTTATCAAACCACACAAATTATTGTAGATTATTCAAAAGATTTGGGAAATATTTTTATAAATTTTTACTTACAAATAACCAAGAATTTACAAATGAAATGAAAAAATATTTTCTCAAGCCGATCAGACATATTGGTATTCTGAATAAGATTTTAATGGACATTTATATGAACCGCAATGCTAAGCATTCTCTAGGATCAACGGACATTATTAAAATCAAAGGCCTATTAATTAAATTAAAAATGGCAATGAACGAAAAAAGCAATATTGAAAACCTTTGTTCCCAATTAAATAATTTGTCGATTGTTGATAATTTAATTCAGATAGAGGAATCATTTTTAACTGATAAAAGAAGTTTAATTTGGCAAGAAATTGTAAATGTTAAATTACTCTGGTCAAAGGCAAATAAAAAGAAGGCGGTGAATAATAGCAACAAGGATCGAAAAAATGAAAACAACAACAATGATAGCAATAATGATAAAAGTAATGATGAATACAAATTACCGAATGAACCGCTTGGAAATATCAATGCTAATAACCAATTTGACGAGACTCTAAATTCAAAGAGAACTTCACAGATCAGGAAACAAGTATTTGATATCAATCATTTCCGATCTAATCAGCAATTTGAAAAGCAAACCAAAAATAGAATCCCATTTAAATCTAATGTTTTATTATTCAACGACTCCATATTTTTTTTGAAAAAAATTAACAATTGTTGGATTATCTGGAAAATTATAAAATTAATAAATTGTTGGATATTGCCTTCAAAGCAAGCAAATGAATTTTCTTTCTTCGCTTCATCATTTTCACTTTTGATCACTTGCCAATCAAAGCAATCAACCCAAACATGGGTTAGTCTAATTCAAAATTTGACAAATAAGATCTCAACAAAATCAACAAAATCAACAAAATCAATCTTAAAATCAATGAAAAAATCAAGTAAAGTTTTCCAATGCAAACTAATATATTTTACAGGCAAAAAAGTTAATATCCAGCATGTGCTAGTTGTTGATCATTCTTATGAGGAATTGAAAAAAAATTGTATTTCTCATTTGCAATATCTTATTAAAATAAAAAAAAATATTTTCTTGCATGAATGCAACATCCGCTTTATTGCCAATGTCATTTTTCGAAACGTTTTTGAAAAGTCAATTTCTCCTTTAACCTATACACATTTCCCAGTTAAACCCTTTCAAAAGGAAACAAAGAAATCCTTTGAAATTTATAAAAATAAAATTTTAAAAAAATTAATATAACTTATTCTCTAATTTATATATTCTTGTATTTATAATATTTCTTTATTGAAAAAAAAAAAAAAAAAAAAAAAACTACTACATTGTTTTTTATTTCTGATAAAATATTGCATTTTTTTTTTTTTATATTTTTTTTCAATTAATTATTAAAAATTGTATACTAATAAATTAATAAATTTTATAAAAATTTTCCATTCAAAATAAAATTTATTTTAATTATTGATCATTTTTTCTATAAATAAAATAGCCTCAAAATAAATTAATAGTTTTTTTTGTTTTTTTATTTTTTATTTTTTTTTTTTTTGGCAAATATACAACTTTTTTTCAAACATAGTGGCACAATTTAATTGAGGAAATTAATAAATTCTACGAATTTAATTCAAATATTCTTTTGAAAAATAAATTTTCAATTTTTAGATTTGATCTTTTATTCAAATTTGTTTTCAAATATTTTTTTTTTGATTTTTTTCTTTTACTACTGTTCTTTTGTTCTTTTATTTTTTTTTTCTTTTGTTTTCTTTTTATATTTTTATTTATAAAGTTAATTTGATTAAAAAAAAAATATTTAAAAACCCAAAATAAAATAAAGAAATTTGAGGTTATGATTTTGTTTTTTCAAATTTAGAACATATCCTATAAAAAAAGCTTTTTTTTTTTTTTTATCTATTTTGAAGATAGAAAATTACTTTTTAGAGTATCCTAATATATATACCACCTTTTAGAAATTGTGTTAAGGACGATAATTTTATCATCGTATACTAATTCTAATATAAATGATGAGCACTTTTTATTCATAATACCAATATTACAGTCAGTTCCACTTTTAAGATACAAACTTTCAACGAAATTTAAGGCACAATAAAAATCTCAAATTAAGGCACAAAATTCAAATTCTAGTAAAAATAAATTGTAAAAAAAAAAATTTACAAATTTTGTGCCTTAATTTGAGATTTTTTTGTGCCTTAAATTTCGTTGAAAGTTTGTGCCTTAAAAGTGAAACTGACTGTAGAAAGACTATAATAAAATTAGATCCTAACAATAAAGTAATAATAGATTTTCAAATAAACGTTGTTTCTGTCAAAGAGTCCAAAAATTATTTTAAAATACCAATTATTTTTGAGAAACAACCCTTGACAAATAAAATGGAGATAAGTAGAATAATATACATCATTGGGGAATAATTGATATCACGTCTAAAAGAGACAAAACTAACCAATTATTATATTTTCTTGAAAATTGAAAAAACCAAATTCTTAGTTATACAAGTGAGAAAAACAACAATGTTGATTTTAACTTTCGATTGAAGATCAAAGATTATTCCAATCGAAATCAAATAGCTTTTTGAAGGAAAATATCAAAAAAAAAAAAAAAATAAATAAATTTTCAAGCACAATTTCAAATTTTAATAAAAGATATACTTGTAAAAGTGACTATAAAATTTCATTATTTCCATTCCAAATTATTAAACATAAAACATTTCCTCAACTTTATTCACAATATTTTTTTAAAATAAAATTTTTGTTTGATATTAATGAAAGGTATTATTGTCAAAATGTTGGAATTTGTGAAAATTTAACATTTTTTTAGTATATGAAATTCTCGGTTTTTATAATTTAATGGAAATGAAGGAATTTTTACAAAGGCTTTTTAATGTACAATTTCCCCATTTTCACTTGAAAATGATGACCTTAAGTCCTGATATTATTCTATTTTATCTTTTTGCACCCAAAGATAATTATTACCTCGATTGATATATTTTTTCATATTTCAATGTTTAGAAATAGACATAGAACAAGAAAAGCACAATCCATATAAATACTTTTATTGTTTTTAGGAACTTTCAGACTAGACAGTCTACAATATTTCAGTTTTTGAGATTCATTCATATTTTTTCAAATTTCAAATACTTGTTGAAAAGTTTTCAATAGCTCAAGTAGGGTAAAACAAAATAATTAATAAAAAATAACATATTGAATTTAATTAAAATTTTTGAAAGTTATCTCAAAGAAAAATATTTCTTCAACCTTCAAAAACCTGAAAATCTTTTTATTAAAATCAAAAAACTGAAAATGATTTAAATTGAGAGTTTTTAAAAGTTTGAATTATAAAAACTTTTATATTACAGTCAAACCTAGAACCCGTGAAATTTTCAAAAGTACGGTAATTCCATTTTTCTGATCAATTACAAAGATTAGTAAAAAGTCAAAAATCTACCCTCATTTATCAGACAAATAATCCAATTACCCAGCAACTTATAACCATTTAAATTGTGGGTATTGGTTAAATATTCTGAATCCATCATTTTTAACTCTTTGGTGAATCCAGAAATCAAAAAAATCCAAAATGTTGTACAATTAATTGAGAACATTACTTAAAATGTATATCTACTTTTGATTTTAAATTTTAAAATAAAAATCATTTTCATCATTTTGAAATATTTGAAAGAATTTGAATTTGAGATAGGGGTTTGGTTATTGTGGATTTTCATCAAATTCTTAAACTCTTTTTGTTAAAAATAAATCCTCTAAGGTTCTCAATAGAAATTTAAAATTTTGAAAAAACTCTTAAAAGAAACTTAAAAAGTAAAACTGTTATTTCATAAATGTAACAGCAAAATAATTCTTATTTTGATTATTTCCAATAAAATCAGAATTTATCCAAAGGAAAAATCGCAATAAATTTGATTTTCAATTTTCAGTAATGTTCTCAATTAATTTTGCAACATTTTGGATTTTTTTGATTTCTGGATTCACCAAAGAGTTAAAAATGATGGATTCAGAATATTTAACCAATATCCACAATTTACATAGTTACAAGTTGCTGGTTAATTGAATTATTTGTCTGTAAAATGGGAGTATATTTTTGACTTTTTACTAATATTTTCAATTGATCAGAAAAATGGAATTACGGTTTTTTTGAAAATTTATGGGTATAGATTTGACAGTTAGCTGTTTTTGAATTGGATCTTGTAATTTCTTTCAAAATTTTTTCAACTTGAAAAAAACAAATTCATTGTCAAGCAATAAAAGTTTCTGCAATTTTTGTGTTATTTAATTTTTTCATTTTTTTTACTAAAAATGTTCAAGTTAATTTCTCTTTTTATTTTTCTAAGTGTTTTTACAGCTGTAATTACACTCGACAGCATTCAATTTCACAAATTAACATCAAGTTATGATCTTGAACCACAATACTTGACACAGAAATTAGATCACTTCAATCCACTTGACACAAGAACCTTCCAACAGCAATATTATGTGGACGACACTTATTGGACCGATCACAGTGGCCCTGTTTTTGTTTATATCAGCGGTGAAGCCCCGATGGAAGGGCCTGCAGGAGGGTTTATTACCCATCTTGCAGAAGAAAATAAAGCACTAATCTTATCAATGGAACATCGCTATTACGGAAAATCTCAACCATTTACAGAGTATACAACCGCTAATCTGACTTGGTTAACCGTTGAACAAGAATTGGTAGATCTTGCTGAATTCATTCAGTTTTATCAAAAAGAAATTAAGAGTAATTATGGTAAACAAGGAAACCCTTTTTTTATTGTTGGTGGTAGTTATTCTGGCGCTTTAAGGTTTGTAATTTTTTTTTTATTTTCAATTTTGTTTTTATTTTGGTAATCCAAGAGAGGGAAGCAAAAAAAAAAATCCAAAAACAACAATTCTCTTTTAGTTAATCAAAAAACATTTCCTTGGAAATCTTCCTATTTCTTTTTACTTTTTTTCCTTTTTTTATTCTTTCTTCACAACTTCAAAAAAAAAAAAGTGCTTGGTTTCGATTAAAATTTCCTCACTTAGTCAAGGGATCTTTAGCTTCGTCAGGTGTAGTTAACCCCGTTCTTGAATTTGTTGATTTTGATCTTCAAATTGCTAATTCAAGTGGAATAGGTTTGTTCAATTATTTTTTTTTGTTTTTATTTTTTTTTTTTGTTTTTTGGATATATACCTACTATCCGAAAAATGCTAAAAGCACTTGGACTGAAATAATTTAAATAACTGTGGAGAGAAAAATAGTTGGACAGCAATTTTAATTGGGAACATTACTGAAAATGATTTTTCATTTCAATTGTTTGTGAAATAACTAAAGAAAATAACAATAAATTACTTATTAGAATAACGATTAATGTAATTCTACCTTTTCAAAACCTTATCTCTTATAATCTAAAGCAAGTTTAAAAATTAACAATTTTCAGAATTAATAGGAACCTTTACTAAAACTTGGATTTTTGTTAAAATAGCAAGATCTACTCTAGTTATCAACCAATCAAATGAGTATTCTACACACACCACAGATTAGTGAACTTGTAACACATTTAAACCTGGATTTATATAAAATTCACCTAGTTACCAATAGGATTTGATTTTCAATTTTACTAATGTTCTCAATTAAAAATGGTGTCCAACCATTTTTCTGTGTCAAAAGATTTTTCTCTCAACAGTAAGAAGAATTTACATCAATTTTGAACTATTTGTCAAATAGAAACTTTCTTATAATTTAAGAGAACAAAAGGTTAAATTCACTTATTCATCTAAAATAAACCCAATTCTTTTAGAGCTTTCATCAAAATTTACATTCATCATTTTATTTTCAGACAAACATTTTTTGGTTTCAAAAACACACCCAAAATTAATTTTACTAATAAATTCAAATATATTTTATAAAATTTTTAGTTCAATTTCACATTTTGTTATCTATTAGCTCAACTTTTAAAAAAACTCCGGAGAAAGTACCTTCTCTTGAAGCACACCAATTTTACAAAGTTTCTTAACATTTAAATGAATAAAATGCTTTCTTCAAAGCTTGAGTAAAAAAATATGTAAAACGGAAAAGGAAGTAAAAATTTGTAGATATTTATATGAATTTATTTGTATACAGTAACAGTTATTTTTTAAAATTTTTTTTCAAAAAATCTAAAAAAGAAAATAACATCAAATTAAAAAAAATTATGTTTTGCGCTTCAAAAAACAAAATTTACTTGCAAATTTATTGATAAAAAAAACGAAAAATCACATTCAATTCAAAGTCTTAAAAAAAAGATACCATCTCTCAACATCTCTTAGACTAAATATTTCTTTTTTTTTTTTATGGTTTACTAAAACAATGGTTAATCATGAAACACAAAACATTTCAAATTTTTTACCCAATGATCTTTCTTCAAAAAAAAAAAAACAATTATATTATTTGTCTTTTTGATCTCAATGTGAATTAGATCTGATTGTTTCGCTGAAAGGTAATGAAAGTAAACTTTCTTTCTAAATGGTGAATTAGTTTGCAATGAAATTTGGTTTGTTATCAATTTTGATGTTTTTTTTTTATTGTGCTTAATAATCATCATTAACTACTTTCATATTCTTCAAGAAACATTTAAAATTTTTTCCAGATTTTGTTAGTTTTTTAAGAAGTTTTTTTATTTTCAAGATGATGTTCTACATTCTGGAAAAAGAATATTTCCAACTTTGTTAAAGCACACTTTTGTTTCTTGTGAAAAATATTGGGAATTTGATCTTTCCTTTGGAAAACAAAATAAAACAAAATATTAATATTTTAAAAAGTAGAGTTATTTCTTTTTAAAGAAACAAACTTGATCAACAAAATTTTAAAAAAGAAATTCAAAAAATGAACTTTAAATCAATTTAAAGTCCAAGGCAAATAATGATCAGGTGTTTCCAGTGCGTTCTCTTTCAAACAAAGGGGTTTAATTAAAAGTTGACATTTAATTTTTTTTGCAGAAATACTATTTGCCAAAATTTATGAAAAAAAAACGTTTAAATTCTTGGTACGTATTATTTTAATTAATACCTCATTTAAGCGCAATTCTCGTTTTTTAAAACAGTTGTCTAAAAGCAAATTTTTAAAAACTTTTCTTTTGAAAATTATATCAAACAATTTTAAATAAATTAAAGAAAAAAAAATCAATTCATAATCACCTCAATAAAATATGAAGAAAAAAAAAAAATACAATACGAAATACGTCATAATAACTATTAACTACCACATTTGTAATTGAAATTTAATATATCAATTGTTTTATAATCGGGGTTTCGAAGTTGGTAAATCTCACAAATTTTTATACAAGTGAGATCTAAGAAGGAAAAAATGAAATATTTTTCCAAAATTTGTATTTCCTCTTTTCTGTGATTTATGTGATTTATGTAATTTATGTGATTTATGTGATCTCAAAAAATGAAAAAGAAGAATGGAAAAACAGCTTTTTGAGAAAACTTTTCCCTCTATGTTAAAGTTTAAAACCTCTGAAACATTGAAGAGATTCTTCTATAATTTTTTTAGGTTTTGGAGTTAAATTGTTTAGAGGGTTTTAAATTTTGACATAAAAGGTCAAAATGGAAAAAATTGAAAATTTTTGAGGAAACTATCCTTGTTTTCTTACAAAACAAAAAACAAATTTTATAAAAGAACTACAATGTATTTGGTAATGTATGGAATTCACCAAAATTTCCATTTCCAAAATGAAAGATCATTTTTTATCAACTGGCTTAAGAATGGAGGCTGCAAATGAATTCTAAATATACAATACAAAAGCTAATTATCAATGCTTGTTAAGGTTTTTAGGATCTTTTATTCACAAATTAAAATAATTTTGTTAAAAATTGAAGTTTTTTTCGATTTTATTTTTGGTTCTACACTAAAACCTCACTTACCAATTACTTAAAAATACACCTAAGAAGAGATTAATCCAATTAGTTTTTCATTAAAGTTAGTCATTAATACTTTGGTACAAATAACTGAATAAAATTGAATAATTTCACCATAACCCAATACTACCCTTCTTAACAACAAGGTCATTATTAGTGGGAATTTATAAATTAACCAAAAATACAATACAAATTTTCAGTAATAAACTCCCTTTTTGCCCAAAAAAAATATATTTTAATTTGTGAATAAAAGATCCTAAAAAACTTAACACAAACATTGATAATTAGCCTTTGTATTTTATATTTAGAATTCAATTGGAGCCTCCATTCTTAAAAAAAACCTTTCTATTTCAAAAAACTAACTCTTTTTTGCAAATTGAATTTTCATTAGATCTTTGAACGCAAAATTCCTCAAAAATCTTTCCCACAACACTCATCCAAATTTATCTTCGAACTAATAATTGTGCTTTTCAGAGAAAGGATTTTAAAAAAAAAAATTGTCACACAAAAATATACAAAATGTTTTTCGGGTGTATTTGGTAGTGGAGATTCTATTCAAATATCAAATAGAGTAAATGTCATCTTGTAAAGAGTTGATGGGAACTTCAATTCAAGAAAAAATAAAAAGAACCAAAGGAACCAAAGGAACCAAAGGAACCAAAACCAAAAAAACTAAACAAAATCACAATTCCTATTAAGGAATTGTTATGATTTATCATGCCAATGAAACAATTCAACGTAACCCAATGGCCAAAACTCATAGACAATGCGATATTTTAAATTAACAGTTGTTATTGAGATGATGTTTGAAATCATCTTAATTTTTTATTGTAGAAATTCGTGGTTATAGTTCTTTTTCATTTGAACGCTTCTTAGATAAGGGTGTTCAAGTTTACGTATATCAAAATTTCTATTGAATTTTTCCTTTAAAAAATACACATCAAATGTTTTTTTTTGATCCAAAATGGGAAATATTTCAATGAATATTCCTTCGCAATATAAAATGGGATTGAAACAAAAGATTTTAAGACAACTTGACAAATTGCCAACATTGTCCTTATCAAAATATAAACTTATTCTTGAAGTTTTTTTTTATTTTTTATTTTTTATTTTTTATTTTTGATTTTTTTATTTAAATCTCTAAATAATTTACAAAATATGATAGAATGTTCAAATGTTTTAAGGGAAGTTGTTCAAAAAATTGATGTTGAATTGGATGCATCTCCCGAGCGTAATAAAGCTGTTAAGGAGCATTTCGATGCTACAACTGTTGATGATGGATCATTTAGATATTATATTGCGGACGCAATTAGTTTGCCTGTGCAATATTCAAACCATTCAGCTGTATGTGATCCAATGATCAAGGCCCAAAATGATGGATCTGATTTAATTTTAGCATTTGCCAAATATTGCCAAGATTTTTTTTTTAAGGTAATGCAGACTACAGCTGTACAATATTCCGATGATTATATGAAAATTACAAAAACAGATCCAACGGGAAAAGCAATTGCCCAAAGAACCTGGTGGTGGCAAAAATGCTCACAATTAGCCTATTTTCAGATCGCTCCGGGAACAAATCCTATTCGATCTCCAAAAATTACTTTAGATTGGCATAAACAGAAATGTTCAACAGTTTATGGTTCAGGTATTTGGCCAGATACTCAAGCAATTATTGATGAATTCAGTTCAAACAAAATTAAAGGAACAAATATTTTCTTTACGAATGGCGCAAACGATCCTTGGTAAGTTTAGACTTTATAATACTGTTTTTTCTTTTTTTTTTTTTTTTTTTTTTTTATTTCTTCTTTTTAATTTCAACTTTTTTGTTTTTTGTTTTTTCTTTTTTTTTTTTTATTTATTATTAACTTGGTTTAATTCAAAAAACATTATTTTTACAAAAATTATTCACATAATTATCATTTATAGGCAATGGTGTGCAGTTAGGCATCATCTTGGAATATCTGAACAAGCACATGTCATTCAAGGAGATGAAACCCACGATTGTGGTCACTGTATTGATCTTCATGAACCAAAAGAAGATGATCCTCCAGATTTGAAATTTGCAAGAGCCCAGATTTCAACCTTTGTTTATCAATGGATACACGCATAAATTAGATGATTTCTTTTCATGAATAATTGTTTATTTACTCAAAAATAAAATTTTTTTTTTTCAAAAAATTTACATTAAAGAGAAAATAAAATTTAGTCATACAATTTATAATTTTTGAGTTTTTTTAAATTATTCTGATATTATAATTGATCTTATCTTAATAATATATATATATATATATATATATATATATATATAGGTTGTGTGTGTGTGTGTAACTTTGTGTGTGTAGTTCTAGATAATTGGTGTACTTTTTTTTAATAAATGTTTGTAGATATAGTTTCAAATTGGAAATTAAATTAATTTATCAAGAGTTAAACTCTTATTAAGTATGGTTAAAAGTTTAAAATTTCTGATCATGAAAAATTGGTTTCTGTGATTTTGGTGATTTTGGTGATTTTCAAAAAATTGGTTTTTCAAAGGTTCCAAATATTAGAGAAAGTATTAAAATCCTATTTAATAATTTTTAAAAAAAAATTGAGAAACTTTACAATATTTATAAATTTTGAATGAGTTTTGATTACATAATATTTTAATTGAATCACCTTTTTAATGTTTTTGATAATAAATAAATAAGTAAAATTTAAATTTTGAAGGTTTAGGGTTTTTTATTGGAAAAATTTACATTCATTACAATTGACACACTTTTTACCATATTTTCTCCATTTTGGGTTATAAAAAAGTTTGAATGAATTAATGAGTCTATTTAAAAATTGTGTTTTTGATTAACACAATCCTTTTACAATTATGAATAATATTTCAATTTACTTTTTCAGAATTAACCTTTTTCCAAAACTGGAAAAATGTTTGTGTAATGATTGAAAATTTGACACCTTTTATCTGAAATTTGATGGGGTATTAGATAACAATTGTGGAAAAAAAAAAGTAAAATAAATATGTGAGTATTTTGAAGATTTGAGATGAAATAATTTTATTTTATTTCAAATTTATTGTAAATCTAAAAATAAATTTACTTTTATAAAACCTTACAAGTTATAAAATTTTAATGGAAAACTAATCAAAATAAATAAATAAAACAACTAATACATCTTTTATTATTACTAATTATTCAGCCCTAATAAGGTTTTTTATTGATAATATAGAATATGATGTAACTTCTAATATTTTAAACCTAGGCGTTTTACTTAAGGGGGTGCAATGTGTAGTATCCTTATAATATGTTAAGTTCCAATATAAAAAAGATTTATGGATTGAATACTTTAGAAAACTATTTAAAATGTTGATTTTTTTGAATCAAAAAAAGATCCAATTATCCGATCAGAAATGAACTTAATAGTAAATAGTTATTAGCTCATAATAGTTTAAAATACCTTATTTATTATTGGTGATATTTAAAAAGAAATTCCATAGCCCATTGATAGTGTGGGGATTATGATACCTATTATTGTATAAATTGTTAAGTTTATGTTCATTTTCTTCAAAATCAGATTATTTAAATGAAGAGTAACCTAAAAAAAATATTCTAATAAATTTAAGTGCAAATTCAAAAAACAATTACTAAACCCCATTCCAAAAATTTGGACACACACAAAATCAAAAATAGGCAAAATAAAACCTAATTTATTGTATTTTTACAAATGTAATATAAAACAATGTTTAAATTACCTAGTATTAATGTTTTTATATGTAATCATTTTAATCTAAATAAAAGAAAAAAAATAAAATCAAAAATAAAAACAGGTGTGTCCAAAATAATGAAACAAGCGGAACAAAAAAAAATTTATTGGTAAATATGTTGAAATTTCACCCTTCAATTGTTGATCGATCCAATGATAAGATACCATCTACCAATTGTATGTGATTTTTCAATTTAACAAACTCAACACTAACCTTCTATCAACCATTGAAAAAAAATTCGAGATCTAACCAAACAGATTACCTAACTGGAAAAAAGGAAATGAGAACAAAACAAAAAAGACAAAAAATGAAATAGTTTGTAAAATCAAAATTCTTTCCAAATTGAATTTAAAGTGTAGTAATGATGTTAGTTCCACTGTTTAAACTGTGTCCAAATTTTTGGAAAATAGTTTAAATCTTGAAATTGAAAAACTTAGTAAAAATACAATTCCTAAAATATTCTACTTACCTATAAACCAATTTACTGAAATGGATTATTTTTGTTTAAAATTTAATCCATTTTTCTCATTATTCATTAATAACCTTAGCCTAATTTTTTTCTTTTTATTTAAAAAACAATAATTTTCTTTGTACAAAGAAATAAAATTTATTGTGTTTCTAAATAGTATAAAAATTTATACTTTAAAAATAAAAACACACTTTAAAAAAAAAAAACACTCTGATTTAAAAATATATCTAATTTCAAAAAAATTATTGAAATTTTTTATAACTTTAAAAAAATATATAAATTTTATTTGATAAAGATTTTGTAAGAAGTTATATTTTTTTTTTGAATAAAAATACCTCTGAATAACATTATTAAATACTTTGGTTGAAAAAATATTCCTAAAATACTTTTCCAAACAGTTAAAATCCTACACATAATATGTATATCAACGAAGGTGTATTTTTCGTTTTAAAATCAATAAAGACAAATAATATTGCGTTTTTTCAAATTTTTTCAATGTTTTTTCGTTTCATTCATTATTTTATTTGTTTATTTTTTGAAAAAAGTTTTTTAATTCTTTTTTAATCATTTTTTTATGTTTCAGATATGTGGAAAAACGTAAAAAAAACTTTAAAACAACAATAAAAAAAAAAAAAAAATGGAAAATTCTCCAAAAATTCATTTTTAAAACCAGGAAAATTCCAATTATACTTGGAATAATATACTAATTTGTCTATTTTACAAAGTACTTAAACTACCAATCTTAATTCCTCTATTTAGTTAAATAAAATCCAAAGATCAACAATGTTCAGGGTTTATATTTCTCAATTTTTTTAAATATTTTCAAACAAATAAAATTAATTCAATTGTATCCTGATTAGAATCAAATACAGAAAAATAAACATAATAATGATATAACTTTTTAAAATATCAGTTTTTTTTATACCTGAGTATTAGAAATAAAAATAATACCTAATCTTTTTATATAGGTGAAATTTAATTAAATTATTATGAATACAACATTTAATATTTTTTTTCTAATCTTTGAATTGTAAATACTGTTAAATTCAAATAAATATTTGAAAATTTTTACTTCACTTACCATTTTAGAAAATTTTTAATCCTTTGTTGATAGTATTTCATTTTATTTGGTTAAATCTTAAGAAACTTGGTAAAATTAGTTTCACTTTCAAAAATACGTTGGTATAAAACTGTTTCAAAAAGTAGTGTTCCAATTTGTTAAAATGGGAAATTGAACTAAAAATTTTTTTAAATTTTTTAGAATATCTCAGTATTCAATATTTTTTTTTGAATTTTTAAAATATGAAAAAATTTAAAATGTATTTGTTTGAACAAACTACTAGAAATTATTAAAAATAAGATTTCTTCAAAAATAAAAATTTTGATCAATTTTTTCTTTTTATTTTTTCTTCCAAAAATACAACAAAAACGGGATCAGATATTTTGACGGAAAATTTAATTGGAAAAATGACTTTTTCAAAAAAATGATAATTAATTTCACAAAAATCGATAAAGTAGTTTGGTTTATCAAGTTTAATCGCACCCTTAAGAAAATAATTAATCTATTACATTTGAGAAAGAAACAAAATATTTAATACAGCCAATGTATAAAAATATTATAAAGAATAAAAGAAATTATCAGGTATCCCAATTCTAAAAAGTGAAATCAAAATCTACCCAAGAATTAATAGTTTATCAAGTTTAAATTTTATTAGCTATTTACTCAGAAAAGAAGCTATTTGGGAAAAAACGTTTAACAAAATTTTTAATTAAATACTGAAAAAAAAATGAAAAGTATAATCAATTCAGAAGAAATCAATTAACTTCAAGTAACAAATTATAGGATTGTTATCATTGATACAACAAAAAAAAAATTTGCCTATATCTTGAATCCATGATATTTGTTGTATTATAATACAAGGAAAATTTTTTCAAAAAAAAATCTCTAAATTTTGTATTTTTCAAATACACTCATCTAATAAACATTATTATACATAACAATTTTCAATGAGGTTTACAACTTTAATAGATATTAATAGGAATTGAAAAAAAAATGAAATTTTTCACTAATATTTTTTTCATTTTTTATTGTAAAATTTTTGAATTTTTTAATTGACTTAGTAGAGAGATAATTTTCAAGTATTTTTTTAATAGTCTAAAAAGAAACATATTTTTCAATTTGAAAATAGTACAAAATATTTCAATCAAAAGATATTGCTCAATTAAATTGAAAATCTGATTTTTTATCTGTTTTTGGAATATTTTTTATCATTTTATTTTTTTCCATGTTTCAGTTTTTATATACGTTCCCGGGTTTTTTTCTGCAAATTGCTTTAACATATATTCTTTTTTCAATCTTAATGTTCAATCAAAAAATTAATTCATTTCAACTTTTTCCAATAAAAAAATACCCTGAAAATAGGTGTTTTTTTTCAAAAGTCGGTATTTTTTGAAAAGGGGGGTATTCAGATTTTCAAGAGTTTAAAAGCTATCCTTTTTTTATTACATAAAATTATGATAACTTTGAAAAAATAATTTATAAAAGAAGTATAACTTAAATCCAATGTATAGTTTTGGCTAACTTTAATTTTAGGTATTTAAATTTTCCTTGTAGTGTAGAGAGCCCAAAAATAATCAATTTTTTTAAATATACTTTTAAATAATAGATCAATCATAGAAAAAGGCTTCCTACTTAAAAATAGTCCTCTAAATACTCCTGTTGTGTTTAGTCCTCTATTTTATATTTTCTCATATTTTTTTTTCTTTTCGTAAGAGATCTTATTTTTCATTTGCTCTTTATCTTAAAATTAAAAATCGTTTTTAACTATTTTTTCTAAAAGAGTTATTGTTTTACCCGAGCAATGAATAAATCAAATAGACTTAGAGTATGCAATCAACCATACACTAACGTATCAAAAAAGATCTGTTAAGGAGAAAATAAAAGTACTAAAATTGTCATTCAGCTTTTCGAAAATTTTTTTAACAACCAAATTAAAATTTATACTCAACAAATATTAAGATCTTGTTTATATTTTGATTTCACTTTTTAGAATTGGGATACCTGATAATTTCTTTTATTCTTTATAAAATTTTTGGAAGAAACTGGAAGGAAAATTTTTTTCGATTATTTTTGAAATAAAGAGTTTGGTTGAGGGTAATTGAAATTCTGAATATTGTAGGGAATGTAATTTTGTTAAAAGTAAATCAGTCAGGTTTGGAATGATTAATGTTTATAGATAAGAAATATCTTTTTTTTTTTTTTTTCACATTAAAGGTTTTTAAAAAGGACAAGTTTTCAAAGGATTTCTGAATTTTTCATTTTTTTTAAAAAAATTTTGTTTTTTTATTTAAAACAATACTTTCCAGTTAAACTCTCAAGGACAAGTAAACATCTCAATGTTTTCAATGTATTTAGTAACCTTCTATTATATTTAAAAACGAAAGAAAGATTTTTCCCATTATAAACGCCAAGAGAAAATTGAAAATACTTTTTTCAAATTCGAACAAACCCAAACATTTGCAATAGTTTATTAAATGAAATTTGTTGTCATTTATAACATCAAATAAACTATAATGTTTCTCAACCCTTGTGGTTTATCAGAAAAGTATCACAGTTAATGAAAAAATGGCATAATTTCAAACACAAATCATGAAAAAATCATATTTCCTTTTTGGGCATGTTGTATTTTGTATATTTTCTTTTGAAATTTTAAATTTACACTCAAATTCATTTGACTTATACTCACCAGACAATACTTGAAAAATTGCTCTTTTTTGAAAGCAAGCCTTTTTACTCATTAAAAAACCATTTGATTTTAGTAAATTGATTACATTTTGGTGCTTGGCAATTATTATTTAAAAAGATAATAATATTCTATCTTTGGCTGATAATTTTTGATCTTGATTGTTACATTTATCGCTCTTTTTTTTTCCCTTTATTTATTTTCGTTTTGTTGTGTCTAAAAAACTTGTAAAGACCGGTACTATTTTAGTTTGATTGTATTCAAAGCAAAATATATTTTTTTGAGGAGATAAAAATTGATGTTTGCTGATTTCATTTTTTTCCAAAAAACAATTTGAACATTTTGAACATTTTTCCTTTTTAAAATATAAAAATCAAGTTCTTATTATTTCAGTCTTTGTTGGCAATTTAATCATCCAACACAAATAGCATTCACATGCTCTTTTCAGATTTAGTTATTTACCAAATTAAAATTGAAAAGAGCAATAGTGAAATTGATTGTTCTTTATATCTTTCTCAATCACGAATCAAAATCATTACAAAACCGAAATATAACATCCACTTTTTTGATATCAAAGAAATTACTTCACAGGATTCTCTTCAGGTACGAAGAAAAAGTTTCCTTCATTTCTTTCTTCAAAAGATATTTGCCTTTTTTTAAAAAACCACCATTTATCATAAACCTCCCAAAACAACAAACAAAAAAAAACAACAAAAAAAAAAAAATTAAAAACAAAAAAAAACAATTCATTTCAAATGTCCCCACAAAACGCATCAGTTTACAATTAAAACAAAAAAATATAGCGTAACAATTGTTTCAGAAAAAACAAATGAAATTTTGCCTTTGATTTTGATTCAGATTTGCCATTTCTCTGACGCTTATTTTAACAACACATTTCCATGTATAGCATTTCATCCTAAAAATCGTTCCAACACATTTTTACACTTTATTGATCTCCAAGAAGAACAAATACGTAAATCCCTACTTTTTCTCTTTTTTTTTTCCTAAAAGTCTCTTTTTGAATAAAAACCATACAAATCGAACAGCCTCGGAAGAAAATTTGAAATTGCTCCCTCAGTGCTATTTTTTCTGAAATCTGTTTTTTATTTTTAAATATTTTTTAATCCCAACAAGAAATTGAATTATTGCTTTAAAAGAGAAAAAATTCAGAAAAGAAGATCATCGAAACAACAACAAGAGTCGGCGTCTTGAGGATTGTTGATAAAAAAATCACTTTAGTACTTTATTTTTGATTAAAATTATACGAGTGTTTTGATCTCAAAAAAAAACACACGAACAAAACTCTTTTTTTCAAGCTACATCTGCTTTAAAAAGTGAGGAATATAAGTTTTTACAAGCTATCTGACTCACCACTTAAAGCAGTTTGGGTAAATGCTTGAGAAAATTTTTAGTCGGCTCTTTTTCCAAACAGTTCAAGGAAGTAAGTACATTTTACCATTTTGAAAAATTTTAATTGTGTAAATCTTAGTAAAAAAAGATTTTTTGAGTGCCACTAGATATTGAAGCTTTGAAACCAAAACGCCATTCGATGTTCTATTTGTGAAAAGAAAAGAACCCAAAGTAAATCAGAGTTAAATTTTAAATTTTTCAATTTTTTCAACATTTTTTTTGATTAAATTTTTGGTTTTATTAAATTAGGTTTTGGATCTAGAAATGTGTTTATACCAATGAGTGAAATTAGTCAAAGAGTAAACCAAAAAAATAGACCCAAAAAGGTGTGTATTTGAAACAAATATTTTATTTTAGAAGACCAAACACAAAAGGCCAACTCATTCCAAATAAATTTGTTGTAGAGCAGTGAAAAAAATACCGGACATGAAAAAAATCCCTGACAAGATTTTTAATTGTGAATATTAGTAAAATTATTATGTAATTTCAGCTATTTACAATCAAATTCCTTTTTTTAAGAATCGAACTTTTTCAATTATAACCCCCCCACTTATTAGAATGATGATTGATGAAATCACACTTGTTCAAAACACCATTCAACCAATCAAAAAACAAGAAGAAAAATTATCATTTTCCAAACTCTCGTAAACCTCAATAAAACTGGATTGTTTTCCAAAAAATTTGATCAACATTAGGCTATCCAACAATTACTCAAGTATTCTAGAGACACCTTACTTTGATGAACTTTAGGTAGGTTTATTACTAATCTCATAAAAAAATTGGTTATTTATAATAAGGATTTCATTGAAATTAGACAAAAATTTTACTAATATTCACAATTACAAATCTTGTCCGGGATTTTTTTCATGTCCGGTATTTTTTTCCCTACTATAATCAAAAATAGAAAAAAAAAAAAATCGATAAAAACCATATTTTTCCCAAGATTTGTTTTCACTATCTTCTTAGTTTGTCTGAATCCAATCAATTTATTACCTTGAATTTCTGGATCCATTACTATTTATTATTATTTTTCAAAATATTTTTTTATAAATTTGATTTCAAAATTCAATTTTCAAATATTTTTATCAAACAATACCCAAATAAAGGATACTATTTCAAAAATCAAAATAAAGGGGTTGAATTCCCAGAATCAAAAAACAGTTACAAAAGATTCAACCCACAATAATTGAGAAAATTTTAGAAAAAATTTAAATGAGATTCAAAATTATTTTTAATTCTCAATTTAATGGAAAATAAATAATTCTCAAATCAAACGAATTTTTCGGACAATAAATCTTTATTTCTGAAGAGGAATTAAAAAAAAAATGTATTATTTTCTGAATCCAATCAAGAATTAGATGAATCAAATGAAAATAGGAAATTAATTCATTTTGGGAATTCTTCAGAAATAAAAAGTAATTTGTTTCTCAAAAATTTCACAAACAAAAATATTTCCATGAAGAATTAAAAACAAAATCAAATTAAGAAGAAGTAATTGTACCAAATGTTACAGATAAGATCAAGAAATTAATGATTTGTATTTATTTTTTTTTGATCAATCTTTTCATTTTTTTGAATACCATTTTTGAGTTAGTATGAAAATAAATATACTGGGATATATTCCACTTCCATATTTATTAAAATATCAATATATTTGGTTATTGAAATGATTTGAAGAATTCGGTTTGGAATAAATGCTGGCACTCAAAATTTGAAAAATGTACTTACTCCTTTAGCATAATTGATTTTTTCCCTTTTAATCTCAAACTAAATTGTGAACATACCATTGGTGGTTGTAGACATTTAACGAGTATAATAATGGAAATTTAGGTTTTAGTTATTCAATTGTTGTTGACAATTCTTTTAATTGCTGTTAAATTCAAATTCCCGTCATTAATATTTTATCTCAGATTTCAAGAAGGAAGAGAAGCAAATTAAAATTTCAAAAATTTTCTTTTATAATTGATTTTGTGAAGATTTTTGTGTTTTTGAAACAAATAGCAAACTATTCGAAAATATTTGGGAACCTGAAATAAAAATTTTCATTTTTATCAACTACGTTTTCAGGTGAAAACGGTGAAATTGCAAATAAAAACACCCTTGAATTTGTTCCATAATCTCAATTAAATTTACCCGCCGAGAATTTCTTTTACAAAATAAATGTGAAATTTTCACAATTTCACATTTCTTTGATCTTGTCAAAATTTGATTTTAAAATTTTAGAATTTCCATTTCAAATCTCTAAACCCAAAACAATTACTATGGCTGTTCTAAAGATTTTTTACAATTGCTTTTATAAGTTTGAAAGGTTTTAAAATTTGAGCTCGAACTTGAAAATTCCTTAAGGGATAAGTATATTTTTTTAAAAAAATTTTCCACAAAGTATCTGTCTATTTTTTTTTTTTTATTGATTGTTTTTTTTTTTTGATCATTCATTTTTTTTTATTGTTGATTATTAATTTTTACAAAAACTGAATTATTAAAATATTTAAAAAAGTAAGAACATTTTTCAAATTTTGAGTACCACTGTTTATGCGAAACTGAATAATTCAAATCATTTCTTGAACCAAATACATTGATATTTTAATAAATATAAGAGAGCGTCAGATATCTAATATAATATATTTTCTACTTACCATAAAATTGAAATCAAAAAAATGAAAAAATTGATCAAAAAAAATTTAAAAATCATTTATTACTTGATCTTATCTGAATCATTTGATACAATTACTTATTCTTAATTTGGTTTTATTTTTAATTCTTCATGGAAAAACTTTTGTTTGGATAATTTTTTGAGAAACAAATTATTTTTTATTTCAAAAGAATTCCCAAAATTAATTTAAAATTCTAATTTTGATTTAATTCATCTAATTCTAGTTTTAGTTCAAGAAAATAGGATATTTTTTTTTTAATTCCACATCAGAAATAAATGTTTATTGGACAAATTGGTTTGATTTTATAATTATTTATTTTTTATTAAAATGAAAACGAAAAATATTTCTGAATCTGATTGATATTTTTTCTAAAATTTTTTTCTTATATTTTGGGTTGAATCTTTTGTAACTTTTTTTTGATTCTGAGAATTCTACTCCCAATTTTTTGAATTTTTGAAATAGTATTCTTTATTTGGGTTTGGTTTGATAAAGATATTTGAAAAAAGAATTTTGAAAGCAAATTTGTAAAAAAAATTTTTGTAAAATAATAATATATAGTAATGGTGTGAGAAATCTAAGGTAATTAAAAAAATAGTTTGTATTCAAACAAATTAAGAAAAAGAAATCAAATCTTGAAAAAAAGTCTTTATTCGATTTTTTTTTTTTTCATTTTTGATTTCAACAAATTTATCTCGAAAGGTTATCTTTCTTGTTTGGCCTTCTAAATGAAAAAATTTGTTTCAAATACACACCTTTTCGGGTCTATTTTTTAGTTTATTCTTTTTGATTAATATTAAACATCCCAATAAATCCATTTTATAGATCCAAAACCAAATTTAATAAAACCAAAAATTTAATTCAAAAAAATGTTCAAAAAATTGAAAAAATTAAAGATTCAACTCTGATTTATTTTGGGTTCATTTTCTTTTCAGAAATAAAGAACACTGAATGATATTTTGGCTTCAAAATTTCAATATCTAGTGGCACTCAAAAAATCTTTTTTCACTAAGGTTGTCGCAATTAAAATTTTTCAAAATGATAAAATGTACTTATTCCTTAAAATCATTTATTTTTTTCTTATTTTCATTCAAAGATCTTTTTGATAATTTTTTTTTCTTATTTTCAACTTCAAAAATAGTAATTTTTTACCCAATTTCTTCAAAATGAAAATTATTTTTTAGAAGTGAAAGCAAAATAACTCAATAACCCAACACCCTCCAAGGTCAAAACTTATTCCTTAATCGGAAAATATCTTTAATAATTTTTTAAACAATTTTTGTTGGCACTTTTATTTTTTTTTAATTGTGCTTCAAGCTTTTAAAACCCATTCACAAACAGAAGATTGTTCATCAAAAACAAACCCAAGTAAATTGATATCTTTGACAATATCTGCTTCAGTTGAAATAACTCTATCCAATTGCTAGTTTAACAAATGTAATTTGTAAATATTTTCCTTTTTAAAAAAAACGAATTTAAACAACTGATCAATTTCTTTTTAAAGAAGTGAATTTTCAAAAGAATTGTTTTATTATAAAGTTGACAACATTAATTCAATTTTGACAAGAAAATTAGAAAAAAAAAAAAATTCTAAAAAAGAAATTTTTAAAAGGGTTTATAAGAAGCAGTTGGTATAAAAAATCAAAATAATAATATAAAAATAGTGTTATCATTTAATTAAGAATACCCAAAATCACAGCCACTATAATTTTGGTTAAATTAATTTTTGTTTGATAATTGACCACGAATTTTCATTTTGGGGGGTAGTTTTCGTTCTTGTAATTTCTTTTTTCATTTTTTGATCTGATTCGCTTTAAACTTGGTATTTTTGGTTTTTGACTTTTGTTTTTTTTTTGTTTTCAACATACTCATACTTTCGTGTTACAGTATATCAGTATTGGCAAATAATTACATGATCTTTTTCCTTTGCAACTCTTCTTTTCAATATAAAAGAATCCATATAATTAAAAAATGGAAAAAAAAATAAAAACTTTAAATTTTTTAATTCTTGCATTAAATTATGTATTACTGAAATATACAAAATAAACAGAAATATACCAATTCTTCTTTATAAAGCGAAATTTAAAAATGAAAATATGGTAATTTTCGTTAATAAAAATAAGAAAGGCTGTCTCAAAAATTTTGGAGTAAGAATAACAAAAAAAAATGTATTGTTTAAATTTGTTGAAATTCCATTAATAATTATTAATCGATAAAATTTTTAGATATCATCAACTTATTATATTTGAAACGATATTAAAAAGAAACTAAACTGTAACTTAAGATCAATTATTCTTAAAAAAATTTTCGAACAAATATAAAATATTAATTGACTAAAATAAAAAAATAAATAAATGATTTTAAAAAATTTCAAAAATTAAAATATTTTCCAATTGAATTGAATTCAAGTTAAAAGTAATTTTTTTAATTGTTTTAATTGTTGCAAAAATTTTAAATTCACATCTAGTATCAATTTTAATCTTTTTTATTTCAAAGTTATTAATTCTTGGATTGTACATATATCCACTTTTAACATTTCAAAACAAAAATAATTATTAAGAATGATTTTTCGTTGTTTAAATTTATTTATTTTTATGGTAATATGTCCCTACGACCCAAAAAACACTAAAAATGAAAAACTGATCAAATACTTTCCATTAATACAATTAAAAAAACAAAATGAAAAAATAAAAATAAATAAAGTTTCAATTTAGCTTTTTCTTGAAAACATTTTTTGCCAAAATCATTGAATTCAAACTTGAAATTAGGTATATTTTTAGATACACTCTCTTGTTTTAACTCATTTACAAAAACAAATTCTAAATTATGGGAATTTTATTTTCACAAAAGGCACTAATTTGGTCCTCAAATGTTTTTTTTAGTTTTAAATGGTAAAATAAAAAAAAAGTTAAACTAAAAGGATAAACTTTCTGGAAAAGCATTCTAATTTAATATATTAACTTATTCTTTGATTTCAAACTTTTCTCAACCCCAATTTTCCAAAAAAAATAAAAAAGTGCACAGTAATTCCAAAAAATATTTTCGATATTCAAAAGCTGAGAGTGTTTTTATTCTAAAAAAAATTATCACAGTGTTTAATTGAATTAAGCTATAAGGTTAGATTTCGAAAAATATTAATCAGAAAAAAATAGTGCTTAATTTTATTAAGGACATATTTTATATACGTACTTTTTTAATCAATTTTCTGAATTTTTTTTCAATGAACCAAAATCAAATCATTTACTATCTGATCAAAAATCTAAAATCAATTTTTTTATCTTTTATTTTTTATTAATAAAAAAAAATAATAAATCTATAATATATATATATATATAATAAAGGTGGTCAAAGAAAATTAAGAGGGCGGGATGAGAATACCTGGGGAGAAGGTTTTTTATCATATTACCGAGGATTTTGCGAATATTATAATATACCAGTATCTGAAAATTTCATAATATTCATGAAAAAACATTTTAAAAGTGAAGTTGATCGGCTAAGATGCTTAGATTTAAGTAGATTTCTTAAAAATAACTCAAAAAATGAACAGACGGAATTATTTTCACTGCGTCCTATATTTTCAACATTAAAATGTTCAAAATTTTTCAAAATCCTTAATTTATCTGGCATAATTAATAAAGAAGTTCCTTCTCTTCTTGCAGATGTATTGTCTCAAAACAAAAGCATACTTAAATTACAATTAGATCATCTTGGGCATATAGAAGGGTTTTCAAAATTAGGTAAATATATTTTTTCTTTAAAATTTCGATATACCAAATACTTAATATTCAAGATTTAAATTTATTATCATCTAACAAAGGAATGGGATGTTTTGAAAAAAAAAAATGATAAAATTAAAATGAAAAAAATATGATACTTGAAATGAAAATTATTCAACTAAAATTCAAAATTTTTCACACAGTTAAAACAGTTAAAAGAATCAAAATAATACAATTTCATTCAAATTGTAAATAATTTTGATTTTTGTAAAATATGAAAATCATTTTTTCAATTTTTTATTTAATTGTTTTCAGTTTATTTTTTGAATTACTTAATCTGTTTCGTTAGATCTGGTAATTTTTTTCAATGGTTGATAGAAGGTTAGTGTTGAGTTTGTTAAATTGGAAAAACAACATACAATTGGTAGATGGTATCTTATCAATGATCGATCAATAATTCCTAATAAAATTTCAACAAATTTACCAATACATTTTTTGTTCCGCTCGTTTCATAATTTTGGACACACCTGTTTTTATTTTTGAGTTTTATATTTTTTTCTTTTATTTGGATTAAAATGATTACTTAGTAAAACATTAATACTGAGAAACTTGAATGTTGTTTTATATTAGGTTTGGAAAAATACAATAAATTGGGTTTATTTTTGCCTATTTTTGATTTTAGGTGTGTCCAAATTTTTGGAATGGGGTTTATGTTAATAGAATTTTTACAAATTTACCAATGTATTTTTACGTTGTTTTAACTCCAAAATTTTTAGCACACCGATAATTTATTCGTATTGAGAATTATTTTTTTTTTGTTTTGTGAATATTGGAATTTATAAACGATTGTTAACATTCCAATTATTTAATGGTTTTAATTTGGTATTTCTTCTATAATTGATAAAATAAGATTTTTTTTTCAAAAATTGAATTTTGGTGGGTTAAAATTTTTGAATTGGAGTTTATTATTTATACCAATTTTTAAGATCATAATGTTAAATATTTTGATTTTTAAAAAATAAAATAAATGTTATATTTGATCAAAGTTATTATGAATTTTTTTTGATTAATTAAAAGAAATTTGATTAAATATATGCAAAACAAAAAAAAATTTAAATAAAATATGTATTAAATTTTTTCTTTTTTTATTATGATAAAATTAATATTTTTAAATAATATAGTTGACGTGATTATAGACCATCCAGATCTTTGTATCGATTCTCTTGATCTATCTTTTAACCCTCTTGGTGACAAATTAGCCAAGAACATGGTATACGCATTGACGACTTTAAAGAATGGGATCAAACATTTAAAACTTTCAAATTGTCAAATCACTCCAAAAGGCATAGCACAATTATTTTCAGTTTTAAATATTGCGTCTAATATTAATCCAGTAATTTCTCATTTAGATTTATCAAAAAATATTTTTGGAGCAGTTGCATCAAAAAGTAAAAATTGTCTTTTCATTCTTTTTTTTTTTTTTTTTTTTTTATTAAATAAAGCTTATTTAAATATAAAAACATTTTATTTTTTTATTATTAAAACAGATGAAATAATTATAATCTTTAAAAAATCAAATTCAAGTTAAATATTGTCAAAAACACTGTAAAAATTACAAAAGTTTAAGCAATTGGCTAATATCGGCATGTCTAGTGACAATATCAAATTCCAAACATTAGAGTCAACTTTACCCTCAAATTTCAAAGCTTTTTGTCTCTATTTAAAAATTTACCAAAAAAAAAAAAAAAAAAAAACACTGAACCGGGTGTAACCTTTAAGGATTATTAATCTATTGTAATATGCAGGGATAAGAATACAATACCCTAATGAATAAAAAATGGAAAAAAAAGAATGATAATAAAGAAAAGTAAAAATATTGTAAATTTTAGGATTTAAGAGAATTTTGAAAATAAAAACAATTATTTATAGATCGAAAATTTTAATACAATTTGGAAAAAAAAAAAGTGCAAATTTAAAATCAATTTTGTTGACCTCTTGATTAATGTATTTTCGATTTTATCTGAAAATATATTGACACCGCTGTACTAAGCTCTATAAGTTTTAAAATAAAGTGAAAACAAAAGACGAACAAAGAGGATTGTGATTTTCGAACCTTTTCATGTAAAAATTTGAATTTTTTATTAAAAATGGTTTTACGAAATGACAAATTTTTGAAAAAAAAACCGGTAAATTTTTTTTTTATTATTATTGAAGAGAGGTAAAATACCTAAATTTTAAAATATTAACAAGAACTCTTGGCTCTACATTCTTTCAAGTCGACAAATATGCTGTTCATCATAAAAATAATATTAAGCGTGTTATAAAATATGAATAGTCGTTATTTCTAATCATGAAATAACTAGCTTATTCCTCAGAAAACTACTAATCTCAAGATATATCATCTGCCAATGATAAAGTATTGATATTATTTTTTGGATTACAAATTCTTAATAAGATCTGATATCATGTTTTTAAAAATTTTAAATATACCAAAATAAGAATTAGGATTATCTTAAAATTACTAAACAAGCAATTTTAAAAAAAAATGACAAAATTATACAAAAAATGCATTTTAATAAATAATATAATTATTACTAATTTTTCATATATTAAAAATTTTTATTTGGTATTTTCATATTAATATTTTGAATAATATAATAAATAATGACTAAAAATAGGTCTTTGCAAATGGTTAAAAATAGTTTCATCACATCCAAATAATTTAAATGGATTCAATTTTCAAAATTGTAAAATGGAAACCTCAACATTTTTAGAAATTTTGTCACAAGATTTTGTTCAAAGATTACAATTTTTAAATCTCTCTGGAAATAAAATTCGGAAAAAAGATACTGGATCATTAGTAACACTTTTAAAAAAAACAAAACATTTAAAATTGATAGATTTCAGTTTGACAAAGATGCCGATCAAAACTTTAGAAGCGATATGTAATGCGATTGTTTCAAATAAAAATAACACCGGTATTGAATTAAATTTGAGTAAAAATAATTTAAGATACAAAGGAGCACAAATAATAGCAAATTCATTAATCAAATCAAATCAGATCCAAACATTAAAATTAAATAAAAATCATTTTACGATCCAAGGGTTTGAATTGATAATAAAAGAATTAAAAGAAAACACCTCAATAGTGAAAATTTCAATATCAAAAAATGTATTAAAAAATGAAAAGTCAACATCACTTTGTGAGAATTTAGAGCAATTATTGGAAAATAAAATATTGCAAACTTTAAACATCTCTGGGAATAAAGAAAAATATGGTCTGGGAAACCATTTGTTTCCGATGTTTCGTTCACTTAAAGAAAATAAAACCCTAAAAGCTTTGAATGTCAAATTTAATTATTTATTAGATGAAGGGATCGCTATTCTTTGCAGGTCTTTAATT
The DNA here is from genome assembly GCA_027625915.1 of Anaeramoeba flamelloides. Taxonomy (NCBI): domain Eukaryota; family Anaeramoebidae; genus Anaeramoeba; species Anaeramoeba flamelloides. The sequence goes on from JANTQA010000023.1 coordinate 23,224,027, forward strand.
GATAATAACAGTTTAATATCGCTTCGTCTCGATAATATTAGGGGTGATCTTACTATGGAATCACTCCATTCAATTCTAAATTTACTGACACGAAATCAGATAATTACAAAATTCATTTTACCCACAAATTTAATTGAAAAAATAAAAAATAAAAATCAAATGGAGAAAATTCATTCAATAATTAAAGATATTGAATATTATTTAAAGGATAATAAGAAAAAAGAGAAAAAAAATCTGAAAAGCAGGGGATTAAATCGAAATAATTTTCTTAATAATAATAATTTATTACGTAAATCAACCCAAAGAAGAAAAGCATTACACATTGGTACATTTTATAAAAAGCCAAGAATTCAAAGTATATTAAAAGAAAAAAATTCGAAAAAAAAAAATAAAGACCAAGGGAAGGGCAACGGTAAGGGCAACGGTAACGGTAAAGGTAAAATAGGTGAAAAAAGAATTAAAAAAAGGGTATTAATAAAAAATAAAAAAATGACCAAATATTCAAAATCTAATAGTTTACCACTATTAAGGGATAAAATAACTTTCAAGCCAAAATATAACTTGAAAGATATTAAATTAAAAAAAATGAGTCCGTTATTAACCAAAGAATTTGAAAATAATAAAATTCAAGAAATTAAGAATTTATTAAAAATAGAAAATTCAAAAAATATGGATGAAAATGGTGTTCAGGTAATCAATAATGAAAAAGATGAAAATAAAAATAATCATGATCAAAATCATGGAAATGATCACAAAAAAAATCCTCAAAATGAAAATGAAAATGAAAATGAAAATGAAAATGAAAAGGTGGGAAAAGAAGATCCAATCAAAAAGAAGTTACCAGAAATAGAAGATGGAAAGGGGAAAGAAAATAAAAAAGAAAATGAAAAGAAAAATGAAAATGAAAAGGAAAATGAACCTAAAAACGAAAACAGTAATGAAAAAGGAAAGGAAAAGGAAAAGGAAAAGGAAAAGGAAAACGAAAACGAAAACAAAGAAAGTGAAAAAAAAGAAAATGAAAAAAAAAATCAAAATCAAAAAGGAAAAGGAAAGGAAAACGAAAACGGTAATGAAAAAGGAAAGGAAAAAGGAAAGGGGAGGGGAAAGGAAAGGGAAAAGGAAAAGGAAAAGGAAAAAGAAATGGGAAAAGAAGGGAAAAATAAAACTGAGATAAAAATAAAAAAAAACTCTAAAGGGAAGGAAAAAGAAAATAAAATTGAGAATGAAAAAATTAGAATTGATTATTATAACCCAGAAACAAATGACACCCCATTACATTATGCATGTAAGTTTGGAGACAGATCATTTTTATCATATTTATTAAGGCAAGAATACTGTTATAAGGTTATTAATTATAAAAATAAATTAGGGTTTACTCCTTTGCATATTATAATTAGAGAAAATCCGAAAATGGAATCAATTATTTTATTGTCTGATTATGGAATTGATTTTAATTCTGTAGATAAAAGAGGATGGAATGCCTTACAATTATTATTATATTCAACAGACAATATTACAAATTATTTCCAAATCTTAGTATTCCTATTAAAAAACCAAAGTGATCCTAACCAAAAAGATCACAAAGGGTGTACGTCTGTCCACAGAGCATCTCAAAAGGGGTTTGATCATGTCTTGGAATTATTGATCGAATATGGAGGTGATCCAAATATTCGTGATAATCAAGGATCAACACCATTGCATAAGGCCGCAAGAAATGGGATGATTCTTTGTGTAAAAATATTATTAAAATATGGCGCCAAAACTTATTGTAAAGATAATAATGGCCATACACCGATCTCGTTAGCTAGAATTTATGGACAAAGTAAAGTGGAAAAGGAGTTGCAGCCCAGTTTAAATAATGAGGCAAATTTAAATGTTTTTTTTGAATATGAAGATGAATTTCATACACTCAATGAAAAAATTAAAACAAATATTCAAAACTATTTACAATTAAATGTACTGGTAATTGGCCCAATTAAATGCGGAAAATCAAAATTATTACAAAGATTCACTACTAGGCTATTCTCGAAAACGTATTTCCCCACAATATTTGAAAAGCAAAAAATACGAGCCATAGTAAATAGGAAAAGAGTAGTTTTCAATCTTTTAGATACATCCGGTGATGATGTTTATAATTTTTGCTTGCCTAATTGGCTTCGAACTGCTGATGGTATAATTTTAACTTACTCCGCAATGAAAGAAGACCATTTGAGTTTTAAAAAATTAGAAAAATATTTGTTTAATATTAAAATTATAAAAAAAAATTTAAAGGATATACCAATTATAATATTAGCATTAAAAACGGATCTATTGAATAACTTTTCACTTAATAATGATAAGGGCGAGAATAATATAAAAGGACACTATGCTAAAAGGGAAATGAATCAAGAGAAAGAAAATAATGAAAATAAGGAGAAGAAAGAGAAGGGGGGAGAGAAGGAAAGTGGTAACGATAAAAATGATGAAGAAAAAAATATAAACGGAGAGGATGATGAAGAGAAAAATATCAAAAAAGAGGATGAATTATTTACAGAAAAAGGAAAAAATATGAAAGAAGAAGATGAGAAAGAAAAGGGGGGGGGAAGTAATGAAAATAAGAATAATGACGAAGAGAAAAATATAAAAGAAGATGATGATGAAGAGAAAAATATCAAAAGAGATGATGACAAAAAGAAAAAGAATCAAGAGAAAGAAAAAAAGGAGAAGAAAGAGAAGGGGGAAGAGAAGGGAAGTGGTAAAGATAAAAATGATGAAGAAAAAAATATAAAAAGGGATGATGAAGAAGAGAAAAATATCAAAAAAGAGGATGAATTATTTACAGAAAAAGGAAAAAATATAAAAGAAGAAGATGAGAAAGAAAAGGTGGATGAAAGTAATGAAAACGGGAAAAATGATGAAGAAAAAAATATAAAAAGTGAAGATGATGAAGAGAAAAATATTAAAAACGATGATGAATTATTTACAGAAAAAGAGAAAAATATGAAAGAAGATGATGAGAACGAAAAGGAGGGGGAAAGTAATGAAAAGGGGGAAATTGATGAAGAAGAAAATATAAAAAGGGATGATGATAAAAAGAAAAAGAATGATGAAAGTAATGAAAACGGGAAAAATGATGAAGAGAAAAATATAGAAGAGAATTATAAAAATATGAAAGAAGAAGATGAGAAAGAAAAGGAGGGGAAAGGTAATGATAATATGCAAGATAATAAGAAGAAAGAGGGGAATGAAAGTAATGATAATGAAAAAAAATATGATGGAGATGATGAGAAAGAAAAGGAGGATGAAAGTAATGAAAACGGGAAAAATGATGAAGAGAAAAATATGGAAAGAGATGATGATAATATGAAAGAAGAAGAGGAGAAAGGGAATAAAAAAGAGAATGATTGGGATAAAGATATCAAGAATAATGATGAAGTAGAAAATATGAAAAGAGATGATGATAAAAAGAAAAAGAATCAAGAGAAAGAAAATGATGATAATAAAGAAAATAAGGAGAAGAATGTGAAGGGAAGTAATGGAAATAAGAATAATTACGAAGAGAAAAATATAAAAAGAGATGATGATAAAAAGAAAAAGAATCAAGAAGAAAATTATAAAAATATGAAAGAAGAAGATGAGAATGAGAATGAAAACAATAAGGAGAAACAGGATAATAGCAAGAAGGATGAGAAGGGAAGCAATGATAATGAGAAAAATTTTGAAAAAAATAATTCCCATATATTAATTAAAAATGGAGAAAAACTTGCTTTAAAGCATGATTTAAAATTTTTACAAGTATCCGCAAAAACAAATACTAATGTTGAATTAGCATTTCGGCAAATCTTTTTAGATATCGTAAATGAATGTTTTGATCGAAAGCCAATAACTGGTAATTTATTTGAAAACAAAAACATAAAAAAAAAACGTAAAAAAAAAAAATCATCACAATCATCTCAGTCGTCAAATAAAAATCAAGAAAATGAAGATATAATACCATTTGACCAATTACTATTAAATCAAATTTGTGTATATTGGTTTTCTCAATTTTTAAAAACAGAATATGCTGAAGAGAATTTATTGTTTTATAGAGCAGTTGCCATTTTTAAACAACTTGATGAATTGTCTTTAGACTTGATAAAAACCACAATTAAAAAAATTTATAAGGAATATATCTCGGAAAGTGCTGCGTTGCAAGTTAACATAGATTATCTGAGAAGAAAACAAATTGAAAGGGATATTGAAAATGAAAACTTTTCTTTTACTATTTTTGATAGAGCTTTAATACAAATTATTAATATATTGCAAACAGATTCTTATCCAAAATTTTTAAGATCACAATTCCATGAGAAAATGCTAAATCAAATGTCTAATTCTGATCAAAATTAATTAGCAAATTTTTTTTTTAACAATAATAGATTACTTTTTTTTTTTTTTTTTTGTTATTTTTAGAATATTTTTTGAAATTGTAATAATCAACTGAGAAGACAACTTATATTTAAATCAATTAATCAAAAGTATTTTCAATAAAAAAAAAAAATAATAAAACAATCAATAATCTTTAATTCAAAAATACTATTTAATATTTTTAACAAAAAACAAATTTTTTTATTTTTAAATAAATGTTTGGTTAATAACTGAATATTAAAAAAAAGACTAAATTATTTGAAATAAAATAAAAATTGAATAATTTTAAACATTCTTAAATGGATTTTAAATTAAATTTTATCCAATATTAATTTTCTTGTTGTTGTTATTTTGATTTTAAAACAAAAAAAAAAGATAAAATACACACTCCTTTTTATTTTATACAATATATTTAAATATTTTTGAGACTTTTATAAAACATTTTTTTCAAAAATCTGTTTTATTTTAAATTCTTTTACGAAACACAATCACAATCTTTGTATAACTTATATATTCAAAAATATTCAAAACAATTTTTAGTTAAATTTAATTATTTGTAAATCTTATAACTTTACATTTAAAACTGTTCTAGTCAAAGAATATTTTGAAAATCAACTAATATGACAAAGATTCTTCAAATTTTTCCAATAAATTGCTTTTTTCAATTTATTGATAAGGATCAAACTTTTCGAAAATGAAAAAAAAGTGAAGAATTTTTAAAAAGTTTATTTGAATTTATTAGTATTAAAGCATCAGTACTTTATCTCATCATGTCAAAATTTTAAAATATTTTATTGGTGATATTCTCTATTTGGAAATTTTGTTAATGATAAAAGTCAAAAAATTCTAATAGACGAATAAACCCTAAAAAGAATTAATTTTTTTTCCCAGATCAGATTTTTTTCCATTTTTTATGAAAAAGAAAATTATTAAATTTTATTTTATTTCTTACTCAATAAAAATTTTTATCCTTTTTTATTATCATTTCAATCATTATTACCCAATTTAAATCTTTGTTACTAGGAATATTAAAACAAGATTTTTTTTTTTTTTTTTTCCTTTTTGAGATACTCTGCTGGTTAAACAAAAAATTGATTTATTCAACCTATTGGAAAATATTTATCTTTCAATAAAGAGGGGTAGTTATAATCATTTAGCTTTTAAAGTCATAAAGAATTTCATCAATAAATTATGTTTGTGTTTTAAGATACAATTTCATATTTTCAAAATAAAACTTTCTTCAAGATATTTTAGAATAAGGTATTTTTTTCCTCTGTTTTCAAAATAAAATTTTATCAGCCAAAAATGAATTGAATTGTTATAATTATTTCTTGCAAATAAGAACAAACAATTTATTAAAAAATTTTGACAAAATTGAAAAATATTTTTGTGATTGCATTGTATTTTTTTGAAACCAAGAAGAAGACTTTTTTCCAACATTTAAATAAAAACTTTTTTTTGGTTAATAGATCTAAATTTAATTGATAAACTTTTTAAACCCATATCAATTTTTCCAATATATTCAATGATTGGATTTATATTTGATATTTCTTTGACTATTTTTTGTTATTGATTTAGGTTTAAGAAAATTTCTAATTCTTGATTTCAAATATAATTTAAGTTTGTCAACTGGGAGTAATAAGTTTAAATAGAACAATTATGGGATTTCCTAATTTTGTGATTTCAGGTGGTTGAAATAAAATATAGTAGTTAATAAACATGATAAAAATGTTATTAAGTTAAAAGAAAAACCATAATATTGCAATTTTTTTCGAATTTAAATGTAAAATACTAAAAAATATCTATGGTTACACTCCTTTTCAGAATATTTAACATTACAATAAAAAAATAAATTCATTTTATTTACCTCTAAGAACAATTACTTTCCACTTTTTATATAAAAAATTTATAAACTATTACACTAAACTCTAATTTTGTATTTTTGATTTTTTAAAAGACCATTTTAATTATTTGTCAATGTATATTCTACAGATGACTAGCAAAAGATTTATGGAATTAAAAGAATGTTAAATCTAAATTTTTTAAAACAATTTAAAATTTCGGTTTTTTTTTTAGTAAATTAATAATTAGAGGAAAACCATTTTACTTGATCCAGATTAAAAATCTATCTAAAAAAGTTTCCAAAATAAAAATCATCTCTGAGACACTTACCCACTTTATTTAAAAACATAATACAGTCAGTTCCACTTTTCAGGCACAAACTTTCATAAAGATTTATTAGACAAAAAAAATCTCAAATTAAGGCAAATTTTTTGAAATTTTTTTTTTAACAAATATTATTTTACTTGAATTTGAGATTTTTTTCCTTAAATTTAGATGAAATTTTGTGTCTTAAAAGTGGAATTGATGTACTTCTGAATCAATTTATAAAACTTTATTCTTAATAACTCATAATAAACAAACATTAGGCATGTCTTTTGAAATAAATATTGATTAACATGTTTCATTAAAAAACATAAATTGATTTTTAAAAAGGTATTATAGTACTTAAAAATAATCATTTTCCAAGTATTAAACACATTATTCTAATTAAACGCGATCTTTTTTTTCTTTTTGTTCCAATACAAGATCAAATTACCATTAATAATATACCATAGTTCAAATCAGTTTTACTGTTTAAGTCTTGTAAGAGTTGAAGTAATTTTTCATTTGTATTGAATTTGTTAAAAATTTTTCATAATTTTCGGGATTTTATTCGAAATTTATATTTTTTTTGAGAAAAATACCCTCAAAAATGAGCTATATTTGTTTCAAAAACTTTTTCTATTTGATGTTTTATTTTTGGATTTATGGTGATCAATATAATGCGTTATAACAATAATCCGTGTTTCGAAACTTAATCCCTATTTTTTTTTTTCTTTCTTTTTCCAAGGCAACATCCAATCTTTTTCCCCATAGTATACCTAAGTTCAAATCAATTTTAAAGGTAAACCCTTTGATATTTTAAGTAAAATTTAAATTATTAATGCAAATAGTTGAAAATTTTCTTTTAAATCTCATTTTTTTTTGAATTTTTTTGTTTTTTGATAAAAAAATTTTTTTTTAACAATCGACACTAAATTTATTCTATTTTTTGAGAGAAATTTTCCAAGTAGATCCTTTATTTTTAGGATTTGATTTTAAATAATAGAACTTTAAGAAACAAGTAACATATTTAATTAGGGTTTATTATCAGTTTCTTTGATTGGTTAATGTATTGGTCTTCTATAACAAAAAAACACGCTTTTTATTTTGAAACCTGTATTAAATTTTTCTACACGCTTTATTTCACTACATTACTTTTATTATATGGAACTTTAATATCCAATATCATATTTTCTTCTTGTTTATTGATATGTTATTTGATTATTTAATCAGTAATCCTTCAAAAAAAAGAATCCTGATTTTTAATTTTAAAACATAACCTAAATAGCTTAGTCTCTAATTATTATAATAAAGGTACCTTATTATCTTGCTATATCTTTTAATTTTTGTCCAATTTTATTTTAAAACAATACTATTTCTGAACTGTTTAGAATCGGCACATCAAAATAAACTCTGTAGTTTACCAAGTTAAAAAAATACTATCTAATTCATCTATATCATCAAAATATAACAATAAATAATTCAAGTCGTAATTGAAATATTTCATTCGTAATAGGATTACTATTTCCAAAAGAATCATAAATTAACAAAAAAAGGCTATTTCTTCCAAATACCAGAACGGAAACACTCTACTGGAAAAGAAAAGGAATCTTTTATCATTTTTTTTAATTTTATTTTCACAAAAATAAAATAAATCTAAACTACGTAATCAAACAAATTTATATTTTGGGATTATAAAGTAAAGATCTGAAACAATGACTGAACTTATTCAAGAAACACTTGAAAGTACATTATTTGAGCTAAATGATCTTGCACAGCTAAAATTATTTACTGAAGAAGAACTCAAAATGGTAGTTGAAAAAAGAAGAGAATTTGAATACCAACTGAGAAGGACCATTGTACGCAAGCTTGATTTTTTAAAATACCTTGAATTTGAAATGAATTTTGATTTATTGCGCCGGACACGTAAACAAATTCGAGGCTTGAAAAGAACTCGTAAATCTACATCCGAATTTGCATCAACAAAAAGAATAGGAATCTTATTTGAAAAGGCAATAAGAAGGTGGCCCACAGACATAAGGCTCTGGTACCAATATTTATCCTTTTGTGAAAAAAGAAGAAGGAAGAAGCTTTCTTCAATTTACGCTCGTGCACTTGAAATCAATGCAAGGAATACCCATTTATGGATCCGCGCTGCATCTTGGGAGTTTGAAAACAATTTAAATATTCGATCGGCAAGAAGATTAATGCAAAGGGCAATTAGAACAAACCCAAACGACAAATTGCTCTGGGTTGAATATTTTAGACTTGAGATTCTTTATTTGCAAAAAGTTGTAGCAAGAAGAAAATTTCTTGGAATTGAAAAATATGAAAAAGAAAAACAAAAGGAAAAGGAAAAGGAAGAGAAAGAGGAAAAGGAAAAAGAAAAAGAAGAAGAAGATCAGGATAAAGCAAACGAAGATGATCAGGAAAAAGAAAAAGAAAAGGAAAAGAAAAAGGAAAAGGAAAAAGAAGAGAAGGAAAAGGAGGAATTACATCGAAAAAATTTAAAAAAATATTTAGATTATTCCGTACCAATGATAATCTATAATAATGCAACAAAATCCATTTCAGATGATCTTGAGTTTAGATTAAAATTTATCAACATTTTAAAAGAATATCCAGAAACAACAAAGAGTCTAAATAAAATATATTCAAGTTTAATTAACGATTTCCCAAAAAATGAAAAAAGTTGGGAAATATATTGTGAAAAAGAATTTACTTTAACTTCAAAAATTACAATTAATAATTTAACAGAAATTGTGAACAGCATTGAAAAAAAATATAAAGAGGCATTGAAAACAGTAAACACTTGTTTAATGTGGAGAAAATATACGTCTTTTTATGTCAAAATCATTCAAATCTTGGATCCCATTGACAATGCTAAATCCATTCAAATTTATAAAAAAAAAATCTTGAATCTCTACAATAGAGGACTAAAAAAAGTTAATGTCATTTCGGAAAGTTATATTCTTGAATATTTAAAAATTTTAATTAGCTTTGGTCAATTACCTAAATCAATTCAAATCTGTGAAAAGGTATTCAAGAAATATAATGATAGTAATAACCAAAAGAAATTGAAAAAAAAATTTAATGACAGTGATAATGATGACGATGACGATGATGACGAACAAGAAGACAAACAAATTATTGAAATAACCTCAAGTTTTTGTCATATTTATTTCTCATTATTTATTAGAAATAAAATAAATTTATTACAAAAAAATAATGAATTATTTTATAAAGAAATATCGGAATTCGTTTCCAAGCTAATACAATCCTTAAATGCATCTAATGGGAAAGAAGTCGAAGAAATGAAATACATTATTTGGAAAAACTATTTAAAGTTTCTTATTAGCGAGCAATTTGATATGGACATGATTCTTGAAACTTTTTGGCAATGTATAAAATCCTTTTCAACGTTTTTTGATCGACGGAAAATTGAAATGATCAAAATTATGGTGATTAAATGGTGTTATTTATCAGAAGGATCTGAAATTGCTCGAAAAGAAATCTTAAAATTGATTAATTTTGCTGGCATTTCTTTAAACTTTTTACAAAACTGTGTAAATTTTGAACAAATGCAAATCAAGGATCAGAGCACAATTATTTTCTTACGGAAATTGTTTGAATATGGAATAGACCGTTTCGGTAAAAATTCAGATGTCATTTGGAATAACTATATCGAATTTGAAAATGAAAATGAAGAATTTAAAAGGTCTAGTCAATTATATTGGAAGGCAATGAAAACTTTAAATAAAAATCACATTTTAAAATTTGTAGAAAAAAATGGTAAACAAATTAATAAATAATACAATTCACTTATACTTATTATTACTAATATTTTATAAGATAATTTTAAGAATATTATTATAAAACAAAAATATTTATACAATATAGAAAATAAATCATAAAATTTTTCGTTTAAGAAATTTTTAGCTTTTTTTTTATTATTTTTATAAGGAATGTTTTTTAAAAAATTATGAGCGGTCTCTTAAAAAAAAATCAAGAAAAGCTAGATAGTTGCAAAATAAATTGAACAAAATTTTCATTAAGCTTTCTAAAATAGTTTAATAGTTCGAAGGCAATATTTAAGTATTTTAATTTGATAAATTGGAATGTCTAGTTTGGTGATTTTCCCTTGATGAATTAAGATTTTGATTATTTATATAATTATGGGGATTAATTTTTTGGGATAACGAATGAAAATTTTGTGACATTGATGTAACAATTAACAGTGATATTAAATTCTATAATAAAGTTGTTAAATGTTCGTTATTTTTTTCGGAAAGTAAACTAAAATTCAAAATTTTCCACACAATAAAAATGTTTCGAACAATCACAAGAATATAATTTCATTCAAATAGGAAATAATTTTGATTTTTGAAAAATATGAAAATCATTTTTTCATCTTTTACTTTTTTGTTTTCATTTCATTTCATTTTTCGAATTAAGTAGCTTGTTTTGTTCGATCCAAATTTTTTTTATAGAGATTGAAATTAGGTTAAACTTGAATTGTTCCAAATAGAAGAACTCTAATAAAATTAGTTGCTGGTATCTAGCCTTTGATCTATCAATATTCAGATTAGAATTATTACAAATTTACCAAGGTATTGTTTTTTATCTATTAGATACTCTTTGAATTTGAAGTCTCAAATTTTATCACTTCAAAATTCTATCTTTAACAGATAAGATGAGGTTTCATCTAATCCTTAACAATAAATCCAATGCAATTGCTTGTGTTTTTCTCTACAAAATTTTTAACTCACAGACAAATTAATTAGTCTTAATAATTTTTTATTTTTTGGTTTTCGTGAGTATTGTAAATTATAAAAAATTGTTAAAATTTCATTTTGTTTTGTGAATGGTTCTAATTTGGTATTTCTACAAAAATTGATTAAAAAAGATTTTTTTTTTTCCGAAAATTGATTTTTGGTGTTTTAAAAAAATTGAATTGGAGTTATTTTTTTAATTTTTTGCTTATTTGATTTTTGTTCTAATTTTTTTTAATTATTGGAACTTTTATAATTAAAATTATTTGTGCTTTTTTTTTTTGAAGAAAAAACTTTTCTGATTCTTTTTTTTTAAATTCTATGAAATAAAATGATTATTATTTTTATTTTGATGATAAATTTCAATTTATTTCAGGTTTTAATTCGTTTTTCATAGAATACCACCCTTCTCAAGATTTAATAATTAATAATTTTTGTTTTTTTAAAAAAAGTAAATATTTGAGGTTTTTCTTATATAAATTTTAATTTTAATCATATTCCGTTAATCAAATATTTTTTGTTTATTTAGTCATAATAAAATTATTCCCCTTTGAAATGGAATCAAAAGAATCTTTTTTTTGTTATTTTTATTTCTTATTTTTTATTTTTATCAGAAATTTTTTTTTTTAGGATTTACTTTTCTTTTAAGAAAACAAGTTGACAAAAAAAATATTTTAAAGGTTTGAAAATATCAAAACTATCAAGACAATAAAATTATTTGAAAAAGTAGTTATTGATTAAAAAAAATCTACTTATTTACAATTTTCTTTTAGAAATCCATTTATAAAAAAATTAATAACAAACCTTTTCAAAGATTGTGACTCAGTTTTTTTTTGTTTTTGGTTTGATTTGTTTTAAAAAAATTACATAATATAACCGAAATTATAAATAATTATTAAATATGAATTATTAATAAAATTTAAGAATTATTATTTTTTAAACAACAAAATAATTAGTTTTTCTTTTTTAATTGATTATTTATTTGTTCCAAAATTTATTAAATATAATTTCTACTGATACCACAATATATTATTTGAATCATCAATAAATTTAAACTACTTTTCTTTTAACAGTTATTTCAAAAAAACGAAGAAAAAGTAAACTTGTTTATATATAAATATATTGATTTAATTGTTCTACTGGGAGTCTAATTTGATTTTAAAGATGGACAGAAATATAAAATTTATAATTATAATTCAGAAGTCTTTTATTAATTTAGTTAAATAAGAAAAAAATAAATAATTGCTAATATTTAATAAGAATTCCAGGTATACAGATTATTGAAATGTTGTTAAATTGATATTGATGTTGGGATTTACCAATTAAAAGGGTGATAACAAATATAAAATATTTCTCATAATTTATTCACTATGAATCTTTTTTAAAGACCCCATTTCTTTCAATATTTTTTAAATCTACTAATAAATTCAATAAAAAAAACCCATTCCAAACATTTTGAGACAACTAAAATCAAAAATGGGAAAAAAATTCACAATTTATTATATTTTTTCGAACATAATATTAAACCACATTTAAGCAACCTTTATTATTTTTTATATAAGTAATCAATTTATCCCAATAAAAGATTAAAATATAAAACGAAAAAAAAATAATATACTGTGTGTCCTAAAATGATGAAAAAAAAAACAAAATAAAATTTATATTGGTATATTTGTTGAAATTTCATCAACAATTGTTGATCGAGTAAATGATAAAACACCATCAACTAATTGAATGTGATTTTTCAAATTAACAAACTTAACATCAGTTTTTCATCAACTATCGAAAAAAAAAAAAAAATCAAGATCTAACGAAATAGATTAGGTAATTTGAAAGAAGGAAATGAAAACAAAACAATAAAGTCAAAAAATGAAATAATAGTTTTTAAAATAAAAATTATTTCCAAATTGAATATAAAATGCAGTATTGTTATTCTTTCAAGGTTTTAAACTTTATCCAAAATTTTGGAATTTAGTTTCGAATACAACTTTTATTTCAATTTCTATTCTTTAATAATTTGTAACTTCACATTAAAAACTTTTCTTTTAATAAAAATATCAAAAATAAACTAGTTTTACACCGTTCTATAACATTCTCTAAAAATAATTCTTTCCTCTTCAAATTTGAGTTGATAATATATATGTAAAAAACTTGAAAATGAAGCAAAATTTTTTGATGATTTTGTTAAGTTTATCATCATAATTCTCTTAATTTTAAACTGTTATAAAAAATTTGTTTGTTCATTTCAAACATTGATTAATGAATAAAAATCTTAAAACTTTTTCTAGGATTTAATTTGATGATATTTATAAAAATAAATGTAGCAGTTATTAGAGTTTTAATTTGAAAATGATCAATATATGAAATTAAAAAAACAGAAATAAAAAATGAAAAAAAAAAAAATTAAAAATGATTTTGATTAGATCTTTTTAAGTTTGTATGTGAGAGAAAAATAAATAAAAAAAAAAAAAATTTAAAGAGAATAAATGTAAAATATAAAAAATAATAACTAAAGAATAAAATATAATCAATTCATTGTGAGCATATTTCAAAAACGAAACAATGTATCAATTTAAATATGATTCTTATATTTTAAAAATAAAAAAATTAATAATATGATAATTATCAAAAATAGAAATATTAAGAGAAAATTTTTATTCTGATTCTTGCCCATTTTTTCTTTAAAAATAAAAAAAGTTTTATTACTTATTTCAAGATCAATATCTTGAATATTTAATTTGTATTTATTTTTATTTATTTTTGAATTAGTTTTTTGTAAATAGGTTTCAATTTTAAATTTGTTTTGAGACATTAATCTATTTGTTTGTCTAAAGGAATGAATGTTCTGTATGATTTTTTCCCTTTTAGGTTGGTGTTTAATCGTATTCCAATTCATTAATAAATATAATATTAAATTGTTGGATTGTGGAATAAAAAATGGGTAAATTTGTTTCCACACTTGAAAGCAATAGTCATCTTGCACTAAACTTTCAATAAGATATCTATTTGAGCAATTTCGTAACCAATCGTTTGGGGAGCAAGCAAATTCAAGTAATTCTGCAAAATATAAATGTGGTGTGGATTGAAGATCAGAAAAAATTGATAATTGCTCAATCAGCTGAAACGTTTTTTCCATTCTTTTTTTAACTTCCTTTGTAAATAATGGTGGGTGTGATGGTTTCCGTTCTTCCATTTTTGAGTTCTCCTGATTTTTTTTTGTTTTTTCTTTTAATTTTTCTTTCTCTTTCTCCTTCCCAGTCTCTTTTTCTATTTCTTCTGTAATTATTACATCATGCTTACCCTTTGTTTTTTCTTCTTCTTTTTTTTGATCATCTTCATCTTCATCTTCAGTATTATCTTCATCTCCAGCATTATCATCATCTACAACATTACCTTTATCATTTTCAATGTTATAACCTTCTCTAAACCATACGCCAAAGGATTGTATTAAAGACCCATAAAGAAATAAATAATCTTTAAATACTTTTGGATCAATTCTTATTTCCGAAGAAGATTGAAGAGTTTCGTAATTTGTTCCATAAAATAATAAAGAATCTAAAAAATCATAAATTTGATGCGCTCTTTCTGCTGTGCATTCCTGTTCATGCAATAACGGACAGTATTCATAAAGCCAAACTATTTTTATATATTAGTAGTAGTGAATTTATAAAAATAATTTATTTATTAAATTTATTTATTAAAATAAACAATAGAGGCTTTGATGATAGCATGGATTATCAAGATATTAGTAATATATTCACGATAATATTATAAAATTGGAATTAATCCAACTTTATAGTGAAAATCTATAAAAACGCGATAATTGATAATACCAATGATAAATCATAAAATCATGAAAATCAAAATTATTTTTTTGAAATCACCCTCAAAAAAATCCTTTGAATTTTACAAAGCCTTGATACTTTTATAACGCTTTTCCCGTTTAAAAATGTTACAAAGTGTTTGCAAATGTTGTAAATTGTCTGAAAGTGTTTGCGAGTTTTGAAAGACCAAAATCTTTTATACCAAAAAAGTGAATTTTTTATGAATAAAAAAAATTTTTATTATCATTTTTTTATTGTTTACAAAAAGTTAAAATCTCAAATAATTTTACGATCAAACAAAAAATAGCCGATTCGAGTAAATGTACTTGAATCTATAATAAATCTGTTTTTTTAGATGGGAGGTTGTTACATTCACAATTTTAAAAAGCCAAAAAGAATAAAGAATAATTTCACTTCTTATTGGTGATCGATCAAACAAAAACCTCTAAGCTCTAATTGTTTTTTCTGTCCAATACAAAGATACTCAAAGAAGAAAAAGAACAAGAAGACAAATCTATAAAAAATCTTAATAATTGGTGATCATCTGGCAAGGATGTTGTGAAAGCGTTTGAAAAGTTTACCAACTCCTTTTAGCTTTCTCAGAAAAAATGAAAATATCGTAACCCAAGAAACACACTCTTTAAAGAACAGATAAAGGGTTGGTTGTTTTAGAAGCTAATTATTCAAGGAAATTTCCAACACCACTATAAACTGAAAAAAATTTTATTTCTCTTTATTTCTTATTGTTGTTGATCTTAAAGGATCGATAGGATGTCAACCAAATAAAATGAAAACCCTATAAAACTCTTTGATCTGATCCTTGATTGAATCAAGTATCTTTTTTGTTGTTTTTTCAAAGAATAAATTTTTTTCACCAAATCTATTTTTTGATCAATAAAAATTTCTTTGTAAAAATATTTCTCAATTAGCCCAAAAACCCATCAACTATTATATCGCGATTACTTTTTAATCGCGATATTTTGGCATTTATCACGATTTTTTAATAATTATCGCGATTTTAGAGAATATTGCGATTTGTTATATTATAGCGATAATATTGAATATCGAGATTTTCTGATATATCGCGATTTGATGGAAATTATCGCGATTTTTGTAACTTTATCATGAATTAAGCATGTTATCATCGAAACATCTATTACTTTGAACTTAATTTGTTTTTTCTTTGAATCGATTTTACTTTTCATTTTCAGTTTCTATTGGTGTTTCCAATTAAAAGTTTGTATTTGAACTTTTTTTCCAGAATGATAAGTTTTTTTCAACAGCCTCTATTATTAGATATGTTTTACTCTCGTAAAACGATATCTAATCACAAAAAATCCTACTTCTCCGAGAAAAAACACTTATCCAGAATTAATTAGTATTTTTGCGAACATAATATAATATAAATGAACTTCTATAGATTAAGATGAATAAGTTTAATAGTTCTTTAGAAATACTAAACTTTTTCCCCAAAATTTTTGTAATACAGTTTATTATTTGGTTTATAAATTGAAAAAAAAGAAATATAAAAACAAAGATTTTTCTTAATCAAAGCCATTTCTAAGATGCGAAAACTATAAGTTTTAATAATTCATCATTAAAATTCTGATCTATTTAAATTGTTAAACCTTTTAATGGTTAATTTTTATCATTATTTTGGTTTTTCATGTTTTTAAAATGGTTTTAAATTAAATAAATAGACAAAATGTGAATTATGTCATCTAAAAAGTTTAGGTATTAATTTTTCGACTCTTTTAATTTTTTTATTTTTCTTCCTATTATTTTAAATTTAAATTGAATAAAAGTTTCGTTTCTTTTTCTTTTGGAAATTCTTAAATGTTCCTTTTGTTTAATGGACTTTTCCCATTAAGGGGTTAGTCTCTATTAAATTTTTTTAGGTAAATTTTATAGAGATTTAGAAATTTTTTTTGCCAATTACTTAGATTTGAAATCAAAGTGAAAAACTTCTTTGTATAGTATTGAAATCTCGATAAATGACATTCATTAAATTTAGTTATTGTTTTTATAGAAATAAAAAATTTTTCATTTTTTCGCTTTTTTGAAAGTTGCTTTTTTTCAACTTTTTGCAAAAATACAAAAAATAAAAAAAAATATGTGCAAGAAAGAAAAACCTTGTTGTGTTTGTGGAAGAAGTACAAAAAATAATTTGAAAAATAAATCTGAAAAGATTTTTTTGGATTTGCATGAAAAAACAGTTTGATTCGAAAAAAATATGTAATATATGCTTTACTCAAAATAAAAGATTTTCTTTCTTTTCCTTGTACCATTCTTTTTTTTCATGAATCTACTTTTTGAGTTTACACTCTTTTGTTTTTGTTGAATTTGAAGTTTTTTTAAGTTTTCCCAAATTATCATTACAAAAGTTTTTGTCAGAGTCAAAATAAATAAAAGAAAAGAATAAGAACTATTTTTTTTAAAAAGTAATTATTGATAAAACAAATTGAGTTCTTTATAGAGTCAAGTTGGATGGACAGAAGTGAAAGAGAAAATATTCACTAGTTTTCAATTATTTTTTAGTTTTTCAAAATGAGAATAAATATGAATTTTGAAACAATAATTAAATCCAAAATTAATCAAAAAATTCTCATCCGTGAAAGATATTTTTTTTAAAAAAATTTGAAAATTCACTTTTGTTGACTAATTGTAAAATTTTTTTAAAAAAATAAGAACTAAAAGTTCTAACATTGAAAAAACCTGTTTTTTTATCAATTTTAAACATGTTTCTAGATAAGGGTTCCTTATTTAGAAATTGGTCAAAAAAAAAATTAATAGAGACTACTTAATAAATATGAAAAATTTTTTAGAAATTAGGGCTGTAAGAGGAAACTAGTTTCCTCCCTTCAAAATAAAAAAAAAAATATGAAAAATTTTATTTCAGATTCCCAAATCTTGTTTCTTAATTGGTATGATTTGAAAAAATTTAAATCATCTTAAAAAAACAATTGAAAAGAGGGGGGGGGGATGTCTCGCATTAATTTAGGCTCTTCCTTATTAGACTTTCGAGATAAAATTAAATTTTTTAATTAAAGAGTCTGATTAATTCATCAGTCGAAAGGAAGGTAAATTTCTTGAGACAAATAACAAAGAGAACACTATTTAAAGATAATGAGTGAAATTGATCAACTTCAATCTATTTTTTTTTGAAACTTACTCGAAGTCAATAAATGAAGTTGAAAAAGTGAAAATTTTTTCTTTTAAAAATTCAAATTCAAAAAGCGAAAAAAAAATCAAAAAGCAATGATTAAAAATACTAAAAGTAATCAAGAGAAAAGTTGGTAGTGAGATCAAAATCACAACAAAAAAAATGAAAAAAAATGAGTTCGAATCTTACTGTTAAATGTTTCAATTGGCTTTGAAAATATTCCATGAGAAATGATCCAAAGATAATTGTCAAATAATTCTTCGTTATTCTTAAGATCAGCAAAAATTTTTGTTTTAATTTTGGTACGGTTTTTTGGCTCAACAATCAACAGTGGTTCTGCTAAAAGAATTGCTTTGATCATAAACATTCTTCCATACCATACCGAAGATCCTTTTCAAAAATAACAAAAAAATTAAAGAAAGAGAAAAAATAAGAAACAGTTTTTTTTTTTTTTTTTTTACATTAAAAGGAGCAATGAGCTAAATCATTCTGAAAACTAATCACAAACTTTGAGACGCAAAGGAAGGAATTTGATCAACCAAATCTAATAGGAATGCTAAAAGCTTCATTTTGGGAAATAATTGTAAAAATTCGATTAACTTTTGGAAATCTTCAATTTTATGGTTGTTACAAGGAAACTCAAGAAGCTGAAAAAAATCTTGGGTGTGTGCTGAATAATCAGAAACAACACTTAAAGTTTCTTCAAAATACGATAGCAATTCATTGTATTGCATTTCTAATTCATTTGGGTTTTCTTTTTTAATTTTTTTCAAAATTAAATGAAAGGACTTGACAGTAAATTTCTTCAAAGGTTTGGCAGTTTTATTAAGAGAATTAATCGATTAAAAAAAAAAAAAAGAAAAATATAGGATTGTGGTTATATTTAAAATATACAAGTTTTTAAGAAGTAAAATAAAATATACAGTTTCAGAAAGCTCTTTTAGAGTTTGTTGTTTTAAATTCTTATTTTGCAGTTTTTTTTTCTGTTTTTTTTTGTTCTTGTTATTATTTTGTTGTTTTTGTTTTTCAATTTCGATTTGAAAATTGTTTGTTTGGTTCTTTTGTTGTTTTTTTTTTGGCTTTTGATTTTGTTTTTGTTTTGATTTTTGTCTTTGTTTTTGTTTTGGTTTTTGTTTTGGTTTTGGTTTTGGTTTTTGTTTTTGTTTTTGTTTTTGTTTTTGTTTTGGTTGTTGGTTTTGTTTTTGCTTTTGTTTTTGGTTTGGTTCTTTTTCTTGTTGTTTTTCTTGTTGTTTTTGTTTTGGTTCTTGTTTTTGTTCTTGTTCTTGTTCTTGTTCTTGTTCTTGTTCTTGCTTTTGTTTTTGGTTTGGTTCTTGTTCTTGTTGTTTTTCTTGTTGTTTTTCTTGTTGTTCTTGTTTTGGTTTTGCAGGTTGTTGGGATTTTTGTTTAGACCTTTGTTTTTGTTGTTGTTTTTTTTGAGTAGGCTTTGCTTTGATTGATCTTTTTTTTTTTTTAATCTGCCATTCGCCGTTGTTGCTCATTTTCTTAAAAATAAATTTTCTAGATTTGAAAAAATAAAAAATGTTTATTGAAAGATATTTGAAAATCTTAAAGTTACAGACGATTAAAAACTAATTGATTTGAATTACTAATTCGGGTACATAAAATCCAGAAAATTATAATGACATGGTTTTTCTCTCAAAGAAATTAATCAATAATAAAAAATCTGTTTAATCTTTTGTCTCAACTTACTTCAATCTAAATCAGTAAGAGGTTGATCTTTTGAAATAACGAAGATTTGATCATTTATTAAATCCAAATTCAATAACAAAAGATCATTTTTAAAAGGTTCATCAAGAAATAATTTTTTTCTGATAATTGGTTGATCAAAAAAAACTTTAAAAAATAATTTTTTTTGTTCAATGTTAATATAAGAGAAAAACAGGGATGAAAAAATTTATGGGGTTTCCAAACAATATTTATAATTAGAGATAAAGTGACTTGGTTGTTGAGAAAGTTTTTGAAAAGATATTCATCTATAACAGGGAAAAAAATACCAGACATGAAAAAAATCCCTGACAATATTTTTTATTGTGAATATTAGTAAAATTGTTGTAAAATTTCATTTATTTTCAATCAAATCCCTATAATAAATAACCAATTTTTTTATGAGCCTAGTAATAAACCTACCTTAAGTTCACCAAAGTAAGGTGTCTCTAGAATTCTCGAGTAATTGTTTGATAGCATCAGTAGATCAAATTTTTTGGAAAAACAATTCAGTTTTATTGAGGTTTACTAAACTACTTTCGAAAAATAAGGGCCCAGTTTTTCAAATGATACTCAGGAAAACTAATTATATGAGGAACCCTGTAAATAATCATCAATAAACTAGAAGTTGATGGATAATCATCAGAAGATTAAATACTAACAAGGTGTCTTCTTTAAAAATTTTTATACGTTGAACAAAATCTATTTCATTTTTTGTACAAAAATTTGGCTAAAAAAATCATCCAAAATTTTACAACATCTGGATATTATCGAATTTTTTTTCGGTTGTAAGAGTAATTTGATTGAGAATTAAATTGAAATTTTTCATCATGTAAAAATATTAAATGTAAATCAGTGAAGAAAAATTGGCATCTGAAACTAATCGATTGATGAAACTAACAAACAAAAAAAAATCAAATTGTCATCTGATTGTTTGAAATTTTTTTTATTTTCAAACAATTTTTTAGTCAAAAGTTTGGTTAGTAAATTATGAAGTAGAAAATTTTATTTAAATTACATCATTAATCAACTGCCCAACATCATATTGAAATCCAATGATTCTAGAACGAGATCTCGAAATTTGGGCCCCTATTTTTCGAATTTAGTTTAGAGTTTGTAAAATGATAATTTTTATTACTGGTTTTTTGATTGATTGATTGGTGTTTTGAACAAGTTCGATTTCTTTAATCGTCATTCTAATTAGTAGGTGAGTTATAATTTAAAAAGTTTGATTGTTAAAAAAAGGATTTGATTGTAAATAAATGAAATTACACAATAATTTTACTAATATTCACAATTAAAAATATTGTCAGGGATTTTTTTTATGTCTGGTATTTTTTTCCCTGCTATACTATTATTTTCCAATTAAAAAATGAAAATTTTTAGTTCACAGCCCAAAATATTTTTCTGTTTATAAGTTGAAGAAAATCCAAAGATCTTCAGAATATCGATTAGAAATGATTTTTTGCGACAATAATATAAATTCCATTAGTTAACTCTATGACAAAATTTTTACTCTGCTAATTTGAACATAGCAGTAATAAATACTATACACTTTGGAAATTGAAATAAAAATTTTCATTTATCATTTGGTAAATAACGATATTTTAAACTTTCTCAGTAAAAAGAAAACGGTGTAGTCAAAGATATATCCTTTAAAGAATCTCTGAAGAGTTGGTTATTTTATTGGCTTTTTTTGTTCATGGAAAGTTATAATAATATCTTTGAGTGTTAAGCTATTACTTGAGTTGGCATATTTCTATTGTTAAATTAATCAGTTGTTCATATGTTAACGAAATCAAAAAATAAATGCAAATAAAACTTTGGGATTGATAATTATATTATTAAATTTCTTTTTTGTTGTTTTTAGAATAATTTCCGTTTTTTCATTGATCTTTTTTTTTGATCCAATAAAAATTTTTCTTTTAAATATATTGTAAGAACAGGTCTAAAATTCATCAACTATAATATCTTGGTTAATTTTTGATCACAATATTATTGTGTTTATCATTATTTTTATATAATTATGAAGAATTTTTTGCATTTTTTAATAAAAACCCTATTCCAACAATTAGGATACATCCAAAATCAAAAATAGATAAAAACAAATCACATTTTATTATATTTTTCCCAAATAAATATAAAACCACATTTAAGTTACCTAGTATTAATGTTTTTATAAGTAATAATTTCCATCCAAATAAAAGAAAAAAATAAAAATTAAGTGAGTCCAAATTGATCCAACAAGCTGAACAAAAAATTTATTATTGGTAAATTTATTGAAATTCCACCAATAATTATTGATCAATCAAATGATAAGATACCATCAACAAATCGCATGTGAATTTCCAATTTAACAAACTCAACACTAACCTTCTATTAACCATTGAAAAAAATTTCCAGATCTAAAGAAACAGATTAGGTAAATGGAAAAAAGGAAATGAAAACAAAACAAAAAAGATAAAAAATGAAATAGTTTCCAAAATCAAAATTATTTCCAAATTGAATTTAAAGTGTGGTATTTTTATTCTTTCAACTGTTTAAACTGTGTCCAAATTTTTGGAATTTAGTTTATATCTCGAATATACCGATTTATTATAAATTTTCAAGATATTATATAATATCACAATTTTTGATATGTTATCGTGTATTATAATAAAGATATCATCAAATCTTTTATTATTATGAAACAAAATTTAACCTTTTTAGCCAAAAACCTTTTCAAATATATCTTATAATCTAATTTGAAATAATATATTCAGGACATTTTGAAATTTTGATGACTTTTTTTTGTTTCGATGTAATTCTTTTTTATAAACCTTTTTTATAACCCTCTAATAATGAAAATTGATTTGTGTGGCAATAATCCTAAATCACATTTTTTTATTTGAAATAAAATTTGGAGGAAATAACACATAATTTTGTGAAGGAAAAAAACAAGAAAATACTTAATTTAAAAATCATTACTATTTATCCTTCTGGATAAATAAATTTTAGTGTTAATAAATTGGAATTTAAGATTCTGAATTGTTTAATGATTTTAATTTTACTTTATAAATAATAAATTTTATCAAAATTAAAATTTATTAAAAAAAAATGTTTTTTAAAAATTTAAACGAAAGAATAAAAAAAAAAATGAAATAAAAGAAATTAAAACAAAAAAAAAAAAATTAATCTTCTTCAATAACATCTTTGTGCTCTTTTAGCAATTCGTCAACTTTTTTTGGACTTAAAATTTCTGTAACAATTTTTCCGTCTACTTTTTTAACAAATGAAAATTCAAGTTTTTCAGAATTGAGTGAAGTTGAGTCCATAGTTTTTGCCAAAACTTTAACAACAAGCTTTGTTGCTTCTTTTAAATTTAATTCCTTTGTCCCTTCAAGGTTGTCGCCAGTTTGTTCTTTATTAATTTTAAATTCAGAGCGTAACATTGACGTTGCAGAATTATGGTTTGTTCCGATGGCTACTGCCTTCCAACCAGAATAGTTTCCAGATGGATCTGCCAAATATAATTGGAACCCAAAATCTTCATCATAACCAGCAAATAAAAAGGAAACACCAAAAGGTCTTAGTCCTCCATATTGGGTATAGCCTTTGGTTTTGTTGTATTGTATTTTATATTGGGTGGTATTGTTTTGGTTTGTATTGTGTTTTTTATGGTTTTGTTGTTATTTATTTGTTGTCAATAACAATCAAAAAATTGAAAAAAAAAAAGTTTGTTGCATTTTGGATTTAAAAATGATCCATTTAATAAGGAGGAAAAGAAAACAAGAAAGAGACGGAAAGAAGAAAGAAAGAAAAAAAAAAAAAAGAAGAGGGAATAGGTGTTAAGATTACCTTGTTTAATATCGCAAACTCTTCTTACCAATTGTTCAATTGGAATTTTTTGTCCATAAGTATAGGTGTGTCTTTGACAAGTCATTCGACTAATGTTAATTAAAGTGTTTGCATCTGAGGTGATCCCAGCTACAGCACAAACCAAATGGGAGTCTATTTTATACAATTTTTCGCTATTTGAAATTTCAGTTTTGGAAATGATACTTTGATCTAATAAAGGCGAAACAACTCTTTTTTCGGTTGCAAGAATGACACCATCTTTTTTTTACAAGTTTTTTTGTTTGTTTGACAGGAAAAAAGGAAAAAAGTAACAAAAAGAAGATCGATTTAGTTGAAGAAACAAGAACGTAAATTAAGGAATTAGTTTTGTTGTTTTTAAAAGTTCGATTGTATTTGTAAGAGGCTGAAGTAAATATTGCATTTCCGTTTTTTGTTCTTTTTTCCGTTTTTGTGTTCTTTTATTCGTTTTGTTATGTTTTTTTTTTCTTTTCTATTTGTGTTTCGAGATTAAAATTTATTTATTACCTGTTGCAAGTATTCCTACAGCTGAGCCAGCATGGCGAATGGCTTCCATTGCATACTCAACTTGATAAAGTCTTCCTTCAGGTGAAAATATTGTTGTTTTTGTATCGTATCTTCTTGACATTTAAAATAATAAATTTCTTAGCTGAAATAATGAAAAAATGAAAAGTTCGAATTAGGCTTTTAGTTTCTAATTTTTCTTAAGGTGGATATTCAAGATATATCTTCAATTCAGTTCAAGTTAATAACAAACTAAAGTTTGTATTTTCAAGATTAAGATTAAATAGATGTTTTTATAATAATAGCAAAAGTTGTAATGTAAAGAAAAAAAAAAGATAGGTATTTGCTAATTTTTCATTTTTT
This sequence comes from Anaeramoeba flamelloides, assembly GCA_027625915.1. Taxonomy (NCBI): domain Eukaryota; family Anaeramoebidae; genus Anaeramoeba; species Anaeramoeba flamelloides. The sequence goes on from JANTQA010000023.1 coordinate 23,248,761, forward strand.
TGATTATAGTCTATCATTTATTTAAATTTAAAGATGTACTTATGTTAATTTAAAGTTTTTTTTTATTCAAATAAATTTACTTGTTGAAGTCAATAAAAATCAAGGATAAAACAAGTTTACTTTTTCGTTTTATAATTTCTGGCATTCTTACAAGTTCTTTTTGATAAATGATTTTGAAAAGAGTATTTTGATGTGTTAAAATTATAGTTAATATTAGACCAATAATCGTATTATAAATTTGAAACATTTTTAACTTCATTTTTGTTTATTATATCTTCTAAAAAAAGAGTTTTCAAAGAAGTGGGTTTAATTTTATCAACTCTATCTGAAAAAGAAAGATAGGAAAGGGGTTTTCATTTTTTTTACCTACTATTCTTTAAATATCAGTATTACATTTATCATTTTTTTAATTAAAATTTGAATAAAAAAATGTTTAATAAAAGTATAAATTCTAGTTTGTATTGAATGTAATACTTCATAAAGTGTTTTTAACATAAATTGAAATGTTTTGTTTTTAAATTGAACAAATAAATGGCGATAATTAAAATTGTAATCAGACAAATAATTTTATTTTTAATATTTAATTAAAACTAAAAATTTTACAAAGATTCTTGCTCTCCAAATAGAAGATATTTTGAAAATAACTCGATATTTTTATTGATATAAATTATCAATTTTGTATTTTTTTTAACATTTTCAATCAAAAAATTTTTTTACTTTATAAAATTAAATAAGAGATAAATTTAAATTATTTATTAAAATAGTATTGGAAATTATTCAAACTTATATAATTAGGAGATATATATATATATATATATCCACTTTATTTGGTGAGGTTCACCAAGTAGTATTATTTATGATATTTTTTTTACAAACTATCGGATCGTCTAAAAATATTGATCACAATTTCATTTAATTATCACCCATTTGAAAAAAAAAACAAATTAATTTATTTTATTAAAAAAATAGATATTCTTAAGGTTAAAATCAAGTATAGATAAACATTACGATAGAAAATAAATTCTTTGTTCTTGTAGAATTGTAAAATAAAATAGAATCAGGGAAAATATAAAAAAATATTTATAATACAGGGGGTGTTAAATCAATTTTGATCATTATCTGTGATAAATTGATATTAATAATTTACTTATTTTCAACCAACCAGGATCAATATCTGGAATTGTAAATACTCCAACTTGATAAATATTCATTTCTAAATCCTTAAATATAAATTTTATATTTTCAGAAAAATAGTAATATCAAAAATATATAAAATTTAATTCTACTTATGTTTGCTATTAAAATCCAAATTACAAAAATTAGATATTCCTAAATTGAGACACTTTAAATGTTTTGAATTTATTTTTTTATAATAATAATCAATATCAACTATATTTCAATAATTATGGCTCACCTTATATAATAAATTGTAAAAAAATAGATACCACCTAGTATATAAAAAACAACATAGAATTAAAAATAAATTGTGATCCATGATTAAATTATTCTAAACATATAAAAACCTTATATTTTTAAAATTGACAAAAAAAAAGTAATTCAATCATATTTGAAATTGACAATATAGATTTTTTATTCTCCAAACTTTCACTAAAAAGGGTTATCAAGAAGATTTTTTGCTTTTAATTATATTGAACTTTAAAAGTATTTACATAGTCTTAAATTTCTCATATTTAATTAGTCAATTCAATTGGATTTTTATTTTTCAACTTCGGGGTCTTTAATAAAAATAATAGGTAAAAAAACGAAAAACAAAGAAAAATAAAGAAAAAAAAAAAAAAAAAAAAAAAAAAAAAAATATACAGAAATAAACTAATTATATAAAAGTAGTGACTTAATACAATCTGTTCCACTTTTAAGACCGAAACTTCAAAAAAAAATTAAGTTACAATAAAAATCTCAAATTAAGACACAAAATTCAAATTCTAGTAAAATAATTCGAGCAAAAAAAAAATTCCTAAAAATGTGCATTAATTTGCGATTTTTTTGTGCCTTAAATTTCGTTGAAAGTTTTTGCTTTAAATGGGAACTGACTGTATATCAATAAGTTTTATAATTATTGGGGTTGGAATTACTTTGAAATTATTTTTTTTTGGGTCTGAAGTAGACTAAACTATTATTGTTGCGATTTATTTGGCAATAATAGAGGTTGTGAAGAATGGGAATTATCCTCATCTTATTCATGCATAATATAATTCGTTATATATTGGAATCTGTTATGTGGGTGTCTATATTTTTAGTATTAACACACAATATATTGTGTTTGAAAAAAAAAACAGAAAGAAATAAAAAGTATGGAAGTTGTTTGGTTTTTTTTGTTCATAGAATTAGTAAGCTAAAATTGTCAAGTAAATTTAAACAAATACAAAAAATCACCATATCTTGAAATTGAAAAAAGGTGTAAAAACATGATTATTGTAAAAGTAAACTCACTATGGGGTTATTTTCAGAATTTTTATTGTAATTTTTTCCCAATGAATCTGTTTTTTGATTTTTGACTAGTAGAAAAATAAATATATCTTTTTTTTTTATAATATAAAAAAAAAAATTGTTTTAAAGAACAATTAAATATATTATTCTTGAAGGGGGTGTTTAAATAAATTCTTAAAATATAATATAACCCAGTTTTGAAAAAACTTAGTATAAAAATTCTTCTTAATTTCAAAAAAAATACAGTGACCATATTAAAATTGATTAAAATTTTAATTTCTATCTTCAGTGTGTATTTCATTTCATTTTTTCCTTTTTTGAACAAAAAAATATTGAGAAAGGCAATAAACTTTAGTGAGTTCAAAATTTTTGGGAACAGTTTAAACAGTTGAATTGATAACAACCCTACTTTTGTATTCAATTTGGAAATAATTTTGATTTTACAAACTATTTTTTTTTTCTTTTGTTTTTGTTTTCCTTTTCACTTTTTCCCAGTTAGGTAATCAATTTCGTTAGATCTGAATTTTTTTTTCAATAATTGAAGGAGATTTTGTGTTGAGTTTGTTAAATTGGAAAATTACATACAATTAGTAGGTGATATCTTATCATTTGATAGATTAACAATTTTTGATGAAATTTTGACAAATTTAAAATGTATTTTTAATATTAGCTTGTTTCATCGAGTTGAACATACCAATTTTGTTTTTTTTTTTTTTTTGATATTTTTTTTCCTATGTTTAGATGAAAAGGATCACTTATAAAAAAAAATTAATACTTTGTTATCAAAATGTGGTATTATATTAGGTTTGTAAAAATATAATAAATTGGGGTTTTATTTTGCCAATTTTTAATTTTGGGTGTGTTAAATTTTTCGGAATTGAGCTTAGTTAAATTAAAAATTTCCCTAAGAAAAGTGATTTAAAACATATAAAATATAATTTAAAATATAAATAAATAATTTTAAATTTGATTGTTTCTAAATAAGAATTAAAAACGCAACCTAAGTTATCTCCGTGGGGGGGGTAACTATTCAGAGATTAAAAGTATCTATAGTTTTTTTTATTTTTGCCATTTAATTATTTTTGAAATATTTTACAAGTGAAAGAAAAAATTTCAAATCCATAATTATACAAAAATAAAAATTAAAAAATTATAAAAAATTGTTTGTAAATATTGGAAATTTATTTATTTTTAACTTCTAAAGAAAAGTAAAAAAATAATTGTGATTATTCTTTTAAATTAGAAGTGTTTAATAATCTGTTGAAAATGAAAGAAATAATTGATTTTTTCTCAGATCTTCAAGTACTGGATATTTAATGTTTTATTAATATTACATGCATTTTTAAAATAATATTTGATTTGAGGTACTTATTTTTCTTACAAACTATTTTAAATTCCAAAAAACTCAATTTAATCAAAATAAAAATGGTTTTTCAAAATTATCTATTTATTTTCCAATGGAAAATTCCAAAATAAAAAAATACATTCTTTATACTGGAAATTAATTGTAAAAATGAATTCTTTTATAAATAAAATATGCTTTCTTTAAATTAGAATAAAATAGTTTTATTTAAGTTCTAATTGGATGTTTGTTGAGATATTTTCTCTATTATCTTTCATGGAAAAAAAAATTAAAATAGTTACTTGTCACTGTAATATTTTTAATATTTTCTGACAAGTGATAATTACCTTATTTATCAAATTCATGGGTGGTTAGATATAATGATTCAAAGTTATTGATCTTTTCAAATTTTTAAATTTCTTTTTTTTTTTTTTTTTTTTTTGACAATTCGTTAGTCATCCTGAAACTATATATAAAATAAATTCAAAGTTTCACTCAAAATGGTTCTTAAAAAATCGAAGTTCCTGTTGTATTTATTTACTTTCCACATTACATAAAAGTATTGGTGAGTTCTGGATAATTCCAGAAAAATACTTTAAAAATACCTGGGGTGAAATTTCTGTAAGATGTAAATAAAAATGATTTAATAAAAATACATTGAAATATTCAAAGTTTTTTAGATCTGGAAATGTTTGTAACTAAAAAAAAAAAAAAAAAATCCAAATTTCAAAGTTTTGATTTTCCTTTTATCAATAATAAATTAAAATGGATTTTTTGTTTTGTAGTATTATATTCCAGGCCTCGGAGAGTATAAGATATAAAAGTGCTGAAATGGGTTTTTGAAAAATTATTTTAAATTTTCAATTTGCTGTTTCGACTCCAAACTATTTTTTTTCTTTTTTAAATAAAATGAAATGTGAAATAAAAGTACAAATAGGCTGGAAGATTTAATATCCTCTGGTGGGATAATGGAATGGAAATCATTTTTTTACTAATATTTGAATAATAAAGGGCGAAAAATTTAATTATTTTTAATTTCTCTTTTTAAACATTAAGATATTTCAAAGAAATAAATTGTAATTGGTTAACTATCTTTCTTTACTTTGTATTTTTTATGTTATATGTTTGTATATTTCTGACGAATTAAGCTCCCTAAAAATGAAATGGCAGAATTTTTTGACTTGAAAAATGTAAAAACGAAGTGAAATGTTATCCAATTTATTATTAAAAGAAGAGGGAAAATTGTAATAAATTAATAATGATTTTTTCATATATGTTTCTAGTGATGTTTGTCAAGAACAAAACTAGTAATTTGAAGAGTCATTAAAAGAAATTTCTTGCTTTCAAAAAGTGTCAAAATAATCTTGAAATTGATTGAAAAAAATTAAATTTGAAAATTTATTTTAAAGTTTCGCTTTTTGGGATAATTTCTTTGATCAAAATTTTAATCAAAATGCTATAATTGCGCAATTTAACATTTCATTAAGATTTTGAATCAATGTGTAGATATATTTTAACCATTTATTCATAAACCTAATCGAATAAATTTGACAAAAAATTACCAAGAAAGAATGAAAAAAAGTATCGCATTTCTTATTAACAACAATAAAAGATAAATCCTACAATAAACCAAACAAAAAAAAACAATTTACAAAAATCAAGTCTCTTTTTAGTTGACATTCTTGTTTTGTTTTTCGATCTCATCTCCCATTTTTTTTACATGATCTGATAAAAAATCTAATACTTTTTCTTTTTAGCTTCTCATTTGGAAAAAAAGCTTCAGAAGCATTAATCTTTTCCTTCGTATTTTTTTTCTTTTTTATTTCAATTTAAATGATTCACAAAAAAGCAGTTTTTAGAACTGTTGGAAGTAAAACATGATACTTTATATGAACAAAAATTTTGTCTTTGTAGTGATTTTGGCAAAGTACAGTTAACTGTAAAATAAACAGATCGAAATTTTCATTCAACTTTCCAAAAAAATCACATTCCTAAGAATAAAATAAATTTTCTAAAGTACCCAATTCTCAAAGTGATAAATTAACAATTCAAGTTTCTTTAAAGTAGTAAAAAATTGAAATGGTTACATGGTTTAAAACTCGTTTTTTGGAAAGCTGTATAAAAATTTTGTTGCATTTATTTTACAACAAATAATTGGGTTTGCGAACAATTAAACTCTAACTGAAAAAAAAATTCACAAATTAATTTTTGAGAAAAAATTTTCTTGTTTGATGTAAACTAAAAAGTTTCACTTCCCAAAATAACTTTTAATCTTGGAAATTTGTTGAGAAACCATGTAATATCCTTACGATAATTATGAACACATATTATGTTTAGATCACAAGAAAATGTATAAGGTGAACTTTTGAATTTTTTTTTCAATATTCACTTTATTGTTCATAATCCCTACTTTGTAAAAATCTTTACCAACATCAAAATTTGGTTCCTAGAAAAAGTTGTGGTAGAATTGGAAACATTTGAAACAAAAGAAAAGTATTTTTTTAGTCAAGCAATCCCTTCCACCAAAAAATAATTTTATAACATTTAATTGAGTGTTTCCATCAGACAAATCGAGTAACACAAAGAAAAATTTTCTTTATTTTTGAAAAACAAAGAGATCTTTTTAAAATACAAAATTTTTCCTTTTCCATGTAATTATCTGAATTTTACTCTATCTTTAATTTCAAACAAACTCAAAAACGAACAATCAAAATTGTGATTTTGTTGGGTTTTTTGATGACACTTTGAAATCGTTTTATTACATTAAATCTCGAGCAACTTTTTTTGCAGTTATTTTTGAAATCTTTTGACTTTTTAATAATTAGGGTTAAAATTATTTTGCAAAGTTGTTCAAATTTGTTCAAATGATAATACTTGAAGATTTACAGTATTAAGTTGAGAAAACTGGAAAGTCATTTCAGCAAAAATAATTTGATAAATATTTCTAAACACAAAAAGTGTTTTTTTTTAAATCCAAACAAAGAGCAATTTTCAAAAATAAAACAAGTTACAATGGTCATTTTTTAGGTTCGTTGAACTTGAATCAACCAAATATCAACTCCAAAATAATCAAGTTTTTTTTTACTCTTTTTTCTAAAACATAACAAATTTAATTACCAGACTTAAACAACAAACTCTTGTATCTTCAAACAAAGCATTTGGAATCTTTAATAGATATAGATTGCAAATCTATTTACACTAAAATTAATTTGGTTAGTTTAAATTAATTTGGAAAAGGGATTTTAATTTGAATAACTGTTTATTTTAGTTTTAGGCAATCACTTTATTTCGGAATTTTGTATCTGGTATTGAAATAGAATCTCAAATTAGTCTTTGAACAAAAAATTAAAACATCCCTTCCTCTTGATTTATTTTGATCGATTATTGGTTTGTATGAAAAAAATGAAATGCAAAAACGCTAACATTTGATAAAATTTAATAACTATTAACTTTTAATAAGATTTCTTCTTTTTCGATTAAATAAGCAAATATATTTTGTAATTTTTTGGAGATTTGTTTATTTATTTTTTCTTTGTTGTGTTTTGATAAATAAAATATTTTCTTAATGTCACTAGCAACTCTAAAGAGTCGCTGGAAATTTACTCAGAAAATTGGTCAGGGGGGATTTGGTAAGGAACATTCCACTCAAACCAAGCCAAACAACCAAAAATAATCTTTTTTTTTTTTTTTTTGTTTGGCTCAAATGCAAATTTTTCAACCTAACAAACCTACTTCTCTTATTTTTTACTTTTCACAAACATATTTTGAAAAACTCAAAAAGGTGAAATTTATTGTGTTTATGATAACGAAAAGAAAGAAAAAGTTGCGATTAAAATGGAGAGAATCGATCGTAAAAAGAGGGCACTTGCTTTAGAGATTTCGGTGCTCAGAAAAATCCAAGGTAACTAATTGGAAACAAAACTATTTATTAACAAAGAGGCGAGTTTGCAATTGTAAACGAAAATATCCTTAATTACAAACTCATTTGTTGTTTTTTTTTTTTTTTTTTTTTTTTTTCTTTTTGCTCTCTCCTTCTTTTTCATCAAACTGACATCACAATTAAACAAAAAACGAATCTTTAGACTCTCCCTTTGCTGCAAAATTTATATCTTGTGGGCGAAATTCTGAACATAATTATTTGGTTATGGAGCTGTTAGGAGATAATTTATCCACTTTAAAGAAAAAACAACCACTACAACGTTTTTCGTTGGGGACTACTATTAAACTCGGGCTTCAGGTAAATTGTTTTTTTACACATTTTTAATTTGAAATAATTTGTCGTCAAACACGAATTCGATCCTAAAGTCCCTGTTTTTATCTTTTTTTTTTTTCTTTTGAAAATTTTTTTTTTGTAATTTATCTTTTTACTTTTTTTCATTTCACTTGGAATAGATGATTTCTTCAATTGAAGACGTCCATGAAGCTGGGTACCTTCATCGTGACATAAAGCCTGTAAAAACCCATTTTTTCTTCAAATTAGCTATTTTTTACGAATTTTTAATGACTTTATGTTGTATTTTTTTTTTACCTTTTACTTTCAATACCCCTCTTCACAAAAAAAAACAAAACGCACGTAATCCAATTTTACCAAACCTAAAGTCCAATTTTGCTTTAAGACTTGATCATAACATTAAAACCAGAAATAATATCTCTCTTGAGTCATGTTGCATTATTGATTTTGGGCTTGCTAGAAAATATCTAGATTCTGAAGGAAAACATCGCGAGGTAATTTTTAATCTCAATTTCTTTATATTTTCAATTTCAAAATTATTATTGTTGATCTTGCAATTAAATTTCGAAAAAAAAAAAAAAAAAAATTTTTTTTTGATGATCTTATTTTTGATTTTCTTTATTTTTTTTTTTTTAATTTTGATTTGAAACAAAAACAAAATTATTATTTACTTTCACAAAATAGCCAAGAGAAGAAGCAGGATTTCGCGGGACACCAAGATATGCGTCACTGAATTCACACTTGGGCAAAGAATTAAGTAGAAGAGATGATCTTTGGTCATTATTTTATGTATTTATTGAATTTTTGAAAGGCAAATTACCATGGTCGTTTGTGAGAGAAAAAGAGAAAATTTTTGAATTAAAAAGTCAACATACAAATGTTGGCCTCTGTAAGAACCTTCCAAAAGAATTGACAGTGATGTTTAACTATTTGTCCTCACTCAATTATGAAGATTGCCCAGATTATAAATATTTAAAAAGCCTATTAATTGAAATGTACCGCCAATACGGGTACAACGAAAAAACAAAATACGATTGGGAAATCATAGACGAAAGTTTAAATTCACTAAGATCAAGTAGCAGCTCTAAAGTGTAATTTGTCATTCACTGTTTTATTATTTTTTTTTTTTTAAAATTAAGGCACAACAACAAAATTGTCTTACAAAAATTGTTACAAATCTAAAAGATCATATTTTTTCATTTCCACACTATTCAACTGACAAAGATTTTTGAATTTATTTTTTTTTTTTTGAAAAAATTCTTCAATTTTTATTAAAATCTTTTCCTTGTGAACACTCAATATTCATAAAAGTCATTGTCAAAAAGTAAAAACACAAACATTTTCAGAATTCATTACCAAAATGGCACCTTTAGGCCACTTCAACTGCCTTATACACACTTTAGAAAAAAACCTTTGGATTTTTGGAAATGACTAAAGCACAATTTTCATACATAGTTTTAAATTTTTAAACACCGAATTAAATAAAATATTTTTATAAATTATCGAATAATAATAATAATAATAATAATAATAATAATAATAGCGATTCTACAATTGCTTTAACTGGCACAACAAAAGGACAGAACAGAGTTGTCAAAAAACAGATAATTGGAAACCATTCAAAAGATCATGACAGAGAAGTCAAGAATCTTAATGATTTAATATATCCAAATTTGAAGAAAAACACACCAAGAAATTCAAATAATAATCCGAACAAGGACAACAATAATGATTATCAAGATTTCATTGTGCATTTCAAACAAAACAATGACATCGAAACAGAAAGTGAAATTAATGAATTTGAAAAAATGATGAAAATGATTAATGCAGAAGACAACACCGACACAACTTCCCAGCTATACATTGACAACCACAAATGTTTATGTAATATTTTGTAATTTGCCCCACAGCAGAATTTAATCCTCTGCTTTTATTACTTTTACAAGATATATTCAACTAGCACACTATACGCCTTTTATTTGATTTCCCCCCCCTCAAATAAAAGAAATCAATAATAATTCGTTTGAAAAAAAAGATAGGCTATTTGATTAAACAACCATATATCATTTCAAATAGTTTTCAAAATTTTGTAAAAAAAAAAAAATCATAACTTTAAATATAATTTGAAAGTTTGATTTTTTTTGAACTCAAAAATGTTGTTTTCTTTTTTTCTTTGAAAAAAGAAAAATTAAAAACAATTTTTTTTTTTTTTTTTTTGTTTTTGTTTTTGTTTTTGTTTTTGTTTTTTTGTTAAGAACCCAATAAATTATTAATTTTTTAATTGTTTTTTGTTTTTTTAATTTGTATAATTTTATTTGTTAAAATTCTTCTTAATTTATCAATTCAATGGTTTTATAAACATTATAAACTTATAGTAAGAAGAATATAAGTTTTGTTTTTTGCAACAAAAAAAACAAATTAAAAAGACTTTTTAGGGATTAGATCCTAACATTGAGAAGTCTAAAATCAAAGTATGTTGTTATTGTGTGTTAACTAAATTAGTGAGAAAGGGTTCAAATGTCTCTAAAAAATCGATTATTCAAGTACTAATATTTGTTGATCTCATCAATTAAAAATAATCCTTGTTTTAGTAAAAGACCCCAAGAGTTTCAGAAAAAAAAACCGGCATTTCGCCAGACAAATTTTAAGGTTGAAAAATCAATATTCAGACTTTAAAAGTTGCAAAATATCTTTCTTAAATTTGTGGCGAAATTTAAATTGGTTGTTAAAAAATTCTTTAATTTTAAAAAAAAAATAATTAACGAATAGATTTTTTTGAAAAATTGATTCTGAAATCATTGAAATATATTGATGTTAAACAGTGGTGGAAATAACCCGTTTAGACAACCTTTAACACAGTACTAAAATTTGACTCGTGTTTTTTATTTTAGACTTGGGTATTGGAAGACCAGAAATCACTTATAGATTATTGGTTCAGATCCAAATTGACATAGAGATTAGATCTTTGATTAATCAAAATGGCTCAATTTTAATTAAATGCTTTTGTTTCAAAAATTTCATCATATTTACAAAATTTGTGAGATTAAATGATTTTTTTATAAAAATTCAAAACATGAAATTATGTTCATTTTTTTGTGAAAAAATTAACCTTTAATCTTCCAGTATAGTCATAATTCTTCTTTAAAATTTATTTAAAGAACCCAATTTCTTGTTTATGTACTGTTTTAATCCTATTGATTTGTTTCTTTTATTTCTAGAGTCTGCCAATATTTTTTACATGAGTTAAATTTTAGTAATGGGTTAAAATAAAAAACATGGGTTAGTTACACCACTATAAAATTAACTTTTGAAAAATGGAAACAAAAAAAATCAATTTTTTTTTTTATGTTGACGATTATTGAGTTAATCTTGAAATTCAAAAAACTCAAAAATCGTTACTTTTGGAAGTGCTATTTATGATGAATTATTAAATACTGTAATACCATTAAATTTGATTTTCTATTTTTAGATTTGGAAAAAGGAATTAAAAAAAAGTTTTTCAAAATGATAATTTCGTAAAAGTGATCCTCTGTAAAAAAATGTAATTATTTATTGTGGAATAATATTTAGATTAGATTTTTTAGAGCTATTTATGCCATGAAACATTGATATGATTTACACCCAATTACAAATTATTTTGATTAACGAGAAATCTATTGTGAAGCCAATCCCTTGACGACTTAATAAAATTTGAATCATTTAGTATTTTGATTTTTTTTTTCAATTTCCAAATTTGAATTCATGAGATTAGTATATAAGACAAAATAATAAAAATTTCAAACCATTTTTGATAATATTATTTCATTTATAATTATTATTATATGATCTACTTGAAAAGAATATTTTTTTTTTATTTTATATATTGAGATTTTAAATAATAAAAATTTAGAATATTTATTTTAGAGTAACCTTTTCCGAATTTGAAATTGGAAATCTCTATTTTAAAAAACATAAATTCGTTCTAAAAATTAAAAAAAAGTTTTTAAAGTTTGTTTGAAACGAATTATTTCATTTCTTTATATTTTGTGAGTCTCAGATGACATTTTAACAATAGATAAAAAAAAAATTTTTTTTTAGTTTTCAATTCTTTTCCATTCTATGGCTTTTATATAGGATGTAAAATAATATCAAAGCCAGTTCACATACAACCAAATTTTAAGATTTTATAGAATAAACCTAACAGACAATGATGCAGATTTGATGGAATATAATTTTTTTTTTTTTTTTCAATTGAATTTATTAATTTCGAATACTTAAGAATTTTGAGCTATTCAAATTAATCAAATTGTTTTGATGTTCCCGAAAAAAACTTGAATTAATTTTTCTTTTTCTAACAACTGCATATTTTTTTTGTTAAAAAATGTATTTCATAAAGAATGAAAATTGTAGTTAGTATCTATTAAAAACCTTCCCAATAATCAATTTCTTTTCAATTTCAAATCTAAAAATCTCCTAACGGTAGATACTTTCAAAATATATCATTGTTCACGCCACTTTGTGCAAGTAATTTAGAATTGAAAAAAAACCTAAGGTACTGATTTTACTCTAGGAAATAAAGATCAAAGACTAGTTAAAACGTGAGATTTAGGTTTTTTTTTCAAAATTAATAAAAAAATTTATTCTTGTTTTGATTTTTTCATATTAATGACTTTAACAACCCTAATATTATTTTTTGAGTTTGGATTGTTAATAATAGTGAGTTTTTTAACAGAAAATTAAAAATTTTGGTTTTTATCAATTATTTGTTATTATTATTTTTAACTTTGGAGACTTGTTAATAATCAGCTTTATCTAAACCAAAACACTTTTACAAATTCAATGCTCTAATTCCATATTTATTATAAAGAGGGGTGGTTTCTTTTTTTTTTTAAATAAGAATTAATATTTCAAAGCCCCCCCTTCTCCCTCTTGGGTTTTCATAAGTAAGTGATTGATAAACTTGATAAGATATCAAAAGAGGAATTGATACCTTTTGCATATACTATATTATGCTAGAATACCTGAAAATTATTGGAATTTCTGATCTTATTTCCAAAGAAGAAGATTTTGGGGAAAATATTCTATATTTATAATCCTTTGTTTGAAATTTTCACTCTGTTGAAATTATTTATTGAAAAAAATTACAAATGGCTTCTCACTTCAACTTGTCTATTGATATAACATCTCCTAAAAGGACAAAGAAACCAATGATAAATTTCTCTTACGAAAAATTAAAATGATGCTAGCTTAAAAACGCTTAACTTTCCAATTTATTGAACTCTTCTTAGTTAAACAAGTTATTTTTTTAATTAATTCGGACTGAAACTTTTTTTCTATGAAATGTTCCCTAAAAAAACCCAAATATCATTTTTTATTAAAATTTGTATTGTAGAGAATAAATCAGAAATAAGTAGAATAAAACCCCTTCGAGAAAACATGATATCCACCGTATGAAAATATAATAAATCTATATATATTCTCAAAACTTGAAAAACCAAAATTCTTAGAGTAACTCAAAAAAATCAACAAAAAGGTTGATTTTGAGCTTTAATTAAATATCAAAGAAAATTAGAAGAGAAATTGTTAAATTTTTCATATATCTATTTTCATTACTTATATATAATTAAAATAATAGCCTATTACCAAAACACTAAAAATCAACTAATTTACATTTTTTATTTAAAACAATTACATATAAATTCAAAAGGTAAAAAGGTAAAAAAAAAAAATGTTAAAAAATCATTCCAATTTTGAAAAAGCCAAAATTACCATTTTCTTCTTATACTTATTCAAATACATAAAACCCCTATAACTCATTTATCAAAAATTTACCAGCTGGACTGGAAAATAGTTTTGAAAAAAATATTTAAAATTACAAATTAATCTAGAAAAAAAAAAAAAAATATCATGTGCTTAAAGGTGAAGCAGAAAAAATGATTATCGAAATTTATTTAAACCATGTTTCTGTCAAATGAATGCAACAAGTTTTTCAAATTTCAATTATTTTATATAATTAACCTTTGAAGAACAAATACGAAATAAAAATAATAAATTTCATTAAAGAATTGTTGATATCTGCCTGAAATAAAACTAATTAATCAATAGAGTTTCTACAAAATTTGAAAAACTAAAATTCTTTGGGGATTATATAAACTACTTTCGAAAAATAAGGGCCCAGTTTTTCAAATGATACTCACAAAACTAATTATATGAGGAACCCTGTAAATAATCATCAATAAACTAGAAGTTGATGGATAATCATCAGAAGATTAAATACTAGCAAGGTGTCTTCTTTAAAAATTTTTTATACGTTGAACAAAATCTATTTCATTTTTTGTACAAAAATTTGGCTAAAAAAAATCATCCAAAATTTTACAACATCTGGATATTATCGAATTTTTTTTCGGTTGTAAGAGTAATTTGATTGAGAATTAAATTGAAATTTTTCATCATGTAAAAATATTAAATGTAAATCAGTGAAGAAAAATTGGCATCTGAAACTATTCGATTGAAGAAACTAACAAACAAAAAAAAATCAAATTGTCATCTGATTGTTTGAAAATTTTTTTTATTTTCTTCCAATTTTTTAGTCAAAAGTTTGGTTAGTTAATTATGAAGTAGAAAATTTTATTTAAATTACATCATTAATCAACTGCCCAACATCATATTGAAATCCAATGATTCTAGAACGAGATCTCGAAATTTGGGCCCCTATTTTTGGAATTTAGTTTAGGGAAAAAAAACAATGCCCATTTTTATCATCCACTGGTATTTGAATAATAAATAGGAAATAATTTTCATTGATTTTCCATACCTTTCTTTTAGAATTCAAGTTCCCAAACGAAGTATGTTGGAATTTGTGGTCTCTATTTGAAAAAGGAAATGAAATCGGAATTTTTTACATTTATTATTGAAATATCTGGATGGAAGATCAAAATACAATTCCAATAGAAATGAAATTATTTCTCAACAATCATTTCCAGAGTTTCAATAACCTTGTAATAACACATTTTTACCAAGTGACTAACGATCTTGCAATAAAAAAAAAATTTCCAAACAATTGTGTGTTTCAATGAAAAATAGAAAAGAAGAAAAGAAAAAAGTATAAATGTTAAAAAATGATGAAAAAATGATTTCAATTTCGAAAAATTCAAAATAAGTTTTTTCTTCTAATATCCATTCAAATACTTTAAACACATGTAATTCACTCATGAAAGCTGAGCCCCTTTGACTGGAAAATAATTTATTTATTTTTTTTTGTTTATGATCTGTTTAAAAAATATAAACCTTTTATGAAAGCAGTTTTATAGAAACTGAGCCATTGATTTTCAGATATTTTTTAATTTATGTGAACTAGTGTAATATACACATTGTCATTTTGTTTCGTTATTTTTTTTTTTTTTTTTGAGATTTTTCTATTAAAGTTTACAATTTTTTCCTTGAATTACCTTTTTCTTTTTTTTGAAATTTTTTGTATTCAATTTTAACAAAGTTTCTAAACCTCCACAATCCCACTTTATGTTCGGTCGGACACTCACATAACATATTGTGATATATGTTGGATTACTATATTGAATACGATATATTCATCTGTTTTAAATTTATCAAACATAAAAGTACATTTAAATAAACTCTTACTAAATACACAAAATCATTATACAAATCATAGATCTAAAAAAATTTAAAGTTAACCAAATAGTTGATAATTTTGATTCAAATTGATTGTAAATTCACCTTGAAAGTTTGTTGTTTACTGGACAACATTTTACAAGTAAAATTTTGATTTATATGTAATTATTATATTTGAAATCTTTATTATAATTTTGTTGTAATTAGTTAAAAAAAAAAAAACACCACTTGATCTATATTTATAAATTAAAAAGAAATTAAAAACTAAAAAAAAAATGATTCTTTTTCAATGGATCATTAAATTCTACATGATATTTTTTTTCATTTTCAAAATTAATATTTGAAAAATTTATTTATATTCTTTTTAAAGTTCTAGATTAATTTTTCTTATATTTGACGATAACGAGAAATAGTAAGTTCTTATACCCCAAAAAATAAATCAACCAATATTATCAATTTTTTGAAAGTTATAACTGCAAATATAATTTTATTTTATAAATTATTTAATTTTACTTCTAAATTCTAGATTCTTATTATCATTTTAATTATTACTTTGACAAGGAAATACATTTAATTTCGAAGTAAAAAGTACATTCTATGCCAGATTTGTAACATTATTTCCATCAAGAAAAATAAAAAAAAAAAAAAGAAAAAGCAATAAAATAATAAAAAATTCAAAAAACAACATTATTTTAGTTATTTTTATTTTTATTTTTATTTATACCCTCAAGCTTTGACACAAATCATAAACACCGTGATTAATAACAAAACAGCAACATTAAAAAATAAAAAAATACAAAAAATAATTTATTATATTTTCAAATATTAATTAATTAATATTCTTTTCGGTTTTAACATTGAACAATTTATTTAATAAGTTCACAATTGTATTATTTTCTTTTAATTTGTCGAATAATGAATTTTTGATTTTTTCTTTAGTAATAATATTAAAAAGCTTTGTTAATGATACATCGATTTCTTTTTCGGTTACCGTAAAATTTTCCAAAACATAATTATTTTTATAAACATTAACTAAATCCAAAACACTAGCATCCACGACAAGACACCCCCCATTAACGTTTAAAGATTTACCTTTACAAATTAAATATTTATCATTGTCCATTTTGGAAACAATGGTAACCAATTTGTTTGTTTTTAAATGCTTAGTGATTATTATTGGTTCAATTAACCGGTCCATGAAATGTAAGATTTTCGGTTCGTATTCCTTGATTAAAACATTTAAATATTGGAGATTTATTTCCTTTAGGGGTGTTCTGTTCACCAAGGATTGTATTATCTTTGAAATCAAAACCAGCCCCCTTCTAACGGTGGGCGTTGGCTTGTACTGAGTGATTCCGCAAGATTCTGGGACAACGATTGAGGGGCAAATAAATCTTAAAAAAATGAATCCTGCTAATAATAAATACTTGGTATTGGGGAATTTAGATTTTGTAGAATTGACCAAGCTCGCGGCCAATTCTCTTAAAACGAAGGGATAATATGTGATCGAATTTAAAATGGAATCGATCATTTTGATTACAAACTTTTTAACTCTTTCTTGATTATCAGATAAATATTCGCCCTGTGTTAATTTATTTTCCTTTGTTTCAAAAGACCCCTCTATATTCGTCATTTCATAAACGACAGGCTTGATTACCTTTTTTAAATAGCCCTTCCCAACCAAATTACAATAGACAGACAACAATTTGGACGATTTACTATTGCTTCTAAATAAAGTATTCACCATTTCTGTTCTTTCAACTTCAGAGCCGATTAAGGCCTTTAATAATGATAAATTTAAATTTTTGTCTTCAAAAACTAGAGGTATCTGCTTGGACATAATTTCAAGATCAGTTATTGTTGAGGAATTTAATAGTGCATTTAAAAATAGCAAATTGTTATCAAATAATAATGATTGTAATACCAATTTTAATTCCTTTGGTATTATTTTTAAATCATCATCATTATTATTCTGATTGTTGTTATTGTTATTCACATTTTTTTTTACATTTTCATTATCATTTGAATTGTTTTCAACAAATTCAATTGGCGGAGAAGGCTTTACTAACAAAAATTGTGTCTTTTCAAGAAAAATTAATTGGTTATTTTTTTTAATCTTTATACCATTTTTTAATTCCTCATGAACGTCAATCCATTCATTTTCAATAAGTAACGTTTCGTTTTGTTCGACGTTTCGAATTTTTTTTAAAATGAGTGCTCTCGTTCCATTGTCATTAATGTCATTTGAAATATTTAATCTTAAGTTAAGTTGTAAAATTTTATTTTTCCATAGTTTGATTTGCTTTAAAACATATTGATTATTATTAATATTTTTTTCAATTTCAATAATTTCGTGATTATTACTATTGACATCACTTTTGCCATTCCCACCACCACTTTTTTTCCTATTATAGAATTTGAATAAATTCATTTCATTATTAAGATGAGTATTGATAGCATTTATGGTATCAGTAAAGTATTCCAATAGTTTCTTTTGACAATTTAATTGCTTATTTATACCATTTCGAGAAAACGGTAATAATATGACTTTGAAATTATTAATGTTTTCTAAATGAGATAACCACTCGTATCTGCTACCAGCATCTTGACAACCGAATTTATAAAATTTACCGCAATTTAAAAACTGAATTTCAAATACATTTGATTTGACAGAATTGGGTAATGTATTGATTAATGGTATTTCATTTTCATTTTGAATTTTTTTCCTGATATTAAAGTCCCTTTCTAAATTTAAAGTATTTAACAATTCCAAATCATTTTTATTGTTAAAAATATATAAATTAAATTCATTTAATAAAACATATTGTTTAACCCATTTAGATCTTAACCCCGGATTATATTTCCATATTTCACCCTGAGAATAAATGGGAACAGGCCCGAGTTCCTTTAAAAAAATTGAATTTAATTTAACAGTGGTTTGTAATTTTAAATTAAATAAATCTTTACAAAGTTTTTTATTTTCGCTTTTCTTCTTCTTCTTTTTTAATTGAAAGCCCATAGGATTAATAATGGAAGATAAATCAACATCAATGGAAATTCCGATTTCATTTTTATTAAAAAAGCATACATCATTTTTTAAATATAAAGTTCCTTTATTATTGATTTCATTTTTATCATCTTGTAAATCACTAGTTTCATCACTATCTGAACTATCATCGTCATCATCGTCATCATCATCATCATCATCATCATCATCATCATCATCATCATCATCATCATCATCATCATCATCATTATTATCATCATCATCATCATCGTCGTCGTCCTCATCATTATCATCGTCATCATCGTCATCATCGTCATCATCGTCATCATCATCATCATCATCATCATCACTGCTCTTCCCATTCTTCTCATTTTTCTGTTTTTCAAAATCTTTATTAAAATTTAAAATATCAATTCCAACAAAATAATCATTATTTGAGGAATGATCATTTAAAAAAATTATCCAATTATTTTTGGTATAACCTAATTTAGAATAATTTTTAAATTTGAGTACTTTATCATTTGATCTATAAACATAAGCAAATTTATTCAGATTTTTATTTTTTATTAAAACTTCCTTTAATTTAATTTCCCCAATTTTAATGATAATCCTTCTTCTCCAACTTTTTAAAGCAATTAATTTAATTATTAAACTATCATAATTTATTTTAATATTTAATTTGTTGATTTCTTCTTCTGAAATATTATTTTCAAACCCCATATAAAACTGTAATAAATCTTGTAATTTATTTTTTTTTGATTCATATTTTTTCGTTTGCTTTTCAACCCAATCATAAATTGTTTGGAATTTAATTAACGTTAATCCATGGCCTTCTTTATTATTAATCAGCGATAAAAATGTTAAAAATTGTTGAATAACAGTTATTGAATTAACCCATTTATTCAACAATTGGCTTGAAAATGTATAAAGATTAATTTTGTTACCATTTTTAAATGATATTACCAAGTAAAATAATTCTTTATTATTTTTTTCGGTTTTTTTTTTAATTTTTATAATGGATCTTAAATCAAAAACTTTAAATGGCTTTTTATTATCTTGACTTTTGAAAATAAATAATAGCCAACCATTTTGGACACCCCATTGCCTATTTATTTTATTTTTTAATGACAATTGGTTTGAATAATAAATTGGGAAATTGAATAAAGATTCGGGCTCCTTGTTCCATTTATTGATACAATTTTTCGCCAAATATAATGCCTCTTTATTAACCATATCATTTATATAAAAATATTTGAAAAAAGTAATTTCATTTTTTAATTTATCTTCGAGTGTCTCATCCTTTTCAGTTTTATTATTATTATTATTATTATTATTAGAATCTTCTTTATCAGTGTTGAATGCATTGGTAATTATATTGTTTTTTTGAATATATTTATTAATATTCGTAAATTCCCTTTTTAAATCCAATTTTTCTGGAACTATTATTTCAATTATTTTGGCACTAATTCTCTTAATCTTCTTATTTTGATATATTATTTCAATATGATCAGCATTTTCATCATCATCATTATCAAAATTTTTCTTATTTAATAAAAAAATATTATTTTTTTTACAATTTAATTCATTATTCTCCTTCTTATTATTATTCACAATATTATCCTTTGAGCACCACACCCTTTTCCTGAAATCATTTAACAATTCATCAAAATTATAATTTTTACAATATTTATCCAAGTTATTAATTATTTTTAATCTACAAACCCTAGACAACAAATATTTTTTCCAATCCTTCAATATAATTAATTTATAATTAATAAATTCAATTTTATTAATATCACTCTTATTATTTTTGAAATTTAATAATTCCAAACATTCATTTCCATCTTTAATTGAATTGTTTAGCCAATCAACTAATTTGAAATATTTATTATTATGCTCCAAATAATTTTGTTTTTCAATCGGGTTTAATAAATTCATTAATATTTTACATATCTTTAATTCATGTATCCAATAGTTTAATAATTCTTTCGTCTTTGTAACAAATCTTATTTCATAATTAAGTGTTTTAACCATAAAGGCAAACGAATGATTGACCAACTCTGAGCATTCCTTGATCGAAATTATTTTTTTAATATCTACGTTGCTTTCCAAAATATTTTTCTTTTTATATATAGACAGATTATATTTGTTAATTAATAAAATTCTTTTTTTCCATTTACCCGATCCATTATCAAGTTCTTTTAATATTTTTGTTTGACAAAATAATGGTAAATGGATTTTATATGGTATATCATCAATTTGCTTTTTATTTAAAGTGATCATTCTTTTCTTTGGTTCGAATTGATTTTTTTTTTTTTTGGAATTTTTTTTTGATTTTGTTTTTGAATTTGTTCTTGAAAAAATCTTGTCTTTATAATTCACATCTTTGTTTTCGATAAAATCAAACTGTAAAGATTTTTTTTTAAAAGAAATACTTCTTTTTTTTCTTATAGATATTTTTCTAGGCCTTGAAATAATATTATTATTTTTACCAGTAGTGTTATTGTTGCTGTTATTGTTATTATTGTTGTTGTTGGTATTGTTATCTTTAAGTTCATTAGAATTATCGTTTTCATTATTGGTATCTTTGTTATGTTTATTTTTATTATTGTTATTATTTATATAATTAATAATATTTGAATTTGATGGTGCAATCAATTCAACATATTTTGAATTAATTAAACCAATTTCCCCCTTTTTTTCTGCTTTTAAAATACCATTAATGGGTTTTTGTATTAATAATAACCATTCATTCTTCAGAAAATTTAATTCCCTTTTGCTATTATTATTATTATTGTTATTATTTATATTGTTTGAATTATAAGTTTCTAAACAAAATACCCTAGTTCTAGAATCAAAAGGATCTTCAATATTTAACCGAGCTAATTTGGACAATAATTTTTTTCTCCAAGATTTTAATGAAAATTGGATTCTTTTAATATCTCTTAATTTATTTTTCAAAATTTGTTTTTTTTTTTTTTTTTTTTGGATTTTGTCAATTTGTTCAATTATATCCTTTTCTTTATTTTGATAATAATTTTTTTCCTTTTCAATCCAATCAATTAAAAAATAGAATTTTTTCTTTATATTTATTAATTTTTTCTCATTTTCATTTTCTTTTTTATTTTCATTTTCGTTTTCATTTTTGTTTTTGTTTTTTTTTTCATTCCCATTTTCATTTTCATTTTCATTTTCATTTTCTTTACCTATCACTTTTTCATTTTCATTTTCATTTTCTTCCCCTTTATCCTTTCCACTTCCTTTTTCCTTTTTATTATCAATTTTATATAAATTAATTGGTGTATCTAATTCTGAAAATAATTTAAAAATATTAAAATTAGTTAACCAACTGATCACTTCATTTTGATTTTTAGCTATAAATGTTTTATTGATACCACCTTTCACCCTAATTTGGAATTGATTTTTTTTTTTAAATTGAGACGGGAAGTCATAATTGCTAACCATACGGAAATCAATTACATCAATTGGTTGAATGGATTGGATTGAATTATAAAACCCAAAATACCAACAATTCAATTTAAAATACTTTTTAATAATTTTTTTCCCCTTTGAATACCTTAAAAACCCTTCTTGATAAATAGGGAAGCTTTGACCAACTTTTTCTTGTAATTTTACTTCTTGATATAATTCAATAATATTTCTCTTTTGTTGATCTTTTTTCCTCTTATTTTGTTTTTTCTTACCATTTGTGATATTATTTAAAGAAAAACTATTATTGATGGTTTCTCTTGGAGAACTTACACTATTTGATGAATTGGATTTTTTGATATTATTGATATCAAATTCAGAGAAATCGCTATTGAAACTTGAATTTGATTTGTTGTCCACTTCAAATGGATTAAATAAAAATATTTGTCCAATTTTGGGCAAATCAATAATTTGGATTTTATTTCTTGGAGCCAATCCTATTTCCTCTTCAGTTTCCACCTGCAAATAATTTTCATCAACTTCATTCATTAATAAAAACCATTGCTTTTTTTTAAATTGTAACTCTTCTTCTAAAAAAATATGCTTATCATCATTACCACGTTCTTCCTTTTCACCATTCTGTTCCCTTTGGTTGCTTTCAATTGAATAAGCAACTTCTAAATCATTAACACTAGGAAAATTTAATCTAGCAGAAATACTCAACAATTTGTTTTTATATTTAATGAATATGGCCAATTGATTTTCAAAAATTAATATTTGATTAAATAACAAAAAATATGGTTTATAAAATAATTCTTTCCCTTTTTTCTTTTTCTTTTTCTTTTTAGTTTGTTTGTCAATATTTTCATCAATTTGCTTATTATCATTGCTATTTATTTTGACAATTTCAAATTTTTTTTCCTTTTTGATTAAATCAAAGTGATCTTTTTTTAATTTTTCCAATTGTCGATCTATGTTTTTAATTTTGCTTTTAACATATTTTAATAACGAATTAATGAGTGTTTGATGCTCTTCAATTTGGTTCATGTTAATTTGCTTTGTAAATTTCAATGCATTTAAAGATAGCTGTAAATAATTATTCCAATCATTAAATATCTTTTCATTTTCTGAATGTAAAATTATATTTTTTTTATTCTTATTGTTATCATTGATACTATTATTAATATTATTCGTATTATTATTATTATTATTATTAGTATTATTATTATTATTATTATTATTATTATTATTATTATTATTATTATTATTATTATTATTATTATTATTATTATTATTATTATTATTATTATTATTATTTGTAATAGTATTACTATTAAGTTGGAAGCAATTTTCTTTATCAATTTTTACCGCAACATCTTCAATATCCTTTATAAAATTTAAATTTATGATCAAATTTGGTATTGTAGAATCTTCTTGATTATAACAAATAAAATAATTATTTGATAATAAGAAAAATTCCTTTTTCCATTTTTTTTTTTTTTCAAATTTCTTCATCAAATAAGAATTATATTTAATATTCAATTCGTTCAATGGATTATTATAATTTTCTTTTTCTTTTTGGAAATTATCAAAATTTAATTTATTTTTTAATCCAACATGAAATTCTTCTTCTTCTTTAAAAGTTTCCAAACCAATGGGTAAAAGTAATAATTCAACATTTTCAACACAAAAAAATCCAATGACACTATTTAATTCCCCTAGCCATTTTTTACTTTGGTGCGCTTCAATTATTGAAATTAAATCATATTTCTTTAACTGTAATGTTTGCTTTTTCTTCTCATTGCCATTTGTATTGGAATTTTTGATCACCAAGCATTTTGGTCTCAAGTCACCATTTATTTGACTAATTAAAGCTAATTTGAAAATTAAGAAATTTTCCCATTTATCAATACCATTATCAATCAATTCATCCATAAAGTTTCTCTTGCTATTAATCATTTTGACAATGTTATTTTTCAATTTTCTATTTAATTCACCGTCAATAAGATTTTTAATTTTACAATAATCCTCTTTTAAATCTTGCAAATACTGCAATAATAATAAAATTAATTTTTTATCTGATTCTAAAATGATATGAACGGCTAAATACAAAAATAATTTGATTAATTTTATATTATAAATCCATAATTCTAATTCTGTATTATTCATTGCTTGGAAAAAAATTTTTCGATCTTTAAAAATTAATTGGAAAATATTTGTTCTTTTTTCTAAATTTACGTTTTCAAAATTTGTAATTTCAACACTAATTAAATTTGTTAAATCGATTTTTTTAATAATCGATGTTTGCTTAACCATTTGATCTTTTTTATAAAATTCTAAATTTTTATCATTGATTTTAATGTACCTTTTGTTCCATTGTCCTACCTTTTCAGAAATTATTAAATACCCTTCTTGATAGATCGGGATTTTTGGGATTTGCTTTTGAGATTCAATTTCTCTACATTTAATAATATTGTTTTTTTTTTTGGGATTATTCCCCATTAATTTTGAAATATTCCTAACATTTGGTTGATAGAGATCAACATTTAATCTGTTTACTTGTTTCAATTGGGTTTTTAATCGAATAGAATTCACTTTAAAAGATTTATTTTGATTTATCTTTTTATTATTTACCATTTTTTTTACATTTTTTTGCTTATTCCTTGATTCTTGAAAAAATGTATAATTTTCTATTATTAGTAATTTTGAAGAAGTAAGTTTATGATAAAATATTAAATAGAGGAAAAAAAAGAATATGAATAAAAATGAATTACTTTATTTAAAATTTTATTTTTTATTTTTTTTTTTTTTATACAAAATTTATTTAGTTTTTTTTGTGAAAATCGTTTTTTTTTTGTGGAATTCTTTAGTTTTTTTGTGGGATTCTTTTTTTATTTGTTTTTTTGGGAGCAAATTTTTGGAAAGGTATGTTTTTATTTTAATAAATTGTTTGTTATATTTTCCTTTCTTATTAGTTTTTTTTTTAAATTAGCATCTTATTTTTGTTTATTTAATAATTCATTTTAATATAACTAAGGATATAGAGATAATGCACTCCTTTATTTTAAATTAGAATAAATAAAAAAAAAGGCTTTGATAAGATGTTAGACTAGAAATCAATTAAAGTAGTCAACAATTAACAAATGATTAGTATTTTTCTTTTTAAAATATTCCAAACCCCAATTAAACCTCCCTAATCAGGAAGCTTATAAAATAATATTATGATGGCGTTGAAACAGGGGTTTGTCAGGGAGATCATTGATCCCCGATAATCTTTGACAACATAATTCATTTTATATTGAAAAAAAAAAAAAAATAATAATAATAAAACCCCACATCATACATACACAAATTTATCTCAACAACTTGACCTTGTCATCTAAGGAAATTCAGAACAAAAAATAAAACAAAAAGTTCAAGTAAATAGTTACCCAATTGTCACTAAATATGGACTAAAGGTAAATGGTGATAAAACAGAAGAATCAACAAAATTAGAAAAGATCAAACATCTTGGGACATGGCTTAACTAGAGTTATAACATTAAAAACATAGCGAACAAAATCTAGAAAAAGCAAAAAATGATTTTTCCAGATATATACAGATATATATATATATATATATATATATATTGATGCAAACCAAAGATTATCAAATGCACTCAGAATTCAATTTTTTAAAGCAGTTATTTTACCTCAAGTATTATATGAATTAGATACCTTTCATCGAGCACATACTGAATATCAAAACACTAAAAGACACCCATATTAATAATAACCAAAAATAATTATCAAAGTACAAATAGGTACATCCATAGAATACTCAAATGGAAAACAAGAATTGATCCCATCCTACATATGATTCTAAGAAGGAAAGGTAATTTCATCAAAAAAACTAAAATCTCTAGACTTTAACAATCTAGCTGAAGATTTAAAAAATGGATGAAATAGAAAACATTGAACGAGGAAATACGGGAAAAGGAAGAGGCCAAGGAAAAACCCCATTAAAACTAATATAAAGTGAATAAAAGACAAAGTGGAATACCCCCCCAAAGAAAAAGAAGAAAGAAATTTAAAAAAATATCTCAAAATTATCCAATTTCCAGAAAACATTAAATAAAAAATAATCACCCATACCTAAACTGGAAATCATCAACAACCCGATTCAATCTAAAATATTTTACCAATAGTTTAAATATATACACATACATATGGTAAAGGGGAGTAGATTCTAAAATATATCCATGCTGTAGAAAAAAAATTGATGATATCGATCGCTTCATATGGGGATGCAAAAGATAAAAAAAAAAAAAAAACTAGAAAATAATGGAAAAAAGAACCTCAAAAAAATCAAATATTTTGATTTTAAGATTGTCGTCAAAAAGAAGATACATATGAATTACTTGTAAAAATGTGCATATAAGGCATTTGTGATACTGTTAATTGTATAATAAAAAGATCACTATTTTCATTAGTCTTTCCAAAAAAAAATCCCATCACAAGATTTAAAATAAATCTTCAAAGTACCAAATTCAAAAAGATGGAAAGTAATAATTTAAAATTCTTTAAAGTATTAAAAATTTGAAATGTTACATGGTTTTTAAAAATCTTTTTTTTTGGAAAACTGAATAAAATTTGTTCCATTTATTTTGAAACAAATAGTATTACTATAAAACATTCCCTGACAAATATGGCTCAGCATGCTATAAGAAAAAAAGATCTCAAATTCAAATGGTTCTGGATCATATAGACACACAAATTCATCTCAATTCCAATGAATTTAAAAATTTTTCTTATCTATTTTTGACCACCATATTTTTTTTTTGACTTCAATTTTTATTCTTATTTTTTTTTTCCACTCTTTTTTTTTAGAAAACGAAATGAAGTTTAAAATGTTTCTAATGACTGTATCTGTTTGTTCACTCTTTGAATTAGAAGTTACGAATTTAGTTATTTCAAAATTCTCTCTTTAACAGAGAAAGTGCTTTTTAAACACTTAACCCAAAACAAGAAATCCAAACTACAAAAAATTTTTTACATTTGTCTGAATTTCTTGGATTTCGAAACACCTACCCAAAAAAATCATTCTTTAAATACTGATAAATAGAAGAATATTTAGTGTGATGTTTGAAAAAATATTCAAAAAAGTTTTTAGAACAACCCTTTGTACAGTTGACAAATTCCAACAGAACCAATCCCAGTACATTTTTGCAAACCTTCTTTTGGTCACACTTTTTGAAAGAGACTTGACTTTTTTCTCACCTCATTTATTCAATAAATTTGAATTCTTGTTCAAAGTAGAGTTGTTTTAAAAAAGTGTGGCCAAAAGAAGGTTTGCAAAAATGCACTGAGAATGATTCTGTTGGAATTTGTCAACTGTAATAAGGGTTGTTCTAAAAACTTTTTTGAATAGTTTTTCAAAATCATCACAGCCGAAAAAACTTTATGAATTCATTTTTTCAGATTACAATTTTCTTTGCTTAGATTGCAAAATAATGTGAATTTAAAATTTGTAAATCAGTAACTGAAAGAATTCCTTTCCTCAACATAGGTTAAATCACTTTTGAATACTTTTTTAAGGAAAGGATAT
The DNA here is from genome assembly GCA_027625915.1 of Anaeramoeba flamelloides. Classification (NCBI taxonomy): domain Eukaryota; family Anaeramoebidae; genus Anaeramoeba; species Anaeramoeba flamelloides. The sequence continues at coordinate 23,276,412 of JANTQA010000023.1, forward strand.
TTTTAAGATCTCTGATTCATAAACATTAAATACCATTATTTTTTGGGCAAATGATAAGTAGAAAAGTTTTCAATAAGGAGACGTGAGGCGAGTTGTTTTTTGGGTTGAATTTAATTACCTCACAAAACTCCTTTTTGCAAAAATAATAAAATAGTTTCAAAAAAAAGATTTATCTCACTTTGGGAGGGATCCGTTATTCCAGAAAACCAAGTATTATTTTTGTCTAAATAATGTACCACAAAAAGTAGTGTTATTACTGGTTTAATAAACACCACTAAATACACTACTTTTTGTAAGTACATTATTCAGAAAAAAAAATTTCACGATCAATCCTTTTATTTACTTTTCTTTTTTGTATTTTTTTCAAAAAAAAAAAAGATCATTTTGGTCAGGATTTATTATTGAAAAACAAAAAGATAGAAGCTTTTGGTTTGCAATTTTCAAAGACAAAAAAGAGGTTTTGTTTTTGTTAGAATAACACTTACTTGGAAATTTTCCGATTTCTCCTGTTGTTTCGTTCTTTCCAGATAGCCAATCGAGATCGTCGGTTATTAATTTGTTCAGAGTTATTACGTCTCCTGCTTTGAAATCAAGTATTCCCTTTTGGTGCCCATAGTAATCAAATTTAGCAACACAACTCATTTAGTTTTTAAATAACAAAGAGGGAAAAAATGAAATAATCCAAATCTGAATTTCTCTTTTCTCTGTATTCAAGTGGAAAATGGGTCAGTTTGTTATTCTATCCAACCACCATGTTAATTTTAAAGTTCTTATTAGATTTAAATTCTAACAGGTAATCGAGAGTTTAAGGTGGAAAAATATCCGACAATTACCTTTTTTATACTCGAGTAATCTCTCTTGAGATTTAGGAAGCTTCACTTGAACCAATAAATAGCATAAATTAATTACCCAAGAAATTGGACCAGATAATCATTTACTTCTGTTTTCATTGAATAATATTTGTTCATAGATAAATTTAGTAAAATGGGAAAATAATATGAAATTGTAGTACTAATTTATTATTCAAATATTACTGTTGCTGAAATAATCCCTGTATACTTGGTAAATCCATGATTTCAAATAAAAGTAGTACTTCTATTTTTTTTAAATCATAGATCAGAAATGATCCAAAAAAAGTGATATTTAACATTAATTAAAAACTAATTTGGTTTCTTAAAGTTTGATTATTTAATAAAAAATTGAAAAAATAAACTACAAGACAAGGAAAATTTTTTCAAAAAAAAATCATTATATTTTGTATTTTTGAAATACACTCATATAATAAACATTATTATACATAACGATTTCCAATGAGGTTTACAACTTTAATAGACATTAATAGGAATTGAAAAAAAAATCAAATTTTTCAGTAATATTTTTTTCATTTTTAATTCTAAAATTATTGAAATTTTTAATTGACTTAGTAGAGAGAAAATTTTAATTTATTTTTTTAATAGTCTAAAAAGAAACATATTTTTCAATTTTAAAATGGCACAAAATATTTCAATCAAAAGATATCGCTAAATTAAATTGAAAATCTGATTTTTTATCTGTTTTTGGAATATTTTTTATCATTTTATTTTTTTCCATGTTTGAGTTTTTATATACATTCCCGATTGTTTTCTGCAAATTGCTTTAACATTTATTCTTTTTTCGATCTTAATGTTCAATCAAAAATTAATTCATTTCAAATTTTTCCAATAAAAAAATACCCTAAAAATGGGTATTTTTTTCAAAATTCCATATTTTAGAAAAGGGAGGTATTCAGATTTTCATGAGTTTAATAGCTATCCTTTTTTTATTACATAAAATTATGATAACTTTGAAAAAATAATTTATAAAAGAAGTATAACTGAAATTCAATGTATAATTTTGGCTAACTTTAATTTTCAGTGTTTAAATTTTCCTTGTAGTATATCAAAGGTGAAATTTTTTGTTTTTGTTCAAATTATTATTAAATCATAATTGAAATAATCTAAGGAAGTTCTGAAAGTTAAAAGGATATTTTTTTTTAACTAATAATCTCGATTACCTTTCAGGAACAAAAGTGAAAAATGTCTTTTAATTGGGATCCTTAATGAAAAATAAAAGAAACCTAAAATCAAATTAAAAGAAAAAACCAATTAACTTCAAATAATAATCCATTATATTATTTTAAATCAAACCAACTTACACAATTTAAATTTACTTTCATATGGAAATTCTTTAGGTGGTTTTGGAGATCTCCCAAAAATAGTAATTTTTTTCAATATATTATTATTCATTGATCAATCAAAGAAAAACCCTTTCCCTAAAAAATAGTATTAAAAAAAACTGTTATTGTTCTAAGTTCTTCATTTTATGTTTATTTATTTATTTATTCTTTTTTTAATATCTTACTTTTCATTTTCATTAATTTTCCCAATTAAAAACCACCTTTCACTTTTTTTTCACAACGGTTAAAAGAAAAAATGTTGAAAATAAAAAGAAAAATTAATGATAATTATATGAAAGAAAAATTATTAAAATTTCTTCCAGATATATATGTATTTACATTGTTTTGTCTGATAAAAGAGAAATACCATTACGAAAATCGGAACAAAAAGTTGAAATAAAAAAATATAGATGTAAAACAGAAGGTAATTGAAACATTTTAATAAAATAAGTTTAAAGATCGGACTTATTAAAAAGCCCTTAAATTTATTGTTTTCAAAAAATTTTTTACTCCAGATAATTAAAATAATGTGAATATGATATTTCTATTATTATTATTATTATTATTATTATTATTATTATTATTATTATTATTATTATTATTATTATTATTATTATTATTATTAATCTTATTTGATGATAGAAAAAGAAAATATAAATAAAATAAAATTTTAAAAAAAATCGAATTTAATAGATCAAAATTAATACACGCTTCAAGTACCAATAAATAATCAATACAAATAATAATATATCCAAAAATAAAAAAAAATATAAATGATAATATTTAATTTTTTTTTCTAGTTTATTAATAGAAATATTCGATTACCATTGAGATCTTTCATTTTGAAACTTTCTGAAACAAAATATTTATTAAAAAAAAGAATTAAAAGACAATAAAAAATAAAGTATTATATCATATCAGTACTGTTTTAATATTAATTAAACTAGTTAAACAACAATAATTAAATCTAATGAACTAGTTTAAAGTGTACCTAAATGGAACTTTTTTTCGAAAAACGGGATTAAAATTTTTCAATCAAAAAAAAAAAAAAACAATCTAAACTTTGTTTCAGTAAAAGCTTACCAAATTTTTTTAAAATATCTATGATTTTTGATAATTGGCCGATGAAAATAATTCAAAATATTCAAAAATACAAAAAAATCTATTTGATATATTTTGAAATTTAACAAAATTTGAAATTTAATAATATACACATATGTAGAGAATTCAAACAAAAAAAAACAAACAAAAGTAAAATGTACTTTACAATCTATAATATTTTCATTAATTGATAAATTCTTTATTACATGGATTAATCAATATATTTTAAAAACAAATACTTCTCAAATTTTCCTCAATTAACCTTTCAAAAATATAAATAACTAAAAAAATAAAAATAAATAAAATCAATTTAACGAAAAGAATTAAAAAAATTTGATTTTTAATTCTTAAAAAAAAAAACATATTTTATTTTATATGATATTATTTTTCAGATAAAAGAAACTTATACAATTTTCTATTAAATATTGATTTATGATCAATTAGTCGAATTTATTTCTTTGTATTTTTATCGTCATCCTCATCCTCCTCCACCTCACTCCCACTCCCACCCCCAGTCTCGTTCTCATCATTCTCATCACCCTCCCCCCCAGACGTTGAAGTGACATCATCATCAGATTTCACAAAGCCAACTTTGGCCTTAGATTGTTCCTTTTCTTGATCATCTTGTTTATCTTTTTTACTCAAGATCTCATCATCACCATCATCATCATCATCACAATTACTCTCTTTTTGTCTGTCAAAATCATTATCAATCTTGTTTGTATTTAGTTCTTTTAATTTGATATCCTTCTGTTGATCATGATCTTCAATATCATCAGAAGATTGGACTTTTAAAAAATAATGTTTATCAATAGTGTCTGTGTTTATAATCATTTCTGAATATAAATTGTGCTGTAAAAAACTTGGATAAGAATTGATGTACATTAGCTCAATGATATCTTGGAGAGCTTGATCAAAACAGTCCCTTTGTGGCCTTTTCATATTAGTTGTTTCCAAAATGTTCTTTCTAACATCACTTGCAATATTAATTTCCAATTTGGAACAATTCTTGATGAAATTATCAATAATTTTTTTACAAAGTCTTTTCCGATCGTATTTAATATTCAAAGACTGGTATGCCTTCACGGAGCGATAAAAAAGAATATTTTCAACAGAAAAATCCATTTTGGAAAATTCTATAAAATATTTGACTTTTTCAGGATTCTTAATTAGATCAATGAATTTTTGATAAGAATTCTTCTCTTTGTTGCTATTGTTCTTTTCGATATTTGCAATTGAAAACTTTTTTTGATAACTTAAATATAAGGGATATCCAAAAGCAATAGTGTACAAAATACATATCCCACCAAGTACATAAAAACTATACTGTAGAGAAAACGAATCCGTTCCATAAATTATCGACATTATTATATAAGACAAAATTGAAAGAGCTAAAAATTGATAAATTTCATTTCTCATTTTAAAAACATCATTGATTTTTCGAATTTGGATACATTTAATTATCAAGATGACTGTGAAGAAAATACCCAGGCTGTAAGAAACTGAAACAACTAAATTACTATCAAGATTGCACTGGTCATCTTGTTTAACGTCACCAAACACCAATAACAGAACTACAACCAACGCTAAGATTATGTATATTACAGCCAAAAGAACACTTTGGATTTTATTCGAATATTTGGCTCTTTTCTTATAAAAGTTTCTTTCCACTTCTTTTAATTTGATGTCGATGTTTAAGGAGCCCAAATATGTTTCCGCATTATTCTCATCTGAAGAGGGTTCTGTATCTTTTTTTACGCTTGTTGTTTCTGTTTCAGAAATTGATTTAGAATCTTGATTTGCAATTTGAACAAATAACCTTTTAGCATTCATAAGTTTTTCTCTTTAATGTTTGTCAATTGAAATAGGATAGTGAAAAAAAAAAAAAAATAAATAATCAAACGAATAGGAATAATTAATTATTTTTTTTTCATTTATATATTTAGTTGTTCAAATATTTAGATCTCTTTATTAAAATGAATTATAGTGGCGATCCAAACAAATTCGTCATCAAAGGATACAACCACGGACCCATTCAACACATGTGGTTCAAAATTTTAACTTTTTCAATGAAGTTTTTACTTTTTTTTATTATTTTTTTACTCTCTTTTTATTTCTAGGCTTTCTTTCTCTTTTTCTAGTCTTTGTTTAGAAATAATTTTTTTTTCTTTTCATTTTTTAAAGGAGAGTTAGTATATGATCCATAATCTTGCCTACATTATAACTCGGATAAAAAACTCTAAATAATTTTTTTAGGAAGTGTAAGTAAAGTGTCGTTAAGTGTTGTAGAATTGCCTAGCTTTTCCAAAAATCAAAAGAATAGAGTAAAATCTATATGCTGTTGCACAATTCTTTTAAATTCTGAAAAAGCTAAAGACAGTTTTTTTTTAATTTTTGAAATGAAAAGAAAATTTTATTTAATTTTCGGTTTATTTCTGAAATTAAAAAAAAACTAAAAGCAAACAGGGGGAAATTTTGCTGAATCACAACTCTTAAATAATAAAATAATAATAATGATTTTTTTTTTTCATTTATTAATTGTTTCAAATTCTGGAAAAGCTAACAAAACCACCAGAATTTTTTGAAGTTAATAAGAATCCAAATAGTGACTAAATCCTTTTCAGGAGTATACATATCTAAAATCGATTCTTTTAATCTCAATTACATCAATATTCTTCAATTAGAATGTCTTCAAAATCAAATTCTTATTTTTGAATATAAAAAATGGTAAAAATGAGTAAAAATTACATTTTTTGCACAATTCATATCTGACAAATTACGGCTTTCAGAGACAACCCTTAATATTTAATAGAAATTATTTTTTGAGTACTTAAGAAAAATTTGATTCTGTTAAAGATACAGCAATTGTGAAAATCACCAATTTCTGATTTTTCATTTTATATCTTAATAGAAAACTTTACCTTTTTAAAAAATCCAATTGAATATCAAGATTAAGGATTAAATGATCAAAGAAATTGATATAAAATTCAAATTACTAAACCTTTTAGGATGACTTTCCCACCCCTGAGGAGGTTGGGTAATTGTGTTATTTCACTTTTACTTCTCACACAAAATTTTCACACGAAAGAAATTGGACAAAAAAAAAACATTTTTTGTCATCTTTAGCTCTTCACGAAGACTTTTTTTCTTTCTTTTTCTATGAAAAGGAAAATTGAAAATAATAAAAAAAATAATTGCAAAAAATGGCTTTTGGGTATTTTCGTGCATTTCAAATTTTAGAACATTTAAAAATTGTAAAAGTAAATGTAAAAAATATGTAGACCAGCTCAAGAAAATAGTGTGAGTTCTGAAAGTTGAAATGGAAATTCTAAAATATTAAAATCAAAATTTAGCGAGATCTAACTAGGTAAAAATTGTGAAAATTGTTGAAATTGTGAAAATTTCACATTTTTGCGAAAAAAAACATTCTCCTTGTACAAATATTACTTGGATTCCATAACTCTTTGAAAGGGCGATTTTTTATATTAGTTCACTGTTTTCACCTGAAAAACGAAGTCCTTAAATACTTATTATTAAAATAACATTTAAAATGACAAAGATAAAAAATAGTGATAATTTTTCATTTCTGAGAAGATTTAGTTTTTTAAAAAAAGATTTTTATACTGATAAATTCAAAAAAATGCAAAATACTTGTTATTTCAATTTCCATTTTACAAAATTTTGCATTGCTCCAATTTTCAAAATATTTCATTACAAAGAAATTTTCAAAGATCAATTGATTTTCTAAACTTTCTTTGCTTTTAAACCAATAAATTCTTTGTTCAAAGTCATTGTAAAATCTTTGAAAAAAGGGAAATTGAAATAAAATTTTTTAACTTTTTTGAATTTATCAGTAAAGACATTCTTCTTTGGACTATCTTGATGAAATTGAAAGCACAGCAAAATACGTTAGATGCTATGTTTCTAAAAAGTGTTTAATCTCCTTTTGGATTCTTATTATCTTCAAAAAATCGTGGTGGTGTTGATCAGTTTTACAAATATTGGCAATTAAATTTTAAATTTTTGTCAATATAATCGTCCATCTTTTTTTCCATATCCCCAATTTTTTTCCACAACAGTAAGCTCCTTGATGTATTCAGTTAAATTTAAATTATGATTGGCAATTTGTGAAAAATTTTTCGGAATTATCTCAATTGTTTTGGAAATTTTTTGTTATTTTTTGATTGACAAAAAATATGTAAAACAATTCAAGATTTTTTTTTGAAAAATTTTCTACAATTTGATCCTTGATTTTTAGAATTTTCTTTTGATAATAATAGAACTTTAACAAACCAGTACCAAATTTAATTAGGGCTTATTGTTGGATTATTTGATCAACGAATGGATAGGACTTCTATAAAAAAGAATCACACTTTTTGTTTTAAAATAAAGATCAAACTTTTCTGTATGCATTATTTTAACAGCAGTACGCTTTTGTTTGAAAAAAGAAAAACTATTTTATTTTGCGTCACGAGTTTACCAAGTCTACACGGGTTATTTTGACAAGAGTTTTATTGAAACAGAAGAGAAATAATAATAAAAAAAAATTGCAGTTGTTGGATGGATAACTTACTGATTTTCGTCAAGAATAAAAGACATTCTGATGGCGTGTGAAATGTAAAGAACGACAAAGAAATTTTCTATCAGAATCAGAATTGATAATTCAGTAAAACAGTGAAAATAAGACGTCTCATCAAAATCAAAAATAAAAAACAAAAGAGCACTCGTCATTTCATAATACAGATAACATAAAATTGGTATTGATCTGGACTAGTTTTGGGTTTGAAGGTGTTACCAAGAGAGCAAAGCAATAAAAGGGGTAACAAGAAATAAGATGTTGTTTAGGTTGAGAAATAAAAGAAAGAATTAAAAAAAACAATTTCTTTAATTTAGTTTTGATCTTTACCTTAAAAAGAATCTCACCAACACAAAAAAAATCAAAAAAAAATCATTATCTTACTCTAATAGGATACAATTTTCTTCTTTTAATTACTAAACTGAACAAAGTTGTACCCAGAATTATAACAAAGACAGCCAATGTGTCATAAACAATTTGTGATTTTTTCATTTGAAAGCTATTTGGGAAAAAGGTAATTGAAAAGAAATAAATCAAATAAAAAATAAAAATATTTTTTGCAATTGCACATTTTCAAAAAGTTGTGACAAAATCAATCGAGCATTTTTTCACTCAAAACAGTTCGAGTAATATACTACGAGACGTTTTCATGCTTCTTTTGAAAAATCATTTGTCATCCTTTATGAAAAATGTTTAATTTTTTAAAAGGAAATTTAATTTTTATTGAAAAATAGTAAATAGTTCATAAATTTCTTGTTTATTCTGTTATTGTTTAAACACAAAAAAACGCAATGGCCTCATGTTTGTAATCTGTTTCCGTGACCTTTAATTTTGCTATGTCAAGAAAAAACATTTGTTTATTGAATCTTTAATTAATTAGAAAATTTATTGTGCTTTTGATCAAAAACCAAAATGATGAAAACAGTATTATTCTACTATCCACAATTGTTTAGCTTTACTGGTATTTGAATTATAATTGGGTAAAATTTTCACTTCCTTTTCCAGATTGTTCCTTCTAATAATGTGGTTCTCAAAGAAGTAAGTTATAATTTGTGGTTTTAATTGAAAATGAAATTGAAAATGTAGTGAAAATTTTTCTATTTCTAATTCAAAAACCAGGAAGAAAATCTTTGTAAAAGACTTTAGTGATACAGAAGATAAAAGATTGAAATTCAATCTTCTAATAAAAAACTTTGTTCAAAAGGTGGTATTAATGGTTTTTTGGTGTTACTTTAAAAATAATTGTATTTGGGGAAAAACAAAAGACAATTCGGAAATTTGATGTTCGAAACAAGACCATAACTTATGAAAAAGAGTATTAGGTGGAGGAAAAAATCATCAAAAAAACATGAAATTTACAAATTTTAAAGTTCGGTATTTTCAATTATCAGTACTTTATGATTTCTAAGTTTTTAAAAAAAATTAAAATTAATCGATAATTGTTGTTTTTTTTTGTTCAAGTTGTTTTTGATTTTTTTTAAACTTACTCGACTAATTATATACTTGTGTGTTAACAAAAAATATGAACTTTAAATTGAATGTGGTTCATTGTTGAACCTTTATCTTGAAAAAAAAACTAATCTAAAAAAGAACGGAAAAAACTTTTAGATTTAATAAATTTATGGGTAAAATATACTTTTTTTATCAAACATAAACCCTTTTTTCGAATAATTTCAGTTTCGATAAAAAAAACATTCAATGCAATGAACAATTTAAACATTACTATAAAAGTACAGAAGATCTTGAGAACCTACATTAAAAAACCATAATACTTTAAAATATAGACATACAAAAGTAAATCCGAAAAATATTTAGATACATGAAAATTTGGAAACAACTTTTAAATTCTTTGAATAAGTTTAAAATCCAAAGACAATGGATATCGGACTTATACTTGTTTGAAATTATTACAAAATAAAATCAGTTTTTGGTATTTAAAGATTGACTAAAAGCAATGTAAATTCGATATTATGAGTGTTTAGTTACTTATACTTTTGCTTTCAAAAAAATTTGTTAATTTTCCGAATTTTGAGATTTCCCTTTTTCTATTTTTAACCTGAAACAGCACCAAATAATTTTATAGTTTAACTTTACTATGCTTAGATTACATTTTCACAAACCCAAACATTAAGAAGTTATCTGTAAAATCAAATAATTTTCTAAATTTAACATGTGTTACAGAGATCTTTGTCAACAAACACATGAAATCCCCACTCCTGAGAGATTTCATTTTAACTTTAAAGGGTGTTTTTAAAAAATTCACAGGATACATAACATGAATACCTCCAAGTATCATCAAAAGAATTAACTGTACCCTTAAATAATGACAATTCATGATTTGTATCATAAAAGCTAGAGTTATTTTTTTAATTTTGGAAAAATTTTTATTTTTCTGAAAGTAATTAAATAAATCAATTAAAGGATTTTTTACAACTGTGTCAGAGTTTTTTTTGGTAATTTTTGTTGAATTCAGAAAATTTGTCCTAATGATATTTCAACCCCATTGGTATTTGTAGAATAAAAGTTAAAAAATTTTCGCTTTAGGTATCTTTTTTTCTTTTCAAAATAGATTTCCAATGAATAAGTTGCTATTTAGAATCTCTATTTATTTCGAGCTTCCAAAAATAATTGGTTATTCTGGGTGTACTAAGACCTCTAAGTTGAAGAGAAGATATCTAGATTGAAAGAAGAAAATCATTTGAAATTAATGCTCTATTAAAGCCATGTAAAATAAAGCCACCACAGAGTTCTAAAGAATCAAAACATTGTTGACTTATGATCTTGATGTCTGGAGATCCAGAAAAACTATTATTTTTCAACTTTTTTGGAATTTTTCAAAATTTTTACTGATCGCGATACCTAATTGTAAAACTGAACAAATAATGGCAAACCAAAAATTTTTATTCTAACTCGATTTTTTCAGAGGTTTTTTATTGGAAACTTGATAATATTTTTCATTTAACAATTATGTAATGTTTTTGTAAAAAGCATTATCAACTTTAAATTAATAATCTGATCAGGAAAAGGATCAAATTCCTAAATTGGCAAACAAATAGTTATTCTGAATCTCCAGACATCAAGATCATAAGTCAACAATGTTACGATTCTTTAGAACCCTGTGTTGGCTTCATTTTTCATAGCCCTTAAAAGTCAAAAATCTGTAAAAGATCAATAAAGAAAAAAAAAACTATAATTCGAAGACACTAAAAAAAAACTTCTCTAATAACCCAACCGACTTTTTGTCCTTAATACTTATTTTTTTCCTTGATTAATTGATCTTAATTTTCAATTTTCAGGAATTTTTCACTATTAAAAATTGCGTTGGACTATTTTAACCCCTTCAACGATTTTCAATAATCATATAGTTTCAACAAATTAGCAAACAAATTGATTCAGAAGAAAGTGTAATAATAAAAAAAAAACGCTTAAAAAACTTAAGAGTTGGGTAAAAAAAAAATACTAATCCAAGAGCAAGAAAAATTTGTAATTTATTTGAAAGTAAAAATACAAACCAAATACTTTTTGAATCAAAAAATATTTTTCCTCTAATGGATTAAAGTGAATATCTTTTTTTTTTATTGAAGATTTTTATTTTTTTTAACTTTTTTTATTTCATTTTTATAAATAAATTGCTTTTGATCACTCTTATTTTTTCTAAAAATGACTCTAGTTTTTGGTTATTCGTTGGGGACTACCCATGTAAATATCTCGACTAATCAATTTGTTAAATGAATATATTTTCCATACACCTAAGACTAAAAAAAATCATTATTTGTCTTCAAATGAAAAAAAAAAAAAAAAACACTCTTATTAATGATATAATCATTTTACTTACAGAGTCGAACTGATTCAAAATGTAAAAAAAAAAAATCCAAAAAAAAAAAGTGAAAAAAATTAATTATGTTTATTTATTTATTTGTGAGAAAGGAGTAATCAAAAAAAAATTTACTAAATAAAGAAGAGAAGAATAAAATTAATTAAAATATTAAAGGTATAAAAATATTATTTCATTTTCATGGTCAAATTAAAAATTATCCATCTCCTGAAATAGGAAGAGTAAAAACCCGATAGAAAAATTATCTGTGATAAATAAATTGTTATTCCACTATCGTTAGGTTTTTTTTACTTTTTGAAATAAAAAGAAAATTTAATAAATTTTCCATTCATTTCAAATAAAAAAAAACCTAGAACACTTTACAAATAAAGCAGCAAAAATTAAAAAAAATCGCCGTTAGGTTTTTGTTAATTTAAAAGAATGGAATAAAAACTTTGATTTTGCTAAATTCTTTTGAATTAAAAAAAACCTAGACACGACTCCTAAAAGTTATCCCTAAGTACCCGAATTTGTATATAATTTTTAACTATTTTAGGAATTTTTTATGTAAAATTTTTCTTTATTAGCTCAAGTTTCGCGAAACATAAGATCTAAGATGAAAAAGTCACGACAAGAACAATAAATTTCGTAATTTTGATTAGTCAAAAAATTAATTATAAATATATTAAAATTATTATTTTGACCTCTTTTTGAAAACAATATTATGGAAAACTTTAATTTTGTTGATTGTAATTTAGTATAAGTGTATATAGAAACTAATTATTATTTCTTTTTTATTTTTGAAAAAATGAATAATTAATAACAAAAAATAATTTTAAAATATGAAAAGTGAGGAGAATGGTAGTAGTGTGGAGATTAAATCAGAAAGTCTCGTATTTTGATATAGATCTATTATATACCCCTTTTTCAAATGCTAATTGAAAATATTTTTTAATTTCTATTTTACTATATATTAATTGAACTTTACCCAATTTGGGAAATAATATTATATTTTTTTTATTAATTTTCTCAACTTTTTAAACTATTTAAAATTAAAAAAATTTTCTGATTAAATCAACAAAAAATAATTATTAAAGAGACATAAACTAAAATTCAAATTTTTTAACAGGGTTTAAACGGTTCAAACAATCACACCGATACAATTTCAGTCAAATTGGAAATAATTTTGATTAGTGTAAAATATGAAAATCATTTTTTTATCTTTTGGTTTTTTTTTTCATTTTATTTAATGAATAATCAAACTTGTTTCATTCGATCGAAATATTTTTATCAACCATTGATATTAGATTAAAATTATTTTTAAGTTGAGTGTTTTAAAAATAAAAGAACTCAAATAAAATTAGTTGATGGTTTCTAACCTTGGAAAGATCATTCAATCCGTTTAAAGAATTTAAATAAATTAATCAATTCATTTTTTAGGGGGTTAACAAAAAAAATAGTTAACACTCCCTTTTAATTTATTAGGATTGATAATTATTTATTTTTTGTTTTGTTGAATATTTTAATTTATTAATAAGTGTTAAAATTTCAATTAGTGAAGGTTTCAGATTTGGTATTTTGACTAGAATTGATTAAATAAGATTTTTTTTTCACAAATTGAATTTTGTCTAGTAAAAAATTTGAATTAGAAGTTTATATTTTAAAATAGTTTTTTTTTACTTTGATTCTTAATAAAAGAAGGTTATCTAATTAGAGGTTGAAAGAAAATTTTTTCAGTCAAATCAAACCTGATAGAAAATAAAAAAAAAATGTTTTTTTTTTTGATTGTTTTATAATGGAAAGTTTACAATTACAGTCAGAACCACTTTTAAGGTACAAACTTTTAACGAAATTTAAGGCATAAAAAAATCTCAAATTAAGGCACAAAATTTGGAATTTTTTTTTTACAATTTATTTTACTAGAATTTGGGTTTTGTGCTTTAATTTGAGATTTTTATTGTGTATTAAATTTCGTTGAAAGTATGTGCCTTAAAAGTGGAACTGGCAGTATACAGTTGATTTCACAATTCAGACACAAACTCTGAACAAAATTTAATGTACAATTAAATTCTTAAATTAGCACTATTTTTTTTTGGAATTTTTTTTTACTCAAAGAATTTTAGTAGAATGTGAATTTTTTACCTTAATTTTGAGCTTTTGATTGTACCTTAAATTTTGTTCAGAATTTCTGTCTAAAAAGTGAAACTGACTATACCAAAATCAAAAGAAAAAAAAAGAATAGAAAACATAATTTTCAAAAATAAGAATTAAAATAAATCAAAAAGTCTAAAAAAATACATACAAAAAAATTATTATCATAATAAAAAGAAAATTAATTTTTAAATAATATTCAAATTATATAAATTTTTTATCCAACCTTTGTATAGAAATTGGAAAAGATAGATTTTACAAATGTACGAAGAATTGAGTGATATATCATGTATTTAGGCAAAATTTAAAATTTTTGTTATGAATTGTAATAAAAAATATTTTATTTTACGAAAAAGAATGTGAACCAATTCTTGTTATTAAGAATTCTTTGATGTTTTATAGTTATATGATTTTGACGCTTATAATTCAGTAAAATTTATTCTGATGTGAAATATATCTCAGAATAATCGATAAAATTTCCAATATATATATATATATATATTCACTTCTACAAAATACATTGTCCAAACACTATTTAAAAAAAGATTCTACTGGTTGTTAAAAAAAAAAATGTATAAAAACCATTATATCTCGTCTTTATTTTCAGCTCTGTTTTTAGAAACGGTGTTTTGTATGAGTGTCTATATATTTTAGAAATTGTCTTGGCAATTGTTGGATATCTCATATCTATTTGTATATAAGTAATAAATAAAAACTTTTAAAAGTTTGAATTATAGATCAATAAAAAAAGATTAATTTCTATACGATTTGAATAAAATACGAGAAAATGTTGATTAAAATTTTAGAAAATAAAATTATTTTTTTGCAAATTATTAAAAAAAATGGTTCTTTTTCAGAAGAGTTATTTAACCTTAAAAAATAGAAACGGGATTTATAGAATAAAATTGGAGAGAAAATAATGATTGAACAATAATTACTTTACTTTTTGATCATTAATATTCAACAATTTTGTAAGAAATTTTTTTTTTTCAATAGATCTTCAATCAAGCAAAAAATCTTGAAAAAGAGGGTTAATTGTTAAATTTTGACAATTTTTTTGTTCCTGAAAGTTTTTTTCAACAAATTCTAAATCTTTCTAATTTTGATCATAAAATTTTATTTAACTTTGAATACCTTTTATTCTTCTTGTTTATTATGACAAATTTAGATATAATAGCTTGTTACAAAATTTGAATGAAATATGTATTATATATACTCCCTTTCACAAATAAACACTACACTACGATAAAATAGGAAAAAATAAATAAAAATATTTATAATTAAAAAAATGTAAGGTAAAAAAACAAATTAGTTAGTTTTTAATATGTTAAAAGTTGGTTCTTACTGTTATTTGATCAACAAGTTCTATTTTTTTGTGAAAAATGATGAAATTGTGAATAGAAAATCTCTTGAAAGAGTTTTATAAACTCAACTCAAATTATCCAGGAGAAATTTCTTTCAATAAAAGACCCAAATTTTCATAAAACTCAACAATTTTCACAATTAACCCTTTTTTATAACATCCTTTCCAAAATTTAATTTTACAATTTCATAATTTCCATTTCAAATCACAAAACACAATCCAATTTACCAAGTTGTTCTAAATATTGTTTTTAGTTATTTTTACACTTTTGAAAAGTTATAATTTGAGATCAGACTGGAAAATTCCTTAAGGTACTTATCTCGATTAAATTTTTTTACCTTAATTTAATTAATAATGTAAATTTTTTGTCAATTACTTAGATTTGGAAACCCTATTTATTTTCATATTAAACTTATTTCTTAATAAGAAATCCTTATTTAGAAATTGATCAATAAAAAAATATAATCAAGACTAGAGACTAGTCCCTTAAAGTAATTTTTTAAAAATTTTCAATTCATAAATCTTTTTTAATTAATTTGTCTGTTTTTTACTTCCAAAGTGTTATTGTTTTCATCAATTTCTTCGGAACAAAAATTCTTTTTGAGAACGAAATGTTAAATAACATAACAACAAAATTCACTTCAGGGTTTTTAAAAAGTCCTTAATAAATGAATATTTCTATTTCAATTTCGGAAATTTTAGTTGAAAAAATAGAGAGAGCTTGACCAAACTAAATAAGAAAGGAAATTTAGAGAATTTAATAAACCTTATTAAACTTTGAGACAACACTAACATTTAGAGAATATGATTTTAACATTATTACTCAGCCAACAGCACCAAATAACAAAAAAAATTTTTCTCATTTTTTTACTCTTTTGCTTCCAATTTTAAAATCTTTACAACACAAATGGGAGTTCTTGATCACAAAAAACTTCAAGAATTAAAAGAAATGGGATTTTCCGAAGATCTAATCCTACAGGCAATGAACAAATTGACATCTTTTTCATCGAAGCAAGCCATTATTGAAAAAATCTTCGAACTTCAAACTCAAACAACCCGCACGTCTGACAAACCAAAAGAAAATCAAAGTGTTGGAACAACATTACCAACCACAAGTACAACTAAAAGTACAAGTACAAGTACAAGTACAAATACAAGCACAACACCAAAAAAAACATTTGATTCTGACATTGAAAAAGCAATCCAGCTCTCGCTAGAAACGAGCAAGCTTGAAAACAATCAGCCTGCTGAAGACTACTCTATGTTTCAATTCTATGAACCACAAAACCCACATTTACGGAAACGAAAAGAAGGATCATTTTCAGGGCTTCAAAACATCAGCAACACACACTATATAAATTCACTTCTTCAGAGCTATTTTTTTATCCCGGCTTTGCGCAAAAAGCTTTTTCAATTCCAGCCTTCTGTGATTGAAACTTTTATTTCGAACCAAAACGAACAAATTCAAAAGAAAAATTTTCAGTTGGTCAGCCAACTGCAGCAATTGTTTTCTGAAATGGTTATTTCGAATTGTAAATATTCAAACCCACTTCCAGTTCTGAAATTGGTGATAAGAAATGAAATAAAAAAAATACTACAAAAGGAGCAAAAAATAAATATCTCATTGTTTCACAACAATTTGTGTGAATATTTAAACCAACCGTTTGATTCTTTAGATAACACTAAACAAGAAAAAGAACGTAAAGAAAATGAAGAAGAAAAAGAAAAAGAAGGTGAAGAAAAAGAAAAAAAATATAAAAAAGAAAAAAAAGATAAAAAAGAAAAAGAAAAAGAAATAGAAAAAGAAGAAAAAGAAAAGGAAATGGATTTAAGTAATAGTAAACGTGAAGAAATGGAAATAGAGGATCCAAACAAGGAACAAAACAAATTAGAACAAAAAAAAAGCCTGCCATTTATATCTGATCTCTTTTTTTTTGATTTAAAAATTGTCAAATATGGAAAAGATGAAAATTTAAACGAGGTAATCATTCAAAAAGATAAAAAAACGCCTTCCATAAACCTCCAAATTAATCATGGTGATCTTTACTCAAGTTTGGAGAATTATTCAATTCAAATCAAAAATAATTTTCAGTCCACACAAACAAAAGAAGTAATGTTTAAAAGAGCCCCACAGGTGTTAACTTTTCAATTAGATCGAATAATAAAAGAAAAAATCATAGAATGTGAAGACAACCAAAAAAAAGAAAAAGAAATCTCAAATCAAAATGTCAAGGAAAGCGAAAAGGAAAAGAATAAAGAGAATGATAATGACAGAAAGAATCAAAATGAGAATACCATTTTAAAAAACAGCAACCAATTCACTTTTGAAAAGGAAATATATCTAGACCGTTATATGCATTACAACCTGAACAAAACAAGAAAATCTAGAGAGGAATTAAAAAGAGTTCAACAAAAAAAAGATCGGATTTTGGATAAATTAAACAAATTTCAAAATTTTGAACAATCTTCTTTCCCCATAGACTTATCATTAAAAAACACTTTGGATTATTTAAAAACTAGCAATAGTAATGTAAATGACAAAAATACTGAAAATGGAAACCAGGAGCAAATGTCAATCGTTTACCAAATTTTAGAAAAAAATTTAGATTTAATCAGCAATAAAGCGAAATTATTAAAAGAGGAAATAGCAAAAAAGGAACTTGAAATTAAAAAAATAATCGAAATCGATCAAAAACATAAATATATCATTCACTCAATCTTGGTTCATAAGGGAGATCTCAGAAATGGTAAGTTATAATTGTCTCTTTATTGCTGTTATTTTTAATTAAAATCAAAAAAATATTTTTTTTTCCTTTCAATATCCGTCAATATGTCTTTCTCTACAATCTAGGTATTTTTTATTTTTTTCTTATTTTCAGCAAAAAACATCCAAAATAATTTTGCTGCGTTTTGGAATACTGAAAAATAGAATGAGAATTTTTCATCAATAAACAAAGAAAGAAGAAAAAATTACCTTTATCATCAACAGAAAAGATTTTTTGATTTTTTTTAAAATCATAAACAAAAGTCTATTAGTTTGTAATTAAATCAAGAGTACTGGTATAAGTTTTAATTCACTTGATTAATCAAAAAAGTCATTTTTTTTTTCTTGTTTGTTTGAGATTTATCAAAAATAGATTTGGATTGAAAAAAGAAATATTTTGTAATACCAAAAGATTTTAATAATTGTTCAAAGATATTAATTTTTTTATTGGAATAAATTTTTTTGGAAAACTATCTTAACAATTCTAAAGGTTAAAAACGTTATTTAAGGTAGAAGGTAACTGGAAAAATGTATTTAATTTTTTTTTTTTGGATTAAATTTTGTTTCAAAAATTAAATTTCTTCATGTGAAGTAGGAAAAACTGCATCTTAATTCACCAAGGAAATTTACTTCTTGTAATCATTTGTGGGCAGGATTCTGAAAATACGATTATTTGCGATGCGATTATTTGCGACGATTATAATATTTTTTTATTTTGTCAGTTTAGACATCATTACTAATACAAAATAAAAAAATATTATAATCGTTGCAAATAATCGCAGTTTTGGTATTTTCTCCATTTGTTTACAAATGAATTTAAAAAATTGTAATTTTATTATTATTGCTATTATTATCAAAGGGGGGCATGCTTAGCCCCCCCTATTTTAAGGGTTTTTTTTTTTTAATTTCAGGGCTATCTTAAAAAAAAAAAAATTGAAGACACCATGAGTGACAGATGATTCAAAACGTTGTAGAATTATATACTTTATCTCTTCCGATTCTGAAGAACTATTAAAATGTAAATTTTTTAGGAATATGAAATTATACCTGATTAGTTTTTTAATTGTAAACCAGTAGTATTTTTCTAAAAAAAAAAAAAAAAACATCATCTCTCTCCCGAATCAAAAATTTTTTTAAAACATCTATATAACATTTTTAGGACAAAATTCCCTATTATATGATGATTTTTTCAATATTTTTTAAAAAAATATTCTTATAAGGTTGTTTATTGGTTCGATTTGGAAACAATCACTTTGTTATAAACCTCGTTTTGGATCCCTGACCAGAATCAAAATATGATATTGTTCGAAATGATATAAGAAGATATTGAGGAGTTCGAAGAATACAATTAATATCCTCTTAGCACTAGAACAATATCATATTTTGATTCTGGTCAGGGATCCAAAACGAGGTTTATAACATGGTGATTTTTGAACAAATGAAACAATATGAGGTGCTATTTATTTTTTGTAACTGGAGATCTAACTCTTAACAACTTAAAACAAACAAACAAACGAAAGCAAACAGATTTAATCCAATTTGTTATTTTTCAATTGTACTTTAAAGAACATGCTCTTCAAAGGTTCTTTTTCTCCCAATTGAAAACATTGAAGTTAAATTTTACATTTTCATCCATCGAGTATAAAACTTGGTTTAAAATCTCACAGAGACAAACTAGATTATCCAACTTTTCAATGAGTCTCTATCTCTCCTTATATTTCATGCTTGTTTAGAAGCATCTGAAGGCGGTTAAATATAAAAACCACATCTACTATGTGCTCTTAACAGTAATTGATTTGAAGCATTCCTTTAAAAATTTCTTGAATTGATGTAGTAAAAAAATCTTTTTTTTTTTTTCTAATTTCTTAAATTTGTAAATATTTTTTTTTTTCTACTTTCAAAATCTTTTTTTAATGGTCTCTTTTCTTTTCTTCTTTTGCCGAAAGAAAAAAAAGAAACCAAACTTTTTTTATTTTTTTTAAAAATAATATTGACTATTTTTCAAAACTGAAAAACCAAAAACACTGTTTGGTTTTAGACGTTGTTTTTAAACAAAGAAAGAGAATTCATTCAATTTTCAACCTTTAAGCGAAAATTGAAGGACTTTTTTCTTTATCTTCTAAGCTAAATTTCAAAAATAGTGGCAGATTTTTCATCAGAAAAATATTTTTTTGAATTGGTTTTTTTTTTTGAATAATAAAGTATTTTACTAAATTTTTTAGAGATAATAACCAATATATATTAATAAATAAAAATAAAGTGTAATCATTTTATTTTTTGGAAGAAAAATGAAAAAAGAAAAAAATAATAATAAAAAAGTTTGCCAATAATTTTGAAATTTGGATTATTGAACAAATAATCGGGTTTTGTGAACCAAATTAATTTTCCAATGTCGCAAATCCTTAAGCGAGGCGATCTTTTGGGATTTGTGAGATTAATAACTTTGCAAAAAAAAAATGGTTAAACTCTTCTAACTAACTTTAAATAACATTTTTAAAGTCAAATTTAATATTAAAATACTTCTTATTTTATTTTATTAGGATTGGAAATAAGAAGATCTGAAATTTTAAAACTTTGCCTAATCACTCAAGGATTTCCCAAAATCTTTACATAGTGACTGCAGTGCTATCCTAAACATTTTAGAGAAACAATCACTTTCTTATCAATAGTTGTCTAGAATTATATACTTTTTAATTTTTACGAATAAAAATTCAGAGACAAAAAAAAATACATAGCATTTTTATAACAAAATTTCCTTCAAAATAATAATGTTTTTCAATGTTTTTTGAATATATATCTATATCTATATATATATATATATATATATATATATATATATATATATAGCGGGTATATAACATGTTACAAATTCTATAACACATTTTATAACAAACACAAATATTATAAAATTTGTTATTATAAAATTTTATAAGAATATTTTTAAGGTTTGTAACACCTTTACCACACGTTTATACTATGTTATTATTATTATTTTATATTAGGATTTATGGCAAGTATTATCTAATGCTCATTTCAAAAATTGTGACTCACTTTTTTTTTGTTTTTTTGTTTTATTTTTTTATTAATTATAAAATATCAGGTTTTTATATATGTTTATAATACTTTAAAAGTGAATTACAAAACAGATTTAATAGTTAGTTGATCTTGAATACAAAAGAATATATATATTTTTTTTCAATTTATTATTTCAGGTGACAAAAAATTTTTGAAATGAAGTTTAGTTTCCATTAAAAATCTTTGAAAAATCAAGTCTTATCTATAAATATTAGGCTGTGGAAATCATTACCAACTTACAATTAACTACATGAAAAGTCAAAATTCCGGATTCCTAAAAATTTACCTTTTAATAGTTCTTCTGAATAGAAAGAGATAAGGTGTAAAATTCTACAACGTTTTGAATCATGTGTCACTCATGGTGTCTTCAATTTTTTTTTTTTTTTAGATAATCTTTAAGTGAGTTATGATAATTCTTTATGTTTTTATGAAATGACACTTCAATATAAAAAAATAGAAAACCTTAATCCAAGTCCTAAGTTTTAAAGTGAATTCATGGCAAAAAATTGATCACTGGCTTTTTTCAAATAAATTTTCAAATTTAAAAAACAGAGTTCCCAAAAAATGATTCCATTTTTGCAATTTTTAGAATCACAAAAAAATGAAAATTAGAAATCAAAATATTACAATGATTTGGATGGAATCGGTTTTAATCAACATTTTCCAAATGTTAAAGTACCTTTTGGAATATTTTTTCAAAAACAATAAAAATTATTTTATTCTTACTCTATGAAATCAAAAAAAGAATTTTTTATTTGTACCAAAACTCTATTAAAAAGAAAAAAAAGATTCTTTTCATCATTTCCAATGTAAAAATTTTTTTATCGGGAATAAACGTAAAAAAAACACCAGGTTTGGTGAAAAGATGATTAAAACTAACCCTCAAGAAGAAAAACCTCAAATATTTATTTTTTTGAAAAATATTAAATTCTTTTTAATAATTTTCTAAAAAAAATTATTAATTAATAAATTTTGAGAATGATGGGATTCTATAAAAAACCAAATTTAATCAAGAAATAAATTGAGTTTAATCCTTGAAATAAAAAAATAATCATTTTGATTCAATGTAATCAAAAATAGAATTATTTGGAAGTTTTTTCGATAAATAATCAAAATGTGAACTCTGTTAATAAAAAAATAAAAATATGATCAAAAATGCTACTAAAAAGACACCACAAACATTTTCAAAAGTATTTTTTTCAAAAATAAGATTTCATTTAGTTCCCCATTCGAACTCCATAACTATAATTTTCATTAATTAAGGATGGTATTTTTTTTTTACAAATGTTTTTCAATGGTTTTGAAATTAATCCTTTACCAATAACAATTTTTTCTGGATCATAAACTCCCATTCAAGATTTTTGACACGCCAAAATTCATTTAGTTTGAAAAAAAATATTCTTTAATCAATTCTAGCAGAACACTAAATAAGAACAATTCACTAATTGAAAGATTAACAATTATTTATAATTTAAAAATACCCACAAAACAAAATAAATAATTATCAATCCAAAAATAAATAAATACTGAGATAAAAAGAATTTGGAGAGCCATAACAAAAAAATGCATTGTATTTATTGTCAAGGGTTAGATTAAACTTCATCTAATCTGTTACAGAGAGAATTTTGAAGTGAATAAATTTGATATTTCTAATTCAAAGAGTATCTAAACAGATACAGTCATCAGAAGTATTTGAATTCTTTCTTTCCAATACTTGAATATTTATATAAACATATATATATATATATATATATATATATGTCTTTCGCTACAATTTCGGTATTTTTTATTTTTTCTAATTTCCGGTAATTGACACCAAAAATAATATTCACTCTTATGTTATTATTAAAAATTGAATGGGAATTGTTGATAAATAAACTAATAAAGTAAAAAAATTCAAAGAGAAAAAACTGAAACATTTTTTGCTTATTTTGGTAACATAATTAAAAATCTATCAATTTGGAATTGAATGAAGAGTTACTTATTGAAATGTGAATTCAAAAAGGTTAAAAAAGTTTAGATACTCAGTTTTTTGATCATAAGAGATTGATACAAAATAGATTTGTAATAAAAAACTTAAATGTCTTGAAATCCATGAATTGTTCGAAAAATAAGAAGGTATTTTATTTTTTTGGAATAATTTTTTTAGAAAACAACCATTTCAATTTCGAATTCTAAAGTATAAAAAGGAATTCAGGGAAGAGAAAGTCTCGAAAGTCGTGTTTAATTGCTTTTTTGAAGTGAAATTTTTTATTCAAAAATGAAATCCATAATAGACATCGGGGATTTGGTACTCATTTTCATTCATGAGATTTACTTTTTGAGATTATTTATTACAAAATGGATTTCCAAAATTACAAATACACATCAGGAATAAAACTGTTTGTAGCTTGAATGTTTGGTAGTAATTATCTTTTATCTTTTTTTTTTGGTTGAAGAAAATAACAAAAAAGAGCAATTTATTTTCTCAACACATAGAAAGAATAGTTTAATTTCAATTTTGGTTTAAAAATTGTTTTGTTTTGGTGGAGTGTTTTCCACTCGGTACAAAAAAACAGGAGTTGTATTTTTTCAAGAAAAAACTTTTAAATAAAATTTCCATTTTTAAAAAGAAATAAAATAATTTTCGTTATTTATTCGAATTTGGAAGAAAAACCAGCAAACCCAAACCCTTATTAACAGATCTTGAAATGATTTTGATTTTAGTAACTTTAAAATTATAAAACGTTGTAAATTTTTTTATTTTTTTTCGATTACAAGTAAAAGATTATGGGGGTTTGTCGAAATCAAATAGTGAATCGGGGGTTGGTTTTAACAATATTCTAATCGAATTTAGCTGTCTATATTCATTAAAACAAATTCTTTAAAAAAAAACATTGTCCCCGTATATTAAGACATATACTAAAAAGTTAAATTAAAAATTAATTTTTTTTTTCATTTCATCATTTTTTTCAAAGACTCCAGATTTTTATCTCTTAGAATTTAAATAAAATCTTCCAAGCTTTGAAAAAAAAAAAAAAAATTGTCATTAATTTTCTTTTTTACGATAATCAAGTATTTTTGGAGAAAAAATGCTTTTTATGATGTATGGAAAAAGTAACTTTTATCACTATTTTAACTCTTACTTGAAAAATAATTTAATTCCAAACCTAAAATCTTCTAGTTTTCTAGAAATCCAAAGTTTATCATCTTGGTTATACACATTGTATCACTAATTCAGAATTGGAAAAACATCAAAATAACTGAATTGACTAGCGAGAAATAAAAATCAAAAAATTATCAAAATCTGTTATTTGGGTTTCTGTGGTTTCAAAAAGTCATTGAGAGGTTCTGTATTCTTTTTAACTATTAAAATGAATGATCTACAAAGATCTAGGTTTTTTTTATTTTCAAGTTCAGTTTGTCATGGTATGGAAAATTGTGAAAAATTTAAACAAAACAATTTTGTTTTTAATCAATTATTTATGATTCTTTTTTGACTTGTGAAACTATTTTAAAGGTCAAAATTTTAGAATATAAATACTTTTTCAAATTTAATGTTCTGTATTCAAGTAAATCCATGAAGGGGTATTGTTGAATATGCTCTGTAAAGTGAATTAAATTTTCTAGTACAAATGCTCTTTGTCTTTTGAATAAGAAGAAAGTCAGATAATTTTTAAAAGAGATCAAGAAAGGATGATTCTAAATATTTCACATTTGTCATTTTATATTCGAATACTTAAAATTATAACTACTTTGAGTTTCTCACCTCTTTTTTCACTGAACCTCTTTTGTAAAATTATCCTAGATTTATTAACTTTTGTTTTTATGAATAAACTCCAAGATTGAATCTATTGAAAGAATTTATTATTGAGATTACATTTAAATTTTACTGTATTTAAATTAAAGTTTTTGAAATGGAAAAGTAGCACATGATAAAGTTATTCTTATCAAAATTAAAATCATGTTAGCAAATATAAACCAAATTTCCAAATAAATGTCCCAAATTTTTTTTTATTTTTTTTTTTACTTTTTTTTATTTCATTTTTAGAGGAAAAATAAATATCTCTTGAGTATATTATTGAATATTAAAATAGTAATTTTTTGATTATAATAAATAACTTCAATTTATAAAAATATTTATTTTCAAAATTTGATTTTTAATGCGCCAATGATTTTGAAATGGAGTTTATTTATGATATGGTTATTTTCTGAATTCTTTTTAATTGTGATGTGGGGTTTTCTTTTAATATCAATATCCAAATAGGAGAAAATATTTAATTTTCAAAATTTGTCAAAAAAAAAAAACAATTATGATGAAAATAGAAATCATCAAATACTTTAATCAATCAAATAATAATAATAATGGTACAAGAAATAAATAAATTAATTAAAAAAGTAATAATTAAATAACTGACGAACTGTCACGTAAAATGAGATCAAAAAATAAAAAAAAGAAATTTATACAATTTTATTTTAAACTAATTTTCATTATATTCTTTTAATTAATATTTCTTTAAATTTTCAGATATAGGAAATTATTTTTCGTATATTTATGATTCAAAAATAAATATATGGTATAAATTTAATGATCAAGATGTTACCAAAATTTCTGAAGAAGAAGTTATGAAAGCATCATTTGGAAATAGCAAGGGTGAAGAATCAAAGATAATTAATAGTAGTGCCTTTTGTTTAATTTATATTAGTGACAAAATAAGTACACAAAGTCTGAGTGAAGATTTTAAAAGAGATAAATTAAAGATTCCATTAACTTTAAAGGAAAAAATCCAGCAAAAAAATGGATTATTAAATAGTGCAATTGAAAAATGGGATAATGATGAAGAAGAAGAGAGAATTAAAGAAGAAATCAATAAAATTAAATTACAAGTAGATCAAATTCTTACAAAAAAAATTCAATCCAAAATTTCAAAAAAAGTTTTGTCAAACGAAAAAAGATCTGGATTGAAAAATTTACTTAATTTTGCAATTCATACAAATAAAAAAATCTTGGTTAAAAAAATAATTGTTGACGAATTATTGAAGCAATATTTTTTAAATAAAAAAGATCAGGAAAACTCACAACGGGTGGTTAATAATGAAAATTATAATAATAATAATAAAGATAATGACAGAAATAACAACAACAGCAATGAACAAGATGTCGATAATGAGAAAAAAATTAAAGAAAATAATGAAAAAAAAATGGAAATTGAATTTGAACAGTTGCATACTTTTAAAATAGGTGAAAAAATTATTAAAAAACAAAAATTTATTGACAGGGTAAATAAAGATGTTGTTGGGTTTTCGACTATCGAAATACAGAGACAAATTGCCATATTAAAATATAATTATGCATTATATTTAGTTTATCACGGGCAATTTTATTCAATAATGGAAAATATTTTTAAAAAGGATTATTATCAATCATTAATTGAATTATATGATTTGAAAAAAAGAATCAAAACAAATAGAGAATTGGATCCAAATTTTGAGTTCAATTTATTTATCAATCTTTGTGCAAAGAAAATTTTAAATAAATCTTTTAATTATTTGGAAACCAATTATCAAATAATGGATGATCCAAATGTTTTCCAATTTTTAAAGCAGATTGAAGTTATCAATATATTAATATTTCAAATCTTCTATAATGACAATGGAATGAATAATCAGAAAATTACAATCGAATTCTTACTTGACGAGGTTCCACCAAAAGAAAACATTCTTTTCAAAAATTCTAAACAAAAATTAATGCATGCATTATCTTTATTTATGAAAACAGAAAATTCAATCGTTATTCAAGAAATTACTTCCTTAATTGATTTATTGAATAATGAACAACAAATTTTGCAATATAAAATCCCTCGGCCAAATCTTGATAAATACTGTGGCATTAATGAACCTTTATATAAAAATTTTTCATCAAAGTATAATTTAGTCCTTAAAAAATGTCAAATTTGATGAAAATAAGAAAAATATATTTAGAAAATATTTCTTGGTTGCATTTATGTGCATGTGTGTATGTGCGTGCTAATGTATTTTAGGTTTTTTTAATTATTATTATTTTCAAAGATCAACACAAATCTTTCTTTTTTTTTTTTTAAAGGAATTAGCCCAACCAAAATAACAATTACTAAAATTGAAATATGTAACAATTTAATTAAATAGTATATTTGTGATCTTTGGTTCAAAAAAAAAAAAATAAATAAATAAAATAAAAAAAATAATTGTATAATTTTGATTTTAATTACTATTTACATTTTTTCATTCAGGAAAAAAATTGTCAAATTGGTTTTAATTACAAAATGTTGAAAGTAAAAAGAAAAATTTTTCAACTAATTTTTTTACTTTTTTTTGGCTGTGTAATAGAGATATCTGAAACTGAAGTTCTCTGAACTGGATTAATACATATTATTAAAATCTTGAAGCCAGTTTCAAGTGTATAGGGAAATGATAGCAACAAAAAATCCAAAAAATTCATATTTTTTTTTGTTTCAAATTAAAATCTCAAATTTCCAAAATTGGTCATACTTAAATTTTGGTTTAATTTGAGGTTTGTAATTCTATTTAAATTCTAATAATCAATCTAATGTTTGAAAATGGTTTTTGATTTAAAATATGGTGGGGGTACGTGCTTTATTTGAAACGTAGGTTATAAACAAGTCTATTTGTGCCAACTTGATCTTTTTTCTTGAATAATTTTTCATTTGATTCTTTGAAGAAGCAATTGATATAAAGTTCTAAGCCAATTTTACTTCAACTTGAGTTGAATACATAATAAAAAAATGATTTTCTTCTTATTTTTTTTCAGTGCAGAGTCAAAAAGCCAGATCAAATGGCATACAATTATATTTTTGAAAGAAAACTATTTTTTTTTTTCTTTTTCTTATTTGAAAACAATATCGAATTAAGTATCCTAGAATTGACCAAAATCAAAAACAATTTTAAAGGTGAATTTCTTGATATTTTCACTAGATTTAAAAATTAGGAAGATAATTTGTGCAAAATTTTTTGTCATTTTCCCAATTTTGTTTTAGAAATTTGTTGGTTTTTTTTTAAAAAAATAACTCTTAAAATTAGACTCTATTTTTAGAGTAAAATTTTAACATTTGATCTTGCTTTTTTAGAATTTATTTTTTCAAGGGTATAATTCTCGGAAGTCAATAGCATTGATTTCTTATTGTTCGTTGTTGGTTTCTTTAATCTTTGAATTTAAATATCTTGAATAAAAAAGAAAACACAATTTTCATTTACTTCAAGGAAAAAATAAATTCTGAAAATCAAAGTAGCCAAAATTATACATTGAATTTCAGTTATACTTCTTTTATAAATTATTTTTTCAAAGTTATCATAATTTTATGTAATAAAAAAAGGATAGCTTTTAAACACATGAAAATCTGAATACCCCCCTTTTCAAAAATACTGACTTTTGAAAAAAACAACTATTTTTGTGTTGTTTTTTTTTTTAAATAAAGTGACAATGAATGAAATTTATCTTGAACATTAAGATTGAAAAAATACTAAATTTTAAAACAATTTGCTGAAAAAAACAGGGAATGTATATAAAAACTTGACCATTAAAAAAAAAATAAAAAGATAAAAAATATTCCAAAAATACAAAAAAAAAAACATTTTTTCAATTGAATTTAACGATATAATTTAAAAGAAAAATTTTTATTTTATTTTTAAAATTTAAAAAATATGTTTCTTTTTAGTCTATTAAAAAAATAAATTAAAATAATCTCTCCACAAAGTGAATTAAAAAATCAAAAATTTTACAATTAAAAATGAAAACAATATTACTGAAAAATTTCATTTTTTTTTCAATTCCCTTTAATACCTAATCAAGACGAAAACCTTTTTCAAAATTTTTCTAGACAATTATGTATATTATGTGAGTGTATTTCAAAAATACAAAATTTACGTATTTTTTTTGGAATAATTTTCCGAGTTGTTTTTTGAAATAAAGTATTTTGCCGAGTTTGCCTATGTTGTTCTGAAAACAGTTGTTGAAGTATTATTCTATTGTCCATTCTTCTCAATTAATAACCTTTCTTTAGGATTTTAAATCCCTCCTAACAAGCTCTTTCATTTATCTAATGGTATTCGAAGAATTAAGGGGAATAATTGTAACTTCATTTTGAATTTCTTTTTCATATAGAAGTATAAATAACATCCTTCTTCTTTGAAAACTCGATTTGAAAAAAGAAAAATCGGGAAAAGGAGGTGAAAATTTTTACGCAATGAGAATTCAATTCTCAGTATTAAAAAAGTAATTTTTTCGTGTTAAATGAGGAAGGATATTTTAATTTGATTAAATTGGAAACTTCCGAGTCAATTAAAGTTTATTAATCTCCAAATTATAACAAACGTCAGCAAAATGTGTAAAAAATCGTTTAAAAAAAACTAAAAATAATATCGAAGAAATTTGAACGTAGTCCAGGCTCTGTATTAATGAGTATTCTTTTTGTTTTGTTGTTAAAACAAAACCTTATGGAAATATCAATACATTTTTCATTTTTTTTCAATCTGTTTAAAATAATCCTTTTTTTCTTTGATTTTTTTTAAATTTAACGAACATAATAATCATGTCTTCTGAAGATTTTTATTATTCACCAAAATATTATGATGATGTTTACGAATATCGGTAAGTTATTATCTTTTTAAAACTTCACATTTTTTTTTAAACTGATCAAACTGAAACTTTCTGTTTTTCCGACAATCTTTTGTAACCATTTCCTTTCTATCTCACCATAGACATGTTATTATACCAAAAACTGTTTCATTAAAATTGACACAAAAACAATTGTATTCGGAAAACGAGTGGAGATCCATTGGAATACAAATGAGCCCAGGGTAATTTTTACTCCTTTTCTATTGCTTTTCAAGATCTTTTTATTTTTGGAAAATTAACGAATATAAAAAAAAATCTTTTTTTCAATCTTTTTTTCTTTTACGTTTTAATCAATTAATTGATTTTTTCTTAAAAGTTGGGTACACTACCATTGGCACAAACCAGATAAAACAGTTTTACTTTTCAGAAGAAAATTAACAAAAGAACAAAAACAGCAACAACAAAAAAGTGGAGAGCAACAACTCTCAGATTACTAATCTCATTAACCACTAAAAAACGTTGAAAATAATAAACAAAAATCTGTCATTGGGAATTTGACAAATACAACAAATTTTCTGAACAAGGCTAAAAAAAAATAACAAAATTAGGTTAAAAAAAATACAAAAAACCACAAAGAAAAGAAAATAAAACTTTCTCTTCAATGTCCTATTTCGTTTTTGATTTTTTTTTTTTTTTTTTTGTGAACTTCAAAGGCTATTTTTTTAAAATTCAACAACTATTTCAAGATCTAATTATTACAATATATTGACAACGGAAAAACAAAAAAATTCATAAACATTTCCCAAAGAAGTATTTTGTTAAAACACATGCTGGTGTTTGAAATTTAAATGGTACAAAATTTCAATTTGTAGCCTTTTTTACAATTTTGAATTCTCATTTTCTATTTAGGATTCTGGGTTCACCCAAAAGATACAGCTGTTCCAAGGCTACGGCGAGATTTTATCAATATCAATTTTTGATGTTTATATAGATTTCTAAATCGAAGAATATAAGAATAAGAAAGCATATATTGAAAATATTCTTTCATAAATGAGTTTATAAGCAAAATATTTTTCTAATGTGATCGAAAAATAAATTCATTTTTTAGAGGAAATTTTATGTAGTTTCTTAATGAATTTTTGATGTTTAGAGTCATTTTGGGTTCTGAAAATTTATTTTTTGAAAATCAGAAAAAATTCTAATATATTGGTTCATTTAGGAATTTTTTTTTTCAATATGAGCTTTATTATTCCCATATTGAACTTTTTAAAATATTTATATCAACATCAAAATTTGATATTGATAAAATTTCACGGTAGCTTTGGATCGACTGTATATCTAAAATATATATCATAAAAAAAGGAACAAACAAATATATAGAGATCACAAATTACAATCTGTTTCTTGGAAAGCTCGATTTGCAAAAGGAAAATAAGGAAAATGAAGAGAAATTTTTTTCCGGTTTGTTATTAAAATCCCAACATAGTTCACATTTTGATTCTTTTTCGAAAAAACCCACAATAATTCTTTTTGTGATTAAATAGAATCAAATGATTCTTTGTTATTTCGATGATAAGATTCAACTTATTTCTTGTTTAAATTTGGGTTTTAATTGAATACCATCATTCTCAAAATTTATTAATTAATAATTTTTTTTTTTTTTTTTTATAAAAAAAAGAATTGAATATTTTTCAAAAAATTAAATATTTGGGGTTTTTCTTTTTTGAGATTTTGGTATTAATCATTTTTTCTGACAATCCTGATGTTTTTGTTTTTATTACTTGTAAGAAAATTATTTTTCTTTGAAATGGTATGAAAAGAATCTTTTTGTTATTTTTAAATAGAGTTTTGGTACAAAATAAAAAATTCATTTTTTGATTTAATAGAGTCAGAATAAACTAATTTTGGATTTTTTGGAAAATTTTGACAAAAAAGTACTTTAACAAGTGGAAAATGATGATTAAAACCTATTCCTTTCAAATCATTTTAATATTATGATTCCAATTTTTTATTTTTTTAGGATTTGGAAAATTCGTAAAATAGATGCATTTTGGTTACTCTGAACATCACCAATATTAAATTATAGATATTTCACTTCAAAAAGGAAAAAATTATCCCTTTTATGCTTATGACTGGGTGGTTATTTACCACTTATACATCTGTTCCAAGGCTACTGTGAAATTATTTCAATATCAAAATTTGATGTTGATATAGATTTTTAAATCTTAGAATATAAGAATAAGAAGGCTGATATTATACTAAAAAAATTCATAAATGGATATATCTGAAAAAAAAACTTCATATGCGATCAAAAAAAAATTCATTATTTCAGAGAAAAATTTGTGTTCTTTCTTAATGAATTTTTGATGTTTAGATTTTTTTTGGGTTGTGAAAATTTATTTTTTGAATAATCAAAAAAAATTCTTGAAAATTGGTTTATTTAGCAAAAAATATTTTTTTCAATATGGGCTTTTCTATTCTTATATTCAACCTTTTAAAAATCTATATCAACATCAAAATTTAATATTGAAAAAATTTCACGGTAGTCTTGGATAGACTGTAACCACTATTAATAACTCAAATTTTAATATATTAAAGTGACACACGTTAAAAAAACATTAGTGGCAACTGTATCCACCATTTTTTTTTTTTTGACAATTAAAACTCTTTTTGAAGTTAAAAAGGAAAAAAAAAAAAGATATATATATATATATATATATATATATATATATAAGGTTTTAGCTATGACATTATGGAAAAATAAAATAGAAAATTTCAGGTTAGATAAAACTCTTACTTGAATTAACAAATTATGTTTATGCCACAATATAGTCAACAATCCAGATCTTCAAATTCCAGGGGGCGATTTATTAATTTTCGTTGGGTGTATCATGATGTTTAAACACCCAAATCTAAGATGCAAAGTTGTTTTTTTGGATATAGCGTATTTTAAATTGAATTGGTTCTGTATTTTGATCGAATTCAACTTAAAGATATTTGCTTTATGTTTTATTATAAGCGAAGAATGTAAGAAAAAAAAAAAAAAGAAGTAGAAGATTACTATTTATCAGTTGCTATGATGTGTTATTTAGGTTCTTAGCTGATAAAAATTCACCATGTTATGAATTTTTAGGTTTGTTCAAAAATGAAAATTTTCTTTTGTTGAAATCATATTTAGTAAGATAAAATCTGATGGATTAAAAGGTATTTAATATAAAAAAAGGATTTTTATTTTTGAGTTGTTTATTTTAACTTTAATTTTCTTTTAAATAATTTACTGAAAAACTATTAGGATACCCCCCCTTTTTTTACTATAAAAATATCTTGTATTTTATCATTTTTATCAATTGATCAACTCCACCAAAATAAATAATCTAGATCTTTTTCACAATAATTTCACAAAATATTGATATCAATTTTTAAAAAGTTTACGGATCAAGAAAATAATGTTTAAAAATTATTAAGAATCCTGTGGTTTTTTTTTAAAAAAATAAACTTTATTTCTATCAAAAGGGTTTTTAAAAACATATTTAAATATAAATTAATGTTTATAATCGAACTTTTAAGAGAAGATAAGAAATAGGTAAAATAATTTTCGTTAGAGAATAGATGATATTCATATAAAAAAAATCTAACCAATCTAAATATTTTCTTAAAAATTGAAAAACAAAAAAATCTAATGTTCTCCGTTTTAAAAATCAAAAAATGTTCCTTTTAATTTTAAATTGGAGGTCAAATATATTCAGAATAGTAATTATTATTATTTTTAATAATTATTTTTACATTTTCAACAATATTATAATTACAGGCTTTAACTTCTTGAAGATAGATCTTGTAAGAAAAATAAAGCAAAACTATGAAAAAATGATATTAATTTTGTAATTTCCAAATATTATTTTAACATAGCATATGCAATTAACTCCTACAAAATTATATAAACCATTCATTAATACCCAACTTCTTTAACTAAAAAATGGTTTATGTTCATTACAGAATATGAGATAAAAAATATTTAATAAATAATGAGTAATTGAACGAAAAAAAGGAAAAGATATATAAATAGCAAAAATCAAAGATTTGACATTTAAAATACAGTTGTTATTTTGTGATAATTAATTTTAATCTTAATAAAATTTTCTTTTTGACAGGTAATTTTAAAAAGTTTAATCAGAGAAAAATCACCAGGATATATTTTTAAAAATTGAAAATACATTGATAAAAGCATTTAAATTTGCTTTTTAATAAAGGAAAAGTTTTTTAAAACATGTTTGAAAAAAATTTTTGTATTGACTTATTAATGAATTTTTTTTACTTAAGTTATTTTCAATCTATTAAAAGTTTCATCTTATTTCTGAAAAAAAAATATTTTGAATCAACTCTTCTTCTTCAATTTTTTTTTTCCATATCACATTTCATAATTTTGATTAAACTTTTTCCAAAGTACTTATCAACATCTGGATTTCATTAATATAACAATTTATCATTGACTTAAATTGATTGTAACTTTTATTTAGGTTAAATAATAAAATGATAATATTCAATTTTTTAATTCAATAAAATAATAAATTAATTTACATTATAACTAAAAAATTATTCATAAAAAAACAAAAAAAAATAAAAATCACAGGTAATTGTTATTATTTATTATTAATTTCCTTGTAGATTCTCTTCTTCTTCTTCTTCTTCTTCTTCTTCTTCTAAAAAAAAAAAAAAAAAAAAAAAAAAAGTAATCAAAAAATATATTAATTAATTATTTCTTTTACATTTTTAAAAAAAATATCTAATAATTCATCATTAATTAAAGGAATTTTGATTTCATTTAATATACTCTTTAAGCCATTAATATTAATCTTGACTGTTCGAGGTAAGGGGCCATTTTGAAACAAGGAATTCAATGGTGCCAATGGATTATTAATCTGATTTTTCAATTTTTTTTGGAAATGGAAATAATCACATTTTTCTAATTTAACGTCTCTGGTTTTTTGATAATACATTAGCAAAGTTTCTAATTGTGTTTGCAGAGGGTTTGAAAAATTAATTCCGATCATTTTATAAGCTTTATCAAAATTGTTGAATGTGCTATTGACGATTACCTTTGAATAAAAATCGACTGGCAACAGATCAAAACTGCAATCTGGGTCGTCAACAAACAATTTCATCTTCAAAATTCCTGTGACGATTCTACAGATCAAATCCTTTTTTGGGAGATACCCAGTTTTGGAGTTGGCGAAAATTGAGTTTGGGCGATAGATTATCGCGGGGAGCTTAAACTTCTGCCTGGCGTATTGAATCAATTTTTCAGCGACCCATTTTGTTTGTGTATATCCACTGACTTGCATTGAGGGGTAATATAAAAAGGGGTTTTCGTATTCATCGATGAAGTTTGTGAAAAAGAAGATCGAGATTGTGGAAATGTAGGAAACTGGTATTTTCTTCACCATTGCTAGCTTGATGATTTCGGCTGTGCCGCCAACATTGGCCCTTTCAAGCATTTTATAGGGCAGCACGGAATCCACGTGGGCGCCGGAATGGATGACCAGGTCGCAATCGTTAGCAATCTCGATGAATTTTTCTTTTGTCAATCCAAGGTAGTCTTCCGCTAAATCCCCAGCGATCAAGTGGACCCTGCTTAATTGCTTTTCGGTCAATGTAATTTTGGACTGTTGCAATACCAAATTGAGCCTTTTCGTCGCGTTTTCGTCAGAGTCGCTTCTGATCAAGCAATATACCTTCTTGACTTCATTCAGCTTTGTTAAATTTAGCAAGTCCTCAAGGATGTGTATCCCCAGGAACCCAGTTGCCCCCGTTAAGAAAACAGTTTTGAAATCCTTATTAACGGGTTTTTCTTTCCCCTTGTAGAAGAGTTCCTTTTGGACTTCTTGAGGAAACCAATGCTCCAAGGAGCTAACGAGTGGCCAATTGATTTCGTCGCCGTATTTGGAATAAATTTCAGATCGACTTGACGTTTCTTTAATATATTGAATGAATTGGCGCACCGGCAAGAAAAATAAAAACTTGGGTATATCCAGGGAATATTTTCTTTTTATCGTTTTGCTGATCAAATACTTGGTTAATGAATCCCCGCCCTGGTGATGCACAGATTTGTCCAGTGCCAATTCTGTAACTTGTAAGGTTTGCGCTAAATACTCTTCTAAATTGCTTTCGTCCTCGAGGTTTATTTTGTTGCTGGTGTTGCTGATTCTCTCATCAACATTATTAAGCATGTTGTCGATTGTTTGCTTATATTTGAGAAATATTTTGCCACGGCTCTTTTTGCCCGCGACGCTCAATAGGCCATTTTCAATTGTAAAGTCTATTTCTGTTTCAATGTGCATCTCCTTTGGTATTTCGAAGGCGCTGATTTCTGATTGCTCGGCAATTGCCTTGAGTTCATTGGCAAATTGCTTCTTACTGGATTTCAGATGCTCCTTCGATGGGACGATGATGGCAACCAAAAAGGAATAGTCGGGGCATCCATAAATAAATATTTGATGGATCATCTTTGACTGCTTGAAGACGTGCTCTTCTAAATAATTCAATGACACAAACACGCCCTGGGATAATTTGATTGTATCCTTGATACGATCAATGATGATTAGTTTCCCGTCAATGTACTTCCCGATGTCGCCTGTCCTAAAATATCCGTCATTGGTAAAATTGTTCTTTGTTGCTTCTTCGTCTTTCCAATACTCCTTAACCATTTCCTTGGTCTTCACACAGATCTCGCCGCACCCCTCAGAGACATAATAATTCATCTCGGGGACATTCACCAACTTGACGTCTGCGCTTTTCAGGACTTGGTTATCGGTCGTAATGGATCCAACCTCGGTGGTGCCAAACGCATCAAAGACGCGATCCTCCCCAAAGACCATTTGCAGAAACCGAAAGATCTTTTTGCTCGTCTTCGCGCCGCCAGTGAAAACAAAATTTACTCGGTCGCCAAACGCCATTGAGTATTTGGCGATTAAGAGCTTTCGGATTTCTTCCTCGCCCTTCTTTTGATCTTCCTTGGGCTTTTTCTTGTTCTCTTCCAGATTTGTTGCCAATTCTTCTTGGAACCTCGAATACAGGATCTCGTAGATCCTTGGCGTGGACGTAAACAGGCTTGGCGACGCGATCTTGACTTGCTCAAAGATTTTGCTAACTTCGCTGCAAATGGCCAGCCTTGCGCCATAAAAGATCGTGATCGGGAAGGTTTCCCGGGCACCGCAGTACCCCAGATTCGTAAATAGGTACAGAATGTAGGGCTGTGGGATCTTCGTGTCAATCAGGCCACGGCAGCAGACACGTTCTTTCCATGTCTCGTTCCGAAAGATCGCACCCTTGGGTTTCCCCGTGGAGCCGGACGTAAACATGATCGTATAGATCTCGTCAGGCTTGGAATCATAAATATATCGCTCGCGCAATTCACCGATTTCGGTCATTGTTTGCTTCTCGGTTCCAAAATTATGATTGTAATTGAGATCGTCAATGTTAAGAAGAGGAATGTCTTGATCTTGAAAGGAATGCTTTGTTTTGTTTGTGCAGATGATCAATACAGGATCAACCTTTTGGCAAATGTCCCTAATCTTTGTCGAACTGGAGTCAGGTAGAATTGGTACAGTTGCTATTCCCAAAAAAATGCAGCTGTAATCAGCAAATAAAAATTCTAAACGATTTTCAGAACAAAGAATAACAAATGGCTGCTTCTTTGTTGGACGGTATTTTGGTGGCGTTTTGGGTTCCTTTTCGGTCTTATTTATATTTTTTTCTT
Source organism: Anaeramoeba flamelloides (assembly GCA_027625915.1). Lineage (NCBI taxonomy): Eukaryota > Anaeramoebidae > Anaeramoeba > Anaeramoeba flamelloides. The sequence goes on from JANTQA010000023.1 coordinate 23,313,793, forward strand.
TGTTTTCTTCGTTTTCGTTTTTTTCTTTCTTTTCTTCGTTTTCTTTGTTTTCATTTTTTTCTTTCTTTTCGTTTTTATCTTTTTGTATTTCGTTTTTTTCTTTGTTTTCTTTTTTTTCTTTGTTTTCTTGGATAATTTTTTTTTTTTTTTCTTCTTTTTCATTGTTATTTTCTTTTTCATTTGTTTTTTCTTTTTGTATTTCATTTTCATCTTCTTTTTTTTCTTTTTCTTTAGTTTTCTTAAAAACTAAAGGATACAATTCTGTTGAAAAGCGCAAAGTCATGAGTAAAAATTGTAAATATGTAATATATTTTAATTCGTTGTATTTATTAAATATACCAACACAAGGCCTTGTTGAATATGTCAAAAAGATTTGAAGAATCTTTTTTGAAAGATTAGGTTGTAAGGCAATCGATTCTTGGTGGGAGTATGTGTCGGTGTGTTCGCGGTAACATGTGTGATTGTGCCCCTTTTGTTCATAACATTCATTACAGAGATCATATTGCTCACATTCGGTACAAGCATAAAAACCTTCCTTCAGATTAATTGCTTCGTTACACAATCTGCAATTGTGCTCACCAAAAGTCTTTTTGCTCATTATAGTTGTTTGAATTATTTGTACTTTGAAAAAAATGGTTCATTTTTATCCCAATTTACTTTTAGGTTAATCATCAAATTAAAATTCTGGTTTCCGGTTGGTAGAATGTTTTTTTGTCTGTTAGAGTTTCAAGGTATTAATTTTGTAAAATTTAGAAAAAGCCAAAATCTTGAATTTATTTTGTTTTGGATTCGAAACAAATCAGGTTCTGTTGTAAAATTTTCCACTTTGAAAGTTTTTGCTTCTAACATTGAGAATCTGTATTCTAATTTGATACAAATAAAGATCATTATTAAGTGGTAAAACTAAAAAGTCGAAGTCACTTTCTGAATTATTTTTGAAAAAAAGTCTTTTGAGAAATACATCAATCAATTTTTGTATTTCAAAGTCCCACAGGTTTACAATTCCTAGAATTTAAAAAAAGGCCAACTTGTGTCAGATGTGGAGGGTTGTTAATTTGGTACTTATCTGATCCATATTCAGATTTTTATGAATAATAGTAATGGTTCAAAAAGGCAATTATTCATTAATTTATTTTTTTTTTCTAAAAATCTGAATCTATTGGCCTAATAAAAATAATTTAGGAGCTAAGTTTCGAAAAAATTGTAATTTATGGCTGTTGATTTAAATTTTTAATTTGGTTTGGTTTTATTTGGAATCATTTGAAATTATTTTGTTTTAAGGGATCTATCTCATTTAAATTTTTTTATCTAAATTTTGAGGATATTGAAAAAATTTTTTGTCAATTACTTCGATTTGAAAACCCCTGTTTATTTTCAATATTAATTATATTTCTCGATAAGGAATCCTTATATAGAAAAAAGGACAAAAAAATTATAGAGACTAGTCCCTTAAAAAGTTCTAAATAAATCAAACCTACTAAAAAGTTACAATTGAAAACCTAAAAATCAATTTTTTTTCAAAGTTTCTACCAATTTTTTTTGTCTTCCGCTCATCAATTTGGGATTCTTAAAGAAAAAATAAACTGTTATAAAAGGCATTTTTGAACCATTATTATTATACATAAAAATCTGAACATGGGTCAGATAAGTACCAAATTAACAACCCTCCACATCTGACCCAAATTAGTCTTTTTTTAAATCACAGGAATAGTAAACCTTATAGAGCTACTAAAACGAAAGCAAATCTTCAAGTAAATTTTAATAGCAATTTCAAAAAAATATAATCACCACTTCTTGAAATTGAAAAACATAGTAAAAATCTGATTACTCAAAAACAAAACTTACTTTTAATGCTATTTTTCAGAAATAAATTATTTCTTGTAAATTTTTAATTCATTCTTCTCATTTTTGAAAAGTTCAAAATTCTACATATTTCCAAATTAAACAAAAACAATTATTTCCTCTGCAAGAAGATTGAAAGCTTATTATTTTCGTATTATAAAAGGAAGTGTATCAAAATATACTTTAAAAATGAAACTACTAAGTTCTAAAAAAAACCCAGGATAAAAAATCCACTTAATTTCAAAAAAAAAAAAATACAATATTTATTTTACACTTTGAAAATTAGATTTTTGTTTATTCAAATAACAATTAAAATCATTTTTTTCTTTTTATTAAAGAAAAAAATACGAGAAAAAAAATTATATAATAAAATTCAAAATTCTCCCAAAATGATTTTTTAAAAACATGGAAAATTCAACTTATAATCAAAAGAAATAATCTTTAATTTGATTATTTACAATCAATAATTAATAACACAATCTAATTATTTTAGTAGATTATTTTATGGTGCAAAGATTAAATGTATAAATAGATTTTACAATTATTCTTTATAATTCTTTAAAGGTTTTCAAACAAATAAAACCAAAAAAAATAAATAAATCTAATAAAAAACAATACTAAATATCATTAAATAACTGATTTTAATACTAATACTAAGTTCTTTATACTCTAAAAATTTGAAAAGAATAATTTTCCCAGTCTTTTAAATTTCAAGAAATTTAATCAATTTTTGTAAAAAAAAGAAATGATCAATTTTTTTAGATCTTCAAGAATTATATATTTAATTTATTTTTGGTGTATTTTAAAAATAAGAGTAAATTTTCAATCTTATTTCTAAATGCAAATTTTCAGAAATAGTTAAGAGTGGAATTTCTTCAAAATAAGAAGGTTTTGGAAAATTTTTCCATTTCAGTTTTGATATAAAAATCTTAATCAAGAAAGTATATATACCTTTTTACTGAAATTTAATTGGAAAAATGAACTTTTTTTAAAAATTAAAACTCATATCTCAAAAGTTGATAAAGTGGTTTTATTATTATGTTTCGTTGCATCCCTGTGGAAAGAATCGATATATTATAGGGATAAATTTGAGTTTCCAATCTTTTGGGGGTGGGGAGTATAATTTTAATTAAATTGTAATACACAATACAAATACAAAAACTTAATTTTTATTAAAATTTTTCAAAACTTTTATTGAAAAATTAAAATATTTTTCTTTTGACTGATAAAAACTCCATAATCTTTTTTAATTTATTAAAATATTTTAGAAAAATTGAGTAAATAACACTTAAAAATCTTTTTGATCAACTTTATCATAGTATAATGAAGTCTTTTTCGTAAAATTATTATTTTTAAAGATAAACTGAAAAAAAAATAGTTGTAGATAATATTTGAACCGGTTTTTTCTGCTTGAATTGTAGTAATTATTCGAAAATCACAATGTGATTTCCAGAGTAACCATTATCTTGAAAAAATAAATTATAATAATTTATGTGAAAAATAATAAAAATTTATATTTTATTCCCAAATTTAAGTTTCCTCTTTTTTTCATTGTGGACAAATGTTGTTGTTTTTTTCGATTCCAGTAAAATTTAATCAAAATCATTGAAATTAGAAATGGGTCACTAAAAAATTAATATTTTTTCTCATTATTTAATTTTTTTTTTTTTAAATCTTAAACTTAAATTAAAAATATTTCACCAACAAAAATTTAGATACTGTTTTAATTTTTATATATTATTTAATAAATTTGTGAAGAAACATCAAATTAGAAGGGTTCAATAATTAGAAATTACTAATTATTTATAATTTACAATACCTTAAAACAATAAAAAAAAATAAATAAATTTTCAAAACTAATAAGATAATAATGTATTTAAAATTTGGAGAGCAGAACACAAAAAATAAGAAAATTGTGATTTTTTTGAAATTTCTGAACAATTATTGATCAATCAAAGATTAATGACTCCAACTTTTTTTATTTTTTGATCTTCTATTTTAAAAACTCAACTTTTAATAACATCAATTATTCAAAAAAAATCTTTACTGATTAAATTTAAGAGATTATCGAATTAAAAAAAAAAAAAAAATCAAAAATGAAAAAATAAATTGAGATCTTTTTCAAAAAAATAAAAAAATCAGTTTGAATCAAATTGTATTATTTTTGCGATTTTAAACGGTTTTAACTCGGTGAAAATTTTGTATTTTGGAGAATTTGCCAAAAAAATATTTCTTACTCTACTTCATTTTATCATAATCAAAAAAAAAATTGTTTATAATCAAAATAGTTTTGAATTTTGGTATTTGGGAAATTTATTTTTAGAGATAGAAAGAAAAAATGGAAATTTTTTGTTCTAGTAAATAACACAGTAAGTTCCATTTTTAAGGCACAAACTTTCAACGAAAATTAAAGCACAAAAAAAAATCTCAAATTAAGGCACAAAAATCAGAGTCTATCAAAATAGATTGTAAAATAAAAAATCGAAATTTTGTGCCTTAATTTGAGATTTTTTTTGCCTTAAATTACGTTGAATGTTTGTGCCTTAAATTTGAAACTGATTATAATAGTTTAAGAAAAAATTTTTAGAACATTTTTTATGTAACAAATTAAATTAAAAGATCTATACTTTGAATGATTTGGATTAACTATGTAGAAGTTTAAAATTAAAGTGGGTTATTATTGAGTATTAATTAATTTGTGTAGAAAAGGTTTTAATCTCTGTAAAAATCAATAAATCAATATGTAAAGATAGATTAAACGATCAATTAAAAAGGATACTCTTCTCTTATAAATAGCACAAGAATTTCAGAAAAAAATCACATTTTGGGGGAAATTAAAAGATTAGATCATCAACCTTAACACATTTATAAGTGTTAAAACGGTCTTTCTTAAATTTTTTCTCGGAAAGTATATTTATTGTTCAAAAATCAAATTATTTTCAAAAAATAATAAATAATGAATAGATTATATTTAAAAAACAGTATAAGTGTATCGGGAATACATTGATGTGAAAACTAGTTGTATAATTTAGAAATTTAAAAATAATAAACCTTTTACATATTTTAGACTGAAAATTATTGAGTTAATCTTGAAATATAAAAATTCAAAAAATTATTACTTTTTAAGGCTCTAAACTGACTTATCAATTCTTTAAAAGTTTTTATTTGGTACAAATCTTTAATTTTATATAATATAAACAGTATATCCTATAAATTTTTAGTATTTATTGGAATTACAGGTACAAAAAAAAAATTGAATTAAAGTTTAAATTTCTGATTCTATGGGTGCACACTGGGTTGGGTGTGACACAATCTCTTTTCGCAATTAGGATAAATAATGATCGTTTGATTCGAGCATTTGGAAATATCCTCTGACTGTCTAACTTATTTATAAGTGTATCCTGTTAAAAATGTTGAGGTAAAAAGTTTGAACTAAATTTAAGACACAAAAAAATCTCAAATTCAGGCACATTTTTTATTTGTTATTTTTTTCAAAATTTTTTACCAAAATTCGAAAAATGTTTTTTAATTTGTGATTTTTTTTGTGCCTTAAAATTTCGTTCAAACTTGTGCCTTAAAAGTAGAACTGGTTGTAATATTCTTAGAATAAAAATTTTTAAAAATCGGTAAAATGCAAATACTTGCTGAAATAAACATCTTTCTCTTATTTGTTGCAACAAAAAGAAGCTTTTCCAAACTAACTTTTTAAAGCACAAATCTTTTGGAAAAAAATAAGGTAAGTGATTTGTATTAAAAGGTTGACATATTGTATTAACCTGGAGAAATGAATTTAACAGAAACAATAATTGTAAAAAATAAAAATAATAAAAGAAAAAATAAAATATGAAACAGGATGCATAAAAAAATAAATATTTAATTAGTAATTTATTGATTTTAAAAAATATTATTTTGTAGAATAAAACAAAAAAAATATCACAATTTTATGAAAGCAATGTTTCATAAAAATAAAGATAAAACAATGTATGGTAAATGAAAAACAGCAATCTTTCAAAAAAATAAAAAAAAAGAATAACACAAAAAAAATCGTAAAAAGAAAAAATAATAAATTAGAATAAATGCTATGGAGAGTAATTAAACAAAATGCTCAATGTTACAATTTAATAAATGTGATTTTGATAGCCTAGTGCTGTTAAAGCACTGATAGGTGTTATCATAAGTGTTGTCATAGAAGAATTTGTTGAAGGAAGTGTCTAGATCAGAGCCACCAATCCAAGAGGGCTCGGAAGGGAACAACATTTGGTAAAACAGTGTTTGGTGTTCACTGTTTTCATCACACTCCAAATGTTTTGTTTTCAATTCAAACTTTTCATTTGAGCTTGTTGAGTCTATTTTCATGCTTTGTTGTTGTGACTGTTGTAAAAAGAAACCCTTCTCTGTTTCTTTCTGTTCTTGAAGATGAAATACCCTCTTTTCCAATGGATCGCGGATTGTTTTCAGCGAGTTTGTTGCTGAAATATGATTGGGCTTGGTTTCTCGTTGTTGTGCTTGTTGGAATGAGTAAAAGTTAATAGTACTAAGATTCAGATTATTCTCTAATTGTTTTTTCTGCTTTTGTTGTTGTTCTTGTTGTTGTTCTTGTTGTTGTTGTCGAATCTCTGTTATTGGTTTTATGCTTGGGCCTTGCCTTTTGCTTTGTCTTTGGGTTTGTGTGTTTTTGACCTTGCTGATTGGTACAAGCTTTGTTCGATCAGAATTTGGTTTTGGTTTTTTTTGAGTTACAATCCTTAGTGATCGTTGCCTTTTCCTTGGATTTCTTTTTTTTTTGATCCTTGCCTTTTCTTGTTGCTTAGATGTGAAAATCATCCAGTCTCGTGAATACTCCCTACTGTTTTCCAACAAATACGTCCGCTCTAAAAAGGCAGTTAGTCCCCTTTCAATCGTCTTCTTCTTCCTATTCGTCAAATCGGCTAGTAACTCAATGCAGGTCCTCCTGATGCGTACCTCAGAAGGAATGTCGTTACTTTCGCAAAGTGTCGTTTTAAATAAGCCAATATACCTCGAACTTAAATGGTGCACCTTCAGACCGAGAATCGATGTTTTGTCCAGCTTCATCAATTTAAGTAGCCTTTTTCGATAGCTCCTTTCGTTTTTGAGCTTGGAGTGAAGCGATTTAAGTGTCTTTTCTTTTGTTTTGGTAATTTCCATTTGGGTTTCGTTTTTTGTTTTTTGTTTTTTTTATGAAACAAAAAAAGAAAAGAAAAAAAAAGAGAAACAAAGCTAAACAAATACAAATAAATTGAAAAAATTATGAATGAAAAAAGTAAACTTGTCAAAATTAGGCAATCACTTTTTTTTCATCAAGTAAACAGTACTGTTGGGAATTATTTTTTCATCCATTTTTTAATAAACAATTTTTTTTTTTTTTTTCTCTTTTTTTATTTAAGAGATTTTTCACAAACGATTAAGAAAGTTGAGCTATTTGCTTTGGTTTGTTTGTTCTTATTTTCTTTTTCTCAAAAAATTTTTTTTTCTAATTTTGTTTTGACAAAAAGAATTTTTTTATCTAAACTTTGTATCTTAAAGTCAACTTTGGTACAAAAATTGATTTTTTTGTTTGTTCGTATTTTATAGAAAAATTTGTGATTAAAAATTTTTTGATTTGTAATCAAGCTTTTTATTGAGTAAAAACTGGAAACGGCATTTATTGGTTGATTACTTTTTCTTTTATTACCTCAATAATTTTGGAAAAAAAAATTTTTCATCAGAAAAAAAATATTTTTTCCAAAAATTCAAAGTCTATTTTTTATTATCCAAAACCTTAGACGGATAAGTTGTATTTTTTGTCGAGAAATTGAAGTAATAGTGGAAACAAAGATAGAGTTAAAAGATAAGATTGGTTAAGTCGACTCTTATTAAAAAAATCGTTTTACAATCTTGACAATTTTGAAAATCCTTTAACATTTTGCATTTGTAAAAAAAAGTGAAAACAAAATGAAAAGGAGAAACCAATTACTCTTACTCTTTGATCGAATTTTCTCTTTTTGAATTTCACAAAGTTGGAAAAGTAATTATCAGAAAAAGGAAAAAAATAAAATAAAAAAACAAGAGGAACTCATAGGAATTTTTTCATGAAGGCTGTTCAAAAATTTTGACTTTTTTGTTTATTAAATTAATTTTGTTTTTTCATCAACATTTTATTTTGATCCCATTTTTAGTTTTCTTTTTCTTGTTTTTTGATCAATATTTTTTTTTTTCCATAACAAGTAAATATCCAATAAACTCTGGGGTACTTAAAAATCATATCTATCTCACAACACCCCAAGAGCCATTCAAATAAATCTTCATACGCCTTCGGGTGATTGGAATTCGAAGTTAATAGTTATTTTAATTGCACATGTTAGCATAAACAAATATTAATTTTTAGATTATTGAAAATTTTTTACAATAAAGAAGGCTATTAATTTTATGAAAGTTCAAAAGATCTTTTATGAACAACAGAGTATTTGTTGACTTAAAAGAATGATGCGCGAAGATATCTCGTGAAAAATTACAATTTGGTTTTTTTTTTTTTTTAAAGATTTAAATTGAATGAAAATATTTTTTTAATAGTTTTTATCTTTATCATTTTCTCACCATTTTTTAAAGTAGCATGTGAAAATATATCTCGAATTTATTTTCTTTCCTTTTAAATGTTTCGAAATTAGGTTCTTAATTGTGGAATTTTTTTTTTTTACTGTTGTAATAATACTTGGTGCATAAAAGTTTAATCCATGTTTCAAAATAAAAAGCGTGTTTTTTTGTTATAGAAGGACCGGGCACCAACTGATCAAAGAAACCAACAATAAAACCAAAGTAAATACGGTAATGCTTTCTTAAAGTTTTATTATTTGTAAAATGAAATTCTAAAAATAAAGGAATAAATTGGAAATTCAAACTCCAAAAATAGAGATAATTTTTATCTTCATTTCAGCAGATAACAAAAACAAAAAATTAAAAAAAAATAGAGATAAATTCCAAATACTTAATTTATTATTAATTTAAAATATCAAGGAGTTGACATTGAAAATTGATTTGAACTTAGATATACTATTATGCAACGAATGGGGTGTTGGTTTGGTACAAGAAGAAAACAAACTACAGCCTATATTTGGAAACATGGATTATAGTTGTATGGGAACAAATTATTTTGACCTCTGTACAATAAATTTTTTTATAGATGGATGACCTTAAAATTAATGATAAGTCTCGTTTTTTAGTATATTTATTATTTTTTGAAGAAAAGATTCACTTTTCCATTCCACCAAAAGGTAGGTGTGGAATGAAAAATTTACTTTTTAAATTGTGGTATTTATATGATTATTTTTTTGTGGAGAAGAAAAACCCCAATTCTAAGAATATTTAAAACTACCTTACCTAATGATTTTATAATATTTTTGTTATGGTTTTTTTCTTAATGTTCTTTACTTTTGGTTTTCTTTCTTACCGGTTTAAATTTAATTCTTTTTTGTTTTATTGTTTTTTTGAAAGTATTTTTCTGTTTATTGTTTAAAAGAATTCACAAGAGTAAATATGAGTGCTTTAAAAAATAGAGTTTTTCCATTTGTACAGTTATATGGTTAGATTTTTTTTTTTTTTTTTTCAAGTCAAAAAATCGAGATTCAATCTTACATGAAACAGATCTGAACGTTAAATCTATTTGTTTATTAAAGGCATAATATATCTTTTGAAGTAATAAGAAAAGAAAAAGATCATTTCAAATAACAAAAAAGTATATATAAACCCCAATTCAAAATTTTTAACACACCAAAATTCCATCTGTGAAAATAAAAACTTTATTAATCAATTCAAGAAGAAATACCAAATTAGAACCATTTGCCAATTGAAATATTAACACTTGTTTATAAATTACAATTCTCACAAAACAAAAAATAAATAATTATCAATACTAATAAATTATCGGTAAGTGAAAAATTTTAAAGAGAGCCAAACAAAAAAATATATTTTTAAATTTGTTGAAATTCTATTAGGAATATTGATCGATCGAATGGTTAGATACTATCAATTAATTTTATTTAAGTTCTTTTATTTGGAACAACTCCCTACTTTAACCTAATATTTATTGTTGAACAATTTTTTTGATAGAACAAAACAAGTTAAGTAATTCAAAAAAAGAAATAAAAATAAAAAACTAAAAGATGAAAAAATGATTTTCATATTTTCTAAAATCAAAATTATCTCAAATCTGAATGAAATTGTATTGTTTTGATTGTTTGGAACATTATAAATTTGTGAAAAATTTGAATTTTGGTTTCGGTTGTTCTAATTTAAACTTTGATTCCCACTTTTTTAAATATTAACGTTCACTTTTTGAAAAAAAAAATCTTATTTAATCAATATTTGAAGAAATATTGAATAACAACCACCTGCTAATTAAAATGTTAACAATTATCTATAATTTACAATAATCATATAATAAAAAATAAATAATTATCAATACTAAAATTAAAATGTTTTATTTTCAAATTTTTGGAGACAGGATTTATTGCTAAGAATTAAATGTTAAAAAAACAATTGATTTGTTAAAGAGAGAATTTTGAAGCAGTTAAAATTCAATCTCCCAGTTAAAATAGTGTCTTGAAACAGTCATTGGAAGAATTTGAAACTCAATTTATTTTTCTAAAAATAAATCGAATTATCTTAAAAAAAAATACAATAAGAAAAAAGTGAAGACATAAAAAAAATAATAAAGAATTGATAAATTAATAATAAGAGAAAACTGAAAGTTATTGAAGTCAAGTGAATTTATACATTTGAGTTTGCTTGGGATTATCTGGATGGGGCTCTTTATCCTTAAATATCTTATTCATCCATATTGGTCAAAAAAATATTTTATAGTTATTTCATAAGTTTTCTTTTATCTGGCTTTTCCCCAGTAATATTCTATATCTACTTCAGTAATGTTATTAAAGTCAAAAAAAATTTTTTTTTATAGACATTTTTTCATTATATTTGAGTTTTTTTATGTTTCTTAAACCCCATATGTAATAGTTTATATCATCAATTTTTCTTATACAATATGGACATATTTTGGATTTTAGTACTCCCTGTGTGTATATGTATCTATTCAGACTTTCTAGTGGGGCTTTGAGTTTGAATGATTTTGTTGATGTTTTCACATTTTGGTATGAAAAATTTTGGAGAGATCTCAGCAAATATATATATTCATAAAATTGTAAAAAATCTATATTCAAATATTGACCAATCATGGGTTAATACCATCAACTATTTTTTTATTTTTTTTGAATTTTTATTTTTTAAATGAATGAAACTTTGGCTTAATAGTAATCAAATCTGAGATTTTTTTTTTGAGAAAACAGAATACATCATTCAAAAAAAGAAATGAAAAAATTAAGGAAAAAATAAAAAAATAATTCTATTATTTTGTTAAAATCAAAATTATTTCAAATTTGAATGTAATTGTATTTTTGTAGCTAGTTTTGCTGTTGTTATTGGTGTGAAGTTGAGAAAATAACCATTATAAGTTTCTTGATATAGTGATATTTATAGAATCCAGAATAATCAATATTTTACATGTTGTCGAAACAATGAGTCAAATTGTGTGAGTTATTGTTTGTTGAAAAAAAATGGATCTTCAATTAAAAAAAAATAAAAAAAATTAGAACAAAATATTGAAACAATTCTATTTAAATTATTTTTTTTTCATTTTTTGAGATATTTAAATCTCGACAAATTTTTAAATTCAGATAAAATCATTACAAGTAATTATTTTCAACTAAAAAAAATAACTTTATCTAAATTACGGCATTTTTATAAAGCTATTTTGTTCACTATAAGCTAAATTTCAAAAATAGGGGACAGATTTTCCATCAGAAAAAAATTTTTTTAATAGCTTTTTTTTTTCGAATAATAAAGTATTTTACTAAAGTTTTTAGAGATAATAACCAAATATAGATTAATAAATAAAAATATATTGTAATCACTTTATTTTTTGAAAGGAAAATTAAAAAAGATAACAATATTAAAAAAAAAGTTTGCCCCTAATTTTGAAATTTGGTTTATATAAACTCTCAAAATAAATAAAACTAGCCAATAACACCTCCTTTTGTTTTCTCTTTTTTTAACAAAAAAATATAACTTGTTAATTAAAAAGTAGAGAAAATTTACATTTCTTCTGCCCATTTACCTCTACTTGTTTTTATGTTTTAAGACATTAACCAATAACTCAACTATTTAATTCTCAAAAAAAAAAAAAAAAAAGACAAAAAAACAATAATACTCATAATGGTTTGAGTATTATCTAACAAAGATCTTTTTTATGTAATAACTAATGTATATATTCCTTGTAAAATATTTCTTTTTTATAAATTTTTTTAGCTTATTTTTCACAAAAAAAAAAAATTTTTTTATATTTAGCATCAAATATTTGATTATCGGTTTAGTTTTTTAATCTTCTTCTTTTTTTATACTTTTAGGTTCCCGCTCTCTTCATTTTTATTTTTATTATTGGAATTTGTATATTGTATATATTTCAAGTATATTAACTCGGATCAATTCATATGTTCTTGACCACCAATTAAGAGTTCACTCTGTATATAAATATCAGTTTAGATAAAATAATACCCAAACTTTTTTCATTGACCAGAAAGTAGGATTTAAAGGATCTTACTACATTATTTACAACAAATAATAAAAATTTGAAATTTTTTGGGGAATTCAATTACTTATTGTCTTTACTCTCCTGATTGTTACATTGTGTGTATTTTATGTTATGTAATGATTGTTTGAATTTGCAAAATATGTTGAATGTGTAGTTTTTATTGCAATTTCTCCATAATTATATCTTAATTTGAATTGATATTGAACTTTTTTGACATCTGTTTTATAAAAAGGTCAGATTTTTGTGAAATTAGTAAAATATAAATTTATTTAATAAATTTCTTTTAAAGAGATTTAAAAGTTAGAATTTTAATAATTGAAAATTATTTTTATTTTCGGAATGGTTTGAACAATAAAAAAAGCACATCTTTGGAAAATAACATTTCGTTTCTGGTCCTTTCAAAATTAATAATATAAACCTTTCTCCACATCAATTTTGTAGTAAGTTATATTAAAAGTTTATTTTATAAAAGAGTTGTACTTTCTTTTCAGGTAATGTAGAATTCAGGATAAGGGTGTAAATATACTTTGGAAGGGGGCAGAGTTGATCTTTTAGAATGAGTATATATAAATATTATTTCATTTTATCTTCAAAAGTTCAAAAATCAATAAAATTTTTTTAACCAATAATGTTTTTAATGAAAATTCCAAAAAATCAAAAAATTTTCCATTTTTTTTGTTATTTCTTGAATATATAACCAATTAACTGGTTATTTTGGTTAATAGATATTATTTATATTGTTTCTATATATAAAATTTGACAGATCTTATTTATTGACTTTTCTTTTTTTCAATATTTAAGTTTAATTAGTATTATTATTTAAGAAGTGTAAATTATACTCTAAATGCCCCTCTTACTTAAATTTGCTCAAAAGGAATTTACTCATAAAATCATAAATTTCCCAATTGTTCAATGTAAACCCAATTTTGTTACACTTTAAAATTAAAAATAAAAAATTGAAAAGAGAAAGGAAAAAAAAAAAAAAAAGAAATTTAAAATGGATATATCAAGAAGCAATTGGTAAAAAAAAAAAAACAAAAAAAATTTATCTTTAATTAAGAACACCCAAAATCATAAAGGACAATATCTCCGGTTAATTTAATTTAATTAGATAATTGATCACGAACATTCATTTGGGGATACTTGTTTAATGATTGTAATTTGTAATTTCTTTTTGATCTGATTTGTTATTAACCTTTGGTATTTTTATTACATTTTCATTTTTGTATTTATTTTCAAGCTGTCCCTAAATTTATTTTCCAAGTATATCAGTATTAGCAAATACCCACGCAACATTTTTCCTTTTACAGCTTTTCTTATCAATATAAAGAAGATACAACCGGGGGAAAAAATGTTCTAAAAATAAAAAATTCACTATATACAAACACATTTAATCTTTGAAATTCAGAATTACATCCAGCAAAACTTTTAATGGACAAAATTTATATGAAAACAAGGTAATGATAAAAAATAACAAATTAACTTTCAAAATTCAGATTCTCAAAAAACTAATGAGTAAAAACACAAATTCTTAAAAAATGTTCTTAATTTGAAATTTTTTTATACCTTAACTTATGTTCAACAATTGTCTTTTAAAAGTGACACTTGTTGTTTGTAATAATTATTCTCAGAAACGAAAACTTGTAACTTTCAAGTCTTTACATAATTCCAGCCATAGATCAAAAAAAAAAAAACGTAACTTTAACTCTAAAATAATTAATTTCATTCTTTATTAATAAAAAGAATTAAATTTCTAAAATAGTATATAAATTAAAATAAATTAAACAAGAAAGCATATAATATTGTCAGAAATTAGTTGAATGCATTGGATTTTTCATATAATCTTCTACATTTTTCATCTATCTGTTTCAAATACCAAGAGTTGCCCCACATATGTTTCTTTTTCCATTCCGGGTTGTAAGGGAGTTGCTTTAATTTATCATTCTCCCTATTTTTCAAAATCTCTGTATACATTTCAGGGTTTATTTTGGTTCTACTTTCTAACCTTTCAGGGATTTTTGAACAAGCCTTGATTATTTTTGTAGGGCACTTTCTTACTTTCAATAAGAACATTGAAGAAGCAATACCAGATCCATAGGAAAACATTAAAATATTCTTACCTGTAATTTTTTCTTTTTGATCAAGGATAAGAGAGATCAACGCGCCGTATAGAGCACCTGTATACAGGTTGCCACACTGGGCACAAACGTAATTCGATTTTTCGATCTTCTCTTTATATGTTTGGTTGGACACTTTCCTGAAAGAGGTTTCAACTGAACGATCCGTTCTGGTTTGTGATTTGGGTTTCTTACGTAATTCCTCTTGGATCCCCTCGAGGCTGAGATTGCTGTCATACCAGTCGAGGTAATTTAGTCGTGCCCACGACTTGACTACCATTTTATTAAATGGGGAATGGAATAAGACATGATCGGCCCTATTCAGATCAAATTTGTAATCCTTGTTTTTGTTTTTGCTCTTGCTCTTGTTCTCTTTCTCATTTTGGTTATCATTTTCGTTCTCGTTCTGGTTCTGGTTCTCGTTCCCATTTTCGTTCTCCTTTTTGTTCTTACTTTTCTTTGTCAGACGCTCCTTTTTTTTATTCCTATTGACATTTGTATATTTTTTTCTGAATGTGTCATAACAATTGTCTATCGCCTCAAGGTAGCACCCGATTGAGAGCCTTCCATCAACAATAGGGAAACTTGAACTCATTTTGGGTTTGTAAAAGTCCCAGTCATGAGAGAAAAAACTTGACAAATAGCCGTGGCCCTTTTCAAAGACAATTGGCGCGTCTGGTCCAATGAGCATGGCAATCGCACCGCACCCGCCCGTTGGCCTGGCTGGGCCCTTTTCATATATGGCGATATCAGAAGATACAACAATTGCATACCCGCCATCATAAAAGGGTGAGTGGAACCAATTAATACAATTTAAAAGGGCAGCAGTGGCACCATAGCAAGCATTGACGTTATCCACACCAAGCACATCATTGTTCCCAGACTTTTCAAAAAACTTCATCAAATGGGTCTTGATCGATTTTGATTTGTCAACAGAAGACTCCGTGCCCACTTCTAGCCTCCCCACGGAATTTAAATCAATGTTGCTTCTCGTGACTAAACGATCAAAGGCATTTAAAGCAAGCGACACAGTGTCCTCATTCTCTAAAGGGAAGGACATGTTTGTCTGTAAAAGCCCAATGGTATATTTACCTTTCGAAACGTTGTCATACTCTTCAAGTTCAGATTGGCTTACATACACCTTGGGGAAATATAATTCAATGTCTATTATTCCAAAATCCATTTGGTTATTTGTGTTTCAATTTCTTTTTTTTTTTTTTAATTATTTCAAAACTTTTCTAAAGGAAAGGAAAGAAAATGATTTCAAATTCTGTTTATTTTCATTAACATTAAGATTTGCGAAGTTTCAATTTGTTAAGACTTGAATTCAAATAGAAACAATTTTTCGTTTTTTTTTTATTTGTTATTGTCTTTTTTTTCAAAAATTTCACTTATTCCACAAATCCTCTCAAATTGAAATTGGATCTGTAGTGTGTTTCTCCAAGAGATTTTTAAAATACAAGTGGTATGGAAAATTAAAATGAAATACAACAAGATATTTCAATTAATTATTTTTTTTAATAACTTGTGAATTTTTACACGTGTTTTTCAAAAAATTCAATAGAACAACAACTAAACCACTCTTTTTTTTTTTTTTTTTTGATCAACAGTTATTTAGTCTGTTAAGAATTTCAAACTTTAAAAAAAAACTTGTTTCATAATTTTAAGGACTACGTTTGCAATTTACCAATTTGCCTCAACACAATTTGATCCAGTCTTATTAAAAACCGAAAAGTTGAAGATATGGAAATTTTCTCCTATTTGGATCAAAAAATCATTTTTGTTCATTTTTTTATCTGAAAAATGAAAAAGAAATTTTGAGATTCACGAATTAGAATACCTTGATAAGGATCATAAAAATGAAAAAGAAAAAGAAAAAGAATCACATTTTTTTACAATTAAAAATACTTCCAATAAAGAACAAACAACTTTAAAGCTAAATGATTATATTATCAATGATTTTAAATCATTGAGTAACTTTGAATAGTTACATTGTCTTTACAAACCCTGCAACAGTTCCAATCATACTGTGAAAATTTAAAAGACTTGAAATTGGTTTTCTATTATAAAATTGTGTTTTTTTGAAATATTATTTCAATTTTAATTTCAATACTAAGATAAAAAATTTTTAACATCTCTTACTTCAAAGTAGTTATTTTTTTTGTAAAAACCAAAACAAAAATTAAATTTTCTCAATAAAAGAAATCTCAGAAACTTACAATTATTTTTCGATCTTTGTTTTTAAATTGTAAAAACCAGAGATTTTAACAATTTTGGAAATTGAAGATTCACATTTATGTTAGTATTTTAATTAATTTGTTTGTTACTTTCCAAAAACAAAAAATGGATAACTTATTGTAAATCTTATATTATAAATTTTATAGTTTATGATGAATTTGAATAACCCTATTACGGTTTGTTGTGCAAAATAAAAATTCAGAATTGAAAATCAATTTTAAGGCATGCTAAATTTTCACGATAAGGGTGGGACGACTGTATTAATTATTACAAATGCATTTAGGTTTAGTCTTTTTTTTTTTTTTTTTGGTTCTTTTTGTTTTTTCTTGAATTAAATCGTTTAGTCGTAGCTAAGGGGGGGGGGGGGGTATCTCATCGAATTTTTTGTGGAACAAGTGATCCATGCCAAAAGTACTGAACATTTTTAATGTGCTTTTTTGATAGAATTTTTTTTATTTGGATCATTTCTCTCAAAACTCGATTTTTTGATTCAAAGAAAATTGGGTTGAGGTTGTGAGTCATGGGAAAGGTTGTGGAATTTTCATATTGAAGGATGATTGGGAGAAAATTAAGTTGGGGAAAATTAATCAGTTTTTGTTTTGAAAAAATAAATTTCAGTTTAGTTGAGAAAAAATGATCTTTCTATTTTGTGAAAGGGGGATTTTAGTGGATTTAATGCAATACCAGATTTAATTATCATTGCAATTATTCAAAAAAATCTTTTTTGTGAAATAACAGACTTTTTCATCCAAAATTTTCATTTTATCATTTATCGAAATTTTAGGTGATAATGACAAACATTCTCATCTTAACTCAGAATCCAAAAATAAATACAAGAAACTCTCAAACAAGGTCACTATTTAGGCTAATTTCCCCTAAAAAGACCTTTTATCAAATGGCTGTTTTTTCGTAGCCTTCTTTCACATTTCGAGATATCACAGAAAAGAGGAGTGAAAAAATTATGTTAAAAATGTTATTTTTTACTTCTTAGATCTCGCCGAAGAAATTCTATTATTTTCCAATTAAAAAATGAAAATCTTTTTTACAAATTCCAAAATATTTTTCTGTTTATATGTTGAAAGAGAATCAAAAGATCTTTACAACATCCTTTAGAAATGATTTTTTAGAGAATAATTAAACTTCCATTAGTTAACTCTATAACAAAATTATTCATATGCTAATTTGAAGTAGCGAAATAATGAATATTCATTTTGGAAATTGAAATAAATATTTTCATTTATTAATGGGAAAATAACAGTAAATAAGAACTTTGCCAACCATCTCAATCCTCTTTTTTCACACATTTTACTAATTTTCATTGCAAATATAATTCTTAAAAACTCACTTATTATGATTGTTTAGACAACTAATTAAGAAATAATACAAATTGAAAGAGTTATTTAATACAAATTTAGCTTGTAAAAATATTTCCCCAAATAATCTCCAACTAACTAAATATACTTTACAATTTTCGATTATTTACTTTATTAAAAGGAATTGAGTTTTAATTTTAATCGAGCTAAAGGGAATAGTAACTCTTATTTATTTTTTTTTTCCCAAAGGTAATAGAGTAATTATTTACATAAGGATACAATCAAACCGAAATGCAACTTCACTTATCAACTTTAGAGAAATGAATAATCATTTTTAAAAGATTTCCTTTTTCCAAAGAAATTTTGAGTAAAAAGATCTGATTCCTTTTTTGTTGGGTATTTGGGATCAAATTAGAAAAATAATAATTTGCCAAAAAAATTTAATTTTGAAGAAATATCCCTTTTAGTAATTTCTAGGGGTCTTTATGGACAATTAACGTTGTGTATTTAATCTTATTTTAAAAATACCATAAAAATAAATCAAATATGGTTTTCTTGAAGATTTAAAAAATTTGAATATTTATTTTATTCAGAAATATTTTTTAAATTTCAAGAAATTTAAAAGACTTGCCAATATCCTTTTTCAAATATCAAGAGTACAAATAAGGAACTGTTTGTATTAAAATCAGTTATTTGATAATCTCTATTATTTTTTTTTTTAATTAGAAATATATATTTGAATTGTTTTATTTGTTGGAAAATCTTTAAAAAAATGAGAAATAATTGTAAAGTCTATTTGATACATTATATCATTGGGCAGTTAATGACTCACTGAAATAATTACGAGTGGGTTATTAATTATTGATTATAAATAATCAAATTAAAAAGTATTACTATGTATTATAAGTTGGATTTTCCAGGTTTTAAAAAGGTATTTCAGGGGAATTTTTAATTTGATTGTTTGATTCTTTTTCTCAGATTTTTTCATTCAGTCTCGAGAAAAAATAGTTTTAGTCTGTTCTTTGAATCAATAAATTTTATTTTTTACAAGTTTAAAATAATTATTTTTTTTTTTTTGAGATTAAGTAGATCGTTTAAACTTAGTTATTTTAGAACTTAGTGGTTTCATGTTTAAAATGTATTTTTGTACACTTACTTTACAAGCAATAAGATTTCATTCTTTCTTTCAAATAAAATAATTTATTTTTAAATAATTCAGAAATATATTGGATTTTGAACTTTTCAAAAATGAGAAAAATAAACTATTTTTCATAAATTTTGACTCACTTTATAATGTTAATGGGGGTTGTTTTGAGGGTTTATTGCAGTATTCTTTACAAAAAATATTTTCAAATTTTTGGATCAGAATCATTTTTTCTAATTTTGCAAATTTTAGTTTTGCTTTTTCAAATTTTTGTTTTTCTTTTGTTTTTCTTTTTTTTTTTTCTTTTTGTTTTTCTTTTTTTTTTTTTTTGTAAAAGATCATGTGTAAAAAAAAAAGAGATCTTCGAAAAGAAAAATAATCACTAAGAAAATTTCGACTATGTAATGTGAAAATGGATTTAATTATTCATAAAAAATCTTGTTGTTCAACTTTTTTTCAGTGAAAGTTCAGTAATAAAAAATCCGTAATGCTCATTTCAAAAATTGTGACTCACCTTTTTTTTAGTTTTTGGTTTTATTTTTTTTTAATTTTTAATATATCAGGCTTTTCTATTTTTAAAATGACTTAAAAGTTAATCACAAATCATATTTAGTTACTAATTGTTCTTGAATACTAAAGGATAATTTTTTTTTTTCAATTTATTATTTCAGGTGAGTCACAATTTTTGAAAAAGAGTTTAGATCAGACTTTTAAAAAAAATAATTCATTTCTGAAAATTGTATTAAAAGTAAGTTCTGTCTTTGTAGTTATCCGATTTCAACTTTATTTTTCAATTTCAAGATACCGTATAAAATTTTTTTTAATTTGTTAGTAAAATTTACTTGAAGATTTTTTTTAGTTTACTAGTCCCTTAAAATCAAAATAATCTGAAAGATATTGCTAAAATAAAAAAACTTTCAAATAAGAAATCGTACACTTTATGACTACCTTAAGAATTGAAGACTTTCTGAGTTTTTTATTAAACGGATTTTTTTGAAAAAATGAAAATAAAAAATCATTTAAAAAATAAAATTGAAATTAAAAATCATGAGTGTGATTTATTTTTATGTGAGAACTTTGTTCCCAAATGGTTTTAAATTTGATTGGTTTCGTTTTAGGAAAAGAGAAAAATTAAATTTGAAGCATTTGGTGTTTGTAGGTGTGTCTATTTTGAAAAGAACAATTGTAGCAAGCTTATTAAAATAATCCTTTTGTGGACGATTTTTGCCAGTCTTGTCCTGGTGCATACCAGTAGATTGTGTTGTCTTTAAGTGTAACTACGTATCTGGTTCCGTCTTGTTTTGAAAAGGCTCGGAAGTGTCTAATTTTAAAGTTTTCTGGTAATCCTGCTGTGCTTGTTTGTTTCCACCCTTGTCCTGGTGCATACCAGTAGATCGTGTTGTCTTTAAGTACGCAAACATATCTTGTTTCACCGTTTGGTTTTGAAAAGGCTTGGAATTGCTTAATTTTATAATTTTCTGGTAATCCTTTGGTGCTTGATTTTTGCCAGGCTTGTCCTGGTGCATACCAGTAGATTGTGTTGTCTTCCTTAACGGCAACATACCTTGTGGTGAAATCAGTTCGTTTTAAAAAGGTACAGAAAAATTTAACTTTGGACATAATTAAAGAAAAGAAATAAAATGATTTTCAGAATCTTAATTTTATTTAAAAGTGATTTAATCAAGAAGAAAAAGCTAAAAGTATCCTTCAGTGCGTTTTTTTTTTGCTTTTATCAACCAAATCATTCTTTAAAATAAGATTTCCGCAAAAGTTTGCTCAGTAATTGATTGAGGAATAATCAGTTTTTTTTTGGTTTTGGTGAGAAATGGGGATGGTTTTATGAGAAAAAAAATGGCAGATTTTTTTTATTTCTTTATCAAAAAACTGATTCAACAGACTTAAATCTGTAAGGAATTTCAAAAACTTTTTATTTTTTTAACAATCCAATTAAAAAAAATGTTAGAATATGGAATCGTTCTTTTTGAAAATTTTCTCTTTGTGTTTTCCTTCGAAATGAATACATTTTTACTATTAAAAAATCCTTTTTTAAAAATTTTACTGTTATTTGAATAAAAAAGGGGAAAAAAATTAACTGGTTTTTCATCATTTTTCCGAATAAATTTTTAAAGAATTAAACTGTTATTTAAAAACTCTTTTTATTTCTCTATTTCAAAAAAGAAAATTGTAAATGAAAATGAATTGGAATTTTTTCTCAGTTTTGATTCAAAACAAATTGAAAAAAATTTCTCAAGAAGTTCTACAGTTGTTTCAATAACCTATGTTTACTTAACTAAAATTTTTTTTCAAACTTTTACTGTGGTTTTTTCAAAAATGTGTTTATTAATGTGTTGTTTTCCAACTTTTTTTCAATTGTTTTCTTTTTTTATCAGTTATTGGAAGGAAAAAAAATCAAGAGTGTGTTTATTTTTAAAAAGGAAGTTTATCTTTGAAAATAGTATTGTCATTCTAGAAAAAATAAAGGAAATTTTTTTTCAAAGTTTTTTTACGAATATTTTTTTTTAATTGATTGAAAAATTAAAAGATCTTGATATAATCAATGAAATCTTATCTATTTAGAGATTTAATTCGCTCTCATTATGAAAATTGTTGACAAAGAATTGATTTATAAATAATTTGGACATTGGGCTTGTTCTTGTCGAATTTTATTCCGATAAAATATATCTGCTAATTGAATTTTTGATTCATATGAAATATTTCTTCACTGAGCATTCTTATCTCATCCAATAAAGTTAAAAAAAAGAGCGAAATAAAACCAGCCAGTCAATTACAAGATATGGTTTGAAGACAATTGGCTCAAAGGAAAAAAGAAAAATGAAATTAAATTTTTTTCTTTTCAATTTCAAAAAAAAACTTTGAAAAATTGATATCTCATTTTGTTAATATGCAGAGATACCAGGTAAAAAAGTTTTTAGAAAACTCTTTTTATCCTTTTTTTTGTCTTTTTTTCTGTTTATTCAAATTGAAAGATTTGGTTGTTGTGGATTTTGGTGTTGTTTTGTTTAAATTTGATGAATTAGATCTCTTTTATGAGGAAATTGGCCATGAAGGTGGTAGAAAAAACACTTTGATGATATGATCTATTGTAAATATTCTTTGATTTAGAAGTATTGCTATCTGAACTGTATTTTTTTATTCAATATCAAATAAAAACCATAAAATAGAGCTATTGAAAAATTGAAAACATTTATGAAAAAAACAAATAATAGTTATTTCAAAAAACAATAGATATGATTAGTAAAAACACAAAAAAGGATAAGGACATTGGTTATTAGACAAACTGTTCGGAAATATGCTCAAAAAAATTATTAAATTTTTTTTCAGAAATTTGATGTTTTTTTCAGGTATTTCTTTTATGAACATCAACTGTAAACCAAATTTCATTATTTCTCTCATTTCTAAATAACACTATTGTGTCGATTATTTGTAAAAAAAGGATTTTTCATTTTTTTTTTTTTGTTTACTTTCGAGTGAAATTGTGTTTATATCTTAGCCCATTAGTGTATCAAATAATAATTATATACCTTATTTTTAAGAACATATAATTGGAATGTTGTAATACACAAATCACAATTCCGAAGAAATAATAATGAATCACAAAAATATATAAAACTAAACCCCATTTTAAGCAAAGTCCCAGCTAAAAATGAAAAAATCACTATATTTTTAAGAATCAACTCAAAGAAAGATTGTTTAGAAATGCAAGAAATAATAAAATTTGTATTAGAGTCGATAATCACAAAAGAAAAGCCGAAAAAAATCATAAATTTCAAAAAAATAAAATGTTAAAAACATTTTTGGGCCACTTTCATTGGAATATCTCGTTCAAATTCTCAATTTATTGACGTAATTAATTTTGTTGACAATAAGATTTTATACACCAAGATTTTTTAATTGTAAATATATGAATTTTAAAAGAACATACACAACCTAACTTTTCTTAATGTTAATTTATAATTTCAAAAAAACTTTTTTTTCAAATTTAATTTTTAAAAAAAAAGAAAAAGAAAAGAAAGAAAAAAAAAAGCAAAATACAAAAAAAAAAATTTATAAAAAAATGATTTTGATCTAGAAATTGAAATTTCAGTTTGAGAAGAATAATGAAATAAAAAATAGAATATACTATCTTTCTTCAACAAAATCAAGACTCTTTGATGAAAAAGAGTTTATTATTTATTTTTATTTTAGAAGGAAATAAATATTCATAATTAATTATCGCTTCACTTACTTTAACCCCAAATAAGATACATGTCTTTGTTTTTTAACTTATTCTCTAGATTTTAATTAAAAAAAAATAATAAATTCATTTTGGAGAAAATATAAAAAGACACAAAAAAACATTTAAGGGAAAAAATATTTAAATTTCTTAAATGTTTATTTGATAAATCAAAATTTGATTATATTTCATTCTTTTCAAAATAAAATTTACAAAATATAATATCTAAATAAAATTTTATTATTTTATTTATTAATAAAACTATCCTTCAAAAAAAAAAAAAAGCAAAAAAATAACAAACCATTATAACACATTTACCTGATTAGAATTATTTTTTTGAAAAAAGAAATAAAAATCAATGAAAAAAATTGAACACATATATTTTAAAAAAATAAGGAATTTATCAAAATATTTTCAAAAATTTAAAATTTAACAAATATAAAATTTATCAAATTTCTTTCAGGGGTTAAATTAAATAAGAGTGATGACTTTTTTAAATTAAAACTTTTACAAAACAATAAATATTTTACAAAACATATAAATGAAATTTTTTTACAGTGCATTTATTCTAACACATTGTATATAAATACACACACAACTATTTATTTGTTTCCCTTGTTTCAATATATTAACTATAAAAAAAATATTTTTGAGAATAAGAGTTGCCACTTTATGAAAATTTTATTTTTTTCGACAAGTTTTAATTTCAAAAAACTAAAAACAATTACAAGTACTATTTTTAAAATTGGAAAGTTGTAGTCAAATTTAAACCTTTTAATTTGACTAGTGAAAGGCGTTTTATCCAAATAATAAAAATTGAATTGGACTCTAAAATTTAAAATTTAAAAATATTAATTGTTTTTTTTTTTTGTTTTAGATTGATTAGTTTTTTCAAATCAAAAAGTTTCTACTGAAATATCATACCACTTGATTTTATAATTTCATACTGTTCAAGGAAAACATTTTAATATTATAAAATACGGCCCAGAGTGAAATTTAAACAAGAAATAAGCGAATTTAACTTTTTTTTGTCACATTCTTCTCAAAAAGTTTGAAAATTTTTTGATCAAAAAATGATTAACATAGAATAATTATCCAAACACAAAATAGGAAATATTTTTAATGTTCCTAAGATAACTAATTGATCAAATTTTTTATTGTGTCTTACAATAGTTTATTTCAATTCACAGAGAATATGGAATTAAGAAAATTTTGAATTTTTTCAAAGAAAAAAATATTTTTCTTCTGATCTTTGATATATTAATTGATTTTAATTTTCAAATAAAAAGGAATAGAATAGTTTTAATATATTTATTAAAATCAATAATTAATTTATCAAAAAAATACAATTTTTGAGGATACCCAACCTATGAAAATAATAGTAAAATCTGGATATCAGAATTAAAATAAAAAGAAAAAATACAGTCAGTTCCACTTTTAAGGCACAAACTTTCATGGAAATTTAAGGCACAAAAAAATTTCAAATTAAGGTACTAAATTTGTATTTTTTTTTTACAATTTATTTTACTAGAATCTGATTGTTGTACCTTAATTTGAGATTTTTATTGTGCCTTAAATTTCGTTGAAAGTTTGCGCCTTAAAAGTGGAACTGACTGTATTTCTAGTATATTAAAAAATAATATTATTACTTATATTATTTCAAAATAAAGACTCATCTTAATTATCTCTTGTGGTTAATAAATTCATTTTTGAATTTTTAATAAAATTCCTAAATCACAATTTAGAAATTCGGACAAATAAAAGGAATTAACTCTAACCGTTAAATAATAATAATAAATATATAAAAAGAATTTTTAAAATAAAAAAGTTAAAAGAATGAATTTTCCATTGTATTAAAATATCGAAGTTTTCAAGTCATTAATCCCTTGAAATAATACCAGGTTTCAGCTATTCCTAAAAAACTTTTAATGAAAAAAAAAAAAAAAAAAAACTCTTTCATTCTATAAATTACTTGTAAAAAAAAAAACAGATCACAATATAAATAAATAGACAATTAATATTTTTTATTTTTATTCGCATTCTTATGCACAACTTTTTATCACTAGACACTTTATTGAAATCAGAAACTATTTTGAAATGGCGTTATATATTCATATTGAATTTAACATCTGTGAATAATATAAACCCCATCATATTCCTTAACCTACCGATTTGTTATTCTAGTTTTTCTTAATAATAAATAGAATAAAAGATCTATTCAAAAGGGCTGAATTCAAATCAATCTGAATTCATTAAAATCCAAAAATTAAAAAAACTCTCACATAAAGTAAAGAAATTAATTTAATGAAAATCTAAAAATAAATAAAAGCACAAAAGGAATTACTATTCTTAAACAAAAACACTACTTCATCAAAAGAAAACTTTCTTGGGGATTATCCAAAAAAAAATAAAAACTTTTTTGAATATGAAAAAAAATCCAAAATAAAGAATAAAAATAAAATGAAAAAAACATTTAAAAAACTATAATCTCCTTTATTTGACCACATTACCAATAAAAATATATGTTCCATAAATTTCAAAAAGAGATCTTATTATTATTATTTTTTCCAGCCAAATAAAAAATACTAATGTAAAAAATCATAGAAAAAAAAACGATATGATTTTTTTTTGGGATGAAAAAAAAAAAAAAAATAAAAAGTTAAAAAATGTGGAAAAAGCAACTTTTAATATTCTTCAAAAGCCTTATTTTTTTTCTTCCATTCTGATAAAAACTGCTCTCTTTCTTCACTTGAATTAAATATCAATTTAAAAGATGATGTATCACATTTCACTTTAATGACTTTCTGGTTCTGGAGCTTTTTAATTAATTTTAATTTGTCGATGGGAAAAGTTTTATATTCTGGAGAATTTTTAAAAATGACGTGTAATGATTCCAGATAGAATCTAGCAATGATTGACTTTTTAAGTTTTTTTTTTTCTTGTATAAATAATAAAAATCTAGTATTGCCGCGCCAGGCCTTTTTATTAAAATATTCAAAGAAACTATTAATTTGCTCGGTGCTTTCAAATTTTAAGGCATAGTTAATTTTATTTGTTAAAGTCAAAGTAGCTAGGAAATTTTTTTTTTTGGTTTGAATAAATTTTGAAACTGGGGAGAAGGGAATAAACATTTCTGGTTTTTTTTTGTCTTGCTTAATGAAGCATCCTTCGTTATTAAAACTAATTACCCCCGGGCTACCACCTTTACCTTTATTTTTCATAAATGTTAAACGGAAATTTTGAGGGGCTTCCTTTTTGATAAGATCTGTTTGCAGTAATTCTAAGAATTGATTTGATTCTGATCCAAATTTGTCTCTTTCGTTTTGAGAATCAAATCGAATTATTTGTGGATCGATGTTCGGGAACATTATTTTGGCGATTTTCAAATAAGTAGGGTGTAAAATGATTTTAATATTCTGGTTTAAATTTTGGCATATTGTTTTATTTTTCGTCTCAATTTTTATCTGCTTTGATGTTAGAATTACTTTACCTTCACCAATTTCGTTTTTTTTTCGATCCAATAAGGTTACTTGATATTTGGTTAGAAAATCGGAGTCATTCTCTGAATATAGCCTTCTTTTCATTGTTCGAAATCTTTTGATAAAACTCTGTCCTCTTGATTTCCTTTCAAATTCGATCAAATAATGAGACTGATCCTCTAATAATATTCGTAATTTTCGATGATCCGTTGGATGTGCAAATAGCCTTGTTTTTGTTATTAACGATTTTTTAAATTCACCCTTTGCAGATAATGTAACATATTGATAAGAGATAATCATGTGCCCATCTTTGCCATCTGAAATACTTTCCACTTTTGGCGGCTTCGATTGGCTTTCATCAAAGTTTAATGGGTGTGATTTTTTCCCATTTAATTTGAGGGGGGAGTCATTGTTCATAGTGGAATTTGTAGAAATGGAATTCGTCATTGTATTATCGTTATCGTAATCACCATCATCCATATTTGCAATTTTACTACTACTCTGAGTGGACGAAGTGGTTAAAACATACAAGACGATATTATAGCTTTTGGCGCCATGATAAATTGAGCTGTCTTCCTTCCAATCAAAAACATGAAGCGATTTGATAAATAATTCGCAGGCATCAATGGTTTTAAAGCATAAAACAAATGTTTCATCATTAAAAAATTCTATTGTACAGCACTTAGGATTTTGGGGATCTAGATCGATTTTATATTTGGACAAACTAAAAATCCTTTCATAACGCTTTTTGCCAGATCTTAAATTGATTTCTTTGGAAAAAAGATTTGATGGGTAATTTGGATCAATTGAATTAGCCTTGGTTAAACTAATTGGTGATTTTTTTGGTTTATTCATTATTGGAGTAGATGAATAAGTTGATAACGCCTGTAATTTTTTATTTTTTAAGGAGAACTTTTTTTTTTTTTTGTTACTACCTTTGGATAACTCATCAATTTCATTTTCATTATCATCATTCATATTAACAAGATCTTTCTCATTATTATTATGATAATAATAATTATTATTATTATCCTCATTCTCGTCATCATTCCGATCATCATTCAGATCCACATTCACATTCACATAATCATCATCATCATTATCACCACCACCACCACCACCCTCATTATTATTGAAATCAATTTCCTTCAAATTTGCAACATTATTCTTATTCTTTTCATCGTTGTTATCATTATCATTAATATTTTTATTTTGATCATTTAGATGATCTTGGCTTGTTTCATTATTTTTATAATAATAATAGTCATTTTTGAATTGGATTTTTTCTAAGATGGTTTCAATAGGCTGACCAGTAATTAGTATTACTTTATCGAGAGTAACGTCAATTTCAGCCCATTCAGGAATTTTACTCTTTGTGTTTAATATTTTGACTCCGAATTTATTTAAAGTTTCACAGGCACCCTGATTAATAAATCTTTCTCTGTTGTCGTTAAAAACTGAAATTAATTTGTCACATTCCTTTTCGTTTTGTACCAATAATTCCAAATATGAATGGCTACCAACATGAATTTTTACTTTATTTTGTTGTTCCTTCATGTATTCTATATCTGTTTTGATTGTGTATTCGCAAGTAAAATATTTCTCTTCATTGCAAACTTCGGAAAACAGTGAATCGGAAATGTTTACTTGGGATAATAAGCCGTTTGCAAATAATTCATCATGTGCCTCCCTAACGATAAAGCAGTCACTTCTAATAACCATTTCACAAAGTTTGCTATTTATCCAGCATTTAAAAATCGATGGCTTACCCAGGTTGGTGTTCAATCGTCTTTTGGCATTAAAATCTAAGGTGAAACCACATCTTTCCTCGTAGGTTTCGAATTTAATCAAAATAAAATCATATTCATCAATATTAAAGTGAATAAATGCAGATTTAATATGGAAAATAAATAGCCTAGAGAATAATGTATAGACCCGTTTAATGATCCTTTCGCTAAAATTGATTTCAAAATGGTCAAAATATAAAGTAATAGTAACCGTTGAACTATATTTACCAAAGGAGTCAAATAATAATACCTTATAAGAAGTAATCGAAACATTTTCTAATTCCTCGGTAGCTAGGTCAATCGATTTCCCTAAAAAGGATGTATAATAATTGGAAGAAGAAATTTTGGAACTGAATTGGATCTTTGATGACTTTTCAGAATATTGATATTTGGAGTTCCGATAAAAGTCAAACGAGGATGAAAATTCGTCTTCTAATAAGGAGCAGCCCCTTTTGGAAATAGCTGATAACATGGTATGTGGTGACAGGTGGGTAACCATATCCCTCCTCATGAAATCTTCGTAATTTTCTTGTAAAAATACTAAAAAGGTATTTGTAAAGACATCCCTTTCAAAATGAGACTTTGTAACAATTAAAATTTTTTCATTCTCATTAATCTCTAACATCAAAAAGCTTAAAACTCTCGAGTGTAAATATATCTTTTGTGATCCTTTGTTATATTCAAATTCTTTTTTAAAGTTATTCATTTCAATTACAAATTTTTTGAAATTTAAAGAAATTTTGCCCTGTTGGTATTTTTTTTTAATTTGCTGATTCTTTTGAATATAATTTAATCTGACATCAAACACTGCGATCCTTTTTTGTAAAATGTCCCTTATTTTCCTATTTATTGGCTTGTGTCTTTCATTTGGCTCAAACGTCACATAACTTGAAAACATATAATTTCCAAATGCTAACGGGCTCAGGCTTTGGTTTTGTAGACCATAACTCCTTCCATACCGATCAAATAGGCATTTTAATAATTGATCAGATCGCTTATAGCAATTTTCAAAATAGTTTGTCTTTTTACTTATGATCCTTTTCGGTGTCAAGTTTTTGTCAAACGAAATTTTGGAATCGGTAGGTAAAAAAATCCCAAATTTGTCTTCTTCAGGAATTTCAAATAACGTCTGGAATTCAGATTTCTTAGATAAACTGTTTAAATGCTTGAAGTTTTCATGCAAATTCATACTCATCTTATTAAATGATTTCAAGCATTGGTATATTATTTTACGCGATAATGATGATTGACACACAATATAAATACTATACCCACTCATCGTGCCAGCTATATGCAATTCAATCAACCGGTTCTTTTTATCATCAAGTGTTATTTCAATCATGTTTTTTTCCCATTTTAAGACAACGGGGGTTTCAGATTCGCTAATAATGGATAAATGATTCCGATCAAGCTTTAAAATCGATGGGTGCTTTTTATTATCTTGATCAACAATGTAAACTTGAAACAGTGCATAATTATTTGTTAAACACCTTAAAACAATAGAATCTATTTCAATTTCCTCTCCTAATATTTTTCCAGAAATTGGATAGCCTTCAACATAATCACCAGTGTACCATTGAAACATTAAAAATGTTTTCCATAAAATAAATCTATTAATATTATTATTATAATTAGAATGATAATTTTGATTTTTTTTTTTTTTTTTTATTATTAATTAAGTTATATTTTATAATTTTTTACAAAGCTTGTTTTTTAAATCCCAACTATTTTTTGTCGCCACTAAGTATGTTTAATGGAGATTATTTTGACAAATATAGTAGAATAACTCTGTTTAATTAAGTTTAGTTAATCTGTTTTTTTGATCATAAGGGATTTATTAAAAATAAACTAAAATTAAAAATTTTCCACATAGCTAAAACGTTCCAAACAATCACAACAATACAATTTCATTGAAATTGGAAGATAATTTTGATTTTTGGAAAATATGAAAATCATTTTTTCATCTTTTAGTTTTTGTTTTCATTTCATTTTTTGAATTACGTAATTTGTTTCGTTCGATCAAATTTTTTTTGAACAATTGATATTATGTCAAAGTTGAGTTGTTCCAAATAGAAGAACTCAAATAAAAATATTTGGTAGTATCTAACCATTTAGTCGATCAATAATTCCTAATAGAATTTTTACAAATTTACTAATGTGTTTTTTTGTTTTGCTCTCTCCAAAATTTTTAACGCATCATTGATTTATTTGCATTGATATTTATTTATTTATTGTTTTGTGGGTATTGTAATTTATCAAAAAGTGTTAACATTTCAATTAGTGAATGGTTCTAATTTGATAAATCTTCTTGAATTGATTAAATAAGTTTTTTTTTTCACAAATCGAATTTTGGTGTGTTAAAAATTTTGAATTGGGGTTTAGTTTTAAATTGAAAAAAGAAATGTATTGAAATATTAGAATTTTTTGAAATAAAGAAAGGTATTTTTTTTTTAAGATTAATTTTTTTGAAAACCACCATTAACAATTTCAAATTATAAATGATAATAACATTATTTGGTTTAAAGTGGGATTGGAAACAGTATTTAATTGCACTTTTTGATGTGAAAATTTTCTTGAAAAAAATTAAATCTTTGACAGATATTGGGAGTTTGGTTTTTCATTTTTATTATCAGGATGTACTTTTTGAGATTATTTGTTTTCAAGTAAGTTTGAAAAATTGCAAAATAGACTCGCATAAGAAAAACTTTTATAACTTAAATGATTTGTAGTAGTTAGATTTTATCTTTTTTTGGTTTTCAAATAAAAAAAAAATAAATAAAAAGTTAATTCCTCAACCCATTGAACAACTAACTTTACAAAATTTACCAAGTTGTCTCAAGAATTTTTGATTCAATATCATTTAAATTCTGAAAGGAATGATCATGGAAATATTCCCCAATTTGGATCAAAAAAACTCATTTTATTTGTATTTTTTAATGAAAAATTCCAAAAGAAATTTTTAGATATGTAAACTCGAACACCCCTTATTAAGAAATGTGGAAATGGGATTGAAAAATAATCACGATTTTCTTGCCTAAAAAAATGAAGATAATTTCAAACACTCTCAATAAATAACTCTAACTTTTTGAAGATCGTATTGCCTATGCGTTTTGAACTTTGGGTTGATTGGATTGTTTCAATTGTCATCTATAAATCATAATAATTCTTCGAAAAGAGTTATAGTTTTCTCTTAGTTTTTGGGTCCTGGTTGCTTTGATTCTTTTTGTTTTTTTTTTCTTGGATTGAAGTTTTCAGCAATGCTTTCCAGTATTTTATTTACTCTCTTTTGGTATTTTAGTTTATAATCTCTATTACCAGATCTCGAAACATTTGATTTATTTTCCTGTGAAAATTTTTTTTGGTTAAAATCCTTTCTCTCGAAACTCAATTATCAGTTTGAAGATAAATTTGGATTGAGGTGTTGTGGTAAAGGTTGGTGGAATTTTGCATTCACAACGATCTTAATGAAAATAAATTTGTGAAAAATAAAGTTATTCAGTTTTTTTATATAAAAAAAAAATTTTAAAGTTCATTGAGAGAAAAAATGATCTTTCTTTTTTTGAGGAAAATGTGGATTTTGATGAATTCTAAACAATATCAAATACTTTGTCAAGCTTTTCGAAAATTTTAACCAAACCAAAAAACAACCAACAATAATTTCAAATTTTTTACCATTTTTCTCAATTTTGACCTTCTATATTAAAAGCTCATTTACTAAACTAAATTCCAAAAATTTGGGCACAGTGTAAACAGTTGAAAGAATAACAATACTACACTTTACATTCAATTTGGAAATAATTTTTATTTTACAAACTATTTCATTTTTTGTCTTTTTTTGTTTTGTTTTAGTTTCCTTTTTTCCAGTTACTTAATATGTTTTCGTTAGATCTGGAATTTTTTTTTGATGGTTGATAGAAGATTTAGTGTTGAGTTTTCTAAATTGAAAAATCACATATAATTGGTCAATGGTTTCTTATCATTTGATCGATAAACAATGGTTGGTGAAATTTCAACAAATTTACCAATAAGTTTTTTTTTTAGGCAAGTTTCATCATTTTAGTTAAAAATACCAATTTTTTTTTTTCATTTTATATTTTTTTTCTTAAATTTGGATGGAAATGATTACTTATAAAAACATTAATACTGGGTTACTTAAATGTGGTTTTATATTAGGTTTGGAAAAATATAATAAATTGATTTTTTTTATTAACTATTTTTGATTTTGGGTGTGTCCAAATTTTTGGAATGGGGTTGATAAACTATTAGACTATACGATATAAAATGATTAGAATATTATTAATAAGGTCTCAGGGTATGACCTTTCCATATAGGAAGGGAATTTTCTCAATAATCCATTTTTTTCCATCCTTCTTTTTCACATTTTGATACCACAAAAACAAGAACTGGCAAATTTGGGGGAAAATATTTCATTTTTTCCTTCTTCGATCTCGCTTGACTAAATATTTGTGAGAATTGCCAATCACCAAACCATGATAAAAGCACATAATACTTTGAATTTCAATTGCAAATGTAGTCCTTAAAGAATAGCTTAATTTCCATTTTCTTTCCTGAAATTGTTTGACTTTGATGGTAGGTCTTTCTCTCTGTACAGAACAAAAAGAGGAGTTGTGATTTTTCAAGAAAAGAGTTCCTTCAAAAATTCAATTCTTTAAAAAAATTAAAATTGATTTCCTTATTTGTTCAAATCTTCACAAGGAAAAAACAAGTTAAATTCACTTATCCTTTGAC
The DNA here is from genome assembly GCA_027625915.1 of Anaeramoeba flamelloides. Lineage (NCBI taxonomy): Eukaryota > Anaeramoebidae > Anaeramoeba > Anaeramoeba flamelloides. The sequence goes on from JANTQA010000023.1 coordinate 23,347,335, forward strand.
TGTTCTTTGAAATGATTTTGATTTTGGAGAGTAAAAAATTAATAAAACGTTGAAAATATTTTGATTTTTTTTCAATTATTAGCAAAAAGATCCTCGGTGTTTATTGAACTCAACTAGTTCACCAAGAGTTGAATTAAATTGTATTTTAAGAGAATTTAGATGTTTCTATTCAACAAAACAAAATTTTCAACAAATACATTGCCTCAATCTTTTAAGACATCTCATTCCCAAGCAAAAGGAAAACTAAAATTCAAAATAAAAAAAAGGTAATTAAAAAAGCAATCTTATTCATACCTATCAGGATCATTTAAAGTTTTCACCATCAGAGAAAATTCTTCACTAAGTTGTAGTTTTAAAACAGATTTTGATTCTGTACTTAAAAGTATTTTCATTGACGGAGGATGCGCGTACTTCGTCACCATTTTTTGCACCCCAAAGATGATGATTCGAAATTCGTTGGCTTGCAATTGGATGACACCAGGAAGGTGATAGCCTTTGGAATTAATAACCAAAATGTTAATGTCTGCACTTCCGCTTGCAAACAATCTTTGAATGATTAGTATAAGCTCAAGTTCTTGGTTTATGAAATTGCCATTGTCAAGGTCATTGAAGTTTTTTAAATTCATATTCAAATCTTCTTGTGAAAGCGAGAGAGGAAACGAAAATTCGCCCATTGTTTCATATAACGACGAGTAACCTTTAAAAGAACCTTCTTTCGTTATTCTGTGCATCGTCTTCAAATTAATCGAGGTATTTTGATTTGTCTTTTGATCAGTTTTCAGTAGTGTGCTTTTATTTTTTTTATTTTTTTTTGCAATCAGAATTTTTGGAGAAAAAATTTCATTTACTTTTTCGTTTTCGTTTTCGTTTTCTTGTTCTTGTTCTTGTTCTTTTTCTTGTTCTTGTTCTTTTTCCTGACTTCTTCCTTTTTCTTGTTTTTGTTCTTGTTCTTTTTCCTTTGTCCTTTCTTTTTCTTTTTTACTTTTTTTTTCTTCGCTTTTTATTTTTTTTAGAGAGTTGGGTTTTGTTTGTGACTTTTTTTTCTCTGTTTTTTTTTTAGATTTCTGTTTGGTCTTTGGTTTCGATTTTGTACTTGATTTTTGTTTTGATTTTGATTTTGTTCTTGAGTGCGACTTTTGTTGATCATTTGAAGTTTTCTTGTTTCTTTTTTTTGGTGTTCGATCCTTTTTTGCTGAATGAGACTTTTTTAATTTTGATTTCTCTTGGGTGCGTTTAAGTTCGGTCCAACTTACATTCTGTAAAGTTGAAACCTTAGGTTCTTCTTTGCTCATTTTTTTGTATTGAAGAAGAAAAAATAAAAAAATGAAAGTTTGATGAAAAATTAACCGTTTAATATTTGAGTGATATTGGAAGATCAGATTTGTTTATTGTTGAAAAGTTGTTTTTTCAGAACTGTTTGTGAATAAATTGACAATTCAAATATTTGTTTTTTACATTTTTGCTTTAATTTTCAAAATTATCTCTTTTTATCAAAATAGCTCATCATAATAAAATCTCGAGAAATTTTTGGAAAATTTGTTGAGATTTCAATCATTTTTTGATGGGGTTGTTTTTTTAAAATAGAACTGTGAAATATCCTTCTCGTGTAAGTTCAAAAAAGTTTCCAAGATTATTTTGAAGGAATAGTCTTTTGAAAAAACGATTTTTGTATTTGATGAATGGACAAGAGTTCAAGAAAGGTTTTTTAGAAGTTGTTATTAGAATGCTACAGAGTGTAAAAAAATCCTTTTTATTACCAAATTAAAAAGTTTGTATTTACTTTGGGAATGATCTGTTTTGGACTTGCTAAACAATATCAATTTGGATTTATTGATTTAATCTCAATATTTTTTAAAAAATTGTTTTGAAATGGAACAATTAAAATTGAACTTGTTAGAAGGCATTTTAATTATTTGAAATTCCTAACTCGTTGAAAAAAGACACCCTAATATTTCTACCTGTAGTAAAGTCGAAAAAATCGAAAAAATAATAATTTTTTTCAATTGAGTAAACTTTTAGATTTTCAAAAACATAGTGCTGAAATGGAATCAAATAAGATTCAATTTTGAAAAGACCCAATGACAGTGTGCACTCTGTTAAAGGAAAATGAATAAATTTTGATATCTGTTCAAGTTTCCATTTTTGAATTGTAATTGGTAAAAAAATTGTAGACTGATCTGGGTTGAATATTATTCCTTTTTTTCACAGTTCCATAATATGAACAAAAAATGGGAATAAATATTTATTTCATTTATCGATTTTTCAAAGAACTTGATTTAAATATACAACCTCTATTTATTTGTTAAGTTCTTTTTTTTTTGATATCTGATCCATATTGGTATTCTTGATAGTGTAAGGAAGAAATCCAAATCTAGTCAGATTGTATAATTTAAAAAAGATGATCAGTTAATATTTTAACCTTTTGAGAGATCATCTATTTGGAATAAAAAGTCCTTGAATGATAATTGTTTATTTTCAAATCAGAAAAAGACTTGTTTCAAAAACACTTTACTGTTATTTGAACATTCTATTCGAATAATTTTCACTTCTTTTTCAATTTCCTTTTTGAAAATGACCCACAAATTACAACCTACTTCTTTGGGAACTGTATTAAAAAAAGAAAAAATCAAAAAGGAAGTAAAAATTTTTTCCCATTTTAAATTCAAAGACCAGTAATTCCTCATGAAAGTATTGGTGCCCAACTGTTTTTAAAACAACCAATGTAGACTTGGTATAACAAAGTGAGAACTTCAAAGTCATGTTTCTTTTTTTTTAAGAAGAGTGATGACTTCTAGACATTTAAATAATATTTTAGTAAAAAAATATTCAAATCCTTTCTCTTTTTATTATTAATGTTTATTCTAAGTGAAGTTATAAAAAAGTAAAAAATTAGTATGTGTTGATATTTAGTATTTCAAGAAATTGGATTAAGGGGCTTGTTACTCTTATTTGTTTTTGTCCCCAAAAGGCAATAGGTAATTATTCACTCAAGATTAGAATTAAACTTGATTTAACAAAGTAACACAAATGAACTTTAGAGAGATGAATCATCATTTTTAAATGAGTTCATTTTTCCCATTAAAATTTCAGTCAAAAGATCTAGATCCTTTTGTGTTTTGGATTTGTGAATCAAATTAGTAAAAAAATTGAAAAAGATTTTTCTTTTTTCTGAAATCTCGCTTTTGGTGAATTTTGATTCTTTGTTTGAACAAATAGTGAGTGTTAAATTGATCTTATTTTAAAAATACAATCAAATATAATCATATATATTGAATTATCGAAGATTCAGAAAAAAATGATCATATATTTTATTTACAAATATATAATACAGTTATTGAGATTTAAATGATTAAAAAATATTCTTTTTCAAATACTCAAGAGTATAAATAAGTAACTGTTATATTAAAATCAGTTATTTGAGAATAATCTTTTATTTTTTTCTTAGAATTATTTATTTGAATTCTTTTGTTAGATTTGTTTACAAATATTCTGAAAATTGATAAACCATAATAAAACCTCTTGAACCAATTAATCTTTTGGCTGTTAATAACCCACTGAAAGAATTAAAACTGGATGATTAATTATTGATTTTAGATATTTGAATTAAAAAAAAATTCTTTTAGATTTTTTGTTGAAAAGTTGAATTTTCGCTGTTCCAAAAAAATTTTTGGGAGAATTTTGAATTTGATTGTTTGGTTCTTTTTCTATGATTTTTTTATTCAAAAAAGAGAAAATTGATTTGAATTGTTCTTTAAATAAACAAATTATATTTTTTCCAAGATGAAAATAATTTTTGTAATTTTTTGGATTTTAAGTTTATTTTTTATCTGAGTTAGTCAAGAAAAAGGTGATTTTCCTTTCAAGATGTATTTTTGTCAAATTCTTTTTCCAATATTTAGATTTCTTTTTTCCTCAATCGAAAACTATTATTTGGAAAACAATTGATAATTCTGTAAGAATTTAGGAATTTTCAAAAATGAGAAAAAGATGTATCTAACTTTTAAAATCAATAATTCACTTTGAAAATAGCATTAAAAGAAAGTTTGGTATTTTGGGTTAATCAGATTTTTATTTTGTTTTTCAATTTCTTGATGTGGTAAAATTTTTTTGAATTTGGCATTAAATTTACTCGAAGACTGTTTTAATTGAGTGTCTGATTAACTCTTTTAGGTGATTTGTAAACTTTCCCAACACTATTAATGAGAGCTTTTTAAAAGTGAAAAGTTTTTGCAAGTTTAAGAGAATTTCTCTTTAATAATTAAGAATCTTATTTTTCAAATTTTTTGTCCTCTGACTAATTTTTTATTAATTCTCAGCTTTTCAATTTTTGGAACGGTGATGTCATTAATTGGACAGTCAACTCGCAGCCGTCGAACAAAACAAACAAAGGGCGTCAAGTTTAGCCAAATCATGGAGCATTTAAAACAAAAGGTAATTGAGGAAGATGAGCAACCTGTCATAAAGTGCATCAAAGTCTTTGTAAAGGATGAAACACTCTATTACAAAGACTACGAATTCACACTCTATTCCTGTTGTTATTTGGAAGACAACAGTTACAACGGCACAGTTAAAAGCTTTGGAAGGCTGATCAAGATCACGCCCTTCGAAATTACAATCAGCTTGACGACTTTGGAACAGGTGAGAGTTTTGATCTCTCAACTTGCAGTCGGACAGTATTCCCTCTCACAATAATAGACTTATTTTGTTGTTTTTTTTTTAAAAAAGCGGTTTTCAAAAGGCAACAAGAAAGTAATAGAAATTATTCAAACAATGTCCCCATTTAAATTTGCGAATTGTTTTGCAGAGTTTTTTTAAAACTTTTTTGCATCCTTTTTTGAAGGCGGTTGTAATAAAATTAAAAAAAACTAATTCCAGAGGTATTTTTATTGTGTTTATGTTTTTTTTTTTTTTTTTTTTTTTTTTCTTTTTTCTCAGTTTTTTTAAACCCAATTGCTAATGCCTGTGGATTTTCTTTTTGAGTTCTTTAATAGATTTGATCTGCCGAATATTTGTTAGTTTTTTTTTTTTTTTTTCTTCTCACATGGTTCTAACGAAGATTCACTTAAAAATCTTGAAATTACAATAAACAAAGATTTTCATTGAATCAAATTCTCCTTTTTAACTTTTTAATTAAGTTGTTAAAAAAATTAAATCAAACTTTTCGCTGGAAAAAATTAAATTTTTTATTTTGGAAAAAAAATAATACTTAATTTTCAAAAAGCAAGAGTCAACAAAGAGAGTGACTGATAGTCTAAAAACAACATGTAGGAAATTTACTCAATAACCGAATTGTACAAAATAATTGAACGAAATGTTCACTTTTGATGATCAGACTTGGATAGACTCAAAATTGAAAATAATTTGTGTAACGTTATTCTCAAACTTGAATGGCCAAAGAAACAATTTCTGATCGAAAATTACAATAGATTTCCCTTTTTAAAGTAGTTTTTTTTTCAATTCTTTTATTGCAATATGATCTAGAAGTGATTAAACTTCAGTTGTTTTTCTTTTTTTTTTTCCATAAAGTAAAAAATGACTCTAAATTAGGTTTCTTAGATCAACTAATCCACCGCTGTTCGAATACTATCGTGTAATTTTTTTGAGATCAAATTATGGTGTTGATCTAGATTTTTAAAAGGTTCAAAATGAAGAATAAGAAAGCCAATATAGATAACTCTTTTTTATTAATGGGCTCATATGAAAAATATATCTTCTGATAGAATTCATCAAATAAAACCTTTTTTTTTAATAATAGATTTTATCCCGTTTTTAAATGAGTTTTCGATGTTTAGAGTCATTGTGGACTCTAAAAATTTATTTTATAAAATCAGAAAGAATAATTGAATATTATTTTTGAGAGAAAAATGTCGGACAGAGAAAAATAGTTGTAGAGCAATTTTAATTGGGAACCTTACTAAAAATGATTTTTAATTTCAATCGTTTGTGAAATAACTAAAAGAAATAACAATTATCTACTTATTAGAATAACTATTAATGTAATTCTACTTTTTCAAAACCTTATCTCTTATAATCTAAAGCAAGTTTAAAAATTACCATTATCAGAATTAATAATAAACTTTACTAAAACTTGGATTATTGTTAAAATAGCATGATCTACTTTAGTTATCAACCATTCAAATGAGTATTCTACACAAACCACAGATTAATGTTTTTGTAACACCTTTAAACCTGGATTTATATAAAATTCACTTAGTTATCAATAGGATTTGATTTTCAATTTTACTAATGTTCCCAATTAAAAATGGTGTCCAACCATTTTTCTGTTTCCAAAATTTTTCTCTCAACAGTTACCTCATTTTATGAATTTTTTGTTTTTTAAAATTAGCTTTATTATCCTCATATTCAACTTTTAAAAATCTATATCAAGATCAAAAGTTGATTTTAAAAAAATTTCACAGTATTTTTGGAAAGACTGTACTCTAAATACACTATTATAGCTGAAATAATTGGATAAATAAAGAAAATTAGAATCCAAATTAGAATCTATTTCTTGAAGAAATATTTTTGTATTAAGACTTACAAAAAATGGAAAATTACGTAAAATTGTGGATTTTTTCACAGTTGGTATTTAAACATACTATACTTCTTTGTGTTTTCAGAGATAGAAAAGTGAAAATTTCTTTATAAACTAATTTAAAAGTACTATAATTCCGAAATTTACCATTCCTTCTTGACACTAATTAGAATTATCATTTAAATTTACCAATTTATCTTAAACATGGATTGATCTAATCTCATTTAAATTGTGAAGGGATGCATATTGAAATATTCCCTAACCTTGATCATAAAAACTTTTTTTAACATTATCAAAAAAATTGGGAAAGTCAAAAGTTTGTTTTCGTTTTTTAAATAATAAATATTGGCAAAATGAATTTTTATCAAAGTAAAATTTTGTGAACAAATCTTACATTTAAGAAAAACCAAATTCACTATCAATTATAATTTTCAAATTTAATATTATTTTGTTACTTTTTGACATTTTAGAATTGCTGTGGAAAGCTAAAAATACACAAATTGAATTTTAATTGTAAACTTCTCTAAAAAAGTTAATTTTTTTTTAGTTAAATTAAATCCCAAGGCCAAGTTGTTCTTTGTCTGGGGGAAAAAATAGGGAATTATTTTAAATTGAATTTTGACTCTGGGGATTTTTAGAATTTAAAAGGTTTCGAAAATCTTAATAATTCCTTAATTTAAAGTTTTGATTGTAGAGCATTGGCGTAAAACAATCTCTGCTGAAAAAATATCTTTTTTGGAAGATTATTTGATTCAAGTTGGTTTAAAACTAAATTTAAGATTTATCATGATAAATTTAAGTTAAGGGACATTGATAAATATCTTATTGAATTAATATATTTTAGTATTTACTAATAAATAGTTCTATTCTTTTTAGCAAAGTTAACAATAAAAATTCAATTTGTGTATTTTTAGCTTTTCACAGCAATTCTAAAATGTCAAAAAGTAACAAAATAATATTAAATTTGAAAATTATAATTGATAGTGAATTTGGTTTTTCTTAAATGTAAGATTTGTTCACAAAATTTTACTTTGATAAAAATTCATTTTGCCAATATTTATTATTTAAAAAACGAAAACAAATATTTGACCTTCCCATTTTTTTTTAATATCCCAAAATTTTTTTACAAAGGTTATATATTTTTTAATGAAATATTCCAAAAGAAAATTTCGTATATCTAAAACCGAGTACACCTTATTAAGAAAAACTAATATATTCAAGTGTAAGAAATTTGTTAACCAATTAAAAAATCAAAATCAAAATGGGTAAAAAATTTATCAAGAAAAAATAAATAAAATCTTTTATTTATTATTTAATCGTATCTTTAATATTTGATATTGTTGATTCTTCTTGAATCTTTTTTAATTAGAATTCTTCAAGGGAAAAAATTTTATTTTTGTAAAGTTTATATGGAAAAATTACTTCTTATTTTTAAATTGTTCCGAAATAAATTTTGCTACCCTATTTACATTTAATTCATCTATTTCGGTTTTCATTCAAGTGTATATGATATTTTTAAAAATACATCTTGAAAAAAAAAAGTGTTTTTATTTTAATTACTAAATACGTGTAAAATACACCCATGTTACACATATACTTAAAATATCTTTCAGAAATTTAAGGATTGAACCATATCTTTCAAGATTATTAATTAATGATTTTTTTTTCATAATGCACCATTTTAACAATAATTCATCAAGATTTATTTATTTTAATTGTTTTTAGGAAAAATTAAATCTGTCTTTTTCATGGGAATAAATACCCATAAAAAAGAACACTATTTTCTATTTTTTCTTACTATTCACATTTTATACATATAATATATTACCACACAAATGTAAACCTAATTATAATTTTTTTTATTTTTGTATTTTTATTTTTATTTTTTTGATAATAATACAATGTTTAGCAGAAATTACTTATACCTACACCCAAAATACATTGCGAAATCCTACATATAAAGAAATTGACTTTTTTATCTCTGAAAAATAGAAAAAAAAAAATCTAGGTTATTTGTTCTTACAAAATTTTATGGCTTGAGATTGAGTTTTTTGTAAAAAATTTTCTTATATGATAAATTGAAAAAAAATCCTGTTATTTATGAAAAAAAAATCAAACTACAAAACAAAGATTCCAAATATTGGAGATCCAATTTATTAGTTTCTTTAAATTTTCTAATATTTTAATTTTTAGGTATTTAGAAATTGAATTTCTATTAAAAATTTTTATAAATTGTTGATCAATCACCCGGTTTCGAGAAAAAAAATTCAATTTTGAATAATTCCCCAAGTAGAAATTTTTGGTCTTGCATAAAATTCCATGGTTTGTAATAGATTATCATATAATAATAAAACCCTGTCTTTAAAGGGGGGGTGTGGGATTTAAAATCAATTTTCTATTTATCATTAATTCCACAGTATATCTAAAATGCTTGTGCTTCATCTTACGAGTGTGTGGAAAAAAAGGGAGGGTGATAAAAAACTTCAAGTTAAATCAGGTTTTTGTGTTAATCTTATTAGATTTAATCTAAGAATAACTTTATACGAACATTTTTAAATTTCATTTTAATAATTTTTTTTTTATCTAAATTCTATTTATAAAAAATGTGACTTATTTAAAATTAGATATTAATAAAAATGTTATTTTATTGTAATATAAGAAAAAGTAATTCTTAAATTTTATTAATCATTTACTTTTAATTTATTATAAAAACTGTTCAAAGTTGATATTTTTTTTTAATTATTTGTTTCATGCGCAAAGGAGTAATTAAAGATTATTTATCAAATAAAAAAAAAAAAAAGAAGAGAAGAAGAGAGTATGTTATTTTTCTCTAGAAAAAAATATTAAAAAAATATTAAAAAAATATCAAAAATGTGGCAATATTTTTCAGATCTACATTACTTAATATATTTTTTATTTTTCTCAAGAAAAATTATTGAGAAAATATAAAAAAACGATGCTATATTTTTCAGATCTACATCACATGATATATTTGTTATTTTTCTCAAGAAAAAATATTAGAAAAAATCTAATAAATGATGCTATATTTTTCAGATCTACATCACTTGTTATATTTGATATTTTTTTTTTTAAAAAAAAAAAACAATAACCACTTATATTTATTAAAGTAAAAAAAAAATTAAAAACAAATAAAAAAAACAAATTGAAACACAATTTTTGAAAAGAGAATAATTTATTGTTTATTAATGAACTATCACTAAAAAAAATAAATGTTAGCAACATGATTTTTTGATTATAAAAATATAAATTTGAAAAGATATTCAGTAGTTTGAATTTTTCAAATTTTAATTTATCTTTCCTTTGATCTTTTTTTCAAATTGACATTCTTGATAAAAACAAGAAAAGTAATTAAAAAAAAAAAAAAAAAGAAACAAAAAAAGATAAAGAAGTGTAAAAGTTTACCAAAATAAATAAACTGATTTTGATCGAAAAATTGAAAATTACTTTTGAGAAGTACATAGAATTAAAAAACCTGAACAAACACAAGATCATCTTTTTTCAAATTTCAGTGATTATAAACCTTAAAAAAAGTTAGTCTTAAATTAAATCTGATATTACGAACTCAAAAACCTGATTAGTTGTGATTTTTTTTTTCTGTTTCCTCACACCATAGAAGGTAAAAGTAGTTTGTTCTAAAAATTGATTTTTATCAAAAATAATATAAAAACTCGAAAAATAGAGAAATAATATTTCGCTTGTTAGACTCTTAATCAGAAAAAATTATTGAAATTTTGTTCTTATATCTTAATTTAGAAAATCAAAACTCAGTAACATTAAATTAGAAACTATTTCCCACTCTTATTGTTATTTTCAACTTTATTCTACAAAATATCTTAAAATGGAAATCCCGTAAAAAATCATTTACAAAATAAATTCACGATTTCAAATAACCAAAAAACAAAACGGAGGAACTGATTAACTATATTTCAAAAATTAAAAATTCCAAAAGAACCGTTCTTTAATGTTTACACGAAAAAATAAAAAACATTTTTTTCAAATTTTGGGCTATTCTTTTTCAGTTTTTATTTTGCCGGAAATCAACAAGATTCCCAAATCCTTTTCTTTAAAATATTGTTTGATCTTCTCCAAATAAAAAGATGAGCAAGTATTATAATGAAAATGGGAATTATCGAAAATACAACACAAACCGATATCAAAATATTGTCTCTCTTCCGAAGAATAAGGAGTTAAATTCCCTCTCAAAAACTGTTCCGCTTTATGAGCAAGACAATGATCTTTTTAGCCAGACACCATTGTCGTTATCAAAAACAACTACAAGTGTTAAAAGAACAGGCAAGTCACCAAACTCTCATCGCGCAACGAACAACAATGCCAAGATGCAATCGAACCACGCTTTGACATCAAGCACAACAAAGACAAATTCGCATCTGATCAGCGCTTCACCAAAAAATACAATCACAAGGGTAAGGCCTTCCTCGCCTTATAAAGTGATTCCAATTGACTCCGGTTCGACTGTAATTAAAAGAAAAACCCATCACAAGCCAAAAAAAGAGATTCTACGATCAGTTACACCGACAAAGGATCTGTTCAAAAATTCACAACTGAGCACACAAACAACAAAAAGATCTTCACCAACCTCGAGTCTCACCCATTCGAGCTCAAAAAAAAAGCCCAAAAAGCTCACTGTGAGGCTGTCAAACCATATAATTGAGAGGTATGATCCAAACGAAAAGAAATACCGAAATCTTAACGAACAAAAAACGATCACATCTTCCACTTCTTCGAAATCAAAACTGAAAAACAACAAGGCATCACCAAACAACAAGCCAACAAAATCAAACACTAATTCTAGCCTCAACTCCAATTCGAATACCAATTCCATCTCTAATTCCACCTCTGCAATTAATGCAAAAACAAATTTCAAAACAAAAAATTCCCCTTCTTTAAATTTTAACAACTCTTTTTCTTCTCTATCCCTTCACCCAAAAAAACAAAACCATTTTTCCAGTCGTAATTTAAATTCAAACTACCAAACAAGCCAACCAAAAACAAAATATGATCGGCCTTTAACTCCTCAGACCTTTTCATCTTACTCATCCATTAAAAAAAAGAAAAATGAAAAGTCCTTATTTTTAACACCAAACCCAAAAAGCCTTTCCTCTTCCAAGAGAAACCGAAAAAAGGAGAACAAAAATACCACACAGGACAGATATTGCCAAACCCCGACCATACTTGGATCGGATTATTCTTCTTTTAATTCAAACTCAAAGACGATCATTTATTCCGAAATCGGCATACAAACAAGCCGATCAAGTTTCCCATGGAAATTGCATTTTAGCTATATCAACATCAAAGCCAACAATGGTGGCAATGAGAATGATAACGCTGAAAAGAATGGGGTCGAGAATGAGAGGTATAGCTTTTCTTCGCTAAATACGAAAAAGAAAGAAAACATCCTAAATAGTAATCCTAAGAATAATTCTTCAACAAGGATGAAAAGCCAAAAAAGCTCTTATTCGCCTTACTACATTTCTTCAAAAAGACCTTCACATAAAAGCGACAATCATTCAAGCTTTCAACAAGTATGTATTCTTTTTTATTTTGTTTTTTGTTTTTTTTTTTATTTTATTTTATTTTTTTTTTTTTTTCAATTAAAAAATTTGATGAATTTATCTTTTTTAGAAACTTTTCAAAAACAAAATTGTTTCCTTGTCTTCGAGTTTCGTTTTTTTTTGTAAAGTAAAGTCAAAAAGTAAGATTATTTTAAAAAATAATAAGGTATTAAAAAATTTTTTACTTGTGCTTTTTATGCAAAAGACAAAGACTTTTTCGAATGACGATTCTTAAAAGAGGAATTTTGAAAACAAAAACAAATACCATTCCAACTCTACCATCTCATTGAAATTATTTGTAACATGTTAAAAAATAATTACCTTCAGTAACCTAACCTACCACCCTAAACGAAGGATATATGGAAATTTCCCTTCTTAATTTTCTTGAAATTTCCTTTTTTATAGAAACACCATTGTTATGGATGTGTTACCATTGCAATATAAAACTAACTATTATTTTGAATTCAACCAAATGATCAATGATAAATAATCAATAAAAGAACGATCAAAAAATAGTTAATACTGATATAAGCCGAATAAATGGGAGATAATTTTCACTTCATTTTCCTTATTTTTCCTTTTACAAATAGGAGTTTTTGAAGTGTGTCTGTGGTAATTTGTGCTTTCTATTTGAAAAAGAAATCAGAAATAGAGTTCTCAAAGAAGTAGGTTGTAATTTGTGGGCCTATTTGAAAAAGAGAAATGAAAATGAAGTGAATTTTTTTTCTAATTTATTAGGCATATACAAGTTAATAACAAAACAAGGTTGAACTAAGAAAGTAATCGCAGGTTTTTGTTTTTATCATGCTACTTGAATTTCACGAGATTTCAAAAAGAAAATGAATGATTGATTAAAAATTCTTCTTATTTTTTTTTTTTTTTTTGGACTTGGCGACAGCAATGTAACTAACTCGATGTGATCTACTTTATCTCGTTACGAAAATTTAACTAATACTCAAAATATTGGCTAACTGAATAGAAACAAAAGAAACATGCCAATAGGATGACTTTAATACATAAACAAGAAATAATGTACTTTAAGTCAATTATAAAAAAGAATTATGAAGATACTGAAAGGTTAAAAATGAATTTTTTTGATTTTAACAAAAAAGATTTTTTTGAATTTTAAATAAAAAAAACATTTTATTTCACACCTTTTGTTATTATGACGAAAATTTTGAAACCAAAGCAATTAATATTTTAAAACCCTTTGTACTAAATTTAAGATCTAAACTTAAACGTTGGTTTAAATCTGAGCAAGTCGGTACACATGTCTTCCTTTGTTCAAATACCTTAGCCTAAAAAAAAAAAACACACTGATATTGGAATAATAAATGGAAAAAAAAATTAACTTAAACTTCCTTATTTTGCTTTTACAAATAGAAGTTTCAAAGAAATATAATACAATTTGATATCTCTATTTATTCATTTGGTGCTTTTTTATGTTTGCATTGATTGGGTGAACCAAGAAACACTAAATGAAAGTTAGATTTGAGAATTGATAAAGAAAGAAAATCAACCGAAAATTTTATCCCATTTAAATTTCAAATACCAGTGGGTTAAATTTTCGTTATGGATTAGAGGCCTTCAACACGGGTTGATATCACCACTGTATTTATTAATTCGGATTCTATTTTTTTTTTTTTTTTTTAATTTGGTAAAGTGATTTAAAGAATATTAGAATTCGAAGAATGTTTTTCGGAATTCAAAAATAATCTATTTACTAAAAATAAGGATAAATTTATTTTTAAATTTCTTTTTTAATCACAATTATAATTCAACTAAACTCCAATTCAAACTTTTATACATACCAAAATTCAATTTTTGAAAAAAAAATGTTTTTAAATAAATTATCAAAGTAATACAAAATTAGAAATAATAGTTATTAGGAAATGTTAACATGCATTTATCATTTACACAAGGTATTTCCAAAAAAGAGTGCATTTTTTTTTTATTTTTAGATTTCATATAATATTATCTTTGGAAATAGTAATACTATATACACCAAGATAAAAAAACATTCTTTTCTACAATTGAAGAAACCACAGAAACTATGGTTCGAATTTTAAAAGTTTGTCAATAAATTTGATTGATTTTATTTTTATCAAAAAAACTCTAAAAATAGAGACACCATGCTTACACTTGTTTATTTCCCCTTCAAGAAAAAATAAATAAAAAGTATTTTAAAACTTTGAAGGAAAAGAGGAAAAAAGAAGCGAGTGAATGAATTTTTCATTTGACTAAAGTTTGTAAAAAAATAAAAAAAAGATTTGTTACTTTTTCCCAAAATTAATCTACAAAATAAATTTTTTTAAGAAAAATTAAACAATCAATAAGGAATAGATATATTGTATCTGTCTTTATTGTTTTGGTTTGGAAACAATCACTTTGTTATGTTACGAGTTTGGCCTCGAAGAACGAGAAATATGATATTGTTTGAAGTGATATAAGAAGATATTGAGGTGTTCGAATGATTGGATATTTTATTAGCAACAGAACAATATCATAATATTTTGAGTCTGGAAGGGGATCCAAAACAAAGAATTATAACATGGTCATTTTTGAACAAATGAAGCAATATGAGGTGCTATTTATTTTTTCAAAATCAGGATCTAACTCTTAATAACTCGTCGAAACAAAAAAAACAAAACAACTAATTTGTTGTTTTTTAATGGTACTTTGAATAACTTGTTCTTTAAAGGATCTAATTCCCCCAATGGAGTCATTGAAAACATTAAAGTTAAATTTTACATTTTCATCCATTGAGGATAAAACTTGGTTTAAAATCCAACAGAGACAAACTAGATCGTCCAACTTTTCAATGAGTCTCTATCCCTCCTTTTATTTCACGATTGTTAAGAAACAGCCGAAGGTGATCAAAAATAAAAACCGCATCTACTATGTGTTCTTAACAGTAACTGATTTTAAATCATTCCTCTAAAAATTCTTGATTTGACGAAGCAAAAAAAAAATCTTTTAATTTTTTTCTAAATTCTTAATTATGTTTTTTTCTCTTTTCAAAATCTTTTTATCTAAATGATCTCTTACCTTCTCTTCTTTTTTCGATGAAAAAAAGAAACCAAACGTTTTTTATTTTTTTTTAAAATTATATTGATTTCAATTGAACCAAAACCAAAAACGCTGTTGGGTTTTAAGGAATTTTTTTTATACAAAGAAAGAGAATTCATTCAATTTCCAACCTTTAAGCGAAAATTGAAGGACTTTTTTCTTTGTCGTCTATTGAACGTATAATTGGGTGACTTGAACCAAATTAATTTTCCAATGTCGTAAATCCTTGAAACGAGATGATCTTTTGGGATTTATGAGATTTTAAAACGTCGCAAAAAAAAATTGATTAAAATCTTCTAAAATAACTTTAACATATTTTTAAAGTGGAATTTATTAGTAAAATACTTTTTATTTTACCCAAATTGAATTCAAAATTAGAAGATCAGAAAATTTTCAAACTTTGCCTAATAACCTAAGGATTTCCCAAAATCTTTCCACAGTGTTCACAATACTATCCTAAACTTTCCAGTGTTTTAATCTCTTTCTTATCGGTAGTTATGAGGAATTATATACTTTTTAATTTTTATAAATAAAAATTTTGAGTTTTTAAAAAAATACATCGAGGAATTATAAGAGATTTATCAATAAAAATTTTAAACAACCTTTTTTTTTTTTTTTTTTTTTTTTTTTTTGATATTTTTGATAATAATATTAATATTTTAATTGCATTTTTTCTATTTTATTATTCTATAGACGGGAACAGAAGACTTTTTAACTCATCCATGGTTTGAAGATGAACTTGACGAAACAGAATTTACTTCATCTCGTATGTCTAAAAACCAAAATAATAATTATTATAAAAATAAAAATAAACAATATCGCGCCTCTCGTAGAATTTGGGACAATAAAAACCAAAATGAACAACAAAATAAAAGCAAAACTAATAGAAGGGATTACCAAACCACGCAAAATTTTACTACAGCAATGGATGGTCAAAACAAAACAAAACAAAAACAAATAGAATCACAAAGAAAGCATTTCAAATCAAATAAATCAAGTAGAACTAGTAGATCAAACAGATCAAGTCGTACTAGTAGATCAAATAGATCAAGTAGATCAAGTAGATCAAGTCATTCTAATCGAAAAAGCAGGACAGGAAGAACAAAAGTACACTATGTAAACAGAAAAAAATCTGGCCAATCAAGAAACCCAAAGTATAACCTTCCCCAAAGAATAGATCGAAATTCTTATCGTGAGTATGATTCTGATAATTTAAAGTCCAGATCCTATTATTCTGGTGATGGGCTAGAAAAACCAAAAAATACAGGAAGAAGAGATCCTTTAAGTAAAATTTTAACACGCGGGAATTTTGATCGTGTCGAAAATAATGATAATAATAACAAAAAAAGAGAATACAAAAGAGAATATGGGGAAAATAGAACTAACGATAAAAATAGAAAACATTCAAATTCATCGTCATCAACGATTCGCAAACCAAAGGTGCAAGCTATTTCTCATAATAGTCAGGATTATTCACACAATAGGTGGTTAGAGTTTTCAATGGCAGGCCCAGATCCAAATAAAAAAACTGAAATCACTTCAAGTTATTCTGGATCTGCCTTTAGTGAAATTTCTTCCTATCGATCAACTGATGAAGATAAAAAATTTTGGTAATTAGAATGATCATTATTAATGTTGTTGTTGTTGTTGTTATTATTACTATTACTACTTCACATAGTTCTTTTTAAATTAAAAAATAAAGATTACTAATAATAAATGTTTCAAAATTTATAATTTTTGTTTAAAAAAAGTTAAAAATAAATCCTATTAATCATAATGATATTTTAATTTATTATATTTTGTATTTTTAATGCAAAGAAATTTTTTTTTTCAGAAATTGATTCATAAATTTTACTTTTCAAGATATTTTAAACCTTTTGCCGTGATAATAAACGATTTTATAGTCATATTTAAAAAAACAATAAAAGACATATATGTACTTAATAAAATTAAGCACTATTTTTTTCTGATTAATATTTTTTGAAATCTAGTCTAGTAATTTAATTCAATTAACCTCTGGGATAAATTTTTTTAGAATAAAAAATACTCTTAACTTTTGAATATCGAAAATATTTTTTTGAAATTACTGTGCACTTTTTTATTTTTTTGGAAAAATTGGGGTTGAGAAAATTTTGAAATCAAAAAATAAGTTAATGTATTAAATTAGAATATTTTTCCAGAGAGTTTATCTTTATAGTTGAATTTTTTTTTAAATTTTACCATTTAAAACTAAAAAAAAACATTTGAAGACCAAATTAGTGCCTTTTGTGAAAAGAAAATTCCCATAATTTAGAATTTGTTTAAGTAAATGAGTTAAAACAAGATAGTGTATCTAAAAATACACATAATTTCAAATGTTGATTCAATGATTTTGGCAAAAAATGTTTACTAGAAAAAGTTAAATTGAAACTTTATTAATTTTTATTTTTTCTTTTAGTTTTTTTAATTGTAGTGATGGAAGGTATTTGATCAGTTTTCCATTTTTAGTGTTTTTTCGTTCGTAGGGACATATTATAAAAAAGATAAATTAAAAAAATAAATAAATCTATGTCATTCAGGGTATGATAAACACATTTTTTGAACAAGAATGTATTCCTCACAATTGAAAAAAATAAAAATACCCATAAAGTATATATTCTAAAATGAAACTATTGGCTGAAAAAGAAAAAAAAGATAAGTATTGTAAATATAAAAATAAAAATAAAAATTTTGAAAGTTTCTTTTTTTTTATAATTTATTTATTTGGAGAAAGGAGAACATAAAGAAAATTTATCAAATTAAAAAAAGAGAAGAAGAAAAATAATTAAAATCTATATAAAAAATAATATTTTATTTTTAACGACCAAGTAGAAATTATCCGCTGTCGTTAGGTTTTCCAGGATTTAAAAGACTTGAGTTAAATCAAAGATTTTACTAAGAACTTCCTAATTCTGCCAAACCGCCGTTAGCTTTTTTTTAATTTAAGAAATAAAAAGAAAATTTCATAAATTTTCTTTTAATTTCTCAAATTAAAAAAAAGCTAGGCGCTTGACGACATGCCACCAGAATAGATAGGAAGAGCAAAAAACCGATAGAAAGATCATCGATTATAGATAAAAATTCCACAATCTGTGATTAATAATTAGTATTCCACTGTCGTTAGGTTTTTTTTAATTTAAAAGAATAGAGTAAAATCTTTGATTTTGCTCAATTCATTTGAAGTAAAAAAAAAAAAAACCTAGACACTAGGTGCCCGAATTTATAAATTAATTACTTTTTTAAGTTTTTTTTGTTTTCACTTTATTTTTATTATTTTTTCTTTATAACCTTAAGTTTTCTAACCATAAGAACTTTGATAAAAAAATTCCTAACAATTGTAATTAATTCCATAATTTTGGTTAGTCATGTTGAAGAGTTTCTGTGTATTTTTTCTAAGAATAACTTTTTTCGTATAGTTTCTTATCGAAAATTTTTGATTATTTTTTTTTTCATTTGGTTCTGATAAATATATATTACATAATAACTAATAAAATGATTTGTTTTTTTGTAATATTGAGTAAAGTATTTCACATTTTTTACCTTTAACCCATTTTTTTGAATATTTCGTATCCATATTTCTTTCTTTAAGATGTGCTAATATACGTTTAATACATTGATAAAGGTTAAAAATTTGAGAAATGTGGTAAAGGATTTAGATTTTAGATGATTGTTTATTTTAGAGTTAATATTTTCAGAAATACTTATTATATATTTTTCCTCATATAAAAAAAATTATGTTTACTTCTTTAAATTAAAATCAATTAAAAAAAATCTTTATCTGGGATAAATATCTTCAGGATAATAAAAGTGGGCAAATATTTCAAGTAACCATTCTAAATTCTTTATTGTCTGTGACTACTTTTGAAAGGTCTTTAAAAAAGAAGAATTTGTCTTTTAGTTTTGAAAATACCTTAGCTGGAATTTACTAATTTATATAAGTAAATGTAGTTTAGAATCGGATAAAATCTTTGATTACCATGCCAATATATAATTTACTAGTGGATTGGGGAAAGATAATTGGTATTAAGTTGTTACTTGGGTTAAGAAAATGGATAAATAAATTTAATAATAAAAAAAAAACAAAATTCAGTAATTATTTTGATATAATCATTAAGGTATTTTTATTTATATTTCAAAATAAAAAAAAAAACAAAGTATATTTCAGATCTGTTTGTTGTTCAACAAAAAATTATCTAAACTATTTTTCAAAAATTTTGACTCACTTTATAATGTTACAGGGAGTTGTTTTGAGGGTTTATTCCAGTATTCTTTTCAAAAAAATAATTTCAAATTTTTGGATTCAGACTCATTTTTTCTAATTTTGCAAATTTTAGTTTTGCTTTTTCAAATTTTTGTTTTTCTTTTGTTTTTCTTTTTCTTTTTCTTCTTTTTTTTTTTTTAAAAAAAAAGATCATGTGGAAAAAAAAAAAGAGATCTTCGAAAAGACAAATAATCACTAAGAAAATTATGACTATGCAATGTCTTTGAAAATGAATTTAATTATTCATAAAAAATCTTGTTGTTCAACTTTTTTTCAGTGAAAGTTCAGTAATAAAAAATCCGTAATGCTCATTTCAAAAATAATGACTTAATTTTTTTTAGTTTTTGGTTTAATTTTTTTTTAATTTTTAATATATCAGGCTTTTATAGATTTAGAAGGACTTAAAAGTGAATTACAAATAATATTTAGTTATTAATTGTTCTTGAATACTAAAGGATATATTTTTTTTTTTCAATTTATTATTTTAGGTGAGTCACAATTTTTGAAAAAGAGTTTACTTATTAATGTAGTCTTCATTCAAACACCCAGCTACAAATTTAAAATTCAATAATTCTGAAAAATTAATAAGATATAAATATAAATATTAAATGTGACTAAAAAAATAATCTTTTCTTTAGTCCCAAATATTGGTTAATCCAAATAGCTTTCTATGTAGAATTGACTTTTTCACGAACAAATATCTTTTTGTCGAAAAGCAAAGTATTTTGCAAAATAAATTGCATTCACGAAAGAATTACATTATCATGTATTTTAGGCCTTTCGATGTAAAAGTCTATTCTATAGAAAAACAAATATTTAAATATGAAAAAAATTAAACAACACTTTAAAAATAATAACGAAAAATTTGTTATTTATTGAAATTCAAACAAAAATTAGTTTGATTAGGAATTTAAAAAGGTTCAATTATTGATTTATTGAAAAGTTGAAAAAAATAGTTACTGAAATAAAAAAATTAAAAAAAATTATTTTTTTATAATTTGTTAATACAAAAGATAACAAAATAAATAAATAAAAAAAAAATTCTATTATTTTTTATGTTTTTGTGAGGAATATTTAGATCTTTTTTCTTTGTTATTGTCATTTTTGCGTTTATTTTTATGTCTTGAATTTACTTTTTCATTTTTATCAAATTTTTTATGTTTTTCATATTTATTACTATTTTGGTGATGATTTGATTTATATTTATGAGTTATGGTATCACTGTTATCTTTATGATGTTTCTTTTTATGAGTTTTAATATCCTTTTGTTTTTTTTCTGTTGGATAATGCCTCGAAAGGTTGCTTTCTTTCTTTTTGCTTATTGTACTCGCATTTTTCTTATCTTTGTACTTATGTTCCTTATGCTTCGTTTTTGAATTTTTATATTCATTAAGAGAATTAGTTTTATGTTTCTCTTTTTCTTTTTTGGTGCGTGTTGAACTGCTTTGTGTTTTTGTTTTCCTTCTTTTTGATCGTTCATGTGATCGATTGTTTTCCTTTTTTTTTATCTGTTCAGATGATTCATAACCATTGGCTTTTTTATTTGACGAATGCTTTGACGGATGATCTTTAGATTTTTTGGATTGGTATTCTTTATCGTTCTTTCTTCTTTCTGTATGATGCTTTCTTCTATGCGTTGATGTTTTTGATGCTTTTGCTTCTTTCGTTGTTGGAATTTTTTTTGTTTTTTTTTGAACTCCTTGCCCCAATGTTAACTTTGTGATCTTTTTTTCATTTTTTTTTGGGGTCAACAATGATTTGGTAATAGTTCCTGAGGTATGTTTTTTTCCATAATCTGGGGAATGCCATGATTTGTTTGGTTGTTGTTCATTTCTTGTTTGTTTTGATTGGTGGGGTTTATGTAAGGTATTTGGAAATGTTTGTTGGTTTTCATTTTTCTCAATTATTATTTTGTTATTTTTTGATTTTGATCTTGATTTTGATCTCGGTTTTGATCTTGGCTTATGCTTATTTTTATGTTTGGAATTCTTATCGTGGGATATATATGTGGACGATGATGATGATGATTTCGATTTCATCTTGTCTTTTTTCTGATGAGATGAATTATTTTGTTTATTATTCATTGTGTAATTAATTTGATCGTTTTGATTTGATGTGGTGTGGTTATTAGTTTGAATTTTAGACTTTGTTGAAGTTTTTGATTTGCGTTCTTTTATTTTATTGCTGCTTGGGGTGCTTGGCTTTGTTTTTTTTAAAGAATTTGAAGAATTTGTTGGCATTTTGTTTGATAATCTTTTTTTATTTTGAAGGAATTTAAGATAATTTGAGAGATTGTTTTGGTAACTCTTTGGTTTTTTGTTTTCTGTAACCTTTGCTTTTCTTGTTTGTATTGGATTTTTTGTTTTTTTATCTGTTATTTTTTTCTTTAATTTATTCGAATTATTTTTAAGATCATTTTGATCAGAATTTGTTAAATTATTTTGTTGTTTATCTGAATTTGTATTTGTTGCTCTTTTCTTTTTATATTCACTTAAAGAAAATTTTTTTTTATTTATTAAATTCAGTTGTTGTTGTTTTAAATTTTCCTTTTGATTATACTTATTATATTCTCGTTCTAATTCGATTTCATTTTCTAATTCCATCTTTTGTTTCCTTTCTATTTCGTTTTGTTGCTCTAATTGTCTTTGTTCTTCAAGCTGTTTTTGATATTGCAAAATCCAAATTTTTTTAAAAAATGCGTTTGGGAAATATGGATTTATTGATTCTTTTTCTTTTTTGTTTTTGTTTTTGTTTTCGTTTTCGTTTTTGTTTTTGTTTTTGTTTTTGTTTTTGTTTTTGTTTTTGTTTTCGTTTTCTTTTTTGTTTTCGTTTTCTTTTTCTTTTTTGTATTTGTTTTGTTTTTCTTTTTCAAATTTTTGTCTTTTGTAATCAAAATATGTTTTTTCAACTGTGTTCCGTAATTTTTGTTTTTGTAATTTCGGTTTAAGGATCATTTGATTTATTAAATCATTTTTGATCTTAAATTTTGAAGGGATTACAAAAAATGGCTCCAAAATACCATTCTTGATTTCATCATCAAACTGTTCAATTAAATTCATATTTTGGTAATTCCTTTGTTTATTGTTTTTTCTTTTCCTAATTTGTTGTTTGTTTTTTTGTTTTCTTTCTTTTTGTTTCTCTTTTTCTTTTAATTTCCTTTCTTTTTCTCTTTCTTCTCTTTCTCTCCTTTCTTGTTCTTTTCTGGCTTGTTCCTTTCGGATTTGTTCCTTTCTGGCTTGTTCTTTTTTAAGTTTTTCTTTTATCAATTGCCTCGCTTTTTCATTTTCAGTTTTATTAAAAATATTGTGTAATGAAGACTGTTTTTTTTTCATCCGCAAATTTTTTTTTTCAACGCTTTCAGTTTTTCTTGAATTCTTAGTCAAGGAAGGCTTGAGTTTATTTTTTGTTTTGGTATAAGTTTTGTTTGTTTGTATTTGCGATTTGCTTGTTGTTTTTATTGTGGCTGTTTGTTGTGGCGTTAGTGGTGGCAGTGAAGATAATGCTGTTGTTTTTGTTTTTGATGTTGAGGTTTTTGCCGGTTTTTTTTGTGATTTGATCAAAACATTTCCACTGCTTTGAGCAAACTTGTTGTCTTTTGAAACAGTGAGGATATTCTTCTTAGCCTTCTGTTTCAAGTTTTCTTTGAGCACTTTCCCATTTTTTAATTCTAACTGGCTCGTATTATGTGTGCCTTTAAGTTTGTTTTTCTTTGAGAAGTCCTTTTCAATTTGCGATTGGCTCTGGAGAGCATTTTTTTTGCTATTGAATCTAAATTTTTTATTTGTTGTTTCATTGCAAGTATTTGAAGAAGTGTAACTTTCGCTGTAAACTCTCTTACGTTCGTCATTGCTTTTATTAGGATCGTCTAGATTTTTTAATTGTTTGCAGATATTACAAACCCAATCACTAATAGACAAATCTTGGACATTAATGCATCTTTTGTGGGAATATTTTTTACAATTGCTGCATTGCAACAAGGGACCCAACGAATCGTTATTCTTTTTTTTGTTTTTTTTTATTAATTTTTTTTTTTTTTCAAAGATAAGATACAGAAAGAAGGTGATCGTAAATTATCTTTTTTGAAATTTGTGTCTTTTAAAAGAAACCGAAAACTAAAAAGAAAAAGAAAAAGGTAATCAGAAAAAATGGATCCTTACATTCTTACAAACACAACTAATTTCTTTGTTCAACGCGTGCTTGTTTGTTTCTTTCAAATTTAAACTACTTGCAGATTTTGAAGTATTACACCCAACTGAATTTACTTGGTTGTTGGTAGGTAATTCAATATCCATGCTTTGTTCATCTTGGTTTTTTTTTTTTTTATTGTTCTCGTTCGAAAGATCCTTTTTGTTATTCATTGTTTGAGAAAAACAATTCGAGTTTAGTTCTTAAATTTTGGGAATTCAAAATGTGAATTATGTTTTGAAAAAAAAGAAACACTAAAAAAATAATGCAAAAAAAGTAAAAAAAATGTAAAAGCAAAAGAAGCTTTCAATTTGTCTCTCTGATTTTAATATTTCTTTTTACAAAATTACTTTTAAATTCATGAACTACGTGAATTTAATTTGAAAATGTTGGGTTAGATTGTTATAAAATGAATTCTTCATCATTATCAGTTCTGTTCAAAGATTGAAATTAAACTAAATAATTTCTTGTTAGGTGATTGCGTGATAGAGGGTAATATAACTTTTAAAAATTTGATTTTGTTGACTGTTTATATTTGAACTTTATGAAAAAACTGTTTAAGAAAAGGGGTATTAAATTACCTTTTTACTTTAAGGTTGGTCTTCCATAATAAAACTTAATAAATATGAACTTCATTTTCAATTTCCTTCTTCAAGTAGAACCACAACCCTCACCTACTTCTTTGAGAACCTATTTGTAAAAGAAAAATAAGGAAAAGGAAGTAAAAAATAAGATACCAATTTGTTCAGAAAATATTAGAAAGTTTTTGACAAGTTTATTTTAACATAACAGAATATTCGTGCAACATTAAATAATAAATTTGGAGTGAAAGACAAATGAATATGAAAGTACTCTGAAAGATATGATTAGACACAGCCAAAGATTGTTTACAAATTTTTAAGGCATCAGGGACATTCCTGTTATTAAAAAAAATTTTATTCTTAGAACCTTACTGAAAAAAAGATTTTTTTAAGTTTTACAAGATAATAAAACTTTCAAATCAAAATTTCATCAATAATACTCGATTTGTGAAAAGAAGTTAAAGTAAATCAGAGTAAAAATCTTTTAGATTTTAATTTTTTTTTTTGAACATTTTTTTTGATTACATTTTAGAGTTTTATTAAATTATGGTTTTGGATCTTGAAATGCCTTTATAGGAATGAGTGAAATTAATCAAAGAGTAAATCAAAAAAATAGATAATATAAGGTGTATATTTTAAAAACATCTTTTCTTTCAGAAGACTCAAAAAGAAAGATCTTCTTACGAAATAAATTTGCTGTAAACGTTGTGTAAAAACACACAATTCAAGTATATTTTTGACCATACGTTTCATAAAACCTTCTTAATTTGGAAGAGGATAAGCAAGGTATTATATTGAACCTATCACCCCCTTCTCATTGTTTATTTTTTGACAGAAACCTATTTTTTAAAATATGTTTTGATAGTCTTTTTTAAAATATAGCTATCAAAATATAGTTATATATAAATATATATATAATATCATTTTAAATTTCACGGTGTTAACGGAATCATATATTATTCAAAATGAGAGTTCAGAATTTTTTACACAGTTAAAAGATTTTAAATAATTATAGAATTACTGTTGCATTGATCTTTGAAATAATTTTTTTTTTTCGAACAATTTTTATCATTTTTTGTCTTTTCTGTTTTATTTTCGATTTTTTTACAGTCAGTTCCACTTTTAAGACACAAACTTTCAACGAAATTTAAGGCACAAAAAAATCTCAAATTAATGCACAAAATTTGGAATTTTTTTTTTAATAATTTATTTTTACTAGAATTTGAATTTTGTGCTTTAATTTGAGATTTTTTTGTGCCTTAAATTTCGTTGAAAGTTTGTGCATTAAAAGTGAAACTGACTGTATTTTTATTTTTTTTATATAGTAGACTTCAACGGGAGGGTATTTTTTATATTTCCTTATATTTTTTGTGTTCAAGTTCGACTTTTCATGATATTTCACTATCCCGGTATTAACTAGTAACTAGTTGGACCTTATTTTTCCTTTGCAACTCTTCATTTAATATAATCGGAAGTTCAACTAAGGAATAAAAATTGGAAGATAATAAAAAATGAATTGATATATATTGTAGTTTTCTTTAATCTTGAATTAATTTACAAAATGAACATAATTTTGGTTTTTTATTGTTTTAAGAAAATATATAGATTGGGTAATTTAACTTCGGGCATTAATCAAGTTTTTTAAGATGTATGTAATATTTGGCTTATTTCTGAATAATACAAAGTGGGTCAATACTATAGAAAAATGTTTGATATTTTAAAAAGCAAAAAGACTTCTTTGGAAGAAACATGTTTTATTATTATACGTGTAATAATGGATATATGGACTTTGTATAACATGTATTTCAAAATAAGAGATGCTATTCTTTTTTTTTCTTCTCTTAACATATATTAAATACTCAAAGAAAAAGATGGTAAAAATGAAATAAATATGTTATTGGTTTATTATTGTTCTATTATTTAAATTAAAATTATCAAATTAAATTCGCAAATTTGAATTTTTTTTATCACAAATTTTCAGATTTTTATTGAATATTGCTTAAATTTTTATGGGTTTTTATACCTCATACGGATTTTGGAAAACCTAAAGTCAATGGGCAACTTTTTGAATTGGTGATAAAATAATGTTATTTTATTATACATTTTTAATTATTTTTCTTCTTTTTTCTCCTTTTGATATATTTATTTTAATTGTAGCTTTTGCAAAATAAATAAAATAAATAAATCAAAATAATTTTTAAGAAAATATTTTTTTTAAAAAAATAAACAAGTTCTTTTATAAAAATTCTATATAAATTCGGTTTATACAGTCTTTTCAAGTCTACCATAAAATTTTAAATAAAACACAACTGGGTTTTCTATTCTTATTTACCATTTTCAAAAAATTGGGAAATAAGAGTTATTATTACAAAAAATAATAATAAATAAGCTATTATTCAAAATTTTGCAACATCAGAGAAAAAAAAATTGAAGGTTCATGAAGTACTTTTAATATAGTTCAAAAAAGGTAAATTTTTAAAGATCAGTAGATATTGTTATTTTTTAAAATTTACCTTTTTTGGACCTTTAATTTTTAAGTTTCATGGGATCTTGAAAATTTTTTTCTTTGATGTTGCAAAATTTTGAATAATAGCTTATTTATTATTATTTTTTGTAATAATAACTCTTATTTCCCAATTTTTTGGAAATGGTAAATAAGAATAGAAAAATCAATTGTGTTTTATTTAAAATTTTATGGTAGACTTGGAACAACTGTAATTTAATATTAACGTATAAAATTATTAATGTATGTATTTTTTTCAATTTAATTGGTATGTGTATATTAGTAGATCTTGAATCTGGTTTTATATCCGAACAAGAAAAGAAAAATCAGATTTTTATTTTGTTGCACCTGTTAAACTAAGTCAGCATTAGTTATTTTCAGACCAGTATTTCTAAATCGTGTTTCTCTTAAAGTGGTCTAATTTGTTTTTTAAAATATCAATTATTTTTTTTTATAATTAACATTTGGGTGACGAATAAAAATAAAATAAATAATAGACACCAGAGAAAAATTGGTATATATATATATATATATATATATATAAAGTGAATATAAAAAATCAATTGATTAAATTATAAATTAAAAAAATATAATCCTTATTTATCCAAGCTAAGAAAAACAATTCTGTTCATTTTGATCTTCAAGTAAAGATCAAAGAAAATATCAATCATAATTATATTTATTTTTATAAAGTCATTTTCAAACACTTCAGTAAAATTTGAATACTAAATATTTATTAGTAACTCAAGATCTTCCAATATAAAAATAATGAAGTATCAAAAAAAAATGAGAAAAAAGAAAAAAAAATATAAAATGTTTAAAAAAGATTTCAATTTTGAATTTGAAGTTACTAATTGTTTCACTTCAAAATTCTCTCATTGGTAGACAAAGTGTTATTTGGTATTGGGGTTAGTCTTGATTTGGTGGTATTTGGAGATGTTTTGGTTTAATGTTTTGATATTCAAAAATGTAAAAGTTGGGTACAGTACAGTCAGTTTCACTTTTAAGACACAAATTTTCAACAAAATTTAAGGCACAAAAAAATCTCAAATTAAGGCACAAAATTTGGAATTTTTTTTTTTACAATTTATTTTTACTAGAATTTGAATTTTGTGCCTTAATATAAGATTTTTATTGTGCCTTAAATTTCGTTGAAAGTTTGTGCCTTAAAAGTGAAACTGACTGTAGTAAAAAAATGTTAATCAGCTGAAATTTTATACCAATAAAATTCAACATGAGCTTTGGCTAAAAATTTACAAAATAACGTTTTATAATGAGAGTGTCTTATATCTCTCAATATATCAATTCTCATTGATTAGAAAAAGATCTTTGGGTTTTTTATTCTATTCAAAAAAAAATTATTTTGAATTATTCTTGGAAAAAAATTTTTGATTATATCTTGATGAAAGTACAATACTATTGTCAATACATACTTCACTGTTAAAAATCAAGACACTCTAGAAAACTTTCCATTGAAACAACAATTAATAACATAAAACACCATTCAATAATTTTCGAAACAACAATTAAAAACCAAAAAATTCCAAAACAACAATAAAAACTTGAAAAACAATATTTATTGAAGTCAACACAGATTATTGAACAAACTGTATTAACTTTGTAAAAAATGAGAATAAAAAAGATCAAAAAATTTTTGGTCTAGTTTTTAATGTAAAATATTATAATTATTGTTTAACAAACAACGTTTATTCTATAAAAAAAGTCATTACTTAGTATTTTTGCATTATTTATTGGATCTTAAACTTCAAGATATACAATCCAACAGAAAAATGGGGTTGTTCAAAAAGAGTCAAGAAAAAAGCGAAAAATTTATTTTTATTTTTGCCTTCCTTTTTACAATAGAGGCTAAAAATTACCATATACTTCTTTTACAAACTCTATTTGGAAAATAATAATCAGGTAAATGATAAAAAAGTATTTTTACCCTGTAATAATTTAGAGACAATTAAACTTTAATAAACATCAAGATAGATTTTTACAAATACCAAAAATTTGTATTTTTTGAAGTTTTGTTCCTCTATTTTTTTACTGTGATTTGGGTTTAAGAAATTTGCAAAAAACAATTAACAGATTTTTACTTTCTCTTGATCAAAAAATAATACATTGTCACGAATTTACAATTTTTATTAAATGTTGTCCAAAATAAAGATTATGTATCAATTTCGAGAATCATTAGAGGATCAAGAAAAAAAAATTTTATCAAATATTACCGTTACAATCAGAAATTCTATAATCGAAATAATACCAACTTGACATCCTACAGAAAAAATTAAATTGATTCCTGTCAATTTCTCTTCAATCCAAGGAATATTTTTTTCGATCTAACGTCCATTTTTTATTTACTCTCAAAAAAAAGAACAATCAAAGAAAACAATTCATTAATTTTTAATTTATTTTAAATAATTGACTTTATTAAATGATCTTAAAAACACTTACTTTAATCTTTGTAACAATTTTTTTGTTAAAGCAAATTGGTTGTGCTACCCCTCCATCGTATGATCACCAAAAAATGACATATGTTGCGAATCATGAGCCTGTGACAATGGATTCAGCTGATCTTACCATCACACCTTTTTTCAGTCCAGATAACAGTATCCAAACACTAACCAGTTTAGTTGAATCAGCAGAAAAGAGAATTGACATTGGTATTCCTGTAAAATTAATCTACCTCTTTTAAATATTATATCTATTGAAAATAATTCTAATCATTAATCTTTTCTCTTAATATTTTAAAATATAAATATCTTTACTTCCTTCTTTGTTATCTTGTTTTTAATGATAATTTTGTATTATTCTTTTTAATCACTTTTCCTTTTGTTCTTTGATTCAAACAACACCAATGAGGTTTTTATATTATTTCTTTTTATTTTCTTTTTACCACACAATATCAAACTAACAATATAACAAAAAACTAAACAACAAAAAATTTAATTGAGTAATTAATAACCATAAGAAAAAATCTCTTAAATAAAAAAATCAAAAATATACAATATTCTATCAAATAAAATAAAAAAACCAAAATAAAGAATAAATCAATAAAATAAAAAAATTAAATATACAAAAACAAATAATTTGTCAATAAAAAAAAAAAAAAACAAAATAAAAAAAAAAAAATCTATAAAAAAAACAACAAAAAACAAAAAAACAATTTCTTGATCAATTTTTTTTCTCTCTTTTTTCTTGAATTTGTATTTTTTTTTTTTTTTTTTTTTTTTTTTTGTGGCCTCATTGGTGTTTTTTTTTCTTGATTGTTTTACAAAACTAAAATAAAATATTACACTTAAAATTAATTACAGGGATTTAGTTCTTGGAGTGGATGTTCATATGCTAAAGACGGAAAGCTTGGATGCTCAGCTTCAAAACAAAGAAATGATGAGAAATTCACGATCTTTCCAGCTTTATTAAACGCTCTTCACCGTGGCGTTGAGGTCCGAATTTTGACAAACAATTACAACTCAGTCCCAACATACGAAGATCAATTAATTGATCCCTTGACCTTTTTAAAGTTAGCTGGTGCTGATGTGAGATACTTCAATACAGTTACCTTCCTTCATACGAAATATATGCAAATCGATGGCAAAAAGGGAACGATAAGTTCTGTCAACTATAGTCACTGCTCCTTTATGGAAAACAGAGAAGCTGGTGTTGTCTTTGAAGGCACATCTGCTCATACCTTATTGTCCTTCCTGGACGAAATCTTTGGATTTGATTTCAAGCAGGCAACACCAATGAAAGCACACCCTTACAATTCTGCTAGCATGGCAATTATCAAGGACCAGACACCAATCAGCTATACCCTTCCTAAACCATACAATTTCAAAAATGCCTATGTGACCCCAGTTAC
Organism: Anaeramoeba flamelloides; assembly: GCA_027625915.1. Taxonomy (NCBI): domain Eukaryota; family Anaeramoebidae; genus Anaeramoeba; species Anaeramoeba flamelloides. Next base: position 23,377,946 of record JANTQA010000023.1, read on the forward strand.
CCCAGTGAAAGGAAAATTTGACAACCTTCAGATCAATGCCTCTCCAGATTTTTCAAGAAGCTCCTTAATTTCACAAATCCAACAAGCACAAACATCATTTGCAGTTATGATCTACCAAATCAATGATGATGGTCTCTGTGATATGTTAGAAGACCTTTCTTTGAAATTGGGAAAAGACAATGTAAAGATTTTGGTTTCGAGACACATTTATGGATACGACGATTGGGTTACTTCACAGGTATGCTACAAAAAGCTATATAAAGCTGGTGTCAAAATCCAATTGACAAAGTCTGGCGGATATCAATATTCTCACCAAAAATTTTGGATCGTTGATGGCCAACACCTTGGAATGTCCACAGGCAATTGGAGCCCAACAGATTATCCTGACGGATCTGATGTTTTCCCTTCATATCAAGCCGATTCCTCCAAATGGAGAAAAACTAACAGAGATTACACGATTTCATTAACAAACAAAGATGTTGTAAGCATTTTCCAAAAGGTCCTTGATGAGGACTTTGAAAGAGGATCTCAATATGTACCCAATCAAAATGATGTCCGATTTGGATAAACATATTCTCCCCCGCAATGAAAATGAGCTACAAATTATTTATATAATTCATTTTTGGTTCATTTTGTTACACAAACTAGTATCTTGATTTCAATCATCTTGTTAAATGATTTCTCTGTTTTCCCCAACCTTTCTTTCTTTCTTTCTTTCTTTCTTTCTTTCTTTCTTTTTTTCTTTTTACATTTTTGTTCTTTGTTATTTTTATCTTTTTGAATTTCTTTGCTTTTTGATCATTTAGGGATTATCATAATTTTTATATAATCTAAAAAAAAACCTAAAAACGATCTGTTCTTAATATTTTTTTAAAAAAAAAATTCAAAAAGTGTTAATGTTATTTTTCATAAAACAAAGATCAATTTGTTTTTCTGTAAAAAAAATAAATATACCCATATTATTATTTAATTATTTTCTTTTTATTTTTTTAAATTGAGTGTGAATAAACAATGATTGAGATTAAGAAATAAAAATAAAAAAAGATATTTACAGCCGTTCCAAGTCTACCATAAAATTTCACTTAAAATACCCTTGATTTTTCTATTCTAATTTTCTATTTTCAAAAAATTCCTTAATAAGAGTTATTATTCAGAAAAAAATAATAATAAATAAGCTATTATTCAAATTTTTGAAGATCACTTAAAATTTTGAAGATTCTTGAACTTACAAATTATTGGTCCAAAAGAGCCTAAAAAAATATCAATATTGACTAATCTTTAAAAATTTAACTTTTTTGAACCACATTTTTAAGTTCTTCAAGAATCTTTAATTTTTTTTTTTGTGATATTTCAAAAATTTGAATAATAGCTTATTTATTATTATTTTTTTCTGAATAATAACTCTTATTTCCAAATTTTTTGAAAATGGATATTAAGTATAGAAAACTCATTTGTGTTTTATTTAAAATTTTATGGGAGACTTGGAAAGACTGTAATTTCGATTTTCTAAACTATTTCATTTTTTAACTTTACAATTTTCTTTTCATTTCCTTTTTTCCAGTTTAGTAATCTGTTTAGTTAGATCTAGAATTTTTTTTTTTGATGATTGATAGAAGATTTAGTGCCAAGTTTGTTAAATTGAAAAATGAAATACAATTGGTTGATGATATCTTTTCATTGGATCGATCAACAATTGTTGGTGAAATTTCAACAAATTTGCCAAGACATTTTTTGTTCTGCTCATTTCAGTATTTTAGACACAACACTTTTTATTTATTCGTTTTATATTTATTTCTTTTATTTTGATGGACATGATTACTTATTCAAAAATTAATAATGTTTAACTTAAATGAGCTTTAATTTTACGTTTGGAAAAATATAATAAATTTATTTTTTTTTCACTATTTTTGATTTTTTGTGTGTGTCTAAATTTTCCGGCGGGAGTTATTATTAACTATTACCCAAAAATAAAGGGTAAATTTCTTAAAAAATCTGTAATAAATTCAATAATCATAAATCTATTTAAATATACAAAATCAATAACGATGTTTTATTGATTCTCGATAATAATTTGATTGTATATTTGATAAGTTATAAAAGAAATAATATATATTAAGATTTCTGATCTCAATTTTATCTAATATTTTTTAGGTCAGAAAATTGCTATTATTATTTTCTTTTTGATCAAAAAAACACCTTTCTTATTGGGTTTCATCTCAAAAACTTTAAAAATATAATTGAAAATAAATATTATTGCTTAAAAAATCATTTATAACCTACCATTTTTCCATTTTTTTATTGAAATTTGTTTTTTTATTAATTTATAAAAAACAAGTTGTATTTTTTTTTATTTATTTTAAAATCGAGGGGTTGTTAATCACACTTAACTCCCAAATTAAAAAAAAAACTTAAACACTTCACTGGATTCCTAAATTTTTATTTCGATATTTTAATACAGACTCAAAATTTCGTCTATTACCACTAGGGTTAATAAATATATTGTGTCTTTTTTTATTAAAAATTAAAAATATTATTATTTTTTAATAGTTTGGAGATTTTAATTTTTTTTAATTCAAGAATCCAAATTTTCAATTTTTTCCTAGGTTGTACAGTTCGTTAGGTTTTCCAGAATTCAAAAGAATTGCGCAAAATCTTTGATTTTACTCTATTCTTTTAAATTCTGGAAAACCTAGTCACGATCACAGAGAAAATGATCCAAATCTTCAATAAAATCCAATTTTTTTGATTTTCTGCATAATTTGCAAAATTTTGGTTTATCTTTGTTCATTATAAAAGAATATCTGTTTAGATAATTTATAAAATTTCTGAGTTATAAAATTGTAGTGGAAAGGATTCAATTTTCTCTATTCTTTTGAATTCTGGAACACCTATACACAACTTTTTGTTAATATTATTTTAAAATGAAATTATTTTGAAATATTGCATAACTTCCCAACTGTAATATTTTCTATTTGTTTGATTCAATATTTATCAAGTTTAATTTCGAGTTCTTTTAAGGTGTTCGATTTTCAGTTATTATTTACAAATGTCTACTCTAGAAATTTAAGATTATTAACTATTTGATTTAAATCCATATATTTTCATTTTTGAATTGGTTTAAATATTCTTATATATATTGTTTTTTTTACCGAAAAAGTTTTATTTTTTTATTTTATTTTTTTATTTTTTTATTTTTTTATTTTTTGTAAATATTCCGAATCAACTATATTTGGAAATAAATACTATAGTAATCGATCCAGCCAACATTAATCTGTAATTTCAATTTGACATTGCCAATTAGCTAATGACTCTACTTATAAATGGGTTTTTTAAGAAATGTAATAAAAAATATACCTAATTTTCAGAAACACATTATATAAACTAAAATTCAAAATATTACACAAAGTTAAAAAGGTCGCAACAATAACAATAATAAAATTTCATTTAAATTGGAAATTATTTTACTTTTTATAAAATACAAAAATCATTTTTTCATCATTTTTTTTTTGTTTTCATTTCATTTTTTGAATTACAAAACTTGTTTTGTTCCATCAATTTTTTTTAAACACTTGATTATAAGTTAAAGTTGATTGTTCCAAAAAGAAGAACTCAAAAAAATTCGTTGATAGTATCTAACCATTTGATCGATCAATATCCCGAATATAAGGAAATAACAAATTTAATAATGAAATTTTTTATTTTTTTAACTAATAAATTTTTATCACACTGATAATTTATTTGAATTGATATTTATTTATTTTTTATTTTGAGAGTACTGTAATTGATAAAAAATTCTTCAATATTTCGTTAGTGGATGGTTCTAATTTGGTATTTCTTCGGAAATTGATTAAATAAGATTTTTTTTTGATTTTTTATACTTTTTACTTTTTCCAAATTTCCCTTCTTAAGTTGCTTGGGCCCTAGATTTCTCTTTTTGTTTTTTTAGGTGCTTGGGAAAGGTAAAAAGTATAAAAAATCATAATAAGAATTGGTTGACCTGGTCATGACTAACCCAACCAAACTTGTTCATGATCAGATCTTCGACGAGGACTTATGCAACTGAACTGAATCCTACGAACGCGATCTGAAACCAACCAAAGTGAATCGAATTGAACTTTCCGTACTATCTGTCGAGTCGTTACTTGACTGGGTTTTTGCTGTCGAGTCGGTATCTTGTACTGGGATTTTGCGAAAACAAGATTTGGAAAACTTTCAAAAAAAAAAAAAAATAATAAAAAAAAAAATAACACAAAAAAAAAATCAAAAAAAAAAGCAAAGCAATTGAAAAGAAAATTTCGAAAACCAAATCTTATTCTTAAAAACCAGAGCTTTTTAGATTCAACCCATCTATAAAGTTCTAAATCAAAATTTAATAAACAGCCTTTTTCAATTTATCTATAGTTGTTCAAATATTTAGAACTCTTTATTAAAACAACCTATGGTGGCGATCCAAAAAAAAACGACATAAAAGGAAACAACCACCAGCCCATTCAACACTTGGGGCACAAAAAAAACTTTTCACTGAAGTTTTTTCTTTTTTCTATTATTTTTTGACTCTCTTTCATTTCTTGCTTTTCTTTCTCTTTTTCTTGTCTTTTTTCAGAAATAATTTATTCTTTTCATTTTTTAAAGAAAAGATATCCTTTGAGCTGTAATCCTGCTACATTACAGTTAGGATAAAAAAACCCTAAATACAATTTTAGAGTTTCAGGCAAATAGGAGGTAATTTTGTTGAATCACCTCTCTTCAACAATAAAAAAAAAAAAAATAAGATTTTTTTTTCAAAAAATCGATTTTTGGTAGGTTAAAATTTTTGAATTGGGGTTTATTTTTCTATTTATATACCCCCCGAATACAATGGTTTGAGCTATCTTTCACAAAATTTAAAATAAAAGATTTATAATTATATTTAGATGCTCATATATTTATTTTTTTTTATTTACCTTTAATACAGATTTGAAATTTAATAAAAAATCAAAATAATTCAAAGAAATAGTTGTTATGTTATTATATTTTTTTTTGTTTTTTAAAAAAAAAAAAAATTCTTCATTTTTTCATTTTCAATAAAGATATTAATTTTTTTTATATTTTTTGAATGAGAACTTTCTGATTTTTAATAATAAGTATCATTGATAACACAATATATTAGTTTATTAAGAATAGCTATTAAATAATTTTGTTAATTTTATGAGAAAACAAATAAATAAATAAAAATATTACTGAAGAATTTTCATTTTTTTTTCAAACAAACTTACAATAAACAATGAACCAATAGATAAAATGGAAATTTATTTTTTTAGCTAAGAATTAAAATTTTAATATGAATAATTTTCAAAAACATCAATTCAAGTAATTGAAAAAAATTGACCTACAGAAATATAAATAAAAATAAAAAAATAAAAAAGGAAAATAATGTAATTTTATTGCATTGAAATTATACAAATATAAACTTATCTAATAGACAAAGTAATCAGTCGAAATTTCGCTAAAAAATAAATAAACAAATATTAAAAAAAGTTTATTAATGTAAGGGATTAGCTTCTACCAAGGAGAATACTAAGACCAAAGTATGTTATTATCGGTGTAACTAAATTAGTGCTACATGGTTCAAATGCCACGTAAAAAAATAGTCAAGTAGTACTATTTGTTGATCCCATCAATATAAAATAATCCTTGAATTAGTAAAAACCCCAACAATTTCAAAATAAAATTCTACATTTTACCAGAAATTTAAATGCTGAATTATCAATATTCAGAATCCAAAGTTGCAAAATATCCTTCTTAATTTTGTGTCATGAAATATATCAATAGCTAAAAAATTCAATTTTGTTTGAAACAATTAATTGATTAACCAATATATTTTTTTGATAAATTATTTCTGAAATATTGGAAATATATTGATGTTTCAATTAACTTTATCAAAACGAAACAAAACCTATCAGTCTTTGGGTTTTTATGTTGATGATTTTTGTGTTCATCTTTGAAATTAATAAATTAAAAAAAGGTTACTTTTGGAAGTTCTCAATATGAATTATTAAATCCCCAAATAAAATTATTGTGTGCTTCTATTTTTAGATTTGGAAAAGGAATTAAAAAACTAAATTTATAAAATCAAAATTTTTAATTATGATCCTTAGTAAAAAATGTAATAATTTATTATCCAATAAAGTCTATAATAGATTTCACAGAAACTATATAAAGAAATGCTACACTAATATCATATATATACAATAACAACATACTTTAATTATAGGGAAATATGTGGTGATGTTTATCTCTTAAATGGGAAAAATAATTAACCACCTTATCCATATTTTTCTTTTCCTAAATTGGCATCAAAGGGGGTGGTTGTTGTGTTTCTAACTTGATTAGAAAAAACTAATTGTAAATGAAGTGAAAATTTTTATATTAATTATTCAAATACCACTATCATTTAATAAAATTTACTTTAATTCATGACCTAAACTCAAAATTTAATTTAAATTAAATCTGAACCTAGTATTTAGATTTATTTTTACTATCTTGGAATATCAAAGTATTAAAAAAAATATGGTTAAATATTAGTAATAAACTAAATTTCATAAAAATGGCCCATGTTACATTTGAATTTTGAATTTCTTTTGTATTGTTTGGAGTTTTTCCTCCCACAATGAAAAGTTTGCAAATAAATCATTTTTTCTCTTTTTTATTTTTTCGATAGTATTTTGTTAAAATGGAAAATGAAAATGAAAAATTGGAAAGAAGAGAGAGATGAATTAATTAAAAAATTGGTTTCAAATATAAAAAAGAAATTATATTTAATGATTCAAATTGAAGGAAAATCGATAAATCGATTTAACTAAATTTTTAAATTTTCAATTTTTTATGCAATGCTTCTTCCAAAATAAGTGTCCCAATTTTTTTTAACTGTTTTTTTTTATTTCTTTTTCTCTATTTTTTATACAACCTATAAATATCTCTGGAGTATAGAACTGAATATTAAACTCGAAATTTTTATATTATAATAGATAAATTAAATTATTAAAAATATATTTCTTAAAAATTTGATTGTTAATGGGCCATTGGTTTTGAAAGGGAGTTTACTATTATTTTCCAATTAAAAAATGAAAAATTTTAGTTTACATCCCAAAATATTTTTCTGTTTTTAATTAGAAGAAAATCCAAATATATTTACAAAATAGTTTAGAAATGATTTTTTTAAACAATAATATAAACTTCCTTATTGAACCAAAAGACAAAATTTTTATTCTGTAAATTTGATTGTAAAAGTAATAATTAATATTCATTTTGGAAAATCATATAAAAAATTTCATTTTTTTATTGGAAAATCGCAATAGTATTAACAGTGTAAACATACCTTATGTATACAACTATAGTTTCAAAATAAGATAAAATTTCCAGTGTTATTTGTTCACAAAATTTGAAAAAGATAAAAAGAGGTTTTTCAGAAATAAAAATAAATTTATTTTTTCTTTTTTTCTGTTTTAAACAAAATTTAAAACCAAGATCGTTTGACTCATAATTAATTCACAAAAAATGAATTTTTTTCAAAATAGTAACCCATTGCTTTCCATTGATAAAGGGGGTATTTTCTCAATTTTAATTGAATTTATTTGCATTTTATGATCTATTGTCTTTGGTAAACAATACTGGTATTTTGATTTAAAGCGATCACAATAATCTATCACAACAACTATAATCTGTGTTTTAAAAAAATAATTGGGGCTTAATTTTCTTCTTTTTTCAAGACATCATCCTAAGTCATTATACAGTCTTATATCTAAGTTCAAATCAATTTTGAAGGTAAATTCCTTGAATTTAAAATAAATTTTAAATGGAATTTTTTGAAAATTTTAAGATAATATTCTCAAGTTTTTTTAAATTTTTTTGTTTTTATTATCTGTTGAAATTTCTTGTAAAAATTACGATATTTTTAAAGATAATTTTCTCGATTTAATCCTTTATTTCTAGATTTTTTTTTAAATAATTGAACTTTAAGAAATCATTGTCATACCTAGTGAGGGTTTATTATTGGTTTCTTTAAATGGTTCGTGCTTATTCTTCTATACTGGTATTTGAATCCTAAATGGGAAAAAATTTTCACTTCATTTTTCCTCTCCTTTTTTTAAATAGATTTACAAATTACAACCTACTTCATTGAGACTTGTTAATAAAAAAGAAAAAAAACTGGAAAAGGAAGTGAAAATTTTATCCCATTAATAATTCAAATACCAAGAATGAAGATTTTTGAAATACTCTACTATTTAATCAAGGTTAAGAAGCAAAATAAACACCAACGATTATTAGTGAAAAGATGTCAAGAAAAACCAAAACCTAATCGAGAAATTCAAAAAACTCTTTTGAAAAAAAAACTTCTTGCCAAACCCAAAATAATTTTTATGCAAAATGAGATCTCTGAAAGAAAGTACTCATGACTTTTTTGGTCCACGATTATCGGGTTTGTATTTTTTGTTAATTCCAAAACCAAAATAAAACTTTGAATTATTTTTTACTTTTTAATCTATAATTAGTAGATAAATTAAACAATAAAAAAGAATATGTTTGAGTAAAAGAGGTCGTATTTATTTCTCGATAAGATTAATATTGGTTGAATTTTTTTACTTATTAACTTATTTTTGTGTTTTTTTTTAGTCGCTCTGAAACAATTGGCTTTTGTTTTTTTGTATTTATGAAACGAATAATTCTCAATAATGATAAAAACGAAAAAAAAGGTAAAAATTTTACTTTTTCCAAAAGAAAAGTGTTATATTTCACTATCCTTTTATTCCTTAAAAGAACAGAGTGTTCTTAGAAATGTGTTGTAATTTTTGTAACTTTCTTCAGAAAAGTAAATATAAAAATATTTGTGATTGATTTTACAAAAACCCTTCATAGTCATTTAAATTCAGATTATAAAATAAAACGACTACTCACTAAACCCAGTTGTCTTCTTTGATCAATAGATTTATAAGTAAAAGAAAATGGGAAAAACAATCATTTTTTTTAATTTAAAAAAGTTATTATCAAATCAAATAATAATGAGTAAAAAGATTTTTTTTCTCTTTTTGATAATCCTTCAAACTGTACTTGGCTGTGGAGACGTGTGGGACGAGGAAAAATGCCCAGAAGGGTACAAGTGTAATGATTCCCTGTCGGTCTGTCAAAAAATCCGATCAGAAAAATCATACATTATCTTCTATTTTGCTGTCACGGGTGGTTTAGTGGGTATCTATCTTATCTTTTGGTTTGTTTATAAAAGAATCAGGATTGGAGGCAAATCTCGATTATTGTGTTTTTTACCATTTGTAAATCTCAAAATGCCCAACAATCCAAACCCTGAATTTGTGAACAACTTGTTGACCTACTACCCCGATTTGGTCGACCATAAGGATGATTGGGACTTTGTTGAAAATCTCTCTATTGGACTGATGAATGGAAGAATGCGACAATCGACAACTTTTTATCTGATCCAGACAATCCTTGCTGTAGGAGCCATTCCAAGCATAGTTGACAGCAGGGACAGTTACAGTGGGGTATACCTTGCCCTCATGTTAGTTCTGATCCTGATATTTCTCTTGCGAGTGTACCAAGCCTTTGTTGTCTTTCGTGGACCCACATTGTGGAAGGGATCGAGAATCTCGAATTATTGTTATATCTTGTCTTATGTGTATTTTGTATTATTTCTGGTTTACATGGTAAGACCATCACCAAACATAATCAATGAAGATTATATTAGCAGAGTCACGGTTCTGTCCAAATGGCAAATCTTTGCTGCAGTTCTGTTATTTACCATTATTATCCAAACTATGTTCATTTTCAGAATCAATGTCACTATAAATAAACAGACTGGTAAGATCATGTGTCATAAAAAGCATACTCTTGTAGGCAAATACAACAACAAAACAACCATATATCGACTCAACTACAGTTGGGGTTACTTTTTTAAAAATGACCAAAATAACCCTTTACACATTGCCGAAGGGTCAGACAATCGTGGAACATTGAAAGGCGCAGAAGTTGAAAAGAAATTATTAGAAGAAGACCAAGTGAACCAACCCCTTTTGAATGACAACGAAATGAATTTTAATAATAACCCAATGAACACAGGCCTTAATTATAATTATGAGAATAGTAATGTTAATTACAATACTGTGAACCAATATAATAACAACTCTGTTGAAAACACACAATACAACACTAATATTCAATCCAGTGGTAACAACCAAGGCTTTGTTAATTACCCAGAACAAATTTAATCTTTGATTCAAGTTCATTATATTTTTTCCTATATTCTCGAAATTTAGTTCTATTACTTCTTTTTGAATTTTTTTTTTCCTTTTTCTCTATTTTTTATTTATTATTTAGGGTACCAACCCCCGTAAATTCTAAAATTATTTCTATTTCCCAATTTATGGTTTTTTTTTGATGAAATAAAACTTTACACTTTTCTTTTTATATTTTTTTGGGCACCTTTTTTTTTTTTAAAGATACTGAGAAATTCCCAAAAACATCGACAAGTTTTTTAGATTAATTCCATTTTATGATTTGCTTGTTCAACTACTTATGTCAAGAATTTTATCTGTTGTAATCAAAAGATTTGTTTTAAAAAAAAAAGTTGATTTTTGAAATGGCCCATTTCAAAATTGGTTAACTTAGTAATTATTAATTTAAATATCAAAAATTTAAAAAGGAAGTTCTCTAAAACCAAAAATATGAAATTTTTATTTTATGAAAAAATCTTTTCAAAAATACTTCATACGATCTTATATTACTAGAAATAATTTTTTTGATTTTGAAAAATCTTATTTTTTGAAGTAAAATTTTTCAAAACCTGATTGAATTTTGAAATAAATTTTTAAGAATTTTTCATTCTCATATTGGGAATTAATGTTAAAAAAAAAAAGAATATTTCAAAGAAAGAAAAACGGATCAAATTGGAAATCATTCTTTTATTCAAATTTTACAAGTTTTAAGAACTGTGGTTATTGAAAGGAGCTTTATTTATTTATTTTTTTTTTTTTTTGATTAGGATTTGTAAATAAGAGTGATTGGAGTATTTATAATCGAGTATCAACCATATGACAACTGGGTTATAATAAAACTGATTTGAAATATCAACATTTATTAAATATTTTAGAAGTTGGATTCTATTAAATAATATTAAAAAACACAATATTCATTTTTTTTGAACCTCACAAACGAAAAAAATAATTAATAATTTAATTTGACTAGTCTCAGGTATCCCACGATTGAATTAATAGAAATTAATGGAATTTTTGAGAAATAGTTGAAATGACAAATAAATTTGAAAAGAGCCAATATTAAAAAAAGTAATATTTTTATTTTTATGAGAAGTATTAAAATGTTACAAGATATGAAAGTGACATAAAATTGCCAATCCCTTTTTATAATTTAACATTATTCATTCCAACCAGTTCCTGTTTTAATATGCAAACCTTGGTGGTATTTTAAGGCACAAAATTAATACTAAATTAAGAAACATTTTTTAGATTAAACAAAAATAAACTAATGAAAATAACAATCACCTAAAATGTATCTTTATTTAAGATTTATTTTGTTCATAATATTAAAACTGAATATAATTTTTTGTAATTTTTTTTTGAATATTTATTTGTGATTAGGAAAATATCCGTATTATTTCAAACTTTGTGAAATCCTGTTAAAATAGAGAGAACCCCCTTTTCTTCGAATTTTAATTTAATGTGCTAGTTCGTAATTCCTCTTAGTGGCAGTTACTTTATTCTTTTATTTTATAAGTTCAAAAAAAAAAAACATAGTTGAGGTTTCTTGAGTATTCTATTTATTCTGAAAATAATAGATTTTCAGAATAAAAAGAAAAAAACTAAAAATATTGTTATTATATCGTTTTCTAGTTTCGTTTTTGATTTCTTTTTTGATTAGAAAATCCCTTGATTTTCAAAGCAAAAATAAGAATCAAAAAAAAAAAAAAAAAAAAACAATTAAAATTTTTCGTAGTTAAAAGAATTGAATACAACCTTAGATATTATAATATTCTTTTGAATTCTGGAAAAACGTGACAACTATTCTTAATTTTTCTGTTAATTGAGGCAAATAAAAGATTATAATAAATGGTAGGAATTCTAGGAAAGTGTATGAGAGTTTTTTAAATTTTAGAAATTAAAAGAAATTCAAGGAAAATTTATTTTTTATTTCTCAAATAATAAAACAACTGTTAACCTTTCTTGTTTTTTTTTTTTTTTTGTATTTTTGTAAAATCTATAGATCGTACTGAAAAAATAGAAGTTCACAAGAAAAAAGTTGTTAAAATTTCTGGAATTCAAAAGAATATAGTAAAATATTTGATTTTATTCATATATTTGAAATTTCAATAAAAAGAAACATTTGAAATCATACCACAACGCATCATGAAACAGGAAAATATGTATTTATTTTTTTTTAAAAAGATGCGAATATATGTATATTTTTTATACCCTGGTTAATAAAGACATTGGACATTGTTTATTCTAATTATATTTATAAAGCTATTAATTTTCAGACCAGGTTTTTTTTAATTCAAAAATCCTGATTTTACAAACATTTCCACAGGTTGGGAAGTTCAACAGAAAATGTTATAAATATTCAAAGATTTACAAATTTGATTTTTTTTTATTCAACTGGCAAAATTACAATAGGGATTAATTCATAAAATATGAATAAAATTTTAAATAATTTATATAATTTACTAAATCTTGAAGAGAAGTTGAACTTTTTAATTTTCAATTCTGGAAAACTATTATTTCATAACTTTATATTAATTGCTTAAAAATAAAGTTTGATAAAAAGAAAAAGTCTTTTTTTTTTTTTTTTTTTTTTTTATATGTGTGTGTGTTTTCCCTTTATTACTAAAATTAATTCAACATATAAAAAAACAGAAAACCTCAAGATAATTATAAACATCTTTTCAAAAAATGTTACTCACCTGGAATGATAAATTGTAAAAAAAAAATATACCCTTTTATACTTTATAACAACTGATAATTAAATCTATATTAATAATTCACTTTTAAATCATGTTAAATATATAAAAACCTGATATCTTAAAAAGTAATAAAAATAAAACCAAGGCCCAAAAAAAAATCAAATCACAATTTTTGAAAATGAACATTTCTAATTTTTTATTAGTGAACTTTCACTGAAAACAAGTTGAATAATAAGATTTTTTTGATATTAATCCATTTTAAAAGACATTCCATTGTCACAATTTGCTTACAGATTATTTCTCTTTTCAAAGATCTTTTTTTTTTTTTTTTCAAAATAATCTTTTGTAAAAAAAAAAAAAAAATCGGAAAAAGTAAAGAAAAAGAAAAAGAAAAAGAAAAAGAAAAAGAAAAACAAAAGAAAAACAAAAATTTGAAAAAGCAAAACAATAATTTTACAAAATGTGAAAAAATGATTCTGATCCAAAAATTGAAAAAAAATTTTTGAGAAGAATGTAGAATAAACCTACAAAAAAACTAACATTAACATTATAATTTTAGTCAAAATTTTAGAAAAATAGTTGAGTTCACTTTTCTAGGATGAAAAAGAAGTAAATCAATAGTATACTCAATTATTTTGAACCCTAGAAAAACTAAACATATAGGTTACAACACCATTTTTATATTTTCTTGAATTGTGATGATTTCTAAATATTTCTGTGGAGTATTGTTAAGCACTTTGAAGTATTATCAAGTGTAAAAATTTTCCAGAATTCAAAAGAATTGACAAAAATCTAAGATTTTACACACCTACCAAGAGTTAGCAGCATTTTTATTGATTTTCTGGATTATAAAAGAAACTGAGAGATTTTTAGAAGACATAAAATTCACAAGAAACCACAATAACACACCGAACTTGTGGTATTTTTAATTCATTAATTGAGTAATTTTCATTATTTAGAAAATAGCCATACATTTTTTTTATATTTGGGTTTTGAAGAACAAATAAAAGAAATAAGGAGAATTACAAATATCAAAGAATAGTTGATATCCATTGAAATAAAACTAACCAATAAATATTTTTTCTTAAAAATTGGTAAAATTAAAATTCTAATTTAATCCATTGAGAAAAAATCAAATGTTCATTTAGATCTTCAATTAAAGATCCAAATAAAATTTCAATATAAATCAATATAATTTTACTATAACCATTTTAACACTTTAAATACCCTTAGAATAACAAATATTTTGGCTAATTTTTTACCAAATGACTATCAATTTTGCAAGAGTAATAAAAAAAAAAAAAAATGGATTATATTATCAAAAAAAAATCAAAAAAAAAAGAAAAAAATAAATAATGTAAAAACATGATTTCAATTTGAAAATTTCAAAATATTTTTTTCTTTTAATATATAAATTCAAACCCATAAAATATATGTAATCCACCTATAATAACTTGTCTCTATTTGATTGAAATATGACATATGTGTCTATCTTGAATTCTAATTCTTTCAATATCTTATTAATATTTTCTGTTTTCTATTTTTATAAAGTAAAGAGACAAATTAATTTATTAAAGAGAAAATTTCTAATTTTTAAATTAATTTAAATTTTCTTTTCTAAATTGCGAACCTTGCTAAATCATTATTACTTTTGTTTTATAAATGTAATTGGTGAATTTTGACCGATTAATAATGATTTGGAATTTTTTATTTAATTCATAAAGATGTTAATGTTTTGAAATTAGTTTCGAAACAGTTAAATTTTTCTGTTGCCTTGGACAGTTGACTATGAAAAATGATTTATTTTATATGAACATTTACTTCTAGAGTAGATTTTTGATTATTAATTAAAAAAAATTACCTTTCTTTCAATTATTTTACTTTTTATAAACTCAAAATTTACTAATTTTCAAATAAGTTATATCAAAACAAATTAACTCACTTTTTTGATATTTCCTATTTTTTTTTTTTTTTTTTTTTCACATCATTAGCCCCTATTCCAAATATTTCAGCATGGTCAAAAATAAAAAAAAGACAAAAAATAAAATTTTAATCGTTTGAATTTTTGAAAACTTGTTATTGAACTCGGTTTAAATGAACCCAATTCTAATATTTTTATATTAAACCAGGTATAACCAAATAAAATAAAAATAAATAAAGGAAAAAATCAGTATGGATGTGTCCTAAAAGATGAACCAAGCCAAACAAAAATTAGTATTAATAAAGTACTAAAAATTCACAAATCATTATTGATTTATCAAATTATTAGATACAGTAGGATACTAGTATTTTTAAATTTGTATGGGATGAAAACATAGATGAACATCTTTCCCCAATCCTCAAATAATTGATTTAATTGCGGTCCTTAGATTTACCCAAAACAACAATATAAAGTCTCCTAAAAAAAGTTCACAAATGATTGTTTCTTTTTTTGGGTTGTATTTATAAACGAAACAGCCATAAAAAAACAGCTACAAAATAATAAAAACCTCTGTTTCAATATAGAACCCTGCTTAATCTTCCTATTGTTTCCAATTTAACATCTAATTAACAACCCACCGGTATAACAAAGTTTAAATCACTTTTGAAAATAGACTCCTTGATTTTACAAGTAAAGTTTAAATAAAGTATGCAATTTATCCAAAATTTTTTGGTAATTTTCTGAATTTTTTATATCAAAAAAATGCGTACATGGCGACTATAATCTGTGTTTCAAAATAAAATCCGTATTTTTTTTCTTCTTGTACCAAGGCAACATCCAATCTACTAACAAATAGTATACCTAAGTTCAAATCAATTTTGAAAGTAAAGGTCTGGTTATTTTCAGTAAAATTTAAATTATTCATACAAATAGTTGAAAAGTTTCCATACTATTCTCAATTTTTTGGAATTGATTGCTTTTTTTTATGAAAAAAAATTTATCAAATATTAACTCTATTTTTTGAGATAAATTTTGTACTTTGATCCTTTTTTCTTTTTATTTCTTTTTAAATAATCGAACTTGAGAAACCAATACCATATTTAATTATGGTTTATTTTCAGTTTACTTAGATCCTTTAAATAAGAGTTCTTTCGATAAAAAAAAACACGCTTTTTTATTGCGGAACACTGATTAAAGGGGTAGAAATTCGTTATTTCGGTAACATAGGAAAATGAGAAAAAATTACTAACGGTAAATACTGGTATTTGAATTATAAACGGGAAAGAATATCAATTCCTTTTCCATATTTTTCTTCTATAGAATAGAGTGTGACGAATGAAGTAGGTTGTAATTTGTGGCTTTGTTTGAAAAAGGAAATTGAAAATAAAGTGAAAATTGTTTCTAATTTATTATTCAAATTTGAAAAGTTTCAATTACAATAATTATCTTCTATACTGATGATATAAACATCAGAACAATCTCTGGGAAAATTTATAGAATATAGTGGCATTCCACCCTAAAACTTAGAAAATATTTATTAATTATGAATACTTTGTGTGTTGACAAAAAAAAAATAAATTACAATTACTTAATCTGTTCTTTATAAAGTGCTTAATTGGATTCTGTCTATATTTCAGAAATTTTCTTGCAGATATTTTGTATCTTGTCTTGTCGATTATTAGTTGATAAAAATAGTATTTCTAATAATTTTCACAAATAAAAAAAAACAAAGATTTTAAATAGTTCTTAAAGAAAAGAAAGAAAGACCATTTATTCATATTTTAATACACTTTTCAATAATACTGAAACTTATTAAAACAATTGTAAAAAATAATCCTGTATTAAAAATCCCAAACAAATAAATAGTGAGGTTTTCATTTTTTAGTCTTTACAATTCTTTCAAATCTTCTTTTTTTTAAAAAACTAGCAACCTTTTGAATGAATCGTTTAATTTTTCTCTCCTTTTTCCTTACTGCCTTCTTTTTTACAATCAATTGCCAAGATCATTTTAGTGATCGTCTCCCAGACATCCATGATCAATTTTCAAATTCTTTTGTGTGTAAATATACTGGCCTTCTTTGTGGATCCTGTAACTTTTTTTTTTTTCTTATTTTTCATACGATGGCGCCTTTTTATTGAATCTTCAAAGAGCTCTTCTTTTTTTTTTTTTCTTATTTTGTTCTTTAATCCTAACAAGATCCCTTAAAAAAAATCAGCTTTAGTGAGATGCATAAATATTTATTAAAAAAAGTTGCTGGACATAGAAAGATAATCACCAATATTCTTGAGGCACTTGAACTTCATTTAACTGATATTTCAGATACCCCTCTTGTTTTATATTTTTTTGGCGAAGTAACCATTTGACTTTTGTTTTTATTTTACCTCTTTTAATTTTTTTTGTTTGTCGTCTTTTTCTTAATAAGATTTCAAACAACACAAACATAACACGAAAATAATTTTTTTTCAATGGACTAAACAGACAAAATATTCAAACAAAAACAACCTGAATGGAAAATAAAATTCGAAAAGATAAATAATAACCGCGATATTTGATCTCCATTTCATGGGAATTAAGGGCTTTTCTGTCACCTCATTTTTTTTATTGAATACTCTTATTCTTTTTGTGCAAAATTTTAGTGACAAAGCGATCTGTTAAAAAAATAAAGACGTTTGGTTCTTTAAAGAAATATCAAACAAAAAAAGAAAAAAAGCAGAAAACAAATCTAGTTCTGTAAAAATTTCCAACTTTTACAGACTAGAACACTTGTTTTTTTATCAGTGTAGGCTTTTATTTTTTAAGGAAGTGTTTAAAGATCTCTTGACCCTTTTCTTGAGAAGATGACAATTTGAAAAACAACCATATTATCACAGAATATACTACCTATAATACACTTCATAATATAATAATATTCTCAATCCTAAGGACAAAATTATCTTTTTAATAAAATCATTTTTTTCTTCTTTAATTGTATTTTTATTTTCAATTTGAGATCTGAAAAAACATGTTCAAGAAAAAAATCTATATCTTAGTGCTGTTGAGTTGGAAGGTTTCCTTTTTAAAGGTTTAAAAAATCAACTTAAAGAGATAAATCTACAACTCCATAAAGTTTTTTCCAATTCCTAAAAAACAGTGCAACTAAATACAAGTTATTAAAAACACAAAAAGTCTGAGAACATAATCGCAAATTTTTTGTTTCAATTCCAAATGATTTATTATCACATTTAAATCAACTTTTAATGAAAACAGCATTCTTCATATCTCCCGAATGATTTTTATTTTAATTTTATTATTAATTTATCGGAAAAATAAACCAAAAAAAAATGAAAACCAAAGTTTTGTATTTTTTCACCTTTGCACTCAATAATATTGTTTAATATTTGAAAATAATCAATAAGAACCAAATTTCTGTTTCTTGGTTGGATTTTCAAAAAGGTACTGAAAGTCTATCGAATCAAAGAATTCATTAGACTAAAACTTAATTATTAAAAAATTGAATAATAGCAAATATTTTTATGAGTTAACCTTAAGGACTATTCGAATTTTATGCTCTGTGAGGGTTGAAATACAATACTATAAACAGAAAAAAAGCTTTAAAAGACAATTAATTGAGGAAAAGTCAAAATATTGCAATTTTTAGATTTTTTAGATTTTGCTTGTTAATCATTTTTTGACCAAAAACTTTTTGAATTTCCCGAACAAAACAAGTCAAAACTAAAAAGCCATTTTTTTTGATATTAGGAAAATGCGACTCCACTTTCTTTTCAAGTATATTTATACTCAATCGCTACACTCTAACATACTTGAAAAGAAAGTGGAGTGACATTTTCCTAATGAAATTTTTTTCTTCAAAATTTGTGAGAATAATTTGGATTTGATGAAGGAAAATTTTTTTTGCCCAACTCAAAATTTTCTAAAAAAAACCTAAATTTTTCAAGTTAGTAAGATCCCTGAGATCATGCTTCTTTTAAGTCTATAAATATGTTACTAGGTGGAAAAATAGTATTCACAAACCATAAAATTCGAATAATCCTTAACTCCAACTCACTTTTTCACAAAAAATTGTTATTTAGGATACAACCCTTTCAATAACAATACAAAATAAACTAAAAACCAAAAAAAAAAAAATAACTGTGTTTATTGTTTTGATTTGGAAACAATCTTCTTGTAATAATCTGAGTTTGGCCTGGAAGAACGAAAAAAATGATATTGTTTGAAGTGGCATAAGATGATATCGATCACCGTTCTTCGAACTCTTCAATATCATCTTATATCATTTCAAGCAATTGATTATTTTGAGTCTGGAAGGGGATCCAAAACGAGGAATTATAACATGGTGATTTTTGAACAAATGAAACAATATGAGTTGCTATTTATTTTTGGAACTCAGGATCTAACTCGTCAATACAACAAAAAGACAAAAACAAACGAAATTTAACACAAAAAACCAATTGGTTATTTTTTAATGGTACTTTGAATAACTTGTTCTTCAAAACTTCTTTTTATCTCAATGGAGTTATTGAAAACATTGAAGTTAAATTTCACATTTTCATCATTGGAGACAAAACTTGGGTTAAATTTTGACAGAAACAAACTAGATCTTCCGTTCTTTCCATTAGCTATCTATTCTCCCTTTTATTACCCGTTTGTCAACCAATTATCGAAAACGATCAAACATAAAGACCTGCATGTACCTATTGGTGTTCTTAACAATGAATGATTTTGAACATTCGTCTACAATTTCTTGGCTTGACTTTGTTAAAAAAAAAATGTTTTTTTTATTTTTTTTAAAAATGAAATTTGTAATTTCATTTTTTTTCTCCTTTTAAAACCTCTTTTTAAATTTTTTTCTTTAAAAATAGAGAACAAACAATATTTTTTTTTAAAAAAATGAATGATATTGTTTTTTTTTTCCGTTGAAACGATAAAAAAACATTGTTTGTATTTAGACATTGTTTTTAATAAAGAAATGGAATTTATTCAATTTTCAAACTTTCTTCAAATTATAAAGCAGTTTTTTTTTTGTCTTTTATTGAACAAATATTTTGGCCACTTGGACCAAAATATGTATTCAATTGGTTTTCAATTGAGAAATTCGCTAATATCACTGTTATCAATTAAACAACTTGGCAAAAAAAAATGTTAAAGTACTGTAAATAACTTTTAATACCAGATTTAAAGACAAATTTATTAGTAAAATACTTCTTAATTCACTTTATTAGAATTGGAAATTAAAAGATCAGAAAATTTTCCAACTTTTCCTAATAATACAAGGAATTCCCAAAATAATTCCACAATAACTAAAATACTATCTTAAACTTTTAAGAGTTCTAATCTCTTTCTTATCTGTAGTTCTCAGAAATTATTCACTTAAAATTTCACAAAGAAATAGTTTATGTTTAAAAAAAAAAAAAATTAGCAAAATATTAAACTTTGTGTTGGAACAATCTTCTTGTTTTGTTCGCCTTAACTTTTATAAATTATCTTGGTTTATCTTCTATTAGAAAAAAAAATAAAAACAATTAAAAATTTATCTTCTCAATGACTTTTATGATCGAGCCTTCTCTGCTTTCATGATGGTTATTATCGAATCGATCTCATTTTATAAAGCTTTTATGTTAGTACTTTGGGTATCTATGAAAGAATGAAACCTCAAAATGTGCTAAAAAACATTATTATTTTCATTTTTCCAACTTTATTTTCCCAAATATATTTTTGAATTTTATCTTTTAAAATTTTTTTCCCCAAAAACTTATATTTATTTTTTTTTTTTTTATTGGTTGAAGGGAGTGATCAAAGATCCTCTTACAGCTCTGATTACTAATGAAAAACTTATATTTATATTCAATTCTAAGTAAAATGACCATTTCTGATACAATACGAATGATTTTCAAACCAAAATATTTTCGTGAAAATTGTCATTGATATATGAATTTATGAATTGGAAACAATTTATTCTGAAAATATTTTTTTTTTTTTTTTTTAGAAAAATAAAAGTTCCTGTAAATTTTATGATCAAAAAAATAATCAATCCATTTCAATAATGTACTGGAGTATACAACTGATGTGTTTTTTTTAAATGGAGTTATTACCTTCACAAGTTAAATAGCCAAAAAGAAGAAAGAGGAATTTTCCTTCTTATTGGTGATCGATCAAAAAAAACTTTCCTGTAAACGTTAGTTGTGTTTTCTGTCCAATGCAAAGATATAAAAAGAATAATATTAACGAGAAGAAAACAATCTTAATAATTAGTGATGGTGTTGCTAGGTTATTGAGAAAGCTTTTGTAAAGGTATTCAACTCCTTTTAAACTTTCCGACCAAAGAAAATTTTTTAACCCAAGAACACATTCTTTAAAGAACACCTGGAGGGTTGGTTTTTTTCGAATCCATTTTATTCAACGCAATTTATAAAGTCACGATTGGCTGAGAAAATATTTATTTAACTTTATTTAATTTTCATTTGGTTGTCATATCGATCGATCCCTTTAGATCAACAAATGTAATAACTACAATAAAAAATCTTTGATCTGATCCTTGGTTGATTGAATTAACTATCTTTTTTGTTGTTTTTTAAAAAAAACTTTTTTTTTCACATAATCTGTTTTTTGAAACAAAAAAAAAATTTTGTTTTAAAAATATTGTTGAGGTAGCCCGGAAGTAGTAAACTTATTATATCACCACTAAAAATTAATTGCGATATTTTAAAAATTATCAAGATTTTTAGACAATTATGGTGATATATAGAATATCGCGATTTGTGATATTGAATATCTTGATTTTCATGCTTATCATGATTTTATACAATATAACGTTTTTATAAAAATAATCTCGATTTTGAAACTTTATTGTGACTTGAATAAGATATCTTCAAAACCACTATTGATCGGTCAAAAGGTTAGATACCATCAACTAATTTTATTAAAGTTTTTCTATTTCAACTAAATTCAATTTTTTCCTAATATCAATCATTCAAGAAAATTTTTCAGATCTAACGAAAATTATTACTTTATGGAAAAACAAGATGAAAACTAAAAAATGAAAAAAATGAAAAAAATAATTTGAAAAAATCAAAATTATTTCCAAATAGAATATAAGTGTATTATTATGGTTCTACTTCTAACTGTTTAAAATGTGTTACAAAATTTGAATTTTAGTTTAAAATTTAGGAATGAGATCGAAAAAAAAAATTTCAAATTATTTGTAATTTATCGGATATTAATTTTTTTAACGATCACACATTTTTTTTTTCAAAAATATCATCTTTTTTTCATTTTTTTGTTTTAGAAATATATTGACACAATACTATTAGTTTGTTTTTAATCAAAATTGGGAACTTATAAATAAAAAAGAAAAAAAAAATTCGATGGGAAAAAGAAAATTTTCACCAGAATGATTGTACCATTAGAATTTTAAAACATGCTTTTTCCAGTGGCTACGATGAAAAACTACAAATATCAATTTTATAGATACTGAGTTTATAATATCATTAGCCATCAATTTTCTAATTCTGATTTTAATTTTGAGTTTTGGTTTTATTTTAAGAAAAGTAATTTTAGCTTCCTATTTTTTCTAAAAGAAAAAATAAATAAAAAGTATTTTTAAACCTAAAAAGGTTGGTTGAAGAATAAAATTTTCATTTTATTAAAAATCAAAGTTTTCAATCCATTAATCCATGAAAATAATAACAGGCTTTAGCAATTGCAAATAACTTTACAATTTTCTAATTCTTTACCCTTATTCTGAAAGTAATAAAATCACCCAATTTGTAATAACAATGTAAACAAATATTCTGATTTATGATTCTGAAAAGTACTATTTTTCAAAGAATAACACTTACCGATATAATTTTCGCTTTTACTTATTTGTTAAGAATTCAAACAAAACCTTCTTCGGTTTTTAGTAGTGTGTACTGATTCTTTATGGAATTATTCCATTTCACTCTATTAAATAATATTTCAAAATTATAATCAACACAAATAAGACTAACACCATTCTTGTCTTTTTAATTGAAAAAACAAAAACAACAAGAATAATAATAATAATAATAATAATAATAATAATAATAATAATAAATGGGGAGAGTAAAGAATAATTAAAATTAGAGTTTCTAATTAAAAAATAATTTATCAAAGCTTTTTCAAAAAATATTTAATAATTTAAAAAAAAAAATACTCAAAATTGTGATATTTTTATTCTTTGTCTTTTATTATCCTTCAAAATATAATAATAACCCTTTTTTTAAAACCTCACATTTAACTTTATCAAAATAAAAACAAAATAGACTGGGACTGGAAAAACTTATTTATCAGAACTTTTAGGCAAAGTATTATATAAAAACACAAATGCCTTATTAAAATTTGATTGTGGAACTAGTGCTAATGAAAGCACGGAAATAATTTACGAATTAATCAAAGAGCATTACACACGCTATCCTCGAGGTGCCATTTTGTTTGATGAGGCAGAACAATGCAATGAATTATTCAGTAAATTAAATTATTTTCTTGATAGTGGCTCGGTAATGATTAAAAAAAAAACATATCATTTCCCACACGCTTTTATAATTTTGGCAAGTAATTATCCGAGCTACTTTTTGATCAACGGAGACCCCGCTGATCCAAAATGGAATGACTTTAAAAAGATTCGAGAAGAATTGACCCCTTTGATTTCTAAACTTTACCCTGACCCTCTTTTTGCAAATAGAATATCAAGATTTTTACCTTTTTTCCCAACAACTAGAAAGGAATTAATTGAAGTTGCCAGGATACAACTTGAAAACTTTAAAGAACAAATTGAGAGCAACTGGCTCGAAGAAATTCATTACTCTGATGAACTTGTTGACTATTTGGGCAGCATTGCAGATCCCAAGGTTAATGCAGGTGGTTTAGCCAAGACAATTCAAATAAAAATTATGCAAAGGTTATTACACATGAGAGGTGAAGTATACAATAGATACGACTCTATGTCAATTCATTATCACAACGATACAATTCATATTTATAAAACAGAAGATAACGCCCAGGGATCAAATTTTAATTGGAATGAATTATAATTGAATTATAAATACATTATATCAACTTTTAATATTTCTTTACCATTTTTTTAAATAATTATTATAAGACTTACTAATATATGTATATTTTATTAAGATTATTTATTAAATATAGTATCAAACTTTTATTAGATAAAAACCAAAAATTTTAAAAAATAGACCGAAATTTGTTTAACATTTCAACTCGGGTTGTTTTATGAAGAATTATTAAAAATTAAAGTTTTCACCTTTTTTTTTTTTTTTTTTTATTTTTTTTTTTTGTGGGAGTGGCTTCATTTTTGGTTTTCAATCAATAATTGATTGTTTTTTATTGTTAATTAAAACTTGGTTAATTATATCTTATTAAGTAATGATCCATGAAATATCTCAAAAAATAAAGTAAGAAGAAATTAATTTCATTTCTATTGATAAAGTTTAAATTAAAGATTTTCATTATTACAATAATAATGGATATCCTATTATCTTTTTACACTTAAGTTTGTTCTGTCAAACATGTTCCTGATGGCAAAATAATTAAGAAAATGTAATTATATTAGGTCCTATTATTAAAAAAAAGATTTTTAAAAACTTTGATTTGGTGGACATTTCTTGGTTAAAATAAGAGTAGGCTAATTAAATATATAAATTGATTTTTTTTTTATGTGAAATGAAAAAATCAATTGAAATTTTTGAGAAAAATTTGACAATTAGAAGACCAGAAGTGAGGCGAGAAAAATTGATGTGAAAAAATTAAAATTCCTAAAGAGTGATTATTTAAATTACAATTTGTTTTTGTTTATTCTTTGAACATCTGAAGGGGATTTTTGTCTCGTAAGTTACTAGCCAATAGAAAAATACATGTTATTCATGAACGTGTTTTCAATAGAGTTGATAAAGTAGTCATGTGTTAGAGATAAGCTTCTAAGCTTTTATTCCTCTGATCTATTTTGAAATTTTTATGGTGTTGAGTTAATTTTTGTCTTATATTTTTATCTCTTTAGAATTTTTCAATAAATACTTTTAAAAAAACTACAAAAAAAAACAATTATTTTAAGTTGGGTTTCCATATAAATTATTTCCAAAAAAAGTGGGGTACATTTATTTTAAAATATCTTTATTAAACTCAATCTTTAAAAAAATATTTAAATATCGATAATTATTTGCTATGATTTATTGAGTCATGATGATAATTAAATTAGTTTCTTAGTATTGTATTACATGAAAAGAATATATTAAATTTTCTGATCTTGATTTTATCTGAGAATTTTTCGGCTTGAAAATTGTTGTTTATTATTTTCTTTTTGATTGAAAAAACTGTTTTCATAACTTGTTTAATCTCAATATATTTTTCAAAAAAAATTGAATATAGATATTTGTATTTGATTGTTTAAAAAATCATTTGTACTCTTACCATATTTCCAGTTTTTAATTGAAATTGGTCGTATATTATTTTCTCAAAAAAAAAAAGGTGCAATTTTTTTTTCTTTTTTTGGAAAAATTTCATATAACATATTTCGAAATAGATACCAAAGTTATTGATTCAATTAATATTGAAATTAAACTTAATTTAGTATCATCAACTTATGAATGGGTCCTTGACCAAAGATGATTTTTTATGAAAAGTAAAAAAAAAAAAAAAAAGTACTCACAATCTTTTTCGGAAATACCTTATATAAGATAGACTCTGTTAAGAGTAAGAACAAGATTCGAATTGTTACTTGTACTTTCCGAGAGAAATTTTAAGGAGTTTCAAAATTTTATCTTTTCTTTGATGAATTAAAACCATCGATAAAACTCAGAACTTTGTTATATACAATTGAGGTATTGGTTTTTGTTGCCCATTTTCTCATTTGTCCTTCACACTTTCCTTCTGTCTCAAAGTAATTATTTTAATAAATTATTTGATTTTTAATAAGGGCAAATAAAAGGATGTCAGATCATAAGAGAAAAGAAAAACTCACCCAAAAAAGGATTAGTGTTACCAGATATTCTTCAATAATCAAAGTAGGTTTGAATCAAGTGTAAATAATATTAGTGATTTTATTTTCAAATGGCCTTAAAAAATTATTTGAAATATGATCGAATAATAATTTATTCGATTTTTTAATAATAATTACAATTAAAAATTATACATTTT
The DNA here is from genome assembly GCA_027625915.1 of Anaeramoeba flamelloides. Classification (NCBI taxonomy): domain Eukaryota; family Anaeramoebidae; genus Anaeramoeba; species Anaeramoeba flamelloides. The sequence continues at coordinate 23,403,992 of JANTQA010000023.1, forward strand.
TGGAAATATTTTTTAAATATCTAACTAAAATCTAATGATTGTAACAAAAATAAAAGTATTCGATTCTTTAATAGTTACTATATTTAACCTCAAAAAGTAATAAATTTTGATTTTGTTTATTTCAAGATTTGTTACCTTAGAATCATTAGAAAACCTAAAAAAGATTAACTTTATTTCCTTTATATAAAGCTATGTGTAAAATCAAATTATTTTCCAATATTTCAGAAATAATTTGTGAAAAGAATCTTTGAGTTAATTTTTAATTTTTTTAAAAAAATTGAATTTTTAAGTGACTTAATATACATTTTAATGGCAAATATAAAAAATATATATTTGAACTTTGAAGTTTAATGAGTCTATGCCATTAAACTTTATAATTTATCTTGAAATGTATATTTTATTTAAAAATCATTATATTTTTTACTGCCGGAAGTCAAATAATAAACAGAAATAAATTTTCACTTCATTTTCCTATTCTTTATTGTTATTTCACAAATTTTGTTTTTCAAGAAAATGATTCTAATTTTTAATATCTATTTAGGTAGTTTTTACTTATTTTATCAATAAAGACAATTTGATATGCACCTTTTTCGAATAACTTTGTTAAATATGATTTAACTTCAAAATTTTTAAAAAGAAATTTTAACTAAAAGTACACCTATAAGGTAAATTACACTTCTACTGTATTAATAAACTTTTCAATTTTCAATTCAATTTAAAAGATATTCGCATAAAAAGATGTGTTTATGAATAGGGGGATTTGATTAGAATTAATTATTTTTAGTTTTTAATAATATTTTTTTCAAAAGTTAGTTTTTAAAACAAATTCTCTTTTTATCTGAATATGATATTAGGAAAAGTGTATTTTTAAGGGGTTAGGTAAATTAATATTTTCTTGAGAAGTTCTCTATTAAAACACTGTTTATTCACTAAATGTATAGAAATCGTTTATTGATGTGCCATCTTTCATATAATGCGATTTTAAGTGGATAGTTTAGATCAATCTCATTAAAGCACCTAAATTTTACTTATGGGTGTGTATAAAAAAAAAATGAAATCGAAGTTGCAAAAGTGAATACATCCCTTACTTTTTATTTATCCGTTTGCCTGCTTGATAAAAATGAATTATTTCAAAAATATTTTTTTAAAAAAAAGCCTGGGGGTATAAAATTTTTATATTTGAATTTTTTAATAAGAGTAGAATTTATCATAATAAAAAGAGAGAGAAGAAAAAATGAGAGAATATTAAAGTAAAAAAAAATAATATCAATAATATAACCCAATTACTCTTGAAAGTTCTATAATTATAATATTATATCTTATGATAATTTTTTTATAATTTTTTAGTATAAAATTTGTACGTCATATTTTCTGAAGATCAAATGTATTTTAGTGAAGTCTGTTTTCTAAAAAAACTATTTTAACCAATAAAAATTAGAATTACATTTTATACTGTACTTTGGAACAAGTTAGGAACTTTTTATAATCTTTTTTCAAGTTTTTTTTTATGTGGTGTGAACTTAATTAAAACCTTTCAAGTACTTATTTGAAAAAATTCTCGAACCTTTTCGTAATAAAAACTTCTCCAAAAAATAAAGTATTAAAAAGATAAGTAAAAAACAATTTTAATAAATGATTTTGTTCAGACTCCAACCATTATTACACCTTTTAAACTGTAATTATTTCATTTTATATAAATAGAAAATAAATAATAGAGGTTTTGATGATTACATGATTAATTCAGGATAAAGTTACAAAAATCGCGATAATTTACATCAAATCGCGATATTCTATAAAATCGCGATAATTATTAAAAAATCGTGATAAATGCCAAAATATCGCGATTAAAAAGTAATCGCGATATAATAGTTGATAGTTTTTGGGCTAATTGAGAAATATTTAAACAAAAAAATTTTTTTTGATCAAAAAAATAGATTAGGTGACAAGAAGTTATTTTTTGAAAAAATAACAAAAAATATACTTGATCCAATCAAGTATCAGATCCAAGAGTTTTATTGTGTTTTCATTTTATTTGGTTGACAAACCTATCGATCCTTTAAGGTTTACAATCCCTGAAACTGGAAAAAAGATTATCTTGTATTGGATGTGGCAACTTGTTATTTTGGTTCTTAGCTGATCGATCCACAACTAAGTTTGGATCGTATAGGTGGTTGAAAAATGCTATTTTTGTCATTTTATTTTTTTTTTTTCCGAAATCCAGATTGGTGAGTCTAAGATTAATTAATTGGAAGGTATTGAATTGAAAGTGTTAATTTTTGGGTTGTCAATTGAAATTATCATTTTCCTTTTACAGAATTAGGAGTAAATAAAAAAAATTTTTTTACAAAAATAGCATTTTTCAACCACCTATACGATCCAAACTTAGTTGTGGATCGATCAGCTAAGAACCAAAATAACAAGTTGCCACATCCAATACAAGATAATCTTTTTTCCAGTTTCAGGGATTGTAAACCTTAAGATCAACAACTTTAAGAAATAAATATTTTTTCAGTTAATCGTGGTGTTGTAAATTGAGTTGAATAAAAGACCTTCTAAAACAACCAACCCTTTATCGGTTCTTTAAAGAATGTGTTCTTGGGTTAAAAGATTTTCAATATTCTTCGAAAACTAAAAGGGGTTGGTAAACTTTACAAAAGATTTCAGAACATCCTTGTCAGATGAACACCAATTATTAAGATTTTTTATAAATTTGTCTTCTTGTTCTTTTTCTTCTTTGAGCATCTTTGTATTGGACAGAAAACACAATTAGAGCTTAGAGGTTTTTGTTTGATCGATCACCAATAAGAAGGAAAATTATTCTTTATTCTTTTTTGCTATTTAAAAGTGTGAATGTAACAACTCCATTGTAAGAAAACACATCTATCTTATATTCTATTATATTGTTGAAATGGGCAATTATTAGTTTGATCATAAAATTTGTTTGAGATTTGATATTTTGTTAAAAAAAAAAATGAAAAGAAAACAATTTTTTTACAGAACAAACCAAACTCATGGCCTTTACAAAAACTTTATGTCTTTCAAAACTTTCAAACACGTGAAGACAGTACACAACCCTTACAAACACTTTCTGACATATATGAAAGGGGAAAGTGTTGTAAAAGTCTCAAGACTTTGTAAAAGTCAAGAGATTTTTTTAAGTAAGATCTCAAAAAAATAATTTTTCATTTTTTCGCGATAATGTGAGTATCACGATAATGTTGAATATGGCGATAAAGTTGGGCTAATCACGATTTTTAATATTATCACGATTTTATTGTTAATTTCATGATAATATATGTTATCATCAAAACCTCTAATAAATGATTTTCAAAAATAATAGTCCAAACTTTAAAAAAACTTTTTTTTTTTTGGAAAAGTTATATTTGTCACAATTTAAAAAAAATAGGTATTCACTTTTTTAAAAAAGATAAGCAACATCTAAAAATATATTTTTTTTAAAGTGTTTATTTATCTTATTAAAAAAAAAAATATTACTTTAAAAATAAGATTTAATTTTTAGAAAATAGAAAATTCATTTTGAATTAACCCAAAAAAAAAAAAAAGTTTGATAGAATAATGTATCTATTGGCTTTGGAAAAGATAAATTAAAGAAACAATCATTTATAAAATATTAAAGATTAATTTGCATTGCAACCCATTTATTAGATATAAAAATTTTTCAAAATTTATTTTTCAAAATGAAATAATGATTAAAAATTTAAAAAATTTTTTTTATTGTTAGTATATATAAAAAAGAACTGAATAATAAATAAAAATAAAATTATATATTCTAAAATAAATTAATAAAAAACCATTCAAAAAAAACAAAAATTTTCAATCAAAAGTAAAATAAATTTCTTAGATTAAGTATTGTATTGCTTGTTCTATATTACCATTTGTTTTATTTAATGCAATGATATTTTTTTGTTGATCTGTAAAGCCCATATTAACTAATTGTTCCAATTGTGTTTTATATTGGTTTTGGTTCATTTGTCCACCTTGCATTCCTCCCATTTGCCCCATTTGGTTTTGGTTCATTTGCCCTCCTTGCATTCCTCCCATTTGTCCTCCTTGCATTCCTCCCATTTGCCCTCCTTGCATTCCACCTCCCATTTGTCCCATTTGATTTTGGCCCATTTGACCACCTTGCATTCCCCCCATTTGGTTTTGATTCATCTGGCCACCTTGCATTCCTCCCATTTGGCCCATTTGGTTTTGGCCCATTTGACCACCTTGCATTCCTCCCATTTGTCCACCTCCCATTTGTCCACCACCCATTTGTCCACCACCCATTTGTCCAATTTGCCCTAACTGTCCTCTCTGTTTCATTTGTCCGATTATATTTCTCATTCTCATTTGTCCTACATTCATTCCTCCCATTTGGCCACGATTCATTTGGCCCATTTGACCACCTTGCATTCCCCCCATTTGGTTTTGGTTCATTTGTCCACCTTGCATTCCTCCCATTTGGCCACCTTGCATTTGTCCCATTTGACCACCTTGCATTCCTCCCATTTGTCCCATTTGTCCCATTTGTCCCATTTGACCTCCTTGCATTCCTCCCATTTGGCCACCTTGCATTCCACCTTGCATTTGTCCCATTTGATTTTGTCCCATTTGTCCACCTTGAGTTCCAGTTTTGTTGGTTTTTTTACCACCCTCCTCGATGATTTCAAATCCGCTTTCCATTAAAAATTCCTCTTCATTTCGGTTATTGTTCTGGTTAACATTATTACGAGGTTGGTTAAAGGAATTTTGGTCAACATTATACATTGATTGGAAACCAGATTGATTATTCAAATTTGCTGTATATTGGTTGATCATTTCTTTAGTTGAACGAGTTTGTCTCATTTGGTTAACTCTTTTTGGCTTGTTGGGTTTTATACCTGCTAATTCAAAGTATGAACAGACCTGTCCTGGAACTTCTTCTAATAATTTTGAAGAAAATTGCTCTTGTGTTGCGTTTAAATAATTCCTAAATGGCACAAAATTTAGGATATCTCTCACCATTTTGTTACCACGGGAATCTACAAGAGGGTCTTCGTCTGCGTCAAGGAGCACCATATCCGAAAAGTCTTCATTTCCAACTCCTACGACGATAATCGACAATGGCAGTTTTGTACAGGCAACAATTTGGTCGATGGTATTTCTTAAATGTGGTGTGTTTCCTCTTGTTACTGTCCCGTCACAAATAATTAATTGGATATAATAGTCTTGCTTTGTTTGGGTGTTTCTGATTTGTGAAACTGTTCTTCTTGCCATATTAATGACAGACTCAAAGGTTGTTGGTGCATTAAATTTTACACGAGAAAGAGAATTTATATAGGCTGACATGATTCCTTGGATTCCCTCACAATTTGGGTTTTGTGGATTAAAATTCAATGGGAAACAATGGGAGGTTTGGTTCGAGCCAGGTGGGATGGCTCCAAATCCATAAACTGGCACACGCTTTGTCGAATCATAATCCAGTAGTACGTTACACGTAGTCAAAATTGCTCTTTGATATTGATTAAGATAATTAGGACTATTTTTATTATAAAAATGTAAACTCGTTGTCTTGTTGGGGTTTCCATTACTAACTGTAAGATCAATTGCAATCATTAAATGCAATTGACATCCCCCTCGGAGATATTGAAGAAAGGTGCCTCTTTCGTTGTTTGTCAGCTCTGCTAATTCTTCAGTGAATTCTGGTGGTGTGAGATTATAGATCCACCCTGAATTTTTATATTTTTTCTTTTTCTTTTTAATCTCTGGTTCAATTAATGGGAAAGAGGTTTCAACGCTAATCAACTTATTTAGTGTTGTTTTAAATTCACCCATAAAATCTGGTTTATCGTTTTTATTCTATTGAAAATAATATTTTTAGTACATTTTTTGAAAATATCAAATGAAATAAAAGAAAAAAAAATAAATTATTAATATTATGAATATCAAATGACAGGATGAAAATTAATGATGAATGATTATTGAGATTTGAAAAAAAAAAAAAATGGTTATTTTTAAAATATGTAAAAAATTAATAGATTGAAATAATTTAAAAGTCTGAAAAATAGAATGTAATATGAAATCAAATTTGTTATTTGTTTTGTTTAAATTTCTATATATCACAAATTTTTCACGTAAATTAAAAAAACAAATCACAAAAGCGATTAATATATTTGATAAATGAATACAAAATTTTGTTCACTTTAAAGATGGTAATTCAAATGGTTTTGAAAAATCAATAAAATTTGAAATATGGATTTACCCGAAATAAATAAATTTTTTTGTATACTGATAAATTCAAATAGAGATCTCATAAAAATTTTACTTCGTTTTCCTTTTTGAAATTTTTTTAAAACATTTTGAAGAAAGTACTCTATTGGTTTAAATGTTAAGAAACTTTATAAAATTAGTTCATCCTTCAAAAGTTTCTTTCTGTTGTGCTGTTTAGAAAGTGGTGCTCCAAGATTACAAAAATGTGAAATTGAATAAAAAATTTTATTACAAAAATCTGAATTTATCAGTAGATTTATTTTTTGAATTATGAATATGGGTTGTTGAAACTATTATTTATCTATAAATTCGTAATATTATCATTTGAATAATCTTTCTGTATTATAACTCGATTTTAAAATTTTCGTTTACATTTCTTTCCAATTTTGAATAATTTTATATCTTTATATTAATAATTCTAGATAATAGTGCGCAAAAGTTTGAGAACCCAATGGTTAAAAAATTTGTTTTTAAATTTTTTTCTCAAATTTTCAATGGGATAACCATCAAAACTCATTTGGGTTGGGGTATACTATTGGATACTAAAATTTAGTTGTAGCATAATTTGGGAATCTTTTGTTTTTACAATTTTCTCAAATACAAAGCTATTATTATTTTGAATTTTTTGTTTATTTTTCAATTTCAATTTGAAAGTATCATTTTTTTTTCAAATGAAAAAACAAATTAGAGCAAAAGAAAATGAAGATCAAAAGGAAAGTTAGGAAAGTTGGGAAAGTTAAGAAATTAATTGATGAATATTAGTTTTGTAGGATTAAAGGCAAAGTAGACAAAACTGTTTTAATGATCTAATATTTTGTAAAAACCGAAAAATTGTAAATGAAGTGGGAAAGTTGAAATAGACAAAAAAGGTTATCAATTTCAAAAATTTGTAACTTTTAAATGTTCTTAAATTAAGTTAACAATTTTTGAGAATTTTTAATTTTTTTTATTCCAGAGATGTGATACATATGCAATTTGTGAAAAAAATATTGTTTTTTTTTTTTTTTCATTTCTCACATGGCATTGAATTCTCAAACTTTTGACCCTTTACTGTATATATATATTATATGATTCAATTATTTGTAGAATTTATTTGTGTCTTGTTAGTTGATCATTTTTAAAATTTTGTTGGGAAAGTTATAATGTTAAATTCCTAAAAACAATTTTTAATTTTTATTTGTGAAGTGTTATTTTAAAAAAGAAAAAAACATAAATTCTAAAAATCCTCGAAAACAGTTTCAAAGACAAAATCAAACAAGATTTTAAAAAATTATTTTTTGAATTTTAATAAATTGAATATTCTTGTTTATTTACTTTATTAACTTAATTTACTTTTGAATTAATCTCAATTTGTATTGTAGATCTTTCAATTAAACAAATTTTATTTTAATTTATGAAATAGCTATTCAGTTATTGTCCATCTTTTGTGATTTTAATGATTATTTGGTTATGTGGTTATGTGGCTATGTGGTACAATGATTATGTAATTCTATGACTATGTGGTTATATTTTTAGAATTGTCTTTTTTTCATTTCATTTAATTTTTGGGAATTACAGTAATATTAAATGAAAATTTCTGTTAATTAAAAAATATTGTGTGACAAGCGATTGAATTGGGTAAGTATTGAAGATTTTATTTGAAATCGAAAGGGTAGTTTTATCTTTTAAAAAATATTGAATATTTAAACTCTATTTAAAATTTGATAGAGGATCACTCAAGTTATTTTGAATTACATTTTGACAGTAAGTGCTGTGTTTTTAAATTTTAGCTGAAAGTTTTAATTGGAGACCAAATTAACTTTTTTTTTTTTTTATTATTTAAGAAAGTTTGTGTTTTGGGTGCTTTTCTCGAAAAAGGAAAGGTAAAATATTTTTGAAAAAAAAAAAAAAAAAAAAAAAAAAAGATTGATCCTTACCCAATCCCAACAAACAACTTTTAAAGGTCTATGCTCATCACCACCACTAAGAAGTTCAAAAAAAAATAAAAAATATAAATTATTTAATAAACAAAAATAAAAATTAGAACAAAATCCAAAACAAAACTAAAAAAAAAAAAAAAAATAAAAAAAAAAAAAAAGGTAAATTTCAGAAAAAAAATAAAAATATGATCAACCGTACCAAAGTCTGCTGAGAGAAATTTTAAAGTGTTTCCAACGGGGGTTTAGTGTTCCTTTGATATATTCTGTTTGACCAACTGGGGTAAATGTATTATTTTCGTTTATTTTGTAGAGTTCAAGATAAGGATCTGACTTTCCAAAAAAATCCTTTTTTGCAAGCTTTTTTCCTGCAAATCTAAAAGTAACAAATCTTTGGGTTGGATTGTTTTGATCAACTTCTTCTGCAAAAATTGTACACACACCCAAACGCATATTTTTTTTCTTGGGATAACTTTGTTGTTTTGATTTTTTTTTTTTTTTTTATAATTTAATAACAAACAAAAAGAATTCAACACAACAAGAAAAGAAGAGAACAAAATTTAGTATCCCTAGTTTCTCACCAAACGAAAATTGAAATAAAAAAAAAAAAAAAAAAAAAAAAAAAAAAATTTACATAATTGGAAGTGTTGTTTGTTGTTTACGTGAGCCAATCAACTGACTTAATTTCAAATCCACTTCTCCTAAATAACGAGTTCTTTTCAAGTCAAGATCTTTTACGTTTTTTTTGTTATGATAATAAAAAACAATTTTAAAATTCTGAATGCGTTCAAATTTGAAAGTCACTTTTAAAGGGTGGTTGAAACGTGGTTCAGATACATTTAATCCTTCTGTACGTCCCCTTTCCATCCAAACACCATTACCAAATTCAAAAACAGCAGCAAAATAATATCTAGAGGTGTCACGTGGGAGTCCATCACATGAAACACTCAACTCAATAATTTCTTGTGGTTCTTGCATGAAATAAACTTGTAAAAAAAATAAAAACAGAAAAAAATAAAAGGCATGAAAATCACAAGATTTAGAAGTCAGATTTTTTGTGTAGCCAACAAAAACTTTCATTTTTTGATTGATTCTTTGAAATTTGACATAAAATTAAAATAATACATCACTTGAAAAATTATTTTTGTTTTGGAATTTCTTTTGATCGACTTTGAAACTTTTGAGTCTTGTTTCACAGAATTTCTTTTCATAAAACCAGGAGTCTTTAATTCTGCAGATCTCCAAAATTTTTTATTTTCAATTCAAACCTGAAATTCTTTTGATTTTTTATTTTCATAAAGGTTGTAATAACTTTTTGTTTTGAATTAAATTGAAAAGAGGTGGGTTAGTCGAATAAAAATTAATAAATATTTAAGTTGGTGTCCTGTAATTGAAAGTTACACAATTGGGTAACAAATACACAGTCCTATTAGTGTTATAACTTTGAATTTTTCCTTTTTTATTGAATTAGAAAAATTATTTTAATTTTTTCAAAATGATTTATTTTTTTAGTATTCACAAAAAACATCTTAAAGAAATTCGTGTTGTTGATCGATCTCTAGTGTGTTGAAACAAATCATATTTACTTGCATTTGTCAACAAAACTTTTTCTTTTTCTTGTACTTATTGATAATGTTGGAGTATCTAGAAAAAAAATTTGACTTATTTTTCGTTAGCTTTTATCATTTGTAAAGGATCTTTCTGAAAAGAAAACAAAAAAACCTTTAGTTAATGAACAGAATTTTATAACTCCTTGTCTAGGGTTAATAGAGAATCATTTTTTTTTGATTTTAAGAAGTTGGAGTCTTAACCTTACTCTCTAATCTCTAACCTGTACATTTCAAAAAGCCAGGATATTTTATTTTTTTGATCAATTCAAAATATTTGTAAAAATGAAAAAAATTATTCCAATTTTGAATTAAAATATCTTCATTGTTATAACCTAAATCAACATCTCTCGTTCTCTTTTTTATAATTTTTTTCTTTAAGTGGGCGCCTTTGTCGATCAACCCATTTTCCTTGCCATTGTTAATTAATTTCTTGTTAGGTTGGTTGTTTGCAATTGAAACAAAATTAGAACAAGTTTTGAATTGGAATTTTCAAGAAAAAGATCTTAATTATCAGTAATCATCAACACAATCATAAAAGGTGTTGATTATACACCCAGTGTACTATTATTAAGCCAAGTACTTATTCTCTGAATCAGGAAGGTTATTGTTGTTTTGATCTTTAATTTTTTAAAAGTCAGAGCTTTGGAAAAAACACTTGTTAAAACCCTTTTCATCTAATTAAAAATTTAACTCATGTTTTTTTTTTTCGGGGTTAGGTATTAGAAGATAGGTATCATGTATATTACTGTCTCTGATTCAAATCGACTGATGCAGCGAGATTTTGATTCATCAAAAGGTTCAAAAATAGTAAATGCACCTTTTTTAAAAAAAATTAAATCATTTTTGACACAATAAATAATCTTTGCTTTTTGGGAATAGACAAACAAAGATAATGATTTTTGTTTTTTTGAGACAATTCTTTTGGTTAAACAAATAATTGACTTAATCGTCGATCCATTACAGTGAACAATAATTTTCTGAAATAAAAAAAAAAAAATTATTAATTTATATGACTGTTGAGAGAAAAATGTTGGACACAGAAAAATGGTTGGACACCATTTTTAATTGGGAACATAAGTAAAATTAAAAATCAAATCCTATTGATAACTAGGTGATTTTTATATAAATCCAGGTTTAAAGGTGTTAAAATTTCATTAATCTGTGGTTTGTGTAGAATACTCATTTGAATGGTTGAGAACTAAAGTAGATCATACTATTTTAACAAAAATCCAAGTTCTAGTAAAGTTTACTATTAAATCTGAAAATGGCAATTTTTAAAATTGCTTTAGATTATAAAAGAGAGGGTTTTGAAAAAGTATAATTACATTAATCGTTATTCTAATCAGTAGATTATTGTTATTTTCTTTAGTTATTTCACAAATGATTGAAATTAAAAATCATTTTCAGTAATGTTCCCAATTAAAATTGCTGTCCAACCTTTTTTCTGTGTCCAACATTTTTCTCTCAACAGTGATTTAAGATAAACAATCAAAAACTATCCAAAATATGAAGCGCAATCAATCTCCAAAAATCAACAATCTAAAAAATGGAAATTGTCAGAAAAAAGAAACCAAGAGAAACAATCAATTTCCAATTCGAATGGTTGGAATATATAATTTTGAAAACAACTATGTTGATTTTGTAGTTTCGTTCTTTGGCGCTTTTTGAGATCTCGGTGATTTTTTTTTTCAATTTTTTCTTATTCTATCAAATGAGGTATTTTTATCTCAAAAAAGCTACATAATCCTTACATTGTCAGATATAGAGGGTTACAAAATAATAACAAACCAAATCTAATTAAATTGATTGAGTACTTATAGAAAACAATTTGTTTTAAATTTTAGAAATTTAACCCTTTTAAAATTTAAAACCAGAGACACAATAATTTTTCATTTTGAGATTTTTGGGAATTCAGAATTTTTGTAAACTTATTTTTTTTTGATTGAATTTCTTGCCAATAAGGAACCTTTAAATTTTTTTTTTTTTATAAATTATTTATCGTTAATTATTTAAAAACTTTTTTCTTTAATTCATTTTTTTGGCCAATGAGAATCCGATCAAAATTTTTTTAGGTTAATGTAATTTTGTTTATTCAAAAGAAGGGTAATTTCACAATACCCCCTTTTTATTTCAAGTCACCCCATGTGTATGGAGCGGATCTAGTAGTAATTACCGGAGCATTAATTCAATATTTATTGAAAAATAAATGTATTGTTTAAAGAAAGGCAGTTATTAACGATGAAATTTTCAAAGTCATTAACAATTTTTACATAGAAATTGTACTTTTTTTAAAATGAAATATAATTTTTCAAAATAAACTTTTACTTGAAGATATTTTGGAATTAAACACTTTTATCATCAAAATTCAAAATCATTTTTTGTCTTCTCAAAAAGTATTTAAATCCTTTAAATGATTCTTGTGTATAAGACTAAATAATTCGTTGAAAATTTTTTTCTAATTTATTTTTTATTTTTATTTATTTTTAAGAAAGGGGTAATTAAGGAATATATATCAAATAAAAAAAAGAGAAGAAGAAAAATAATTAAAATACGTATAAAAAATAATATTATCATTTTCATGGCCAAAATAGAAACTATCTGCACCTTAAATACATAGGAGGAGCAAAAACCTGATAGAAATATTATCGATTATAGATAAAAATTCGACAATCCGTGATTCATAATCGGTATTCCACCTTCGTTAGGTTTTTTTTTAACTTAAAAGAATGGAGTAAAATCTTTGATTTTGCTCAATTCTTTCGAATTTAAAAAAACCTAGACAGGATCTATTAGAGTGGGGCACTATGTACCCGAATTTGTATATTTTTTACTATTTTAAGTTTTTTTTTTGTTTTCACTTTCTTTTTATTATATTTTCTCTATTACCTTCAGTTTTCTAACCATAAAATTTATTTTTTTTTTGTAATTTTTTTTTTTATTTTTTTAAAACTAAGAAAAGGACTATTTTCAAACTTTAAAGAATAAGAATTAAAAATATTAAATAGATCTCAATTTCGTTGATATGCTTTTGTTATAAATCTAACAAATATCCATTTATTTAATCACAAATATCACCATTAGTTTTATTGGATAAGATTTGAATTGAAATATTAATCAAAGAAAAAGTAACAAAATAAAAAACAAAATCAATACTTTCCAACATAAAACGAAAAATATTTTTTCCCATTATTTAGAATTAATTTAATTGCGAAACAAAAATAATTGGTTACTTTTTTTCTGTTTATCTTGGGAAAATATGAATTTATGATTTCAAAAAATAAACTCAAATTAATAAATTGTGAAAATGATGTTAACTCATCCATTTCATAAGTCAAAACACAAATTAAAAAAAAAAAAAAAATCAAGATCTTTACAAGATTTCATTTTATTTATAAAAAATAAAATCCATTAATAATTTTATTTTTCATAAAAAATGGAAAAAAAAGAATTTGTCTCAGGGAAAAATATATTTTTACATGAGTTTATTCTTTTTTATTTCAAAATCAATTTTTCAAAGTTGAATAAAACATATTACTATAATTTCCCTGTTTTATATAATTCAATTCTATAAAATTTGAAAGTAATTCCCAATTTAAACAAAATATTATTTTAAAAAAAAAAATATTTCTATTCTTTTAACCATATTGATATTACCTTAATTTTCTTCTATTTAACATAAATTAATATTTTAGAATAAGAAAATGATATAATACAATTTAATAAAATTTATAATTAATAATAACCCTCAATATTTATCACTGTGATTTTTTTTTTTTTTTTATTATTTTTGGATTAATATAAACTTATTTGAAATCAGAAAAAAATGAAAAAAAAAATATTTGAGATTTAAAAAAAAAAAAAAGAGTAACACTTCAAAATCAACACAGTTGTTTTTATAATTATAATTAAGTAACCATTCAAATTGGAAAAAGAGATTAACTCTTTTGAACTTTTTTCTAAAGAAGAACTAGAACTATAATCATTTATTAATTAAAATCTCTAATGTACCAGATGCTGATTTACTTAAATTGCTCTTAGAAACACAAAAAAATTGCTATTTTTTTTTTTTTTTTTGCAATATAAAATAATCTTTTTCACCTTAATCTTTTAGCCCTTAAATTTATTTTTAAAACAATTTTTAATATTCTAAATTCTACCCATTGTTTTAAAATTTCCAGTAAAAAAACTTGAATATATCTGATAAAATAATACTTACTTTGTTAATTTTTCAATATATTGAAATTCTGTTGAAGCTAATTTTGAATTGATTTATTGATAAAAATTTTTAAAATGAAGGTAAAATTACTTTTAATTTTGAAGTAAATTTTTTTTCTAAAATAATTTCAAATTTAATGACTACGTTTCCAGGTGAAAAGGATGATTTTATAGAACAATACTCTTGAACAAATTCTATAGTCACAATTAAATTTACACGCAATTAATATCTATGAAAATTAAAATCTGGAATTTTCACAATTCCAACAATTTTCACATTTTTACCTTTACTCGGATATACCATACTTTGATTCCAATATTTCATAATTTCCATTGTGGATCTATTATCACTAGGCAATACACATACTGTTCAAAATATTGTTTATAGTTACTATTATAAGTTTGAAATAATATAAAATTTCAATTTGTACTTAAAAAAAACTATTTTTGTTGATTCATAATAGAAATATCTGTTTTATTATTTTTTTGTGTGTGTGGTTTTTTAACATTGAAACTAGTATTTGTTTTCAATTTCTAGTCAGAAATACAAATTCTTTTTGAAAAGTAAATTCAAAATATCATAATAACCCAATATCCCCCCCCCCCACACACACGGTGAAAACTTTGCCGTTAAAGGAGTATCCAAGATAAAGGAATTTTTTTCACTTTTCTGCAATATTGAAGAGTGCCAGAAAATAACATTTTTTTCTTGTTTTAACTCATTGATTTTTTTTTATTTAAAGTACTTCATCCATTAGATTTTTTAAATTATTTTTGTCAAGTCTCAAAGAAATTACCACAATAGAATGTTGAGTTGAATTGCTTAAAATTGTTTTTCAAATGATGAATGACTTATCTTTTATCCTTCTCTCAACATTCTATTATGGAATTTAATTTTTTCATTGTTATTTTTTCCTCATTTTTGAATTTTTTTAATCTTTACAACAAAAATCAATAAGATTGTTTTTTTTTATCAGTGATATTTGGGATAAATGGATTTTGTTTAGTAATAACAACAACATTACAATTGGGAGAATCAAAAAGGAAATACGAATGGGTCATAAATAGCAAGAATGATCTTAAAAAATTAAAATTATCTCATAACATATCTGGTTCAGATTTTACACACTTTGATTTGGTGGAATTAGAGAAGTGAATATGATTATATCCAATCAAATTTAAAACTATAAAATAGATATAAGTTTTATTCTAAGAATCCAAAATTATCTTCTCCGAAAAAAAACTATTTTAAAAAAATAAAATAAAAGTTGAACCTCTATTATCAATTCTTTTCTCTTTTTTTTATTGTTTAACATTACTAAAAAAAAAAATTTTAAGAGAATCTACGATCACACATCACTAAAATAAAATACTCTTTTCATATCTCTCTCAAATTTACATCATATCTTATGATGAAGCTACTCCCGTAAAGGCCAAGTGATTACGGTGAATTTTTTTTTTCTGAAATGGATAAAAAACTTTTTAGTAATTTTTATGAGGAACTAAAACCAAATGAAAACCAACCTACCTATGAAGTACGATCGATCTTCAAAAATCAATAATAAAAGAATAGGACATTTTTAGAAAAAAGTGCCCCAGAACTACACTAAATTTCCAATTAGAATGATAGTGAATTACAATTTCGATAACAACTGTGTCAGTTATCAAGTGTTGTTCTTTGGCGTCTTTTTGAGCTCTCGTTGATTTTTTTTTTTATTTTTTTTCATTTTTCAAATGAGTTATTTTTTATTGTAAGAATATTAAAAAATCTTTACTTGGTCAAATTTAGATGGTTACAAAATAACTACAAATCAGATTAAATCGAAATAAATTGATTACACACTTCAAGAAAGAAATTTTTTTTAAATTAAAGAAACTTAACCCTTTTGAAAAAGAAAATGAGAAAATATGAATTTTTTTTTTTAAATTTTGATTTTTTGGAATTGAGATCTCCCATTTATTCGTTGAATTTTTTGTTAAAGAAGATTCAAAGGAATTTTTTTTTTTGTTTTTTGAATTTTGTCAGCCGATAAAAGGGCTATTTCACAATATTCTTTTTAGATCTCAGGCCGCCCCTTGAGTATGGAGCAAAATCACGATAAATGACTCGACCCTTAACTTATCTTTTTTTATTTAACATTTCTTCAAGTATGAGTAAAGCGAGTTTACTTATCAAACTGTCTACAGTTATCATAAAAAGGGAAATATTTGAAAAATGAATATCTTATCACCTAATGGCATTTTATGACTTGAGGATAAAAATCCAATACTTTTAAAAAGGATTAACTGACTTAATTAAAAGTTAAAATATTTCCAATTTTCGTTTTTTTTTTACGGTTTTAAAAGCGTTTAAAAAAACATTCAGAAATTCTTCAAGTTAAAATTATAATTCCTTTTTTTTTAATGTTTTCCAAAGGTCTTTCCACTTTCTTGTCAAATTTAACTGATCTCCTTACACTAAAGATCTTTAATACCTGGAATTAAGTGGTTTCTTAGAGGACAATTTGGTACTTGGATTGTAGATAATGGTATTGCCAAACAAAAATATTTTTGGTTGAAAAAACCAATATTTAAATGTCAATAAGTTTTTTAGGTCACCAATCTCATTCAAAGTCAAGAGGTGTGTTGTTGGTTCTAACAATAATATTGGTTGGAAATAAAATTAGAATCCCCCTCAAAAAAGTACATGAAAAAAGTTTTCATGAAATCATTATAACTGTTGAGAAACTTTGGTTGAACTATTTCTGGTTCACTTTTTGATAAACTACTTTGTCTAACATTTTAAAAACAACTCGAATGATCTTTTTCAAAATAAAAACCAAAAAGATGAAAAAATCTGAAATACGACACATTTTTGCTGATTTTCACTTTTTATCTTTTACTCTTAGAAATATATGTCATCCAACCAAGAAAAATCTGAAGAAAAGCCGAATTACAAATTAACAAGACATTTTATGGCTGGGTGTATTGCAAGGCTCTCAACGGAATTCCTTTTTAGCCCAGCCGACACACTCAAATCACGAATCATGTTTTCAGGTTATAATAGCTCAAATTTATTTCGATCCTCTGCAAAGGCTGTCCTAATTAGCGCACCATCCTCTGGCTTTTCCTTTTTAGTCTACCATTATACAAAATCTACTCGAAAAGCAAGATCAATAAAGCAATCAAATCAAAGAATCGTTCAAGGAAATGGAAAAGGAAATGGAATAATAAAGAACAAAAAGAAAGCTGTATCATTTGATCCGGTTGATTTTCTGATAGGAAGGCTGTCAAGAACAATGGTGATTGCGATAAAAAACCCGCTCGACATTGCGAAGCATTATTTCCATTTAAAAGATGTACATAATTTGGAATTAAACTCGGTTTCCCAAGTTTTCAAATATAGCTATCACAAACATGGGTTTGCCTCACTTTTTGACGGATTTACACCATTTTTTTTACGTGACTTAATTTCTGATCCCATTTATTGGAATGTTTATGATCGAATCAAAGAAAAACAAATCTCGATACTCAAAAGCAGGTATCTTCAAAAGAAAGAAATGGAAAAAAAGAAAAGACTTGAACAGAATGTTTCCATGAATAAGAACCAAGAAACAGATCGTGGCTCAAAAATTTTTTCAAATACCAAATCCAATACCAATACCAATCTCTTCTCGAAAAAGCTGATACAAAATTGGTGCAAGCTTTGGAAAACTCGAATTATGGGGACAGTTAGTGAAGACGAATCCGGTGAAGTCAATGTTATGCTTGGGCCAATTAACCACGCGGTCTCTTCAACATTAGCGACTTTGATCGCAACAGCAGTGTCTGCGCCTTTTGATGTCTTAAAATATAAAATGCAAACCCGAAGATTTACACAGAATGGGAACGAAAAATATGGAAATATATTCAAAAGTTTTAAAACAGTTTGGAGTGAAGAAGGGGTAAGGGGCTTTGCAAAGGGGCTAAGCACAAAATTGGCACTGTTGGTCCCTTCAACAGCTTTCACTTTTGTTGTTTATGAAGGTTTAATCAACGCCTTTGAGCAAAACTCTCGAATGAAGAATTTGATATCGTCAATATCTCCTGACTTTGTTTACGATTTTAATGCCCGATCTTTTGAGTATCAAAGCCATTGGGACAATCCTGTTTTGCTACACCCCTATTGGTAGTATTGCCGTTTTTTTTTTTATTTTGATAAAGTTCATAATTATTCCTTTGAATTTTAATAACTTTACCGACTTTTTGTTTATTTTGTTCATTGACTATTGTTATTTTTTGTTTTTCAATTTTTGATTGTTAAAAAAAAAAAAATACAATAAATATATATTCTTGACTATACCTTTTGATTATTCAAACTTTTAACTGTTTTTGATATTATCTTTGTTTCTTTAAAAGTTGTCCCCTACAAAATTTCAATTATCAATGATTTTTTAAAAATTACCTTTCAAAGAAGAAATAAGAATCAAGTAGTATAATACTCATTAGAGTACAGTTGGTATCTGTATGAAGTAAATCTAATAAATTGATAAATTTTCTTCCATATTGAAAAACTCAAATTCTTACGGGTAAATATGAGAAAAAACAGCAAAATCATTTTGATTTTCATTTTAAGATCAAATACAATTTCAAGAGAAATCAGGATGATTTTTTTTAAAAATAATTCTCACTGTTTCAATAACATTAGAATAATAAACTTTTATTTAGTCTTGATAGATCTTATAATAATAAAAAAAAAAATATTTGCAAATCAATTATGTTTATCAAAAAAAAAAATTGAAAAAAAAAGATAAATGATGTGAAAAAATGATTTCAATTTTGAAATTTTGAAAAAAAAATTCATTCTTCTATTATCTTTATAAAACCTTTCCACATATGTAATTCACCCCTATAACTGGAATAATTTTGATCGGGAAATAGTTTATGTTTTTTTTTTTGAGAGATTTTTTTGAGGAAAATTTCATTTACTGTATTTTTCTTTATAGTAATAAAAGAAAAATGTTATTTAAAGTTCTGAAAACTTTTTTTCCTCAAAATTGATGAATAAAACACAATTGAGACCGTCATGAAATCAGGTCTTTATAAAATCTTAATCAACTCTTTTTTAATGATATTTAAGATAGATTTTTTTTGATTATTTGTGAAAAATAGTATATTCTAAGAAAATATTACCCTTGAAATAACAACAAATAAAAATACAAATTTATTTGAGCAATTAATTTTTGTAATAAATCCTCTAAACCTAGGATGTTCTTTATATCAACAAAGTTGATTTTTTTTTACATTATATAAAAAATCTATCTTTCAAAAATTTTCTGAAAAGCTTTTAAGTTTTTTATAAATCAATATTATAAAAAAAAAAAAGTGTAAAAATTTATTTTATATCAAATAATAAAAAAATATCAATACTTGAATATTTAATTATTATTTGAAAAAAAAACTAGTATACTGAAAAAAAAGTATGACACTAATTTTTTACAATAGTTAATTGGTTAGTGAAATTTTAGAATTGATTTTTTAATACTATTTTATTTCTTTTTTAATTGAAAAAAGATAGTTCACTTTATTTTCAATTTCATTTCTCTCGCATGAATAATTATCCTTAACTATCAAAATAAAAAAAAGAAATAATGAAAAAATAAACTTAAAAAGGATTTATATATAATTAATTAGTAGAAAATAAATAAATAAAACTTATATTACAATAATTAAGAACATCCCAAAATCTTAACCATAACAATTTTCATTAATTTAGTTTATATTAATAGTCAGTTAGTAAAATTTATTTGAGAGTGGGTTATTTTTTTGTCCCAAAATTTTTTTACTTTCGAAATAATTGTTTTTTTCAACAATTATAATATTTTTTATTTGTTTTTCTGTTTTTTTTTTTTTTTCAATTATATATACTTTTGTATTACAGTATTAGTACATTGTTATTCGATTTTTTTTCCAATGTAACTCTTCTTTACATCTAAAATTAATCGACAAGGGAAAATGGAATAAAAATAAAAAAAATGAATTTTTTTTTTATGGTTTCCACAGATTTTATTTTATTTTTTTGAGATTTTTTAGGTATTATAAACATATTATACACATTCAAGGTAGTTGTGACCTCATCAACTTATCTATTTTATTATTATTATATGAAAATAATTATTATTTTTTAATCTTCCAGAGTGAAAAAACACATCTTTTTTCTAAAGTAATATGAATTGATATCACTTATTTTAGTCCAGAGATGGTTATTTAGATAAAACTTTTATGATCGCAAAAATAATTTTTACCTTAAAAAAAAAAAATTTGTTTTCAAACAAACCAAATTAAAATATAAAAGTAAAAAATAAATGAAAAAAGTGAATAAACAGAAAGAAAATTATTATTATCAAATTAAATTGGATTGAAAAGTACAAAAAACAAGCAATTTTAAAAAATTTCAAAACACATAAATAAAACCACTTTCTTGAAACCATTAAAACTGAATTGGAAATTATATGTGAACCATCTTTCTTTAAGCTCTAATGACATATCTAAATAGTTTTTTGTATGCATTCTATGAAGCAGGCCAAAAGTTTAAAACCAGTATACTAGCCCAGAATCCATTTTTTTCAAATGGAAATCTAATGGTTACAGTCTTTCCACTTTAAAATTGTATAACACACTTCTTCGGTATTTTTATTATTTCCATTGTTAATATCATCATATTCAGCGTCATTTTTATGCATTTTGTAATCATTTCTATTGCCACACCAACCTCTTAGTATTTTTATTGTTTTTCTGTTTCTTTTTATCATCTATAATTTGAGTTTTGATTCGGGTTTAAAGAAAACCAATTTGAAAAAGAAAATGATTGAATTTCCAAATTAAAATACAGAAAATTGAGGCTTTTTAATTTTTTTTTAAAATCAATACACTTACTATTAACAAATCTTATTGTCAACAATTTTAATTTTCCAAAGAAATCGAGAAATTTTGCATGAGACGTTCCAATAAATTAATCCAAATAATTTTTTAACATTTTTTTTTTTCAAAAATTTCTCCTTTCTTTAAAGAATCCTTTTTATGAATCTCAACTCTAATCTGAAATTTATTATTAATCTTATTTTTAATTAATCTTAAATTTGCCTATTCCAATAAAAAAAAATTGAATTTTTCATTTTTGGCTGTACAACTATGAGTGAAATGGAGTTTATTAATTATTTTTGTAAACTTTCATTGGATTTGTTAATTATTTTTTGTTTAATTTTTCTGATTAATTTTGAATTGTTCAACCTTATTAAAAAAATGGAATTCATAAGATAACAAATCTATTATATGCTTATAACATTAAATTTAAAATTTGTTTTTAACAATCTGTTATCTTTTAATTATATTAAACAGAGTTTTTTTTGAAAAAATATTTGTATTGCTTTTTATTACTCAATTAATTTTGACAACCTATTGATAAAGAAGGAAATATAATAAAAAAATAGAACTTTTATTTATTTTGAAAAAAGAAGGTATCCATTTGGAAAGAGTAAAAAAAAAGAAAAGAAAAGAAAAAAGAAAAATAATCATTGAAAAGTAAAAATAAAAAAAAATTAAAAAAAAAAAAACAAGAAAAATAAGAATAAAAGCAAAAATATTATTTATTCCAATTGGTTAATAAGAGTTCTTTAATTTGAACCAAACCATTAATTAAATATTTGTCTTCGTTTGAACTTAAAATTTTATTAAACAGTTGTAAAATTAAATTAGGCACTGATCGTAAAGAGAATTCATCTCTTTCTCTGATTATCAAATTTTGAAAGAATAAGATATGCTGCTTGAAGGGCTTATAATTACCATTTTTTAACGCCTTAATGTTTGTCTTTGCTGCTGATTTATATTCCTTCAATTGCAAGTGGAAGGCTAGGACATTTTCAAAAAACACTGTCATTGTCTCGTAAATGAATTGGTAGATGAGGTGATAAAAGGATTTTTCCTTTTTTTTCAAATTCTTCAAAATCTCAAGGGCGTCCTTACAACACACATGCAGGTTAACGAATCGATCACTTAGACTGTTCTTGGGTATATTTTCCAAATGTGAAATCCCAAGGCTATAAAAGTAAAGCAAATATAAGAATTTTATTTCAATATTTGGTTTATTACTTAAATATATCATTGAACTTATTATCGATCGAAAGAAATCTGAAACTTTTGAGCTGTTATTCTCGACAACTTTCAATTCACAGATACCATCAACAATCAAATTTAAGATCGACCTATGCTCCTGGAACATGTTGATGTAAAATGATTCCATGTTGGGTTGCTTATTAGAAAATATGGGGAACATTGAAATTGCTGATTCAAAAAATTTGTTTTGATAATGCAAAACAGAAAAAAGCAGCTCTTCTCGTAATCTGGTTTTGCTTATTACACTTAAATTACATGCATTGACGATTTGGAGCATTGGATGAGCAAATTGGCAATGCTCGACTGTAAATAAATGGGTTTTTTCAATTACCTGATTTGTGCCGCTCAATTCCATTTTTAGAAACACTAACAAAATTTTTTCAAAAATTTGAACGCCATACAAGGGGATCAAATTCAATAGATATAAATATATGTTTTGAAGATTAATTTCAGAAACAAGCAATTTGCTCTCGATGGATAGAAAACGGTTAATCAACTTGATCCAGCCTTTAACACATTTAATATTTGCAACCATTTTTGAAGGAGTAATTGATCCCACACATCTTGCTAAATATAAAATGAATAAAAAGTTATCTTCGCATTGGGATAGACACTGAGGATAGCCTTGGGGATCATAAACGGATTTGCCGTATTGGCTGCCCTTGTTAAAGTGTTGCAGGGGATAATTTGCAATGTAACCCAAATAAAGGTTGATCGCTTCTTGGTAATGGTTTGGATTTAGCCTGTGTTGCCAATCAATTTGATTGCAAACGGCGGCAATTGAATTAACGATGGGCAGGTGCTCCTCTCTCGACTTATGGATAACTATGATCCACAATTTGAACAATTGCTGCAATTGCAACGTATTAAAATTATCCTTCATTCTTAATAATTGGCTCCAATCCAGGTCTTTAATAAGTGTAAATAGCAACTGGTGGTTTGCCGAATACCCTATTTTCGTGAGCGAACAAACCAATTCAATATTCAATATCAAAGAGCTAAAATCAAATTGGGCGAATAGCGATTTATTGGCGAGTTCGATATAGAATTCGTCATCTCTGCTGATGAGGGAATCAGCTATTTTGATAACAAGGGCATTCATTGTGTATGGGTAATAATTCTTCATTTGCTCAATGATCTCAATGAAGCTATTATAGCACAATTTTATTTTAAGTGGCGCCTGTATCGCGGACGAATCGTTTTCGCCAGCATTCATATGAGTCAAAAATGGCTGATACAGGTTCATGGTAAAAATGAGCGGGCTTTTATTCCTTTTGTCCGATTGCGAAAGATTCAAGAGCTCATCTTTGAAAAAATTGCCTATTAGCATATCGAAAAAGGCAAAGAGCTTTTTCAGTTTTGAATAATTGAAATGCGAATAAAAGGTCTTATTTTCAGTATTCTTCAAGGTGTCACCCTTGGTTTTTAAAATGCGCCTAATAATAACATTAATTTCGATCAAGTCTTTCAATTCTAATGTCTGGTAGTTGACGTGCTCAAAGATCTCTAGCGCCCTTTCCCTGGTTTCCAAAAAAACGACTTGGTGCACAATTTGTTTCATAAATATGAACAAATTTTGGTCAGTGTATTGGTCCTGAAGGAATGCCTTTGATTGCTCAAAATTGAAGAGCCACAGCTTGAGCATTTTACTGTCGTTAAATTGCTCAGATTTGTAACAGCTGATGATTATATTGGCAATTTTGGAAACCAAGTTTCTTCTGGGGTAATTGCTTAACCATTTTTTAAAATCAAATTTACAAATAAGATACATCAAGTTGATGTCTGGGGTGAGATGAAATTTATTTATGATCATCTCATATATTTTGGGGGTCTGTAAGGTGTCGCATAGCGGCTCGTAATACTCCAAAACCTTTGGAATTTTCCTTGGGTTCGTTAGAATATTGGACGTCAAATTTTCAATTTCATGGATGTTGCCCTGGATGTAAATACTCGCGAGCCGCCGAATCATAATCTTGTTTCTGCTTTGCAATACGACCGACGACTCGACATTCCGGTTGTCTGTGTAGTTCAAAATTTCATAAAACCAAAAAATTGCCTTCTTCCGTAAATAGTCAAAGCTTTCAAAATTCTTACTCGCAACTAATTGATCAACTAAAAGCTCAATGTTTAATAAGCTTGTGGTAAATTCATTTTGTACTCGGATATTATGGTTTGTGTACACATCCATAAACTCAACATCCATATCTTTTTCAATGCGAGACGTATCGATTAAAAACTGCTGATTTATTGTATTTTCCAAATAACTAATTGAAATGAGCCTCATAATTTTACATTTGGGACATTTGACTCGTACGTCTTCCCTTTTTGGAACATGAGTATATATTTTTCCGATTTTTTGATGCCATTCTTCTAACAGATTTTCATGCCTCTGTGATTTTTGACTGTATGTACCTGAAGTATTTTGAAGATCTTTGAGAAACCCTTTACAAAGTTTTGTAATTTCCTTAAAATTTTTTTTTGTTAAAATAAATGGTTTCAAGACATGACTTCCAACTTCGAATTTGACAGCATGCGGCTTTTGAATAAATCTCTCAGTGGAAGATAAATCTTCTAAATAATCCTTTCTCGTCGCAGTGTATATTTCCGGTTGGATTGTTATCAATTTTGACTCTTGCCTCAAGCTATGATAATCATCCAGTGAGTTAAAAAAATAATTTTTTATTGACAAATATTCTAAAATTTTCGTTTTATCTAATAAGTCAAACCAAAGAAAATTAATTATTTTTTTATATTTTTTTAAATGCTTAGTAATGATTGGTTTTTTAATATTTTTCATTTGATCAAATTCAATTCGGATATTATATTTATTAAAAATATTATTATTTTGATAATCGTTCAATAAATTCGTAATTTTATTAAGATTAAAAGCAAAATCTTCATTTTCTCCTTCAATAGGCTTCTTTTGATATAATTTTGTTTCAGCTTGATTAAAAAATATTTCTTCATTTTGAGTTATTACAATTAAATTTTCTTCCTGTTTGACTAAATCTTCATTTATTCTACCAATTTTATTATTTATTTCTTTTTCATTAATTTTTTTTTCCGTTTTTGCCCTTTCTAATATTTGTTTTTCAATTTTTTCATTAATTTCTATAAATTCTTCTTCTTCATCGTCATCATCGTCGTCGTCATCATCGTCATCATCATCGTCATCTTCATCTTCACTATCTAATATATTATTTTTTTCTTTTTCATTTAATAAAGTTTCAGAATCAGAATTTGTTTCTACTGAGTCTGTTTCAGAATCTGTTTTTTCAGAATCCGTTTCAGAACCCTTTTCGGAACTCTTTTTAGAACCCTTTTCCTGCCCAGTTTCTTTTTTTTTTTTAATTATTAAGGGAATTTTCGAAGTTATACCATTATTTAAAACAAGTTGATTAAATTTAGTGATAATTTGGACATAAAACTGTTTTAAATCAAAAACCGAACAATCTTTAAAAATATGCTTTATTCTATTAATAATTTTCAATTTCTGGATTAAACACTGTTTTTTATTATTAGAGAATAATCTCCATCCATAAATATGCGTATAGTATTGTTTATTTCCTTTATTTGATTTGATTTTAATAGAAAGTGAATATAAACTAAAAATAATTTGAACCGCTAGTGGCGTTGTTATTTTATTAATGGGAATTGTAAAAAAAAATTCTAACCATAAATTAATGATTGAAAAGTCTTTTGAATTCAATTGCTTTTTGGCAATGTTTTTTAATTTTCTTAAAGTAGGATTTTTTTTATTTCCAAAAATTAATGTTTTACCAATAATATTAAAATCTTTGATCCTTTTAAAGGTTTCAAATAATAATAATGAAAAATAAATATATTGGGTTCGATGAATAAAGGAAAGCCTTGAATTTTTTTTTTGAAACGTGCTTGGTTTATATATTTTTTGGTTGATTAATGAAATTACTTCGGTATTTTTATTAGTAATCGTTTTTTTCATTTTATTATACTCGATTTCTAAAAAAAGAAAGCAATGATTCAAATAATTTGTTACAAAGGCAAATCTAAAAATTGAATTAATACATAATAACAATTGAGAATCTTGGTACCAATTAGGAATTTTTGAAAAGATATTTAACCAAAATTTTAATATTTCAATATGAGTCAATTTATTCCTTTTGTAATTACTGTTGGTGATATTATTATTATTATTAGTATTAGTATTATTATTATTATTATTATTATCATTTGTATCGTTAATTGGAATAAAGCTATGAATATGAGAATCTATAAGAGATTCCAAAACATTTATTTTGTTTATTTTATTATAAATATATGTGTCATTATATACCTTAATTTTTTTACCATTTTTTATTAATAATAAGATCAAATTTAATAATTTATCAGATGCCAAATCAATATATTCTTCTTTTTTGGATTTTTTAAATGTCAAAAGAGTTGATGTAATTTTAAAAACTAATATTTTTGTTATGGCATAATAATCCTTGGAATTTTTTAATACAGATATTAAATAATTTTCAATTTTCTCATCTTTAAATTCAACACAGGCCAACAAAATATAAGCCAATAATTCATCTTTAATTTTGTATAGATCAGGATAGCATTCGTTAATAAAAGAAAATTTTTCATTTTGCACTGGCAGCAATGGATTTAACCTATAACCATTTTTATCCCAAAGTTTTAATTTAAAAGCAAAATCCCATAAAAAATCTTTCTCAACCCACGTTATATTAACACATAATAATTCTGCAATCATGATCATTGTATCCAAATGAAATTCGCTTGATAAATAAGTTGTTAACTGGGTTTTGTTATCCAAATAATTCCAATTTAATCTTGGCAAAATGGATTGGATAAATAGAATTTTTGTTTTTATGATTTTTTTTCCCTTTTTTCTTGGCTTTTTTATTAGCCATTGCTTAAATTGTTTTAAATCATCATTCGTTGGTTTCCAACGCCCAAGGGGGAATCTATTGAATAGGTTAAATATATTTTCTAATACCAAATTGTGGTTATTAAAATTATTATATTTTTTTGAAAAAAGTCTAAAAATTGTTGAAATTAATTGTTTATTTACACTAGCAAATTTATAGAAAAGAATGATTGACTGTTGATAAATGTCTTGGACTAGATATTTATTAAATGTAAAATAAAAGACCTCTTTGGTAATGGACTGTTGCAATTCGTAATCAACTTGCTTGGCACCCATATGCATAAAAATTGGTATTAATATTAAATGTGGCGATTGGTAAGATTTCAAATAAGTGACAAATTTTTTTCGAATATTTGGATTATTGAAATGATACGCCTCCCACTCGTCATACGAGCCATAAAATTTTTCAGTCTTGCTCTTATTATGACTGGTGCGATGATATTTATGTAATTTCTTTGGCAGTTCGTCAATATTTATTGGGTCATATTTTTTTAAACTAAAAATGCAATACATCAGGTGATAACAATTCTGTGGTGTTAACAGCTCATAGCATAAATCGGCTAGCTTTCCAACGATTGGCGCCTCTCTCCTGTGCATTAATAATAGGCAGATGGTGATCGTTATTGAATCGATGATTGTTTCAGCATTAATTGTGCGATCATTATCAATTTTTAAATATTTTTTTGGCATGCCTGTTAAGTATTGAACAAATAAATTTCCTAGTTCAATGATGAAAGCGGCAACCTTTTCTGTAAAATCCTTATACATGGTGAATCGTGTAATGGCAATTCCACATATCTCAATTATTTGTTGAACAATGACAGATAATTGCCCAATGGGGAAAGATGATTCGTAATTATTTGTATCAAATAGCGCTTTGAACAATAGGTTTTTAGGGAATAATTCGAAAAATTTGACAAAGTCACTTTCAAAGGCAACAAATTGCCTAATTTTGCCACCTGACGCATGTATCACCTGCTCCTTCCAATGTAATATCGGAGTAACCAAAATTTTCAAATATTCTAAATAGAAATTTACAGTCTCGTTGTTGACAGTCTTTGGAAAGCGTAGTAAATCCATTCCCCATTCACCACTAAGCGGGCAATTCATAAAATTCGTCAATAAAAACATTTGTGTTTCAAATAGAGGTACAGATGCCATCAAAATTTTACTCAATGTCAAAATGAAATGATGTAAACTATTTCGAAACATTCCAAATCCTTCAAGGAATTTATTGTTTGGTTCAATTAAAATATTTTGAAAGTTACACACGATGGATCTTTCAAAGTAAAAACAGATTTTAATATATTTTTTTAAAAGTTTCAAATTTTGGAAATTCTTTGAAAGCGTCTCTTCATTGTTCCCGTTTTCATTTTGAATATTTCTTCGATCTAAAAGATCTTGTGTTGTTTTGAAATCTTGTAAGAACATGTTTATGAAAATTTGGCATTTTTGTTTAGATCTGGACTGTTCGTCACCCAATAATGCTAATCTTGGATTTAATAATTCATGTAAATCCTCATGAGTGTTATCAAAAATAGTTTTCAAGATCTTGGAGTCTAGTATCATTAGTTTTTCCGGTCTTGAATATTTCAAGGTCTTGCTATCACTGTAACATCGCCCAGTATAATCTTTCATTGTGACTTGTTCTTTCCATAAATTCTCTCTTTCATAGTCTAATTTTTCTTTCAATTTTTCAAATTTTGAATTCGCCTCTCTAACTTTTTCAACAGATCGAAAATAATTTTCGACAAACCAATAAAAGTCATTTTGTTTAATACAACAGATCTTTTTATATAATTCATGATGGCCTGATGACCTTGATTGATAGAAAAATAAAAAATGATGTGTTTTGATTTTAAAATAATCTTCTTCACAATAATTTTCATTCTCTTTTTCAAATAAGTTTTTTGTTTCATTTTCTTTCTCTTTTTCTAATTCTTTTTCATATTCAGATTCAATTTCTTCTTTAATCTCCGAGACATCGTCGTCTTCTTCTTCTTCTTCTTCTTCACCATCTTCATCATCATCTTCGCCTTTATCTTGATCATCAGCTTCATGATCTTGATCAAATTTCAATTCTTTGTTATCCTTTTGGTCTTTATTTTCTCCATTTAGGTCATTAACATTTTTATTTTTGTTTTTGTTTTTCTTTTCAGATCCTGAATCAGAATGAGAGTCGGAATTAGATTCACTGTTTGTTAATAACTCAATTCTTTTCCCTACCTTTTTATTTGTTTCTTTTTGATTTCCCTTTTCCTTTTCTTTTTCCTTTTCTTTTCCTTTTTCTTTTTCTTTTTTTTTTTCTTTTTCTTTTTCTTTTCCTTTTTCTTTTTGAATTTCATTTCCAGAACTCAAGGAAGTTGAAGTAAAAGAAGAGGATAGTGAATAATCAAAACTAGAACTAGAGTGCGAGTCTAATTCTAAAGAAATTTTTTTCTTTTGTTTTTTCTTTTGTTTTTTCTTTTTTTTTTTCTTTTGAATTTCAAGTGTTTTTTCTTCTAGTTCCTCTTTTTTTTCTTGTTTTTCAATTTTCTCTTTTTTTTTTGTTTTTGTATCTTTTTCTTTTTCTTTTTCTATTTCTATTTCAATTTCAATTTCAATTTCTTTTTCTTTTTCTTTTTCTTTTTCAATTTCTTTTTCTTTTTCAATTTCTTTTTCTTCTACTTTTTTTTCTTTTTTTATTTTATTCGGATCGTTAATAAAGACCTTATCTTTATCGCCAAGGTAATCTGTAGAAACAAACAAAAAATCTTCCAGGTCTTCCTCAATATTCTTTGTAGAGACCTCAAACATTTCTGTTAAAGAATCATAATCTCTTTTTGTTATGAAAAATTCTTCTTTAAATTTTGTGCGTGAGTAATCATAAATCGGCTGCTTTGAGTTTTGGAGCTCATTTTCTTTTTCTTCTTCATCAGACGAGACATAACTAACTCCAATACTGCCTTTGTATTCTTCTTCTATTATTTATGTTTTTTAGCAAGATTTAAGTTTTTGTAATTGAATTTTTGCCAAAGACGAGTTTAAAGAGAGGATTACTTACCGATCATTTTGCAGTCAAAATTACAAAGATGACAAAATTTAAAAAAATAAAACTTTTTCCTCAAAAATTTTTAATGAAGAATTTATTTTGTTTTTAATAGTTGTATGCGCTTTTATGGTTCTAACACAAGTGGTTTCTTGTTTTTTTTTTTTTTTTTGTTTTTATTTTTGAAACATTCAGTTACAGTATTAAAAGTATTAAGTTCTTTCTAGTTAGTCTTGGAGGGAAAAGAACCTGTGTTATCATATGATTTTGTTTTTAATTTTCCAAACTTATTACACCGCAATATCAAAAAATAGAATGCTGAAAAAGTAAAAGCTTCTTTCACAATCAAATCCTGTTATTTTTTTTCCTCTTCTTGTTCCAAAACAACACCAAGTTCAGTCTACAACACGAAATATATGATCAAATCAATTTTTGAAGGTAAATAGATTGATATTTTTAGAAAATATTATATTAGTAAAGAGGATCATTTTAAATTTTCGAAAATTAGATAAATTTTTTTCCTTTTTAGGGTTTTCTTTCAAAAATTTTCTAATGGCAAAAGTGGTAAAGTAATACGAATAAACAAATTTCACAATTTGATCCTAATTTTAATGAATTTCATTTTTAAGATTCGAACTTTAAGAAACCAACCCCATAATGACTTTTTGTTATTGTTGATTTCTTAAGTATTTTAATATGATGTTAAAAACAAAAAGAAGGAAAGATTTGAATTTGAAACATTTAAAACCTGGGTTTACCCAACTGGTCAAGTTATTTTATCAATGGTATTCGTTAAATGCAAATTTAAAGCAATTTAATTTTACTTTGCAAATTATAAATGGGAAAACTTTTCACTTAATTTTCAATTTTCTTTTTGAAAAAAAAATTCCAAATAACCAACTCTCCACTCATGACTCTATTTCAATTCAATAAAAAATAAAACCATTAAAGTAAGTGAAAATTATTTCACACTTAGAAAGCAAATGTCATGCACTAAAAGTTAAAAAGGAAGTTCAACATTAGTGTAGATAGAACTACCCATCACTATCCTGATAAATTTTTCAAAAAAAAGTAATGATTTGCAAATTTACACTTTTTGATAACTTCAATAATCCAAAACATTATTAGTGAATACAAGATCTTGGATTACAAATTCTTTTTCAAGAAATATGTTCTTTGAGTTGAAACACCCAATGTTACAGGTTTTATTAAGATTTTTTTTCAATTTAATTGTAAAAAATTTGAATATTTTTTTTTTATATTTCCAATGTTTTTTTTCATTTATTCAAAATTATTTTAGATTTCTTAAAAATCTTTCTTATATAGAATCTATTTTTATATGTTGAAAGAATTATTTATTGATTTAAATTGAAAGAAAAGTATTTTTTTGTTTTTTATTTAAGTTTTCCAGAATTTAAAAGAATCAGTTAAAATATTTGATTATACTTATTTTTTTTGAACCCAGGAAAACATGGGACATTTTCTTTAGTTTTTTTTTACTTTTTGAAATAAATTGATAATTAAAATATTTTTTCGGTTAATTTCAAAAATTAAAAAAAACTGGAGTTATATTTTCCAGAATTTAAAAGAATTGAGAAAAATTTTAAATTTTACTAGATCCCCTTTGAATTCTGGAAAATTTTGACTCTTTATGAACATTTTCTATTTGGCTTTCCAGGAATTCAAAATAATCGAATAAAGTCTAGATATTTTACTTCATTTCTTTAAAGTCTCCCAAACCTCCTACACTTTCATTGATATTTTCAGAATTTAAAAGAACCACTTAAACTCCCCAGATTTTACGATTTTATATTGTATTTTTAAAAACCTTGGATACTTGGCGGATCTCGACTGACACAAAAATATTTATTTTGTATATTTTTTTTTGTGTTTTATTTTTAACGAGAAAAATAGAATGTTTTTATAACAATTAGAGATTACTTCTTCAGAAAAATATCTTAAAGTTGAATTAAAATAGAATAAATTGTCAGGTTTATATAATAAAAAAGACATTAAAATAAGGTATTTCCAAAAAAGTGTGGCATTTTTTTTTACATTTCATAAAAAATCATCTTTGTTGGTGAAAGTATTCATTAATTGACAATATCTAATTAGTTTTACTATTAATACCGATTGGAACAATAACTAAGGTATTTATTTAAAAATTTGTTCTTTGAGATATTTCTAAAAATGAAAACAAAATAACACTTTTTTTGTCGAAAAAAATATACGGCCAATTACAATAAAAAACTGGAAATATGAAAATGGTAAAAATGATTTTTTCAACAATAAAATGCATTTATGTGTTTTAAATTCGTTTTCAAAATTTGTTGAGTTACACAAGTTATGAAAAAGGTTTATTCAAACAAAAAAAAAATAATAAACACCAAATTTCACGCCTAAAAAAATCAGACTAAATCAAGAGCAGAAATTTTAATATCTTTTATTTATGATATATAATACTAAGAAACAAATTGAATTATTACCAAGAATCAATTAATGTTTGTACATGATTTTGTATGTTTAAATACTTTTTTAAAGATTGAGTTTATAAGATATAATTTAAAATAAATTTGCCCCACTTTATTTGAAAATGCTTATACCTTTTTTCAAGGCTTGAGCTTTTTGCAATAACAATTCTAATATAAAAAATAAATATAACAAGCTCAAGATTTTTAAGAAATGGAATATTGGTTATATTATGAATAAAATTTATTATTAATAGTATTGAAATGTTGAATTGAAGTAATAGTTTTATCTAACTTTAATTTGTTACGTTAATACTTTTATAATGGAGGCATTTCGAATAAAACCAGTTTTTTCTTCTTCTTGTTAAAATACAGCATCCAGTTCATTAAATAACATTATAACACTAGTAAAATATATTTTGAATGTAAATTCCTTGATATTTTGAGAATGTTTTCGATTATTAATAGAATTTGTTTATTTTTACAAATTTTTTCAACTTTTTGTGAATTTTTGTTTTTTATATGAGATAAAACTTTCTCTGAAATTATCTATATTTTTGATGAAATTTTTATATCTGTTCCTTCAATTTTAAACATTTCTTTTTTTTTAGTAGAACTTTAAGAAACCAATATGGTATTTACTTATGACTTACTGATTGTTTCATTGATCAAATGATATGTATTCTTCCATGATAAAATTAGTAAAATTGGTTTTATTGAAAAGACATGTTTTACAAAGTCTGTACAGGTTATTTCCACAACAATACTATATCTTGGAATAATTAGAATAATTCCACTTTATTTTGTATTTTTCTTATACAAATAGAGTTTTTTAATCAAGTAGGTTACCATTTGTTATCTTTATTTTTTTTTAAAAAAATGTAAAAGAGCATAACTTCATTCCATATATTATTCAAATACCGGTTTTTTTGGGAAATGTTATTTTTTTATTTATTTACAATGATTTTATTTTTGGTAGAAAAATGGTATGAGGAAACAAATTTTTTTCTAATTTAATGGTACTGATAAGTTGAAACTTTCAAACAATTTTTTAAACCTTCTGAGTCGCAATTTGGTATATTTTTTCTTGAGGATAGGAAACTTCATATAACAAAGAACAAGTAATAATAAAAGATTGAAAACTAAAAATACTTGTAACTGTAAAATATATATACAAATTCGGATACCTAGTAACCCGACCCAAGAGGCAGTGTATAGGCTTTTTTTTAATTCAAAAGAATTGAGCAAAATCAGAGATTTAATTCAATTCTTTTTAATTAAAAAAAAAAAAAAACCCCAACAACAGAGGAATATCAATTATTAATCAAAGATTTTGTAATTTTTCTCACAAATGACATGATTTCTACCCCCCCATTTTTTTTTTTTTAAATATTTAAACAATTTTTATCTAATTTTCTTAATCATATAACCCTGTTAAAATAATACTTTTTAAATAAAAAAAAAAAAAAAAAAAAAAAAATTAAAGAAAATAAAAATATAATCTAATTCAACAAATTTAATTCATTTTTTTTTCGTTCATTTCTTCTGATTTTTTTTGAGAATGATAATCTTCTTTCATTTTTTTCATTATATAATTTGGATAGACCATAATTCTTTCATCTAAATGTTTTATTTGATTTGACAAATCTATTACTTCTTGTATTTCTTTATCCATTCGAATACCGACTTTGGATGATTGATAAGTTTCAGGATCATCATGAAAAGAAATTTCCCCCTTTTTTTGATCAATTTTTGCAAAAACCTCTCCTTTTTCAATCTTGACACATTTTAATTTTTATTTTGTTTTTAAAGGTTAATTTTTAAAAAAAAAAAATTAATTTTTGAAATTTGATGATAAACAACAAAACAATTTTACTAAAAAAATAAAATTTAAAAATATATTTAAAAAAAAACAACGTTAATAATTTAAAAAAAAAATAAAATTTGAAAATATATTTACCATATCTAAAATATAAAATTCCGCATTTATAACGGAACCCAACCCAAATTTCTCAGCCACAAATTCCAAAGAAAGGGTTATATAAGTTTTTGTTAAACGTTGTATGCCTCTTTTAAGTAAATTTTGAATACATAATTTTGCTAAACCTAAATTATTATCTTTTCCAAAAACATCATTAAATTTGACAACTAATTCATTTAACTCGAGCGAGTTGGAATTTTCAAAAAATTGTTTAAATTTGAGATATGGGCCACAAAATTGACGAAGATTTTTTTCTACAACATGAGACGTTTGTGAAGGAAGAACGGGAACCTTCCCCGTTGATAATATTGAAGTGAAGATAAATTTTTTATATGATTCCAACACAATTCTGGATAAAATGTTAGCAGGGAATGAAATATTTAATTCAAAAAAATGTGTTGCCCTGTCATATTGTTTTAATATTGCCCAAATCAATCCACCATAATAAAAATAAAGTAAAACTTCTTTAATATTCAGTCCAGTTCTTTTTGATTCGATTTCAAAAACTTCTTCTTCTAACACTATTTTTTTTAAAAAAAGATAATATAAATTATTTATTTTTGTAAATATTGAAACATAATAATGAAATTTTCACATAAAAAAAAAAGAAGTTAGGCAAGAAAAAAAAATGATCTTATTTTAAAATTTCTTTACAATCTAAAAGATTTTAAATCAACAATTTTAATAACAAATAATTATATCCCCCCCCCCCCCCCCCCCATTTTTCCCTATGCTGAATCTTCTTTATATTGAGAAGAAGAGTTACAAATGAAAAAAATCAGGTGATTACTTACTAATACTGAAACACCGAAACACAAAAGTATGAGTAATTTGAAAATAAAATCTAAAAATAAAAGGCAAAAAATGTCAAAAGTTTAAAGCAAAACGAGATCAAAAAAAAGAAAAACGAAATTACAACACTTAAACAACGATATCCTAAATGAGCATTCATGATCAATTATCAAATTAAATTAAATCAACCAAAAGTATCGTGACTGTGATTTTGGGTTTTCTTAATTAAAGATAAGATTGATTTTTTTTTGATTTTTTTTTACCTAATGATTTTTTACCAATTGCATATTATAAACTTTTTTTAAAATTTAATTTTTTTTTTTTTTTCCCTTTTTTAAATTTCTTTTTTCTTTTTAAATTAATTTTTTTATTTTTTTTCTTTTCAATTTTTTGTTTTTGCTTCCTAAACATAAAAAAAAATTGGAATGTATTTCCCTTGAACAACCCTGAAATATATGATTTTACGCTTAAATTACCTTTGAGAAAATTGAAGTAAAAGTACATTCAGAGTGTAATTTACACTTCTTCAATAAAAAATAAAAAAAAAAACAAATAATTTTATCTTTTTTTCATTTTTTCACAAAAACAAATGCAGTTACAATTTCTTTTCAAGTAACTTTTTGGAAAATTATTATACAAAGAGAGTCAAAGGGTATCTTAGAATAAAGAATGTGTGCATTTTTTAATATTTTTGTGAAAGGTAAAAATGATATAAGCTGCTTGAAATCAAAATCAAAAATCATAATCCAAAACAAACATATATATTAGTGGATGAATTAATTTATAAAAAAACTACCGCTTAGTAAACATTAATAATATTAATGATGATAAAAATACACAAGAAAAAAAAAAATATTTAATCCTTGAAAATCAGAATAAATTGTTCATATTTTTTTTTTAAAAATATTTATTAAATTTCTTGAAATTTAAAAGATTAAATAATATTTTTTTTTCAAATATCCAGAGTTTAAATAACTAACTATTATTATTAAAATAAGTTATTTGATAATATTTCTTATTTTTTTTTTTTTTTTATAATTATTAATATGACTTCATTTTATTTATTTGAAAATATTTAAAAAATTGAGAAATAATGAAAAAACATTTTATAAATTCAATCTTTAGGTTATTACTAATAAACTAAAACAATTAAGATTGTATTATGAATTATATTTTGAAATAATTGACTTAAAAAATATTTCTTTCAGTTTTAAGTTGAATTTTACAGGTTTTAAAAAAATTATTATGAGAAATATTTTGAATATTAATGATTTATTTGATGATTTTTCTCAGATCTTTTTATTAAAACAAAAAGAAATAATTACTCAGTAAAATAGAATCGAAAAAAGAAAATTTATTTTTTTTAAATTTCAAATAATTGTAATTTTCTTGGAATAAAGTATAATTTTTTTATACTGAGCTATTTCAAATCTTAGTGGCATTTTTTAAAGTGAAGTATTGCTGTAACACCTCTTCGATAGGTAATAAGATTTCTTTATTCTAATAACCATTTATTTTTTTTGAAAACAATTAAGGAAATAAATTGAATTTTTAGTAAATAGAGGAACTGATGATAACATGCTTAATTCACGATAAAGTTACAAAAATCGCGATTATTTCAATAAAATCCTGATAATATCAGAAAATTGAGATATTCAATATTATCGCGATAATATAACAAATCGCGATATTCTATAAAATCGCGATAATTATTATAAAATCGTGATAAATGATAAAATATCGCAATTAAAAAGTAATCGCAATATAATAGTTGAAGGGTTTTTGGGCTAATTGAGAAATATTTTTACAAAGGAATTTTTTTTGATCAAAAAAAAGTTTATGTGAAAAATAAAAGATATTCTGTGAAAACATACAAAAAAGATACTTGATTCAATTAAGTATCAGATCAAAATTTTTTTTGTGTTTTCATTTGATTTAGTTGACAAATCTATCGATCCTTTTAGATCAACAACAATAAGAACTAAAGATAAATAAATATTATTTCAGTTAATTGTGGTGTTGTAAATTGAATTGAATAAAAGACATTCTAAAACAACCAACCCTTTATCTGTTCTTTAAAGAATGTGATCTTGGGTTAAAACATTTTCAATATTCTCAGAAAGCTAAAAGGGGTCGGATAATTTTTCAAAAGATTTCACAACAACCTTAGCCAGATGATCACCAATTATTAAGATTTTTTATACAATACTTGTCTTCTTCTTTTTCTTCTTTGGATATCTCTGTATTGGGCAGAAAACACAATAAGAGCTTAGAGTTTTTTGTTTGATCGATCACGAATAAGAAGGAAAATTACTCTTTTTTCTTTTTGGATATTTAAAAATGTGAAGGTAACAACTCCATTTTAAGAAAACACATCTATTTTATATTCAATTATGCATTGTTGAAATGGATAATTATTAGTTTGATCATAAAATTCATTTGAGATTTTATATTTTGTTAAAAAAAAAAAATGAAAAGAATAAAATTTCTTTTCCACAACAAACCAAACTCATTCCCTTTATAAAATTTTTCTGTCTTTCAAAACTTTCAAACATTTGAAGACAGTTCACAACCCTTACAAACACTTTCAAACATTTTTAAAGGGGAAAAGTGTTGTAAAAGTATCAAGGCTTTGTAAAAGTCAAGTGATTTTTTAAAAGGTAATTTCAAAAAAATAATATTTCATTTTTTCTCGATTTTATGATTTTATTGCGATATTGTGAAATATCGTGATTTTATGATTTTTTGCGAGAAAGTTGGACTAATCGCGATTTTATTGTTAATATCATGATAATATATGTTATCATCAAAACCTCTAATGTAGTATTTTTTTATAGCAAAATTTACATTTAGGGTATAATCAAAGCATTTTTTCCGATTTTATCTCCATTTCGAGTTATAAAAACACATTTTCAGGATTAAAAAGTCTCTATCAAAATTTTGTTTTTTACTTATTTAATCCTTTAAGAATTCAGAAAGAAAATTACAATTTACGTTTGCAGATTTAACTTTTTTCCCGAAAGTGGTAAAATGTTTATGGAATGTTTGAAAATTTTGACTTTTTGATCCGAAATTCAAAGAAGAGGTATTTCTCAACAATTGTACAAAAAATGTTAAATCTAGATTTTTTGAAACATTTTTGACGAAATTATTTTTTTTTGGATTCAATCTTTTTGAAAATACATTAATTAAAAAACAAACTCAAAAAACAAATTATGAATATATAAATAAACCAAACTAAAAATAATAAAGATTTGGGATCATAAAAAGATAAAATTAAAGCATTTATACATTGACCTGTACTATCAACATAGTTCATATTTAAGGTTTAATCAACAATATTAAATTGTTTCGTTTTGTTATTTAAAAATAAGCATTTTATTTGGAATTGATTTGTATTATTTCTTTAAAAAATTTTAATTCCTAACACAAAATTATTTCTTAATCAATGGCTCAGAAACCAATAGGCAATGCTGATTTTTTGTTTGAATTGGGGAAAGATCTAAGTTCCGTAAATGGGAAATGATTTTAATCGTTAACGGAACTTTACTTCTCATAACGATCCAAGATGGTACATGTTATTATTAGAGATATTTTTTTAAAAGAAATTCAGGTACTACCTTTGTTATACAATAAATGTAATATGTATTTTCAGAAATACTACTTTTGTTCATGTTCATTTTCTGAAAAACTCAATTTATTAAAAAAAAATAAGAAACTTCGAAAAATCATTTTTTTTATTTTCATTTTTTATTTGAACTTTTTATCATTGTTCTGATTTAACAAATGACTTTTTAGGGTTTATAAAGTTGATGGTTTGTGGTATTTTTAAAAAATCGAGGAAATTAATTTTTTCAAAAATGCGTCAATTGTGTCCTGAAGTAAATATGTTAAATTTTGGGTCTTTTTTTTTTTTTTATTTTGAAGGGAGAAAATTAATTTCCTCTTACAGGAGTTTGGGTTTTCAAAATTCAAAAGAATGTAGTAAAATCAAAAGATTTAACCCAATTCTTTTGAATTAAAAAAAACCGCCGTTAGATTTTCCAGAATTCAAAAGAATTGAGTTAAATCTTTTGATTTTTCTCCATTCTTTTAAATTCTGGAAAAGCTAGGACTCCACGGCACTCCACGGTACTTACCGTTAGGTTTTTTTTAATTTCTAAATTTTTATTTAGAAATTTCAATACTGGTATTTGAATTCTAAATGGGACAAAATTTTCACTTCATTTTCCATATTTGTCTTCAATAAAAAGAGTTTTCTCAGAAGTGTGTTGTAATTTGGGATCTAATTTAAAAGGGAAATTGAAAATGCAGTGAAATTTTTTTTCCATTTATAATTCAAATACAAGTAAAGAATCATAATTTTATTTATCATTAAAGAATGATAGAATAAACAATGAATCTTTATTTTGAATAATATCAAAGATATTATTCTTATTATTTTTGTTTATTTGGATTAATTCTTTAATCGAAAATGTTTGATTTTCTTAATAGAATGGGCAATTCCATAAAATTTTGAGTCTTTTCAAAAAGTGGGAAAAATAGATCAAACTTTTACAAATAAGAATTCATTTTGGAAAAATAGCCTTAAACGTAAGGCTGAAATTATATACATTATATTTTTACCATGTGTTAAATTTCAATATGAGGTAAAAAAAATTATAGAATTTACAATTAAATTTTACTAGAATATTATTTTTTATTGTGAATGATTCCATAACAAAAAATACGAAAAAAGTTTTTTAATATGATTGACACACCTATTTAGTTTTCAGTTTTAAAAAATGTCAATTCTTATTGTTTCCGAAGAATCATAATAATTATTACCAATGATTAATTTTTCATCATTTACTGGTATTTGAAAATTAAATGGATGAAATTTTTGGTTGATTATCTTTTTTTCAATTCAAAAATCTTTCCATTTCATTTATGCTAGGGTTCTGTGCTAACCCAAAATATATTTCCATTGTGTAACATCAAAAAGAGACCAAACAAATAAATATAGAAATAAAATTTCAATCTATTCGAAAAACTCTTTTTGTAAAAAAAAATAATTGGAAAATCAATCAAAAATTTTTTTCCAGTTATTCTGAAAATAGCAGTAGTGAAACGCCCTTTTTTAAAAGATTTATTCGTTTTAATTTTAAAAAATAGTCACTTAATAAGAGATTTGGGTCTTTAAGGAATTGGATCAGATTATAATTGTAAATTTAAAAATTTGTGAAAGAGTATTATACTTATTTTTAAATTAAAGAATAAGAAGAATCAATTAATTTAAGAAGATCCTAAAAGAAAAAACGAGGTAGTTAGATCAAAACTTTTTGTTTCTTGAAAAATATTGGAACTAATGACTTTTAAGAGAAAGAGATCAGGAGAAACGAAAAGAAAAAAATCTCAAACAAAAAAAAATAAAACGCCATAAAGTAAATAAAAAAAGAAGAAAAAAATTTAAGAAATGATCGAACCTTTAGTGGCAACAGAAAAGTTTTTGGAGCACAAACTCACTAACATTAAATATGGGTGTGCAGGGGTAAGTTCGGAAGTTTTTTGTAGCTTTTGTATTGACTGATATAAAGGAAGAATTGCTGCCTGAGGAACACTATTTTCAATACAAATCTCTGCCAAACGTTTGCAAAGGAAATAGTCTTTTTGGTAGAAAGGTTTTGTGGTATTACAGACAAAAGAGAGTTGGTGGGAGTACGATAACAATTTTAAAAAATTGGAATTCAATAGGCTATGATCCCCTCACCAAGAAAATAATTTGAAAAAATAATAAAAAAACTGATAGGGTGTTACACTTTGAAGGACAAAAACGTGCTTGGTAAGGATCACAATTCAAAAAAAATTGTTGGAGTTGTTTGATTATCAACACTACATTTTGTATACTTTTGGCTTGTGCTTTGGCAGCCAAAAGAAATAAACAACCCAGTGTATGATGACCGTTATGCAATTGCTCAAGATAGAGATCAAGATTATTTTTTTGTTCATTAATTATCTTCTCCTTCTTTTTCAGAAACTCAAAAAGGTGTTGTAAGGATTCTTTATTATTTGAATTTTGAAAAATAATGTTTAGAACTTGCTCCATTTGGTCAATCAGAAAGACTTGTTTTTGTTGAATGAAATGCTAAAAAATAAAAAATGATTGTGATTGTGATTCCTTTACCAAAATCATAAAAAAAAGAAACCAAATAACAGTATTCTGGTATTTAATAATTCCTTTTGATAATTTTCCAAAAGTAACTATTTTTTGATTTTTTAATCTTCGAGATTAATTCAATGGTTTTTAACATATAAAAACCTAAAGATTAACATTTTTTGTTTCACCTTTATGAAAATATTTGCATTATGAATATATTTCAACTATTTCAAAATTATTTGACAAAATAATCTTTGGGTAAATTATATAATTTTTTCAAAAAAAACGAATTTTTTAGTTACTATTCAACATTTCGAGACAAATTTACCAATGATATTTTTCAACTTTTTAGTTTTAATTTTGTTAATTCAGACTTTAATTTTGTCACAAATTACAGATTTTTTTTTAATTTTTTTTTATTTAAAAAAAGAGATTTTTTTTTTTGGAACTGCCTAGCCTATGAAAATAATCCGAAAATCTGGATATCTGAATTAAAAAAGATCAATATATCTCATATATTACAAAAAAATAATATTTTTAATATTATTAACAGAAAATATTCCATAACTTTATTAGACCTAGTGGAATATAAAAGTATATGGGAATCTTGTAAAAAATTTCTAAATAAAAATTTAGGAATTCGGGCAAACAAGAGGAACTAAAAAATCCTCCCTTAAAGAATAAAAAAAAAAAAAAAAAAAGGAATTATTTAATTAATAAGATCAATCAATAAAACGAATTTAAGAATAGAATATTAGAAATATTTAAACCATGTCTCACTAATATTTTTTTTTTCTAAAAACATCAAATTTTTATTTTAAACTTCGAAGTGGGAGAATATAATTGCTTAAAGGCTATTCTTTTTATTTATAATATGCGCGTATGAACAGAATTCGAATCTACCCAGAAAAAAATGAATTTATAGATTTGTAAACCCTACCAGATAAATACTGAATTGGAGAAAATACACTTTTATATTTGGAAAATTTCAATTTAATCAAGAATTCTGAAATCAATCATTTCCTAAAATTTTTAAATTTATAGATGGTGAGAAAAGCAAAATTTACATACCCAAAAATTCAAATATTTCCAAAGTTTATGAATTTAATTTTTATGATAAATAGAACATCTATTCTTATTTCACTTTGCTTTCTTTTGGTATTTTTTATAGAAGAATAAACCCCAATTAAAAATTTTTAAACACCAAAATTCAATTTTAGAAAAACAATCTTATATAATTAATTCTCGAAGAAATACCAAATCATTCCTTAAGACAACGGAAATATTAACAAAATTTATCATTTACATTAACCACAAACAAAAAAAATAATTATCAATGCTAATAAATCATTGGAGTGTTAAAAATTTTAGAATGAGTAAAATAAAAAAATAGTAAATTGATGAATTTGTTTAAATTCTATTAGGATTATTGATCGATCAAAGATTAGAGAACATCAAATAATTATATTTGAAGTTCTTCTATTTGGAACAACCCAACTTTTACCCAATATCAATCGTTTGAAAAAAATTATCTTGAACGAAACTAGTTACTTAATTCAAAAAACGAAATTATATAAAAATACTTAAAAGATGAAAAAATGATTTTTATTTTTTCCAAAAATCAAAATTATCTAACAATTTGAATGAAATTATATAATTTTGATTGTTTGAACTATTTTAACAGTGTGGAATTTTTAGAATTTTAGTTTAATTTTGTTATTTTTTCAATTGATTCAATATTTTTTTCACTAGGGGATCTGTATTTCTGATCTTTACACAACCTAAAAATAGTTATATTTTTTCTTTCTTTATTTTTGAATGGATAAAATTACTATTTTCCTATGTACAGTTAGGTTTTTATTTTAATCCAAGAAATAAAAAGAAAATTGAAGAAATTTACTTTTGATTTCTCAAATTAGTAAAAAAAAACATTAGCTTATCCAGAATTCAAAATAATTGAGTAAAATCAAAGATTTTTCTCTATTTTTTGAAATTCTGCGAAATACCTTTAGTTTTTTCTTTAGTTTTCTGTTTGTTTCAAAAATCTATATATTTTCGCTAGGTTTTTTTCAGTTTTCTATTTATGTGAAAAATCTATTGATTTTCGTTGGGTTTTTTTTACTTTAGAAATAAACAGAAAATTTTAATAAATTTCCGGTTTATTTCTAAAGTAAAAAAAAACCTAGAACACTTATAAATAAAATAAAAAACCTCAAAAAAACCTAGAACACTTCACAAATAAATAGAAAACTCAAAAAAACCTAACAAAAATCAATAGATTTTTCAAATAAAATAGAAAACCTCAAAAAAACCTAGAAAACCATAAGATTTAATAAATAAAAAAGAAAACCTCAAGAAAACCTTAGTACTCTAGGGCACTCTACCACACTCTATGGTACTTGACAGCACTTGGCAACACTCACATAATTTCTAAACCTTTTTTTCGAAATTTCAAACAAGAATCACAAAATTTCTATTACCCACTAGTGATAATAAATATTTTGAGTCTTTTTTCTAATAATATTAAAAATATTATTATTTTTTAATATATTAGATATATTTTTTTTAAAAATTCAGATATCCAGATTTTTCGATTTATTTTTAAAGCCGGACATTCCCACAAAAAATGATACAATTCTTTATTGATATCAATGCTAAACTTTTCTTTACATAAACCAGAATATTT
Source organism: Anaeramoeba flamelloides (assembly GCA_027625915.1). Classification (NCBI taxonomy): domain Eukaryota; family Anaeramoebidae; genus Anaeramoeba; species Anaeramoeba flamelloides. The sequence continues at coordinate 23,448,127 of JANTQA010000023.1, forward strand.
ATTTTTATTTTTGCTTGTTACATTAAATTTTTTTTTTATTTGTAAAAGTTTAGGAATTCGGCGAAATCAGAAGAATTTAACCACATCCCTATTATTATAATAGAACAAAAAATGCTTTATTTTTCTTGAATTTTTCAAAAAAGAAAAAATTCAGATGTTGATTGTTGGTAAAAACATGAAAAAAATACCAAAAGTGATATTTCATAAGAAATAAAGATATTTTACAAATTATTCGTTAATTTTTCAAATTTAAAAAATTCATACTAAAAAAGAACAGATCTTATTAAAAAATTATAATTGCGAAAAATGAATTTTTTTTAAATACGAGAAATTATTACCCTATAGTGGATTTATAGTTTTTTTTAATTATGTAATAATTGATTATATCTATGTGATCATAAGTACTCAATTTCGTAGGGGATAAATAAAATAAAATAAAATACATTCAGTTCCATTTTCAGACTGATACTTTGGATGAAATTTAAGGCACAAAAAAATTCCCAAATTAAAGCACATTTTTTGCCTTTTTTTACACAAATTATTAAAAGTTAAACCAAAATGATAATTATATATTTAAATGGAATTTTTAATATCTTGAATGCTCTATAAAGTTGTGCCTTAAAAGTGGATCTGGATATTTTTTTTTAAAAAAAATATTCTCCTGGGTTAAGGGTTTAATTCATAAAGTAGAAGAATTAAATTGAGAAAAACTTTAACTAATTTAATTTCAAACCTTAGATATATTTCAAAAAATCTTCATAAAAAAATAAAATAAAAAAAAAAATAATAACAAAAATTTTAACAATTTTTTACCCAGAAAACTCTTACAACTAAATTTCAAAAATAAATCGGCAATATAACAAGGACAATACTATTTTTTTTAAACTGTAAATATACATTTTTTATATTTTTTCCTTTCTATTTGAAATTGTATGAAGATGAGACCTGCTTAGAATAATGAATTTTGACTGATCAAAAAGTAAACAATAATCGTCAATTTTCATCTCACAAAATATCCTATAAAATATAGATCTGAAACTTTCAGATGTTTTATGAAAACAATAACGTAATAGAAAACTAAATTGATTATTATCAAGAACCATTTTACGATTAACAGTTGCTGAAAAAAATTGGGATAGAGAAAAAAAGTTGGATGATAATTTTGTCAAAAATTAAAAATTTAATTGTGGAAACTTAGTATAACAGATTACAACCAAGAGAATTTTTTGAAGATAATAATATTCCTAATGGTGATTAAACCCTTTTAACTGGTATATTATCTAAATTAGTTTTCGCTGTGATTTCAATTTGATCAAGATAGTCCCAGAAAAAGAATGTTTAAAAATCAACTTTTCAATTTTTGAACTAAATCTTCACAGAAATGATAAATTATCACCATCTTTTATCTTTGCCATTTTAAATGTTATTTTAAAAATAAGGATTTCTTGGGATATTTCTTTGAATTAATATCGATTCCTTTGAGCCTTGAATCTTTAATCCATATATTCGATGCTATTTTTATAATAATAAAGTTTTTAGTAAGATTTACACTGAAAAATCAAAAAATCAGAAATTGATAATTTTTACAATTGCTATTGTCGATAATAAAAATCGTTTTTTTCTCAAGTGTTCACAAAATAACACAGATTAAATATTAAGAGTTATCTCTGAAAGTCGTAATTTACCAGATATGAATTGTTCAAAAAATGTACTTTTTACTCATTTTTACCACTTTTTACAATCAAAAATAAAGAATTTGATTATTAAGACATTCTATTGTAAGGATGTTGATGTAATTGAAATGAATAAAATCTAAGTTGGATAATATTCTTCCTAAAAAGTGTTTAATTTACCATTTCGATTCTTTTTATCTTCAAAAATATTCTGGTGGTTTTGATCTGTTATACTCATGTTCGGCAATTAAATTTTTAAATTTTAAAAAAATATCATCCAACTTTTTTTCCCTATCCCAATTTTTTCAGCATCAGTAATAAAAAATTTTGGATATTGTTATAGTTTTATTAGGATGTAGACTAATAAAGATATTTTACATAAAAATTTTCCCTCTTGTTTAAAAATAGCCTTATTTATTATAACAAAACAAAAAAGAGTAAAAATAGATTTTTTGTAACATTTATTTTTCTCATCGTTTGGGAAAAAAAGTGAAAGAGGGGAAAAAAGTTAAATACAATTTTAATTGGGAACATTACTAGAAAATGAAAATTTAGATCGTTTAATAGAAAAAACAAATAAACTTGAAATAATAATAAAACATTATATTATTTTCAATTGAATAAATAAACTCAATTTACTTTTCTTTTTTTAACAAAATTTTTGGTGTGGTTTTGGAGATCTCAAAAAATATAAAATGTTTTGAACAATTTTTTTAATTAGATTGATCAAAAAAAAAAAAAAAACTCTATACCAAAAGATAGTATTATTAGAAATGTTATTGTGTTGAAACCTCCATTTTATCTTTATTTAGTTTTTTTTTCTTTTGATAATTGATCTTATATTTCATTTCTTTTTCTATAAGGTTCACAAAATAAAGTAGTGTTTAACTTTTTTTCCAGATTGGTGAGTAAAAAATTGGAATATTGGAAAATGAAGCAATTATTAGAAAAAAATTTTTTTAATTGATCATTGTTATTAATTGTTTGGTCTAAAATCCCATCATATTTCAAAACCAAAAACTAAAGTTCTTGAAAATATACTACGAAAAATCTAATCGTTTTTCGAACGCTGAAACTCTTTAAAAGAATTGGAAAGTGTCAGTAAGTCTGTTTCAAGTCCTGAGATTTTTAAGAGTTATCCCTTAGAAAAGAAAAAAAAAATAAAAAACCCTCGAAAAAAATCAAAAAACAAAACTTGAGGAATTAAATTAAGTACATTCTTTGAAAAAAAAGAGACTCAATTACATTTAAAATTTATTTTAAAACAAAATCTAGGTTTAAAAAAAACAATTGTAATTTAGTTTTTTTGTATTTTTTTTGATTTTTAAAAATTCAAAGTATTGGAATACATCTATTAGATATTAGTAATCATTACTTTTTTAAATTTTTTATTATTCAAAATGTAATTTGAAGAAACAGACGCAAAAGGATAAGTTGTTGGACAAGCATAATTTAAAGAATTTTTGGGGGTTTTAATTCTCATTTCCCCATTTTTCCCAATGTGATTCTCCAATTCTACTACAATTTTTTTACATTTGGTAAAGCCATTCTGGGTTGTTTCCATATCTTTGGAGTACCCAATTTCAGAAAATTGCCTCTTAAGCCTTTTTTGAGGGACTTCTTCAAAGAAAGCACTGTTGTGAAAATTAATCAAGGATGATCCAAGTAAACATAAACCTTGAATTGCAATTTTTTCAACGCTTGATTTTGTTTTAATTCTTTTTTTTGTTTGTTGGTATTTCTTTGTGTTTCTTCTTTCCCGATTACCAAATTTTGAATTTTCAAATTGATTGAGATCATTTGCTTCAAATAGACTTTTAGGTTTTGAAATAAATAATTAAAAAAAAGAAAAAATTTGATCAAATTAATCGTTGACAAAACTTCACAACTTCAAAGTGAGAAAGTTAAATTTCATTTTATGAAAACTTCCATAAAAAAAGTCAAAGAATGAATAGGTTTTACATGTTGGTGTATTGTATTTGGATATTAGACATGTTGTATAATCAATAAAAAGTGATATTGCTATTATAATTATCCAAAAACTTTTTGAAAAAAAAAATGATTTTGAAAAAATATGAGTAGAATTGTTCGAAAAATATTTTTTATTATTTTTTAAAAGCTCTTAAAAACGAAGTTGATCATTTTTTGTTCTCTGAACTCAAAAGGAGAATTGAAAAAGAGTAAAAATAAAAACATTTCTATTAAAATTTCAAATAAAAAAATTAATAAATTTTTTTTTCAATATCAATATAAACCCCATAAATAATTTGAGTAACAATTCTCTCACATTTTTTGATTTTTTTAATTCATAAAGATTTATTTTTTTTATTTTTTGAATTTTTCCAATAAATTTCATCAAAATACTTTTAAAATTAAAAGTTAAGAATGCTATTTTCTATTCAATCGATCTTTTTGACAGAAAAATACTGTTTTTCGAAAAAAACACAAATTTAATTTAATTTATTTAATAATTTTTGTTCTTGGATCTTAAAAATATCTTGATCAAATAAAGTGATCATTAAAGTGATTAAACAATCTAAATTATTATTCAACAAGTTTTTTTTTCAGTTTACTCAAGAATTACTTCAGATTTTGAATTACAAAATTAGGAGGTTAGAAAAATTCTTGATCATTAATTATGAATATAACTTTTCGTTGAATCGTTTTGTAAGTTTTTGCTGTTTAGAAAATCAGGGCAAATAGTAAGTTTGATAGAAAAATAAAATTATCAAAATTTTCTTGAATAAATCTAAAAAATATTTTCAGATCGAGGCAAACTTTAGACTATCCAAAATTTTCAATCTTATTTGTCATCTATATTTCAGTTTTTAGTTTGTGAATTTGGGTATTTCTTTTTAATCTTGGGTTTTTTTATTATATATTTTTTTTCTGGGAAGGTTTTGTTCCTTTTATTTTTCAAATTACAGAAAACATTTAGATTTAGAATAAAACTAATTTTAAGATTTTGTTTAATGAATTTAAAATATTTAGATTTTATGTAGTCTTCTTGAGAAAATATATTTTGATTTCCAAATCGATGAATCAGACCAATCTTTAATAGCCCAATGTATATAGGTAAAGTTTATATAAGATGAAAAAAATAATAAAAATCTGTGCATAATGGATACTTGGTACACTAGTTTCATCTATACTCAAAGTGTGTTCTAATTACTTGTTAATTAAATCAGTTCCCTTACTTTCATAGAATTCTAAAAAATCTATTATAAATATTATTGCAAAATAAAATAATAACATATTTTTACTATTGATCTCAAAAGAAATATTCCTTATAATATTTTTTCACAGCAACTTTTTACAAACCTAAAGATAGAAAACAAAATTAATAGTATCCCAGTATTTAAAATTTTTTATTTAGAACCCCCGAAAGTAACTATTTTTTCAATTTTTCAATTCTAAGATTTTTCCAATTACCAAATATATATCCCTTAGCACCCAAATAACCTAAAAACATTTCAAACAAAAATTTGAATTTGAAATGTTATCAAAGGATTATAAGATATAGAATTAATAAAAAATTATCTTAGAAAGAAAATTTTATAATTAAAAATTCTATAGTTACTTAAAATAAAAAAATAACTTGAAAAAAAATTTTCAAGATTGGGAATTTTTTTTTAGTTATTGTGATTTTATTATTTTTCCAAATTTTGTCAAAATAAAATTTTTTTTTTTTTTTTGAAAAGTTTGTCTAGACATCAAAAATCTCTTAGTTTTAACATTTAAAACACATCATACTTTACTGGAAATTTTTTGGGGTCCCTTTGCACCCCAAAATTGCCTAAAATGCTTTATTAAATAATTTATTCATTATAAAAGTTATTATAACATAATATAGAAAATTTGTTTTGTCTACTGATTATGATTCAATATCAATATCTAATTTAGATTCTAAATAATTTAAAAATAAAAAAAAAATTTAAATTAAATTAGAAAAAAAAATCAAATTTTTTTTCATTGCAAAATTTTACAATTTTTTCAACAAGATTTTTTTTCAATTTTAAATGATTTGGTCAATAGTTCGAGTCAGATTAATAATTGATTTTTTTTTTAATTTTTACAATTTTTTAATTTTTGACTTTTTAAAATCTAGACATAAAATAAACAATATTATTGAATTAAAGACCATATATCTGATCTTATTTAACAAGATCTGGATTAATTTATTAAGGAAAAATCCAAATATCTCAAAGATATTATTCAAAATTTTACCTATAACAAAATGCATTAAAAAATTTGGTTTCGGAGATTATTTTATTATATTGAAATAATATTTAAGAGTTATTTTTTATTTGATTTTAAATTTAGGTATAAATATTTCATCGATTATAAAGTAATTTATATTTGTTTTATTCCAATTTAATAAATTGAAATTATTTTACAATTTTTTTTTTTTTTGATTTTTAATTATTATCTATTGCTTAAATAAAAGTTTTAGAAAATTAATCATATTAAAAATTTAATTTTGGCCTAAAGAAATAAATTTCATTTGTCTCTTAATAGGATATTTATTGAAATTTTTTCTAAAAAAAAAATTATTTTTCAAAGTAATTTATTTTTTTATTTATTTTTTTTATCATAAAATTATCAAAATTGTTTGGTGGTTATTATTAATAAATCAATGTGTTGAGTTTTGAATTACTTTTAATGTAATAAAATTTCTGATTTAAAAAAATAAAATAAAAATAAAAATCTTTTAAAAAAATGTTGCAATGAATAATTATTATTTTTTTTTCAATTTCAAAAAAACAATCAATAACTTAACTACTTTATCTTTGAACTATTTTGATGTTTTATATTAATTCAAATATGGATTAAAGACAAATAAGAAAATTAATATTTTAGTAGATCAATATCATTTTAAATCTAATTTAAAAAACTTGATGAAATTTAGGCAAATCCGGGGTGCTAAGGGATATATATACATACACACACACATATATATATATATATATATATATATATATATATATATAACCATACTAATTATGTTACAAAGCGAGTAAACTTTTTAAACCTTTTTGAGTTTTCTATTTTAAAAAGCTTAAAATTTTTCATTTTGTTTTTTCTAATGTTTTTTATTTTGTTAAAACTAGTAGTCAGCATTTAAAAACTGATATAGAGGTTGGAGTCTGAAGGAAGCCATTTTTTTTAAAATTCCTCACTATGTTCAAATAGAAAACTTTCGAAAAGTTATAATTCTGGCTATCTTAAAAAAATAGTACTTGTTTTTTGAAAAGGACTGAAAAATTTGATTTTCACTGAAGTTCGTAGCATTTATAATATAGTAACAAAATGTAATTAAAATTTGATAAAATAAACTATTTATTAAATGAGTGTTATTTTTTAAAAATAAAATGAAATCTTGTTCAAGATCTTAAAAAAATTTTTTATTTGTTTTTTGGCTTATCAAATATATAAGTTAACCTCATTTAAAAAGTTTATTAATGTAGAATCTCTTTTTTGAAATCCAAAAAGTCACATATTTCCAATATAAAATGAGAGAAAAAAAAAAACAATTATTTTTATTAAAAATCAAGTTAATTCTTAAAAATGTGAAAATATATTTTTTGTTTTATATTGGAAAGTCTTGATTCTGAAAGAAATTTTTTTATTTTGCCATTATTATTTAATTATTAATCTTTCAATAGAAATATCTGACCAATAAAACTATTTGAGGTATTGGTAATTAAATAATCCAACATTTGATTGTATTTGTAACAAAAGTTTATCAATTAAATTCAGATCTATTGAGTAAAATTTTTTTATTCTTTAAAATTTGTAAAAAGTCATTTGTTTTCTTTGTTTCAAAAAAGTGCAAAAAAATTTTTAATTTTCAATTTAGAAAAATATTTTTTTCAACAAATTTAATGGTCTTATTCAGAAGAAACCTTATAACAATTTTAATTATTTTTGGTCAAAAAAAAATTGATTTTGTATTTTGAGAATACCAAAATTCCTAATAATCAAAAGAAAATTTTATTTTGAAAAAACAAATTTCATCTTAGAACAAAAACAAAATTTCTCAGTAAAATTTTCAAATAACCTAAAAAATATTAATACTTATTACTACCTTTCTTAAATAAATATAATTATTTTTCAATCGGTTCAAAAAATCAATTTTTTGGTTAACTAAAAGATTTTTCTCCAAAAAGAAAAAAAAATATTTATATTAATATTCCTGGTAACCAAGACTTGGTATTGTGTAATAATGATGAAATGAGGATAAACAGGTTAAAACTTTTTATAATGGAAGAAATAAAATGAATTTATAGGTTTTCTCTTTATCATAAACAATTGAAAATAAAAATTTGATCTCGAGGAAAAAATTTTTCTTTTAGAGGTTTCTTACTCGATCAGAATTTTTTGACACTTGGCATATAGAAAATTAGTAAGTCTTGTATTTCACCAATAAAATACATTAAAATTTTAACCCTTGTCGTATTTGAGTACTGATTCTTTAATTATGAAAATTGTATTATCGTTAAAAAATTAACTTCAAAATTAGTAATACAGGATTTTAATAATTCATATTTAGAACTTCCAAAAGTAACTATTTTTTTACTTTTTTAATTTCAAAATTAACTCAATTATCACAAACATAAAAACAAAAAGAATGATTAGTTTTGTTTCCTTTTTATAAAGTTAATTGTTAAATCAATATATTTCCAAGATTTCAGAAATAATTTACCAAAATAATCATCCACTAATTATTTAATTTTCGATTAAATCAAAAGAATTTTTTTTAGCAACTAATCTACCTTTCATAAACAAATTTAAGAAATACATTTTGTAACTTTGAAGTCCGATATTGATAATTCAATATTTAAAATTTGTTTCAAAACGCAGATTTTTTTCTAAAATTCTTGAATTTTTGACTAATACCAGGTATCAATTTTTAATTGACTGAGATCAACAAATTGTATTATATTTTTCGAAATCGGAATTTTTCGAGATCTTTAAACCAAAGAGCATTGATATAATTTACGTGTAATCGTAATATAGTTTAATTTTAGACTTCTCGATGCTGTAGACGTTAATTTTGTAAAATTAAAATAAATAAATATCAAAGTATGAAATAATAAGAATGGATTAAGGGAGGATTTTCAAAAAGGAGAAAAAACAACTGTAAAAAAAAAAAACAAATGAAATTATATTTTTATCAAAATGGGATTTTTATTTTTGGGAAGATTTACTAATAATCTTCTTCTTCTTCTTCTTCTTCTTCTTCTTTTCCACCTTATCGATATTTCTTGTATTTTGGATCTCATTATTATTATTACTTAATTTCATATTGATCCATTGATGATAAAAATGACTTATTATTCCTGTATATAGTTCCTTTTCTTTTGTTTTTGAGCAAACAAAAAACAGACTAATATCATGTTTTTGCGCCAAATGGCCTTTCTGGTACAGCTTTGTGGTTATTTGAAAAATCTTATTATCTGCAATATTGGTAATTAAATTAAAGGAAAAATTGTATAAAATTTGTTGGAAAATTTTTTTTTCATTATAAAGATCCAATTGTTGTCTTTTGACGTGAACAAAGCCAGGTGTAAAGGGGATCTTTTTTTTGATTAGAAAGAAGACAGGAAGTATTACCAATGGCTTTTTTTCTAAATAATTGTACCAATTTTCTAAAGAAAAATTATGTGTGTTTTTCTTTTTCCATACCCTATATGATTTAAAGGTTATTAGTGCCTGTTTCAATTCCTTTTTGGGGGTTGATAATTGTGGTAAAATTCTGGTATTAATGTGGTTAATATTTAATTCGTCAATTGGCTCATTTAAACCAATTTTTTTGTGCTTGCCTTTTGATTCGTTGAAAATTAAAAATAATAGTATGATTATTCTTTTGTGGCAAATATCCTTTGTCCTTATCGAAATCGAAAAAGTGACATTTTTGGTATTAAGAAAATACATTGATCTTAGATCAGTATTTTCAATGAAGATCTTTAAATGGTTTCCCCAATTCGATGAAAAGATCGTTTTGTTTTTCGATTTTATTAATAATTGCTTTTTCTTTATTATAATTTGGCCCTTGTGGTAATTTTGGTTTGTTGGGGTTGCAATAAACACATTTTGAACAAACACACCAATACCCAACCACATTTCTAAGTCTTTATTGATCTGTTTAAAATCGTTTTCAAACTGACTAATTTTTTTTTGGATTTTTCTTGAAGAATTTGAAATATTAAATTTTTTTTGATCAAAATATGTATTTAGGAGAAAAAATTTTTCAATTAATATTTCGTTTTGTAAATTAATTAATTTTGTTAATTTGTCGCTGGTAAATGCAGTTTTTTCATACAATTTCGGTTCAATCAGATATATTCCTTTATTTTCAAAAGATAAAAAATTAATCTGCCTTTTATTATTTTTCCGTGAAAATCGTTTGATGCTTCCTCCTGAAGATAGATTTGAATTAGAATTATTTTTTAATTTCTTTTCATTGTCAGGGTTTATTAATGAAAAAAATTTGATTGATTGGAAATTATTTGAAAAGATTTGCTTATTTGGCTTTTTATTTTTGAAATTTGGATTTTTTTGTGATAATTTACCCCTGCTATTGTTACGCTTGCTTTGGTTATTATCAGACATATTTTTGTTCGTTGTGTTGTTTTTATTCAGGTTTAATTCTTGGCCAAACTCGTTGTTATTTACTTGATTTTGAATTTCGTTATTTGTTGGTACTGATTCAATTGGATAATAATTCGTTGACGAATCTTCAAGCTTGAATTCATCAATGCCTTCATTATTTTGGATATTGTTATAATTGTGCCCTAATAATTTTGGTATAATTTCTTGTTGTGCATTTTGATTTTGATAAAAATTGACTAAAAAATACCCTGGCTGTAATAATGATGCTATTCTTAAATCATCAAAAGATTTTTGTTTTTTGTTTTTGATGGATTTTGTGTCTTCATATAATTTTGTTTCAAAATAATTATTAAAATTTAATTTTTTTGCTTTGAGTTTTTTAATTTGTCTTGATCTAATCATTGAATGAACATTATTTTGATTAATTTCTTTAAAAAATGTGTGTACACCTAATTTTTTCTGAATTTCAATTAAGATTTCATCACCATCATCATCATCATCTTCTTCTTCTTCCATTTTATCAATATTTTCCACTATTTTGATATCGATATTTTTTTTCTTATCTTCTTCTTTTTCAATTTTGGATTCTTTTTGTTCTTCATTTTTAATTTCCAATTTATTTTTATTTTGAATAGTTATTATTCCTTCTTTTTCTTTTTTTTTTTCTTTTTCCTTTTCTTTTTCTTTTTCCTTTTCCTTTTCCCTTTCTTTTTCTTTTTCTTTTTCCTTTTTCTTTTCGTTTTCGTTTTTTTTTTTTTTTTCTTTCTCAATATAGTTTTTTTTTTCAAAATTTTTTTTTACTTTGTTTCTTTCATTTATTATTTCTTTTTTAATTTCATTTTTATGATTTTTTTCTGTTTCATTGTTTTCCTTATCCTCCCCCTTTTCAGATTTTCCGGAGTTTGGTTGGATTAGTGGTTGATTATTGTGTTTTAATTGTTCATTTTTATTTGAATGATAATAATAATTAGATAAATCAGATAAATTGGAAGAATCAGAAGAATCAGAATCACCATTCAAAATATCAGACGTATCAGAATTTTCTTTTAAATCTTCTTTAAAATCATAAAGATCTTGGTTTGGTTTATTAGAGTTATTTTGATCTTTCAGTGTAGTTTTTTTTTGGTTTTTAACAAAGGTTTCAACTCTTTTTAAATAATCAAGCTCATTTTCACTTTCATTTTCACTTTCTGTTGTTGAAAAACTATCACTTTCGCTCCCCTTTCCGTTATTTTTAATTGATTCAGGGTTTGGTTGTTCTTTTTTTTGTTGATCTTGTTCCCCTATTTGCTTTTGTTGCTTTTCGAGATCTTGTATTTCTTGATTTTTTTTTGATAATGCATTTAATGAATCTTGTGGCTCGTTTGGGATTCCTTGTGTTTTTAATTGAAACCTACCTTCCTCATTAAACCAAGAATCATTAACAACAACTGCTTGATCAACAAAAGATCCTCTAAATAACCGAATAAGTAATAAATCTTTGTTTCCATACAAATAAATATCTCTTATTTGTGCTTTTAAATCACGCCTTGTTCCTTGCATTCGGATTTGTTTGGCCACATCAATAATGTTTTGGACAAATATCTGATGTGATTTTGATTTACCACTAGAAATTAAGCCTTCACTTTCTTGGCTTTGTTCCCATAAATCTTTTTCATTTTTACCAAAATTTGATACAAGTATTGAAACGAAAAGTTTTTGGTTTTTTATTTTTTGAGTTTTTTCATCATTTACTCTAATAAACTTTATTTTTGGTGTCGGGCAGACCTCACATAAAAATAATAATAAATATAAACAGCGATCTGAAATTAATTGACTTTTTTCAAGATCTAAATTGGGTAGTGTACTTTTTGCTAATTCAAAGGCATCTTCAAGAGTAAAGTTTGAGGACATGGAATAATTTATACTCAAAGAATTTTCTATTATTTCAACAAAAAAAAACAATAAATAAAGAAAAAAAAAAATGAAACAGATTTTATTTTTTTTTAATTTTAAAGCTGGGTGTGTTTACAAAATTCATTCTTTTTTATACGTGGATTGTCGCATAAAAAGTAAAGATAAGAGTTTAAAGGAATATTCAATAAATTTAGTTCTACAAATCATTCACCCATTAGTAATTATTTTGGAAATTACCTGGCGTGGATAATACGTCGTTACAGCATTAAGTAAACAAACGGTAAATCGTGATATACTTTCTAGATACTAAAATATATAATAAAAACTGAGCATTAGAAGGTTTTTTTTTTTTTTTCAGATTGGATTAAAATATATTGATCAAACAAATCCCTTAATAATAATTATGTGATTAAAATAATAATTAGAAGTTTGTGATTATTATTATTTTTTTTTTCATTAAATTTGTGATGACTAAATTCATCCTATTTGTCACTATGTTTTTGTTAATTTAAATATTAATTTAAATACTAATATATTTTCTCAGAAATCCAAAAAGAATTTAGTGGAATCAAATATGTTACTCGATTCTTTTGAATTAAAAAAAAAAACTAACATGCGCTTTTCTTGAGGTTTTCTGTTGAATAAGTAAAACCTTTGATTTCAGGCAATTCTTTTAAATTCTGGAAAAACAAACGGAAGTGCCCGTAGAGTGCCTAGGTTTTTTTTATTTAAAAAATTAAAAAAACCTAACGGCGCTTTTCTTGAGGTTTTCTGTTTTATTTGTGAACTGTTCTAGGTTTTTTTGAGGTTTTCTATTTTATTTTGAAGTGTTCTAGGTTTTTTTTACTTTAGAAATAAACCGAAAATTTATTAAAATTTTCGGTTTATTTCGAAAGTAAAAAAAACCTAACGAAAATCTATTGATTTTCCAAATAAATAGAAAACTCAAAAAAACCTAACGAAAATATATTGATTTTCCAAATAAACAGAAAACTCATGAAAACCTAACAGCAATTTTTTTTTTTTTATTACTTTTTGGAATAAACCGAAAATTTCTTAAATTTTCAGTTTATTCCAAAAATTCAAAAAAACCTAACGAAAGTGTCCGTAGAGTGCCTAGCTTTTTTTTTTAATTTAAGAAATTAAAAGAAAATTTCAAAAATTTTCTTTTTATTTCTCAAATTAAAAAAAAAGCTAACGGAGGTTTTCCAAAATTCAAAAGAATTGAGTAAAATCCTTGATTTTACTCTATTCTTTTAAATTCTGGAAAACCTAACGAAAAGTGTCCTAGGTTTTTTTTACTTTTTGAAATAAACAGAAAATTTATTAAATTTTCTTTTTATTACAAAAATTAAAAAAAACCTAACGGAAAATCAAAGAAAAAAAAATATTTTTCTTTAATTTAATTCAACAAATAATTCTTTAATAGTCAAAATAATTGATTCCCTATTTAAAAGATATTTATCAGATTTAAAATACATGTAAAATATAATTAAAATAACATCTTAACTAGAAGCAAAAAAATTTTCAAATTTTTTACTATTAAAATTTGTAAAAAATCTTTCTAGAACCTGGTAAAATTAGATTTTTCAACTTTAATTGTAAAATATCTTCAAAAATATTTTTTAATCAAAGATCTCTTATTAAACGAAATTTGTTTATTATAATTCGAAGTTATTAAAAAGTGAAAAATTAGCAAATGTTTAATTTTTTTTTGAAAAAATTTTTACCAACACCAACCCAAATAATGATTTCTTAATTTTCAAAGTTTGATTGATAAATTTGTGTTTTTTTCATTATGGACGATACTTTTCCAGTATGATCCCAACGACAAGGAAACTTTTCAGTGTATTTGGTGTATTTAGTAATATTTTATTGTCTTCAAAAAAAGAAACATAGTGATATGGAGAAAAAACAGAAATTGGAAAATCGAAAATAATTATCCCAAAATCAAAAACAAACTAACAAACCAAATATCTCCAATGGTTTATGACATACATTTGTTGTCATTTAAAACCTCAATTATATTGCCAAGATTCCTGGCCCTTTTGTACACACTGGAAAAGTATCGTCCATAATGAAAAAAACACAAATTTATCAATCAAACTTTGAAAATTAAGAAATCATTATTTGGGTTGGTGTTGGTTTTTGTGTTGATAATTTTTATAACTTTTGATTTTTATTATAACAAATTATTACAATAAAATAAGATCAAGAAAGAAACCAACAAAGTTAATTGCTTTCTAAAGTTTGTGACTTCAAATTACAAAACACGATTCAATTCAAGAATTCCAATAAAAACAGAAATAAAGAAGTACGGATCAAAAGTTCCACTCACAATTGTTTAAAAGGGTGAGTAAAGCAGGTTGGGTAACACTTTTTAAAATCTTTTGTCCTCTCTTTTTTAAAACAGCTTTTCAAAAGAAAAAGAATTTTTCTTGAAAAGAACTAAAGGTTTTCGATTCCATAAAGGTGCTAATAAGCATGAGTTGAGAATTTTTAGGATTATACTTTATCCTCGAATTCTTTTAAGTAATATCAGAGGTTTTTGTAAATTAGAAGGAGAGATCTTGTAGATATTTGTTTTTTTCAAATATTTAATCATCAAACTGAAGAAATTGATAAAAGGGGGGAAAAATAAAAAAAGGGAAACAAAGAGAATTTTTGTAAATTTGTTTAAATATTGGACGTAAATAAACACAAATCTGGTGACAAACCAAAAAACAGACATAGAAAAAAAGAAAAAGAAAAATAAAGGAAAAATGTACTTTTCGTTAATTTGTTGTAAGGAGCTTTGTACAAATGATTTTTGTGCTTTCTGAAAGTTTTGCTTTTGTGAGCTTGTCCTTCGCACTCAGCACAAAAATATGCATCACATTTGGTACAATAGAATTGAGATCTTTTTTTATTGCAATTCTCACATTTTGGGTTTTCTTTTTCAACAGGTTGGGTAATTTGAGAAAGTTTTGTGGTTTTTTTTTCTTCTTCTTCTTTTTCTTTTTCTTTTTCTTTTTTTGTGTGTCTGGATTTTATTTTATCACCATACTTGTGTTTATTCATTTTATATTTTGGTGTTTCCCAAAAAGTTATAAAAAAAGGTTTGAAAGTGAAACCATTAAAAAAATGATTAATAGTTTTTCACAATAATCCCAAAAATAGTTCAAATTAATAGATATCAGTAACTAAATACCAAAATCTCATTTTGAGAACTAATTTTAAAATCAGAATCGTTTTTATCAATTTAAAAGATTGGTCATTTGGTAAAAAAAGTGAAATAGAGAAAAAAAGCATTACAAGATTTTTAATTGGGAAACCTGAATAGATAAGAAAAATAAGATCAATTAATAAAAGAATAAATAAATAAATAAATAAATGACTAAAGACAAAATGAGGCCTAAACACAATAATAGTTTTTCTGAGACTATCATTTTGTATGTTGTTTTTATGTCAGTGATAAACTTTTAGAATTTGTTGAAAAAATTGACTATTTTTGTGATCTCAAAAACAACTTTTACAATATTTTGATCATAATCAAGGAGATTTAAATTGTTTTGGTTTATTTGATTGAAAATAATATAATGGATTCTTATTTGAAGTTAATTAATTTCTTCTTTTTATTGATTTTACTTTTCGTTTTCAGTTTTCCCAATTAAAAATCGTGTTGGACTTTTTTTATGTGTTTCACTTTTTTTCACGAACTAGATTTTATATCTTTTGAGAAAGTTTTTTAGTTATTTTGTATTTTTATTAAATGATTGTATTGGACTGTTTTTCCCAAATTTTCCAATTTGAATGTAAAATTATGAAAAAATTATCCAAGAAAGGTTGGAGAAAAAAAGAATAAAACTCTTATATCATGAATTTAAAATCAAAAAAATTTGTCTCATTATAGATTGATGGCTTATAAATTTATATTTTAGATAAAGAATAATTATAATAATTTAGATTTTCTTTTTCAAATAATTTTCTCAACTAATATTTACGATTTGGGATTTTTTGATTTCTACATTTAATCAAAGGGTCAAAATATAGAGATTTAGAATATTTAAACAATATCCCAATTAGATTGTTTTTAATGTTTACTCTATAAATAATTGATATATATATCTTTAAAATGGGATTATTTTTGAATTATTACTAATATTTTCGATTGATCAAAAAAATTACTTTTCGAAAGGTTTTTGAAATTTACAGGTTTTAGAGTAAACTCTTAGGTCCAAAAAATACATTTTATTTAATTTATTTTGATTAATACAAATTATTTTTGATATTTTTGGGACAACCAAAATTTAAAATATTGAATTATTTAACAAATGTATCATTACAAATATTTTTGACAATAACCCAAATAATTACTAACTCCCTAAAAACTAAATTCTTGATTGAATTCATTAATAACACATTAATGGTGAAAAATCTCAAAAGAGAAAAAAAGTAGAGTTTCAAAAATTTTAAAATATGATCTCTTAAAATTCAAATTTTATTAAAATCTAAAAAAAAAAAAAAAGGGGGGTAGAAAATGAAAAAAAAAGGAATTAAATAAGGAAATAAAACTTTTTTAAAATATGAAAAAAGATATTGAAAGATACATCATGAAGATTATAAACAGCTAAAATGGTTAATATCAAGGTTATTATGGTTATGCCAAAATGGTTGAAAAATAGTATACTTTTTTATTGTTTTATAAGTATTTATTGATATTTAGTAAAGCTTGTCAATATTCCTATCGACAAAAAATAAGCTATTCAAAAAATATATTGATGTAAAAACGATGTCTTAATTTAGAAATTGAAGACTTCAAATAAATACATCAAAACTTGAATAAATTCTAAGAAAGTTTTTTTATTTATTGAAATTTCTGACCAAAAATTTTGAAATTAGTAAAGTGTTAAATAACCAGATCAAATGCTACAGTTAGTCGTCAAGTTCCAACTTTCCATGAATTCAAAATAATAGAGGAAAATATTAGATTTTACACCTATTTTTTGAAATTCTGGAAAACCAAACATGGATTTTTTTTTATACTTGTTTTCTTTTCAAAATTCTACAGATTTTCAAATCATAACAAAAATTAAAAATGAATCTACCCATCCTTTTTAAGGTTAAAAAGAGTTTATTAAAATCAAAGAGTTTTCTCTATTCTTTTAAATTCTACAAAATCTAAAGGAACTTTTTTAGCTTTGAAGTTTTATTTAATATATATATATATATATAGTCGGGAAAAAAATACCGGACATGAAAAAAATCCCGGACAAGATTTTTAATTGTGGGTATTAGTAAAATTTTTGTCTAATTTCAATGAAATCCTTATTATAAATAACCAATTTTTTTTATGAGATTAGTAATAAACCTACCTAAAGTCCACCAAAGTAAGGTGTCTCTAGAATACTCGAGTAATTGCTTGATAGCCATATGTTGATCAACTTTTTTTTGAAAAATAATCCAGTTTTATTGAGGTTTACTAGAGTTTGGAAAATGATAATTTTTCTTCTTGTTTTTTTGATTGATTGAATGGTGTTTTGAACAAGTGTGATTTCATCAATCATCATTCTAATAAGTGGGGGAGTTATAATTGAAAAAGTTTGATTCTTAAAAAAAGGAATTTGATTGTAAATAAATGAAATTACACAATAATTTTACTAATATTCACAATTAAAAATCTTGTCCGGGATTTTTTTCATGTCCGGTATTTTTTTCACTACTCTATATAAGAATTATCTAACCATAATAAAAAGTCAAGAAATACACACAACGTATTCTGCTATATTCAGAAACTCTATTGATTTTCAAAATTAATAAGAAAATTTGAGAAAAGTAAAACAGTGGCATTTTTTAATTATTGTAATTAATTCCATCATTTTTTGATTAGATATTAAAAATTATCATAAAAACAAATTTTCGAGTATACTCCTAAAAATAAAAAATATTAAATTTGGTTTCTTAATTTATCTAAATAAGTGGGCATCTAGATAACAAAAAGAAATTGGGTTAATTAGCAAAAACGTAGATAATATCTGATATATAAAAAAAAACTGAAAACTTGAGTGAAATTCCTTCTGATTATATTTTTTGAAAAAGAAAAACAAAAAAAAAATAATGGTTAAAGAAATTTATTTCTTTTACTATTAAAAAAAAACGATAATAATTTCAGTACGGGTTAAATTTTTAATTTGGTCATGCAAATGATATTATTATTATTTAATTACTGCTTTAATGATTTAATTAATTTTCTTCTTCTCTTTTTTTTTGATAAAATTTTCTTTCACTACTCCTTTCTCTCAATAAATAAATAAAATTAAAAACAGTAATTATAAATATTTTTAAAAAATAAACATAACCAGAAGGATTCTCTTAGTCAATGGATAAAACAAGTTATTTAATAATAAAGAAATAAATATAAAAATTAAGAAAATAAAGTTTTGAAGATTTTATTTAAAATATATAAAGAGAGAGAGAGAGAGAGAGAGAGATAACATTTTATTTATCCTTTTTCATATCTATATTCGTTGTTTTACTTCTTCGGTGCTTTTTTGTCAATCTAAGGATTAATGAGCAGACGATTATTATTAAAAATGGTGCGATGAAAGTTGGAAATAGGGTTACTTTGAAAAGGGTTTTGGTATGTCTCCATTTTAAACACTAATTATTATGACGAGTAATAAAAATAAGGTTAAATTTATCAAAGAAATTGAAATGGTCAATAATTTTGAGTAATAAACACAAAAAAATAATTTTTCAAAAGAAAAAAGAAAAAATGAAAATTTTTTTAAGTAAGGAGGTACATTTTACAATTTTTAAAAATTTTAATTGCTACAACATTATTGAAAATAGATTTCTTGATTTCCACAAGATATTGAAAATTTGAAACCAAAATAAACCATTAATTGCTCTGTTTGTGAATAGAAGAAAAGTAAATCAGAGTTGAATCTTTGATTTTCTTCAATTTTTTGAAGACATTTTTTTTGTTTAATTTTTGAGTTTTATTAAATTATGTTTTGGATCTCGAAATTTGTTCATTTGAATGAGCGAAATTAATCATATAATAAACCAAAAAAATAGACAAATGAGAAGGTATACATTTTAAACAAATCTTTTCTTTTAGAAGACCCAATAAAAAATAAAGATCACCTTTCCAGATAAATTTGTTGAAATCAAGAATTAAAAAAAAAAAAAATCAGCCAAAGTATATTTTCCAAGATCTGTTTTCTTCTTTATCTTCTTAGTTTGCATGAGCCCAAACAAGTCATTGCCTTAGAATTCTTCCCACATTCTCATTATTATTTATTATTATTTTACAAAACCATTTTTTTGCAAATTTGTTTTTCATAATTCTTTTTTCAAATATTTTTCTCAAACTAAACCAAAACAAGGAATAGTGGTTCAAAGATTAAAGAAAAAGAATTGAATCCCCGAAATCAAAAAACAACTTACCAAAAGATTCAAACCAAAATAAAAGAAAATATGGTGAAAAAAATTTAAAGCATGAATTGAAAATTATTTTGAGTTTTCAATTTAATCGAAAAAAATTATAAAATCGAACAAATCCATTTAATTAATCTTCATTTTTGAAGAAGAATTCAAAAAAATATCCTATATTCTTTGACCAAAACTAGAATTAGATCAATTAAATGAAAATAGGAATGAAAATCCATTTTGGGGATTCTTTTTAAATAGAAAAGTCATTTGTAAATCAACAATTTTTACAATAAAAAGTTTTTTTTCATAAAGAATTAAAAATAAAACCAAATAAAGAATAGGTAATTGTGTAAAATGTTATAGATAAGGTCAAGTAATAAATGATATTTTTATTTTGTTTTTCTTGATCAAATTTATTCACTTTTTTTTGATTTCCATTTTTTTTAATTGGTTTGTAAATAAATTATACTAGGATCTGACAATCTCATATTTATTAAAATATTAATGTATTTGGTTCAAGAAATAATTTGAATAATTCAGTTTCACATAAACCGTGGCACGAAAAATTGGTAAAATGTACTTACTCCCTTAAATGAAGAGAAAAAAATAAAATAAAAAAAATACTTACAACAAAAAATACTGTTAATGTACCAGACCAATATAATCTTGTCCATGTTCCAAGAACCTTTTCAAAAATCCAAACTCTTTTTTTGATTGGCATCCCGCTTGAATCGTTCAAGAAAGGTTTGATTAATTTTGTTAATAATTTATCAGCCATATCCCAAAAAGGCCAAAAAAGATATACTGTGAAATAGCAATGCCTTAGTCCATGCCAAAATGAGCTAGTTAATAAAGTTGCTGCCTGGCCAAGAATCTTTCGAATGGGCGAGTCTCGGCGTGCTATCCGGAAATATACATATTCTTTGAACCAAAGTGAAGCTTGCATATGCCAGTTGTTCATATATTCACGTGTATGAATGGGTAATTCTCCAGATTTAAGATCTACATTATTCAAAAAATTCCTTAAAGTTTTTTATGATATTATAATAATATATTATTGGAAATGCAATATGAATATATTGGTGATAATTGATTGTTTAACTTTTTGGTTAATTTGAAAATGTATTTTTTTAAAATTTAATATTAAATGCCAAATCTTTGTTTGTTTCATTAAAGTAATTTAAGAAATTGTATCTCAACACATGGTATCGTTTAAAAAATAATAAATATTTATTTATTTATTTTTGAAGTTAGAAAAATACTTTTTTCCTTGTACCATTAAGTTATTTTTATTTCTTAAACTAAAAAAAAAATATCTTGAATTATCTTTTTATTTCTGAAATTAAATAAAAAAATGTAGTTAGGTTTTCTTGAGTTTTCTGTTTATTTGGAAAATCGATAGTTTTTAGTGAGGTTTTTTTGAGTTTTCTATTTTATTTTAGAAAGTGTTCTAGGTTTTCTTGGTTTTTTTTGCTTATTCCGAAAATCTATTGATTTTCTGAACAAAACAGAAAATCTCAAGAAAACAATTGTTAGATTTTGTAAAATTTTTGTTTTGGATAGAAAATCAATATATTTTCTTTTTATTTTCGTAATTAAAAAAAACTGCAGTTAGCTTTTCTTGAGTTTTCTGTTTATTTCGAAAATCAATAAATTTTACAAATAAAACAGAAAATCTCAAGAAAATTGCCGTTAGGTTTTCCAGAATCTAAAATAATAGAGAAAAATCTTAGATTTTACGCCATTCTTTTAAATTCTGGAAATACCTAACAGCGGTTTTTTTTAATTTAAGCAATTTTCTTTTTATTTCTCAAATTAAAAAAACCTAACGATAGTGGATAAATTTTTAATTTTGTCATGCAAATGATAGTATTATTTTTTTATTATAATTTTTTAATTATTTTTCTTTTTTTTTTTTTACTTTTTTTATTTTGATAATTTTTCTTTAATGACTCCTCTCACTCAAAAAATAAAGAAATAAATTTGTTTGCTATTTCCAAAAAAAATAAAAGGTTTTGTCCCAAAAGATAATAAGTTAATTTTTTGCCAAAAAAATATTTCAACTTTGGAAATATTTAATTATTTAAAAAATAGACCAGTTATACGATATCAAAGACAAGGAGACAACTTAATAGAAATTTGGGACTTAAAAGATAGAATTAATTTTTTCAAGAAAAAACTTTCAAGAAAAATTCATTTATTACCCAGGAATTTATATATTTATCACTATTCAAAAAATGAAAAAAAATTATTATTAAAAGGAAAAAAAGAGAGAATATAACAATAAATTTATTAATATCAAAATTTTATCATTTAATGTCAGAGGATTAAATGATAAAAATAAAATTTCGATTTTAGAATCTTTTCTATTAAAATTAAACATTGATATATGTTTAATACAAGAATCAAAAATAATAAAAAAGCCACGTTTCATGAATTATTTTTCAATAAATAAAAAATCATATGGTAATAAAAATTCTAATAAAGGAGGATTATTGATTATAATAAAAAATATTTTTAAAGATTTCACAAGAGAAATATTGATTCCAGATCTTGATATCATGGGAATCCAATTCACTGATTTTATAATTATTAATGTATATAAGAGACACGATCGAAATAACGAAATAAATAAAAAAATTATCAATCTTTTACAAAAATATCAAAATCATAAAACAATCATTGGAGGCGATTTTAATTTGATTAAAAATCAAATAAATTATTTTTCAAAATTCAAGTTCAAAATTATTTTCAATTCGAAACCAACCAGAAATAATAATAATTTAGATTATTTTATTACAAATTTCAATAATTTAAAATATCAAAAATCAAAAACAATAAAAAAATAAAATTAGTGACCACAATGCAATTTTGAACAAATTTAATATTAATAAAAAATGGGAAGTTAAAGATATTTTTAGAATTAAAGATATCCCAAATTTTCATCTTGATTTTATTAATTTTTTTCAATCTAATAATTATCAATTAAATGAAAAACAATTCAAAATTTTCAAAAAAAAATTTAAAAAGAAAGAAAGAATTATTTTAAATATACCAAAAAAAGATTTAAAATTGTATAACTTAATTAATAGAGTATTTGAAAATAATGAATTAATTAAAGAAATAAAAAATAGGAACTCAAAAATGTATTTTAAATTAATTAATCAAATCAATATAGAATTTGAAGAAAATCAAAATTTTTGGAAAAAAATTAATAGATTAAGAGAAACTTCAAGTAAAATGATTCTAAATAATGAAAATATGGAAAAAGCTTATTTTGAATTTGTTGAGTCTATTAGTAAAAAAACCAAAAATATATATAATTAATTTTATCAAAAATTTTAAATTAGACAAAAATAATATTTTAAATATTAAAGTAGAGGAAATATTTTCAACTAAAAAAATTAAAGAAATAATGAAATATCAAAAAAAATAAATCAGTAAAAGAATTTGATAAAATATTCCAATATAAATCAATAAAAAAATCAAAACAGTGATTTTTATTTAAATTACGAAAGTTTTATAAAAACAATTCAAAAAATATTTCTAAATTGGATTAATGATATTTCTCAAAAAAATATCCATTTTATTAAAAAAAGAAATTTATTATTTATTCATAAATCTGGAGATGAAGGAGTTCCACTTAATTATCGACCAATATCAATTAATCAAACGCTCCCAAGATTTTTTCTTAAATTATTATATGCGGGAATCCAAGACTCTTGGGATTTAGTTTCAAAAAACCAATTTGGTTTTAAAAAAAAATTAGATACAAGAATTGCAGTTCTAAATCTATTCAATGAATTTAATAAAATAAAAAACAAATTTAAAAAAGATAACATTTATATTGTTACAATAGATATACAAAAATGCTTTGATTCTATCCATCACTCACTTATTTATTACTCACTAAAAAAATTTATAAAAAATGAAATAGTAATAAATTTTTTACTTGCTTATTATTCAAAAGAGGGAATGGGAGTATATCAAGGAGATCCATTATCCCCTTTACTATTTGGATTTATTACTCATTTTCTCTTAGATAAACTCAAACCATTAGCGATACATGTTCAAATGTTTGCAGATGATTTGATACTAATCATGAAAGGATCTCTGATAGAAATAAATTATCAGATTGAAAAAATATATAGAATTATTCGACATTTTGGTATGAATCAAATGATGATAAAACGAAAAAAACTACCAATCCAAAAGAAATATTATATCTTGGGATTTGGTTAGATAAAAAAACTCATTTAAAATTTAACCTTGATAAAGTTAAAACCAATTTTAAAAAAATAACTAATATTTTACAACAAAAGAAATTTACTAATGGATTGAAAATTCATTTTTTTTAAAGCGGTCTTACATAGTCAATTGTTATATGGATTAGAAATATTTGATTTGACAAAACAAGATTTCAATGATATAGATTTGTGGATTAATAAAAAAGTAACAAAATTTTTATTAATAAATCCACACTCTCCTAGACTTATATATAAAACCGAAGCAAAAATAGATTCAGCAAGAATAACTATATATAAAAGAAGATTTAAACTAATTCAAAAATTAACCTTTTTGGGTTTTCATGAAATAGTAAAAAATCTCAAATTCAGAGAACAGAAATTTGAAAATATTAACTGGCAATCAGACACCCTAAAAGAATTAGAATTTGAACTTGAGAAATATCGAATTAAACAACTGGAAAATAGTCCAAGTTGGAAAGTACAAAAATATTTAAAAATAATTTCTATTCAAAATAATATTAACAAACAACAAAGATACTTAAAATGGAAGGGCTCAACTTCAATCTTAAAACTCAGAAATTTTACAAATTATTTAAATAGATATTCTTATGTTATGAACAAGGACAAATCAAAATACTGTAAATTATGCAAAAAATCAAAAAAAATAGATATCATTGAAGATTTGGATCATTTTCTCTGGAACTGCCCAGCCTATGAAAATAATCGTAAAATCTGGATATCTGAATTAAAAAAATTTAACATCTCTAATATATTAAAAAATAATATTACTATTTTTGATATTATTAGAAAAAGAGATTCATTGTATTTATTAGCCTTAATAGGTAATAAATTTATTTTTGAGTCTTTAACAAAATTCCTAAATCATAATTTAGGAATTCGGGCAAATAAGAGGAATTAAAAACTCCTCCGTTAAATAATAAAAAAAAAAAAAAATAAAAGGTTTTTAGATTAAAAAACAATTTAGAAATCTATTTTGATCTTGGAAAATATTATAAAGTTTCTAATTTTTTTTTTAAAATTGTAAATTGGGGTTGAAATTTTTTCTATAAAATTTAGATATTTCGAGAATCAATTTTGAATAAGAGTAATATTTTTAAAATCACAGAAACCATTTTTTCATGATCAGAAATGCCAAAACACTTAACCAGACTCAATAAGGGTCTAACTCTTGATAAATTAATTTAATTTCCAATTTGAGGCTAAATGTTTAAAAATAATTTACTCAAAAAAAAAGTACATTAATTAGAGTCTTTTGATGATAACATATATTATCATGATATAAACAATTAATTGGCAATAATATTAAAAAAATCGGGATTAATCCAACTTTATCGCGAAAAATCATAAAATCGCGATATTCAACATTTTCACGAAAAATCATATTATCGCGAAAAAATGAAAAATTATTATTTTGAATTCACATTAAAAAAAATCTCTTGACTTTTACAAAAGCCTTGAATTTTACAACACTTTCTCCTTTCAAAATCTTTAAAAGTTTTTGTAAGGGTTGTGAATTGTCTTCAAATGTTTGAAAGTTTTGAAAGATAGAAAACTTTTATAAACAGAATAAGATTGTTTGAAGTAGGAAAAATAAAAGTTTTTTCTTTTCTTTTTTTTTTTTAATATAAACCCCAATTCAAAATTTTTAACACACCCAAAATTCGATTTGTGAAAAAAAAATCTTATTTAATCAATTCTCGAAGATTTACCAAATTATAACCATTCACAAATTGAAATGTTAACACTTTTTTATAAATTACAATACTCACAAAACAATAAATAAATAATTATCAATACAAATAAATCATGGGTGTGTTAAAAATTTTGGAGAGAGCAAAACAAAAAAATGCATTAGTAAATTTGTTGAAATTCTATTAGGAATATTGATCGATCAAATGGTTAGATACTACCAACTAATTTTATTTGAGTTCTTCTATTTGGTACAACTTGACTTTAACCTAATATCGATGGTTGAAAAAAATTTTGATCCAACCAAACAAATTACGTAATTCAAACAATGAAATGAAAACAAAAAACTAAAAGATGAAAAAATGATTTTCATATTTTACAAAAATCAAAATTATCTCCAATTTCAATGAAAATGTATTATTGTGATTGTTTGGAACGTTTTAGCTGTGTGGAAAATTTTGAATTTTAGTTTAGATAAAATCTCAAATCAATTTTATGATCAAGCTAATAATTATCCATTTCAACAATACACTTGAATATAAAATAGATTCGTTTTTTTTAAATGCTGTTATTACCTTCACATTTTTAAATGCCCAAAATGAAGAAAGTGTTTTTTTCCTTCTTATTCGTGATTGATAAAAAAAAAACTCTTTAAACTCAGCTATGTTTTCTGCTGAATACAAAGTTGCTCAAAGAAGAAAAAGAATAAGAAAAAAATGTTTTAAAAAATCTTGATAATTGGTGAGAATGTTTCTAGGTTACAATGAAATCTTTAGAATAGTTATACATATCCCTTCCAGCTATCTGAGAATATTGAAAATTTTTTCACCCAAAAACACATCCTTTAAGTAAATATCTTCAAGGGTTGGTTGTTTTAGAAGCTCTTTGATTCAACACAATTTACAACACCACGATAGACTGCAAAATATTTATTTCTCTTTAGTTATTATTTTTGTTGATCTAAAAGGATCGATAAGTTTGTGAACTAAATCAAAAGAAAAGACAATAAAACTCTTTGATCTGATCCTTGGTTGAATCAAGTATCTTTTTTGTATGTTTTCAAAGTATAACTTTTTTTTTTGACATAATCTATTTTTTGATCAAAAAAAATTTCTAATGTAAAAATATTTCTGAATTAGCCCTAGAGTAAATAAACTGTTATCAAGATTACCTTTGAATTGCGATATTTTGGCATTTCTCACGATTTTTAAATAATTATCACGATTTTATAAAATACCGCGATTTGTTATCTTATTGTGATTTTCTGATATTATCGCGATTTGATTAGAATTATCACGATTTGTTATATTATCACGATAATATTGAATATCGCAATTTTCTACAATATCGCGATTTGATAAGAAATTATTCGCGATTTTTGTAACTTTATCGTGACTTTTGCATAGATATCACAAAACCTATATTATATAAAACGGAATATATAATCTTAAAAATAAGGAAAAAAAAAACAAACCAATTCACATTGCCATCTTCATCCATACCACCATATGCAAATCCTGACATAATATTAATACTTTCTGTTATTATAAACGCGAAATAATATCTACAACGAATAGCACTTCCCAGCAAATAAACAAAAAATGTGTGATATAGAAAATTATGTTCCATAAAGCCAGGTTCATCGAGTTTTTCATATGAAAAATAATTTGATAAAATTAGATATAGCACCATACAAATTTGAGATTTTAAAAATCGTTTTAAACTCGCTTTTGTGCTTGATTTAAGTATTTTCTATTAAGATTAAGAATCGTTTAAAAGATAATATTTTGATAAAAGATAAAAAGATTGTGGTGAAAAAAAAATAAATTTGTAAAGCTGATTTGTAAAAAGTGATATTCGAAGTTTTTTTTTTTTTTATTATTGAAATATTTTTGAATTTTTTTTTATTTTTTTTATTTTCGAGTAAATATTAGTTAATTTAAAAAAGAATATAATTTCTATTTTGATTTTTTATACTTTTTAATTTTTTCAAATTCCCCTTTTTTAAGTTGTTTTGGTTCCTTTGGTTTCTCCAAATTTTGTTTTTTTAGGTGTTTGGGGGGAGGTAAAAATAATAAAAAATCATTATAAGAATTGATAAACTTGTTTATGATTAGATCTTAAAAATAATCGAACTTAACTGAAGTGAACAGAGAGAATTGAATCGATTAGATCTTAAACTGAACTTTACTGTAGCAACTGAACCGAACTTTCCAGACAAAATGTCAAATTGATAATTGGATTGGATTAATAGTGTCGATTCAGTATATTGAACTGGTATTTTGCAAAAACATAAAAAATAGAAACTTGTAAAAAAATACAAGACTCCCTTAAAAAAATGGTTTTGTTCAAGATAGACTTTTTTTGATAGTTTGAAATTATCTTCCTTAATTAATAATCCTGAAATCTATGATTTGGTTCTTCACAATCGGAAAGGGGATTTAAGGATAAGTTCACCTTGAGTTTAATTTACACTTCTTCAATAATAAAAAAAATTAACAAATGTAAAAAAAGTTGTAAAAAAAAAAAACAATTCATATTCTTAAAAAACAGCATTTTATAGATTCCTAGCTTATAAAGTTCGAATTTAAAACTTCATAAAGTAATATTTTGCAAATGATATATAGTTTTTCAAGTATTTAGACCTCTTTATTAAAACAAATTATGGTGGCGATCCAAAAATTTTCAGCATAAAAGGAAACAACCACCAACCCACTCAACGCTTAAGGATGCAAAAAAAAAACTTTTAAATAAGTTTTTACTTTTTTTTTTTATTATTTTTTGCTTAATTTCTTTTATTTCTGGTTTTTGTTTCTCTTTTTCTTGACTTTGCTTAGAAATAAATTTTATTTGTTTCATTTTTTATAGAAAAGCTATTTCATGTTGCTATAATCTAGAATATATTATATCTAGGATAAAAAACTCAAAATAAATTCAGTGGTTTTAAGGTAAGTGTCGTAAAGTTCCAAGCTTTCCCAGAATTCAAAAGAATAGAGAAAAATACAAGATTTTACTCAATTCTTTAAAATTCTGGAAAAGCTAAACGGCAATTTTTTTTACTTTTTGAAAAAAACCGAAAATTTTAATAAACCTTCAGTTTATTTTAAAAATTAAAAAAAAACCTAACGAAAGTCTCCCTCAAGTGACTAGCTTTTCTTGAGGTTTTCTGTTTTTTTTTGTGAAGTGTTCTAGGTTTTTTTGAAGTTTTCTATTTTATTTGTGAAGTGTTCACGGTTTTTTTGAAGTTTTCTGATTTATTTGTAAAATCTATTGATTAAAAAATAAACAGTAAACCCAAGAAACGTTAAAAGGAAAACAGGAGATAATTTTGTTAAATAACCTTTCTTCAATAAAAATAAACAAAATAAAAAAAAAAAAAAAAACTATATTAATAATTTTAAAGGGTAAAATCAAATAATATTTAGTTATACTTTTTCCTTTATAAAAATAAAAATTTCTGGAATATTTTGTTGGCTTTATTATTCTTCAAATAAACTAAAATTCAAAATTTTCCACACAGCTAAAACGTTCCAAACAATCACAATAATACAATTTCATTGAAATTGGAGATAATTTTGATTTTTGTAAAATATGAAAATCATTTTTTCATCTTTTAGTTTTTGTTTTCATTCCATTGTTTGAATTACGTAATTTGCTTCGTTGAACCAAAATTTTTCTACAAGGTTTATATTATGTTAAAGCCGAGTTGTTCCAAATAGAAGAACCTCAAATAAAATTAGTTGATAGTATCTAACCATTTGATCGATCAATATTCCTAATAGAATTTAAACAAATTTACTAATGTATTTTTTTGTTTTGCTCTCTCCAAAATTTTTGACACACCCATGATTTATTTGTATTGATAATTATTTATTTATTGTTTTGTGAGTATTGTAATTTATAAATAAGTGTTAACATTTCAATTAGTGAATGGTTCTAATTGGGTAAATCTTCGAGAAGTGATTAAATAAGTTTTTTTTTTCACAAATCGAATTTTGGTGTGTTAAAAATTATGAATTGGGGTTTATGTGATAATTTGGAATCTCATTTTAGTGATCATAAAGAGAATATGGAAATTTAATTCAAACAAAGTTTAAAAAGTAAAGTTATTAAATCTTAGATCTTCGATTTGGTCTTGTTATGAACATTTTTGTTTTTAACTCAAAGAAATTAAAAAAAAAAAAAAAAAAAAAAAAAAAAAAAAAAAAAAAAAAAGAAAGAATAAAAAGTTACCTCTTCCAATTTAAGGTTAGTTTCTTTGCTAGAAGACCCTAAAAATAATTTTCTGTTCATAAATTTGCTAAATCGTACAAAGTCAAAAACTGGCCCTGATAAAACTGTACCAAAATAAAATAAATAAGTATAATATTCAAAAAGGTTTGGCATTTTTTGAAGACAATTATTTTTGGTTCTTTCTCTTTCATTTTTTTCTGGGTGTTTCCCATCATGTAAATTAAAAGAAAGTGTAATGTATTTAAATACTATAATCATATAGGCACCACTTACATCAACTGAATATTTTTCTGTTTGATTTATTTTTAGATAATAATGGCTGTTTTAATTGTAAAATAAAATATATTTAAATATAATTATAATTATAATTTGAATTTAGAAAATTAATTGGTGAGAAAATGTTATTTTTTTGTTTAATTTTTTATTTTGATCAAACAATATTTTTCTTTTTGAAAAAATTGTTGAATTATCCTCAAGCTCATCAACTATTATATTGCGATTTAATTTTTATCACTATATTTTGAAATTTATCACGATTTTTTAATAAAGATTGCGATTTTATAATATCAATCACGATTTTTTAAACTTTCCCGTTAATTGAAAAAGATTTTAACAAATTCCCTATCACTGAAAACAAAAAGTAAAATCAATTTATAAAACAAACAAATTAACTTGAAAGAACGATTCAATAGATTATTTTCAATCAAATCAACAAATTCAATTTAAATCTACCTTGATTATCAAAATCAGATGAGTGGTTTTTGGAGATCCCAAAAATAGTCAATTTTTTCAACAAATTTTTAATAATTGACCATTCAAAGAAAAAACTCAGGCTATAAATAGTATTCAGAAAAACTGTTATTGTGTTTAATACTTCATTTTGTCTTTATTTATTTATTTATTCATTATTAATCGATCTTTCTATGAATTTTCATGTTTTTTTAATGTTTACAATTAAAAACCCTGTTTCACTTTTTTTTTCTCGTTCACTTTTTTTCCCCAATGGTTATATAATACTCATTTTTTAAAGGAATAAAAATTATTTCCAATGAATAAATCGAGCATTTGACAATAATCTGAGACACTTTTTCGAATGGTTAGGCACTGCAAAATAAATTCATTCATTTTCTTCGTTGCTTTTAATTTTCACAACAACAGTAGATATTTTCCTATTCTTAATTCAAATAAAGTGAATTTGTTGGCTGTCTCGGATTGGTGGATAGATGCAAATTAGAAATAAGCCACAATTAAAATTCTTTATTGTTTCTCTTTTTAGATTTTCAAGAGATCCAAGAATTGGTAAAAGTAAAAAAATCCAATAAATGATTATTCATCGCATTTAATCCAACTTTTGATGAAAATTTTATTTTTCATATCGGCCAATGATAATTATTTACAGTGATCAAAATAATGCGTGCATAACGACTCTAATCCGTGTTTCAAAATATTATCCGTGCTTTTTTTTATTCTTGAACCAAGGCAACCCACAATCTACTACCAAATTGTATACCTAAGTTCAAATCAATTTTGAAAGTAAAGGTCTGGATATTTTCAGTAAAATTTAAATTATTCATGCAAATAGTTGAAAATTTTCCAAAATATTCTCAATTTTTTTGATATTTTTTGTTTTTTTTATGATTAAAATTATCTTAAAAATGTACTCTATTTTTTGAGATAAATTTTGCAATTTGATCCATTCATTTTTAGAATTTCTTTTTAAATAATTAAACTTTAAGAAACCAATACCAAATTTTTTTAGGGTTTATTAATGGTTCCTTTGATTAGTTAATGTTTTGGTCAACTATAACAATAAAACACGCTTTTTATTTTGAAACACGCAGATTATATTTTTTTGAACGCTTTATTTTGACTACAGTATTTTATTCTTTAATTTATTAGAAAAACAAACCAAAAGACAAAAGAGACAAAGTCTATAATTGTTTCCTCTTTGCATTCAATACTATTGTTGAAGATTTGAAAACAATCAATAAACACCAAATTTCTGTTTCTTGATTGGATTTGTAAAAAATAATGGTAATCTAAAAACCAAAGAATTCATTAGACTAAAACTCAATGATTAAAAATTGAATTTTTTGCAAAAATTTCTTTTGAGTTAACCTTAAGTCCAACTCACTTTTACTCAAACAGTTCTTACTGTTTGTTGCAAAATAAATGGAACAAAATTTTCATTCAGCTTTTCAAAAAAAAAGAGTTAAAAATCATGCAACATTTCAAAATTTTGAATTCTTAAAAAAAGCTTAAATTCTTAATTTCTCTCTTTTTTGAATTGGGAAGATTGATAATTTATTTAATTCTTAGAATGTGGTTTTTATGGCAAGCTGAATGAAAATTTTGATCTTTTTATTTTGCCCTTAACAGTATTTACGAAACGATCCTTTCAATAACAAAACAAAAAACATAAACAAAAAAAAATACAAAATCATTAACTTTGTGTTGGAACAATCTTCTTATTGGGTTCACTTAACTTTTGCGAATTGTCTTGGTTTAAACTTTGTAGAAACAAAAAAGCAAAGACAATAATATAAAATGCATCTTCTCAATGACTTTTATGATGGAACCTTCTCTTCTGAATTATGATTATTGTTTAACTGAACTCATTCTATTTGAGAAAACTTATAAATGTTGGAACTTTGAGGTATCTATAAAAGAGTAAAACCTGAAGAAGGTAAAAAAAAAATTAAGTTTTTCTTTTTCAACGTACAGCTGTTTTCAAAATGTGAGGACTTTTTTAAAAACTTTTATCATGTTTTTGATTTTGAAAAAAGTGAGAACTTTTTCAGAATTAAAATATTTATCAAGTTTTCAGTTTTAAAAAAGTGAGGAGTTCAACCTTTAGATGTGGTACAGATGCTGGAGTGTCAAAAAAGCACTTTCTTTGAAAAAAAAAGTTCACTTTGTCCAGAAAACTTTAAAAAAGATTTGCTTTTAAGAATCTTAAAAATTAAAAAAAAGTATTCGCCTTTTTCCAATTTTAATTTTGAATTAATCCTCAGGACTTTTTTCCGAAATAACACCAACAAAATCAGAGAAAGTTAAAAACCATACACTTTTGTGAGAGTATGGTGTTGTGAAAACTTCGATCTTTTCGTTAAAATGGTTATTGTTTTTGAAAACGAGAATTAAAAGCAAAAACTAGAAAATAAAAAGAAAGAAAAAATTCTAAACAGAAAAAGACTTACATTCCAAGGAGATGAGCAAAAGACAAAACCCAAACTAATACTCTTTTAAACGGAATAAACTTTAGTGTAAGGATCAAATAAACGATTACTGACGAGGCAAATAAATGAAGGGAGTGAGCACCATAGTTGATTATAATAAAAAATAAACCACATAGCAAAGAAAAAGTGTAACGTGATTGTGTTGATTTAATTTTTTTTAATACAAAGCTACAAACAAAACCAAGATAGTTAAAATATAAAAATTTGATGTGTCCAAGTGGCTGACCAAAAGAAAAGATCTGAAAAAAAGAATCTAAAAACATTGCAAGAAAGTTTAAGATTTAAAAAATGAGAAATTAACTTATTTCTTTTTGAATGTAAAAACACTTAATTAAAAAGGCAAGAGCTTACTTACCAAATACTGTTTGATCTAGAGTACAAGATTACAAAATACTGATAAATTCTAATAAATTTCAAAAAATTTTTAGTTTAATTTCCCTTTTTATAAATATTAGAACTGTTTTCTAAAATATTCCACGATTAGAATATTTTGAAGAACAACTAATTTTACAGAGTTTCTTAACACTTAACTTCATAAAATGCTTTATTCAAAGCTCGAGGATAAAAATTTCAAAAAGGAAAATCATATACAAATTTTAAACCATTTATTTCAATTTATCAGTATTAATTATTACATTTGAAAATATCTTAATTTGTTTGATGGAGAAGATTTTGTTGAAATTTGAAATTCAACAAAGAGTTAAAAATACACTTTGTTATTAGAATGTAGGAAATTAAATTTATTTTTACAACTCAAAAATTTTTTTGAGAGGGATGAATGACAATATTGTCTCTTTTATTTAACCACAAAGAGTTTTAATTACTCAAAGAATTTAGAAAAGGATCTTAAAAATAACTACTTTGTAATTTTAAAAACAATTAATACATTTATTTTCCTTATATATCATATAAAAATTTTCACTTTCTTTTTGGTATTTTTCTTTTTTTAAAAAAAAACGAATTTTACAATAAATAGGTTGTAATTTGTGATCCTTATTTGAAAAAATTCACTTAAAAAAAATAAAGTAAAAATTTTTTCTTGATTTGATGATTTATTTGATTTTCATATCCATAATTTATCTAAAAAAATTTTATATATTTTGTTTTGTTTTCAGGGCAAACAAGAGGAACTAAAAACTCTTCTCTTAAACAATAAAAAAAATTTATTTTTTTTTTTTTTTTGAAAAGTTTGTCTAAACTTCAAAAAAATCCTCGTTAGAATGATTGAAACACAATATTCGTTACTAAAAATTTTTTTGGGTCATTTTGTAACCCAACCTCATCTAAAATAAGTGATTAAATAATTTATTCATTACAATAGATATTTTAAGTCACATAGTAAACATGTTTTATCTACTGATTACTATTCAATATCAATATTTATATTAGACCCTAAATAATTTAAAAATAAAAAAAAATATAAATTAAATTTGAAAAAAAAATAATAGTTTTTTCCTTGTAAAATTTGGAAATTTTTACTACAAGATTTTTTTTCAATTTTAAACGATTTGGCCAAATATTTCAAGTAAAATTAAAAATTGATTTTTTTAAGGTATACTATTTTTTAATTTTTCACTTTTTAAAATCTAGACATAAAATAAACAATATTATTGGATAAGAGACTATAGATCAAAAAATATTTTCCAAGATTTGGATTAATTTAGATTGAAAAAATCAATTTTCACAAAGATTTTTTTTCAATTTTTTAACTAATAACAAAATTACAAAAAGAAAAATCTTATTTTCTTCATTATGAAGATTATTTTATAATTTTTTGGATTATATTTAAAAAGTTAATTATAATGGTGTAAATGTAAAGTTGATGATTGAATTGAGTAAAGAAATTTTTCAATAATTTTATTCAAATTTAATAAATGTGATTATTTAAATTATTGCGTTAAAATATTTCATATTGCATAAATTAATATTTTAGATAATTATCAATATTAAACTCTTAATTTATGACCTAAACAATTAAATTTCATTTTTCTCTTAATTCCATATTTATGAAAATTTTAACTTAACAAACAATTAACTTTACTCATTAATATATTGTCTTTATTTTATTTGATTATCACAAATTTAACAAATTATTCATTAGATTATTAATAATAATGAATTTATTTTTTTTTTCAATTATTATACAACAGTCAATTTCAAATTTAAGGCAAAAACTTTCAACGAAATTTAAAGTACAATAAAAATCTCAAATTAAGGTACAAAATTTGGAATTTTTTTTATTCAAATTTATTTTGTTAGAATATGAATTTTGTGCCTTAATTTGGGATTTTTATTGTGTCTTAATTTTCGTTAAAGTTTGTGCCTTACATTTGAAACTGACTGTAATAATAAAATTTTCTAATTTAAGGAATTAAAAAAATAAAAATAGTTAAAAAAATATGATCAAAATAATCCGTTTCAGTCTTTTTTTCCACAAACAAAAAAAAAATTCACAATAACATTTTACTTTATTTTTTAACTATTTTGATTTTTCATTATAATCTGATATCTGGATTTAAAACTAAATAATTCAAATAAATTTATTAACACATCCTAATAATTTTAAATATTTTATTTTTAACTCAAGTCAATTTTAACCAACTCAGGTTACAAAGGGATATAGACCAAAATAACTAATTTTTTAAGAACTTATTAACAATATTTTAATATCAACAAACTAATCTGTAATAAATCGAAACACCTAAGCTAGTAGAATTAAAGAATATATTTTTTTGATAACTCTCCTCAAAATTTTATATAACTTGAGGAGGAAATTTAATATTAAACTTCTTTAAATCAAATAGAAAATCTTTATAAAAGAATTTTTCAATTAATTCATACCAACAAAATAGTAATATTTCTATCGATTGATCAATTGTTGTTTATTAAAATGATTTCTCAACCCAAGGGATTTCAAATACTCTTCTCACAAAACTCTTAACTTGAATTTTATCATATAACACAATAAAAACGAAATGAGGATAGGAGACAAACCGATTTAATACATTTTTTAAACTCTTTTTATTCTTTTTTTATCTTTGATCGAAGGTTTTTTTTTTATTTCAACTCGATCTTCCATATTTTAAATAAAACAAAAGGACACTAACAATGAACCCTGATTTAACAGTTTATACAACTTTGGGATCCTTCCAAAACCAAAATGATAAAAGAACTTTTAAGACCACAATTCCTGCAAACGAGTTTACCAAAGAACAAAGCCTGAGTATCGCTGGGCTTGACGATCTTGAATCTAACGAAGTTGTAGTTGTGGTGTTGAACAGAAACCAAACAGATTTAGAAAGCAATAAACCTTTGCCATACCACGCAACGAACAACAACAACAACAACAACAACATTCTTCCTAACGAAAACAAAAGAAAAAACCCTGGATACCCAGGATCAGATATAGCCTTTTATATCCTCCTCGTTGGGTTTACTGCAATGTACACTCTCTCAACATTATTACGAGATCTTATTCCCAATAAAGACCCAAACATTCGACTCTTTTTTGCAGCACTAGGCACAATTTCACTCGTAACCGCGCCGCTTGTCTATCTTTACAAAACAAAAATGAATCTTCGTAAAATGTTACGCTTAAAAAAAGAGAAGGCAGATTCTCAAATATTTCGGTACTCAATAATAATTAGCTTTGGAATGGTGGTTGATATACTTTTATTGTCGGCAATCCTTTTGTCAAACTCAAATTCAGATCCCAAAAAAGATGTAAAGTTCGTTGTTGAAGGAAATTTAGGTTTTTTTTTATCAATTCTAGCTGTTGTAATTCTCCCTGGATTTTGTGAAGGTATGCAATCGAATATTTCTTTTTCTTTTTCTTTTTCTTTTTCTTTTGATCTTTTTTTTCAATTTTGTTTTGTTTTGTTTTGTTTTTGGAATATTAAGAAACTCATGAGAATGTATTGGAGACAGTGGAACGATTTCAAAAATTTCAAGTATACTTCTCTGTATTTCACAAACCAC
Source organism: Anaeramoeba flamelloides (assembly GCA_027625915.1). Classification (NCBI taxonomy): domain Eukaryota; family Anaeramoebidae; genus Anaeramoeba; species Anaeramoeba flamelloides. Next base: position 23,485,135 of record JANTQA010000023.1, read on the forward strand.
GAAAGAACGTTTTTAACAAATGTCGAGTTAATCGAATAATTTGACACTCTTTTCTCATTCTCATTTTAGATATTTCAAAGAATAAATTTAAAAATCAATTTCACTTGGAAACACAACAGATCTTGAGACTTAATGGAAACGATAATACTATTAATTGAAATTTAAAAGGAACAAAATTTTTCATTAAACATCCAAAAAGGATTTGAAAAGACAAACAAAGCCGAAATTCTTTAATTTTAATTCCTAAAAAAGAAATTTATAAATATAATTAAATGAGTTGTTGAATTATACCAGTTGGAAGTGTTCTATTTGATTTTCCGAATAAAATAGAAAACCTCAAAAAAACCTAACGAAAATCAATAGATTTTCCAAATAAAATAGAAAACCTCAAAAAAGTCTAGAACACACAACAAATAAAACAGAAAACCTCAAGAAAACCTAGCCATTTGTGGTCACTCTAGACACTCCACAAAAATATTTTGCAATAATTAAAAACCAAAAATATTTATTTGTAACTCAAAAATATACAAGTGATACATCAAGTTCAATATGTTAAAATTTCGGTCGATTACTAACTACTTAAATAGATATTATTATGTATTAAAAAAATTCAAATAAATTTTGCCCTTTATGTTTAAAATATAAACAGAAGGGCATTATAGAAAATATTGATCATTTTTTATGGAATTGTCCTTCCTATGAAAAAGATAGATTAATATTTTATAACAAATTGAAAGAATTAAATCTTAATGAAATAATTTTAAAAAGTGGCAGTTTGAGACTATTTTCGTTAATTAATAATCGTGAAATCTATGATTTTACGCTTAAATTTCTGAAAAAAATTTTTTAATTCTAAGGACATCTAGAGTGTAAATTACACTTCTTCTTCAATAAAAAAAAAATAAAAAAAACATTATTTTTCAAATGAATTATTTTCAAATCCGTACAACACTTTTCAATAGTTCAATTAAAAGAGAAGAAAAATAAAAACAGGATATAATTAAAATGATGAACATATTCATTTTGTTGAATTTTCGTTTCAAAAAGTTATCAAAAGTTAAATCAAACAGAAAATTTTTGACAAAGAAAGAAGAAAAAGAATAAAAAAAAAAAAAATTGCCTTTTATTAATGTTTTATTTTTCTACATTGAGTGAAAGTTAAGTGGACACTATCAAAATTTTCTTTTGATTCAAATTTTTGTTGTTTTTTTTTTCTTAGTTTTATTTCGTTTTTTTTGGTTTCTTTTTGTTTCGTGATTAACTATTTTTTACCTACCCAAGAAAATATTTGATCAACTTTAAATTACCAGAAAATTCATATCTATTCATCCCGAAAATCCGCTCAGTAATTTTAACCTTTAGATATTTTTTTTTGTTTTATTGTCCTGTGTATTTATTGTTCTTCTTGATTCAATAAAAAAACAAAAAAAAAAAAAAAAAGTTTGTGCTATAAGAATGACAAAAAATGATTTAATGGGGCCATTTCTATTTATATACATTGGAGATTACTTTAAAACAGTAAAATAAAAAATAAAATTTATGAAATAAAAGGAGTTTCATCTTTATTATGAGTTCTAATATAATTAAAGATTACAATACTGATAAATTCGAAAAAACTACATAAAATTATTACTTTTTGGATTTGTTGTTAAGGGTTAAGTTTTAAGAAAACACGTTAGCTGTTAAAGAGGGGGATTTTGAAGTTATTAAATTTGGTCTTCTAATTAAAAGAGTGTGAATAAGACGCTATTGTCTAGAAACAGCCATTAGAAGCATTTTAAACATAATTTATTTTTCTTTTTTTAGAGCTTTCGAATTTATTGTTTAGGGTTAAATGTTAAAAAACATTTGTATGTAAAAAAGAGAATTTTGAGGTGGATAAATTTGTATCTTCGGATTCAAATAGCGAATAGACATATTCAATTATTTTATACTTTATTTATTTTTCTGAAATAAGGTTGAATTAAAGAGTCTATTAAAAAATGAAAGTAAAAAAATGAAGATAAAAAATTAAGAATAAATAAAAAATAAAACATTTCAAAATAGAGAAGAAAAATGTTTAGTTATGGGTATTTAGATGTATTTGTGTAGCTATATGATCTAACATAATTTGGAATTTGAGATCCTTTTTTCTTGATAACGTGCTGAGTTATAACAGACAGAAAATGTTATATTGAAATATCATAAATTTCTTTTAATGTTCATTTCCATCTGCAAATTCATAATATCTTCAATAATAACAAATATAAAATCAAAATCTTTGATTTTTTTGAGTTCTTGTTTTCCATTGTTTTCATGTTTTTTTTTTTTTTTTAAGGCTTTTGAATATCCATATGAAGTGATCAACATCATCAATTTTTTTCTACAACATAGTCATGTTATCGAATCTACTCCATTACCCGATTTGTATGTCTATATATTTAAACCAATTAAAAAGTATTTTAATTTGAATCGAGTCGTTGATGATTTTCTGTTTAGAAAGGTTTGTTTTTCTCTAAAGTTGTCTGAAAATTGACTACTTTTAAGATATCTTTTTAATTTCCAGTTTTTTTCTCCTTGTGATGATTCTACTTTCTCTTGTCTTGTGTTGAATTAATATTATATCCATGATTTTTTTTCTTGTTCTCTTCCTAAATAGTTTTTTTTTTTTTTTTTTTTTTTAATGATCTTTAAAATAAGATAAAATTTCCAATGTTGTTTGTCCATACAAACTTTCAGAAATTACAAAAAGTGAGATTTCCTAAAAATAAAAATGTTTTGTAAATTTTTTTTTTTCTTTTTCGAAAAAACTGTTTCAAAATAAAAAAGATTAAAACTTTTTTTTTTCTGAAAATTAATTGAAAAAAATAAATTTACTTTTTATTTATTTAGAGAAAGGAGAAATTAAAGAAAATTTATCAAATAAAAAAGAGAAGAAGAAAAATAATATATATATATATATATATATATATATATATATAATATTATCATTTTCATGGCCAAATAGAAACTATCCGCTTCCTGAATATACAGGAGGGGCAAAAACCCAATAGAAAGATTATCGTTTATTTATAAAAATTCCACAATCCGTGATTAATAATTGGTATTCCACTGTCGTTAGGTTTTTTTTAATTTAAAAGAATGGAGTAAAATCTTTGATTTTGCTCAATTCTTTTGAATTAAAAAAAAAATCTAGACACTAATCTTAGAGTGGGGCACTAGGTGCCAGAATTGATATATTTTTTACTATTATAAGTATTTAAAAAAAAATAAATTCTCTTAAAAATGATAACTGATTTCCATACAGTTAGTAAAGGAGTTTATTTGTCAATTGTTAATCTTATCCTTGTGAAAATAAGTGCTCTATTAACTTTGGTAAATAAAAATAAAATAAAGCAAAAATAATAATTACTAATCCCTTAAGGAAATTTAGTTTAAAGTTTTAAAATTTATTCTTCTATTTTTTTTTTTATTTATTTTTTTTTTGGAGCAAATTTAAAGTTTGAATTGCAAATATAAACCATTTTATTAGAATTAATAAGATTTATAAAAACTATTTTTATTTAAAAAAAATAAAAAAGACAATTTACAAATTCAAAAATAATTAAATTAAAATTATTCAACAAAACAAACAAAACTAATAATTATAATAATAATTCCTTTTCTCTTCTTTTCTTTTTAAATTAATTAGAAATTATTTTTCGAGGATTTTTTCAAAAGATATTAGAAAACAATCATAAATATCAAAAAGCAATAATTATAACTTCATTTTTATTTTCGTTCATGCATTTTGATTTTTCCATTTTTGGATTTTTATACAAGTTTTTTCTTGGCTATTTTTATGGGATTCTAGCTCTGCATTCAAATTCATGCTATCCGTCGATAATTTCGCATATGATTAATAATGGGTGCGCACTTTTATTACCTAATCTAATTGATTTCAAAAGTAGCCAAAAAATTACTCAAATATTTATTGTGATATTCTTTCTTATAGCAATAATTTTAGTAATTGCTTTAAGAAAATTCTATAAAACTTATCCAATTTCTAAACTTGAAAATAGACAAAACGGAAATTTAAATATTAATAATGAAAATGACGAAATTATACAATTAAATAATATTTAATTTTGTATTATTATCATTTAATAAAAAAAAAGAATTAAAATTCATTTTTACAATTAATATCAATTTTTTTTTATTTTTGTTTTTTGTAATTAGAAAAATAATAATTTTTTTATTATTCTTATTAAGGGGTTTATTAATTTCCCTTTATTTATTGTGTGATAAAATTTTGACTTCGTTTATTCATAGCGTCACTGTAATTAAACTATAATTATTTTCTAATATAACCATAGATTTCATGTTATATTTGTTAAAAATTATATTTTTTTTTATTATTGGTTGAAGGGAGTGATCAAAGATCCTCTTACAGCCATTAGGCTTTCCAGAATTTAAAAGAATTGAGTTAAATCTAAGATTTTACTCCATTCTTTTGAATTCTGGAAAACCTAGGCACTCACTCTGATTACTAATGGTAAATTAGTAATTTAGATGATAAAGAAAAAAAAAATATTTTGGAATCGAGCAGGTTCCAATTTTTTATTGGTTGAAAAAACAAAAAGAATAATTAAAAAGCAAGTCAAAAAACAAAAAAAATTTTTTTCAAAGACAGTTGATAAAAAATCAAAAAAAAAAAACCAACTGTCCATTTTTACCAAGAACACTCATTAAAACAGACACGATCCTTTTATTTAAAATTTTATCGTTTAATTATTTCTAAGAAATCCTGAATGCTTCGTTGAGAGGTAGTTGTTTAGTAGCTGCCATTTTTTTTTCTTTTTGATCCAATCTATTTTGATCGTTAAAGTTTTTTTTTTTGTCTTTTCTTTTTATTTTCAAGTTGCCCATGCCGGTTAGTTTCTGTCCTTCGAGTATTAGTAGGTAGCCACTTGATTTTTGTCCTTAGTAATTCTTCTTCACAATAAAAAGGAAATTCAACCAGGGAAAAAATAGAAAAAATCGAAAAAAAATAAAAATTATATTTTTTGATGAACTATATTTTGGATTCTTAAACGTATAATAAGTATTAACATTATTTTAATCATATATAGTTTTTTTCAATACAACTCATCATTCTATTTTTATATATTGACTATTAAATAAACTTTTTAAATTCTTGTCATGTTGGATAAGAGAAAGGAAAGATTATTTCATTGGTTTTATTTTCAGAGGAGTTAAAAAATAAAGATTTCAACGGGATTATGATGTATTATTTATTTTGAGATGGGACCTTAAAATTCAATTTTTAAATTTTAAATATCTATTAAATACTATTATTAATTTTGTATCCAATTAAAGCCACTTTATTTAACAAAATTTTAAATTAGAGATGTCTATTAATCTTTTTGATGAATAACTTGAAAATGAGAAAATGATTTTTTCTTAATTAAAAAATTAGATTTTAAACTTTGTTAGTGATCTTTTGACCCAACATTTTTTTTGAAGTCAAAAAATTGTTGTTGATCAAATAAATATTATTTCAGAATCAAATTGTAAGCTATTTACAAAGATGTGGGGTAAATTTATTTTGAAATATATTTATTAAAATCAATCGTCAAATAAGTGTTTAAATATTCAAAATCATTAATCTTCATTGAGTGATTCTTGATAATAATTCAATTTGTTTCTTAGTATTGTATTACAGGAAAAAAAGATATGATTGCTTCATTTTCTGATCTCGATTTTTTCTGATATTTTTTATGGGTGGCAATTTGGTGTTTATTATTTTCTTTTCCATTGAAAAAATCATTTTCATAAATTTTTTAATCTCGTAAAATTTTCAAATAGAATTGAATGTATATAAGCGTATTTGGTTGTTTAAAAAATCATTTGTATCCTTGCTAAATTGTACGTTTTTTATTGAAAATGGTCGTTACATTGTTTTTACCAAAAAAAGTTATATTTTTTTTTTCTTTTTTTGGAAATATTAGGTTGAACATATCTTGAAATAAATATCTTAGCCATTAATTCAATTGGTACTAATATTAAACTTTATATGGTATTGTCAATAAATAAATATATCCACTGACAAATATGATTTTTTATGAAATGTAAAAAAAAAAGCAAGACTTTTTAGGTAATACCTTGTATATACATCACCCTTAAAATACAAACAATGCTCTACACACACACCCCCCCCGAAAATTAAATATGTGCTAATTTATTGAAAAATATCTTGATAAACTTAGAGATCTAGTCTTTTCTCATTTTAAAATAAAATATAAAATAAAACTTTTTTTACTAATTTACTACAATTAAAATCTTAGAGAAATTTAGAAAAAAAAAAAAAACAAGACAAAAAGTAATTTTAAGAAATTAATTTCCACATTTTTTTCGAGATTATTTTTTGAGATATATGATGTAGGTTATACTCTTAAATTCCATTTATATTATATTTAAGAATTATTTCAACATAATTTTCTCAATAAATTATATATAAATTAAAGGATAATTATATTTCTTTTAAAAAAAAAAAGATAAAGTTTTTTTTTAGACAATTCTACATTAGAAAAGAGAATTACTGATTTCTTTACTATTAATTATATATCTTTATCTTTAATTGTTTCATATCTATTAATAAAAAAATCATTTGATTTCGAAATATAATTCAAATATTATCTAACATTTTTTTGTCAATTAATTAATTTTTCTGTCTTTTTTTCTGTTTTTTATATCTAATTTTTTAATTCTAAATAAAATAATAAATCAAATTTTCTTTTTATCTTACAAAAATAGATAATTTATCCACTGTTACATTACTTTGAATTTGACAATCATAAAATATCTACTCATTTAGAAACCATTAGGAAGTAAAAATTCCAGAATACTATAAATCCTTAATACTTCAATATTTTGATTTCACTTGAGTTAAATCATTTATTTGGCTCAATACATATGATAAAAACAGAAATTTATTAAATTCAAAATAGTTCAAAACAAGTTTAACAATAAATTGAACTATCTAAAGATTGTTTATTGTGTCTCCTGATTTTTTTAATCTAACTCATCCTCTTTATTTTAATTTCTTGGGTAGGTTTAATTAGAGTAATTGTCTCATATAAAAAGTGAGAAATTTCAATTTTTTATAAATTTCAATTGGATCTGAAAAATGAATTACTCATTTAGGTATATTTTATTGTTTTTTTGTATTTAAAGTGCTATAATTAAAAATAATTTATATATAGGATTTTTAAATTAAAAATAAAATAAAATCCATATATAAGAATGTTGAGATAAGAGAAAAAGGTAATATCATTTTACATTTCAAAAAGTCGATTAAACAATTCAACTTCACATTCTATTGTAAAATTTAATTTTACCTTTGAAAAAAAAATGGAACAAATTATTTTTCAAATGGCACTTTAAATAAAAAAATCAACCAATCATAACCAAAAAAAAAATAGTGTGAACTAACCCTACTTGCAAATACAAAAAACGTGAAAATTCTGAATTTATGGTTGTTGTTACCCTTCAATAATTATCCATATTCGTTTGAGACCCTGAAACCAATCTCGCAAATTTTAAGTTCTCTTTTCAACTAATCATAGATTTCTTTATGAAACCTTAAGCATACTTTTATTTCGAAAAACTTGTAACAACACTTGGTACTGATGAAATAAGAAATTTATTTAACTTTATCAACAATCAATCTTCATTTTTTATTAGTTTGTTCCTTTTTGAAATGGTGTTTAGTTTCAAAAATATTTTTAAAATCCAAAAGGCAGAAACAAATCCAAACAAAAAGGAAGCCAAAAGCAAAAGTGATCAAACAAATAAAATCCATGTTATTCAAACAAGTATCAAAAGCACAACTCGAAGCAAAACTGGAACAACTGATAAATTAAAAACAAGTCTTGAAGATGTTGATTTAGAAAAATTAAAAAAGATTCCCAAGATCTCCCCACTAATAAAAAGTACTCTTGAATTTTCAGTTTTTTCTCGTGGCCAACAAGTTGAGAAAAGGCTTGACTTTCGGCCATTTACCCTGATAGGATCGGAAATATTTTCATTGCTTTCAAACTTAAGTTTGAGATGTAGCACAAGACAAAATGAACTCGGGCATCAATTGGTTGAACTTGAACGTGTTTGTACTTTACGTAAAGATGAGTCTTTAGTCTTTCTAAATACGTTTGAAAAAAGCCAACAACACCTTCGTTTTCAACTTTTTCAACTCCGGACCGAGATTGGCAATTTAGGAAAACTAATAAATAATACAATTGATTGAAATCTGAAAATCCTTTCGTTAATTCCAAATTCTTTAAATGTAGTCAAAGAAACAAATAATTTTAAGCGGTCAATTTTTGCTATTGAATCAAAAAAAAATAATTCCCAAACAGCAACAAATCAACAAGGACCAATTAACGAAAGGGAAAAGAAAAAGGAAAAGGAAAAGGAAAAAATATTCAATCAAGAACAAATTTGGAAGTCTTTTATAAAAAGGAGAAAAATTATACAAACTAGAACAATAACACATGAAATAGTCAAAAATGTTGTTGAAAAATCAATCAAAAAGATCACAAAAAAATGGGTATTAAAGAAAAAGAAAAGAAAAGAAAGAAAACTTCGAGAATTACAACAACAACAAAAACCACAAAAAAGCCAACAAAAAAAAAGAGAAAAACACCCAAAACAACAGAAACAAGGAGAACATAAGAAAAAAATTCAAAAAAAGAAAACAAATATTGCGAAAAGTAAAGAAGAAAAAAAAGATTTAAATTTAAAAGAAAAGAGAAATCAGAAAAAAAATTCCAATCAATCACAACTAGAAACAAAATCTAAAAAAAAATCAAAACATAGAAAAGCCTATAAAAAGAAACGAATGAAAAACCCAGATGATCTAATCAATAAAGAAGAACAATTAAGAATAGAAAACGAAAAAATGAAAAAAGAAATTGAAATGCTAAAAAAAATGCAAGAACAGGCCATGGAACAAAAAAAATAACACCATATTCTCATTTGTATAATATTTAAAATAAATTAATCAGTATATTAATAATAAATAATTGGATATATAATTTTTATATTGATTCTAAATAATAACCAAAGTTTAAAAATTTAAGCTAATTTCCTTTGATAGTCATTGATTAAAAAAAAAACACCGTCATCGTTGTAAATATCCCCTTTGAAAAATATTTTTTTATCGTATTCATTTCAAATATTTTTTGGTAAAAATAAATTAAAAAAAAAAGATTTTTAAACAGGGACTAAAGTAACCCCTAAAGAAAAAATTTCTTATTAATGCAATTTGAAGTTTTGTTTTTATTAGAATACTTTGCTCTTGAAAATCAAAATTTTTAACTAATATTTTACAATTAATAATTTTTACAATAATTTCAAACGAATTTTATTTTAATTTTGAATAATGCAGAAAAAAGTATTGAATTTCCAATAATTTTAAGGCTGCCAAGAAAACTTGAGGATCTTTTATCCTTCAATATTATTGATAGTGGAAAGGTTTCTAAATATTTTGTATTTTCTAATTGAAATTTCTTTTACAGATTTTATAAAAATCCAGATCTTAAGGAACGGTGCTCCAAAGAAATTTGGATCCCACAATAAGAATTCCAAGTCTGAAAGTTGATTAAGGTTTTATATATCAAAAAAAATAATTTTTTTAATATCTTTACTTCAATTTCCAGTTTACAATTTTTTTCCCTTTGCTTCAAATTTGAACATTTTATTGTTTGAAATGTTAAGAAACTTTAAAAATGTCTTGATCTTCAGAATATTCTCAAAGAACTATTTAAAAAGTTGAGTAGATAAGATTTACAAAAATGGAAATGGAATAAAAATTTTTTCATTTTTTTTTTTGATTTATGAATATAAAAAAAAATAATTTTTTAATATCTATATAATATTTTTCGAACAAAATTCCCTTTTATATCATTATTTTTTCCTTATTTTTTAAAAAAATATTCTTATAACTGTGTTTATTGTTTTGATTTGGAAACTATCTCGTTGTTATAATCTGAGTTTAGCCTGGAAGAACGAAAAAAATGAGATTGTTCGAAGTGATATAAGATGATATTGAGGAGTTCGAAGAATGAAGATAGAGATCATCTAAGCACTAGAAAAATTTCATATTTTGAGTCTCGAAGGGGATCCAAAACGAGAAATTATAACATTGCGATTTTACGAACACATTAAACAATATTAAATGCTGTTTATTTTTGGGAACTCGGGATCTAACTCTACACAACAAGACAATCAAAGAAAAAACAACAAAAAAACTATTAAAACTAATTTGTGTTTTTTTAATGGAACTTTGAAGAACTTTTTCTTCAAAGGATCTTTTTTTATCCCATTGGAATTAACTAAAACATCCAAGCTAAATTTTACATACTCATCATTGAAGACAAAACGTGGTTTAAATTTTGCAGAGTTAAACTAAATCAAAAACTTTTCAATGGGGTGTTTATTTCCTCTTTTATTTCCGTTTGTCAACCAATTCTCAAAAATGATCAAACATAAAGACCTTCAGGTATCTGGTGTTCTTAACAGTTAATGATTTTGAAAATTTCTTTAAATTTTCTTGACTTTCTTTGTAAAAAATTGTTTTTATTATTTTTTTTTCTTAAATTTTAATTTAATTTTTCTCTCGTTTTGAAATCTCTTATAAATATTCTCAATTTTTTTTCTGAATAAAAAAAAGAACAAAAAATTTCTTTTTTTAAAAAAAAAATGAATTTGTTTTTTTTTAGTCTATGAAAAAAAAATCAATAATGTTTGTATTTAGACATTGTTTTTAATAAAGAAATGGAATTAATTCAATTTCAAAACATTCCCTAAATTTTGAAGCACATTTTTTTTATTTATATTGATTAAATAATTTGTTTACCTTTAATAAAATATTCTATTCAACTTGTTTGCAATTGATAATTCGCTAATTTCACTTTTATCAATTAAACAAGTTGGCAAATAAAAATTTCAAAGTACTGTTTAATAACTTTAAATATTATATTTAAAGACAAAATTTTCAGTGATCTAGAATAACTTTAAATAACATATTGTAAGCTAAATTTTCGAAATAAAATACATCCTATTTAACTTTATTAGAATTAGAAATAAGGATATCAAAAAAAATTCAAAATTAACCTAATAAAACAAGTAATTCTCAGAACCTTTCCACATTAACTTCAGTACTATCTTAAATGTTTTAGGAAGATAATATCTTTCTTATCTGTAATTTTTAAAAATTATTTACTTAAATTTTCTCAATAAAAAATTTTATGTTTGAATAACACAATAAATACCAGGTTTATTACATATTTTACAATTTTTATAACACGTTTTATAAAAAATATAAATGCTCTATAAATTTTTCTAATAAAACTCTAATCAAATTTTATCACATTTTGTAAATTTATTTTACATATAAAATATATTAATAAATAAAAGGTATTTGAGGATATCAGTATAGTATTCACTGATTAAAATAAATAATTTTTAGGTAAAATCATTTTTATTGAAGTTTTTACTTTTTTTTATCTTTTTTATTATTTTTTTCTGATATATAACCTTAATTATATAATTTTAAAAATACACCTAAAACTGTATTAATCCAATTAATTTTTAATTTTATTGGGTATTTTATTTCTTGTTATTAATTATATAAATGAATTCAAGAATTATATTAATTGTATATAAACTATTGTTCAGTCAAAGGGGTCCAGTTGTAATGGAGTGAAATACATCTTTGGAAATGGATTAAAATGGTATTTAAATTTAATAATTAATTTCAAAATTGGAATTATTTTTTCATATTTTTTCTAATTTAACTTTTTTCGTTTTTTTTTATTTCAATTTTTTTATTGCTTTTATAATTTTTTTCTACTTTTTTTAAGGCAATACATATATTTACTAAGGTAAAAAAATGTAATTCTAATGTTTTTGAAACAGTGGTAATGATTTTAGAAAATCCATATTATAAAAAATTACTTGTACTTAAGCCAAATTAAATAGATAAAAAGGAAGCCAATATTCTAAAATAACTTTGGTTGATTTTTTATTAATTTATTCTTTTGAAGCGGCTGATTGGAAAATTGATCTTACTTATTTAGTATTCAAAAAAAAAAAAAAATTGTCTAAAATATGTATTCATCATCTATTGTTTTTATTTTATTCTTGTATTAATTTCAATGATCCCTATAAATACATTTCTTGATTCTTTACAAAATTTAAAAAAAAAAAAAAAATTAATGGAAAAAAAAAAGTTAAAAATGAAAAAAAAATAACCCTGATTTGCTTTGCTTTGGTTCATTTTCTTTTCACAAATAAAGCAGCGAATGATGTTTTGCTCTTCAAAATCCCTATATCCTATGGCAGTCAAAAAATGTTTTTTCAGTAAATTTCAAAATTTAAAATTATACTAGTGATAAAATACTTACTTTTAAACAATCCCTCACAAGATATTTAACTGTAAATATTTATGAAATTATTGTGTAATTGATTAATAAATTACAAACATTTACATTCTAATCCTTTTTTTTTTATAACCAAATTTTTAAATAAACTCGATAATAAACCAAGATTATGTTCATTAAAGTGTGGCTTCGATAGAATAAGCAAAGTAATTGTTTGATGATATAAGTAGATCTACTTTTTTTGCGAAACAATCAGGTTTTATAGAGGTTTACAAGAGTTTGGAAAATGATTATTTCTATTCTTGGTTTTTTGATTGGGGTGTTATTTTGAACAAGTTTAATTTCTTTAATAATCCTTCTAATAAGTGGATGAGTTATAATATTAAAAGTTCGATTCTTAAAAAAAAAGGATTTGATTTTAAATAAAAGAAATTACACAACAATTTAACTAATATTAACAATTAAAAATCTTGTCAGAGATTTTTTTCAGTTACGGTATTTTTTTCATAACACAAGAGTAAATATGAATGTTGTAAAATATAGAGTTTTTACACTTTTCCAGATAAATAAAGAGTGGCATACAATTAACCACAATTTGGTTATAATAAATACAATAACTACTTTAATTAATAGACAAATAATAATTTTAATTAATGAATGGTTAGGTTAAACAATCTTTCAATTTTAAAAAAATTTCATTTTTCAAACAATATATTCATTTTTCAAACCATTTATATTTAAAAGCCATTTGATAACAAAAATCAAAACTGGGATTTCTTTTATTGGCTATTACCAAAAAATGTTTAAATGTAGGTAACTCTTTATTTATCTCTAAAAGTGTAAAAACTCTAATTTTTTATAATATTCCATATTTATTCTTGATGGTATTAAAATGTTTAAATTAAATTCCTCCCTTAATCGAAATTATCATTCCCATTTTCTTATACTGAGTGGCAATAAATTTTATACATTAACTAGAATAACAGTTATTAATCCAAACATAGTACCAAGAGTTTTTTTTCCATCAAAAATTTAAAAGTAATGATTTTATTTTTTAAATTTTTTTTCATAATTAATATTTTTTGTAAAAAAGAAATCTAACATAACCAAAAGGAAATGAACAAACAAGTTTTAAACGTTTCTTGGGGAGTTGACAAAAAACAAAGTCTTACTTTCAATAAAACTGATTCTGTTTATTTGGTGAAATCCTATCTCGAAAATATTACTTCGGTCTCAGTACAAGATCAACAACTTTTAGGTTTAGAAACAAATGATGATTCTCTTCCTTTGGCAGTTTTAGAAATTGCAAATCCACATAACGTTTATCTTCTGAACAAAAATGACTTTAATATTTCTTCATTAAATGAGCCACAAATCACTGTAGTTAAAGATCCAGAAGTAAACAACAAGGAAGATGAAAACCAAAAAGTAGAAAAAAAAGAAAAAGAAAAAGAAGAAGAAACAGAAAAAGAAAAAGAAACGTCAAACGATAACAAAACGGAAAAAGAAAAAGAAGAAGAAAAAGAAACTTCAAACGAGAGGAAAACTGAAAAAGAAACTGAAAAGAAAAAAGAAAAAGAAGAAGAAACAGAAAATGAAAAAGAAACGTCAAATGAGAATAAAACTGAAAAAGAAAAAGAAAATAAAAAAGATGAAAAATTTGATCCCGATCTTGAATTAGCGAAACAACTCCAGGATCAAATCTGGAAACAAGACTTAAGAATCCCCAAAACAACCAATATCCAAAATCAAGGACAAAGTAATGTACAAACAAAGAAGGGTGTTGGAAAAGGATTTGGCTCTGAAGATCTTCAAAGGAACACAGGGATGTATTATCCACCAAACTATCTGAAGAAGCAACAACAATTGCGGATGAGATACTTCCAAAAAGAAAAAGAGAAGAAGGAGTTTGAAAATAAGCAGTCATTGGAAATGATGGCGCCATTTGCGCCACCAAGCATTGGATCTGAGGAGGGTCTGAAAAAAAAGTTTGTTGAATATTCTGGTTCTGTCGAACTACCACTCATTTCAACAGAAGGCTTTGCAGAGGTGTGCCTTACAGCAAAAGAAATACAAAAATCCATTTTAATTTATTTACATAGCTACACGAAGGAACAAGAAAACGTGTCCCACTTTGTAAAAAATGTCCTCACCAAGCCTGGCATTATTAATTTAATTAATCAGAATTTTATTTTTTGGGTGGGCGATATCGATGCGTTGGAAAGTATTGAAGAGATGAAAGAGTTACTAAATTTAAAAGAATTTCCATATCTTGCCATCTTATCAAATAGCCCCACATTGCAAATCCTCGATGTCATACAGGGGAAAATTGACCACGAGGGCTTTACGTTAGGAATACTAAAGCAGTTGCAAAGTTTCCAAAGTGGTAATATCCCTGTAAAAAAATCTGAGACTGTCATCGAACGCGAAAAGCAAGACGTTGATTTTGAGTTATCACGTAAACAAGACCTTGAAAAAATTAGATTACAAGAAATACTATTTCAATCGCAGCAAGATTTGAAATTGCAAAAGGAACTAGAATTCCAGAAAATCAGTGAAATGATACCTGACGAACCCAAAGAAGGTGAAAAAAATGTCACAGTTTTGAAAATTCGTCTTAAAAATGGTGAAAAATTGCAAAGAAAGTTTAAAAATACTGATAAACTTTCTGCAATTTTTAATTTGGTTAAATTCACAACAAAATCTTTCCAAAAATTTAAATTAATCTCTTCTTATCCGAAAAAAACTTTTTTTGAAGATGAAAATTTTGTCGAGAAAACTTTGGAAGAAGTTGGATTGGTCCCTCAAGCTTTATTAGACATTGAATTTATGGATTAATTATTATTATTGTTTTGTTTTTTTTTTTTCAATTAATTAACTCGTGATTTTTCAAATTATCAATTTTTATTTTTTATTTTTTATTTTTTTTTTTTTTTCTAATAAGTAATTATTTCTTCTCCAATAAAATATATCTGTTTTTTTTTTTTTTTAATTTTTTTTTATGAGATTATATTTGCTTTCGTTCCAAAAAGAAGTTTATTAAGAAAATAATAAATCATATTTTGCTTTTATTACAAAAGTGTATAATAGAGATTTTGATGATATATATGCTTAAGCCATGATTAGGTTATAAAAATTGTGAATATTTTCATCAAATCACTATATTTTAGAAAAAATCGATTGTTCAATAATATGACAAATCATTATATTCGATTAATATGCGATTAGTATTTAAAAATCATGATAAATGCCAAAATATCGCGATTAAATAGTAATCGCGATATATAATCTTTTTCAGACAAAGAGGCACGTTTTTATTGAAGAAATAGAATATATTCTCTGAGTTTAATTCATTATTCTTCTCAAATTAATATTTCAATTTTTAGATCTAGATCATTTTTTTATTTTTGTTTTTTGATTTTTACTTTTTATTTAGCTTTTTGCTTTTCTTTTCTTATCTTTTTTATTTTTTTAAAAATTAACTTTGAAAAAAAAAATGTTTGAAAAACGAAATAAACATTGAAAAAAGGTTAGTCTTTGTGTTTTTTTTTTAAAAGTCATACATTTACAACTAAAAAATCATATTGTAGGCCATTTTAATTTCCTGAAGAAATCGAGAATTTTGCAAAAAGACATTCCAATGAAAGGGTGACAACAAATTTTTTTAAGTTTTTTTTTTTTTGAAATTTATGGTTTGTTGAGACTTTTCTTTTATGATTATCGACTCTAATATAAACTTTATTATTTCTATTATTTCTAAACAATAGGGGGTGGTTTATTCTTAAAAATAAAGTGAATTTTGATTTTTTGCTGGTCCTCTTTGAGTGAAATTGAGTTTAATCGTCATTGGGTTTTTGGGTGCATTCAGCAATATGTTTACAAAAGAAATTATTTTTGATCAAAAAACAGATTAACTTAAAACAAAGTTATTATTTAAAAAAAAAAAAAAAAAAAAAAATATACTTGATCCAATCACAGGATCAGATAAAAGAGTTTTTTATTGTTTTTTCTTTTAATTTGGTTGACAAATCTTTCGATACTTTTAGATCAACAACAATAAGAAATTTTTGATAAATAAATAATTTCTCAGTTAAACGTGGTATTGTAAATTGTATTGAATAAAAGAACTTCTAAAACAATCAACCCTTCACCATTTCTCTGAAGAATGTGTTTTTAGGTTAAAACGTTTCCAATATTCTCGGAAACCAAAAAATAGTTGAATAAATTTTCAAAAGCTTTCACAAAAATCTTGCCATATGATCACCAATTATTAAGATTTTTTGTAATTTTTTTTCACTCTTTTTATTCTCATATCTTTGTATTGAATAGAAAGCACAAATATAGCTTAGAGGTTTTTTTTAATTGATCACTAATAAGCCATTAAAAACCCTCTTTTCTTCTTTTTGGTTATTTAACTTGTGAAGGTAATAATCCCATTTTTTAAAAAATATATCTATTTTATATTCAAGTATATTGCTGAAATGGATTATTATTAGTTTGATAATAAAATTCGCAGTAGATTTTATCTATATTTAAAAAAAAAAAAATTAAATGAATAAAAGTTTTTTTACACTATAACCATTTACATTCTGTTTCTCAAAGTTTTCTGTCTTTCAAAACTTTTAAACACTTGAAGACGCTTAACGACCCTTGTAAACACTTTCTAAGTGTTTTAAAAGTCTCATGGCTTTGTAAAAGTCAAGAGATTATCTTGAGGTGATTTCAAAAAAAATGAATTTTTCCTTTTTTCACGATAATTATTTTATTATGGTTTTATATTTTTTCTTGACAAACTGTTACTAGTCATGATTTTTTTTAATATTATATAAATTAATTGTTTATATCAGGATAATATATGTCATCATCAAAATCTCTAATATGTTTTCATATACTCCTTTTGATTTTTTGTAAAAATTAAAATAATATCTATTTCTTTTTAGAACTTTTCAATGATTATTAAATTTATAAAAAACTTTTTGTATTAATATTTAGTCTTCTTGTTCATAAATGTAACAGAATCTATTTAAAACGTAAAAAAAAAAAAAAAAATTTAAGAGTTTCTCAATCTTTGGAATTCCTCAATTTGAGACTTTTCAAATTTTATTCAGTTAAAATTACTTATTCTTTTAATCATTTATAAGAGTTATTTTACAATTTTTGTTTGAATTTTTAAATAATTTAAAAATTCTTTAATTAATTTGAGGATATTTAATGTTGAATAAAATACAAATAATGGTTTTTGTCTTAAACTAAGTATTAAAAATTAATTCAAATTTTATATTGGTTAAATTTTTTTCATGATTTTATCATTATTTTAGAATGAGAAAAATATTAATTTGGATCAATACCAAAAATTTAAACTAGACAAATTATTTTAAAAAATGGATCAAAGAAAAGAAATTAAATCAATCATAAAAACAAAAAATAATTATGTAATTGGTTTTAATTGTTTTAGTAAAACTTCAAATTAGTAATAATAATCAATTGAAGAATACTGATTGACTCTCAAACTATTATCGTATTATAAGATAAATGTCAAAAATATGGATAGATTTTTCAACAGAAAAAAATTTTTTTAATTATCTTTTTTAATAATAATAATAATAATATGTTTTACAAAATATTTTTGAGACAATAACCAATATAAACTCTTTTTCAGTCAAAGTGGCCCAACTTTTTTTTTCAAATATCAATTATTTTATATAATAGGCCTTTGAAGAACAAATCAGAAATAAACAAAATAATAAAAATCAAAGAAGTATTGATATATCGTCTGAAAGAAAACTAATTAATCAATAGATTTTCTTAAAAATTGAAAAACTCAAATTCTTAGGGCACGATTGAGAAAAACAACAAGGTTCATTTTGAACTTCTACTGGTATTTGAATAATAAATAGGAAACATTTTTCACTTCATTTCCCATACTTTTCTTTTAGAAACCAAATCCCCCAAACAAAGTTTGTTGGTTATTTTTGGTCTATATTTGAAAAAGGAAATGAAAATGAAGTGAAAATTTTTCACATTTATTAAACAAATATCAAGATCAAAGATCGAATAGAATTGCAATAGAAATCAATATGATTTCTCAACAATCATTACATGATTTCAATAACCTTAGAATAGCACATTTTTACCAAGTGACTATTGATCTTGCAATACAAAAAAATTTTGCAACTGAATTAGTTTTTAAAAAAAAATCGAAAAAAAAAACAATATATGTGAAAAAATGATTTCAATTTATTAAATTTCCAAAATAAAATTTTTCTTCTAATATCTATACAAACCCTTTAAACACATGTATTATACCCATTAAAACTGTGCCCCTTTGACTGAAAAATAGTTTAGATTAATAAATAAAAATATAGTGTAATCATTTTATTATTTGAAAGAAAAATAAATATCAAAAAAAAATAATATAAGCTAAATTTCAGAATTAGGTGCAAATTTTTTATTATATTTTACAATATAAATTCAAGAATACTATAATTAATGAAATACAATTGATACTTTTTTTGTTCTCTTCAGTCCAATCATTATTCGAATTGGTCTTTTATGTATAGGAATCCTGAAAATAATTAAAGAGAAGACTCAGAAAGAAATAATTTTTTTATTGTATTTGGAATTTTAATTTTGAAAAGAAATTGAATTTTCCTTTTCTATTCTCTTTTAAGTTCGTTATGAACTGTAAAACAAACATTCAATTGATAATTTTTTAAAAATATTTTAATTTTGTGAAATTTATTTTCTAATTACGAAACTGAAAAAAATATCAAAAATAAAAGAAAAATAAAAGAACAAATTGATAAAAAAAAAAAAAAACAGAAATATAGAAAGTTTATTTTGAAATAGATCTTTTTTTACATGTCTCCTTCATAACGGGTTCTAGGTGTAAAATTTCTACCAGCAAAAATTAAAAGTTGATCTAATGGGATCAATTCGAAGTCATCACCAAGCTGGTCGATTATGTCTTTGACTCTATTTATTTTATTATATTCTCTTACATGTATCACGAGGTAATAGGGTCTCTTTGTATTAATTCTTGAGAGTTCATAGAGATCTTGAACGATGTCATCTGAAGCTCTTTCAGGGTCAAAATAATAATCATAGCTCAGGAAGGGTCTTTCGTCATTTACTGCGAAGGTGTAAGCGGGGGCATATCCCAAAGTGAAGCCGATTGATGAAGGCAATTTTTCAAAGTATTTGTCGACGATCGATTTTGGCAAATCTTGGTTACCAGAAACTGTTGATCCTTCTGAATTGTCCATGATTGCCATTGCGTTTAGATCTAGCTCACCCATCATTATGTTGGTTTCTTCTAAAATTTGTACGAGCAAGTTGTTGGGAACTGCCTTGGGGTACATATATGAGTCCGCAGAGAGGGCTGCGATTAAAAAGTCATTTTTTGTTGTATTTTTGTACCACATTTCCAACAAGGAAGGGAACAATTTATAATGTGCAGCTGTGACTTCCCATGTGTAGGGTATACTATGAATATCCGTATTAAACATCCCAAGGCCTAAGCCATCAGTTTGAATGCAGGATATGTAAATCTTTTCCTTAGGTTGGCCAGGATCGGGTGAATGGTTATTCTTGAATACGTAGCCCTCAGTTTTGGGCACATTTTGCCCGAATGCCAAGTCGGGGAATGTATTAAGCCCATGCACCCTTCCGCCATAGCTTGAGGTGAGGGTTGTAAAGTCTCTTTCTTTATCCTTTCCATAGCTATGCCATCCCATGGTGAAAAATGGTGCGTCCATTTCAGACATTAGCTCGTTCGATAAGGTATATTCGTCTGACGTTATCAGGGTTGACAAGTCCGTGAAAAAGGTTTTTTGGGTCATTCCAAAATCAGCAATTGCAGGTTTGATTTGGTTGCCACATACGCCACCGAGCCATGTGATATATTTCTTGCTACAGCGATCCCAGTATTGGTCTTTGGCCCAAGAATAGATTTCTTTATCGGTCATCCCTGTGAATTGATCTGTAAAGTCGTGGATTTTGTTTGTAATTCCTGCGTTTTCAACAAGTGGTACCAATCGTGGAGAAACCACAATGGCGTTTTCTAATCCCGCAAGTGTATATGATACGATCATCGAGGTTCGAACATTTAGATCCCAGACTACATATCCCTTGATCTCATTTTTAAATGTGCTTAGCGTCGACTCGATAGTGGTTAGTTCTTGGAATGTAAATTTCTTTTCTTTTTGATAAAATTCAAACAAAACTGGAGAATATGTGAAATCAAATGTCTTTGGATATAGTAAATAAAACAATGCTTTGTCAATATTCACAATCCCAGAAATGGAAATCAATAATGCCTTTTCATCGACAGTACCTGAAATTGTCCAATCACCATCTTGATCAATCTTGTAATAATACGCTAATGGTAGTTCATCGTTAGGCTCTGATTCTTGTATGTTTCCATAGTCTTGTTTCTCAATGTGTACCCTTTTTTCCTGTTCTTGCTTGAGTTCTTGTTTGAATTCTTGTTCTTGTTCTTGCTCTTGCTCTTGCTCTTGTTCATAGTTCGAAGATACTCGAACCATATTAAATGAAAGTAATTGGTCTCGAGATGATCGTTTGATTGTGTAAGTAAGCTCATCCTTTTCGATATTATAAATTAAAGTGTGGTTCGTGATCAAAGTAAAGACACCCTGTGATCCCCAAAGTGGTGAGCTCTCCCAGATTCTGTATTGCTGTGTTGTTGTTGTGTCAACATCAAGATAGGGACAAAGAATATTTACACTTCCTTCGTCATACCTCAGCCCATAAAAAATATTTGTTGGGAAATATCGACCAGAAATCGTTCTTCGGTTACACGTGGAAATATCTAAGCTGCTCCATTTAAATTCATAGCCTTCGTCCGCTAATTTGCCATACAAGTGTGTAATCGAAATTGTTTCCTTTCCAGATAGCCCGATCGTTAATTGTATCGTATCATAAACAGGAATAGCAGTTCCTCCATTAGAAATCCATGTTCCTTCAATATTATTCGTTGTGAGAGCCTTTTGAAGAAAAAAAACAAAAAAAAGAAAAGCCAAATAATTTATTTTCATTTTTAATTTTGGAAAAAAGAAGAAAAAAATGAGAATTTCCTTTCTTTGAACTCTTCTTGAAAAATTCACTCACAAATGTTTGTTGGTACCAGACAAAAGAGTTTTTTATTCTTTAACTCCAAGTTAAAATGAGAATTAGATTTCAAGAATATGAAAAAATTTTCCTCAAAGTAGTGAGAAAAATACCGGTAAAAGAAAATAATCCCAGTCAAGATTTTTTATGGTGAGATTTGGTAAAATTGGTGGGTAATTTCTTTTATTTTCAATCAAATCCTTTAGGTAAATAACCAATTATTTTAATAGATTAGAAATAAACTGATATAAAGTTAATTAAAGAGGGTTGTATTGAATCACAAATAATTGTTTGGTAGCTTAAGTAGATCTACTTTTTTTGAAAAACAATCTAGTTTAAGGACTACCTTTTCCAATGAAAAGAGAGAAGTAATGTATAAAAACACCCTTGAAAGAGTTTTGTAATCTCAGTACAACTGAAAAATTCTTTTGTTAAAAATTAAAAAATTTTTACAATTTTCTCAACTTTCAATTGTTACCTTTTTAGATCATGCAAAATTTGATTTAAATATTTTATAATTTCCATTTCAACTTTCGGAACTCACACTATTTTCTTGAATTGGTCTAATATCTTTTTTAAAACAACTTTCCCAAGTTTAAAATGTTCTCAAAGTTTGAAATGTACTTGAAAGTCTCCAAAAGTCATTTTTTACAATTATTTTTTTTGTTATTTTCAAATTTTTTTTTCATCATTAAGATTGAAAAAAAAGTAAACTGGAAAGGTAAAGATGACAAAAAATGTTTTTTTTTTTTTTTGTCCAATTTCTTCCTTATGAAAATTTCTTTTTGAGAAGTGAAAGCGAAATAGCACAATTCCTCAACCCTCTCAAGGGCGGGAACGTAGTCCTTAAAAGATATTTGCTCGAGTTTGGAAAATGATAATTTTTGGTCTTTTTTTTTCATTGATTGAGTAATGTTTTGAACAAATTTAATTTCATTAATCATAATTCTAAAAAGTGGGTTATAATTTAAAAAGTTTGATTCTTCAAAAAAAAAAAATTTGATTTTAAAAAAAAGAAATTATATATCAATTTTACTAATATCCATAATTCTAAATCTTTTCCAGGATTATTTTCAGGTCAGGTATTTTTATCACTTTTAAGATATACATTCCATCAAAATTCAATTCACAAAAAAATGTCAAATTAAGGCACATTTTTTGGATTTTTTTTTATACAAATTATGAAATTATAATCCAAATTTTTTACCTAAAGAGTCCAGTCCTTATGGTTAAAAATAATTATCTGAAATTAAAAACAAAATTTGTAATTTTAATGAGGACCTAATAAATCCAAATAAATATTTTGAAATTTCTTATTTCTTTTTTCATTTTAGTATTTTTTTTTCAAAACTTTGAATAAAGCATTGTATTTCCTTAAATTTTCAGAAACTTACAAAAATTAATTGATCTTCAAAATATTCTTTTCAAATAGAGTATTTTAAATACAAGGTTCTAATTTATCCAGAAAATAGAGCCAGGAAATAAATATATTTTGAAATTTTTTTGGTATTTAACAGAATACCGAAAAGATATATAAAAAAAGTCTCATTGTATTTTCCCTCTCTTATCTTTTAGACAAATAGAATTTTCAAAGAAGTAGGTTATCATTTGGAAACTCTATTTCTTTGAAAATTTCTCGTTTGAAAAGGAAAATTCCAATGAAGTGAAAAGTTTTTCCTATTTCTATACAAATACAAGTTATATAAATTCCTTTTCAAAATCATTGTCTCATTAAAAATCAAATTTTAAAATAAATATTTTGATAAATTGAAGTTATCTATTATAATAAAAAAATTACTATTTTAATATTCAGCTCTATAGACAAGAAATAGTTGTTTTTCTTTGAAAAATGAAATAAAAAAAAGTATAAATAAAAGAAAAAAAAATTATGTTTTTTATCGGTAATTTATTTTATCTGCAAGAAATTGATTCTACTTTTGATCTAAATTTTTTTTATTGATCTTTTTGTATTTTTTGTGGGTAAAGGAATATTATGTATTCATTAACAAAGCTAAAAGAAAACTATATTTCACAATTGAATAAAGATTATCACCTTGAATTATTTCCATTAAAATATCAGACAATTGTCTTGTTTTTACTCTTCTTTGACAATCCAATTGATTCAAGTTCTAACTACACTCCTTCTTGTTCTTATTTACAAATTGAGAAATTGAACCTCAGTATGTTTTTTTTTTTCAAGGATCAAAAAATGATTAAACAAGCCATTTCATTTTTTTCTTTTTTTTGTTTTTCAAGGAGTTATCTCTTTAATAATTTTTCCAAATTCAAATGGCTTTATCAAGCACAAAAAAATTAATTATCTTAGCTGGTATTTTAGCTGTGGGAATCTTTATGAACATAATTGCTTGTTCTGTTTATCATAATGCACTGCCATTAGTTGCAATTGTTTTTTATCTTCTGGCTCCTTTATCAATGATGTTTTGCAAGTAATGGTTTTCATTCCTGAACATAATTAACCGCTTGATCTTAAAATATATGATTTTAGCGTTTTTTCTTGTCTACAATTGCTTAACCCACCTTCTTTTTTATTCTTCTTCCGATCTCTTTTTACATGATTTTTTTTTCTTTTTTAATTTTTTTTTTTACAACCTTTTTGGTTTTGTCGATTAAAACTCAAACAACCCTAAAGAGGACAAGCTACCGATTTCACAAGTGCTCCTGGATTGTATGTTTTTTTTTTTTTATTTTCATTTTTTTTTGTTTTGTTGATCATTTTTTTTCTTTATTTTTTTTTTTTTTTTTTTTTTTTTTTTTTTTTAACCTCTTCAAAAGTGGATCTGCTGAACTTTCAAATTTCTTTACAGGTATCTTTTTAATCTCAGGGCTATTCTTCCCAATTGTTCTTGTTCATGTTGGGGTAATCGAAGGTGCTGCTTGTGCCTTGACGCTTATTGGCGGAGTGATTGTTATTGTGGCATGTATATTTGTACAACGTGTTTTCTCTCCACCGGATGATCTTGACACAAATTATACAGAATTTTAAAGTGCAAAATAATCTTTTCAAACCCAAATCATAAACAAAATTCAAATTCTTTCAAAAAAATAAAATCAAACAACAAACTTATTAATTTATTAAATTTCAAAAAATAATCTATTTTTGAATGAAGAAACCTTTTATTTATGCACATTTGACTTTGGGGAATATTCAGATCTTATTTGTTTATTTTAGAATTTGTTAATAATACTGATTATTGAATAGCACACCATTTTATTTTATCTAATCTTTCAATTTATTGGTAAACCAAATTAACTAATTTTTTTAAACAAAATGGATCCAAAAAATATCACTACATTTTATTTTATTTTATTTTGTTTATTAAATGAGTAATTTCAAAAAAGTGTGCCAAAAAAGTTTTCAATAGAGGAACGGAAATAGATCTATTGAAGTTTGTTGACTATTTTCATTATTAATTGTGAAAACTTTTTATTAACACTTTTTTAAAATTACTCTGTTTTATATAATTACTAAATTTTTAATGGAAAAAATCATTATATCTTTACAAAAACAAATACTCTTTTAAAGAACTATCCCATTTTGATATTTAGTGGGCGTACTTTTTATGTTTAAGGGTCTAGGCATTTACGGTGGATTTGCCCCATACCCAAGGAGTGACTTGAAACCTAAAATTGGTATTGTGAAATTACCCTTCTTTTGAATAGACAAAATTCAAATTACATTGAAATAAAAAAATATTGATCGGATTCTCATTGGTCAAAAAAATGAATTAAAGAAAAAAAATCTTGAGAGGATCGATAATTAGCAAAAAAATCAATTCTAAAAAAAAAAAAAGTGAAAAGGATCTCGATTGACAAAAAATCCAATTGAAAAAAAAAGTTTAAAAGAATTCTCAATTCCAAAAAATCAAAAAATATGTAAATAACAAAAAAATTCATTGGATCCCTTTGTCAAAAAATTTAAATATGAAAAAAAAATTTAAAAGAGTTCTTAATTCCAAAAAATCAAAATTTAAAAAAAAATTAATTGCTGCTTCTTTTTTTAAATTTCCAAAGGGTTTAATTTTTTCAATTTAAAACAAATTGTTTTCTTTAAGTACTTCATCAATTTAATTCGATTTAATCGAATAAGGTTAGATTCTAACTCTCAATATTTGATCAAGTAAGGATTTTGTAACATTCTTCAGAAAAAAATAACTGATTTGAGAAAAGAAAAAAAATGAAAAAAAAACAATCTTCGAGATCTCAATAAGTTCCAAAGAACGACACTTCAAAATCAAAACAGTTGCTTTCAAAATGATAAATCAAAACCATTCTAATTGGAAATTGATTGTCTCTCTATGGCAGTTTTTTCTAAAAATGTCCTCTTTTTTGATTGTTGATTTTTGGAGATCGATCACGCTTCATTGGTTGGTTAGTTTTTGATTGGTGTTCAGCACTTATAAAAATTACAAATTTTTTTTCCATTTCAGAAAATTATTTTAAACCGTAGTGGGTTGACCCTGAACATCAACTTTATGGTTCATAAAACATGACAAGTTTATAAAGAGTCTAAAAAAAAATTCCAAAAAATGTTACTTAATTTAAATTTTTTTTCTGAAATACTTGGAATTTTTACTAATATACTTAACAGTTTTAATCGATGAGTTCAATAGATATTACTACTTTACAAATCCAATATTCCTTGAGACATTTGAATCGTGGCACGATAATGTGATTGACACCCAATAACAACATATTTTGAAATTAGGTTTCTCTGTTGGTAGATGCTAATCCCATAAGTTGTTTGCTTTTTTCTTTTAGTGTGAATAATTGAACAAACAAATATCGATTTTTCAACAATCATTTGAATTGAAATGCCTTAAATAACTCATTTCAAGTTAAAGATTTGCTTATTTCTCTAAAATAATGAAAAAATAAAAATAGTACTGAAACCGTCCTCAAAGAAATACAACAAAAAAGTAAGAAAGAAAAAAAATTTCAATCTGTCTCTTTGTAATTTCTTTGTAAAAGGGATCAAGGAAAATTGAGTAAGAATTTCTTCTCAATAACTCTTTCAATCAAAGCAAGAAATAAAAAGCAACAAAACCAGATCTTATTTTGATTAACGAACCAACAGTATTGTTCCAATCTGGATTTTAATTTACTGTTTTTTTTGTTTTGTTTAAAATCTCAAGTAAGAGGAGACTGTTTTCTAAATACCAGTATTTTCTAGGAATTTCTTGGATTTAATAAGTTACTTTTCAATTAGGGTTTTCAAGATCGATGTCCACACCTAAATTCACTTTGAAAACAATTAATTTGAAATTTACAAATAGAAAATCTTCAATACATTTTATTTATTTGGGATGCATTTAAAATTAGTAGACAAAAAAAAAAAAAATTATAGAAAACAATTTAAGGAAGTCTCTGATGAATTTCTGAATTCAAAAGTGTTAGAACAGAAATTAGTGGTTCAATTTATTGACACAACAGAAAAAATCTAACTGAATTTGTAAGTCAAAAAGTGAGGACCAAAAGTACTCTCGGTAATCTGTTAAACACTCAAACTCACACCAACAATTAGTTTGGATCTATACTAGACACAAATTACCTTACAATCTTTTTTACTGTCGAAGGTCAAGAAAAAGATCTTTATTATAATCAAATAATACTAAAAATAATCCAAAATTTCAATAAGCCATTAATTTTTTGAAAGAACAAGAGAGAAAATACTCTTTCAATTTTAAAATGATGTCGGAATAAAATATAAGAAGTTAAAAGTAATTTACTTTTGGATCAAATCAAGAATAAAGAAACACAGTGGACTCTTTTGAAAAAAAAAAAATAGACAAATCGATTTATTAATTTTTCATCCAAAAAATTTTTACTGTCCACATTTAAAGTCAATTATCTTCAATATTTCTTTAAAAGTACATAGTAGCATAATTATAATTAAATTCAAATAGAGGAGTGGGCTAATCCAAAAACCAGAAGAATTTGAAAACTTTTAAATATTTTCATTTTTTTTTTTCAAACTTGTCTCGCTTAAAATTTAAATAAAAACTAAAGCAAAAATATAACACTAAAATATATCTTTCACGGCTCTTATAAAACAATTATGTTAAGAAGTTTTCAAAAATTAGACAGGAATTTTCCAAAATTTTCAGTTAGCAAACTGTTTCAAATAAAAAGGCACCACAGTGCAGAGGATCTTGATCCAGATGGCTGTGGGCTTGATCCCTTTGACATTTCGTTCAATTCGCCAAATTTCCCAATGTCCAGCACTGAAATGCTGAGCAAAGATGAAACCCAAAGGCTCACATCTGAGGTTGAGCACATTTTACAATCCAAGCCCACATACCCGAGTGTGAAAGGGTGGAAATTCACAGAAAAGGAGCTCACAAGGCTCCTATCAAATAGGACCCACTCTGAAGACTTGGCTTTGTTTAAGACTGCAGCGAGCGCCACAGAAAGGGAGTTTGGCAATGAGACCTATTTCCGTGGGATCGCAGAATTTTCGAACAAGTGCGAAAAGGATTGTAAATATTGTGGGATCCGAAGAAGCCAGCCGATTGTCCAACGATTCGACATGTCTGACAAAGAGGTTGTGGATGCAGCGAGATGGGTTTCAGAATATGGGTATGGCTGCCTTTTGTTGCAGTCTGGCGAGCGAAAGGTCAAAAAGGAAAACGAGAGAGTCTCAAGGCTGATTCGTGCGATCAAAAAGGAGACGACGTCGGAGACCTACCCCAAGGGGATCGGGATCATCTTGTCTGTGGGCGAACAGAAGCCAGAGGTCTACAAGGAATGGTTTGATCTTGGCGCACATCGCTATTTGCTCAGGATTGAGACAACAAACCGCGATTTGTATCACAAAATACATCCCAGGTTCAACCACTCTTTTGACACGAGAGTGCAATGCTTGAAAAGCCTGAGGGACATTGGCTACCAGGTCGGCTCGGGCGTCATGATCGGCATTCCTGGGCAAAGCATTTTGGATCTTGCCCGCGATCTGCTATGGTACAGGGAAATGGATTTAGACATGATCGGGATGGGCCCCTACATCCATTCGCAGCACACGCCAATGTGCGAGGAATTTGAAAAGGATTACTGGCAAGCCCAAAACAATGTTACCAACCGAGACGATTGGGACTGGCACGACTCCGACTTTTCACAATACCGCGACATGGAAAAATGGAAAAGATACAGACTTGCATTAAGAATGATCGCCTTGACGAGATTGATGTGCTTCGACTGTAATATAGCTGCAACAACAGCACTGCAGGCAATCGACCCCTTCGGCAGGGAAAGGGCGCTTGAGATCGCCGCAAACGTGGTGATGCCAATTGTCACCCCAAAGAAATATCGAAAGAATTATGTACTCTATGACGGGAAGCCCTGTGTTGAAGAGGACAAGGAAGAATGCAGAGGCTGTCTTCAAGCCAGAGTGACTTCCATTGGCAAACGAGCTGTTTTCAATCAATGGAATGATCCTCCTCATTTTTTACGAAAACAAATTCATAAAAAATAGGAATTTTTATTCTGTTTCTTTTGTTTGAAATCAATATTTATTTGAAATAGTTTTTTAGTTTTATTTTGAATAAAATTATAGTTTCCGTAATCTTTTCATTTTATGATCATTTTTCGATTTTATTTGGATATTGTTAATTTTTGTTTCATACATTTAAATTCACAACAAATTTAACATGTGGGGTTGGTACAGAAGAAATGAAAAAATAATTTTAAAAGAAATTTGTTCTGCGTTTTTCCACAGAGCATATTTGAAAATCCGAAAAAAAGAACAAAATATCTTTCTTAAGGGACTAATTTCTATTAAATTTTTTTACCTAAATTTAATCGAGATTGAGAAAAAATTTTTTCCAATTACTTAGATTTGAAAAACCCTGTTTATTTTCAATTTTAAACATATTTCTCTATCAGGAATCATTATTTAGAAATTGCTCAAAAGTCAAAAAATAATAGAGACTCACATCTTAAGGGATTAATGGAACCATAGATTCATCTATAATCAAAGGATGTTAATAATTGGGTATCAATTATATTTGAACTGTATTGATCACATGGCCCAAACAAATCTAGTATAAATATTCTTGCAATAATAAATAATCTTGGATTGATTACAAAAGTTCACTTTTAAAAAATGTTCATTTTGGTTATTTTTTTAAAAATGGCTTTTAGAAACCTATAAAAATTGAAAACCCAAATAATAATATTCTAGTATTTAATAATTCGTATTTAGAACTTTAAAAAGTAACTATTTTTTCAATTTTTTAATTTCAAAGATTAATTTAATAATCATCAGTATAAAAACTCAAAGATTGATTATTTTATGTTTCCTTTTTATTAAAGCTGATTGTAACATCAATATATTTCAATATTTTAGAAATAATTTGTATGAAGAATCTATTGGTTAATTCTTTAATTTTTTTACCAACTAATTTTTTAGTAACTAATCTACTTCTCATTTGAAATTTTGGAAAGATATTATACAAATTTCAACTCTGAAAATTGATAATTCAACCTTTTAAATATGTGGTCAAGTACAAAGTTTTTTCAGAAATTATTGGGTTTTTTACTAATACAAAGAATATTTTTAATAGATAAGATCAACTTTTTTTACAGTTTTCGTAATTCGATTTTTTAGAGTCATTTGAATTATGGATCACTAATATTGTTTAGCCTTAATGGATACACACTTTAGGTTTATTATTGCTTTCTATTGGACCATGCAAACCCCTTCACAATTAATATATATTTCTGAGATAATATAATGAATTATTTGATAATAAAAATTCTAAATAAAAAATATCTAAACTCTGTTTCAAATAAAAGGTCACAGAAATTTTCAATAATTTTTCAGAATTGAATCAAATTAATTGGTGCATTATTTTAATATCTAAGAAACTCTTGAAAATATATAAAAAAAAAAACACTTAATTGAAGATTTAAAACTCATTCAAATAAAATATTAAAAAATAAAATTAAATATTTTAAATTTTAATATGCACTTTTATATGAAATGTGTAATCTATTTTTATAAATTGTAGGAAAAATAATTATAAAACCCATAAAAACTTTTAAATCGGGGAAATAGTGATACAGTGCTTTACACTTCAAGCTTATATTCTTTAAAGTCTTATTTTCAATATAAAACCGCAATATATCTTGCTATATTGTTGAAATTATTTTTTTCTTTTTTTTTCTTTATTCTTTGTTCCTTACATCAATCGAGTAATGGTATTTTTTAATTCCGTTATATAGCTCAATCAAAATCAAACTAAACCACTTTCCATTTTTATACTTGTAGATTATTTCAAAATTGGTTTCTTCTTATCTTGTTTTTTTTTTTTTCATTTTCCAACCGTTCAATATCCAAAAATAAAAAAACAAAAAATGAAACAATAATTAAGGGTTTTGATGATAACATGATTAAATCACGATAAAGTTACAAAAATCGTGATCATTTCTATCAAATCGCGATAATATCAGAAAATTGAGATATTCAATATTATCGCGATAATATAACAAATCGCGATATTCTTTAAAAATTGGGATAAATGACAAAATATCGCGATTAAAAAGTAATCGCGATATAATAGTTGATGGGTTTTTGGGTTAATTGAGAAATATTTTAAAAAAAAAATTTTTTTTTGATCAAAAAACAGTTAAGATGAAAAAAAGTAATTCTCTGAAAAAACAACAAAAAAGATACTTGATCCAATCAAGGATCAAACCCAAGAGTTTTATTGTGTTTTCATTTTATTTGGTTGACAAATCTATCGATCCTTTTAGATCAACAACAAGAAGAACTCAAGAGAAATAAATATTTTTTTAGTTAATCGTGGTGTTGTAAATTGAGTTGAATAAAAGAGCTTCTAAAATAACCAACCCTTTGTCTGTTCTTTAAAGAATGTGTTCTTGGGTTAAAAGATTTTCAATATTCTCCGAAAGCTAAAAGGGATAGGTAAACTTTTCATTAGCTTTCACAACATCCTTTTCAGAAGATGACCACCAATTATTAAGATTTTTTATAGATTTGTCTTCTTATTCTTTTTCTTCTTTGAGCATCTTTGTATTGGACAGGAAACACAATTAGAGCTTAGAGTTTATTGTTTGATCGATCACCAATAAGAATGAAAATTATTCTTTATTCTTTTTTGCTATTTAAAATTGTCAATGTAACAGCCCCATTGTAAGAAAACACATCTATCTTATATTCAATTATATTGTTGGAGTGTGCAATTATTAGTTTGATCATAAAATTGGTTTGAGATTTGATATTTTGTTAGAAAAAAAAAATGAAAAGAAAACAATTTTTTTCCACAACAAACCAAACTCATGGCCTTTACAAAAACTTTATGTCTTTCAAAACTTTCAAACGCTTGAAGACAGTACACAACCCTTACAAACACTTTCAAACATTTATGAAAGGGGAAAGTGTTGTAAAAGTCTCAAGGTGTTGTAAAAGTCAAGAGATTTTTTTTAAGTAAGATCTCAAAAAAATAATTTTTCATTTTTTTGCGATAATGTGAGTATCACGATAATGTTGAATATCGCGATAAAGTTGGACTAATCACGATTTTTAATATTATCGCGATTTTATTGTTAATATCATGATAATATATGTTATCATTAAAACCTCTATTAATTAAAATGAAAAACATCAATAAGTTCTTATCTTTCGAACAATCAAATTCAATAGGATTGATGATTTATGAGGTGTGTCCTTTTATTTGAAAAAAAATTAATGTAAAAAGAAAAAAATTAACAATAAGGCTCAATTATTTATACAAAACTTATTTTGTGATTAAGCCTCATAATCAATACTTTTTTTTCTATACCTGGTTAAAAATTTTTTCAAAAGTAAATTTTTAATTGTAAACTCAATTCCAAAAATTGGGGCATACCTTCAAAATCAATTTAATTCCAAGAAAAGTGATATTTGACTCTTAAATACAAACACTAGATATTAGCAATCAATGTAAATAATTTTAAAGTTAATTATTTATCATTTTTTTTCATTATTTTTTGATTTGTGATTTTCAATAATTTTTTTGATTTTTTTTGGATTCTTTTTTTTTACAAAACTTTTCGAAAATCTCAAAATTACTTTAAAATGAAATTTAAAAGTTTTCATTTTGATCACAAAAAAAAATTTTTTTTTTTTCTCAAAAAGAAGAAAGATTCTTTTTTTATCAAAAAAAAAAATTTTTGAAAAAAATCATGATATGGTGTGCTAGGGCACATGGCCTACAAACAGACCTTATTATCATTAATGGAAGTGTGAATACTGAATATATTATTAATGATATTATCAAAAAAATCAAAGGAAATTCAACTCGCTAATTCAGAATATGGTGAGTTGAAATGGATTTTCCAAAAGGATGGAGCTTGTCCACATACTTTAAAAAAAAAACTCTAACTTACTTAAATCGGGGATGTAATGTTCTGGACCCATGACCCCCAATTCCACAAATTTAAACCCAATTGGGAATTTATGGATACTAAACTGAAAAATTGTAACCAAAAAACGAAGAAGAATTTTTAAAATTTTCACTAATGTATGAAATACTTTGAGTTGGGAAACCTAAGATAATTAGTAAACTCTATATTTAAAAGGATAGATTTAGTTATCAAAAGACAAGCTGAATCTATTAATAGTTTTTATTAATTTTTCTTTCAATAAAAATGGATTTTTTGGTAACCGTGTTCCAAAAATAGGGGCACACTTTTTTTTATTTTTTCTTTTTTATTTTTCGAATTGAATTTTAAATTTACTATAAAATATATAAATAGTATTAATTAAATATTTTCGAGTCTTTTATCATTTTAATGTTCAAGTATCATGTATTTTGGAGTATATTTTTATTAATGTATTTTTTTTTTGTGTCTCATTTTTTGGAATTGAGTTTAATTCATTAATTTTATTATTAGTAATTTTGATTTTTTTTTTTCAATTTGAAAAAATTTTAAGACGTTGGATCCTTTTTGAGAAAATTGAAAGTTTTTTAAAGATATTTTTATGGGATTCTCGGATTCCATTTCATTCAATAAAATACAACTTTTTATGATAAAATAACCATTTAGGAAGGCAAAAATTTAAAAAAAGAATTCAAATAAAAAAAAAAAAAAAAATTAACACTGAATAAAATGAATAAATAAATAAAATAATTATTTTGAAAATAATTGATCAATAAAATTTTCATAAAAATAATTGTTTCTTTTTCAAAAAATGTTCATAAAAAAACAATAAAAGAAACAAGTCAAAAGAAATGATAAAATAAAAAATTAAAAAGGAATTGATTTGAAAGTTAGAATTAAATAAGCTTTAATACAAAAAAACATAAATGAAAAATAAAAATAATAATTTTTTTTCTGAGCAAATAATATATTTTTTTTTGTTTAAAATAAAGCACAATGATTAGATTCTTTATTTTTATTTATTTGTTCAACAGAAATGATGAAAGTAATTTTTGTCAAATTATTTCTTGCTTTGATTAATTTGCTTCATCCAAATCCGAACCTGTTTTATATTAAATATAAAAATGTAAAAAAGATAAGCAGCAAAAAACGAAAAATAAATAATCTTTATGTTATTAAAATAAAAATAAAAAAAGTTTGATAAAAACCATACTTTAAATGTTTTAAATAAGTCTGTGACTAATTCCCTAAAATCAATTCGTTTTTCAGCAAGAAATGAAAATGTTAATT
This sequence comes from Anaeramoeba flamelloides, assembly GCA_027625915.1. NCBI lineage: Eukaryota > Anaeramoebidae > Anaeramoeba > Anaeramoeba flamelloides. The sequence goes on from JANTQA010000023.1 coordinate 23,519,355, forward strand.
TCCTTCGATCGAATTGATATTCTGCACTTAAAACCTAATTATTAATTTAAAAAAAAAATTAATATAAATATGAGAAAATAAAATAATATTAATTTAAATATTCATCTTGTAATAAATAATCAAAAAATAAGAAACAGCAAAACAAGAAAGAATGAACAATAAAAACAAATAAAAAGAAACACACAAAAAAAAATAACAAACCTCCATTTGGAGTTCATGCTGTGTAATCTTTTTTTTGCAAATAACCAAAGCTTGTATTTCTTCTTCTTCTTTAGTTGGAAGGTCGGAAATTTCTTGACTTTTTGCAAGACGGAAAATTGCTTTCTTTACGTAAGTTTCATTATTTGTGACTTGCTCTACAATTCTTCCCAGATCTTTGCCTCTATCTGCTTCGACTATTACATAGTCCCCGACACTAACCTGTACCCCCTCTGGTTGCTTAAATAAGTCATTTCGTTCTTTGAATTCAATTCTCCAAATATTTAAATTGTTCTGTTGATTGGTATTTTGATTTTGAAATTGTTTTTTATTTTGGATTTGGTTATTGTTTTGAAATTGGTTATTATTTTTGAATTGGTTATTATTACTGTTAAAATTTTGGGTTTTGTTTTGGAATTGATTTTTGTTTTGAATTTGATAATTATTTATTTTCTTGTTGTTATTATTTTGGAATTGATTAATATTTTGAATTTGATCTGTATTAAAATTTTGGTTATTATTTTGAAATTGATTACTGTTACTGTTAAAATTTTGGTTACTACTTTGAAATTGGTTGCTGTTTTGAAATTGGTTACTATTTGGAAATTGATTATTGTCTTGAAATTGGTTACTAGTTTGGAATTGGTTATTGCCTTGGAATTGGTTATTGCTTTGGAATTGGTTGTTTATTTGTTTTTTATTATTATTTTGGAATTGATTACTGCTTTGGAATTGGTTATTATTACTGTTAAAATTTTGGTTATTGCGTTGGAACTGGTTATTTCCTTGGAATTGGTTTGTGCTTTGGAATTGGTTATAATTATTGTTAGTGTTATTGTTGAAATTGTTTATGTTTTTAAGGCTATTGTTGTTAATTTCCATGCTTTTGTTGTTGTTGTTGATTTTGTTTTTATTTTCGCTATTTTCATTGTCAATGTTGATGTCTTGATCAAGAGTTTTAAAATAATTTTTTCTCAAATCTCTTTTTCTATTGTTACGTTTCCCTATTGATCTGATTTGGTTCTTTCTCACGCCCCTTCCTTTCTTCATTCCAGTTCCTCTTCCCATTCCAACACCTCTTCCTCTTCCCATTCCAACACCTCTTCCTCTTCCTCTTCCTCTTCCTCTTCCCATCCCCATCCCCATCCCCATCCCTATTCCTCTTCCTTGATTAAAATTCATCAATTGCGGATTATTTTGTGTTTGGTATCGATTGGGGTATTGATCAAATCGCTTTTTAAAATAATTATTATTTACCTTATTATTTTCTTGTTGATTACTTTGGTTTTTTAAATGTGAAAATAAATCTTCTTGTTGAGAATTTGTGGTCAAATTTAAAGATGAGGTTTCTATTATTAGATCAGTTTGTCAAAAATTTGGAAAAATCATAATAAATTAAAAACAGCAAAAAAAAAAAAAAAACGGTTTGTGAGAGGGATTTTCAATGAAAAATTTTTGAATTGTCATTTGGTTGAGAAAACAAAACAGAAGAGAATTAATTTTTTTCAAAAAAAAAAAATCCTCTAATTCCTGATATATGAACTAGAGAAAGTAGCAAAGTCTGGAGAAATTTTAGTTGGTTTTAAGTTTATGAAAAAATGAATTCTTTTTCGGTAATTTTGCTAATAAAAAAAAAAAAAAAAAAAAAATAAAATATAGTCGGTGTTGTATTGTCAAATTCGTTTTTTAAATAAACACATGTTGAAAACCTGCTGTTTTTGTCCGAGACTACACTTGGAAAAGAAGACTACAAAAAAAAAAATAATAAATGACAGATCGATCAAAGAAGTGATTTTTAAAAAACAAAAAATTTTTACGTAAGGATTGTGAATTTAATTTCGAAAAATTTGATGGTGAAAAAGTCGGTGTAAATTTTAGCCCAGAAAAAGAACCGAACGCACTAAAAGTGCTTTTGTTTGTAGACCCCAAATTTTGTGTCCAAAGATTTGGGTTATTTGGAGCAGAATTTGGAACTGTGAATTTATTTAAATTAGAGCTATTTTCATTAAAACTGCTATTTTCATTTGATTTTTGATGGTAATTGTTGGTGTTTGTTTTTGGAATGGTTATATATGTTTCATTATTTACTGATCCGCTATATAGATAATTTTGTGAAAAAAAAAAGAAAAACGACCGTAAAAAAAAAACAAAATTTTGGAATTGAACAATTAAGAGTCAAAGAATAATAAAATTGAAACAGAAAAAGCTATTAAGATTATAAAAAAAAAAAAAAAAGCTAATTTCAAAGGAAAAAGAAAAAAAAAAAAAGAAAAGAAAAATTTACATATTTCGATTGGACGATAAAGAGTTCAGGTTTGGTGAATTCATTTTGTTTTTGAATGTAAAACTTTGGAAGTTGTTGTGCATATTCTTTTTCTCTTCTTGGGAAAAAGAAAGCTTTGGTGTTGAATTTGAGCTATTTCGAGTTCTCAAATTTGGCATCCTTTTTCCCATAGATCGTGAAAACAGATTTATTGAGGTGTTTGGAGGAGAAGAGATGGGTGAAATGCTTTTTTTAATATTTAGGTTTGTATTGGTGTTTCTATTTAAATTTATATTTTTGTTTATACTATTATTAACATTTCTATTTGTATTAAGATTTAAATTGGAATTTGTACTATTATTTCTATTGGTATTTCTTTTAATATTTTTATTTGTATTTCTATTGTTATTTATATTATTATTATTTTGCAATTTGTTATTTGAAAATTGTGTTGTATTTTTTGAACGCCAATTTTCAGAATTAATTCCCATTGACTGTACTTGTTCTTGTAATTGGGTTGTGCTGTAATTGTTTGAAAAATTACTTTTATTGTTTGTCATAAAATCAAACCGTTTTTAAAAACCACTTATTTGAAAGGGCTATTGGCCCAAACAAACAAAAAAAAAAAAAAAAAAAAAAAAAAAAAAAAAAAAAAAAAAAACAAAAATAAAGTTCAAATTTAAAATTTGAGACAAAGAAAAAAAAATGATTCCAGTTCTTTTTTACTTTTTTTTTATGATTGGCAGTAAGAGAATACTTTGATTGTTTAGGTATAACAGCAACTAACAAAAACTCTCTATTTAACTTGGTTCAGCAATTTATTTTTTTAATCAAGATTATGAATCAAAAAAGAATTAATATAATTTGTCTGGTCGTTTTCAAAAAGCACAACTAAAAAATTGTTGAGTGCTTACAAATCTATTTTTTCAAGACTTTAATTTTTTTGATCATAACTTTTACTTTTTTGACGTTTTATTATTTAAGTCTTAAAGAAACAAGTTACAATTTCGTGACCAACAGAATAATTTTTGTTATAATATGAAAATCTTCTAACAACCAAACCCTAAAGTAAATTATTAATGTTCTATTTATGGCTGGATACTTAAGGGAATAAAAATTACACACCACGACTAAAACTTAAATAAAAGTGGTTTATTATTAAACATTACTTTGGTTCTCAAAGTTCTTGATTCTCAAAAAATTTTAAAAAAATAAAACTTTTATTTTCTCAAGATCCCCAAATAAAATTCCAGAGAAAATAATATTTTACAAACAAACACAAACTAAAGAAACTTATTGAATACTGATAAATTCAAATTTATGTAATCGAATTTTTAGTTCAATTTCACATTTCTGGAATCTCATATCACCACTTTTAAAAACAACACAACATAACAATATTTTGAAGGATCAACTAATTTAATAAAGTTTCTTTAACATTTAAACCAATAGAATGCTTTATTCACAGCATGTATGTAAAAAATTTGAAAAAGGAAAATAAAGTAAAAATTTTCATATATTTATTTGAATTTATCAGTCTGTAAATTGTTTAATGAAGATTTAATTATTTTTAGGAGATCTAACACTAAGAACTTGGATAGATATTCTCAGGCTTTATTTTTAGTATATTTAGTAATTATTTGAATAAATTTTTCTTGAGAAATGTTATCTTCATATAACTATTCAAGAGATCTCAAAAAAAAATAAAAATGAATAATAATCTATTATAAAATTCTACTTTAGAAAAAAGACCTTCAATTTTGATTACTATTATATATATTTTATAGTACAACACCTTTTCAAAAGCAATTCATTTTATTTAGGAATATACTTTTAATATTCTTTAACATTTTTTTGATAGATTAATTGAATTCTCCCCTTTTTTTTGTTTGAGATTTTGTGTTTTGATAACTTTTTGATTATTGATAAAATACTGTTCATTATTAATATGAAAATAATAAACAATATTTTGAATTAAGTTTCTAAAGTATCTTAATATTTTTCGAGATAATAATTTTGAATTTTCATAAATAAAAATTCCACATTCTTTATAACTTTTAAACTTTTTAAGGATAAATTAAAATATTTTTCAACAACATTTCCTTGACTTTTATCCAATAAGGAAACAAAATATATCTGAATAATAAAATCAAAAATAAAAAAACTGTTTAAATAGTTTTCACATCTTTTAAATTTGTTATCAAATTGCAAAATTTCAAAATTTAACCAGTTTTAATTACGTTTTTCTGGAAATAATTGATAAAGATGATATTTCATTTTTTTCAATTTCTAATTAATTTAACAAATAATTTAATATTTTATGATAACATGGTTAAATAAAGTCTATGTAAAAAAAAAAAAAAAAAAAACAAATCAAGATTTTGGTCTTCTTGTTGACAATGAAAATTAATTGGATTTTAATAATCGAAAAACTTTTATTTTGATAAATTAACCGTTGAATTAGAAAAATAATAATTTTATCAACATACATAGAACCCCCATAGAATAATTATATTGAAAACTGAAGCAAAATAAAGACTATAATTAATGATTAGACGAATATATAATTACATATTTGGTTTCGATTTATTTCACAATTTAATTAAAATTCACTTTAAAATCAGTTCTTCATTTAAAAAACAAACTTTCAACCAAATTTAAAGCACAAAAATAACCTCAAATTAAGGCACAAAATTCAAATTCTAGTAAAATAATTTGTATAAAAATAATTCCAAAAAATTTGTTTTTTAATTTGATATTTTTTTACCTCTTTAATTGTCACTGATTGTTTGCACCTTAATTTGAGATTATTTCAGTTTATTAACTTTTAATGGAAGTTTGTGTTTTAAAAGTGAAGCAAAATTTATTAAAAAATACTTTATTATCAGACATTTTGTAAATCTCATTCATACCATCCCAAAAAAAATTTGAGTTTCTTCAATTAGAGAAAGCGTCAACATCTATCAATCAACACTTTTGATTGTTAAAAAATTTTATTTTTTATTTATGTATACCCTTCAATTATATTCAATATTTAAAATTATTACCTTAAAAAAAATTATTAATTATTTTTTTTTTCCATCACTTTAATTGATATCTTAACACTTATTATAATAAAATTTAAAATACTTGAGGAAAACGAGAATGTAAAAAAAAAATGTTTCTTTGACATTAAATTTAAAAATTACTCAAACTATTAAATGTAAAAGAAAAAGATAAAAAATTTCATTCAATAGTCCAAAATAATCATCTTCTCAATAAATAAAAAAATCATCAAAAGTCCCAATTCTAATCATATAATTAATAATTTAAACTTATCTAAGGAATTAAAACTTTTAAATTTACCTGATTTTAAAACTTTTTTTTTTGAAACTGAATGAAAATTTTCTTTCATTTATTTTGTAACAAATAGTATCAATTTTATTGAATCATAGTTTGTTAAAAAAAGGAGAAATCAGAAATCTAATTATGAATTTGTTAATTTTCTGTTTTATATTTTTATTAAATAATGAAATAATTTTCCCCCATCTTATCTCATTTTATTTTTGCATTTTTATTCATGAAAATCAATTCATTTGGATTTTTTTATTTTTGCAAGATCGATAGTAACTGGCCAAAATTACGTTATTATATCGTTATCAAAAAAGTTAAAATGATTGTAGAAAAATAATATTGATTTCTCTTGAAATTTTATTTGATCTTTGATGGGAGATCAAATAAATACATTTTTTTTTCTCAATAAGGAACCTAAGAATTTGAGTATTTCAATTTTTAAGAAAATATATTGATTTATTAGTTTTAATTTATAGAGACATCAACTATTCTTTTGATGTTTATTATTCCACTTATAACTTATTTGTTCTTCAAAGATAAATTATATAAACAATAACTGATATTTGAAAAAAAATATGTAACAAATTTGATTAAAATAAAGTTTATATACATGTTTCATATAACTTGTTGAGTTTTATAAATCAGCGACCTTAAAACAATACTAGGGTTGATTTTGTACCAAATTTTCAACACTTGTATACCATCTTGAAATTAAAAAATAGCATAAAAATATATTTAAATACCCACTATACAAGACTTATTTTAAAGTTATTTTTAACATATAGATTATAGACTTTCAATCTTGATGTATTTTTCTCATTTTTAAGAAAGGTCAAAATTCATTATATATTAAAATTATTTTTGAAAAAATTATTTTCTCTGAAGAAGAAAGAAATCTTATTGCCAGTGAAAATTTTTTTAGTAAAAATAACATTTAATAAAGAAAAAGTGCTAAAATATTTAAATAAACCAGTATAAAAAATTAACTTAATTTCAAAAAAAAAATACCACATAATAATTTTAAATTTGATAAAAAAAATATTATTTCCTGATTAAAATTTGATTTTGAACCAATTATTTCTTTTTGCCAAATAAAAAAACCGGAGAAAAACCAACCGACTATTAATTTAAAAATTTGATCAAAATTTATTAAAAATGTCTAAAATCCCATGTATTACTTCAATAAATAACTTTTAATTTGATTATTTCTTAATAATATTTTATTACCAAATCTCAATAAATTATGTGATACAGTAATAATTTAACAATCAACTGTATCAATAGACTTTACTATCATTTCTCATTTTGCTTAAATATTTTTAAAAAATCAAAAGTTTCCCAATCGAATAACTGCAATGGGGAGATTTAGGTATATTATCAAATAAATTCTTTATAAGCCAAATTTCAAAATTAGGAAAAAACTTTTTTATTATTATTTTTTTCTTTTTTCATAAGTCTTTCAAAAATTAAAATGATAACATAATATTTTTATTTATTAATTTTTATTGGATATTATCCCAAAACACTTTAGTAACATGCATTATTATTCAAAAAAAAAAAAAAAAAAAGCTATTAAAAATCTTTTTTTCTGATGGAAAATCTGTCCCCTATTTTTGAAATTACGCTTAGTATAAAATTCAATTATTTCAATCCCTTAATATTTAAAAAAGAATGATACATAATCTTTTAAATTTCAACAAGTATAATAAATTATTGAAAAAAATTATGAAAAAGTAATGTTTTCTGGATTCTCTTTGATTCAATATTTAATTGATTTTACATGAAGTATTTAGTCTAAGAGAACACTTGGTTCTTAAAATATGATTTTTAATAAATCAAATTTGTAACTATCAGGCCAAAGAACGACTCGGTATACCAATTAGAGACTTTTAAAACTTGATTTAAGTTTCAAAAATATTTGATTTCAATTTTATTTTCCTAGTTTGAAAATAAGAAGAAATTTGAATTTGTTATTTGTTCATAAAATCTATTCAGAAATTACTAAAAGTGAGATTTCATAAAAATAGAAATGTTTTTTAAATTTTTCTTTTTCAAAATACTAAATTCTAAACATAAAAGATCATAATCCTATTATTAAAATTTTAAAACAACAAATTCTAGAAAAACCTATAACTCATTTCTTAAAAATTGATAATGGATTCTGTTTATTAGGTTGAATATCATTCTTGTGAAAATACATACTCAATTACCCAACGAAAAAAATCAATATACAAGAGTTACTAATACTTTAATTTTTTAGGCTTGGGGCTTTTTTGAAAAGAAGAGAAAAAGAAAAAATATCGGAATTTTAAAATCCTTTTGTTTCTACAATAAGTGAATAAAAGTAAATATAACTATATTTCTCACAATAAATAAGCACTCTGTCTTGGAAAAAAAAAAAACACAATAAATTGATTATAAAAAAAAAAAATGTTAAAATTATAATTAATACCAATGAATTAATTTTAAAACCAAAACAGGTTGAAATTATGGTCATTAATTTATAATTATGAAACCAATAATTTTACCCTAAATTACCTTTCCGGAATTTAAGTCTAAGAAGCACCTAAAATATAATCTACACATCTTCAATAATAATAAATAAATAGATAAAAGGTTAAAATTTCTAGTTTTTAGTTTAAATTTTTATACGAAAAAAAACATTCATTAAAAATTTGTTTTACAACAAAATTTTAGAGAAAATAACTTTAATAATTGAATTCAAACAAACAAAACTAATAATAATAAATTAATAATTGAAACTTTTGGAGAATTTTTTGAAAATTTTTGAGACTTTTTTTTAGAATCAAAAATATTTTTTTTTTAATTGTTCCTTCATAAAACAAATCTTTGATTTATAAAAGAATATTTAATTTTTGTAATTAAAAATACAGGAATAAAATTTTTGAAATCAATAATTATTATTTTTATTTTTCAAATATTATTTCTTTATCAACATTTAAATCATTGATATATCTCCTTCTTCTTTTTAACTGCTGTGAAGGGTTATAATCAATTATTTTGAAAATTAATGGGAATAAATGAGGAATTGATCTTTTTTTTTGTAAAATATCAAGCAATTGTTCTGCCCCCCCGATTTCAGTTTTATTTTGATTATCGATAAATTTCACAGCTTCAACTTCTTGATATCCAATTTGTATTGTGACTGAGATAGTTCCAATACCATTTTTTAAATTTAAAAAAGACATTTCAATGAATTTTGGAGGTTCTGTGCATATTTCAACACTGAAAAAGGAAGATTTCATAACAGAATTATCTTCAATGCCATTCTTATTTTTATCATCATCACCACCGCCACCATCTTTCTTACCCTGTTCATCATTCTGGGAATTTTCATTAATATTAATATTAAAATTATTATTATTATTTAATTTTTTTCGATTAATAAAATTTAAATTAGCATTAGAATTTTTCTTTGAAAGATCTTTAAAGCAAGACAAAAAAAGTTCATTAAATAATAATTGCTGTTTTATTAAATTTAATACCATAACAATATTTTCTGATTTCTTTAATGGTATTTTTTGAATAAAAACACCAGAATGGCATTCTCCAACAAGATGGAACATGATTTTGGAATTTTTTTGTTCTGGGCAATCAGCAAAGCATTGCATCCCATTCTTTAATAAATTGGGCACAAGGATATGCTCTAATAACCTATTTGGTTCATTTTTTTTCCTCTTTTTTTTATTACCCTTTTGTGGCTTTTCTCTAAGAAAGGAAGTCGAGATCTTTGACAAAATTTCTTGAATTTGTGAGATTGTTATTGGGAAAGAAGGCTTGAAGAATAAGGTTAACGTATAACTCGATAAAAGTTCTAATCTATGTTCATCTTTATTAACCAAATTGTTTACATTGGTTAAATTATTATTATTATTCATCAAACTATTAGTGTTAATGTTATTGTTGGTATTTGTGATGATGCTAGTATTAGAAATTGCCAAAGATGAATTTTGTTGATTTAAGATATTTGAAGATATTATCTTTTGATATTTGTTATTAATCGTAGTAGTAGTAGCCCTAGTTAGAGACCTTCCAATTAATGAAGGATGGAATTGATCCAACTCCAATATTGCCTCATTAATTATAATTTTTTTTTGATCCCCTTCCATTTGTTTATAAAATTCAAGTACTGTCCCCTCGCAACGCTTTGTAATTACTGCAAAATCTTGAGAGACTAATTGACATAGCTTTGAATAAGTTTTTTCCAAAAGTGATTTTAATTCTAAACCATTTTTTAAGCCAAAAATTTCATATAATGTAATTAATTTTTTGAATTTGAATTTAAACATTTTTAATTCTGGATCTTTTTGATCGTTCAGCACTTGTTTTAATTCCTGATTAATAATTTCGATAATTGAAACATTATTATTGAATTGATTTTCTGTTTCTGTTTCTTTTTCTATTTCTTTTTCTTTTTCTTTTTCTGTTTCTGTTTCTTTTTCGATTTCTGTTTCTTTTTCATTACTTTCTTTTTTAATTTCAATTTCAATATCCATTTCGTTTGTATTAACTTTTTTTCTTTCCTTTCCTTCTTCAAATTTTTTTTCTTCCTTTACAATTTCCTTTTCTTTTTCATTATCGTTTTCATCTTCTTCCAAAATTGAATTGAATGTTACACTTTGTACAATACCGTCGTAATCAATAGCAAGATCTAAGAGTATTTGTTCATTGGCAAGAGTTATTAATACCTTTTCGTTGCTTTGCGTCATGTCCCATTCTAAATGCAAGTCAAGCGAGATCTTTTGTAATAATTTGACACGCTCATGAAGAGAAAACGATAAGTGCGAGATAGACATTGTTTGGTTTTGTCTTTCAATCATTTTGAAACATTCACCAACCTCGTTTTTTAGTTTGACTGCCTTGGGATGGTTTAACCAAAATTTATCCAATTCCCTGAAATGCTTTCTTAACGTTCCAATATATTCTTTTGTATGATGTGACATACCACCCTGGTAGCGCAATAATAAAGTGTGGTTTGATAAAATATGTGAAAGATCATTGCAGTATTTGTCAAATAATGTCCTTTCGGTCTTGATACCGATCGACCCAAACGAATGAAGATCGCCTTGTGGGATGTTCCTTAAAGAGGAAATTCTTGTTTTCAATTTCTTTAAGATCGTGGATATTGATTGTAGTTCTTCGATTTCTTGATTATTGTTTGGAATTGGTTGTTCCAATTCCATTTTTTTATTCCTTTTAATTATGTATTTATAGATTGATGGAGAAGAAGGGAAAATAATTTAAAAAAATGATTTTTGCTTTTCGGATTATTATATTTTAGAGGATAAAAATACTTGTGATGGAAAAAAAAGTTTTATTACATATTTAAGTTTAGTACATAATTATTTTCGTTCCTAACGGATCGATTTGCACATCATTTATCTTTTCTAGGTTGATATACACATGACTACAAATATATATGAAATCATTGAAATTTCATTTAAATTTCATATAATTTCATTTTTTTTTTTTTTGGAAATAAATTTCGTTTAATATTCATTAAAATTTCAATTGAATTTCCTTTGATGAAATATGACAAAAAATACAAGAATTTTTCTTTAAAAATTCCATAAAATTTCAACATAATTTCAAGTATATAAATTCAAATGAAAAATGTATGAAAATTTATGTACAAGAAAAATATAAATATAATTACAAGTTTTTTTAAACAAATTTTTAATAAAATATTAGAAAAAAATAATAAAAAAAAATAGAGCTCAAAATGAATTTTAAATATGTGTTTACAGTCAGTTTCACTTTTAAGGCACAAACTTTCAACGAAATTTAAGGCACAAAAAAAATCTCAAATTAAAGCACAAAATTCAAATTCTAGTAAAAATAAATTGTAAAAAAAAAAATTCCAAATTTTGTGCCTTAATTTGAGATTTTTTTGTGCCTTAAATTTCGTTGAAAGTTTGTGCCTTAAAAGTGAAACTGACTGTATATTAAATTAAATCTATAAAAATTTGAAAGCTGAATATAAAAAAAACGGAGAAAAGATATAAGTTTTATTTTATTTTGTAAGATTATTTGATTTTTTAATATATATATTCTGATATTTTATTTAATTTGTTTTTTGTTATAAGATAAAAAAGAAGGAACATGAGGAATAAATAATTCATTTATTGAATAGTAATCCTCAAATTGAGTACTTTTATTTTGAAAGTGTTTGACAACATGAACTATTTGTTTTATTTCAGTACAATCGATTAAATGAAGATTAGAATTTAAATAAAAAATATTCTTTTTATCAACTTGAGTGTAATATCTAACTACAATAAATGGCTTTGATTTAATTTCAGAATCTAAAAATAAAAATTTGATTATTTTGACATATTTTTTTATTTCTTAATTGAGCATCGTGTTTTTAAAAGATATTTATGTTTATTAATTATTATAGACTTTGATTCAAAAGGATATTTATTTCTTTGAAATTTTATTTCTTCAATATCAAACTTATGCCATTTTGTTCGAAATTTTTTTGGATTCCCACTAGATTTATCAGTTTTTCGAATATATATTTTGAAATATTGAAGATATTTTTTGAAAATTTCTTTTTTGAATAATAGAATATTGTGTTTTTTTTGATTTTTGTGAAGTTGGCCATATTTTGGTTTGAACCATTGATGATATTTTTCTAAAGCGAAAAAAGTGTATTCATCCCCCCATTATTTTTTATCGAAGTTTCTAAATGATGTGCAAAAATATGTAAGTTTGATATACGATCACAATTTTGATCTGAACATGTTTTGTAACATTTAATAAAATTAACTATATATTTATGTAGATTTTCATTTATTTTTTTACTTCTTGTTGGTTGATAAAGATTTTTAATTAAATATGAACTTATATATAAAAAATTTAGAAATTTTTTTTCAACTAAATCAACAACACAAATCAAAATAAATTGAATCAACAATTGGATATCAATAGAAGCAAGATGATTTTTTTCCAAAAGGTTTATAAATTCTTTTTAACCCTTTTGGAATTTTAATTTTTTTATATCTTTTATTTGCTAGAATTATATGATTTCTGGACATTCCACGACACATTATTTTAAAAATATTTTTGATTAAACCTTCAAGAAGGAGATGAAACCAACAAATTGGGAAATGAGAAGTTGACGTTGGATCCAGTTTTAATTCATTTATCCAAATATTTCCTAGTTGAAATTTGATTCCAGTTTCCTTTTCTTTTTTTTTTAATTTTACGAAGAGTATATATATTTAAATTATGAAAATAAGATTCATTCAATTCCTCTTGAATTTTGATTATATCTTTTCTCTCCCTTTTTTTTATATTGAAAATCCCCATTTGAGTAATTTTGATCACCTAATTCTGATTTGCAGAATGAACATGAATTTAAAGCACCTGGCTGTAGCATACCTTTTGCTGGAAAAGATTCTCTTGTGTCACCCACAAAACATGAAACAACACCTTGTATTTTTTTTACCTCCTAAATAAATTCCATTTCTTAATTTTTTCTAGATCTTTCACCAAAGGAAAGTTTTTTTAGAATATCGTTTATTCGAGTTTTTGCGGGTAAAAGTGAAATCAAAAAAAATGGTTTGTTCTTTTTAACCTCCAAGTATATTCCAAATTATCAATAAACATATATAATCCACCAAGTGAAAACGATTCTGTACATTTAAAATCATCATAATAAAAACCAATTAGAAACAAAAGATCAGGATCAATTTTTTGGAATTTTGTTAATTTTTTTCATCAAACGCCGGAAAACTTGAAAAACGCGAAGGGAAAAAAACCCTCATTTGTTACTAAATTTTCTATTTCTTCATTTTTTTTTTGAAAGATAAATGCTTAATTATATCTGAGTGAACGACCATATTTATCCATGTAATTGGTGAAAAATATTTTGTTTGAATTTTATCTTCAAGTAATATGAGTTTTCCAGATTTCTCAATATATTTTTTTGAAATAAGATTAATATCTTTCGGATGCTGTATATTGATTAATTGATTGATCTTTTTCTTGAGTGTTCGCATTGTTTTGGGAAGTCTTTTCCCCCCTTTTGGATAAAAAAATTTCTCTATAAAATGTAAAATTTTCTCTGCCTGTGCTGAAGAAATTTTTGATTCTAAATATAGAATATAAAATTCTATCCACATTTCATCAAATTCATTAATAAATCTGTCAAAATTTGGCAGTGGTTGTTCATTTTTAATATTATTTTGTGTGGGTAATTCTAAAATATTAAGTTAATTTATGAGTAAAAAAAATGATAATATATTTTTATATATAAATATAATAAAAAAATTAAAAAATTATTCTCTAAATTTTTCATTGAACTTTAAAAATTTTCAAAACTTTTTGAAAATTAATTTTCTAAAAAATTGAAATAAAATCTAATTAAAAAAAATCCCAATTTTTAAATATAGTGAATTATTCTTTATATTTTAGTGGTAGTACGTTTAGGTATAATTTTGTATGACGCGAGTTCGAATCCAAGTTAAGAAAGAAAATTTTTGAAAAATGATTGGTCCCTCTCCTCTGAATTCTGCCCTCGGATGAACTATTTGGAGCAAACCATTTCGAAAATTGATTTTTTAGTTGGCCTCTAAACGCAAATCAGACCTCAGACCGAAGGAGGACCTCACGGTTGATTTGTAGTTAAGCCAATCCAAAATCAATTCAAAATTTTTTTTTCTTTTTCTTTTATTTTTCTCAAACTTTTTTTTTTGTTTTATGTTATTTAATTTTGTTTTTTCTTTTCTTATTTATCTCATCTTTTTCTTTCTTTTAATGAAAAAAAAAAAAAAAAAAAAATTAAAAAAAAATAAATAAATAATAAAATCAAAAAAACCTTACGATTATCTTTATTATGATGAATTATGTCTTCCAATCCACGTGAATTAATGAAATTATTTGAAGTGTTTATTTCTCCTTCTTCTATAAATTCTGTTTCTCCCCCATCTTCATTTTCTTTTTCTTTTTCTTTTTCTTTTTCTTTTTCTTTTTTGTCGATTTGTTCTTGTATATATTCTACTCTATTTCTTTTTCTTTTCTCTTTTCTTACAGTTTTGTAAAAATTTACATGATAACAAGAAATGTGTTTATCAAGTGAATTCTTTGTACGGAATAATTTCCCACACTGTAAACAATTATAGTGTATATGAAACATCAACTAATATTGGTGAAATAATAAAAAAATGATTTGAAGTTTCATTTTTTTATCTTTTTTTATTTTTATTTATTTATTTATTCTTTTTTTTTCTTTTTTCTCTCTTTTTTTTTTATTAATATGATTACAAATAAAGAAAAGTACATTCCAATCATTTAAATTACAAAGAACTTAATGGAAGCAATTTTTAAAAAATTCGATGTTTCTTATGATGGTAAGTTTCATGAACGCAGAAGAAAAATCCAAGAATTATGTAACCAACCCAAATGGAACCAAGTGTATGATGAACTAGTTAACGAAGGATTGTGGGACCCAAGCTATGTTCAAAGAAGAAGAAAAAATGGTTTTTTTTTTTTTTTTCCTTTTCTTTCTTCAATTTTTTTTATTTTAAATTCTTTTTTTTTTTTTACATTAAAAGAAAAAAAAATAATAATGAATCATCAACCACAGAATGGATTCCCTTTTCGAACGGAGAACATATATTTGAAGAAAATTATATAAAAAGTAAATTTTAATTTTTTTTTCTTTTTCTTTTAATATTTTTTTCTTTTTTTTTATTAATTTTTTCTTTTTTTTTAATATTCTTTTTAATATTAATATTAGATTCACAGCTAAAAAGAAAACGAATCCCTGAAAAAACAAATTCAAATCAATTCTCAAAAAATAAAAAGAAATCGGAATTAGAAAATGAAAAAGAGAAGGAGAATTTAAAAGAGAAGAAAATTGAAATTGAAATTGAAATTGAAAAAGAGCCCGAAAAAGTGAAGAAAATAAAAAACAAAAATTCTGAAATAAAAAACGAAGAATCACGTATGCTAATTTTTTCTTTTTTCTTCTTCTTTTTTTTTCTTTTTTTTTCTTTTTTTGATTTTCTTTTTTTGCAAATTATTTCTCACTCTATTTCGATTTTACTATTAACTTTAAGATATAATTGTTAATTTAATAAAAAATATTATCAAGAAAATTGACCATTTAGAAGAAAATCAAACAAACATGATGAAATTAGTAGAGTCTCAAATGAAAACAAACGAACAAACAAAGACTAATCTGAAGAAAACAACAATAGATTTTATTTTTGAAGAAAACCTCAAATTAGCAGCATATCGTAGTACAACAAGGATGATAGTTAGTTAAATTTTAATATTAAAGGCAAAAGATAGCTTTAATCAAGTAAGATATCCGGGAAGGGATGAAGCATCACGAGTTGCGAAAAAATGTAATTCTTTACTTTCTAAACAAAAAAGTACTTTCATGAATTTTATATTTCAAAAAAAAATTAATAATTTTGTACCTGAAAATTCTGAACAACGAAAAAAATTTATTACAAACTTAGAAGAAAAGAAAATTTATCAACCCATTTTCAATATTATGACTAAAAAAAATCAAGATATGTTGATTAATAAATGGATTTCTGATTATTACTAAATTATTAGTAAATCAATCTTTTTTTTTTATTATTTTTTTTTTTTCACTTTATTTTTTATCTAATTACTGATATTTTTCCCATAACTAAAAATTTTTTCAATAAAAATCATTTTTTTAATAATTTTTCATTTATTTTTCTTTAATTTTTCATAAAATTTTCAACCTTTTTCATTTATTTTTCAATTAACAATTTCCTTTGATTTTCCTGGTAACTTCCATTGACTATTTCAAGGAAATTTCAATAATTTTCATTAAATATTTCAATTAAATTTCAATTTTTTTTCAATTTTTTTTCAATAAGATTTCATTAAAAAATAACCAAAAATTCCACAAAAATTTGTTGTCATGTGTAAAATGTATTTGTTAAAAGTCACTTTCGAGATTGGAATTTGAGGAAAGGTGATTTTAACCAGAGAAATTTTAGAATAAATCGAAAATTAGTATTATCGAGCTGAGAATTTTATTTGATCTTTATAAAAATTTCAAAATGTTTGTTTCCAAAATAGTGTAATTAGGAAAAGAACCATTAGTATCTTCTTTTTTTTATTTTAGGGGTTCCAAAAGAATAATAAACTTGTACACTGTTAAGAAATAATAAAGTTGTGTTTTTTTATTAAAAAATAGATAAATGTCGACATGAAAATTTGAATATTTGTTAAATCGGTTAACATTATAAAGAACTTGTTTTTTTTTTATTTATTTAGATGTAACATCGGAATTGTTAAAATATCAAATAAAATTATATTAGGAAAATTTTGAATTGAAAAAATCATAGAAAAATTATTTTTTTGTTATTTTTTATTGTTTTAAATTTGAACACAATTCTTAAATGAATTAAAAGACAAAAAAAAACTCACAAAAGACTTACAAAAAGTAACCTAAAAAGAGTATTCAGTATACTCACAGGTATACTTGAAAACAGCGATTCAGTTGATGGGAAAAAAACATAGATAAAATTGAGAGAGATTAATTACCAACTTTACAAATCTTCAAGAAGGATAAAGAAATTATAAAAATAATAACAAATTGGAAATTTCAATTGGCACTAAAAAGTAAATATATAAAAAATGAACAATATTCAAATTTTTCCAAAATATTTTAAAATTTAATTAATGATGATAAAAATACATGAATTGTAGGTTATAAAACAATGGAAATGATCCATATTTCAAAATTAAAATATTTTTTAATCAATTCATTTGAAAAATACATCCAAAATATCGGTATTAGATTTTTTTAGTTATAAATATATATTTTGAAGGTTTCAAATCATTATTATTATTTTTTTTTTTCTCTTTTATCATAAAAAAAAATAATCTTTTTTCGATTTTTTTTTAACTTATGTCTTTAATTTATTTTTTTTTTAGTTGTTTTTAATTCATAAAAATTATAAAATTAACAAAAATATCGAAATTTTTTGGAAATTTATCAAACTTTATATTTAAAAACTAAATTAGTTTAGCTATAAAGTAAAGAAAACGAAATTACTTTTTATTTTTAACATATAGAATAATGAAAAATATTAAACAATTTTTATTAAAAAATCAATTTTTTTAGATTTTTAATATTTTTTTATGACTATTTTTTTTAGACAATAAATTGCTGACTTTTCGAAAAGTCCCTTTTTTAAAATATTCAAGAGACTTACTATTAGAATATCAGTGAATATTTGTTTATCTATTAAAACTCTAATTAGCTTTAATGTATTGGTTATATCATATATTTAAAAAATAATAACTTATAGAACAATGAAACTTAAATCCGAGTATATAAATTAACTTATATTTTATTGCAAAAAGTATCCAAAAATAATTATAATAATTAGAAACTTTTCATGGGGAAACACACATATATTTTTTGATTTTTTACAAAGAATTTTATTTCTATTTTTTTAAAATTTTACTGGCTAATTTGTTTTTCAATTACAAACATATTTCAGGAAAGTAATCCTTATTTAAAAAATGGTCAAAAACCAAAAAAATAATATGGACTAGTCAATTAAAAAGAATTTTGTATCTAAATCACATATTTTGAAGCCCTTTAAACCAAATTTAGTTATTTAAAAATTTTGATCTTTTATTCATAGATTTATCTTATACAAAATAATATTTCTCCAGATTTTGATGAAATGAAATCTCTTTACTCAAAGTTTCTAGTAATATTATGTTCTTTTTCTAGAAATTAGTATTTTTTTCAATTTGAATATTAATTTGATGAATTTATTTAATATCATTTTTTTTATTATTTCTGTCGTTTTATTTCCTGGATTAATCCAATATTTTCAAATACTCTATCAATTAGACAATATTATTAAGATGTTTTTTTTTTTTTAGTTTTTTTTTTTGATATATTTGTATAATTCTTTCTTAAAATTCTAATTGTAAAAATTCCTTTTTTAATTTCTTTAAACCAAGACTATTTGGTTTTATATTGTTTGATATTAAATATGAGTCTTGCTATATTCTATCAAGAAATTAGATTTTTAGAAAAGTATTTTCAAATAAGTATGATAAAAAAAAGTTTAACTTTTATATAAAATTATTTGCAACATTTTTTAGAGACGATTAAAATCATATTTTTTGTTTTAAATAACCATGAATATCACAATTTTTTTAAGATCAAACACAATATTTTGATTTTTTATTTAATTTTTTTTTGATAAATTAGTTACTCTTAATATTCATTTTATTTTTATATAGTGACAAATAATTTTATAACTTTCAAATAATCAAGAATTTCAATTTATAAGTAAATTTTTGGTTTGGATTTTTGATTTAATTATAGTTTTATTAGTTTTTTTTCTTTGTTTTTGAGTACCTATCCAAAATTTATGTTTTCTTGAATTGATAATATAATATTTTACCACAACAAACAAAAGTGATTTAATGTCAAGAAAATTCTTGGAAAGTTAAAATATTGCAAAATTTTGTGTTTTTTTTTTTTTAAAAAAAAATTATAATAAATTGTTTATTTACCAAAAAATAATGTGAATTTAAAATCAACATTGTTAACCCCTGATTTCACTTTAATCCCAGATTAAATTAAATAATATTTATATAGTTGCACTTAAACTTTATTTTCCTTGGAAATAAAGTGGAAAGAAGAAGGTGAAGGGAAATTTTCAATTTAGAGATCTTGTTGGAAATAAATTTTCAATTTGGTTTCTCAAAAAGTTTAATGGATAAATTACAAATTTCTTTAAAAAACAAATTACTTTGATAATTTTCACAATAAATCTCTTATCGAAACGGTTTTTGAAACCAACCAATATGTTGAAGTTCTAAAAAGTAATATTCAGTACAATAAAATTTGAATCATCCTAAAAACCTCTATAATTGTTAGGATTTAGAATTACAATTGAAAATATAAAGAGTACAGTTTTTACAATTTAAAGGTTTTCCTAATTTGTAAAAAGAACTTTAAATTTCAATAATGGTAATTTGTTACTTATTTCAAAAAATAGGAAAAAGAAGCGAAAATTTTATCCCACTTTTTTTGCAATTACCAAATAATTGATCTCTATTGGAAAAATTCACCTTTTGGCTCTGTAATTATCTATTTTTTTAATATTTTCAATTTGAATTGCTTTCTTTCAAAGAATCAAAACTGAGTCGAAGAAAATCTTATTTGTAAAAAAAATCTTTAATAATTTTTGTGTAAAAAAACTCAAAATAAATACTTTCTGATTTTTTTCAACCTTCGACATTAGTTAAACCAATTTTTTTCAAGAAGAGGGTTACAACGATTTTCAGTCTCACAAACATGTTGAAACAATACCATAAAAGTTTTTTTTATTTTTTCAATTTTTTTCTTTTTGGAAAATTCCAAATAAAGGATTTTGAATTTTGAAAACATGAACCAATGAGCACAGTAAATAAAAAAACACACTCTTTTATTCCACAACGGATCTTCCGAACATTTGAAAAAACAAAAAACATCTCAAAAAGAAGAAAAAGAAGAAAATCGATGAGTGCGTCTTTGACACAAGAGCAAAGATCTGAATCCCAACTACAGTTTCTGAAATCACATTTCAACGAATTAAAGATCAAAAAAAACCGATTAATCAACCAACCGAAAAAAAATACCAAACTTTTAACAAAAATTAATTCAATCCCCGATCGAATGGTCCAACAGGAATTAGAAACACAAAAATTAAAACTGGAATTAAAGTTTGTTTTAAATTCGATCCAAGAAATCAAAAAAGAAAAAGAACAAGAAAAAACAAATAAAAACAAAAACAAAAACAAAAACAAAAACACAAAGGAAGAAGAAGAAGAAGAAGAAGAAGATCAACAACAACAGTCAAACAACGACATTTTCCAAAAAAAACAACAACAAATCGGACATCTTCAAAAAACCATCCGAAGATTAAAAAAAGCAGAAGAAAAAAAAAAAATCCAACAAGTCATCGAAAAAAAGCAATTCAAATTGAAAATATTAACACAAGAAACGAACAATTCATTGCTTGAATTAAACGATTACAAAAAAACCATGGGAAAAGAAATTGAAGATACAAAATTTTTTTTGTTAAAAATGCGAAACACAAAGGAAGGAAAGGAAAAAGTAATGATCCAAGAGAAAATTTTAAAAAAGTTTTTGCATGAATACGGCTTGCTTGATCGAAAGACGAAAAAGCTCCAATTTGATATCAAAAACCGAAAGGTGATTAAAAAGGATTTCCATGGTGTAGTCAGCAAGTTAAAGCATTTGAAAATGAAAATCAAATTACAGACTGCAGAATCGCAAATACTGGAAACTCAGATTCTTGAATATCGTGATTTTATAATGGTCACAGAACGAAATGAGGTTTCCGATCCTGAATCATCAAATTTATTCATTAACGAATCTAGTGACTCAGACACCTCATCTATTGGCAAATATAAAAAACACATTTTCAAAAATAAGAATAATTATCATAGCAATGATTTGAATCAAAAAATCCACTCAATGAAAAAAAAGCCAAGCCGTTCAATGTCAAATTTTGAAAATGAAAGGAAACCAAATAATCTTTATTTACAGAAAAATAATAAAGCCTTGTTAAAAAAACATTACTCTACAAATTCAGATCCTTTAGAGCACAGCCCCTTATCGAGATTAAGAAAAACAATCAAAAAAGGTGAATTTAATAAGAAAATACTAAAAAATAAATCTAATTCTTTCAATTCAATTTTCTCTTATTCAAGTCAAGATTTCTTTTTACAAAATAAGAATACCAACAATGAGAAGGACGAAAGTAAGGATGACAATGGAAATGGAAATGGAAATGGAAATGGAAATGGAAATGGAAAGGGAAACAAATTAACACATGAAGAGAACCTTTCAATAAATAAAACTTTTGATAATAACAATGGCATTAAACACAATAGCAACATGTCTAAAAAACATTCAAGTAATGATGAGAGTCTTTTTCAAATTAAAAATAAAAAAATCACATCACAGGATTTAAAACTTAAAAAGAACAGTAACCAAATAGAAATCACTTCGTTAGAAATGTTATTAAGATTTTCAACAGGTGTTTCATATTTTACAGAATTTTTAAGCCAACAATTAAATTTAGAAAATATATTATTTTTTCAATCAGTGAAACAATTTAAAAGGAATTGCAAAACACAAAAGGTAAAATATTCAAACATTTTTATTTATTTATTTTTATTATTGGATTAAACTCGGATGTGTGTAAATGAAGACAATTAATTTATTCTCATGTTTTTTTTTTAAAAATTTAATATTATTTAAATTTTAAAAGGGATAAAAGATTTCCATCTCATTTCCTATTTTTTATATTAAAATGTATTTCACATTTAGAATCACCACTTTAAAACCAAAAATATTTTGGATCGAAATTACCTATATTATTAAAAAGTCTTTGATGAATTAAAGTACCATTTTTGTTTAAGGGAAGAATCTCTATTAAATTTTTTTACCTAAATTTAATAGAGATTGAGAAAATTTTTTTACAAATTACTTAGATTTGAAAACACCTGTTTATTTTCAATATTAAAACATATTTCTAGATAAGGAACTCTTATTTAGAAATTGGTCAAAAAAAAAAAAATAGAGACTAGTCCCTTAAAGTATTTCCAAAAAACAGGTGCATTTTTTTTTTTTCATGTTTAATAGAAATTTCTCATTGTTAATGGTCCTATTCATAAATTGGTAATATCAAATTAAGTGAAATATTGATAATGGTTGAATCAATACAACTATTGGATTTATTTCAAAATATATTCTTTGCAAAAATTTTGAAAAAAAAAATTTCACATTTTGAGGAGAAACGATACACAGTCGATTTCAAGAAAAAAACGAACAGTATGTAAAGGAAACAAACTTTTTTTTTTAAACAATAAAAGACAGTTATAAGTTTTTCCATTCGATTTAAATTTTTTATCAAAGTTAAACACTCTTCGGAAACAATTTTTATGATAAAAAGAAAAAAATAATCACCAATTTTCACACATAAAAAATATCATATAAAATTGAGAGCAGAAATCTTAATATCTTTAAAGTAATTTCATATAAGAAACAAATTTAATTATTATTAAGAATAAAGAAATGATTAATAACTAATTTTGGATATTTAAATATTATTATGATTAGGATTGGGTTTAATAAAGATATTTTAAAAAAATTTTCCTCACTTTTTTAGAAATAACTTATGCTTATGTCCCTACGACCCAAAAAAACACTAAAAATAGAAAACTGATCAAATACCTTCCATTAAAAAAATTAAAAAAAACTAAATGAAAAAATAAAAATAAATAAAGTTTCCATTAAACTTTTTCTTGAAAACATTTTTTGCCAAAATGATTGAATTCAAAGTTGAAATTATGTATATTTTTATATACAATATCATATTTTAACTCATTTAATAAAACAAATTCTCAATTATGGGAATTTTATTTTCACAAAAGGGACTAATTTGGTCTTCAAATGTTTTTTTTATTTTTTAATGGTAAAATTAAAAAAAAAAGTTATTTAAAAAAGATAAATTCTCTTGAAAAATATTCTAATTTAATATATTAACTTGTTCTTTGATTTCAAAATTTTCTAAACACCAATTTTTCAAAAAAAAATAAAAAAGTGTATAGCAATTTCAAAAAATATTTTCGATATTCAAAAGTTGAGATTGTTTTTATTCTAAAAAAATTTTTATACCAGTGGTTAATTGAATTAAGTTATAAACTAGATTTTGAAAAATATTAATCAGAAAAAAATAGTGCTTTTTTATATTACGGAAATATGTATATAGCACATGAAATTTTTTTGAATAATATATAAACGAAGTGTTAAATTCAAAGTTTCAACAAAAAAATCTTTTTTAAAATGAAAGATTTTATTTAAAATTCAACAAAGTTTATAAAACTTGGAGATATTTCATTTGACTAATTGTTATTCTGTTGTTTAAATTACTTAATTATTTTTCTTCTTCTCCTACTATTTCCTTTCCTTTTTAAATTTATAGCAAATAAAAAAAACTGCAAACAAAATCACAAAAAAATATATATACCCAAATTCCTTTTTTGAAATTAATATTCAGTCCGTAGCAAGAAAAGACATCATCAAAAACATTGAGGAAAAAAACTATTTTTTAAAAATGTTTGATCAAGCACAAATCACTGTCTATGATCATATGAATTTATATTGTTGGGAAAATTTCCAACAAAGCCAATTATATAAAGATTTAATAAAACATTTAAATGAATCGTCCACAAAAATTAATTTCAAACAAAAAAAATGCACCTTAGTAAAAAAAAAAATTAATAAGCTAAACAATAAAACGCCAGCATTGAATGACGAATTTTCTTTTCAAATTAGCAGTAGGCACCCCCTTCAAGTGATTGAAGAGATAACCATGTATCTAATGGATCTACTTCATACGTATTACTGTGTTAGCACACAAAAAATTAATATCAAATTAATATCACAATCGATACAATTTCGTAAGTTTGTAGAGTTAACATCAGAATTACAAAAAATTAAATTGGAAGAGCTAATCACTGATCAAGATAAAAAGTGCTTTTTTCTAAACTTATATAACACCTTAACTTTCCATTCCTTGATAATCAATGGAATTCCAAAGGATCGGGTCTCTGTGGAAAGATTTTTGAAAAATTCCAAATATAATCTCCAAGGCTTACAATTCTCTTTAAATGACATTTATCATGGCATATTAAGATCGAACAAAGATCCAAAACATACCAATAGCTATTTTAAAAATGATGATCAGAGATCAAAATATAAAATCAATAAATTAGATCCGAGAACACATTTTGCAATCGTCAATTTCTCTTTCCCGACATATATCAAAATAATTACATTGGAAAATTTCAATAAAATTTTGGATAGAATTGTTATCCAAACTTTAACACCATTAGTGAAAATACAATCAAAAAATATTTTTATACCAAAATTGTTTGGTTTGTTTGAAAAGGATTTTGGCGGTACAGATGTAATAATGGATTGGATTTCAATAAATTTAAATAATCATTTTTTTTTAAAAAAAAAATTATGTTATTCAGTTAAATTTTTACATAAATCAATTTCAAAACCAAGAATTTTTTTAGACATAAAAAAAACCTTATTAAGAAAATTTTTATTTTCATCTAAAAAATAAATAATTGTTTTTTCTTTTCTTTTTTGAATTATTTTTAATTTAATTTAGATTTAATAAAAGTATTAAAAAAAAACACACAAGAAATGAAATTCGAAATATTTTAAACCATTTCAATCAAAAGAATTACAAATTTTTTTTTCTCAAAAGATCCAAATACAATAAACAAACACTAATTAATTTATGTATGTATATTTTTAAAATCAATACTTATTAAAAAAAAAAAAAAATACATTTTGATTCTAAAATACAAAATAATCTATTTTTAATAACAGAAAATCTAATTTAATGTGGGTTTTAAATATCCCCGAAAATAACCGAAAAATCGAAAATACTCGAAATTTTTTTAACTACTTAAAAACAGCTGTTGAAGAACTTTTTAGAAAGCCTAGTATTAAGAGATAAATATTTAGGATAAAATAACAATTTTTTTTTAAAAACAAAATATTTTTTCTTTTGAATTTTCCTTGCTTTGACCCTCTGAACATTTTATTTTTTTTTGTTGTTGATACCTTTTGAGTATATTTGAGTATGTTAATAATTGCTTGGGCTGGTGTATTGTATGCCAGGGTTTTGTATCGGTTGTGTTTGGTTTACTCGGATGTAGTGAATAAGATTAAACTCATTTCTCTTCTGGTATGGGAAGTTAAATCAGGTTTTGTTTGGGTCACCTTGAGTAGGTTACATGTGTGCAAGAATAGATATCACTCGGTTATTTTCGGATTGTATTTAAGATTCCAAAATTATGAGTTAATAATACACAATTAGAAAATTTTCTTTAAAAAGACATTTTCTCTCCTCTATTAATACCATTTTGAAATGATAAGAAATGTTACAAAAATCAAAGATAACTTCTTTCCACACAAAAAGGGTTGAATACTATTCTCCAAAAATTTACAATTTTTCAGATTTTGATATTGATAAATTCCAAGAAATATCTGAAAAATTTTAATTCATTTTCCATCTGATAAATTTTTTTACACAAGCTTTGATTAATGGATAATAAAACTTTAAATCAGAAGAAACTTTATAAAATTGACTTGACTTTCAAAAATTTCTTTCTCTTGAGTTGTTTTATTTGTTGAATTAAAAGATTTCAAAAATGGAAATTGAACTAAAAATTTAATAAAATAAATTTGAATTTATCTGTATTTTCAATGAAAAAGACCTACAATTTTTAATCCAATAAAATTCCAAATCTACTGTTAAACTGAGGTTTTGTACTAGAGTTTCTTAGAAGTTGTTCATAACGAGTTTTTAAATGGTTAAAAAAATTTTGAGTATTTTCGATTTTTAGGTATTTTCTGGGATATTTGATAGATCCCTTTTAAAGTAATTAAAAAAAAATTATTGATAAAAAATACCAAAAATCTAAGTACCATTTTTATAAAAAATTTTAGGTATGACTAAGGTATTATTTTGGAATGTAAATTGTTTGCCTTGTAATGAAAATTAATAATTAATAGTTTTTTCATATCGAATAAAAGTGTAATTTGAAAATTGATTTGAGTAATAAACATAAATATGAAAACAATGATTTTAATAATTGTTATTTGTTTCAATTCCTTCTCGTTTGGTTATTCAAAAATCTATTTATTATGAAATTGGTCTTTTTTACTGATATTATGATTAATTGATGAGAAAAAAAATGATCCCAGAAAAAATTGAATGAAAATGCAATTTAAAATAATAATAAAATATTTTGAATTAATCCAAAATATGAGTAAGAATCTATTATTTGTTAAAAAAATCAATTTTAGTTTTTATACTTGTTACATTTTCTAAATCCCCATTTATAATTGATTTGGGTTTGCATCTTTTTGTTTTTTAACTGTTTATAGTATGTAAAAGAAAATTAAAAATTATTTTAAGAATTGATAATCTTTGTTCGATTGGATCTTAAACATTCTAAATTTGTACTGATTAATTATTAAATAAATTAGAATTAATTAAAGTAATGTTTAAACCGAAAGAATTTTATTCAAACCAGAGTGATTTAAAACCAACTGAATTGAAAAACCTTTCAGTAATATCTATAGGGCCGTTTCTTTGAATATGGTTTTGCTGTAGGTTCTGGTTTTTAATAGATTATTTTATAAAAAAAAAAAGATTTGGGAAACTTGCAACGGAATAAAAAAAGAATAAATACTAATAATAAAAAAAAAAACAAATATATATATATATATAAGAAAAGTTGGTAAAGAAATTCTAATACTTTGAAAGCATCTCTTTCTAGATGTAATTTATATGTAGAATTCTATATAAAACCTCATACATTTCTAAAAAACTTAATAAAGTAAGCTATTTCATTTGATCTATAGTATTTCAAATATTTATAAATCTTTATTAAAACAAATTATTGTAGCGATCGAAAAACACAATATAAAAAGAAAACAACAACCAGCCCCTTCAACACTTGGGATGCAAAAAAAAAAAATTAAATTAAATTTTTTACTTTTTTATATTATTTTTAACTTGTATTATTTTGTTACACTTTTTCTTGACTTTGTTTAGAAATAAATTTTTTTTTCTTTTAATTTTTAAAAATAAAGCTACCCTACAAGTTTTTATCTTGCATATATTAAAGTCTAGATAGTAAAAATCGAAAATATTTCAGTTTCAGTAAGTACTGGAAAGTTCTGTGAGTGCTGTAGAGTACCTAGGATTTTTTTACTTTTTAAATTACAAAGATATTTTTATAAATTTTCTTTTTATTTCAAAAAGCAAAAAAAACTTAACGAAAATCTATCGATTTTCGATATAAATAGAAAACTCAAGAAAACCTAACGGCAGTTCTCCAAAATTCAAAAGAATAGAGAAAATTCAAAGATTTAACTCAATTCTTTTCAATTCTGAAAAACCTAACAGTGACTTTTTTTTTTTTAATTTGAGAAATAAACGGAAAAATGAATAATTTTTCAAATCATTAGATATTTTAAAAAAACCTAACCCCAAATAGGATGTTATTTTGTTGAATGATCTCTCGTTATTCACTATAATATTAATCATAATAAATTGAATTTTTTAAATATATATTTTTTTATTATCTTCATTAGCTTAAAATATAAAAAAGAAAAATTCAAAAAAAGAAATTCTTATTTAATAATTATCATTGATGTAATAAAATTGAAAATAAAAAATTTTTACTTTAATTATTACTCTATTTGAAAAAATAAGCAAATAAATTTCTTATTCTCTTATAATTTTCGTTACAACCTTTTTAAAAAATATAATAAAAAAAAAAAAAGAAGAAGAAGAAAAAATAAATTATGAAGAGAAAGTAAAAAGAAATAAGAAAAAGGAAGAAGAAAAAGATAAATATTCAAATATTCAAATATTTAATCTTAAATTACTTTCCAAATAAAAATTGAAGCATCCTTCCCACGTATTGAAATTAACCAGTCATCATCATAAGTGAACCTTAGGGCTATAATTCCATTTGAATGAGCACTAAAGGTTTTACCTTCATGCTCGGAAGATAAGCAAGGGTAATTATACAACCCAATATTACCAGTGCCATCCGAAATGGTGATTAAGCTTTGATCGTTTGACCTGTGACAAGAAGATATCAATTGGCTTTCAATTCCCCTTTGATGTATACCCTGTACTGGCCAACCAAGAACTGAAGTCCAAGTGGACATTTCCTGGTCAACAATTATTGATTTTGAGGTTTCCCGTTTACAATTTTCTGTCGAATGGAATAAGAAGTTCAAATCTTCTCCTGATGACTGGAGATAATCTCCATATATTGAAAAGTCTAAAGATCTGATTGGCGATCCATGTCCACCCATGGTTCCAAGGTGTTTCCATTTACCATTTGGTTCTATTTGATATAGATCAATAAAAGTATCATTTGAGGCAGCAGCAAAAAGCTTATTATCCGAGCTAAATTTTACCACTGAAATTTCTCTTTTCCTGCCTTTGTAGGTATATTCTGTTTTAAAGTTTCGATAATGGAAAACTTCGATTGATCCATTATCATAACCTACACCAATAAATTTGCCATTGGGGCTAATCTCTACACATTTCGAAGAATCGGGCAATAAGTGATGTGCTTTTAATTGGAAAGATTCCAAATTCCAGACCATTAATTTCTTATCTTCGCTTGTAGTAACAAATTCTAATTTGGATGGATGTGTTGCGAGCCCACACAATTGAGCAGAATATCCTGTGCCATGAGCTGAAAGTAATGTTGTGAAATCATTCGAAGATGTTAATGCCCAAATGTCACCAGACATATTACCTCCAATTACAGTTTTGCCATCTGGGCTTAATGTTACAGCTCGTATATGCTCGTGGAATGGATGCAACTCTTTAATAATGGGCGTTTTTAATAACAATTTCCTACATATATAAATGCCCCCTTTTTTTGTTCCAGCCACTATTGTTGTACCTGAATCATTGCACGAAACACTTAATATTGGCGAATTTGCATTCACTAATTTTATTATTTTAATGCACTTCCGTTGTCTTCATAAATACAAATCTCCACTTGCAGTCCCAGTAACTGTATAATATCTTTTACATTAAAAAAATAATATTAATAGCGAAAATCATCAATAGAATTATTTTTTTAGTGAAAAAATCAGATTATAGGTGAATTCAATCGATTATCACGAATTTGTAATTTTTTTTTACATATTCAAATTGGTTTTATAAAATTTAAAAAATATTAACTGGAGTAGTATCTTTTAAAAATAAAATGAAACCTTGTAAAGATCTCGAAAAAATTTTTTTTTGTCATTTGTGTTTCGACTTATGAAATGGATGAGTTAACCTCATTTAAACAATTTATTAATTTAAGTCTCTTTTTTGAAATCCAAAATTCATATATTTTCCAATCTAAAACGAAAAAAAAAGTAACCTATTATTTTCATTAACAATTCAGTTAATTCTTGGAAATGGGGTAACATTATTTTTGTTTTATGTTGGAAAGTTCGTGATTTCAAAAGAAAATTTTTTTCTTTTGTATTATTGTTATTTTTTAATGATTAATATTTCAATGCAAATATCAGCCCCTAAAACTTATTGAAGTATAGGCGATTTAATAAATGAATATTTGATAGAATTTTAACAAAAGTTTCACAATTAACTTGAGATCTATTAATCGAAATTTTTTTAAATTTAGGTTTTAAAAAAGTTTGAAAAAAGTTGTTTTCTAAAAATGAAAAAAAATTTTCAATTTTGAAATATTTTTTCAATCAATTGTTTGGTCTTCTTCACAAGTATCCTTATAACAATTCAAATCATTTTTGTCAGAAAAAAATTTATTTAGAATTTGAAGATAAAATTACTCGGTTCCCAAATATCTTCAAGAAAATTTTATTTTGAAAAATCGAATTTTATCTTAGAACAAAAGCACAATTTCTTGGTAAAATTTTTAAATGCTTTTAAAAATTTAATGATGATAACTATCCTTCTTAAATCAATACAATTATTTTTCAATCGGCTGGATAAATCATTTTTTTTTGGTAAACCAAAATAATTATCTTAAAAAAGAAAAAAAATCTTTATATTAATATCAATGATAACAAAGACTTGTCATTGAATAATAATAATGGAAATGGTAATAAAAAGAGTAAAAAAATTTTATAATGTGAGAAATAGAATGAATTTAAATGTTTTCTTTTTCCGATAAAATGGAAAAAAAAAATTGATCTAACAAAAAAAATATTCTTTTATGGCTTTCTTAGTCGATCAGAATTTTTTGATATTTGGAATATACAAAATTTGTAAGTAGAGAATACCACCAATAACGTATTTTAAAATTTTTCCCTCTTGTATTAGAGGACTGATCCCTTAATAAAAATATCTTTGCCAACTCAAAAAAAAAAAACGTTTAATTTTTTTTTTATTTATTTCTATTCCAAAAAATCTAATAAAAAATAAAGTGTTTTTTGCTTTATTTGTTATTATTTTTTTGTATTTGTTAATATTTATTGTGTTTATAATACAATTATTTAAGAAAAAATTAAAAATAAATATTTTCACAATATTTTTTTGGATTTTCAATGTTTTGTAGATCAACATTTTTTAATATTTTCAGAAATATTAAATGACTTTACTAAATATTAAAAAAAAAAATAGTGTTAAACCATATAGAATAGTGAAAAGATAATTTCTTAATTAATTTATAGATTTGTTTGTATTATTCTCTGATTGATGATTATCCCTAATTTTTGGGAAAATTATTAATTGGTCTAATTGCAAAATTGATACATTCTATTGGAATTTATTGGATATTTCTATTTTAACCCCCTTTTTTCAGAAAGGGTAGAAAATTTGAGGGCTTTTTGGAGAATTTGGGTCGTTTGAATGGTATGTTCAGGGGATTTAGGTTGAAATTGTAAAAAAAAAAATAATTAAGAAAAAAATTGAATGGGTGAACATGTTTTAAGGGGTAATTTTTTTTGTAACTGAAACCTTGGTGGTTAAGATTGGTTGTGATCAATTTGTTAAAAGTATTTATTATTGGCATTTTCAACAATTTTATGCCTTTAATAGTTGGGGAAATTAAATAGTAGTTTTCAGAAAATAATATTTGTTATTTTACTCTCAAAACTCTTAAAAACTTGTAAAACTTTCATACCAATGTAATTAATCAAGGTAATCTTGTGAAATACGAAAAAATACAATTTGACCAAATTTGAACTTTAATTATATACCCTTTTGAAATACTAAGTAATTTATTTCCCAAACAAAAATTTTTTCATGGAGAATTAATAATAAACGCAAATAAAGAAAAATTAATAGTATCAAAGGCTCAAGATAAGATCAAGAAATAAATGATTTTTTTTTTTTGATTTTTCTGAATTGGTTTTTTAAATAAAAATGTAAAAATACAATTTTGGAAATTAATAATAAACGAAAATTCAAAATTTTCCACACAGTTAAAATAGTTAAAACAATCATAATAATACAATTTCATTTAAATTGGAAATAATTTTGAAGATTTATAAAATATGATTACCATTTTTTCATTTTTTAGTTTTTTGTACTCATTTCATTTTTTGAATTACGTAACTTGTTTCGTTTGATCAAATTTTTTTTCAAAAATTGATATTATGTTAAAGTTGAGTTCTTTCAAAACAGAAGAACTCAAATAAAATTAGTTGATGGTCTCTAACCATTTGATAGATCAATAATCCTAATCTACTTTAAACAAATTTATCAATACATTTATTTGTTGGGCTCTTTCCAAAATTTTTAACACACCGTTAATTTATTCGAAATGAAAATTCTTTATTTTTTAGTTTTGTGAGTTTTATAATTTATAAACAATTTTTAACATTTCAATTAGTGAAAGGTTCTGATTTGGTATTTCTTCTAGAATTGATTAAATCAGTTTTTTTTTCAAAAATTGATTTTTGGGTGTGTTAAAAATTTTTAATTGAAGTTTATACACATAACAAGGGTTGAATAAAATAATTATGTGATCCCAATATCTTCAAATTTTAATCTTTAGGAGAATTCGATGTATTTGTAATGTGTATTTTTAAAATCCATGTGATAAAAAAGCCATATGACTCCAAGTATAACTATATTAATAATTATACTTTACAAAAAATTTAAATTCACAATTATTCCCATTACATAAGTGTAAATATGAATGTTCTAAAAAATAGAGTTTTTACACTTTTAGAGATAAAATAAGCAGTTCCATGCAATTACACACAATTCGGTAAAGGTAAACGAAACCTCAGTTTTTATTTTTGAGCTCAAAGGGATTTCTAATATAAAATCGTTTGGTAAATACTAATACTTTGTTTGAAAAATGATTTTTTTTAAAAAATTGATAAATTGTTAATACCAAACGATTTTTTGATTAAAATTATTATTAGTCTATTAATATAATCAGGTATTATATTTAGTATTACCGAATTGTGTGTAATTGCATGTAACTGCTTATTTTATCTCTAAAAGTGTAAAAACTCTATTTTTTACAATATTCATATTTAATTTTGTGTACGAATAAGATCATACTGATAAATTCCATTCTAAACCAAAATTCAAAATTTTTCACACAGCTAAAATAGTTCAAAGAATCACAATAATACAATTTCATTCAAATTGGAAATAAATTTTGAATTTTTATAAAATATGAAAATCATTTTTTCATTTTTTCGTTTTTTGTACTCATTTCATTTTTTGAATTACGTAACTTGTTTCGTTCGATCAAATGTTTTTTCAAAAATTGATATTATGCTAAAGTTGAGTTGTTCCAAATAGAAGAACTCAAATAAAATTAGTTGGTAGTATCTAACCTTTGATCGATCAATATTCCTAATAGAATTTAAACAAATTTACCAAATGCATTTTTTTTGTTTTACTCTCTCCAAAATTTTTAACACACCCATGATTTCTTAGTATTGATATTTATTTATTTTTTTGTTTTGTGAGTATTGTAATTTATAAAAAAGTGTTAACATTTCAATTAGTGAATGGTTCTAATTTGGCAAATCTTCTTGAACAGATTAATAAGTTTTTTTCTTCACAAATTGAATTTTGGTGTGTTCTAAATTTTGAATTGGGGTTTATTTAAAAAAATTTTTGGTTCAATTTCCATTTTTGTAATCTCACTATCTCAAATTTTAAAACAACTCAAGAGAAAGAACCTTTTGAAGCACAACCAATTTTACAAAGTTTTTTAACATTTATAAGACTATTATGCTTTCTTAATAGGTATAAAAAAAAATGGAAAATGGAAAATGAAGTGAAAATTTTCAGATATTTATTTGAATTTATCAGCATTAAAAAAAAAAATTAATTAAATGTGCCAGTCTAAAACATTTTCTTGTGACAAGATCAAAAAAAGTTCATTTTTTCAAGAAGTAAATTTTAAGTGGTTTATTTAATAAATTTTCGATTTAAAATCTATTTTATGGATCTGAAATTTTTTGTGTTGGTATCATAATCGAAATTCATTTGATATGCCAATTTATAAAATTTTTTTTTTTTCAATAAGGACTTTTAGATTATCATATTCAACTTTTTTAAAAATCAATGTCTTATCCAAAATTTCATTCACCAAAGCCCTCTTAGACTTGAAAACAAAAAGATATTTTATGATTAGGTTTTCTTATTTGTGAAGACATCTTTTGAAATAAAAGGTTTTTCAACTGCCGTCTTTTTGTGAAAAAGTTCATGATTAATAATTTCCTTTAACTTCAAAACTACTGTTGGGTTGTTTTAATACATTACTCACCACAAAGTTTTGTCCATAAAAATTGATCTCTAAGAAGAAAAAAAAAATAAAAAATTGTACTTATTTTCATTTGCAAGGTAATGACAAACACAGGGAAGCAATTGAGGCTTAGCAACTTGTCCAAAAAGGCCATCTCTTTTAATGAGCTTTGAATTATTTTTATTAAAACTCCAGAAGATAATATTCGGTTTGCCAACTGTAACAAATTTATTTTCTTCGTTGCGATCACAAAACAATTGCATGATCCTTCCTTCACCAGCACTTGCGTTTGCAATTTCAACATTCTCAACCCAATTAAAAACAACTATTTGATTCTTGTCTTGTCCTGCTGCAACTAGATATTCACCAGAAGCAGAAAAAGATAGACTTTTCACACCACCTTTCAAATTTTCAGAGTTTAACTCTGTGTGCAGCTCTGTTGTGTTCAAATTCCAAACACAAATCTTGGAAGGATTACCAGATTGCCCTGTGGCCACAAATTCTCTGTTCGGGTGAAGATCAAGCGACAAAATGTTTGAGTCGTGTCGGGCAAAAAAGCTTTGCGAGTGTTCTTCCACATTATACACATCCCCCAATTTGGATGTGAAATAGAGCAATCTGGTATCATCAATAATGCGGATATTCGATCGTGTTTCTCTTCCTTTGTACCCATGAACAAACGCCAATTGGAGTGTTTCTTTTGGTGGTTGCTGGATTTGTTCGAGTTTGTTTTCTTCAAATGAAAGATTCGATGGGAATGGGAAACTTAAATATGATTTGTGTCGAATCATTTTGCCAACACTTTTTTTGCCTTTACTTTTCCCCCGTCCTTTTCCTCTCCCTCTTTTTAATTTGCCTTTTTTTTATGGAGAATTAGACATAAGATTTTCTTTATTGTTTTATTTGGTTTGGGGTTTTGAAAAGTATTTGGAAGGAGTTGAAAATGAGAAAAATGAAAAAAATACATTTGAGAATATTACAAAAAGTATGAATTCATTTTTTTAAATTACCAACACTTTGTTTTTGGTATTACTTCAAAATTTCTAATTTTCCTCATTGATCAAAATCCAGTAACTTTCAATTTTAAAAGTTTTTTCCATTAAGATTTTGAAAAACTTGTAATTGAAACAACTTTCATTTTTTAGGTTTTCATAAAAAGAGTTTCAAGTTATTAAAAGTACCATAAATATTTTAAATTTGGATAACTTTAAGGGATATCATATAAAATTCTATTGTAAGTAGTATGTGGTTCAGAATATTGCATAATTGTTCTCTTTATCTCTGTGTCTCAAGAAGAATGATTTAACTTCCAATCATTAGAAATTTAAAATCATACCTGATCAGATTAATAATTTCAAGTTGGTAATATTGTACAAATCTCAAAATTATTCTTCTCAGAAGAGTATTAGATACCTAGTAAAAAAATACTGAGAAAAAATACTTACCCGTATCAATAACTATTAAATTTCACTTCTAATTTGGAATCTTATTAGGTAAAAGTTCAAATTCTTAAAATATATACTTTTGTAATTCTAATCGAGATAAAGAGATAAATAGGATAATTCCACAATATAACAAGTCACACACACATTATAGCTACATTTTTAGATCATTTTTAACAAATTTCAAATAGTTCCAAATGCTATCAATTGAATAATCTTTTTTTTTTTTTACAAAGCTATATTTCAAAATCATTGATCCATTAAAAATCTAATTTTAAAAATAAAAATTTTTATAAATTGAAGTTATCTATTATAATAAAAAAATTGCTATTTTAATATTCAGCTCTATACACTATAAATATTTGTTATTTCATCTAAAAATAAAATAAAAAAAAGTAAAATTGGTAAAAAAAATTGGGCCATTTATCATGAAATGTAGTTTACTTTTGGGTTGTTAAAAACCTTCAAGTTTGTGAGCTTTAAAAAATTTATGAAATAGTATTGGAACAGAATCTTATTGAGCAAAAGTTGGAAATTTCCAAAAAGTCAAGAAATTATATATCGTAGTTAAAAAAAAATACCAGATATGAAAAAATCTTTGTTCCGATTTTTGTTTGTTAACATTAGAAAAATTGCTCTGTATTTTCTTTTATTTTCAATCAAATTCTTTTTATAAATAACCAATTTTTTTATGAATATAGTAATAAACCTACCTAAAGTTCATTAAAGTGGGGTGTATCTAGAATAATCAAGTAATTGTTTGATCGAATGAGTAGATAAACTTTTTTTCAAAAAATAGAGTTTTATAGATGTTTACTAAAGAGTTTGGAAAAAGATAATTTTGATTTTTATTTTTTGATTGATTAATTGTGTTTTTAACAAGTGTAATTTCATTAATCATCATTCTAATAAGTGGACGAGTAATAATTTTAAAAGTTTGATTCTTAAAAAAAGGATTTGATTTTAAATAAAAGAAATTATACAACAATTTTATGATTATTCACAATTAGAAATCTTGTACCTGCTTTTATTTTCATTCCCGGTATTTTTTTCCCTACTTTACAACATTTCACACAATTTTCTTCAGTCTCTTCTTCATTTAAAATGTACACTAATATATATTGATAAGTTGGTTTCTTTTTTTTTCATCGTAAAATACTAAAAATATTACTTATTGTACATGAAGAAATTTCAGAAGTAATAGACTGGAACTGTGATCCCTCTTTCTGAGTAAGTTTTCTTTTCCCAACTATCTCTTGTATACACTGTATGAGCTAAAAGTCAAACAAATAATAAAGAATAGGAAAAAGATCGTATGATTAAAAGATTTTTCCTATTGATCTTTCAATAACAAGTTTAAAAAATTATAGCAATTATATTCATCTTTTTACCACATTAAACTGATGAAAAGTGTCTTTAAGGAATTGAAAAGTCTGAGTTCTCTGACAAAAATAATAGATATTTCTAGTGAGGAAGATCCTCGAATTATCATTTTTTTAAAAAAGTCCATTTTCAAAATATTTCTTGTTTAACATTTCCACTCGAACATTTTACCATTCCCAAACCAAAATCAAAACCAAATGTCTAAATTTCTTTCTACAGTCTTTAAAACATTTTTATTATTTGTAATTGCATGGCTTATCTCCAAATTTGAATTTCATGAAAAAGTCAATCGCCATTTGCTGAATGTAATCATTTCATTTATCTGGAACAAAACATTTCTGCTTGGGTTTGTAACTCTTTCACTTATCTATACCATATTAATTTTAGTACCATCCTACTTTTTTGTTCAGTACCAATTCAAAAGACACAAAAAACAATACGATCATGGTTTGCAATTGAACAAACAACTTGGAATTTCAGAAACTAACCAAAAACACTAAACCCAACAATAAACAACAAAAAACAAACTAACTTTTATAAAAGTTTTTTCTTTTTACTTTTTTCTTTTTTCGTTCAGCTTTATTTCTTTGTTTGATTCTTCAACAAAAATAAATAAATAAAAAAAAAAAATAAAAAAAACCAAATAAGCCGTTTTAAAAAGTGGAGATCGAAAGTGTTTTCTCAAACTAATTAAAAGAGTGAATCAAGCAACTTGGGAAACACTTTTGAAACTTTTGATCCACACTTTTTTAAAATAGCCATAATCGAAGCTCTAATAAAAAAAAAAAGAAATTAAATTAATGAAGTTGGATCACAACTAATGCCAAAAAGAATTCAAGTTCAATTTCCTTTTTTGACCTTTACACATCTCTGTTTTCAAAACATTTCCTATCAAAAAACATTCCAAAAATTAACTTTCTTACTAACGAACCTTTTGCATTTAAACCAATAGAATTCGTTGTTCAAATCTTGTTAAAAAAATTTAAAAAATGAAAACCAAACGAAAAACTTGAAAACACTCTTTAGAATTTATCAGTGTTAGAGAAAGATTTCAAGATTAGTGCTTTGAACATTAAAAATTATCACCTTAGATCCTTTACATTTCATCTAAATTACAATTTACACCGATAAACCTTCTCCACAATCATAGGGTTGATTTTACTGTCAAATCTAAAACCCGGAAATTTCTGAAACCGGTAATTCCATTTTTCTGATCAATTGAAAATATTAGTAAAATGTCAAAAATATACTCCCATTTTACAGACAAATAACCCAATTACCCAGCAACTTAAAACCTTTCAAATTGGGGTATTAGTTAAATATTCTGAATCCACCATTTTTAACTCTTTGGTGAATTCAGAAATCAAAAAAATCAAAATTTGTAAAATTAATTGGGAACATGACTGAAAATGAAAATCCACTTTTGATTTTAAATTTTGAAATAAAAAACATTTTCATAATTTTAAAATATTTGAGAGTATTTGAATTTGAGAGAGGTGTTTGATTATTGTAAATTTTCATGAAATTATGAAAACCATTTTGTCAAAAAATAAATCCTCTAAGATTCCCAATAGAAATTTAAAATTTTGAAAAAATTATTAAAAGAAAGATATAAAGTAAATAAAACTCTTATTTCATAAATGCAATAACAAAATAATTCTTATAAAGATGATTCCTAATAAATTTAGAATTTATCTAAAGGGAAAATCACAATAAATTTGATTTTCAATTTTCAGTAATGTTCCCAATTAATTTTACAAATTTTGATTTTTTTGATTTCTGAATTCACCAAAGAGTTAAAATTAACAGATTCAGAATATTTAACCAATACCCCAATTTGAAAGGTTTTAAGTTGCTGGGTAATTGGGTTATTTGTCTGTAAAATGGGAGTATATTTTTGACATTTTACTAATATTTTCAATTGATCAAAAAAATGGAATTACCGGGTTTCAGAAATTTCCGGGTTTTAGATTTGACGGTTATTCCAATTTCAGGATATTCATTAATTTAATATTCTCCTTTTGTGTTTATGATACACTCTTTGAAAAGTTAACTCTTTCTTCTCAAACTTTCGAAAATCTTGATTCTTTAAATTTAAATGTATTTTATTTTCGATCTAACCCAAAAAGATTTTGACTTGATAGATGTTTGGATAAATAAAAAAGTCACAAAATTTTTAAAAATCAATCCATCAACACTCTCCAAGAATAATATATAAAACAAAAGCAAAAATAAACCAAGTAAGAATAACAATATATTAAAGCAGATTTAAACTCGAAACGAAATTAGAAATTCTTGGTTTTGAACACATATCAAAAAGTTTAAAATTTTTAAGAAAAAAGATAACCAAAATATTAATTGGAAAGTAGAAAATTTCAAACTACTAAATGCTAACCTTAATCAATTTAGAGAAAATTTAATAATAAATAGTTCTGGGTGGAAAAGGTCAGGAATATTTAAAAATTATTAGGTATAATAACAATATAAACAAACAGTCGTGTCGTCAAGTACAGTAGAGTGTAGTCAAGTGCCTAGGTTTTCCAGAATTCAAAAGAATAGAGTAAAATCAAAGATTTAACACAATTCTTTTAAATTTTGGAAAACCTAACCGCGGTTTTCTTGAGGTTTTCTGTTTTATTTGTTAAGTGTTCTAGGTTTTTTGAGGCTTTTTATTTTATTTGTGAAGTGTTCTCGGTTTTTTTTATGTTTTTTTTTTTTATTTGGAAAATCAATAGGTTTTCCGAATAAACAGAAAACTCAAAAAAACCTAACCAAAATCTATTTCATTTCCAAATAAACAGAAGCTCAAGAAAACCTAAAAATATTTTTTTTTTTTAATTTTTGAAAGGTTAAGAAAATTAAATAAATTTTCTTTACATTTCAAAAAGTAAAAACTTCCTAACGGCTATTCGAGGAAATTAATTTCCTCCCTTCAAAATAAAAAAAAAATTAAATGTATTTATGATCAAAATTTTTACTCCAAAATTAAAGAAAAATTTAAATTCTATTGAAAAATTTTCGCAAAAAAAACTCGAACTTTGAGAATAACATATTATAGTATTTATTATCAAGTTCTATTCAGTACATTTGAATCTTAGTAAAGTTCGTGTTTTTTTCGCGAAAATTTTTACAATGAATTTAAATTTTCCTTAAATTGTTGAGAAAAATTTTTGTATATAAATCAATTCAAAAAAATGTAAAAAATTTTTTTAGTTCAATTCCCATTTATTATTAAATTTGAGAACTCTTATTACAACACGTTTAGTTACATAGAGTATTTCAAAATACACTTTATTTTACAAAGTTTCGTATTATTTCAATGAATAAAATCTTTTTTCAGACTTGACTAAAAATTGTCAAAATTAAAAACCAACGCCAAAAGTTATAATATTTGTTTGAATTTATGATCTAAAATAAATTTTAATTTAAAGAATCCTTTTATGGAAAATTTCTGAAAGTTTGAGAAAAAAGAGTTAACTTTCTCAAGAGTGCATCATAAACACAAATTGAGAATATGAAATTAATGAACATTCTGAAAGGTTTTTTTTCAAATTTTTAACCTTTTTAACATTTTTAATTATGTAAAAATTACTGAAAAAGATTATATTAGTGGCATATGATGTTGAAATCTTAAAAACAAAACATCATTCACTGCCACTTTCTATTCAAAAAAAGTAATTTAAAATTAAATCTTTAAATAGTCTACTTTTTGATCATTTTTCCGATTAATTTCATTTTATTATTGTCTTTTGAATCAAGAAATGTTTTCTGAAGCGTCCTTGAAATCAATCAATGGGGATTCCTCAAAAATAGACACGAGAGGGTATTTATTATAATCGATCCCTTTCCTTTTTAATACCAAATAAGAAAGATAACCCTTCAAAAAAATTTGTTGAAATCAAAAGAAAAAAAATTGATAAAAGCCTATTTTCGAATATTCGTTTGTTTTATCTTCTTATTTTGTATGAATCCAATCAATTGATAACCTTGGATTCTTTGTACCATTACTATTTATTCTTATTTTACATAACTTTTTTTGCAAATTTGCTTTCAAAATTCAATTTTCAAATATTATTATCAAACATTACCATAATAAAGAATACTGTTACAAATATTAAGGAAAAAGAGAGAATCATCCAAAATTAAAATGCAACTACAAAAAGTTCAACTCTAAAAAACAGAAAATATAGTTAAAAAATTGAAAAAAAAAATTAAATCAGTTTCTTAATTATTTTTAGTTCTTCAATTTAATGAAAAATAAATAATTATAAAATCAAACTAATTTAGCTAATAAATCTTACTTTTTGCAAATAATTTCACGAATATAATATTTTCTTGAATTATATCAAAATTAGATTATTTAAATTAAAATAAGATTTCATTTTGTAATTTCTATTATCCTAAAACATGATAACATCAACAAAATTTTTTTATAAGCATTTTTTTTTTTTTGATAATAATAATTGAAAAAATAGATATGATTGATATCAAAGAAAGACTATTAACAATTTCAATTAAAATGAATAAATATTTTTTTATTATATTTTTTAAAAATTTTTATAAATACATTATTCAATGACATAATCAACCCTCTTTTTTTTTTTTTTTAAACATAAATTTATTTTTACAATATTATGATTTTTATATTT
Source organism: Anaeramoeba flamelloides (assembly GCA_027625915.1). NCBI lineage: Eukaryota > Anaeramoebidae > Anaeramoeba > Anaeramoeba flamelloides. The sequence continues at coordinate 23,561,006 of JANTQA010000023.1, forward strand.
TCATTTCGAATACAACTGGAACTAAAAAGTTGAACAGTGTATTTAAACTCATAATGATATATAAAGATATTTATACTGTATATTGTTTGTGTTAAAAGTAAATTGATATCTACATAATAATAAGAGAATGGTTCTTATTTTTATTCTTTTAACAAAGACTAAATTTGTACAATAAAAAATTTGTGAAATTGAAAAAATGTCATTCATACATATTCTTATGAATAAGGTACCCTAACTATTCTAAAATATGGTGTAATTTTAAGTGATTCCCAACAATGATGAAAACACAAAAAAATGGAATTTAAAACCCAGAACACAGGACTTCGATATTTTCCGTAAGCTGTCTAATTAGTTCGAGTGCCTTCGAAAGTCTGTGTCTGAACAGTTTAAGATTTGGTAAAAAGAATCTTGATTCTATTTCATCTGTTACTTCAATTAGTTTGTTATGATAATTTGCTGTTGCGCCGATCATTGAGTTACCAACAGTCTTGTCTTCAGCAAAGCTCGTGGTCAAAATTTTATAGGAGTGTACACGCACCACGAGGCAGTCATTTTCAATTAAGATGTCGATAACGACGTTTGTGAGGTGCAATTCTTGGAAACAAATATCAGTGGTTTGGGAATACGGGAAAACATCATAATTATTCAATTCTAAGGCGTTCCTGGCAACATTGAGCCTCCTTAAGATCTTTTTCACTGCATTTAAAATTACACCCATTTTCTCATCAGTGCTAATATCCCTTTTTCCTTGTTGAGACAGGGTATTCAAATCAACCAAAGCCAATTTCAAATACTGCCGTGCGTCTTGGACTTGTCGTATAATGAAAGGGATCTCGCCCATAATTCCTGCCTTGACAATTTTTTTTTTACCTGATTTGTGATCAATTACAGCTAATTGCAAATCTGCATGGAGGATCTTATATTCGTTAATTGTCATACAGCCCGTAATGCGACCCTTATTTAAATTGAGCATTACTACATTTTCTTGCATTGACTTTAGTATCCTATTCTCAGTTATTTTGGGTTTTTTCTTGAGAACCTGGGTTTGTTTTTGTTTTTGGATTTTTGTGATTATGGTTTTTGTTGTTTTTTGTGATTTTTGGTTTGTTTGATTATTTTCCTGATCTTTTTCAATTTCTTTCTCTCTTTCTTTTTCTTTTTTCTTTTCTTTTTCAATTTCTTTATCCTTTTTCCTTTTCCTTTTTGTTTTCTTTTTCTTTTTCGTTTTCTTTTTCTTTTTCGTTTTATTTTCGTTTTCGTTTTCGTTTTCTTTGTCAGAAGACGATGTGTTAGTTAATTTTTCATTTTTTGTGTGGTTTTTCTTATTTTCTTTCTCATCAATTTCATCAATTGTTTGATCTTGTGAATCGTCACACGCTTGGTTTAAATAGCCAATGCAACCTTCAAGAAGATTTTGTAGCTTTGAAGCAAGAACAGAGACTTTGTTTTTAATATACCATTGTTGTTCTAATTCTTCGGTCATATAAGTCCTTCGAAAATGAACTCTTATATGATTTATTTGTGGGAAAAGTTTTTTAAATTTGTAGTTGAGTGATATATTAAAAGAAATGAAAAATTTTTTTTTCATTAAAACCAAGAAAACTCTTTAATTATAAACAGTGTTTTAAATTCTTAAAATTTGATCAAAAATATTTAATTATTAAAAGGTATTTTTTATAAATTTCTTTTGAGAAACTGCTGAAAATAATTATATAATGGTTTACTAACTATTTTAGGAATTCTTATAAATGTTATGATTATTTTTTGAGAAATTAGGATGTTACTTCTTTAAAATAATTCGTTTATTATTAAATCAAAAGAATGGATCATGTGCAATAAATATCAACAAAATTATCAAAAAAGAAGGAAGGAGTGTTTTTAGTATTCAGGAAACAATTAGCAAATCAATTATAAGGTAAAATACTTTTAATTGACAAATGGTCGTGAAATTGAAATTTTTTTCGTGCTTTGTTTTAAACACATTTTCCACTGATCAATAAAGGTATCTGAAACTTAAATTCCACAAACTGGATTAATACTGTTTTTTAAAGCTTGAGGTCAATTTTTATTGAATGGAAAAATCGTATCATCAAAAATTCACTTTTTATAAATGTTAACAATTAAATTTCAAAAGTTGAAAACGTTTAAGGTTTACAATCCCTCAAATATGAAAAATAGATTATCTTGTATCGGGTGTGGTGGCTTTTTAATTTGATTCTTATCTGATTGATCTTTGACTTGGTATTATTTTTAATAGTTAGTTCAAAAAGGTAATTGTTTCAATCGATTTTTTTTTCTGAAATCCGATAATAAAAGTTTAAGTTGAATGAATTGGAAAGTATATTAAAAAGAAAAATTTAAATTTTTTTTAGTTATCAATTGAAATTTTCCTTTCCCTTTTACTCTATTAACTAAAAAAAAAAAAAAGAATTTTCTTAAAGCATAAAATAAAACTCAAACCTAATTAAAAATTTCAATTTACAACCCAAAAATCACATTTTTTTTTCTTTACTTTCTTAATCTATAATTTTCTTACACTCATAAATCCTGATTTCTGGAAAAAAAGATAATTTTTCAAAAATCCTTCTTCAAGCAATATTAAAACTCATACACTGTTGTGGATCGATAAGCTATGAACCAAAATGACAAGTACCAACACCAAATACAAGAAATTAATTGTCCAAATTTCAGGGATTGTTCAACTTAAAGAGGTAATTCTTATATTAATATATATATATATATATATATAATATAATAGATGCTAAAATATGAAATTAGACTCTATGGGACTTTGATCCCTTTATACTTCAATTTTAGAAAATTATCTTATTAAAATGTTATTAATCGAAATTGGTGACAAATTTGAAGGTAATTAATTTCTCTATGGCTTTGTGAATTCATAAAATAATTCTTTCTTTTCTTAATTAATATATAAAAAACTCTATCATTTGTAAAAAAATTTCTTGTTTAATTGTTTAAAATGTTTTTTATTTTACTTGTTTATAGTAAAAAAACATGATAATTTTTCTTGAAATAACTCAGTTCTTTGAACTAGATATGTTTTTTTAATCAGACATTTTTAAGATTATTTATTAAAATTGTTTCTTATCATATTGTACCTACGTTGACCAATTAATATTGTTTGTGATCTTTTTTGGAAGTTTTAATTATTATTTGTTATATATGTACAAATACAATTTGGGAATTTTTCATTTTGTTTTGTTCAAATTATGATTTTATCCTTAAATCAGATACATATTTGGTATGTCCTATAAAGTTCAGGAAACTTGACTGAAAATTTGAGCTATAGGAGGGTTCTATTTAATAAGCTATTGTAGATATTTTTATTTGTTTGAATTTTAAAAAAGTATTTTGTAATGTCTCTTGATGTTTCTACTTCAAATCACTTTCTATATTTTTTAAATACAATATAAGTTACCAAATAAATAAATTACATGATCCAGTTTCCTGGCTCTTGGGTGCGTAACATAAAAGTGTAACAGTTAAGGGAAAAACCACAATTTTAATAAAAAAAAAATGAAAAAAATCAGAAATCATTTTTGCGCTTGTATAGTAGAATTTCATTTTTATTATTATTACAACTCGATTTATTATTATCAATACTAATTTATATTTATTTATTTATTTTTTACTTTATTTTTATTAAGATTGAAACCCTCTGCAAATATAACATCAAATGATTGATATTAAGTTGAAAAAAACTGTTAAAATTAAAAACCTTTTTTATTTCAAATGACAAATCAGTTTTCAAACTTTTACATTTTATATTTTCAAATAGTTGGTAATTTTTACACAGACTACAGGTACTCTATAAATCAAATTTCAGTCTAGTTTGAATGGCTCTTTTGATTCCTGAAATCCAATAAAAGTTGAAAATATAGGGAAAAAATTTATTTCTTAATATTTGTAATTGAAGTTATCCAAAATTTAAATATAAAATACTAGTTTTTTTTTTACTTTTTTATTGAAAAAATATCAAGAAATGGAAATTTTGAAGAATTGCAAAAAGAGAATGAAGTGAAATTTTTTTCACTTTTTCATTTGCTAAATTTTAATGAAACAATTAAATTTTGTTTTAAACAGGTTTTCCAATTGCCAAACGTTTTTTTCAAAATTGGCAAAAACAATAATAAAACGATCCTGTATTTGTATATAAGGGTATTTACTAGATAAATAGGAAAACAATTTTTACCTTCTTTTTCTTTTCAAATAAGCAACCCAAATTACAACTTATTTCTTTGTTAAAAAAAAATTAATAATGAAAAGAAATATTTCCTTTTTGTAATATCCAAAAACTTATTGGAGTAAAAAAAAATAATTTTTTGTAACCCTACAAACGGAAACCTTTTGGAATTTGTTTGGAGTTATTTTATAAATGAAGTTATTCCTCAAAATAAACTTTACTAAACTAAAAAGATTTTTTCTCAAGTAACCAAAGAATAAAAGGGAAAAAATTTTCAATACCATTTTAGATCTTCTTCTTGGACTTATAGCCCTAAATTTCAAAGAAATAGATTGATATTTTGTGTAGATCAAGTTTATTTAATTGTTCTTTTTTTGTTGACTGTATCATGTTGATGTTATTTTGTGTGAACTAAGAATCCTAAATGAAAGAAATATTGAGGAATCGAAAAAAAAACCAAAGTATTGAAATTATCTCCTTCTAAAATTTGAAATACTGGTAACCCAAAAGCTTGTTCTCCAAATTCTAAATCGAGTTCAATTTTGAAATCTGGCAAAGCGGTATGTTCAGGTAAAACTACTGACAAAAAATGAGAAAAGATTGTCTTTTTATTTTTCTTATTTCGTCAAACAAAAGTAGATGCTCAACCAAAAACAACAAGAAGAAATTAGCCGCTTGGTGAACAAAATTTTTGAAGAAAAGGCAATCGAGTCGATAAAAGAGAACATTCGGATTCCAGTCGTTTCACCAGAGTATGATCCCGATTTTTTAACAAATGGCCTTATTGAAAAGACCCTAAATGTTGGAAAGCAATGGTTGGAAAGCCTGGGGCTTGAGGGGCTTGAAACCAAAATAGTGAGGTGCCCCAAATCGCAAACGCCATTGCTTTATGCAACAATCCGGAGCAATAAAAATCAACTTCAAACCCAAGAAACAAAAGAAAAGCCAAAGAACGTGTTGCTCTATGGCCACGCAGATCGGATGCCCGTAAACGAAAAATTGTGGACCGTCACGGGACCACGAGAGCCGATTATTAAGGACAGCAAAATGTATGGGCGAGGCGTGTGTGATGATGTTTATTCGATCTATGCCAATTCGATTGTGATCTATACGCTTCAGCAGATGGGCCTACCTCACGACAATTTCCATCTCATCCTCGAGTCTGAAGAGGAGTCTGGCTCGAAGCATTTGTTTTCAATCCTGGAGACTCTTGATTTACCAGAAATTGATTTGGCAGTCATCACTGACGGCGGTGGCCCAAACGAGGACCACTTCTGGGTAACATCAAGCGTGCGGGGTTTAATAAACGGCAATTTGACTGTTGAAGTCCTCAAATCTGGTGTGCACAGTGGAGACGGCACAGGGATCATCCCGTCCCCGTTTCGGATTTCAAGGCTCTTGTTACAAAGAATTGAGGACGAACAAACAGGCGAAATGAAACTACCCGAGCTCTTTTGTGAAATCAGCGAAGAAATGGAAACAATTGTCGAGAACAGTCTGTCTTTCATTAAGTCAATCACAAACTACAATTCTCAATGGATCGACAAAGAACAGCCAATTATGCTGACCAAAGACATACGCGAATTAATCACAAACAAGTTCTTCAGGCCCGGGCTGGAAATTACTGGCTGCGAGGGGTTGCCCAAGATCAATAGGGCCAGTAACGTGTGCCGATCGCAATTAAAGCTTAAGTTGTCCATCCGATTGCCGCCGATCGTTGAACTGCAGCCAGCAATAAATTCGCTCAAGGAGGCCCTGGAAACAAACCCCCCCTATGGGGCCAAGATTACATACAACCCATACAACGCAAGCCAAGGATGGTTCTCGAAAAACCTTGATCAAAGGCTTGAATCGTCTGCGAATAGGTCTTCGTTAAAATTCTTTGAGAAACCCTTTAAAAAGTATTCCTTGGGCGGGACATTGCCTTTATTGCACGACCTCTCACTGAAATTCCCAAAGGCACAAATACTCGTAACAGGCGCTGGTACAAGGATCTCTTCAGCTCATGGACCCAACGAACATATCAATTTGATTTTTTTAAAAAAAGTTATTTCTTGTCTGACAGCAATAATTGGTGAATTTGCCGAGTATGATTAATTTTAGGGAATGGAATAATTATAATTTAACTCGATGTTTGTGTGTGTTTTTCAGACACATGGTGTCTGGTATTCATCTTCCAAGATGTATCTGGTATCCTTATAATTTTGGGATATGTATATTAATACACGTGATACTTTTAATAAGAATTGTTCTCTTGAAATTATAGTCTTGTCAAGAGCTTGGTCTAGGTATTATGATTACAATTTTGAGGGGATTATTCTTATCGTCCTTGCACTTGTTAACGCACACTCTAATTAATTAAAAAATGCACAAAGAAAAATTTTAAGACAATATTCTTGATTTAAAAGCAACTAATTTTTTTTTATTGATTATTGCTTGAGTTGAGAAAAAAAAAAAAAAGATCGTGCTTTATTTTGGGCAACCCTCTTTTGTGTATTTTTTTGTTTTTTTTTTGTACCTTATTTTTGATCTAATAGTGTGCGCTAAAAAGCCCTAGGACTGTATTACAAATATCAGATTGTTAAATTGATGATTATTTTAATTTGAAAGGATAGCATGAATATAATTGGGGGTATAAAATATCAGATATTCAATTAATTTATCCATAAACTTGAAGAATTTAAACAAATGAAATAAATATAACAAATATTTTTTTTTTTTTTTAACAAGAAAAAACTTTTTCTAAATTATTCTAAAACTTGTAAATAAATTCTTTTGCAGTCATTGAAGTCCAATTAAATTGAAGAATTAGAAATCTCATGAGTTTTTCCCTCATTATTCTTCTCAAAATAACTTTTCAATTTTTGGATCAGATCATTTTTTCCAATTTAGACAAATAATTTTTTTTTTTTGTTTATAACTTTTTGTTTTTCTTTTTTTTTTTTTTTTTTTTTTTTTTTTTTTTGATTTTTTTTTCCAAAAAGTCAATTTGAAAAAAAAAAAAGTTCGTAAACCCCAAATTAGTATTAAGAAAATTGATTCTTTGCAATGTCTTTTAAAATGAATACATTTACTATTAAAAAAATCACTTTGCTGAATAATTTAAATTTTCCAAGAACATGAGAAATATTTGCATGTAACATTCAAATACCTGAAGATCTAAATTTCTAAATCTATCAAAAAATCAAACATAACTGTTTTTTTTTTCACTATAAGTTGTTTTTTACAAGTTTTAAGATAGTTTTTTGGTGAAATTTTTTTAACTTGATTTACCAAGTTTCCTTTTTTTTAAGGATTAGTAACTTTAATTAATTTTTTTTTTTCCGAATTTAATAAAGTACATATTTTCACAAGGGTGTAAGTAAACTTGGTAAACAAACTCCTTTATAAATTTTAGAGAAATTATTTAATATTTTTAAATCTTTCTTTTTTTTAATTTAATTTTCAATAAACAGATCTGAATCCTTTTTTGTTGGAGTTTTGGATCAGATTTGAAAAACAAGAAAAATTTACAAAACTTTTTTATTTTTAGGAAATCCCTTGTTTAATAATTAAGGGTATTTTACATGGGTAAGTAATTTACAAGTTTATCTAGTTTTAAAAATCCCAAAATTCAAACTATTTCTCAATTATTTCAAAAAAAAAGGGTTTTTTACTTTGAAATAAGAAAGAAATCAATTATCTGTGAAGGGTGTGTACAAAAATTCGCTAAATAAAAAAAAACTCAAAATTTTTTAAATAAACCGAGTATAAAAAATAGACTTAATTCTCAAGAAATTACACTAATAATTTAAAACTTAAAAAAATATGATTTATTTATTCAAAGAACTTTTAAAATTTATTTTTTCTTTTTGTATAGATCAAAAAAATATAAGAAAAAAAAAACAAATCATTAAATTAAAAAAATCCCAAAATACAATATTAAAAACTGGAAAATTCAACTGAGAACCAAAAAAATTCTTTTTAATTTGATTATTGATAATCAATAATTAAAAACCCTATCTTAATTATTTAAAAGAGCTAATAATAGTGAAGAAATTAAATGTATAAATAGGTTTATTCATATTTTTCACATTTTTTGAAAAATAAATTAGTTTAAAATAATAATTTTAATAAAAAAAAAAAAATAGATATTATCAAATAACCTGATTTTAATACATTCAGTTCATTGCTTATACTCTTGATATTTGAAAGGGTATATTAACTAGTCTTTTAAATTTCAAGAAATTTAATAAATATTTGTGAATAATATAAATGGTCTATTTTATCTAATCTTCAAGGATTCAATTTTAAAATTATTTTTATATTATTTTCGAAATTAGAATAAAGGTTCAATGTTATTTGTTCATAAAAAAAAACAAAATATTACTCAAAGTGAGATTTCCTAAAAATAAAAATATTTTTCTTTTTGTTTTTTTAATTTGATCCAAAAATACAACAAAAAAGGATCCAGATCTTTTTCTTGAAAATCTAATTAAAAAAAAGAACAATTTAAAAATGATAATTCATTTCTCTAAAAGTTGATAAAGTGTTATGAGTTTGCTAATACCTTTGTATAAATATAAGTACTCTATTGCCTTTGAGGAAATAATTAATAAGAAATACTCTTTATTTAGTTAAATTCCTACTTTCAATTTTGGAAAAATTAAAAGCTTTTCAAGTTTCGGATTCCAAAAACCCTTGGAAAATGCCAGAAGTTAAACAGTTTTCATTTTTGAAAGATGAAACTCATGAATAATAATCATGTTTAAGGGATTGTCATCTACCAAGGAGAAGCCTAGGAACAAAGTGTCTTGTTAATTGATCTAACTACATGAGTGCTGACATGGTTCGAATGTCTCTAAAAAATCTCAAAGTCATGTCTTAATATTTGTTCATCTCATCAATTAAAAATGATTCTTGTATTAGTAAAAAACCCCAGCAAATTCAGAAAAAAATCTGCCTTTCTCAACAAATTTAAAGGTTGAATTATCAATATTCAGACTCCAAAGTTGCAAAATATATTTCTTAAATTTAGGGTAAAATGTAGATTATTAGCTGAAAAAATTCGTTTTTTTAATTAAAAATAAAATAATTAACGAATAGATTTTTTTGACAAATTATTTCTGAAATATTGGAAATACATTGATTTTACAATTAGATTTATCAAAAGGAAATCAAACCTATCTGTCTTTGGGGTTTTAGGTTAACAATTATGGGCAAATCTTTGAAATTAAAAAATAGTTACTTTTGTAAGTTTTAAATCTGAATTATTAAATACCAGAATACTGTTATTGGGTTTCTATTTTGGGATTTGGTAAAGGAATCAAAAAAAAATTCCAAAATTGAAATTTTTTAATATTTGAGATCCTTGGTAAAAAATCAGTAATTTATTGTGAAATAAGATTTATAATAGATTTTTAAGAGCTATTTGAGCACTGTCGCACTAATATCAGTTATATCCAATTACAACATACTTTGATTATAGTGAAATCTATGGTGGGGCTAATCCCTTCAGAAAAGCAAAAAAAATCAAGTGATAATTTTACTCTTTGAGATATAAAAGTTCCTTCTTGCACCTTTAAGTAAAAAAAAAAAGTCACAAAAACACTAACTCAATAATACCACTTCTCGAAATCCAATTCTTTTGAATGCAAAACCAAAAAAGTAAAAGTTTTTTATTTTTTATCTTCTTACTATTCGTTTCAATGTTTAATTATTTTCAAAAAGCAAAATTATACACAGCAATCGGAAAAAAAGCAAATTCAGTTTTAGGGACTGGAAACTCAAAAACTTTTGGAACTTCAGTTACACACAAACAAGGACCATTCACCTTCATTGGAACTGCCAAGGTTTGTAAGGATTGTAAAAACTCTAATTGTTGTTGTCCTCTTGCTACAACCATTACCACAAAATATGGTGGACCACTTGGAAACTATGGACTCACGTTGACAAGCAGCAAAGTCTGTACCTTTACCGCAAGCACCCCAAAAATCGCCAACTGTGCAAACGTGAGCTTAAATGTTTCTTGTAACAAAAAAGGATCCATTAACGCTACATTAATGAAAGACTTTATTGCAATTGGGATCAAACACAACATGTTTGCTTACCAAGGTGAAGGCCATGTTGCTTTTGGTCTTGGACCACTCTTGTTAGGAACAAAAATTCAAGGTGTTTATGAGAAAAAACCTAAATTCACACCACTCATCAATTTAGCTTACAAGAATTTGGATTTAACTTTTTCAAGTCCAAATTTCATGAACTCAGTCCATGGATCTCTCTACCACAAATGCTCAGACCGATTTGAATTTGGTGCAACAGGATCTTTGGTATACGAAGGCCTTAAACACAAATTTACTCTTGGTAAATTTTTTTTTAATTTTCTATTATTTTTTTTTTTTTTATTCTTTTGTTTCTTTTTTTTTTTTTTTGAGAAGAAAAAAGCAAAAAATATGAACACTTTCAAATAATTTGCTTAATTTTTTTTTACGATTAAATTGGTCTTTACTCACAAATTTTTTTTTCTCAGTATGTGGGTCTGTTCAAAATTTGTGAGCTTTATGATTTTTAATAATTTTGTATATTTAAATAGTTTTATTACGATTTAGTGTATTAAAGATATTTTAAAATAAATTTAACCTAACTTTTGGGAAATAGTTAACTGCTAAAAAATAAATTAAAAATTGTTGATTATATAAACCCCATTCCAAAAATTTAGACACACCCAAAATCAAAAATAGGCAAAATAAAACTCAATTTATTATTTTTTTCAAACCTAATATAATATCACATTTAAGATACCCAATATTAGTGTTTTAATAAGTAATCATTTTCATCCAAATAAAAGAAAAAAAATATAAAACTCAAAAATATAAATCAGTGTGTCCAAAATAATCAAACGAGCCTAACAAAAAATATATTGGGAAATTTGTTGAAATTTCACCAACAATTGTTGGTTGATCAAATGATTAGATACCATCTACAAATTGTAGGTGGTTTTACAATTTAACAAATTCAACAGTAACCTTCTATCAACCATCGAAAAAAATTTTCAGATCTAACGAAACAGATTACGTAACTGGAAAAAAGGAAATGAAAACAAAAAACAAAAAAAGACAAAAAATGAAATAGTTTGTAAAATCAAAATTATTTCCAAATTGAATGTAAAATGGAGTATTGCTATTCTTTCAACCGTTTAAACTGTGTACAAATTTTTGGAATTTAGTTTAGAAGCTGTAAAATTATATTTTCTCGAATTAAATTGGAAAATATCTATAAAAATAATTTTTGATCAAAGATTTCTTATTAAATCAAAGATATTTATATTAAGAAAAGTTATTAAAAATTGAAAAATTAGCAAATTTTTAATTTTTTTTTCAAAAATATTTCGAATCATAGTGTTGTGTAATTTTTCTTAAAGTTTGAATGAATAACTAACAAAGTATTTTGCGAAAGAAACCATTTTTATAACGTTTTTAAAATGACTCAGAATTTAAAAGTAAAAAAATTTTACTTTTAAAAATATAAAAAACTAAACACTCTAAATTGTATGGAAAAATTTTTTTACACGCAGAAATATAATAAACGAAACAAGAGAAACATTGAAACACAAATTATCAATGATTTTATGAAAAAATCAAAATATTTTTAATAACTTGGAATTTCTAAATAAATAATTTATCAAATAATTTTTTCCCCATAACAAACTTAAAAAAAAAACACAAATAATAATAACTTCTTTTGTAAATAGGATCAAATATCCAAGTCGACAAAAAAACCAAAAGCGCACTTAAACTTAAATACGATTCTAAGGGTGTTGCTTCAATGGGATTCACAATGGCACTTTTCCCATTCACCAAACTTGGCTTATCCGCAGATGTTGATTGTTTCAATCTTCAAGATAAAAAATCTTATAGTTTCGGATTCAACTTTTCATTCACCGACTAAGTATTTTCTTGAAATGAAGGCTATTTTTCTTTTTATTTCAATTGATTTTATTTTTTACTTTAATTACGCTTTTTTGTTCTATTTTAGTAAATTTATGATATCATTTTTCTAATAATTTCTTAGTTTTTCTCTCAGTTCTTTAAAAATTTCTTTTTTTCCGAAAGCAATAATAAATTAAGTTATTTTTCATTTTTCAGATTGCTTTTTTTTTTTTTCATTGTAATTCACAGTCACGGGCTGTTCATTTTTTTTTTTTATGATTTTTGGATAACACATTTAAGTCCAACAACATATTTGTCAACCTAAAAGAATGTTGGGCTAAGAAATCCTGTTAAAATTTTATGTTTTTTTTTCACAAATTTGTAATTTTGGTATAACCATTTGTAACCTCCAAATTGGAAATTTAACTTAAATTTTTAAAAAAAAAGTTCACTGACAGATTCTATCCAAAATATTTTCAATCAAATAATAAACTTTATTTCAAAAATAGTAAATCAACCTGGAATAATGAACTAAAAAAAAAAAAATAACAATAATCAATAATTTGTATTCTTTTGCAATTAATTATTAAATCACAGTAATGAATCTCTTATTAATTATTAAAAACACAAAAAAATCTGATTATTTAAATTTTCTAAAAAATGAAACAAAAAACTAAAAAAAAGTGAATCAATTTTTTTGGTGTGGGCGTTATAGAATATTTATTATTGATCTATCAATGAAAGAAGTATAACAACAACATTTTCAGCTATTAATTATATTTCGATTTAATAAGATAATAGAGCTGATCAATTTCTTTAATGTTTTTAGAAATTTTCCAAAATAATTTTTTTTCCTACTAAACTTTATGTAATGAAACAAAAGGAAACAAAAATTAAACATTAATATTACAAGAAAAGCAAAAAAGAAAAAAAAAAGTAAAAAAATAACAAACAAAATTTAAAAAATAATTTCAAATTTTATTTTGGAACCCAAGTGTTGAAAAGGTTGTTCATTGTAAGATTATTTAAAAATTTCAGAGTTGCCAACCTCTTCTATTCTAATAAAGAGTATGAAATATTTGACAAACTTCTTATAGGATATTGACAATGTAGGAGTTGACCCAATTACATAACAAAATTTCATATTATTGATCATTAATACCATTACAATACAATTTACTATATTTGAAAAAGCTAAATCAACTTTAGTGAATTTCTATACTTTAATAATTAGTTTAATAAATTAGAACCACACTTTTAATATTTTTTCTTTTTATCCCCTCTTTATTCAAAATAAAATGAATAAAAATAAAAAATTAAATAACAAATAATAAAAATTTCATTTTTTTAATTTATTTTTTAGAATTTACAAAAATTCATGAAATTTAGTAGATTATTTTTGTATTTTATATTTTTAATAAAATAGGGACTTCATAACATTCAGAAATTCTTGAAATAAAATATTTGTTCATATTTCTTATTTTTTTATAATAAAAATCATTAATTTAAATAAAGAATATTTGTTGGAAATTAAAATCTGTTTCTGTCAAAATATATAAATTTTTTGACAAATATCAATTACTCTTTATAATTTACATTTGAAGAATAAATTATAAATACTTTTAATAAAAAAATCAAAGAATAGAAAATACCCTTCTAGACAAATACTTATAAATCAGTAGATTTCTTAAAAATAGAAACACTCAAATTCTTAATTTCCGATGTATAAAAAACATCATTTTTCATTTTGATAACTTATATAGGCTCAAATAATATATCAAGAGAAATCAATATACTTTCTCTACCATCATTTTTAATGTTTTTTTTTTACAAAAATGAGAATAAAATATTTTTACTTGGTAATGATTTTGAAATAAAAAAATAATTTGCAACTGAATTAGGTGTAAAACAAATAATGGAAAAATGAAAATAATAAAATGAGTAAAAATGATCTAAATTTTCAAATTTCCAAAATAAATATTTTTTTTAAAAATTCATTTTAAAATATTTTAAACACATGTAATTTATTCTATTATAAATGGAACCCTCTGGCTCAAGAATAGTTAATATATATTTTTAAGCTATTTCAAAGAAAGTGGGGTAAATATATTTTAAAATTTATTTATTAAAATAAATCTTCAAAAAAGTATTTAAACATCCAAAATCATTAACTAGCATTTATTAATTCTGGGTAAGATTTTAATTTTTTTCTTATATTTTGTTACATCAATACAAGATTTTAAATTTTCTGATTTCAATTTTATCTGAATTTTTTTAGGTGGTGAAAATTGGTGTTTATTATTATTTTTTTAATCCAAAAAATCGTTTTTGTAACTTGTTTAATCTCAAAAAAGTTACAAATAAAATTTAAAACATATTAATACCTTTTATTGTTTAAAACATCATTTGTACACAAACCTTATTTTCAGTTTTTTTTTGAAATTGGTCCGACATTTTTTTCAAATAAAAACTTGCTATTTTTTTTTTTTCATTTATGAAAATATTTCAAAAACAATATTTTGAAATAAATACCTTTGTCATTGATTCAATTGGTATTAATATTAAACTTAATTTTATATAGTAAATTAACGAATATCTCCACTAGCGAAGATAAATATTTATAAAATGTAAAATAATAATGCCTCAATTTTTTGAAAATACTTTATATTAGAAAACATTCAAAAACATATTATAACTTTTAATATTTGGGATATTGCTACCCCCGATATAATTATTACAATTATTTTTAATTATCTATTAAAATAATCAAAAAATAAATAAAAAATTCTTTATTTACAAGTTATATTTTATAAATTTTTATAAAGAATTAAGGAGAATTGTTTATTTATTGTTTGGGTATTTTTCTTATATTTTTTATTACAAAATTAGAAACCTTTATTTATTATCCCCCCCCTCCCCCCCCTCAAAGTAATAATATTGATTTTTTTTATCTACACATTTCTATTAGATTAAACTTTATAAACTGAATCTTTGATCAACTTTCAACAAATGAGTTTTAATTTTAAAAGTATTTATTTTTTCCAATTATATTTTCAGTCAAAGCTCTAATCCTTTCTTTTTCGAATTTTTGGATCAAATTAGAATAAATAAAAATTCATAATAGATTTTTTGTTTAATAAAATCTCACTTTTAGTCATTTCTGAGAATTTGTTTGAACACTTTACCTTTCCGGATGTTTTAAAAATATAAAAAAAATAAATCTAATATTGAATCATTGGAGATCTAGATGCAATTGAATTATTACTTTTATTTTGAATAATTTATTAAACATGATTGAAGTTGAAAAGATTTGGAGTAATATTTTTTCTCAAATACTAAGACTATAAATAACAAACTTTTTTATTAAAGAATTTTTTTGAAAATATATTTTAATTGTTTCTTCTTAGAATTATTAATTCAAATAAATTTACGTTTCTTGAATTGATGACAACCAGCCCCACTTTTAAGGTACAAACTTAAGACATAATATAATATTCAAAAAAATCTTTGAAGTAAAGCATAAAATTTTGATTATATTAAAATAATTTGGTGAAAAAAAAAATCAAAAATCAATGCTTTAATTTTAACCATTTCTATACTTAAAATTTTGTTGAGATTTTTTGATTTTAAAGTGAATTTGACTGTATTTTATTTGATAATATATTTATATATTATAATAAGTATTCATTTCCATTAATTTTATTTGTTAACAATATTTAAAGATTAAAAGAAATAAGTGTAAAAACCTTTTGATTCTTCAAAGGTATATATTATTGCTTACCTACTGAATTTATTACTATTTTATTATTATTATTTTGATAAAAAAATAAGAAAATCAAAAAACATTTCTAAATGGTTATAAGTTGAAATTTCAAGGTTTTAACAAATATTTTGTGTAAATTTTTAACTCAATCTTATGATATTTTTATCAGATTTTTTTGTTAAATAAAAAGACAAAATTGATTCGAAAAATCTTCATCTTATAAAAGAAATATATGTATATATATATATAGAAATAGATATATATATATATATATATTTCAAGTTTAAAATAATTACTATTGTCTAAATAATATGTATCGAAAAGTTTAATCCGTATTTTAAAAATTAAAAGCGTGTTTTTTTGTTATAGAAACCTATACATTAACCAATCAAAGAAACCAACAATAAACCCTAAATAAATATGGTACTGGCTTCTTAAAGTTCTATTATTAAAAAAAGAAATTCTAAAAATGAAGGATCAAATTGAAAAATTTATCTAAAAAAATAGAGTTAATTTTTTCAATAAAATTTTTATGATCAAAAAATTACGAAAAATTTTGAACAAATTTCCACTATTTCCATCCTAATTATAAATGAACTTTCTAAATCAAGAAGTTTACATTCAAAAATGATTTGAACTTTGGTATACTATTGGGTAGTGAATTAGATATTGCATTGGAACAAGAAGAAAACAAATCAAGAATTCAATTTTTCAAAACACGGATTATTGTTGTTAAGAAATATTATTTTGATCACATTAATGAAATTTTTTTTAAATTAAGATTTATTTTTTATCTCCAGTTATTTCAAAAACTTTAAGAGGTTTTCATTTAAATGTATGTTTTTGAACACTTCCTTCACATACAAAAATATTTCTTTCTAGTCAAAAGAAATAATTTTTTTTTAAATAATTTAAAAAATATGTTGGAATTTTAATTTTCCAAAAATGTAAAAAATGGATCAAACTTTTTAAAAACAATAATTCTTTTCTGAAAATATGATTAAAAAGTTTGTTAGTTCTGTTAGTTATCATATTTTAACTTTATTTTTCAATTTCAAAATGTAGTAATTTTTTTTTTTTTTATTTGCTATTAAATAATTGTGTGAATTTTTTATTGTTTTGCTCGTCCCTTAAACGTTTCTTTCAAGAAAAGGCTTTTTGAAAAAAAGAAATTACGATCACAAAAGAGTTTCAAATTAATTAATCTTTTTTTCAATTTAAAAAAAAAGATAAAGGAGTTTTATAAAAATAAATTTAATTTTATTTTTGGAAGGTTTTTTTTTGAAAAGGTTCAACAGACATTGTTCCATAAAACTAAATAATGCAGAAATTGTTTTCTGGAACAAATCCTTTTCACAGCGATTTTGATTCAAAACTAAAAACTAAAAACTAAAAAAAGAAACAAATTCTAATGGATTTGGCTTGATGTTGAAGAATTAGAAAGGCTTAATATTCTTCCGTCTCTTTCCGAGGACTTTTGTGACAAAACCCAAGCAGGCAAGAATTCCCCATTTTTTTGCTTTAAAAGAGGGTTTTGTTTTGTTTGTGATTTCAGGCCAAGTGACGAGTATCCCTGATCATACAATTCGCAGTAACTTACTTTTTTTGTGAGCAAATATTCCCAAACATCAGCATAATTCCACTCCATAATGGGGCTGATCCTTATGGACTCTGGCCAGTCGCCATTTGTGGGTGCAAAAACAGGTTGCTTTCTTCCCTTGAGATCTGCAACTCTTGTACCAATAAAGATCCCTTGCAGCTTGGGGCTTTCTTTCAAAATATAGATCAGCCCTTGCTTTAAAGAGTTTGTTTCGAATTTGGTGTAATTGCGAAAATCGTAGATACGTAATGAAGTGTTAACAAACTCATCGATTTCTTCAAAATCGTCTTCGTCCTTTAAATAAAAGAGAACAATTTCCTTTAATTTTTCTGGGCTTGTTAGGTTTGTTGGCAAAATGCCTGTTGCAATGGAATGAATAAGATCTAAAATAATTAAACAGTCTTTTCCGCCATTGTAACTTAGCGATAAGCCTTCATAACCGTAACGTGTTACAGCTTCTTCAATTATGGAAATACTGGTTTTTACTTTCGTTTGTAGCCCAGTTGAGAAACTATTGATGATTTTGTGGTTGGTTTTTTGGATTTCCTTTTTTTGATCCATTTTTAATATAATTTTGTTGAAAAACAAAAATGAAAAAAAATGAAAAATGATAAAATTTTTAATTCAAGTTTGAATTATCTAAATCGAGTAAAGTGAACTCAGTTTACACTTTAGCCACCTTTTTTAAAAGTACAGTTATGTTTAATTCTGTTGGTATTTTATTAACCGGTTTCAACTTGGTTGATACTGAAACGTAGAGTAGAATCGATCTTACTTTTTTTCTAGTAAACTGATACATTAAAAAATCAAAGAAACTGACGAAAAACAATCAGTAAATCTGATTTTGGATTCTTAAAGGTCTGAGTATTAAAAAAACAATTCGATAAATAAAGGATTAAAATTAAATATTGTTCTTCAAAAAATAGAACATTTATATTTAGTATTTTGATCCTTACAAAAAAAAAAATTTCAAAATAATTGATAAAATTTTAAAAAAACTGAAATAAGAATTCGAAATGTGCTATCAAAAAAAAATGAATTTCCTTCAAAATTGATTTTTACTTAGGTATACTATTGAATACTGAATTAGAATTTTTGTGGAAACAAGAAAAAAAAAAAAAAAAAATAGGGTTTTCAATTTGAAGCCTATGTTTGATTCCCAGGTGTACTTGTATTTTTGACCACTTTACTTCTTTGAAAATGTAGATTTATTTAGAAATATTAATAATAAATTTTGAAAAAAGGGGTGGGCTTTGAGAAATTATAAATAATCCTTACAGAATATTTTTCATTTTTTATTTCATTTTAAATAGAATCTTTGAAATTTACTTTTACCATTTTCCTCAAAATTTAATAAATATTATACTTTAAATAATATATTTTAAATAAAAAATAATAATCAATTAATTATTAATAGCTATTTCTTCCTAAAAAGACAATTAAAAATAATTTATATATTTCAATTTTATCTATTTTTTTTTTCAAGTTCAAATTTAATTGTTTAGATTTGATTATATATATATATATATATATATATATTTATTTTATAGATATAATGAATTATGAAAAATATAATTAAGTATATTATGTAGATATATTTAATATAACATACTCCAAACTTCAAAATAACAATAATTATAATTTTTTTTTATTCAATGATTCTTTTCTAAATGATTAGGATTCTTTTTTTTTTTTTTTCACACTTGAATTGAAAAGATCTATATTTATCCCTTGAACCTTAAATATAATAATTGCTTAAAAACAAAATATTTCTTCTAAGTTGTTATCAAAAGATTATAAGATATAAAATTTATAAAAAATTCAATTAGAAAGAAAAATTTATAATTAAAAATTGAATATTTAAATACAATAAAAAATAACTTTAAAAAAATTTTTCAACATTGGAAACATTTTTCTAGGTTATTGTGATTTTATTATTTTTCCAAATTTTGTCAAAATAATTTTTTTTTTTTTTTTGAAAAGTTTTTCTAGACGCCAAAAACTTCTTATTTTTAATGATTAAAACATTTCATACTTTACTGGATTTTTTTTGGGTCCTTTGCACCCCATTATTCCCTAAAATACTTGATTAAATAATTTATTCATTACAAAAATTATTTTCACATCACAAAGAAAACTTATTTACTCTATTGATACCTTTACATGTGTAATATATTGATATATTTGATTTTAAATAATTTAAAAATAAATAAAAAAAAAGAAATTAAAAAAAAAAAAAAACAATATTTTTTTTTATTGTAATATTTTACAATTTTTTCAACAAGAATTTTTTTCAAAATTAAACTAATTTGCAATAGTTCGATCCAGATTAATAATTGATTTTTTTTATTTAATTTTTACTATTATTTAATTTTTGACTTTTTAAAAGATAGAGCATAAAATAAACAATATTATTGAATAAGTGACCTTATAAGAAAATTTATTTTCCAAGATCAGTATTAATGTAGAAAAGATTAATCCAAATTTTATAAATATATTATTCAAATTTTTAAGAATAACAAAATTTAAAAAAAAATTCTGTTTTTTGAAGATTATTTTTAAATCTTTGAATAATATTTAAAAGTTATTTTTTTATTTCGTTTTTAAATTTATTTAGGGTTGATTTCTTTATCTATTAGAAGAGTTTTTTTTTTTTTGTATAATTCTAATTTAAAAATGAAATTATTTTACAATTTTTTTTTTTTTGTTTTTTCAAGTATTTTCTATTGTTTGAATAAAAATTTTAGATTATTATTCATATTAAACTTTTAATTTTTGCCTTAAGAAATCAAATTCATAATTCTCTTGATTGAATATTTATTAAAGAAAATCTAAAAAAAAAAAATGAAAATATTTCAGTAATCTATATTTTTTGATTTATTTTTTTCATCATAAAATTAACAATTTTTTTTTTTTTTTATTCATAAACCAATACATTGATTTTTGAATTACTATAATTGTAATAAAATTTGTTAATTTAAAAATTTAAAAAAAAAATAAAAATCTTTAAAAGAAATGTAAAAATATATTAATTATTATTTTTTTTTCCAATTTCAAAAATATACAATAACACAACTACTCAATCTTTGAACTATTTTGATTTTTTATTATAATCAAAATCTGGATTAAAGACAAATAAGAAAATAAATATATTAGCACATCAATATCATTTTAAATCTTTTTTTTAAAACTTGATGAAGTTTAGGCAAATCGATAATGCAAAATGATATATTATAAATTCAAATATAGAACCAACTAATGGATTTTACTCATGATATTTAATTTGAACTTTAATATTGAAAAAAAAGTTTTGAAAAATATAAATGCTTTGATTGTAAATTTATTCTATTTACAATTAAAATCAAGATATCCCTATGTTATTTACCCAAATATGATTTTCTGAATTATTTTCATTTGTGGTTAAGACTTTTCTTTGAAAAGTAACTTGAATAATACAAAATATTTAATTTTCAAAATTTCAACATAAAAATTGTAATGAAACATATTTTTGGAAGATCTTTTTATTTTTGTATTGTTTCACTTTTTTCCTTTTTTCGTTTTGAAAATATTATTTCTCCACTTGAGATAAAGAGGAACTTAATCTTGCCTTATAAAATAAACAAATTAAGCAATTAATCAATTATGTGATAAAATTGATTTTTAATACCAGTTTTAATACAATTTTCAAAAATTAACGACATTCAAAATATTTTTTTTTTTATTGTAAAATATGAAAACCATAAAATTATCATTCTTATTTAAACCCAAAATTTTAAAAAAAAAATTATTCAATAGTAATCGATAATCATTTAAATCAAACACCTTATCAAAATTTGATAAATAAAAATAAAATTAAAAAAAATATTTTATATACATACACATTTATCAAAACACACCATATAAAATTAAAAACAAAAAAAAAAAAATAGAATAAATAAAAATAATAAAAAATATTGTTTAACAGTAAAAGAATTATAATAATATTTTTTATCTTTAAAATTGATCTGGTGAAAAAACTTCATTTTTGCTGAGCCTTCTTTTTTTAAACCGATTCAGTGCTTCGTCATAATCTTCAGTAATTTTTTTGTCATTGATAGTGATTGTTTGTATTATTTCATCTTGTTTATCGTTTAAAATTTTGACCAAGTTATCTATTTTACTTTTTGGTGAAATTGATCTAATTTTTAGTCCCGCTGACAAATGCTTAATAAAATACTTTTTGGAACTATTATTTATTTTTTTAACAATGTGCTCGTCATCAAATAGTTTTGTTAATTTATTGATCGAAGTGTTTGTGGGCTTAATTTTTGATAATAGCCAAGCTGCGTCTTCGATTGATGAATCCTTTGATAATCTTTCATTTTGAATTTGCTCAATAAAGACAACTAATATTTCTCCGCTTCTTTCTTCTTTGCATAACAAATTCAATAAAAGCTTCATTATTTGCCTTCTATTTTCACCAACCCTACCCAAGGTTTGAAAGGAATTAAAACAAAATTGGGCAAATCTATTTGGAAATTCGCGTAAATAACGAACAAAAAATTGTTTGGTAGTTTTTAATAGTTTTTCATTTGGCACCAACAAATTAAATAAAATTTCATAGATTCTAGCATCACTTTTGGTTAATTTTCCAAAAACTAATTTCCCAATAAGCTTAATTATTTCACATTTAATTTCGATTCGTATTTGGTCATTTTGCTCTGAATTTAGAATTGAATAAAAGAGATCAAGGATTTGTGGAAAGGATTTTTTTGATTCTATTTTCATTAAGGTGTATAGACATTCCTTTAGGATTGGGAATGATTTTGTTTCAGATTTGCCTAATTGGATGATGAGATCTAAGTTGTCACTCAAATACGAAAAGGAAATGGACATTATTTTACCCAGGCTCCCCACAGAGGCAATTACTAACTGCGGTGATTTTTTTCTTTGAATGATCACTTGCAATAACTTAATGAATCGGCTAATATTAGAATTTTTAACATAGTCGTCCAAAATGTCTTGGAAAACTTCATCTAATTGCTCTTTGGATAATTTTTCTTTCCCGTCTCTGATCAAATTTTCATTTTCCTCTTTAATTTTCTGATCAAAGTTATGTCTCAAGTATTTTACAATATAACTCGAAGTCTCGCCCAATAACTTTAAAAAATTTGCAAACTGTTTGATAGTTAATGACTTTTCAACAAATAATAATCTTTCAATTTCTGTGAATGTTAGAAAAATTAATTTTCTTGGGTTGTTTAACTTAAAGCAGAGCTCCAAAATTTCTTTTTGAACAAACCCATTTAAAAATAACTCGAGCAATTGCTCTTGAAAAAAGTTATTAATCGTTTAATGATCAATTTCCCGATTATAAGTCTCAGATAAAATCTTGAAACAATTTAAAATGGTTTGAAAATGATCCTCGTTTTGTACATTATTTGTAATGAACAATAGCAAACTGTCTCGGTGCATTCTTAAATTTGCTGGGTAAAATGGGGTAAAGATTTTTAAGACAATAGAGGAAATCAACTTTCTTTGAACATTTTTGCTTTGAAAAATTTTGAATATTATTTCAATAAGCCGCCCAAAGTTCACTGTTGATTGCTTTTCTCTAAACAGGGATATTAAGCTACACATTGATTTTAAATCTTGATCACTTTTTGACTTTTCGGCAATTTCCATTAGTCTCTTGGCTGTAAATAAAATGGACTCGTTATTAAAAATGGGTTCAAAGACAGTTATTATAACTTCTAATATGGTTTTGTCCGTTGGTAGAACCAACGTAACACACGTAATCAGTTTGGAATAATCTATTGTTAAAGTTGAAATATGCTTAAAGAGTACGCATATAGCTTGGATTTGTTCCAGCGAATAATATGAGCTATTTGGCGACAAGGACAATAAATCATATAATTTTGGTAAACACTCTATAGAAATTCTTTGAACAAAAAGTTCTGTTTTTAACGCCTCCTCTCTTTTGACTTTTTCTTCTTGATCACTCTCGCTATCGATTTCACTTTCACTCAGATGAGAGTTTTCACTATCCACCCCAATTTTATTTTTAATTTCTTTTTTTTTCTTTTCTTCTTCTTCCTCTTCCTCTTCTTCGTCAATAGAAAGTTTTATAAAGTCATCAATTTCATTTTCTACTTCATTAGAATATTTCTTTTTTATTCTTTTCATATTAGTTCCTTTTTCCTTGATCTCTTTTCCTTTTCCTTTTCCTTTTTCTTTTCCTTTTTCTTTTTCATTTTTTTCTTTTTCTTGATTATTTTTCGTTTTCTTTTTCTTTTTCTTGTTATACAGCTGAGCACGATGGCACACAATGGCTAGATCAAAAGTGTTTGTCAAATTTTGAGAAGACAGCATCTGATCAAGAGACTTGATCGCTTGGACTCTTACAATTTTTGAAGAGTCAATCAACCTTTCACTAACCGAATCCAGAAATAACAAATAAGCGTCTGAATTAAAAGTATGCACTTGTTGAATTTTTATAAGACATTTTAAGGCCTTCACTCTCGTTCTAGCGTCTTTGTCTTTTAATCTAATTAAAATCAAGCTGAGGAGATCTTCGTTTAATTCTTCGGACCAAATTAAAATGTTTCCAATGAGATCCAAAAATAGCGTCGACAAATTGGCTTTGGGTGTGCAGAAATTGGTACCAGTTCCGACAAAAATGGGATGACAAATGCTGGTGAATAATTAGAGATTTGAAAAAAAAATCGTAATCGAAAAAAATGGGATAAAGAGTGAAATTAAAGAGATAAATTATTGAAAGAAAAAAAATGAAAAACAATAATAAAGTTAAAATAGAGAGAAAAAAAAAAAGAATAATAAACAAACAAAAACAATTGATAATCCAAAAATGTTAATAATAGGCAAAAAATCAAAAAGAAAAGAAATTTATTAATATAATAAAAAAAAAAAAAAACTCTTGGCAGTTAAATATTGATATTTTTGATTAAAAATGGGAAATATTTAAGGGTTAAAAAAACTTGTCAAAAGCTATTATTCCAAGTAGAAATAAATTCCATGGATGAATAACCAGATAATTAAAAATAAGGGTAGGGAAAAATCAATGTAGATCAGAATTATTATAATGAAATATATCAGAAATTTGGTTTGGTTCCCAAAATTCACTTTCTGATAACGTTTCAAAAAGGGGTTCTTCAAAAAATAGTTCGTTTAAAGTATTTGCTGAATCAAATTGTGTGTTATTATTCCAATCACCCCCATTTTCATTATTACTACTGTTTTTGTAACCATTACTAAATTGTGAAACATTATAATTATCATTTGTTGGAAAATGGAAGAGTGATTCTGTTGATATTAAGTCAAGTGGCCCAATGTTTAGATCAGGCAAATTAAACGAAAAAGATTCTTCAAAACTTTCATTGATGGGAGATCGGGGAACTTCTGGTTCAGAAACTGTTGGGAATGTTTGTTCTTTATTTTGATTATCATTCGTATTTATTTCTTCTATGCTATTCTTATTTCTCTTTTTAGTTTCAATTTTATTAAAAGGGGAGTTTTCGAAAATAATCCAATCATTTTTATGATCATTATTTCGAGCACTCGTATTTTTCTTTTTTTGGGAGATAGTTAAAACTAAATTTTGAGGTTTTTTTTTGATTAGTTTTTTTTTTTTCAGAATTGATTGAAGATGGTTATTTTCAATATCCTGTTCATATAATCTTTTCCTCTTGATATTATCAGCGCTTAAATTATTTATTGGCTTTTTTTCCCTTTTCCCATTTTCCATTTCCATTCGATTTCCAATAATACTTTTCTTTTTCGTTATTTCCCCTTTAATGTCTCTATTTTTTTCAATTTTTATTTCTTTTTTTTTTTCTTTTGTTTTTTTTTGTTCCCTTTCCCTTTTCATCAGGTTTATTTAGATTTTTCTTTTCCCGAGTTGTTTTCTTTTTATTTTTCTGTTTTTTTTTTTTAGTATTTTGACTTGGGTTTGGTTTTGGTATATGATTTATTATTTTATTTTTTTCACTATTATTAATTGTCTTTTTTTTATTTGCATTTTTTCTTTTTCTTTGTAAAAGTATTGAATAATAATAATTTTTTAACATGTTATCTGGACGCCCAATGAAAAAAGTTGATAATATACACCACCGTGTTCCAATTTCATCAACCTTTTTTTTTAATAACTCTTGTTCCTTTTTCGTTAATGGATCTCTATTGATTTTTGGATCGAGCTGATTCCTCCACCTTTCCCGGCATTGTTTTGAGTTTCTTCCCTTTAATAAACTTGAAATCTGTGGCCAGGTTGTGTCGCCAAGTTTTTTAACATATTTGACAAGTAAATTATCTTCAGTTTTATTCCAGGCACCCTTTTTTGATTTACAATCTGTAATTTTTCGAAACCGTAATAAGCAATCTTCTTCATCAAACTTTTTCATTTTCTTTGCAATTTTTTTCCAATTTTTTTCCCCAGCCGATTTTACAAGCTTTTTTAATTTTCGATCCTTTTAATTTAATAGGTAATTATGAAATTGTGTTAATTTATTTAAAAAATGATGCTTATTAAAATCTTTATATATATAAATATTTGTTTTTTTTTTTTTTTGTTTTGTTAATTTAAATTTTGAATTAACAATTGTTTCAAGACTTATTTTTATTATAAAATTAATCTCTGTTATTTCTTGTAAGAGTTTTGATTTTTTTTTTTTAATTGTCAAGTTAATCAAGTTGTTTCCTACTCAAAATTATTGATTTTTAAGACATTATATTGTGATTGAAAAATCTTTTTAATAAGACTCAATTATGTTGTATCCTGGTAAACTACGATTAGGTTGTATTTGTTCGATTTATCTTAAAAAAATCCATATTCTGTACAATTCTTATAAATTAACAAAAAAAACCTTTAAGAGTTTTCATGATTTCAGTATATTTATGTAATTTATTGTTTTTGGATTAACATTGAAACACGGTACACTATGGTTACTTGAAAGTGACCAATAGTACCTAGCAACTCGGCAAAACAAAAAAAAAGCATATTTGTACAAAAAGAGTGGATAAAAGTATTTTAAAGGTATTTTTAAGGAGTATAACCAAAATATTTTTTATTTAGGAAAGAAAATAATAATATTTATAATAATTTACTATATGATGGAATACTTTGTAATCTCTTTATAGAAGTTTTTTTTTTTCAAACGACTTGATCAGGTTAAAATATAATTAAAAAAATTTAAATTTTAAAGCACAGTTCAATATGGAAATGTTTAAGGACTATTTGAATTTGATGCTATGTGAGGGTTGAAATAAAATACTATAAACAGAAAAAAAGATTTAAAAGACAATGGATTGAGGAAAAGTCAAAATATTGCAATTTTTGGGATTTTTGGGATTTTTTAGATAAGGTTGGAAAATCATTTATTGATCCAAAAACTTTTTGATTTTCCCGAACAAAACAAGGCAAAACTAAATAGTTATTTTTTTTGTTATTAAGAAAATGACACACCACTTTCTTTTCAAGTATATTTATACTCTCTTGCTACACTCTAAAATACTTGATAAGAAAGTGGAGTGACATTTTCCTAATGAAATTTTTTTCTTCAAAATTTGTTGAGAATAATTATATTTGATGAAGGAAAATTGTTTTTTGCCCAACTCAAAATTTTGCAAAAAAAACTCAAAATTTTTCAAGTTAGCAAGATCCCTTAGATCAAGTTTCTTTTAAGTCTCTAAATATGTTACTAGGTGAGAAAATAGTATTCACTAACCGTAAAATTCGAATAATCCTTAATTAAGTCCCTAAAAAATTTTCATTTTAAATTTATTTGTAAAGATCTTTAGTTTTTTCAATTAATTTGTAAGGAAAATCTTTTTGGGAATATAAATAAAATTTTTCATTTTTTAATTGGACAATGATGGTAAAAACTTTATATAATTGTGAGTGAAAATTTTTTGATTTGTTTAATAAAAACTTTAATCAACTTTAAAATAGTACATACAATTAATTTAACTAGTTCAGATTTCTAACATAATGAATTATACCACAAATGACAATAATTACTTTTAGCAAATAATTTCTTACAACATGATGAAAAAAAAAACAGATTTTAAAGGGATTAGCATCACCCTATATTTCTCGATAATCAAAGTATGTTGTAATTGAGAGCAAATGATATTAGTACTAACTGGTTCTCATTGTTTCTGCGACTCTAAAAAATCTATTATAAATATTATTGCAACAATAAATTATTACATTTTTTACTTAGGATCCTAATTAAAAATTGTTCTTTTATAATTTTTTTTTTTAATTCCTTTTTCAAATCTTGAAAGAGAAACATCAAAACAATAGTTTTCCAGTATTTAATAATTAATATTTAGAACAACTTTCAAAAGTAAATATTTTTTTATTTTTTTAATTTCAAAGATTTTGCCAATAATTGTTAACTTAAAAAACCAAAGGATGATCTGTTTTGTTTCCTTTTTATAAAGATACTTAAAATCAATATTTTCCATTATTTCAGAAATAATTTTTCAGAATAATCTATTGTTAATTATTTAATTTTTTAAAATAAAATCGAATTTTTTAGCAACTTACCTACATTTCCAGAGAAATTTAAGAAAGATATTTTGCAACTTTAAAGTACTGAAAATTGAAAATTCAAATCTTTAAATTTGGTGTGAAATCCAGATTTTTTTCTAAAATTTGTTGGGCTTATTTACTAATACAAGGATCAATTTTTAATAGATAAGATCAACAAATATTACTGCTTGACTTTATGATTTTTTAGAAACATTTGAACGATAGAGCACTAACGTGATTAATACCCAATTGCAAATTTCTTTAATCTTAGAATTCACCTTATTAGATGCTAATCCCTTAAAACAAATAATTTGTTTCATTTTATTACAGAAAAAAATTGATGAATTGCACTTGGAAAGGGTGTTTTGAAGTCTCTAATTAAAATAACTATAGAAAAGATGACTTGAAAACTATTTTTAAAACAATCTTTTGAAAACAATTATTGAATAAATTTTTTTTGCCACCTTATGTAAGAAATTATTTGCTTTAAGGACGACATTTTCTGGTGAAAACGGGGAAATTGTTGATAAAAAATCACTCTTGAAACAGTTCTCTAATCTTTGTTAAATTTGTCCAATTTAAAATTTCTTTATAAAAAATCGAAAATATTAACGATTTTCTCAATTTTTCCCTTTCTTTGATCCTGCCACAAATTTAATTTTACAATTTTATAATTTACATTTCAAATCTATAAACACAAAACAATTTCCCAAGCTCTTCTAAATAAATTTTTTCTGTTACTTTTACAAGTTTGAAATGTTTTCAAATTTTAAACTTGTACTTGAAAATCCCTTAAATGTCCTTTATTACTTTTCAATCAAAGATCAAATTTTTTTTACCTTATATAGTTTTTTAGTGTTTTGACTTTTAAAATAAATGTTTTATTTAATTTATTCAAAATGAAAATTCTTTTTGAGAAGTAAAAGTAAAATAACATAATGCAACACCCCCCGAGGTAGAAAGAAAGTCCTTAAGGGATTAGTGTCTACTATAGGAAGTCTAACATGAAATTATCTTTTAATTGAATGAATGAAAATCACATAATTTTCCTTTCTTGTTTTCAAATAGAGTTTTCAAAGAAATATCATAATTTGCGATCTCAGTTTATTTATTTGAATTGTGATTTTTTATGAAATATTTTAGGTGAACTAAGAATCCTAAATGAAAGGAATATTTCAGAAATTTCAAAAAGAAATAGATTGGATTTTGTGATATCCCTTTCTTTTGATGAACTTTTTTATTCCGAGTATTGCCGTATTCTTGGGTGAGCTTAAAATCCTCAATAAAAGAAGAATTTCAAAATTGAAAAAGGGGTAATCCGGTTGAAATGTGTTCCCATTTAAATTTCAAATACTAGTAATCTACCAACCAAAGAAAAACACCCTAAGAAGAGACCGTATTCTAAAAAGTGTTGGTGTGATTAGTACTTGATTTTATCAACATAAATCAATTTTTTATTTTTCTATGGTTGTCTAACAAAAGTGTGGACTGAAAGTTTTATAAGTGGCAATACAAACTATTTGTTTCACTCATTTCAAGCAATTTGAGTAAAAGCTTGATTGTTCTTTTATGACACACTTTTTTCAAAAAAGTGTAATATATCCTTTCTTTGATATATTGATCTTCTTTTTCATTTCTAGTAAGGTTTCCAATTTAAGGTGTTCTTTCCTATTTCTCTTTTTTTTTATCAATACCTTATATTTTTGCCAAATTTAGAAATCGGATTTACCCTTGTTTTATTCGCTCAAGTTTTTAAAAAATACATTCTTATCTTTTTAATGCAAAAGATTCGATCTGATCCTTTGAATTTTTCAGATGGGTTATTCATCAAAAATGTGTAATTTTGATTTCACTATGAATGGTAGTTTGGGGGAAATAATTTGTTGTGGTGACAATTTGTTTTGTTGACAATTCGGACGGGTATCAAAACAACAAAATATTCCCAAAACTTAACAACCAGCCAAAGGCAAGAAAATAATAGTTATTTTCTCGCAGTAGACACAATTTGGAAATGTTGTAATGGCGTTCAAAAGTTTGTAGAATTAATGAGAAAAGAAATTATTTAGGGAGGAATTAAAAAACGAACATTTTTCGGTTTCCAATTTAAAAATCGTTTGTGTTGCTGTTGTTTGAGTTTCTTAAACAACTTTAGAACTTGCAATGAAGGGGGCTGAGTTTTCGATGACCTATTAAAAGCAAAAAATAGAATTAAGAGAATGTAAAAGAAGTACAAAATAAACAATTATTATGTCTGTCACATAGTTAAATTCTTTGTTTGGAAATTGAAATTGATGGTATTACATTCAATTATCCTATGTTCGATATATGGTAGGTCTTTAACAAGGTGTGTTTTGGGTGTTGAGTATTTGGTTGTGACTTTTTGCTGTTTGCTGTGTAGTTTCTGGTCGACTAATTCTTTTGTTTGCACAAATAGAAAAAAAAAAATAATGTTTGTTGATTAAAATCTATTTGAGAATGGCTTTAAAAAATTTATGATCTTTCCGAATTTTCTGGTTAAAAAATTAGGTACTCAAACCAATGTTCAATAACTCTTGATAAAAAACTCTCTTTATTTGAGTAAGTGGATCTCAAGATTTTTCTTTTAGTCTGAATGTTTTTTAATTTTTTTAAATAAAAATTCTATACCTATGAAATATAATCAGTCTAATTTTCTTTGGTTTGTTTGTTCCTTCAATGGTATTTGTTAAGGTATTTTTCATTATAAAAATTAAGAATAATTGATAAAAAATTTGTTCAAGTGTGCTTGTTAAATTTTCAGTAAGGCTGATCACAATTCTTTCAAATTTTTGTCAAAATTATTTCAAAACATGAGGATTATCTTTCACAAAAAAGACATTTAGAATTTGGTCTCTGATCCATAAAATAGTATTTGTATCAAGTAATTGTTCTCAAAAAAAATAAAACCCATGATAAGTTTACTAAAGGTTTTTAAAGTTGATCTTGGGTGTGTCCGAAAACAAATTTCTTTTTCTATTGTTACGAATTGGAAATGAAGAAGTAGTTGTCATAATAAATATTTTTAAAACTCCAACATCATCAGATCGAAGATTTTTCGAATTAAAAATATTTTTGTTGAAATTTCAAATATATTTCTTTCTATTTTCAATATACTTCCTTGAGACGCTTTGTTTATTATTTTTTCCCAGCTACCAATCATTTGATCTTGAATTATTTACAAAAGTTTAAGGACAATATCACCTGAAATGGAAAAAAAGATAGTCTTGTGTGTGAGTCTGAAATCTTTTTTTTGCATATAAATTGTTTGATCTAAAACTTAGATATTTCAAAAATAGTACCTTCTTTGAATAGAAAGCTTGTTTTTGGAAAATAAACTCCGTTTTTTTTTTCCTGTTCCAATATAGTTAATAAAACAATATTAATTAGATACTAATATTATACCACAGTATAATATAATTTGAAGGTAAACTCCTTGATATTTTTAGTAAAATTTTAAATTTGGAATTGGATTTAGTATGTTTGAAATTTTTTTTATTTTTTCCAATTTTTATGGATAATAAATTGATTTAATGAAAATGATTTATTTTTTTTTTTGAGATAAATTTTTCAATTTGATTCTTCAATTTTCAGAAATTTTAGTGTTTAATAATAGAACTTTTTTAAACCAAAATAATATTTACTTCTTGTTCATTGTCCATTTCTTTGTTCGTTAAATGTGTAGGTCTTCTAAAAAAAAAGAAACACGCTTTTTATTTGAAAAAAATGCACAGGTAGGAAAAAATAAAATTGAAAATTCCAAGTTTGACAAACTTAATCCTTCAATTATTATTTCATCAATGCCAATAGAGTTTATTCACAATTTAACCATGATTCCAATTCTTAAAATTTTTGAGGTTATTTTATTTATTATTAGTCGTACTACCTTTTATAAAAGTATCTAGTTGAGAAAAAAAGGTCTATTGTGGGGTAAAAATTTTAAAATGATTGTGATAATGAATTTTGCTATAATTCAACTAGGATATTTTTGAATAAATAGCAGCTAATTGTTTTGAAAACCCTCTTATGGTCTAAAAAACTCAATTATTAAAAAAAAAAAAAAAAAATATGATGTTAAATATTCCTTGTACTAGGTTTCCCCGTAAATAATAGAATAGAAATCAATCTTATATTTCACTCTATTCATTTTAAATTCTGGAAAAACTAAAGAAAGTGTTTTAAAGTTTCTTGGATTCAAAAGAATCAAGTCAAATCAAATAGAGTATAGTTTATTCTATTAAATTGAAGAAAAAAAACCTTCTGAAAGTGTCGGTCAAGTGCTTAGGTTTTCAAGAATTCAAAATAATTGAGTAAAATCTTCGATTTTTCTCTATTCTTTTAAATTCTAGGAAACCATATCGGCCATTTTTTTTGACATTTTGAAATAAACAGAAAATTTAAGAATATTTTCAGATTATATCAAAAATTAAAGAAAACCTAACGAAAGTCTCCATTAACTGCCGTAGAGTGCCAGGTTTTTTTTAATTTAAGAAATAAACCGAAATTTTCTAAAATTTTCTTTTTATTTCTTAAATTAAAAAAAAACCTAACGGTACTTTCCAGAGGTTTTCTGTTTTATTTGTGAAGTGTTCTTGGTTTTTTTTTGAGAGTTTTTCTATTTTATTCGTGAAGTGTTCTAGGTTTTTTTACTTTAGAAATAAACTGAAAATTTATTAAAAATTTCGGTTTATTTCCAAAGTAAAAAAAAAAACCTCACGAAAATATATTGATTTTCCAAAGAAATAGAAAACTCAAAAAAACCTTACGTAAATCTATCGATTTTCCAAATAAACAGAAAACTCAAGAAAAGCTATTAATGGTTTTTTTTTAATTTCTTAAGAATAAGTAAAATTGAAGATATTTCTCTATTCTTTTTATTTCTGTTATACTATAACGAGAGTGTCCGTCAAGTGCCTAGGTTTTCTAGAATTAAAAATAATCAACTTGAAATTAAATATGTTTTACTTTAGACTGTTAAATTCTGGAAAACCTAAAGATAGATCAAGAAAAAAAAAATTATTCCAATTTCAAAATAATAAATAATTTATTTTCACAGTCCAAATAATTGATTATCCCTATTTAGAAAATATTTATCAGATTTAAAATACCTTTACAATAAACCCCATTCCAAAAATTTGGATACGCCCAAAATCAAAAATAGGCAAAATAAAACTCAATTAAATTTTATTTTTCCAAACCTAATATAAAATCACATTTAAGTTACTCAGTATTAATGTTTTAATAAGTTATCATTTTAATTCAAATAAAATAAAAAAAAGAAAAACACAAAAATAAAAACAGGTGTGTGCTAAATAATGAAACGAGCTGAACAAAAATTATATTTGTAAATATGTTGAAATTTGACCAACAATTGTTGATCGATCAAATGTTAAGATATTATCTACCAATTGTATGTTATTTTCCAATTTAACAAACTCAACACTAACATTCTATCAACCATCAAAAAAAAATTCAGATCTAACCAAATAGATTATCTAACCACAAAAAAGGAAATGAAAACAAAATAAAAAAAGACAAAAAATAAAATAGTTTGTAAAATCAAAATTCTTTCTAAATTGTATTTAACGTTTTGTATTGATGTTCTTTTTACTGATAAACTGTTCCCAAATTTTTGGAATATAGTTTATAATAAAATGAAATCATATTTGTTATGAAAAAATTTTAAAAATTTTATCAAATGAAATCAAAAAAAAAATAGTAAGATAACCTGGAAAATTGGATTTTTCATCTTAAATTGTAAATCTCTTAAAAAATAATTTTTGATCAAATATCTTTTATAAACAATAGTGTTTATTTTAAATTCAAGTAAATAAAAAGTGTCAAATTAGCAAATTTTCAACATTTTTTTGAAATTTTTTTTTCATTATTGTATAGTCTAAATTATATTCTTTTATATTTGGTTTATGATTATATATTAATTGTAAATTAAAAGGTAAAAATATATTAATATGTAATTCTTTAAAATTATAATCAAAATTATTAAAATATCTAGAGTTAAATCATGAATCATGATAATTAGCACATACTAAACTTAAAAATGAAAGATAATTATTGCCCATTATGTTGATTTCGATTTGTTGAATTTTTCAATGTTTTAATTAATTTTTTTTTTTAAAAAAATATTTTTTCAAGAGTTTTTCTAAATTGAATTCAAATTCATTTTTCAATGGCTGAAATGATGGGTTTTTTTTGATATTTATTATTTCTTTCTTTCTTTCTTTATTTATTTCGCTTAATTTTGAAAAATTGTTTCTAATGCTAAATATTACACATTATTTGAAAGTTAAAAAATAGTTGCAGTCTTGGACATTTATCTCTCTCTCTCTTTTTTTTTTAATTCAAAAAGTATTTTGGGAGATTAACACGCATATTTATCTAACGAGAGGTATTTTGAAAGAAAAAAAAATTCATGATAGATTTTGTAATAAATACAAGTATTTGAAAAATAAATGAATTAATCAAAAAATGAAATTTATTATTATTCTTTCTTTAATGTGTGAAACATAACACTACAAGTAAAATTTCTTCAAAAAAAAATCTCTAAATTTTGTATTTTTGAAATATACTCATATAATAAACATTATTACATATAACAATTTTCAATGAGGTTTACAACTTTAATAGATATTAATAGGAATTGAAAAAAAAATAAAATTTTTCAGTAATATTTTTTTCATTTTTAATTGTAAAATTTTTGAATTTTTTAATTGACTTACAGTCAGTTTCACTTTTAAGGCACAAACTTTCAACGAAATTTAAGACACAAAAAAAATCTCAAATTAAAGCACAAAATACACAATCTAGTAAAAATAAATTGTAAAAAAAAAAATTCCAAATTTTGTGCCTTAATTTGAGATTTTTTTGTGCCTTAAATTTCGTTGATAGTTTGTGCCTTAAAAGTGAAACTGACTGTAGTAGAGAGATAATTTTCAAGTATTTTTTTAATAGTATAAAAGGAAACATATTTTTCAATTTGAAAATAGTACAAAATATTTCAATCAAAAGATATTGCTCAATTAAATTGAAAATCTGATTTTTTAACTGTTTTTGGAATATTTTTTATCATTTTATTTTTTTCCATGTTTGAGTTTTTATATACGTTCCCGGTTGTTTTCTGCAAATTGCTTTAACATATATTCTTTTTTCAATCTTAATGTAGAATCAAAAATTAATTCATTTCAACTTTTTCCAATATAAAAATACCCTGAAAATAGGTGTTTTTTTCAAAAGTCGGTTTTTTTGAAAAGGGGGGTATTCATATTTTCAAGAGTTTAATTGCTATCCTTTTTTTATTACATAAAATTATGATAACTTTGAAAAAATAATTTATAAAAGAAGTATAACTTAAATCCAATGTATAGTTTTGGCTAACTATAATTTTATGTATTTAAATTTTCCTTGTAGTGAAGTATAAATTGAAAAAAATCAAAATTTTAAATATAGGATGCTGTGCGAATTATTCATTTTTATAACATCCAATTTATCTTAAAAATTGATTTTTCAAGTTTAGAGCGCTTTATCTCCTCTAGTTTAGAAGTTATTCTCCATTTTCGATTTTCGTCAAAAAAAAATTTTTTTTTTAAAATTTTGAATTTTTCATTTTTAAAAAAGGTACATTTTAACACAAAAATAAAATTTTTTTAATGTTTTTAAGATCATTTTACTAGGGTATTTTTTGATCAAAAATATGATTTTGGTGAAAAAAATTGAAAAAATTAAGGTTTAAAAAAATATTTTTTTTTTTGAAAATTTTTTTACTACTATTTTGATTTTCCCATATTTTTTTTACTCAAATATTAAATAAGTAATAAATTTGAAAATAAAAAAGTTATAAATTTCTAAATTTTAAAATTTTTTTTTCTACATTAAAAAAATTTTTTTTTTTTGTTTTTATTTTGGATTTGATCAAAGTTAATTATAAAAATACATAAGTTTAAGTATAAATTAGTTGAAAAAATGCTATATTAAAATCTTTTTAATATAGACAAAAAATTTTTTATTTTGATTTTTTTTGTCACTTTTTAAAATTTAAACTTTATGAGGGTTAGAGGTTTCGAAATTATTTTGTATTTAAAATGGGCGTTTTTGACTTTTTTCAAAATTTAAAATTTTAAAAAATGTATATAAAAAAATTTTTTTAAAATTTTTTTAAATGTAGTAAAAATAGGTCAACTTTGAAAAAATTTTTTTTTAAACATCTCAAAAAAATGATTTTTATTTTGTTTCTCACTGAAAAACAATGTTAAAAAAAAAAAATTTTTTTAATTTTTTTTTTTATCCTTTTCTTTACTCCTCAAATCTTTATTATTATAATTTTTTTTTTTCAAAAAAATTACAATGCAAAGAAATATCAACACAAAACTATTCATGACCAACCTGCCCAGAAAATATTCTGTTGATTTATTATTACAGAAAATTACAAATTGGATAGGCACCAGGCCAAATGTTCAAATATTACAAAACAAAAAAAATCCAAACAACGGGCTAGCAATCATTACTTCAATTACTCATGGACAAGTCAATATGTTGAAACAAAATGCAATGGAAAATACATTCCAAAATCGCCAAATACGTTCAAAAAAGAAGAAATACCCAAACAAAAAACAAAAAAAATATACAGTCAGTTTCACTTTTAAGACACAAACTTTCTACGAAATTTAA
The DNA here is from genome assembly GCA_027625915.1 of Anaeramoeba flamelloides. Classification (NCBI taxonomy): domain Eukaryota; family Anaeramoebidae; genus Anaeramoeba; species Anaeramoeba flamelloides. Next base: position 23,597,708 of record JANTQA010000023.1, read on the forward strand.
GGCACAAAAAAAAATCTCAAATTAAAGCTCAATTTTTTGGAAATTGTTTTTTTTTACAATTTATTTTACTAGAATTCTGAATTTTGTGCCTTAATTTAAGATTTTTATTGTGCCTTAAATTTCGTTGAAAGTTTGTGCCTTAAAAGTGAAACTGACTGTATAAATAAAGCAAAAAATAAAAATGATCAAGAAAAATTACAGTCAGTTTCACTTTTAAGGCACAAACTTTCAACGAAATTTAAGGCACAAAAAAAATCTCAAATTAAAGCACAAAATTCAGCTTCTAGTAAAATAAATTGTAAAAATTAAAATTCCAAAAAATCTGCCTTAATTTGAGATTTTTTTTGTGCCTTAATTTTCGTTGAAAGTTTGTGCCTTAAAAGTGAAACTGACTGTAAAAGAAAACAAAAAAATTTTTCATGCAACCAAAAAATCAAATTCTAACTATGAATCTCGGTCTAGTAAGACCACCAATGATGATTGTAGGGAAAAGTATTTTTTTGATCAGGATCACGCAAGATCAAATTTTGTTCCACATAATAAAAAAATATTCTCCTAGTCAAAATGACTCAAAAGGCAATGAATATAAAATTTTTATTGCAAATATCCATTACTCAGCTTCCAAAAATAAGGTTACCAGTATCCTAGAAAAGCATATTAGAATCAAAAAACTAATATATCTTTATGATGAAAATAAGAACTCTAAAGGGAAGGCCATACTTTTATTATACAATTATCAAATTTTATTCAAAATGATGAATTACCCCCAAAAAATTTACTTATTGGAGAGACAATTAATTTTTAGATTATATCAAAATAAGAATAAATATAAAGATAATACAAACAAACAAACCAATAATAATAATCAAAAAATTAATAATTTAAATTTAAATTTTATCAAGGAAATCAATAATCTCAAAAAAATACAGTCAGTTTCACTTTTAAAGCACAAACTTTCAACGAAATTTAAGGCACAAAAAAATCTCAAATTAAGGCACATTTTTTGGAATTTTAATTTTTACAATTTATTTTTACTAGAATTTGAATTTTGTGCTTTAATTTGAGATTTTTTTTGTGCCTTAAATTTCGTTGAAAGTTTGTGCCTTAAAAGTGAAACTGACTGTAGTTAAAAACCTAACTTCAACAATAATAACATTAAAAGAAAAGTTAAATAACAATAATCGATTATTAAAAATTTCAAACGAGAAAGTTATTTATAACATCAATAAGAATGATACTTTTCATGAAAGAAACAACAACAACAACAACAACAACAACAACAACAACAACAACAACAACAACAACAACAACAACAACAACAACAACAACAACAATAATAATAATAATAATAATAATAATAATTATATTAATATTAATAATTATATTAATATTAATAATTATATTGAAAATAATAACAATAGGGGTGGCAAAGATATCAATATTATTAATAAAAATTCTAATTTAAAATTAGAAAATACAAAAGAAAATATCGAAAACACCAAAATAAATGAATCTGTGTTAAATATGAAAGTTCTTGAAAATAATGAAAAAACAAATTCAAATAATTACAATAATTTGGATGAAGATATTCAGTCAAGAAAAAAAGAAGAAATCTGAGAATGAAAATAAAAAAAGAATTTATTTTCAATGAATCAGATAGAAAAAAAAACAATTATTGGAAAATAATAGCAATACTAATTCATTAAATAATAATGAAAACAATAACTCAAATGAAATTAATATTGAGAATGAAATTGAAACTGAAAATGAAATGGAAAAAGAAAAAAAGATAAACAACGAAAAATTGTTACAGTCAGTTTCACTATTAAGACACAAACTTTCTACGAAATTTAAGGCACAAAAAAAATCTCAAATTAAAGCACAAAATTCAAATTCTAGTCAAATAATTTGTGAAAATTAAAATTACAAAAAATTGTGCTTTAATTTGAGATTTTTTTTGTGCCTTAAATTTCGTAGAAAGTTTGTGCCTTAAAAGAGAAACTGACTGTATTAAAAACAAAGGGTTCAAATCAAACTAAATTAAACTTTCTGGCGGTATCTTCCAGAAAATGCAAAGGAATTACTTTAAATAAAACAAAATGTCAAAAATTAACAAAGAATAAAGATGGTTTTTGTGATGTACATAGAAACCAAAAAGAATCACTAGATGATCAATATTGAATTGATCATTTAGTAAAATTAGTTTAAGAACTATATCTAAATAATTGGGTCTATTTAGAAGATGATTTAAATACTTATACAGTCAGTTTCACTTTTAAGACACAAACTTTCTACGAAATTTAAGGCACAAAAAAAATCTCAAATTAAGGCACAAAATTCAAATTCTAGTAAAATAATTTGTGAAAATTAAAATTCAAAAAATGTGCTTTAATTTGAGATTTTTATTGTGCCTTAAATTTCGTTGAAAGTTTGTGTCTTAAAAGTGAAACTGACTGTATCAATAACTCAAGAAATTTTTCCCACAAAAATAAAAATAAAAATAATTTTCAAAATTATTCTTTTTCTGATTATAAAAACCCATACAAAGTCCAATAATACTTAATTTAAATATTATCAACAAAACAAAAGACTATGAAACAAATTTTATTATTTTAAAATTATTACAGTCAGTTTCACTTTTTAGGCACAAACTTTCAACGAAATTTAAGGCACAATAAAAATCTCAAATTAAGACACAAAATTCAAATTCTAGTAAAAATAAATTGTAAAAAAATAAATTCATAATTATGTGCTTTAATTTGAGATTTTTTTGTGCCTTAAATTTCGTTGATAGTTTGTGCCTTAAAAGTGAAACTGACTGTATTAAGTCAATTAACATATGGATTAGAAATATATAATTATAAAATAGCAACCCTAAACTATTTAAACTCTTGGATTAATACATGTATTACTGAAATCTGCAAAATAAACAGAAACGCACCAATTCTTATTTATAAAACCGAATTTAAATTCGAAAATTTGGTAATATCAATCAATAAAAAGAAATTCAAATTCAAAAATAAATTAAAAGAATTATCTCTACCCTATCTGGAAAAATTAATAAAATTTAATCAAAGAATAAACAATAAAATTAACTGGAAGTCGGAGAGTTTAAACCTTCTTAAAAAGGAAATTTATAATTACAGTCAGTTTCACTTTTAAGACACAAACTTTCTACGAAATTTAAGGCACAAAAAAAATCTCAAATTAAAGCACATTTTTTGGAATTTTAATTTTCACAAATTATTTTACTAGAATTTGAATTTTGTGCTTTAATTTGAGATTTTTTTTGTGCCTTAAATTTCGTTGAAAGTTTGTGTCTTAAAAGTGAAACTGACTGTATAATTATAATGAGTTGGTGAATTCTACCAGTTGGAAGGTACAAAAATATTTCGCAATAATTAAAAACCAAAAAAAAATTATTTATTACAGTCAGTTTCACTTTTAAGGCACAAACTTTCAACGAAATTTAAGGCACAAAAAAAATCTCAAATTAAGGCAGATTTTTTGGAATTTTAATTTTTACAATTTATTTTACTAGAAGCTGAATTTTGTGCTTTAATTTGAGATTTTTTTTGTGCCTTAAATTATGTTGAAAATTTGTGCCTTAAAAGTGAAACTGACTGTAATCAAAGATATTTAAGTTATCCATCAAGTTCAACAATTCTAAAATTCAGGAAAATTACCAACTGCTTAAATAGATATTATAATGTAATAAATAAAAATTCAAATAAATTTTGTCCTTTATGTTTAAAATATGAACATAAGGAAATAATAGAAAATATTGATCACTTTTTATGGGTATGTCCTTCCTATAAAAAAGATAGATTAATTTTTCTGAAAAAGTTAAAAGAATTAAATTTTAATGAAATAATTTTAAATTATGATGGCTTAAAATTATTTTCATTAATTAATAATCGTGAAATCTATGATTTTACGCTTAAATTTCTGAAAGGGAATTTAAGTAAAAGTGCACTTAGAGTGTAATCTACACTTCCTCCTCAATAAAAAAAAAAAAAAAAAAAAATTAATTTGAAAACTCTAGTTAAATTTTATTTTTTTCCAATTTATCAGAAAAAAAATCACATTAGCAATATTTTGAAAAAAAAATTTTAGAACTCATCTTATTTTATCTTAATAATCATTTTTTCAAATTTTTTCTAGTGAAATCACTAGAAAAATAAAAAAAAAATGCTAAAAAATTAAAAACAAATTTTTACTAGAGTTTCCTATTAAAATGATTTTTTTCTAAAAAAAAATTTTTTTATATAACTTTTTTTTAATTTAATTTTAAATTTGTTAATTTTTTTACAATGAAAAAAAAAAAAAAATTTCATCTTAAAAAACTTAGAGTTTTTTTTTTCAAAAAAAAAATATATATTAGAAAAATTACTCAATTAAAAATTCAATTCGATTATCTTCAAAATTTGATAATTTTAAAATATCCAATAATTACTCATTAGTTCAGCGGTAGAGCACCGAGATCTAAAAATTCGAAAAGTGTGTATCCTGAGTTCGATTCCTGATAAGATCAATTAAATTAATAGTTTTTTTTTATTTTTTTTAAATTTTTATATATAATTTGATCAATTAAAGTATATATGTTTGCTACCTGAATTTACCTTTAAAACTTTTCAAATTTTTTTTTTTCAAAAATACAAATCCTCTAAAGGTACCAAAATTCGGATAAATGCTGGTAACTAAGTAGTTTTTTCCGTGTGAGGAGTAGAAGATTTTGTATTATTTAATATTACTAAAACCTACAATTAAAAAAAATTTTTTTTTTTTTTTTTTTCAAAAAAAAAAGTTTAAAATTCATTTTAACATATGTAGAACACTATTTAAAAAATATAAAAACAATCTCAATTTTTCATTTTTTTGGGGCTCTTATATTTTTCGAGTTATTGCCCAAAATAGTTGTGAAAAATCACTATAAAAAAATTTGTATATAAAAATCGATTTTGGGCAATATCTCGAAAACTAGACGTCCTAGAGACTTCTAAACACCAAAAATCGAAATTTAAGAAAATTTTGAATTTGTTGAGCAATAAAAAAAATTTGGATACCAGTTTTATATTTACTCTTGTGAAAGGTTAATCAAAAATATAATAGAAATTTTAAAATTTATTAATAAAATAAAAATTTTTTGATGTATATTTATATGAATTGATAGCTTCCAGAATAATTTCCATAATTGGAAGTTGTGATTCCATTTCTGGTGGTTGCTAAATAACTTTGTTGGCCAGGTAATATTCTAACTTTGACCCATCCAGATTCTTCGAAGCATAATTTTCCGGCATGCACAACAGATTTGGAAAGACTAGAATCATCTGTATAGATATCACTTCCCCAAACATTTCCTAAATCTGATCCAGTTAAATATATTTTAAATATTTCATTATTTCTTCCTCTGTATTTTGAAAGATTTGTAGGTATTTGGTTTTGTGGGATTTTTACATTTCTTTCTTCTTTAATAAATTGATAACTTCCATGATAATTTCCATAATTTGAAGTTTTGATTCCATTCCTCTTGGTTCCTGTATAGCTTTGTTGACCGGGTAATATTTTAACTTTGACCCATCCAGATTCTCCAATTCTTAACAATCCAGCATGCACAACAGATTTGGAAAGACTAGAATCAGTTGTATAGATATCACTTCCCCAAACACTTCCTGAATTTGCTCCAGTTAAATATATTTCAAATATTTCATTCATTCTTCCTCTGTATTTTGAAAGATTTTTGGTTAGTTGGTTTTGTGGAATTTGTGTAATTCCTGTTTTCTTTGCTTTCTTTAAAAATTGATAACTTCCAGAATAATTTCTATAATTTGACGTTTTAATTCCATTTCTGGTGGTTCCTGAATAGCTTTTCTTTCCAGGTAATATTTTAACTTTGACCCATCCAGATTCCCCAATTCTTAACAATCCAGCATGCACAACAGATTTGGAAAGACTCGAATCATCTGTATAGATGTCACTTCCCCAAACATTTCCTGAATTTGCTCCAGTTAAATATATTTCAAATATTTCATTATTTCTTCCTCTGTATCTTGAAATATTTCTAGGTGTTTGGTTTTGTGGAATTCGTCCGTTTCTTTCTGTTTTTATATATTGATAACTTCCCCCATAATTTCCATAATTGGAAGTTGTGATTCCATTTCTCTTGGTTTCTGAATAGCTTTTCTTTCCAGGTAATATTTTAACTTTGACCCATCCAGATTCTCCAATTCTTAACAATCCAGCATGCACAACAGATTTGGAAAGACTAGAATCATCTGTATAGATGTTACTTCCCCAAACATTTCCTGAATCTGATCCAGTTAAATATATTTCAAATATTTCATTATTTCTTTCTCTATAACTTGAAAGATCTGTAGGTGTTTGGTTTTGTGGAATTCGTGTAATCTTAATTTTGTTTAAAAATTGATAACTTCCCCCATAACTTCCATAATTGGAAGTTGTGATTCCATTTCTGGTAGTTCCTGAATAACTTTGTTGGCCAGGTAATATTCTAACTTTGACCCATCCAGATTCTCCAATTCTTAACAATCCAGCATGCACAACAGATTTGGAAAGACTAGAATCATCTGTATAGATATCACTTCCCCAAACATTTCCTAAATTTGCTCCAGTTAAATATATTTCAAATTCTTTACCATTTTGATTTCTGTATCCTAAAAGATTTTTAGGTGTTTGGTTTTGTGGGATTTGTTCGCTTATTTTTTCTGTTTTTATATATTGATAACTTCCATGATAATTTCCATAATTGGAAGTTTTAATTCCATTTCTCTTGGTTCCTGTATAGCTTTTCTTTCCAGGTAATATTTTAACTTTGATCCATCCAGATTCCCCAATTCTTAACAAACCAGCATGCACAACAGATTTGGACAAACTCGAATCATTTGTATAGATATCACTTCCCCAAACATTTCCTGAATTTGCTCCAGTTAAATATATTTCAAATATTTCATTCACTCTTCCGCTATATCCTGAAAGATTTTGAGGTGTTTGGTTTTGTGGGATTTGTTCGCTTATTTTTTCTGTTTTTATATATTGATAACTTCCATGATAATTTCCATAATTGGAAGTTTTAATTCCATTTCTCTTGGTTCCTGTATAGCTTTTCTTTCCAGGTAATATTTTAACTTTGATCCATCCAGATTCCCCAATTCTTAACAAACCAGCATGCACAACAGATTTGGACAGACTCGAATCATTTGTATAGATATCACTTCCCCAAACATTTCCTGAATTTGCTCCAGTTAAATATATTTCAAATATTTCATTCACTCTTCCGCTATATCCTGAAAGATTTTGAGGTGTTTGGTTTTGTGGAATTCTCTCAAGCCCTTGCTCATTTTTTATTTCCTTTGTTTCTTTGTTTGTTTGTTTTAAATCCATTTTATTGATCATATTAACAACCTCTCGATCAAAAGTTAATTTATATTGAGGTAAGGAATTCACAAATTGATTGCTTTGGTTTTGGTTTTGGTTTTGGTTTTGGTTTTGGTTCATTTGGAATTTTGGATTTAAAGCCATTCCGATTTTTGTTGCCTCAATTATTTCATTTTGAAGAATAAGTTCTTGAAAATGCTGAACAAGATTAACATTATTTTTTAATAACGAGAGCTCGCGAGTTGTCTTTGTCAAAATTGAATTAACTCCTTTTGTGTTTTTGAAAGATAACTCCTTTGAAAACTTGATCAATTGATTTATCTTTTGATCGACTTGTAGCTTAATTTGCTCACCTGTTTTTTGAAGACCAATCACCATCTCATTTAATGCACTCATGTTAATTTGCTTTTGTCTTTCCAGGTTTTGTTTCTTTAGTTCAAGGTATTCAATCGACTGCTCAACAGAATTGCGATTGACACTGGTTTTCATCGGGAAAATGATCTTTTGAAAGATATCGTTTATGCTCTCTGTTTTCATTTTGTGATTTTGACATTTCGACTCAAAACAGTCTGGACATATCAAGGAACAATGCTCATAACAATATTTCTCATACTTTTTTTGATGTTCAAGACACAAATTCGGATTTTTTTCTTTTGAATTTTAAACAAGATAATTTTTTTTTTTTTTTTTTGTAATTTTTTTATCATTTTGTGTTTTGTGTTTTTTTTTAGGTGTTTTTTTTTGGTTTTTTGAAAGGTCAAACCTATCTCTGAAATTAATTTTGAGTTGTGTCCTGAAAAGTTCTTGTGAACACTGGAATTACAGTCTTTACAATAATAAGATTGGCAATCAAAACAAAAATATAATGCAGGCTGTTTAACTTGGTTTGTAAGACAATTAAAACAATGGGTGAGATTTTGTTGAACCTGAACAGGGATACTTGTTGGCAATGTTACAATATTTGTCGGTATTTGCATGAAAAAAAATAAAGATTGAGAAAAAATAAATAATTTCAAAAAAGCTTGTTGAAAAGATATTTGTTGAAGAATTTGCTGCATGAAAAAATAGTGTAAAAGTAAAAAATAAATTTGGGTTCAAATTCAAAGTCAAAAGGTTGAAAATTTTTTCCAAATTAGTATTTTCAACAAAAAAAGTTTTTGGTTGACAAAATCGAACTTTTTTGTTTGTTCTGTTCTTATATTCTGATAAATAAAAACAAGTGGTGTTTTTATTATTAAAGAAGATTAAAGTGATCACTCATAAAAAGAAAATTTCTGAAATGGAGATTTAAGAGGAAAATCAGTGATTTAAATCATCTTTTTGGTATTGGAATAATCAATAAGAAAATTTTTTTTCTAAAGGAAATACTAACTCTTCTTATTTATTTTTCTTCCCAACTGATCATATAGTGATTATTTACACAGTGATCCAATGAAACCAACAATCAAATTTTATTTATCAACTTACTTAAGAAATTAAATATCATTTTTCTGAAGAGTTCATTTTTTCTATTTAAATTATCAGTCAAAAAGACATGATCCATTTTGTTGGGATGTTTGAAAATTTCGAAAACAGAAAAATTTTCAAAACAATTTTGATTTTTATGAAATCTAACTTTTAGTAATTTTAGAGAGTTTGTATGAAAATAATAACATTGGAAATCTAATCTTGTTTTAAAAATATCAAAAAAATAAAGTAAAGATTGAATTTTAGAAGATCTAAAAAATAATTCCATTTATTTTCTTCACAAATATTTATTAAATTTCTTGAAATTTGTAAGATTTAGTAATATTCTTTTTCGAATATTCGTGAGTAAAAAGAGCAAACTATTACTATTAGAAATCAGTTTTAAGATAACTACTATTATTTTATATATATTAGTAGAATTAATTTGGATTAATTTAAATTGTTTAAAAATATTACTAAATTTTAAGAAATATGAAAATTCTTTAAACAATTAAATATTTGGATTTTGGTTCTCAATAAACATAAAATGTGTATTTTTCTTTATACTTTTTATTTTTTTGAAATATTGACTATCATATCTCATGGAAGGGAAAAACCCATAAAAAAATGATCTTTTTTTCCTTTTATTTCTTTATATTAGTTTTTGAAACAGATAAGTATTTACATAATAAATGGTGTGAAATTTTCACTTTTTTAAAAGAGCTGTATTTTGAACAAGAGTAAAGTCTACGTTTTTTCGTTTTTTTTTTTTATTTTGACTTTTTAAAACCAAAAGATTAAAAAAGTTAGAGATAATATTGTTTCCCTATTGTTGTTTGCTTATTTACTTAAAATCTTGAGATGAAATATACCCCTTAAAAAAGTATTTAATAAGGTGATCCTTACATAATAGCTATTTTTATTATTTTTAGATCTTTTTTGATACTACCAATAATAATAAAATTAAATCCAATTTTGGTTTGTTTCATCTCTGAAAAACAACATTGAACTTCTGTTAATAGCAAAATAAAAAGTTCAAAATTTTCAATAAGCTTTCCAAAAAAATTAAAACTCAATAATGAAAAGAAATATATAAAGTCTCCAATTCTTAAAGGGAAATGAATATTTTCGGCTGTTCTAAGTTTTAAATTTTTGAAATATTAAACGATTTATAAATCTTTTTCTGGAAAGCTGTATGAAAATTTTCTTCAATTTATTTTTCAACAAATAGTTTACAAACTTGAGTTTTTACTAAAAATCACACAAGGTTTTTTATTCATTTATATACTGGTATTGGAATCATAAATGGGAAAAATCTTGACTTCATTTTCAATTTCCTTTTCCAAACAAATTCACAAATTACAAATTGCTTCTTTTAAAACTCTATTTGATCAAGAAAAATATGGAAAACCAAAAGAAAGTAAAAATTTTAACCCATTTATAATTCGAATACGAATATTAACATTATGAAACATCAAAGTTTACTTAACATTCACTAATTTAATAAACATTATCAACTATTCTGTTCAAAACAAAAATTTATATTTTTGATTCTATACCCCTAAAAAAACATCAAATAAAAATCTCTCACAAATTATGTGTTTCAAATTTTATGTTTAAAAGTTGTTTTTGTTTTCGTCTTTAGTTATTGTGGTAAAAATAGTTTATTTTTGAAAAAAAAAATTTTATTTTGGAAAAATTTGGAGGAATTAATGTAGAAAAATCAACTTTTTTTTGAGAGTAAAAGTCTTCTGGGACATAAATTTTTATTGAACCACTTCTCTTCATTAACAACAAAACAATAAAATTCCTTTTTATGAAATCTCCACACGACAAGAATAGCACAATCCTACAAATACTTTCAAGACTTTTTCGAACTTTCAGGTTGACAGTCTGCGAGATTTCAGTTTCTGATATTCTTTCATATTGTTTCAAATTTCAAATACTTGATACAAACTTTTGTCTGCCAAAAAAGGGTGTAAAAAAATAATAATTAACAAAAGATAACATTTTGAATTTAATTAAAATTTTTGAAAGTTATCTAAAAGAAAAATATTTGTAAACTTTCAATAATCTGAAACTCTTTTTATGGAAACCAAAAATTGGAAAGTTGTTTAAATTACATGTTTTTAAAAGTTTGACTTCACTAACATGAAAAAAATTTTAATTTTTTTTCATTTTTTTTTTTTTTTTAAACTGCTCTAAGAAAGAAAATAATAAACAAGCTTTATAGTTATTTAAAAATTTATATTTTAAAAAAAAATTAAAAGGGTTTTTGCTAAAAAAATTCAAAAAAATGTTAAAAAACCCCTATTTAAAATTGATTTTTTTATTATTGATTTTTTTCAATTTTTTTTTTTTTGAAATTATCAATTTTATATTTTCATTTCTCTCAAAAATGATCAAACTTTTTTATATACAATACCAGTAAATAAATATTGTTTTTCAAAATTAACTTTTATGATTCTTAAAAAATTTATTGTTAAAAAACAAAATTTTTTTTATTATTTTTTATTATTTTTTGTTTTCAATTTTATAAAAAAAAATTTCAAAGTAATAAATTTATCCATTTTGTAAAAACTTTTGATTCACTGAAAATAACTATTTTTTATCAAAATTTTCAGATTGCATTTTTTGATATTTTTTTACAATTTTTTTTTTCTCATTTTAAAAAATCCCCTGCAATAAATTCTTTAGATGAGTACAATCTTTTGTGTAAATTATGACTTAAAAAATCATTTTTCCAACTTTTTAACCAATTTGAAAAAAAATTCGTTCTTTAGCTGAAAAAAAATTTTTTAGTTGAAAAAAAAAATTTAATAATTTTATAGAAAATTTTTTTCAAATTTATTCTGTTCATATTTTGTAAAAAAAATGCTTCAATTTTTTCATTAACACTGAGTTATCTGAGTCTTGAAAAAGTAAATACTATTAGTTTTGTCTTGAATGTTACTCAATACAAAAAAAAAATTAAAACCAAAAAAAAATAATAAGAAGAAAAAATAATTTTATTTTTTTATCAACTCACAAAAAGAAGAAAAAAATTATAAAAAATAATTTATTCAATTGAACAGTTATTAAAGTTTGTGATATTTATTGTTTTTGTGATTGCTATTGTGATTGCTATTATTATTACTATTACTTTTAATATTGTTCTTTTTCATGGTCTTGTTCTTGTTCTTGTTTTTATTTTCTTCTTATTCTTGTTCTTTTGTGTTCTTCTTATTAAAAAAAAAATAGCCAAGAACATGATCTTTAATGAACATTGCTAAAAGTTAAAACAGGATTTGTTTACTTGAAATAAAGCCTGTTTTTAAATGGAAACGATTCAACACGATCATAAAAATTTGGTGATCGTACGTGAGCCAAATTAGTACTCTTTTAATAGCCACTATTGACTCTTTTTCTCATCATTATAGTTCATTGCCATTGCCACCCCTATTGTTATTATTGTTGTTGTTATTATTGTTATTATTATTGTTATTGTTATTATGATTATGATTATTATTGTTGTTGTTGTTGTTGTTGTTGTTATTATTGTTCTTTGTTATTACTTTGGTGTTGTTATTGTTATTGTGATTACTATTACTATTGTTACTATTATTACTACTATTACTCTTTCATTTTCATCTTCTTGTTCTATTCTTGTTCTTGTTTTCATTTTCTTTTTCTTGTTCTTTCTTCTTCTTCTTAATAAAAAAATAGACAAGCAAGATCTTTAATGAAAGGTGCTAAAAGTTAAAACAGGCTTTATTTACTTGAAATAAAGCCTGTTTTTAATTGGAAAGAACTCGCGTACGATCATGAAAATTTGATGATCGTACGTGATCCAAATCGGTACTGTTCGAATATCCTTTGTTGGCCCTTTTTATACTAATAATTTTTATTAATTTTTCATTGTTTTTTGTAATTTTATTTAAAAAATAAAAAAAGATTTAAAAAGAAAATAAAAAAAATGAAAAGAAAACAACATTTTTCAAGATAAATTAGAACAATTTAATAATACAAAAAAAATAAATATTTGAACAAGAACCTTACTATTAAGAGTTTTATTTTGAAAACTGTTTATAGGATAGGTTAAAAACAATTCTCAGACATAATAATATATAATATCAAATTAAACACAAATTGTTTTATGGTGTAACTAGAAAAGATTAAAATAATTACTTTCCACCCTTTTTTACTATAATTCATTTCTTATTTAAATTAAAGAACTCTAATTTTTTTAAAAAAAATCAAAAAAAAATTACCAAAAAAAAACCAATTACAATTCGTTTAACAAAAATTCAAAAAAAATCATTTGTTTTTTCAAAAATTCCAAAACATAAAACAAAACATTCCAAAAAATTTTCCTAAAAAATGTTAATAAAAAAATTTTATAAATAACTTAAAAAAAATTTAAAAAAAAAAAATGATCACAAAAATTGATTTTTTTGTTTGTAATTTAAATCGTTGAAAAATATTAAAAAATCGAGTTTTAATGTCAAATTATTTTACTACAAACATCTCCTTTTCCAAAATTAAATAATTTTAATTGAGAAAAAATTGAAAAAAAAAATTTTTTTTTATTTTATTTTTGACTCGAGAGTTTTGAAAAATGGGGGTACATAATTCGGAAAAAAAGAAAACTTATTACACATTGAAAAATAAAAAATAGTCATTATCATCTAAAAAAAATTTTTTTGATTAAAAAAATTGAATTTTGGGTTAATTTTTTCTATATCTCAGTGGGGCTGAATTTATTTTTTCATACTAGTGTTGTAAAAACTTTTAAATTGAAAGTTGTTGCAATGTGATCTTGTAATTCCTTTAAAAATTTGGAACAATTTCAAAAAAACAAAGTGTTGCTAAGTAAAAAAAGTAACTCAATTTTTGTGCTATTCTTGTCGTGAAAGGTTGAAAAAACAAGTCAAATTTCGTAACATTTTTTTGACTTTGTTTTTAGTTTTATTTTACAAACACAATCGTAGTATAATGAGAAACAACGAGAACAACACGAACAACATTAATTTCAAAAAATTTATTGCAAACAACTTAGCTGTTTACAAACCAATTAGCCCAATCCCATTACCATCAACTAAAGTTAGATTTGAACTTCAAACAAAAAGAGATCGAGCTGTTTTTGAAGTTTTAACTATAGAAGAAACTTATATTTTCAATCTTAAAAGAGTTAATGTACGTATAAAATGCTCTCTTTTTTTTCTTTTCTTTTGAATTTTCTTTTGAATTTTGGTTTTAATTTTATTTCTTCTTTTCTCTTTTGTACTGAAACAAACACTTAGCAAATGAAATTACTTTTAGAAAAAGAAACGACCAAAAAATCCAGATTTATCACAATGAAGCAAGTTAAAACACTTTTTCAAAATCTTGATCAACTTTTGCAGTAACCTTTCCTTTTTAGAAACTCTTAAAGAAAGACTTCAAAATTTCAATGAAGAAACGCTCCTCGGTGATCTTTTTCTCAAATGGGTAAATTTTTTTTTTTTTTCTTTTAAAAAGGACTTGTGAAAAAACTTTTAAATTCAAAAATTATGTTACTTTTTATTTTATTCCACAATTTTGTTGATCCTTTTTTGAACTTTTTATTTTCCAATATGGAAACAAAAAAAAAAATACACTTGAAAACTAACAGAAAACAACATTTTTTTTTGAATTTCAAAATGCAATTGGTTTTAAGAATGTCTTCTTGAAAACCAATTGCCATCTGAAAAAAAAAAAAAGATCACTATTGCGAAAAAAAATATGGAAACGGAAAAAAAGTTTTACACTTATTTTGTTAATAATTAAAAATTTAATTGCCTATCTGTAAAACTGATCAAAACAACCAGAATTTTTAGAAGATAATAAGAATTCAAATGATGAATAAAAGCCTTTTTATAAACATGGTGTCTAACTTAGTTTTTCTTAATTTCAATTACATCAAGATCTGTCAAATAAATTGTCCCAAAAATCAAATTCTTATTTTTGATTCTAAAAAATGGCAAAAAGAAGTAAAAAGTACATTTTTTGAACAATTCATATCTGGCAAATTAAGACTTTCAGAGAAAACCCTTAATATTTAGTTTGAATTATTTTGTGCGTACTTGAGAAAAATTCGATTCATGTGAAGATAAAGCAATTGTGAAAATGATTAATCTCTGATTTTTTTGATTTTTCATTGTAAATCTTACTAGAAATTGAAAAATTTTTTTTTTAAAAATAGCATCTAACATAAAGATTAAGGATTAATTGATCTCCAATGAATCGATATAAAATACAAAGAACTAACCCAAGAAATCCTCATTTGTAAAATAACATATAAAATGATTAAATGTTTTATAAAACCATTTCCCAGTCAAAGGTGTCTAGTTGTGATTGTGAATTACATATGTTGAATAGGTTTGGATGGATATTAGAAGAAAAAAATTTATTTTTGAAATTTGAAAATTGAAATCATTTTTTCATATTTATTTCCTTTTTTTTTATTTCGATTTTTTTTTTCAAGTATTTGTTTTTCATTTTTTTTATTGCAAGATCTAGATCCACTACGTAAAAAGGGGTTATTCTAATGTTATTAAACAGTGAAAACGTTTTTAGAAAAATTCATATTGATTTCTATTGGAATTTTCTTTGGATCTTTAATTGAAGATCAAAATGAACATTATTGTTTTTTTTTCAATGGGAAATTTTTTAGAATTCCAAATTTTTAATAAAATATATAATAATTGTTTAGATTTAGTTAATATAGATATCAACTATTCCCTGAATGTATCTTATTCTAGTTATTTCTTCTTTGTTCTTTAAAGAACAATTATAAAAAATATTTGATATTTGAAAAAAGCATTTTTTTTTGGTACAACCCTTTGACAGAAACAAAGTTTATTTGATCAATGAATTTTTTTGATATAAGATATTCAGATTTTACCATTATTTTCAGAGTCCCATCGACAATCCCGTAGAAAATCTTCAAAATCTTCAATGATATCCTATTTTATGATTCATTTTTTTGAATAATTTTCAAAATTTTAAAATTTTACTAATTATAATTTACATAAGAATGCTTGATTCGATAATTTACAAACTTTTTGAGTTTTAAAATCGGAGTTGAACACTTCCATTTTAAATATCTTTTATAGTTAAGTTTTCCTCATTATAAAAAAAATTTAAAAAAAAAAAAAGATTTTTGTCGATTCTTACCAATTCTAGAATACTGCTAGGCACTCTACGGAACTCTACGGAACTCTAAGGCACTTGACGGACACTCTCAATTAACTTTTTTTTACTTGGGAAATTAAAAGTTAATTTCTAGAAATATTCTTGTTATTTCTCAAATTATAAAAAAAATTGTTGTTAACTTTTCTTGAGTTTTCTGTTTATTTGGAAAATTAATAGATTTTAGTTTGATTTTTTTGAGTTTTCTGTTTTATTTCTAAAGTAAAAAAAACCTAGAACACTTCACAAATAAAATAGTAAACTCAAAAAAACCTAGAACAATTAACAGATAAAACATAAAACCAAAAAAAAAAACCTAGGGACTCTACAGACACGTTCAATAGATTTTCAAAAATTATTTTAAATTCTGGAAAAACTATCAGAAGTGTCTTTAGAGTGTCGTAAAGTGACTAGGTTTTTTTTTTTTTTTTTTTCTAAATCTCATAATTTCTAATCAAACCAAGAAATAAAAAAAAAACTTAATTACAATTTTCAAGAAAACAAACCAATTGAGTAAAATCTTTTTTTTTTTTAATTGTTTTATAATTAGGGAAACTTGATGATAGTTCCTACCCCGACTATTTTCTAGTTTTTTGATTCAATATTGATTTTTGTAATAAACAGAAAACTTCAAGAATTAAAAACAACAATCTAAAGTTACTTTTCCAGAATTCAAACCAATTGAGTAAAATCTTTTTTTTTTTTTAATTTTTAAAAAATAAAAACAAAAATAATGACATTTTCAACTGGGACTGTTTTCTAGTTACTTGATCCAATATTGATTTAAGAAAAAAACAGAAAACTTCAAAAATTACTCAAGAAAATCTAACAGTCACTTTTCCAGAATTCAAACGAATTATTTAAAATCTTTGATTTCTTTAAATTCCTAAAAAATAAAAACAAAAATAATGAAATTTTCAACTGAGGTTGTTTTCTAGTTACTTGATTCCAAATTTTCTAGTTTAATTTCTAATTTTTTTCAATTTTTTGATTTTCAAGTTAATATTTTCAAATTCCTTTTTTGCTAATTTTAAGATTTTTAACTATTTCATTAAAATTGAAAGTTTTTAATTTTAAAATTAGTTTGAATCTTCTTTTGTAAATTGTGATCCTTCGTGAGACAAATTTTGATATTCTGTTTTATCAATAAGTCTAGGCGAGTGTGGCTTTATTAAGAAGAATTTTTTTATTTTTTTTTTTTATTTAAAGTATCCAAAAATCTTTTTAATTGAGATCTTTTTGTGTCAAATCAAATATTTCTAATCCATATAGTAATTGACTAAAAAAATTTCTTTATTGATAATCTGGATTTATTTTCTTTTGATATAAAAATTTTTCTTAATTGGTTAATCAGGATTTCTTTTTATATAATATATTTTCTTTTTATATAACATATTTTGATTTCTTTCTATTGGATACTGTTGCTTATTAAATATAATATCAGTTCCCATTTTTTCGTATTTATACTAATTATGTTATTTCTTATGAAGGGCCAATGAAGACAGCATTAAATTCATTATCAAAAAACAAAGATTTTTATAATTGGGAACAAAAAGATCAAGTGGAATTTAAATTAAATCTTCAGAGTTTTTTAATTCAACCGATCCAAAGAATACCTAGATATCAATTATTAGTCAACGAAATTTTAAAGCATACAGATCCAGAACACAAAGACTACACCGATTTACAAATACCACCCCAAATGATCAAAAAGGTTGCAACAGATGTTAATACTGTTCTTATTAATGCAAAACAAAATGTTATATTAGTTAGTCTCAATAAAAAATTATCGAATGTTGATTTAATTAAACCTCATCGTAAATATGTCTGTGAAGGTGTGCTCATGAAAAAATCAACAAAAAAAGACCAAGCCAGACTTTTTTATTTATTTTCAGATTTACTTATTATTGCCAGTAAAGATATTTCTATTTATACAGTAAACATTTTTTTAATTTTTTTTATAATTTCTTCCAAATTATTATTTTTATTACAGAATAGTAAAATAGATTAATAGAAATCTTTAATTGATTTTTTAATTATTTTTTCAGAAGAATTCAATTATAGTTATTAAATAAATGATTTTAAACAAAAAAAAATTGGATATTACAATTTAATTATAGTTAATAATTTTTTTTTGTTTTTAATGATAGTTTAACAAATTTAGGACTAAAAATTTTGTAAATTGTTGTTGAATCTGTTTGGTTCACCATTTTAAGTGATTTAAGTAATATTTTATGTATTTTCTCTGTTAAAATAGCTCTGCATGTTTTAATTGATATATTTTTTTTATTTTTCAATTTTTCAATTAGGATCACAATATTTTAATTTTTTTCATCCTAAATAAAGTACAATTTTTTTTTTTTTTATTTACGAAGGGAGGGAATTAATTTCCTCTTATCATCGTTAGGTTTTTTTTAATTTAAGAAATAAACCGAAAATTTATTCAATTTTCAGTTTATTTCTTATATTCTGGAAAACCACGTTTAGCTTTCCTCAAATTTTCTATTTATTTGGAAAATCAATAGATTCTCGTTAGGTTTTTTTGGGTTTTTGAAATAAACAGAAAATTTTAATAATTTTTCGGTTTATTTCAAAAAGTAAAAAAAGCCTAGAACACTTCACAAATAAAACAGAAAACATCAAAAAAACCTAGAACACTTCAAAATAAAATAGAAACCCTCAAGAAAACCTAGAACACTTAACAGATAAAATAGAAACACTTAAGAAAACCTAGGCACTTGATGGTACTTGAGCACACGACTGTTTAGTTATGTTATTTTTATACCTAATAATTTTGAATAAATTACAATTTTAACTTCATTTGAATAAAAATTTTCAATTTTTTTAATTATTTTACCCTAATATATATATATATATATATATATATATATATATATCTTCATAATTATAACTAGGTGCATAATACTATACAATTAGAAGATCTAAATGTTGAAGAAATTGAAGATACAAAAAAATTAAAAAATGCATTTGCAATCCAAACACCAGCAAAGAGCTTTATTGTATATGCCAAACTACCACAAGAAAAAAAATTATGGTTTCAGGTAATCAAAGAAACATTACAAGAATATAGTAAATAAAAGGAATCGAATCCAAATAAAAAAACAGGTGGTCAAATCTAACAGCTAGCACCTCTAAACATCCAAGACAAAGATGCAATCAAATGCAACATTTGCCATCAGCCATTCAACATGAGGAAAAGACGACATCACTGCAGGAAATGTGGGGAATATATATGCGGAGAATGTCAAAAACATAAAACAGTATTAAAGGCAAGACAAATGGGGGGCAAAGTGTGTGTTTGTAATAATTGCTTTATTGAAGTTAAAGATGAAGAAGAGCAAGAATTAATCGAAAACAATCAAAAAAATAAAAATCAAAATCAAAATCAATTGAAAAAAAAAATCTACAATATCTCAAAACTCCTTAATAAGAAAAAAAAATACTATAAACATTAAAAGTCAAAATAAGAAAGGAATATTGAAAGAAACTCCATTAAATGTTTCAACTAATAGCAGAAAATTAGAAAAATAATTTTCTTTGTAATTTATTATTTAATTTAGTGAAATGTTTTGTTTGAATTTTATAAATAGATCAAAAAAAAAATTGAATTACTAAAGTGGAACCTTTTTTTAAAAGAATTCCATAATTAATATTTTATATTTTAATTTATCTGAATTTGAATTTGTTTATTTATATTTATTATTTTACTTTTATTTTTGATTCTTTTCTTCTTCATTTTTTATTTATATTTATATTTTGATGGGTTAATGATTTACTTTATTTTTAAAATAAATTAAAAAAACTATTTAAATATAAAATTATTCAAAAAAAAAATATTATTATGAATTTTTTTTTCTATTTTTAATCACTTTTTAACAGACTAATTAGGCTTGATACCATTTTTGATAAGTTAATATGAAGATTATATTTTTGATGATAAGTAATTTTTGTTTGATCAGGATAATTAAAGTTCACATTCTCATTCTTTTTGGAAAAAAAAACAAAAAAACAATTCTTTTTTATTTTATTGATAGAAGAAGTGTAAATTACACTCTAGATGTCCTTTTACTTAAATTTCCACAATGGTAATTTAATTGTAAAAACATATATTTCATGATTGTTCATGCGAAAGACATACCCAATTTTTTTTATATTTAAATAGCAAAAGTAAAAAAATTGAATAGAGAAAAGGAAAAAAGAAAAAGAAAAGAAAAAAGAAATTTAAAGAGGGTTGGTAAGAAGCAATTGGTAAAAAAATCAAATAAAAAAAAATGCTATATTTAATTAAGGACTTCCAAAATCACAGTCTGTATACTTTTGGTTGAGTTAATTTTATAATTCGGTATTTGATCATGAATGTTCATTTGGTGATTGTTGTTTAAGTTGTTGTAATTTCTTTTTTTTTTTTTTTGATCTTATTTGCTTCACACCTTTGGTCATTTTTAACCTATACTTTTTTGTTTTTCTAGTCAAGTTACTAATACTTTCATGTTTTATTATAACAGTATTAGCAAGTAACCACTTTATCTTTTTGCTTTTGTAACACTTCTAACCAATATAAAGAATATTCAGAGGGGGGGGGATGAAAAAAAAATAAAAACAATTCTTTTTTTGATTTAGTAGAATCAAATTAATTCATTTTTTATTTCAATTATTAATCTACAATTATTTTTAATTTAAATTATGTTATCCAAAGAACCACTAAATTGTAATATTTTAAATCAATTAATGTTTTTATGAAAAATTATTAAAAAGAATCTAAAATTTCTCAAAAAAAAAAAAAAAAATAAATATTGGAGGTTTTAGTTTTTCAATATATTAATTTTAAGTCATCTTTTCATAATTATAATTTGTTTATGTTTTCTTTTTGCTAAAAATTATAACTTGGAAATGATATTAAAAATATATTTTTTTTAAATTGAGATTTGGTAAAAAATAAAAAATTATTTTTTTCGTTTTTTAAGTATTTTTTGAAAATTTCCCTTTTTTATGTTTTTTTAAGTGCTTGGAGGTAAAAGGAATAAAAAATAATTATAATAATTAATATAATTTTCTTCATTCTATCTAAAAATTGACAAACTTGTGTGGAGCAGATTTAAAAAAAAAATAACTGAAAATAATTCATCTTGGCTGGGCTGATTCATATGAAGGTGAAATGGTATATATAGATTTCTATTAAGAAAAATATTTTTCTAATTGTCGAAATTATGTGTCAAATTCTGTGATTTATATTTTTTTGAAATGGTAAGTACCTTTTTCGGATAAAAAATAATAATTAAAAAAAAACAATAAAAAAATAAAATAAAAAAAAATTCTTTTTATTCTTTTTGGATCATTAAAGCTAAATGAATTTTTGAATTTTTAATAATAATACTATAGGGAATTAACTCAACAAAAAAAAAAAAAAAAACATTGTATCTAGAATACTACATTTTACATGAAAAGTTAATATATGACCCCTTGAAAACTACCAAAATAAATGACCCCTTATGCTATAACAATAGATTTAGAAGACCATTTTTTTTAAAAAAAAAAAACTTGTTACATTTAACCTTGAGAAAATTCACATTTATTCTAAACATCTATACCTTTCACTTTTAATCTTTAATGACTTATTAAACAACACAACCACTTTAATCAAAAACAAAAAAAAAAAAAAGAAAAAAAAGAGAGAGAGAGGGAGAGATAGAGAGAGAAAACAATAATCTCAAAAATATTAGAATATTATTTAAGATCGTTTTTCGAGAAATACCCAATAGAATTATTCCTAGAAAATTGGTTATTTTTTGTCCTTTACACAAACTTATCTTTCAAAAAAAAAATAAATTAATAATTTAAAGAGAGTTAAAAAAAAAAAAATAACTTACTACATTTCCCAAATTTTTTTTTTTTTTTTTTTTTGGTGTGTGTGTGTGGGATATCAAAAGAAATATGAACCAAATGAAAATTATTTAATAAATTGAATGATAAATAATTGGATTTATAGAATAATCATGTAAAGATTCAAGTAGAAAAACTTTCATTTTAAAATAAAGGTTGGTAAGTATCAGAATATTATAAAATAATCCAAAAGCCATCAAAACAAACTAAATTTCCACACAAAATATCCCATTCTTGAAATTTTTTCTGTTAAGGATTATCTAAATAAATAATCTGAATTTCGAAACCAAAAATAATAAAATTTTGCACTTACTTTTTAAAAACCAAAAATAAAAAAAATCCTTCAGAACATTTTTGATAGGGGTGTTTTAAATAAAATATAATTATAAATGATTGAAAGGTATGGACGAAAGCAAATTCAAGTAAAAAAAAATAAAGAAACAAGAAATAATCAATAAAAAATACAATCTCCATATAATATCTGTCTCCAATAATAATGGATTTGAAGAATTTTCAAGAGATTTTTATTTTAGATCTCTTTCAATAAAATCAAAATTATTTTTCAAAAAAAATAACTACACAACCCAAACAAAAGTTAAAAAAAATATTAAAAATAATGAGCTATGAAGTGATTTATTAAAGATCTAGTTTATAATATTTTGTAAATAAATGAATATTTGGTATTTTATTGAAAAATTTAATCAAAATAAAAATCTAATTAATTAATATTTATTTTGAAAACATTCATAATACTTTTTTTACGTTTTTAGTTTTCTTGTAAAATAATTACATTTAAAATTTCATTTTATGTGGTAATTGTCCCTTTTGGAGTCGGAATCTTGCAGTTAAATACTCTTTGAGATATTGAACTTTTTTAATTGCTTCAATAACAGATTTATCAACTTCGTTTTGGATTTTTTGTTGTGATTCATTGAGACCAACTTTTTTAAGTTCTTGTTTTTTTGTGAAGAACTTTTCTTCTGTCTTTTCCCAGTTGTTAATAGGCTTCTTTGGGGTGAAGAATTTGTCATTGGTTGTTGTTGGTACTTCAAGTGCGTCGATATCAACCTTTGTTTTTGTTGCGATCACATATTTTCTTTTGATTCTGGTTAAAGGAACACCATTTACTTGGTAAGGTCCTATAATGTTGCGGTTTTTTGTTTTTTTTTATTTTTTGTTTTTTTTGTTTTTTTGTTTTTTGTTTTTTGTTTTTTGTTTTTTTGTTTGTTGTTTCATTCAAATGGCGAATAAATAAAAAAAAAAAGGTTTTTTGTTTATTAAATTACTTTTTTTTTCTTTTTTTATTTTTTATTTATTTTTGTTTATGATGAAGACTTACCAGTGACCAAAAGTAATCCAGAAGAAAGTTGTTTTAAGAAGACAACTCTTTTCCCCTTAAATTTTCCAATTAATAAAATAAGAACAGTTCCTAAAAGTTTTTGTGATTATTTGAGAAAACAAAAATAAAAAAAAAGCAAGGTTGGTTTTTTTTTTACATTTATTTTCTTTTTATTTTTCATTTTGGTGATTAGAAAGAATTATAAGGAAAGATTTCAAACCTTTTGAAATTTTTGTTGACATTAATAATAAAATGAGTGAAGACTTAAATGATGAAAAAATGATTTTCGGATTCGAAATAAAATTTTTTAGCAACAAAATCATGATTTGTATCATTTGTATTTTAAGTCTCGAAAAAATTAAGAGAGTATACTCTCCAGGTTTTGTGTTCTAGGTGGTGAGATTTCTTAAATAGGACTCTCAAAAATCAATAAGGGTTGACAATTTATCTTATCACGAAAGAATCAGCTATACTTGTGTCTTTCAGATTTGTTTGTTAGCCCGATCAAATACCAAATCAAAGCAATTTAATGAACAAGCATAGAAACAAAATGAAGTCTCTGATTATTTCAATATTTCTCAACAACAAAAATCCTTCAGAACTTTTTGGTAATTGGCCAATCACTTTTTTTAAAATGAAAAAGTCGCGAAAATGAAAAGTAAGATCAATTAATAAAAGAAAAAATTAGTCAATAAAAACAAAAAGGGGAATTAAATACACAACCAGTTTTTTTTTATACTACCTTTATTAAGGAGTTTTTCTGTGGTTGCATCAAATTAAAAATTTGTTGAAAAAAATTAACATTTTTTGAGGATCTCCAAAATCATTCTGATCGTGTTTTGATAATCAAGAAGATTAAAATTGTTTTTGTTGACTCTATCGAAAGTAATAAAATGGATTCTTCTTTGAAGTTTATTTGTTTCTTCTTTTAATTGATATGATTTTTATTTGCAGTAAGTTTACCATTTAAAAATGGTGTTTCGTTTTTTTTCAGAAATTAAACAATATTTTAACAATAAAATTTGATTTTAAAAAGCTTTGGGTCATTTTTTGAAAGATTTAGACCATTACTATGAAATTACTCACCCTATTAAATTATCGTAAAATCTAAATATTATGAATAAAAAAAAAAATTTTTCGATTATTTTAAAAAATAATATTATTTTTAATATCATCCATAAAGCGGACTCAATATGTTTATTAGCTCTAGTAGATAATAAAACCATCTTTGAATCTTTAAAAAATTTCTAAATTTAAAAAAAAAGCTACCCGAAAATAAGAAAATTTTAAACTCCTCCCTTAAATTACAATAAAAAAAATAAATAAATTTATATTGAATTTTTATATATAATAAACACTTATTCGGAAAATATAAGGTCTTTCTTATAACTTTTCCAAATTTAAATTTTTAAAAAAGTGAAAATTTTTTCAGAATATAATCTCTTTGAAAGTTTTATATTTTAATAAAGTGGATACTAGAATTTTAACAGGGATCTAGAGGTTGGGGTGTGAAGAAAAGTATCTTTCTAAAAGATTTATCACTTAATTAAAACATAAAACATTAAAAAAGTTTTAAATCAACAAAAACATAAAAAATATATTTGAATTTTTTAAAATGACTCAAAATCTATAAAAAATAAAATTTTACTTTTTTTGTTACTCAAAAAATAATTTGTGAATAAAAGATTTAAAAATTATTAAAATCAAATTCTGTTTTTTTTTTTTATGAATCAAAACTTTGAAAATCATAGCGTGCCACACTTATTAGAATGATGATTAATTTAAGTGATAATAAAATTTGTGATTCTTTAACAAAATTTCTAAAAAAAAGTTTAGAAATTAGGGCACATAGGAGAAAAGCAATTTTCTCTCTTCAAAAATAAAAAAAAAAAATAATAATGATGATTAATTAAATTACACTTATTCAAAACATATCCAACCAAACAAAAAACAATAAACAAGAATAAAAATTATCATTTTCCAAACACATGCAAACAACTTAAAAACTCTATTTTTTTTTTTTTCAAAATAAGTTGATCTACTTAAGTTGTAAAACAGCTCAATGAATATTCTCTCAACACATCACTTTTATGAATTTTGGGTTGGTTTATTACTCGGCTCATAAAAAATTTGGTTCGTTATCAAAAGGATTTAATTGTAAATATTCAGCAATTATTACAGCAATTTTCCGAATATCCACAATTAAAAATCTTGTCAGCGGATTATTTTCATGTCAGGTATTTTTTTCAATACTCTATTTGAGTGTTTTTTCGATAAAGAATCAAAATGTGAACTCTGGGTATAATATTTGAAAATCGCTTATTTGCTATGAAAAAATAACTTTGGATAATTCTAAACAATAGTTTAATTCTAAAATTATAAAAAGTTTAATTTTAAGGAATAAATTTCATTTTTCTTTTTCTTTTTTTTTCAATAAATCTTTAAAATGAAGGATAAAAATTTAATTAAAAAAATATAAATTGAATTTTTTTTAATTTTCCTCAACAAATAAAGGATTTAAATTTATTTTTGAACTTACTATAACACCAAGAGTTTATTATTTATGAGTTAAATTAATTCGTTTTTGGTAAAATCTAAAATTTTTATTTTTTAAAAAGATAAGAGAAAAGATAAAACATTTTTAAAAGAAATCAATCTAATTTTTTCCAGAAATAACTGGAAGGTCTTGGGCGTGTTTTCCAATATCTTTCGAGTCTTCTTTTGGTGGGAATACTGTGATAACATCTGGCTGTTCAACAGAAACGCCGATTTTGCCTTCTGGATCATATGGTTGCATGATTCTTACTTTGACACCAAACATACCTTGCTTCATCATGATGTGTCTAACGGCAATGTCAACCATGTCTTCTGCTGGTTTACCGGCCTTCAACATGTATCCGTCTCTGAATTTGACGCCTCTTGCTCTTTGTCCTCTAAGCTTTCCTGCAACAGTGATTTCAATACCTCTGGCTCCTCCTTCCATTGCGAATCTCATAGCACCATAACATGCTCTGAAAGGGTTTGTGTTAATAAGTTAATTTTGTTTATTTTAATAATTGTTTTGCAAAAACATTTTTGGGTTGGTGAATGGTTGGGTTGGTATAAGTTATTGGAAAAGAAATAATTGTTTTTAGAAATTTGAAAGACACACAAAAAGTAAAATTTCTTTCAACAGCCACTCTTTCCGAAAACAAAAATTTGAAATTAACAAAAAAAGGAAGGAAAAGAAAAGGAAAGAAGAAAACAAAACAAACCTTCTGACTGGAAGACCTGCAAGTAATTTAAATTTAATTGATTCAGCTTGAGAAGCAGCGGATAAGGATCTTCTTTCAACACGATCGGCATATAATTCGATCCCTCCTTCCTTAAATCCAAATCTTTTTTCAACAAGAGATGTTAATTCTCTAATTCTTCTTCCTTTTTCTCCTATAAGAGTTTTTGTTTTTAGATTTGTAGAAAGTTAATATTTATGATTCAAAGAAAATTTTGGATTAATGGGAAAAAAGGTTGTTCAGGATGGTTTTTGAATTAAAATAAAAAAAAAAATAAAAAAAATAAAGCAAGAAAAATCAAAACAAAAGAAAAAAACTTTTTTTTTTTTGTTTTTTTGAAAGAATTTCATTAAAAGAAAATTGTGAATAGTAAATGTGTATTTACCTAAAACTTTTTGTGGTGCAGTAGTTTTCAGAACAACATCGGTTCTTGAAGCAGTTACTCTTACATCTAATCCAACATAACCGTCTTCACCAATTTCTCTTTCGAAAAATTCACCAAGCTCTGATTTGAAAACTCCGTCACCAACGAATTTCTTTTTCTTTGAGATTTGTGTCATTTGAAATTATCAATAAATGTTCTAGATTTGTATTAAAAGAAAAATTATTGTTTTTGAATTTATTAAACTAAAAAGATTTTGAAAAAAAATGATAACTTTACACTTTTTTCGATTTTGTTCACTTAATAGCACAGAAAAATTCTTTTAAATCCTTTTTTTATTTTATAAACTTGGTTTTTTGCTATTATTCCTTATTTTGTTTCATATTTGTTTCAAAATAAATTGAATAAAATTTTCATTCAGCTTTCCAAAAAAAGATTTTATTAATCCTAACATAATTTCAACTTTTTAATATCTTTAAATCGACCTAAATAATTTATTTGTGTCTTTGAGAAATGTGGGTACTTTGATAATTGATTTCAATTCTTGGTTGGTAATTTATTTTGCAAAGTTGAATGAAAATTTTAATTTTGTTATTTGAAAAAGTAGTAATAAAAAGGATCAAATTCAATTGACTTTTAATTAAAAAGATTTTAAGGGATTATCATCAACTAATAATTTCTCAATAACCAAACTATGTTGTCTTGAGTGTAAATGATATTAGTGCTGTATAGCTTGAATATTTTCTATTACTCTAAAAAATTTATTATAATTCTTATTGCATAATAAATAATACATTTTTTACTGATGATCAATATTAAAAATTTTTACTTTAGAAATTTTTTTTAATACTTTTTCAAAACCTAAAAAATAGAAACCAAAAATACAGTATGATAGTATTGAATAATTCATATTTAGAACTTCCAAAAGTTACTATTTTTATAATTTTTTGAATTTCAAAGATTAACTCAATAATTATAAACCTAAAAACCCAAAGACTGATTAGTTTTGTTCCCTTTGTATAAACACAATTTTGTAACAACAATATATTCCCAATATTTCAAAAAAATTATTTCAAAAAAATTTATTGGTTTTATTATTTAATTTTTTGAAATAAAACGAATTTTTTAGCGTTTAATCTACATTTCTCCAGAAATTTAAGAAAGATATTTTGCACTTGGGAGTCTTACAATTGATAATTCAATTCTTCAAATTTGTTAAGAAAAGTAGATTTTTTTCAGAAATTGTTGGGATTTTTGCTAATATAAGGATCATTTTTAATTGATAGAGATCAACAAATTCTACTACTTGACTAATTGATTGCTTAGAGATATTTGAACAATGATACACTAATGTGATTTAAACCCAACAACAAAATACTTTGGTCTTAGACTTCTACTGGGTAGATACTAACCTCTTAAGATTATAAACTTTTAAAAACTTTTCTTCTAATGAATTTAGGATTTCAAATTTTTTTGGAAAAACATTCAGTTCAAAATACCTAATCAGACTTTTTTCTGTTGTTTTTCAAAATATAAAACTTAAATATTTTTTTATAGAAGACCTACATATTAAATTGATCAAAGATCTCCCCAACAATAAACCCTTAGTAAATCTAGGTATTGATTTCAGAAAGTTCATATACAGTCAGTTCCACTTTTAAGGTACAAACTTTCAACTAAATTTAAGGCACAAAAAAATCTCAAATTAAGGCACAAAATTTGTAATTTTTTTTTTTACAATTTATTTTTACTAGAATTGAATTTTGTGCCTTAATTTGAGTTTTTTTTTTTGTGCCTTAAATTTCGTTGAAAGTTTGTGTCTTAAAAGTGAAACTGACTGAATAAAAAAATAAATTTCAAAAATAAAGGATCAAATTGGAAAATTTATCTTAAAAAATAGAGACAATATTTCAGAATATTTTTCTCTTTCAGGAAGTAAGTATATTTTATAAAAATTTGAGTTCCACAGTTGATGTGAAACTGAACTACTCAAATAATTTCTTTAACCAAATAGATTGATATTTTATCTATATAAGAGTTGGATATCTCCTTGTATTATATATTTACAGAATACCAAAATAAAATGGAAATCAAAAAAATGAAAAAATTCATCAAGAAAAATTAATAAAAATCGTTAATTTATTGATCTTATCTGTAGCATTTTAACCAATTACTCCTTCTTTACTTTTTTTATTTTTTATTCTAAATACAAAAAACTATTTATATGAAACATTTTTATGAACAAATTACTTTTTATTTCTTAAGAATATCCAAAAGGATAATAAAATCCTATTTTCATTTATTTCATCTAATTCAAGTTTTGGTTCAGAAAATGGGATATTTTTTGTTTTCATCCCCAGAAATCAAAATTTATTGCGCAAATAGGTTTGATTTTATAATTATTTATTTTCCATAAAATGTGAACTCAAAATAATCTGAGAGCAAATGTTTCATGTTCTTTTGTTTTGGGTTGAATCTTTTGTAACTGTTTTTTGATTCTGGGAATTCAACCCCTTTATTTTGATTTTTGAAATAGTATCCTTTATTTGGGTATTGTTTGATAAAAATATTTGAAAAAAGAATTTTGAAAACAAATTTGAAAAAAATGTTTAGTAAAATAATAATCAATATTAAAAGGGTGAGAAAGCCAAGGTTATAAACTGTTTGTATTTATCCAAATTAAGAAAAAAGAAAATAAATCTCTGAAAATTAGTATGTATTGATAAATTTTTTTATATTCATTCTTGATTTCAACAAATTTCTCTGGGAAGGTGATCTTACATTTTTGATATTTCCTAAAAGATTTTTTATCACAAACATACCTTTTCGGATCCATTTTTTTTGTTTACTCTTTGATTTAATTTCAATTTTTCTTATAAACACATTTCTAGATCCAAAAACCCACTTTAATAAAACCCAAAAA
This sequence comes from Anaeramoeba flamelloides, assembly GCA_027625915.1. Lineage (NCBI taxonomy): Eukaryota > Anaeramoebidae > Anaeramoeba > Anaeramoeba flamelloides. Next base: position 23,627,557 of record JANTQA010000023.1, read on the forward strand.
TTTAATCAAAAAAAATGTTCAAAACAATGAAAGATTCAACTCTGAACTACTTTTATTCTTTTTGTTTTGACAAATAGAACAACAAGTGATATTTTGATATCAAAGTTTCAATATCTCATGACACTCAAAAAATCATTTTCCAGTTCGGTTTTTTTGAGAAAAAGTTTTTCAAAATTGTAAAATTTACCTACTTCGTAAAAAATCAATTGTCTATGAAAAATGAACAATCAATTCGAAAAATATATTCAAATTTTTAATCAAATTGCCCACCTTATTATAAATTTTCTAAAAATATAAAGGATTTTACCATCAAAATTGATTTTTTTTTCTTTGGTATACTCTTTGTTATCTTATTAGATTCTTTATAAAAATTTGAAATCTGATTTTTTTGCTCTCGGAAATCTCTTTTTTTTTGATCACCAACAAAGAATTAAAAATTTAAAGAAATTACAAAAAATTTGAACTAATTTTGAATATAAAATTTTAAAACAAATTTTTTTTATCCTTTTTTCGGACTTGAAAAACTTTTTTCAAGTTTCAAAATTGAAATTACTTTAATATCCTGAATTTAAATAATTGATTTTTTTTCTCAATTCTTTCCAAAATTAAAAAAAAAATGGTCAATTGTTTTTTTTTCAATTTTTTTTTTGATGATAAATCAAGAGTTTTTAGAATCAAATATATAAAAAAAAAAAAAAAATTTACTCTACAAAACCATACTGTGTAAAAAATGATGTCTTAATATTTAATTTTTTTTATTAAATTTGTCATTTTTCTAAAAAAATATACTACTTTTCCAATGCTCAACAGTAGTGGTTTCTTATATGGAAAGACAAGATATATAATAGCCAAAAAAACCAATTTAATAAACAAATAAAAAATTTTCGGGTTGTTTTGTTTTTTGATTACTGAACATTATTTTGGATTTTTAAATTTCTGTTTCATTCAGAAACATTTTTATTCTTTTATTAAATTGAATTTTTTACTATGAGAAACATCAAGTTTTTTTGACAAGAAACTTGTCTGTTGACAACTACTTTGAAGGGGTAATATATTTTTTGAGAACAATTACAAATTTAGTAAAAAAACTCAAAATATTAAGACATCAATTTTTGTACATTTTTACCCTCTATTCGATATTTTTATTTTGAAATTTCAATAACAATTCATAATTTTCTTTATCATGACCTAATTATAAGACTAATTTGTGTCTCTTTATTTTGAATAATATCAAAGATATAGTTGTTTCATTCTTTATTATTTTTTTTGGATTAATTCAAATTTTTGGTTTTTTTTTTTAAAAGGATAGGTTATCGACTAACAAACTCCCTTTTTGATCAAAAACTTTTCGAGTTTTTTAACAATAATAAAGGGTAAAAGTAATTTTTTATTGATTTTTTTACCATTTTTTGTTTTTCATATTTAAATGTACAAAAAAACAATTTTCATACGATCATTAGAAATTTTTCAAGAAAACACACCAAATTCGACCCTTGAATTGATTAAACAACTCAACCTTCAAACACGGAATATCCCTCAATCCTTATTAGAATTTTATCGAAACGATGATCAATTAACACCACCACAACAAACAAACAATCTAATTCGAATTGGTGGACAAAAAAAGAAAGAAAGTTCTTTTAGTTTAAAAAAAAATGATGTGTTGGTAAAAAATAAAAAAGTACGCTCCTTTGGTGGCAGTGGAGGTGGGTCTTTTAAAAGAAAAGCAATGCTGCTTGATACCACAACTGCTGTTGGTGTGTCTAAATCAAATAAAGAAAAGATCTTCAACGAAAGAAGAAGAAGAAGAAGAATTAAGCGAACAAAAAATGATCAATATATTAATGACGAAAAAAGAAAGAGAAAAAGAAAAGAAAAAAAATAACGAATTGAACAAAAAAATTAATGGATTTTGAATAATATCGTAAAAAAAAGAAAACCCTAAAATATTTTTTTTTGTTTTTTAGTTTTTTTTTTGGCAATTAAGAAAGTAAACATCCCTACAAACGAAACCAAATTTCACACAATCCCTGTTTTATTGTTGTGGTGATTATTTTTACGAGAAATAGTCACTTTTTTTCCATTTCATTTCTTAAGGGAGTAAGAACATTTTTCAAATTTTGAGTGTCACCATTTATGAGAAACTGAATTCTTTAAATCATTTCTTTAACCAAACATATTGATATTTTGATAAATATGAAAGTGGAATATATCCTTAGTATAATATATTTTCATACCAATTACTGTAGTCAAAATAACCCGTGCAAAAAAATATAATGCGTGTTTCAAAATAAAAAGCATGTTTTTTTGTTCTAGAAGACCAATACATTAACCAATCAAAGAAACCAATAATAAACCATAAAAAAATATAGTATTGGTTTCTTAAAGTTCTATTATTTAAAAAGAAATTATAAAAATGAAGGATCAAATTGTTAAATTTATCTCAAAAAACAGAGTAAATTTTTCATAAAATTTTAATCATAAAAAAAAACAAAAAAATTCAAAAAAATTGAGAATATTATGGAAAATTTTCAACTATTTGCATGAATAATTTAAATTTTACTGAAAATAACCAAACCTTTACTTTCAAAATTGATTTGAACTTAGGTATACTATTTGTTAGTTGATTGGATGTTGCCTTGGTACAAGAATAAAAAAAAGTACGGATAATATTTTGAAACACGCATTATAGTCGTTGTGCACGCTTTATTTTGATCACTGTAAAAGATGGGAATTCAAAAAAATGAAAAGATTGATCAAAAAAAAATCAATAAAAATCATTTATTTCTTGTTCTTATCTGACTCATTTGATACAATTACTCATTTTTTGTTTGGTTTAATTTAGTATTCTTCATGGAAATACTTTTATTTGGAAAATTTTTGATAAACAAATTACTTTTTTATTTCTCAAGCACATCCAAAATGTAATATAAAATTCTATTTTCATTCTATTCATATAATTCTTGATTGGGTTCAGAAAATCAGATATTTATTGAATTATTCATCAGAAATAAAGATTTATTGTTCGACGAATTAGTTTGATTTAATAATTATTTTTTTACATTTAAATGAGAATTAAAAATAATTCTGAATCTGTTGAAATTATTTCCAAAATTTTTCTTTTATTTTGGTTTCTAATCTTTGGTAACTGTTTTTTGATTCCAAGAAATTCAACCCCTTTATTTTGATTTTTGAAATAGTATTCTTTATTTTGATTTTGTTTAATAAAATTACCTGAAAATTGAATTTTGAAAGCAAATTTGTCAAAAAATGTTTTGTAAAATAATAATAAATAGTAATAGGGAAAAGAAATTCAAGGTTATAAATTGTTTGGGTTAATTACAAATTAAGAAGAGAAAGAAAACCAATCTTCGAAAATAGGCTTTGAATTTTTTTTTTTTTTTATTTATTGATTTCAATAAATTTATTTGGAAAGGTGATCTTACATGTTTGGTCTTCTAAAAGAAAATATCTATCTCACATACAAACCTTTTTGGGTCTATTTTTTTTTGTTTTACTCTTTGATTAAGTTCACTCATTCATATAAACATATTTCTTGATCCAAAACTAAATTTAATCAAACCAAAAATTTGATCAAAAAAAACTTGAAAAAAATTATAAATTCAAGATTGGACTCTGAATTACTTTTTTTTGGCTTTCTTTTCATAAACAGTGCAGTGAATGATGTTGTGTTTTCATAGTTTCAATATCTTCTGGTGTCATTCAAAAAATATTTTTTCAGTAAGGTTTAGAAAATTAAAATTTATCAAAATGGTAAAATTAGCTTACTTTCTTAAAATCAATTTTTTTACTGATCAAAGAATTAATCATGTTAAAAAATTGTGACAAAAACACTTTTAAAAGTAATGTATAAACAATGAAAAAAACTTCAATTCGACCAAATTTTCGAGCTAGATTATTTTTTTTTTTTTGGAATCACAATCATTTCAAACTATTTGATTAGAGTTTGAAATTTATTAGGATATAATTTCAGCAAATTATCTTTTTTTTCAATTCTGAAACCTAACTTCTATTGAGGATTCTTGATTCACCTCTGATATATAAATAGAAAATAACGAAACAAAAAAATTCAAGTTCAAAAATTATATTCAATTTGATTTAAATTTCTCAATTCTAAAGAAAAAAAGTGAAACGAAGATTAAAAATTTTTTTTCCATTTATTCTGAAAAGACCAGTGATTTCATTTGAAAATATATTTAGCCTTTGAATTTCAATATAAATATCAGAATAAAATAAATTTTGTATTCAAAAATTGGTCTCAGTTAAAATAGTATTACCGTTTTAATTCTGATTTAAGAAAATAAAAATTAGAATCTTAAGGATGGTGGACATTAATGAATTCTTATGTGAAAATTCTAATAACAACTATCTGTCTTGGTTTGTGTGATTAGGAACTTGTTTTGATGAGTTGTGGAATTTTTTTTTTTTTTTTTTTTTTGGTTTTATTATATGATATTTTGAATACATAAATGTGTTATATGATTGTTTGAAATTCATCTAAGATCAGACCAGAAGAAAATAGACCCGAGAAGGCTAGCTTTTAAACAAACCTTTTATTTTAGAAGTCCAAACACATAAGGTGGCTTTCGAAAAAAATTGTTAAAATTAAGAATGAAAAAAAAAATCTATTAAAATATATTTTAAAAGATTTATTTCCTCTTTTACTTTTGACATTTTTATTGCTTGAAAAGGATATTGTATTGAATTTATCGGTCCATTCCACTTATTATTATTATTTGTTGTTTAACAAAACAATTTTTTTAAAATTTGCTTTCCAAATTCTTTTTTCAACTATTGTTTTCAAAATATGTAACATTAAAGAATACTGTTTCAAAGATTAATGCATAAGAATTGAATTACTTGAAATTAAAAAAAAAATTCCAAAAAGTATAAATCAAAGATAAAGAAAATTTAGTTTTAAAAAATTGAATAAATTTCCTAATTATTTTAGTACCTCTATCTTGTTTTGAATTAAAACAAACTTATAAAATGAATAAATCATTATTTCTGAAGCAGAATTTTAAAAATAATAGATTTGTTGAACCAAATCTAAATTGACGAACGGAATGAAAATAGTAATAAAAATTCTTACTGGAATTTCTTTAGAAATTGCCAGGAATTTTTTTTTATAAAAAGTTTACTCACAAAAGTTTTTAGATACAGAATTAAAAATAAAATCAAGTAAAAAAAATGTAACTATTTTAAATATTACAGATAAAATTGATAAATACATGTTTTTCTTTATTTTTTTTTTATCAATTTTTGAAATATTTTGATTTTATTTTATTTTATTTATTTTTTTGACAGAAATATCTTAATTTTTAGAAACCAAAATATCCTAGAATATTTTGATATAAAATTCAATTTTTTTAATTTTTATTAGAAGGTATGGGGAGTTATAATTTAAAAATAATTATCTTGTAAAGAAAAATTTAAAATTAAAAATTGTATAATAATATACTATAACAAAATTACTATAGAAATATTTTGTCAACATTGAAAAAATTAACTTAGTTTTTATAATTTTATTATTTTACAATGAAGATTGATCATTAAAAAAATTCCTCTCTTTTTTTATTACACTTTACTTTTTGAATTAAGATATCATCAGCAGAGTATCAACCACTGAAATTACAATATGTGATATTTTATTAAAAAATTTATTGGTGGTCTCAAGTTCTATATCCCCAAAAATTTAAAAAAAAAAAAATATCCTAAATTGTATTTTGCTAATATCAACATCTCAAATATCAGAGAAAATAATAAAAAAAAAAAATTAAATTTAATTTTGAGAAATTTTTTTGATTTTTTATGGAGCTTAACTTTTTTGAGAGCTAATACTTTATGATTTACTTTATATTATCAGATTTTATTTATATTTATATAATACTTGATAATTATTTGATGATCTTTTTCTCAACAAATTTATTCTCTAAATCCAAATATTTTGGAGATCTCAAAAAAATAAAAAAATAAATTAGTATTTTTTTTTCAAAATTCGACTTTAGAAAAGAGAATTTCATGTTTAATTGGTATTTCTAATCTAAATTTTTATTTAATAGCGTTAAGTCTTTTAAAAAGTAATTCATTATATTGTGTAATATAATTTTAATATTATTAAACAAATGGTTAGTTAATTTATTAATTTTTTTTTATTATAACTCTTGAATTGTTTTAGGGATTTGTTTATAATTAATCAAAAAATAAAATATTTTTTTTTTGTTATCTTACCAAAGTACCATTATATTTTCTTGATAATTCTTTTGAATTTTCATTAATAAAAATATATTCTTATTTTAAAACTTTTAAATTATTTTGGTTTATTTAAACGTTTTTTGAAAATATTTACTCAACTTCAACATAACAATCAATAAATTATTTCTCAATAATAAAATAAAAATTAACTTTTTTTATTACTTTTCAAATTTTTTAAAATTCATTATTTGTACAGTTGAAAAAATCCTTGAATTCATGATAAGTATTCTTTTCCAAGTGTAAAATAATTTAGCATTTTTATTTCAATTCAAAACCAGTTTTAGTACAATCTGTATTATTATTTGGGATTGTGAGATTCTATTAGATAATAGGATATTACAAATCGTGATGTTGGTTTTCATACCAGTGTGAAAAATTAATTCGAATTTCAAACTTAATAACTTTTCAAGTAATTTTCACATATTTTAGAATTAGAAAAATAATATTTTGGTATATATTAAGATCTTTAAAAAAACAACAATTAATTTTGAACAATAAATTAAGAGAAAGAAACTAAATCAGCGATCAAAACAAAAAATATTTTTCTTTTGGTTTTAGACCTAGGTTGATTAAATGAACCTTTTAATTGACTATACTTTATATTTTTGAAATAATCCTTGAATCTCAAACTTTATTAGAATATTAGATTTAACGAAAAACAGAAACACACATAATAATACAAATAATTGAATGAACATTCTAATATTTTTTAGTTCTCTTCAGTTCAAACAATCACTTGGCATAATCATTTTTTAACAAAACAGCAATTTAAAGTCAAAACAATTCAACAAAAAGGTTTTAACATAAAATAATAGATCTAAAGATTGTTTATCATTTCTCTCTCTCTCTCTCTTTTTTTTTTGATCAAGTCCTTATTGTTTGTAAATTTTTAGAGTTTGTTTAATTAGAATAATAATCTTATACCTGAAGTCGACAATTTCACCTTTTTTATAAATTTTCAATGAGATCTGAAAACTGTCATATTTATATACGTTGTGGTTTTGTTTGATATTTCTTATTTAAAGTGCTTTCTTTTAAAAATAATTTATGAAATTTTTTTCCAACATAAATAAAAATGCCATAATAGAATGTCGAGATAAGAATCAAAGGTAAACCATTTTACATTTCTCAAAGGAGATAAAATCAATCAGCTAGCCATTCTATTGTTGCATTTAATTTTATGCGTGAAATTAAAAATTTAATAAATTGCTTTTCAAAAACTAACTTTGAATACTAAAAAAGCATCGAGACATATACAAGCAAAGTAAAAAATGTTGTTTTCTAATCTTCTAGGAAAATGGTAAAAAGTGAAAAATATTGACCTTTATTGTAGCTACTTCCTTAAAGATCTTTAGATTTTTTCCAGATCTAATAAATTTTTTATTTGTAAAAATATGCAGACAAAGCGCCAAAATGATGTTTATATATTTTAATTTTAATCATTCAATCATTTTATTAATAATTTTTTTTTTTTTATAAAAAAAAAAAAGAGAGATAGAGATAGAGAGATAGATATCCATTGAATAATTTAATTTTTCAGTCCAACATAAGGTCTACATATCACACCAACGATATTTCCTAATAGCCCACCAGCAAACCAAACATACCCGCTTACTGAAGCAGCAATCGAAGGAGAAGTCCATGCACCAACATTACAACCGTATGCCCACCTTGAACCAAACCCAAGTAATAAACCGGCGATTATAGCTGATCCATAAACTTTCCAGTTTGGGCGATAATTACCTTTCCCAAAGGTCCCCGTCACAGTAGCCGAAAGGAATGCACCGAGAATTATTGAAAGGTCAAGGACGATATAGTCATTTGCAAAAAAGTGGGTTGGCAATGTTGAGTATTCTTGGAAATATTTCATTTTCTCCACATCAACGTTCATAGCTCTTAAAGGCAATGCTATTAAAAAGGGGAATACGCCCATTACGCCCCAAAAGTTACTTGTTGAAAGATATAAAAAGATCTGTGCAATCGTAAGTAATATGCTTCCGACATAGATATCATGTTTCTTCGTAAAAATGTTTTTGACGACTTCTTTTTTTGCGTTTTTTGTATGGTTCAAAAGTAATGATTTCGATTCAATTGAATTTGATTTATTCCTTGCTATGGCCCGAAGCTTTGGAAACAGCTTCATTAATAATCGCTGTATAATTTTTTCTTCAACGAGCCCATGTTTTTTGATTTCAATTGCAATTGTAATAATTACAAGAACGAGAAATACAAAGGTTTGGAAAATGGTACCTCCTGCAATTCCCCATTTTTCAATCAAATTTATTCTTCCTTCAGATTTTGCTTTAAACCAGACATTAAAACTCCAGTCAAGTGCCGCAATAAAGGTTCCAACAATAAAAAAAATAAATACAATTAATGTTCGAACAATACCTGAACCAACTTCATGTAAACATCCTATTAACAAGTAAACATTTTTTCATCATATGTTTAATTAAGTTTCATTAGAAGTGTTTTATAAAAGTTGAAAAATAAATTATTTGGTTTTGAAATTTGTTTGTCAAACAGTAAAATCTGATTTTTTTTTAGATTAACACTTAAACCTTAACAGAGTCATTATTTCCCATTTTTGAGTATTTTTATAGTTTTGTCAGGAATTCTTCTATGATTTTTCAACTCTAAACCACAAAAAATTCTTACAAAAATCAATTAAATACCCTTCGTTTTTTATTATTTAATATCATACACATGTACAAAAACTGATGTCTTAATATTTGAAGTTTTTTTACTAAATTTGGAATTTTTTTTGGCATTTTGAACAAGTTGAACTGATTCAGTTAAAGTATGATACCATCAACTTCGGTAATCGTTATTATTTAGAAGATGATAAAGATTTTTTAATCTGAGGTAGAATGAAAATACAAATATTTGATTCTAACTTGATCATTCGAAACATCTCTGTGTTATGTACCGAAAAAGATATATGAATTTTCAGAACAGTTATTCTTAATCCCATAAAAATTAAAAGTTCAATTCTTTCTTGTAAAAAAAAAAAAAAAATGATTTATGACACACAGAAAAGTATAAAAAAAAGAAAAAATTATTAAAAACAAACCTGAGGCACAAGCACTATTTTTTTGTGATTTCCAAAATGGAAAATATATTAAGAAATAGAATAATACGAAAATTTAGAAGAAGAAGAAAAAGAAGAAGAAGATGGTAAATTGATTTATTAAATTGTAGAAAAATCTAATTCAATAAAAAATAATTAAAATTCCAAAAATAATATAAATTTTGGAATTTAGGTTTTATGCAATTTTATTTCATATTATCAATATTGTTTATTATTGTTAATTTTATTACATTCTCCATTATGAATAATGGGGATTTTTGTAAGAATATGACCGATTCAAAATCGGCGTCTTCCCTCAAAAATTGTCAATAGAATCTTTAAATTTTCAATTTTTTGAGCATTTTTTTTTTTAAATTAAGGATTTTATTAAATTTAGTTTTTGGATCAAGAAATATGTATATACGGAATGAGTGAAATTAATCAAAGAAAAAACCAAAAAAATAGACCCAAAAAGGTCTGAATTTTAAAAAAAAATTTTTCTTTTAGGAAGACCAAACAAGAAAGATCACCTTTTCAAATAAACTTTTTGAAATCAAAAATTAAAAAAAAAAAAATTCAAAGTATATTTTTGACTATATAAATCCTTTATCTTCTTAATTTGGATGAATCCAAACAGTTTATAACCTTGTATTTCTCGCCCCATTACTATTTATTATTCTTTTTCAAAACATTTTTTGACAAATTTGCTTTCAAAATTCTTTTTTCAAATATTTTATCAGACCAAGTAAAAAAAAAAGAATACCATTTCAAAAATTAAAATAAAAAAGTTGAACTCTTAAAATCTAAAAACAGTTACAAAAAATTCAACTCAAAAAAACAGAAAATATGGTTAAAAAATCTGAAAGTAAAATTTGGAAATATTTTTTTTTGCAATTAACGGGAAAATTAAATAATTATAAAATCAAACAAATACATCTAAATAAAACTTTTTTTCTGAAGAAGTATTTGAAAAAATATCATATTTTCTTTAAGTGGAGAGTAAACTAAAAAAATCTTGAAGCAAATTTAAGAATAAATTCAAAAAAATTTCACTACATCTTGAAATTGAAAAACTTGGTTAAAATTTAATTACTACGAAACCAAAATTACTTTGAAAGGTATTTTCCGAAATAAATTATTATTTTTAAAATGAAATATCCATTTTTTTAAATTTTAAAAAAGTTCAAAATTCAACAGATTTTCTAATTATTTCAAAAAAAAACATTTTAAACAAGAGAAATTAAAAACTCCTCCCTTCAACAATAAAAAAAAATAAAAATAAAAACATTTTCTTTGAAGAAGAAAGAAATCTTATTGTATGAAAGGAATTATACAAAAATACACTTTAAAAATAAAACCACTAAGTTCTAAAAAATAATCCAGTATAAAAAATCTACTTAATTTCAAAAAAAATTACAATAATTATTTTAAAATTGAAAAAAATATAATTTCTTTATCCAAAGAATAGATCAAATTAATTCTTTCTTTTTATTGTTAAAAAGATCAGAAAAACAACCTAATCATAATTAGAAATTCCCTCAAAACACTTTTTTAAAGCCTGTAAAATTCAACTATAACCCTAACAAAATACTTTTTAATTTGATAATTTTTTAATTAATAATTAATAATCCAATCATTATTTTTTCAGTTGATTAGTAATATCACAAAGATTAAAAACATAAATAGGCATATATATTATTTCTCAAATTTTTTAAATATTTTTAAACAAATAAAATTAATTCAAATTAATATTTCTAATAATAAAAAAAATAATAGATATGATCAAATAACTAATTTTAATACAAAAAGTTCCTTGTTTATACTCTTGATATTTGAAAAAGTATATTGAAAAGTCTTTAAATTTCAAGAAATTGAATAAATATTTGTGAATAAAATAAATGTTCAAATTTTTTAGTTCTTCAAGGATTCAATATTTGATTTATTTTTCTGGTATTTTTTAAAATAAACTCCATTTCACTCAAAGGGGCCCAGCCAAAAATGAAAAAGTCGCTTTATTTTTAAGAATCAACCAAACTTAGATTGTTTAGAAATACGAGAAATAATAAACTTCTTATAAGAGTCCATAATTATAAAAGAAACCCCTGAACAAACCATAAATTTCAAAAAAAAAAAATGTTAAAAATTTTTCGGGCCCCATTCATTGGAACGTCTAGTGCAAAATTCTCAATTTCTTTAGGAAATTAAAATTGTTGATAATAAGATTTTTTACTTGTAAATGTATGAATTTTAAAAGAACATACAAAGCTTAACTTTTCTTAATGTTTATTTGGTTTTTCAAATATTTTTTTTTTCAAAGTTAATTTTAAAAAAAAAATTGAAAAAGTAAAAAAAAAAAAAAAAAAAAAGAAAAAAAAAAAAAAACAAAATTTTACAAAATGAGAAAAAATGATTTTGATCTAAAAATTGAAAATTTTAGTTTGATAAGAGTAATGAATTAAACTCATAGAATGTCTTCCATTTCTTCAATAAAACTGGGCCCCTTTGACTGAAAAAGAGTTTAGGATTAAAATTTCAAGGATATTTATTTATACAAACTCTCAGAAATTACTAAAAGTAAGATTTTTTCAAAATTAAAAATGTTTTGGGAAATTTTTCTTTTTTTGTTTTGATCCAAAAATTGAAACTAAAAAAGAATTATTATCTTTTTACTGAATTTAATTTGGGGAAAATGAATTTATTTTAAAAATGATTAGCTCATTTCTATAAAGTTGATAAAGCAGTTTGTTTATAATATTTAATTGAATCCTTGTGCAAATAAGTACTCAATTAAATTTGGGAAAAAAATGTAATAAGAGTTACTAGTCCCTTAACCCAAGCTGAATTAAACTTTTTTTCTGTCAAAGCAAGCAAAAATTTTTTTCCAACTATCAATTATTCTTTATAAATGACCCTTGAAGAACAAATAAGAAATAAGTGGAATAATACACATCAGAGAATAGTTGATATTAATATGAAATTTATCTAATGAAATCAATATATTTTCGGAAAAACTGAAAAACTCAAATTCTTAGTGAACCCCATCGAGAAAAAAAAAACAATGTTCATTTTAATCTCTAATTAAAGATCTAAAGAAAATTCCAATTGAAATCTATATCATTTCTTTTACAATCATTTATACGGTTTCAATAAAATTGGAATAACAGGTTTTTAGTCAGGTGGTTATCGATCTTATGATAATTTTTTTTTGCAAAACAAATAGGTATCAATGAAAAATAGAAAAAAAGAAGTAATTATTGTGAAAAAAAAGTAAGTTAGACAAGAAAAAAAAAGTGGTTGATTTTTTTTTTTGAAAATTTTAAAATTTATTTGAGAACAATTAGCAAAAATGATCAAATTCACCAGAATTTTTAAAAGTTAATAAGAATCCAAATTAGGACAAAAACCCCAACATTTTTAATAAGCGTGGTCTAGAAGTTAGATTATCTTAATTTCAATTTCATCAAGATCCTTCAAGTTGGCTGTCTTAAAAAACAAAATACTTTATTGTAAATCTTAATAGAACCTGAAAATGAAGATTTATCACTATTTTTTATCTTTGTCATTTGAAATGTTATTTTAAAAATAAGTATTTATTGTTTTAGTAATTTGAATTTTATATCAATGTGTTTGAGACAAGAAATCCTTAATCTTGATATTCAATGCTTTTTTTAAAAAATAAAGTTTTCAGGTTCTATTAAGATTAGTAATGTAAAATCGAAAATTTAAAAATCTATCATTTTTACAATTGGTTTATCTTCACATGAATCGAATTTTTCTCAAGTACGCACAAAATAATTCAGATTAAATATTAAGGATTATCTCTGAAAGTCATAATTTGCCAGATATGAATTGTCCAAAAAAAGTACTTTTTATTCATTTTTTCCACTCTTTACAATAAAGTATTTTGTTTTTTAAGGGACTAGTAAACTAAAAAAAAACTTCAAGTAAATTTACTAACAAATTAAAAAAAATTTTACGGTATCTTGAAATTGAAAAATAAAGTAAAAATCTGATAACTACAAAGCATGTCTTACTTTTAATACAATTTTCAGAAATGAATTATTGTTTTTAAAAGTCTGATCCATTTTTCTGATTTTTGAAAAGTTCAAAATCCAACATATTTCCAAATTATTTAAAAAAAATTATTTTCTTTGAAAGAAGATTGAAATCTTATTGCTTGTAAAGGAAGTGTACAAAAATACACTTTAAAAATGGAACCACTAAGTTCTAAAATAACTAAGTTTAAAAAATCTACTTAATCTCAAAAAAAATACAATAATTATTTTAAACTTGTAAAAAATATAATTTTTTTGATTCAAAGAACAGACCAAATCTATTTTTTCTAGGGATTAAATGAAAAAATATGAGAAAAAGAACCAAAGAATCGAATTAAAAATTCTCCCCAAATACTTTTTTAAAACCTGGAAAATTCAACTTATTATCTCAAGAAATACTTTTTAATTTGATTATTTATAATTAATAATTATAAGCACAATCTTAATTATTTTATTAAGTCATTAACAACCCAATGATTAAATTTATCAAATAGGTTTTACATTTATTTCTCAATTTTTCCAAGATTTTGCAACAGATAAAACAATTCAAATACATATTTCTAATAATAAAAAAAATAATAGATATGATCAAATAACTAATTTTAATACAAAAAGTTCCTTGTTTATACTCTTGATATTTGAAAAAGTATATTGACAAGTCTTTAAATTTCAAGAAATTGAATAAATATTTGTGAATAAAATAAATGTTCAAATTTTTTAGTTCTTCAAGGATACAATATTTGATTTATTTTTTATGTACTTTTAAAATAATATTCAAGACACAACGTTGCTTGTTCATAAAGACTCTCAAAAATTACTAAAAGTGATATTTCTTCAAAAATAATTTTTTTGCAAAGTTTTATTTTTTTAATTTGATACAAAAACCCAACAAAAAAGGATCAGATCTTTTGACTGAAAATTCCATTGGAAAAATGAAATCTTTTTAAAATGATAATTCATTTCTCTAAAGTTGACAAACGAAGTTTCTTATTGGGTTTAATTCTATCCTAATGTAAATAATTACTCTATTACCTTTGGGAAAAAAAATAAATAAGGGTTACTAGTCCCTTAAGACAACCAACTTGAAGGATCTTGATGTAATTGAAATATAGTGAATCGAAGTTAGATCTTATGTTTATTAAAAGGCTTTTTGTCCTCAATTTGGATTCTTATTAACTTTTAAAAATTCTGGTGAATTTGATCATTTTTGCTAATTGTTCTCAAATAAATTTTAAAATTTTCAAAAAAAAAAATCAACCACTTTTTTTTTCTTGTCTAACTTACTTTTTTTTCACAATAGTAAATCTATGTAACTAAAATAAATTCCACTTCTCTTTTTATTAAAGTACTCACGTGTTTTGTTAAAGAAGTGGTTTTAATGATTCAATTTCAAATAAACCGATGTTCTCAAAAATGTATCCTCTTTCTTAATTCAATTATAAATTTTTTTATAAAGCAAAAGCAAAAATATAGGTTTTTGAGAATTCAATGAGCAATTTTTTTTTCTATTTTTCAGTTAATTATTCAAGAATTCTTAATCCCTAATCTCATGATCGTAAAAGTTTTTTAATTGATTTTCTTTTTTCTCAAATTCGAATGAGATTTAATAAATGAGATGAGGTAGAAAGAAGAATGTTCGTGTGTACTCAGAATTTATTAGTGTGTTGAAAAGTTTCCGAAAATGAAAGAATGTTCCTAAATCTTTTTGAGATAAAGTACCATTAATTGCAAAATAAAAAGATCAAAATTTTGATTAGTCTTTCCAAAAATAAATCACCTTCACAAATTAAAATATTTCATCAAAAGTCTCCAATTCTAAAAGGCAATTAATAATTTAAACTGTTTAAAGAATTATTAAAAATTTGAAATTTTACCATCATTTTAAAAACCTTATTTTGGAAATCTGACTGAAAATTTTGTTCCATTTATTTTGCAACAAATAGTATTTGTCGAGATTTTTTGTTTAACAAAAGAGTCGATTATTGAAAATTAAAACAAAGTTAATTCAAAAAATAAAAATAAAAAAAAAAAAGTAAAAAAGAAAGGAACCAAACAACAATTGAAGTGTCTGAATTCCCCATTAAAAAGAAATAACAATTACCTCCCAATTTGCATACCGATACCAAAGATGAAAGATCCAAAAAAAACAGTCCAAGAAACAGGAGCTGCGCTGAGGTGAAGTTCCTTTGTTTTGTCTGTCCAGCTTTTGTGGTTAGGGCTTGCAGAAATGATAATACTTAAAATCCACATTGTCATTGCAAACATTGTAATTAAAGCACGGAAGTTTTTTCCTTTGCGATGAGCAATTAGATTACGAAATGAAGACGTATAGCCAAACTTACATTGGGAAAGAGAAATACCAATAAGCAAACCAATTACCAAAATCACAATTTGCCTCCCACCATAGACTGGCGAAAAAGAAAAAAATAAAAGAAAAAACACAACCAATAAAAGTGGAAAGATGATCATGAACTTAAAGTTGATTTGGCCATAAGGATCTGTTTTCTTTTTTTCATTATTATTGATCCCAGAGTCTGATGTTAGTGGACTAGTTGAACTAAAAAATCCTGTTCCTGTAGTTGAACTACTACTAAGTTCTCCAACAAGTGACATTAAAAATTTTCTAAAATGCAAGATGAAAAAAAAAAAAATGAAAATTGTTTGGACAATTTTTTATTTGTTATTTTTAGATTAAAGTATCTTTTTGCAAGGTAAAATTCATAGAAATTGTATTTTTTAAACTTGTGGTTGTTACAAATTTTTTGGTGAAACAGTTTTCGCTTGAAAAATATATTTTTGCTAATTTCGAAAATTAGCTCTTTGTTAAATTCTATTTTTAGTTTATGTAAGAAAGTTCTATTTTTGTCCTTTAAAGATTAAAATTCAGGAATTTTTCAAGAAGAAAAGATTGTCTTGAATAGAGATATAATTACTGATATTTGAATTATAAACGGGAAAATTTTTCTCTTCATTTTCAATTTTCTTTTTCAAATATATACACAAATTACGACACAATTCTTCAAGAACCCCTTTTAGTAAACAAAATCTGGAAAAGGAAGTGAAAAGTTTTTCCCATTTACAATTTAAATACCAGTATAGCTTTGAATATTTTGTAGAGTTTTATATTCCTTTCATATAATGTTATACACTTCCCCTTTTCAAAATTTGTTATGTACTTCTGTGACTTTGTTTTCTTGCAATGCTTTATTTATTCTGAATATTTTCCAAAAAATTTGGCTAATTAGTGGAATAAAAATATAGATCTATGTACAAAAAACCCTTGTCTCAAATTAAAAGTGTTTTTTTTTTTTTTTTTTTCCAAAACAACTTCTGATATACTTTCTTTCAGTCAAAAGTGTCCTAAGATTTTTTCCAAATATCAAATATTTTATATAAATGACCTTTAAGGATTAAATAAAAAATAAGTAGAATAATAAACATCAAAGAAAAGTTGGTACCCCCTAAAATAAAACTAATAAATCAATAGATTTTCATAAAAATGAAAAAAAACTAATTTTTTAGGGCAATTATAGAGAAAAAAAAAAATGTTCATTTTGATCTTCAATTGAAGATCAAATAAAATTTCAATAGAAATCAAAATGATTTTCAATATAATCATTATTATTTTATCAATAATATTAGAACAGCCGCGTTTTAAGAAGTGAGTATCAATTTTGCAATAAAAAAATTTGTTTTTCCAAATGAATTAAGTATCAAAAAAATTGAAAAAAAAAAAAATAAGATCTGAAAAAATGATGAAAAAATCGTTTCAATTTTGAAAATTTCCAAAATAAATTTTTTCTTCTAATATCCATTCAAACTCTTTAAACACATGTAATTTAGCCCATCACAACTGGACCCCTTTGACTGGAAAATTGTTTAGAGCATAACCTAATAATGATAACGAATACTTATCCATTATAAAAACATTCTACTAAAGAGGAATTGTAGTTGAAGAGAAAAAGAGTGAATATTAGATCTTGAACTTGAAAAAGCAGCTTGAGAAAAATTAATCTGGATTTATTGAGGAAAACCAGGTAAAAAATCATCATAAAATACTTTTTTGAATAATTTGGCAATATTTTGAATATTACCCAACTAATTATATTTCAAAAGAATACAATAACTGGAGAAAGAAAAGATAAGAAAAGAAAATGAAAAGATATAAAAAATTTAAGGAAAGAGTTTATTGATTAATTTTAATAAAATAAACAATAATAAATTCTTAAATTTTGTCAAATAATAAATTATTTGAATGAATTATTTTCAATATATTTTATTATTAAGGTAAACAATATTTATTAATAATAAAATGAAAAAAATGAAACATTTCTAAAAATTATTTTTAAAAATATTTTTTTAAATTAAATAACCCAAAGTATAAATATTATGACAACATTATCATTACATTATTATTAACAATAATTCTAATTCTTAAAAAAATAAAGAAAGAATAGAATAGAATAGAAAAGATAAGATAAGATAAGGAAAGAAAAATAAATTAAATTAAATATAATTATTAAAAGAATTGTCACTATTAATTTGTAGGTTAGTATCAGTTCCATGATAAAAGTAGTTCCATTTTAATAATTTCTTAATATTTAAAGAATCTGGCGCCAATGAAGATTTAATTGTTGTTAATTTTTTTTCAAAATCCAAGAACTGTAATTCACGTAAAGAAAATTTCAAATTATTTTCCATTTTTTGTTTTTTTTCAAGTTCTAATTGATCATAAATGGGCCCATATAAAGCAACATTAACCAAGTTTTTCAGATCTGAACCAGAATAATTTTCGGTCAATTTGGCCAATTTATTGAAATTAAAATTTGATTCCAATTTTTCCTTTTGTAATAAAATTTTTAAAATTTGGAATCTTTGCTCATAATTAGGCAAAGGTATATAATATTTTTTATTAAATCTCCTAATTATAGCATCATCTAAATCATAAGGTCTATTTGTTGATCCAATAATAATGATTTTTTTTTTGTCAAAATGATCATTATTAACATGATCCTCATCATTAATATCGTTAATATCGTTAATATCTAATTTTAAATTTTCAATTTCACAATTATTTTGAGAATTAATATTGGTCTTCATTATCTCAGTATTATTCTGATTAACGTTTAAGGAATCACAAAATTGCATAAATAAGTTTTTAATTTTCCTATTTGTTTCATTTTCCATTTGGATATTTGTTCTTTTAGACAATAAAGAATCAACTTGATCAATAAATAAAATAGAAGGCGAGCATTTTTTAGCAAGAGAAAAAATTGCCTGTACATTTTTTTCTGCGTTACCGTACCATTTTGAATAAATTAACGAAGGTGTGATCTTTAATAAAGTGATCTTATTTTTTTGATCTTTTGATATTTCGTTAGCAATCGATTTTGCTATCATTGTTTTCCCAGAACCCGATGGCCCATATAATAATACCCCTTTAAAAAAATTATTACTTTTCAAATTACCTCTTTGATATAATTCCGGCCTATTAAAAGGCTGTATTAAATCTTCAAATAATTTGTCTTTAATATTATTCATACCCCCAATATTTTCAAATTTAACTTTCAAATGGTCAAGAGCAACATTCGCTTGCCTATAAATTAATTTTTCCAAATTACTAAAGTTTTTAAATTTTATTTTTCGGTTATTTTTATTATCCACATCCACATCCTCATCCTCATTCTCATTCCCATTCCCATTCTCATTTTCATTCTCCTTCCCATTCCCATTCCCATTCTTATTCCCATTATTTGCTTTTTGGTTTAATTTTGTATTATTAAATAAATTTAACCCATAAATTAAATCATTTTTATTCAGATCAATATTCAAGTTTATAGTTTTATTAAAATTATTTTTTACTGAATGGGTAATTGAATAGCCAATAATGCAGTCCATTTCTTTTGGTGTATAAATATTATTTGTAAATAAATTACAATTTTTATTTAAAAAAATTGAATTTAAATCAATTGATTTTAAATTCTTGCATTGGAAATTTAATAATAATTTATTTTGTTGTTGAATATTAAATTTTTTTTCAATTTTTATAAAATTTTGCCAAATTTTTTTTTTTTTTTGATTTGTTGGTTTTTTAATAAAAATTAATTGTCCAAAATATTGTGTAAAAAAATTTATTAATCTTTTTTCTCGGGCATCAATAATTTTTTTAAAAAAATTTTTTTGAATATTTTTATTTATGATTATTTTAGTTTTTTCATCATTACCGTTGCTTTTATCATTGTTGTTGTTGTTGTTGTTGTTGTTACCGCTGCTGCTGCTGTTGTTGATGTTTCTGTTTTTGTTGTTATTATTATTTTTATTAACATCGCTGTTATTATTGTTACTGGTATCATCATTATTATTGTTAACTTGTTTTATTAATAACTTTCTTGAATTGTTTAATAATTGGAATTTCTCTTGTTGGTATTTCCGAATTGATTTTAAAATATGTGTTGATTCCAATTTTGTTAATTTATGTTCCCCAGTTTCAATGCCACTAAAAATAAAAGCATTTGGATTATTACGAATTAAATTATCAATTTCAAATTTTATTGTTTCCAATATATGATACGAATGTAATACAGATTTGTCAATATTTGGGATAAATAATAGAAAAGGCCGCCCACATTTTTTTAAAAGATTAAAAAATTGCTTGCATAGGATTATTGGCAACTCTTGGTTTAATTTGTCATCTAATTTCAAAATTTCACTTTTTTTTACAAAATAGCAATTTCTTTTTGATTTTAGCCCTAGATCACATCCTACATTTGGAAGTGGGTCATCAAATTCAATTGCAAGATAAGGTGAAGAATAACAAAACTCTGTGGGGAAACTCATGATAACTTTACCAAACGCACCCGGCTTTGGCCCTGATAATAAAGTTGAGTTTTGTTTATTTTGTTTGCTTTTTTGTTGGCTATTGTGAAGCAAGGATCTAATCAAACGATCAGAATCAATTTTTTGAAAATCTGGTCCAATGTACATTATTCTCTCTCCAATTGAAAATTCTTTTTCTTTACTGTGTTCTTTTTCTTTTTCTTTTTTACAAACGTTTTCTTCTTCTTTTTCTTTTTCTTTTTCTTCTTCATTTCCTTTTTTTGTGTCGTTTTCTTCTTCTTCTTCTTTTTCTTTTTCTTTATCTTTTTCTTTATTAGTGTTGCTATTATACTTTTTTTCAAATGTTCTAAATAAGGGCAAAAGTGGTAGAAATTCAAGAAGATTAAATGTGAAGAATTGAAAATTAAATTCTTTTGAGAGGTATTTACAAATCTTTTCTTGAATAATGGTACAATTTTTCTTGCCAACGAAAAAATATTTTCGAAGATTATCATTCTGGGTGTTGTTGAAATTAGGTTTGTTCTTCTCCAAGCTCTTAAATGTCAAACCGCTATTAAAATTTAATTTAATAAACATTTTTAACAATTTAAGAAGATTTTGAGGAAGATATTTTTCAAATTGGATCGCTTTATTTTCATTTAGCGATCGCTTTTCAATTAAATTTTCAACTTGCGAAATCAAAAGCTGATTACAGAATTGCTTTTTAATTTCTTTTCTTTTCAAATACCGTAATTCCCGAGAAGAAAACTTGTTGATTTTTGGATTTTTTTGGTTGAACTTGGAGAATTGCTTCTCGAAAGAGCCAGATTTCTTCAGGTTTTCTTGGGTTTTGTTAATAAACAACTCTGAAAGAAAAACAAAAGAATAGCGTTTGCCTTGATCGCCGATGAATTCAAGATTGTCTCCATCTTTTAAAAGGATTTTGTGACCCTTGACTAAAATGTTTCCATTTAAGTACACCTTCCCTTCTTGCCCTGTAACTCGTAAATAACGATTTCTTGTAACCGCGTCGAGAGAAATATTTGAGAGTGATCGACTAAATTCTCCTTCTTGGCCATACAACATGAAGCTTAGCTTTGGGTGTGATCCGAAAAAAAAAGGTAATTTGTAAATTGGCACAAAGGATCGATTGCCATAGAGAGAATATAGCCTTCCATATTTGGGGCGATCAAGTTCTCGTTGGGTAGAGTTGGACTGTACGTTAAGACCTCCGGGCTTATAAAACAAGCGTTGCGTTTGGGGTGAGATTGTTTTTGGTGACTGTAGCCTTTGTCTCTTGTACGAAAACTGCTTCAGATCACAAGTTTTGTTCGTTGGGCTTCGACTTGTCGTTACCACATTATTTTTTGAAACAAACGGGTCGTTCATTTTCTGTTTTTTGAATGTTGTCCTTTGGTTGTAAAATGTTTTCGTTGTCACGAAGTGGTATTTATTGAAATTGCTTTTGTTCTTTAATCAAAAAAGAAATAAACAAAGAAAAATTATTTGGTTTTGTTTTGAGAAAAAATAAAACTAAACGAGTTTAGATTCTTATTTTTCGGAAAATCGATGAAATTTTGTTCTATAGTCCCGAAATTAAAGAAACCATTATTTTAGTTGCAAACACTCTGACGTTAATTTTGATTTATGATATATCTTGAAAAAAAAACAGTATTATTCAAAAATAAATTCTGTTTGGAAAAGTAAATAATTAATTTGTTATAATTTGTCATGTTAAGAAAAAAAATGAGGTGATCATCGTTTTTTATTGAAGGTTGGATTGTTTGAAATTTGCAAAATCTGAATTTTCTATTATGATGACATCAGTTAATTTGCACGTTTTTCTTTGCTGATGAAAAATTAGAATTATGAATTTATTTGGAACAGTTTTGGTAATAAATCGACAACTAAAAGGATAAATACATCCAATATGATCGTGTTCCTTCAAATAAGAGACTATGGAAAGAAACAGATTTTTTTTTCTTCTAAATTAGGGTAATACTTTGACAAGGGTAATTCTGTAGAAGTTGAAAATATAATGATTTTTGAGAGAAATGAAGATCAGAATATTGACAAATTAAAAATGAGCATTGAAAAAAGAGATAACAAACTATATTTAATAACTGATCACAATTTTAAAATAAAACCCACACCTCATAGGGTGTATTTTACTCATAAATCCAAAATATCAAATAAGGAAAAATATTTTTTTAAACAATTTCCTTTTTATTTAAATTACTTCAAACTCTACTTTCAAAAATACTTCATTTCAAATAACATTTTAAAAACCAACAAATTTACAAAGTTTCTTCACATTTAAATCACAAACACCCCAAAAAATTAATTAAAAAAATCTAAAAAAGTTATATTTTAGTAAAAATTGTTGTAATATTAATTTGAATTTATCAGTATAATAGTCTTATTTGAGATGTCGTTTTTATTTTAAAACTGAGATTTATTATCAAATATGGTTTGTTATCTCTTTGTTCAATGCTAATTTCTCTTGAGAAAAATTAATGTAAGTAAATTTCTATCGATCATTAATTTTTTAAGACTTATATATCAACTTTTCAAGAGTATGAAATCTTAAAATTAAAGTATCTTTTCATAAAAAAATAGATAATATTCAGGTTCAATGGTATAAATGTCTCAATAAATTCTATTAGTAAAAGAGTTGTTTAAGGGGCTTATCTCTACTGATAAAATGCAATTTATGGTTGGAAATTTTTTACAAAAATTTAACTTTTTGAAATTTTTATTCTCAACTTTGAATAAAGCATTTTATGTAGTCAAATGTTAAGAAACTCTGTAAAATTAGTTGTTCTTCGAAATATTCTTTGTCAGGGAATGTTTGATTGGAAACAGTTTGAATATTTATTTAAATGGGAATTAAACTAAAAAATTTTTTGAAATTTATTAGATTTTATAAGTATTTAATTTTTTTACCTAAATTTAATAGAAACCGAGAAATTTTTTTGTAAATTACTTAGATTTGAAAAACACAGTTTATTTTCAATATTAATCACATTTCTAGAAAAGAGGCTATTATTTAGAAATTTGTCATAAAAAAAAATAATTGAGACTAGACCCTTAAGTTGTTTTCTTTAGTAAAAAATGATTGTTTTTTGAACACAAAATTTAAGGGAATTTAGGAAATAACTACATTTTAAGTTAATTTTCAAGATTGAAGGCGAAACCCCAGGTACTTAAAGTCAAAAATGTCTTTCCTTGAAGTTTTTCAAACTGTAGATTACTTGTGAAATAATTCAATTTTTTGAAAAAGTAAAATATACCCCAATTCAGAATACATAACACACCAAAATGCAATTTGTTCAAAAAAAAATCTTATTTTATCAATTGATAAAGAAATGCCGAATTTGAATCATTCACTAATTGGAATTTTAACACTTTTTTATAAATTACAGGACTCACAAAACAAAAAATAAATAAATATCAATACAAATAAATTATTGGTGTTTTAAAAATATTGGAGAGAACAAAATAAAAATATATATTAGTAAATTTGTTTAAATTCTATTAGGAATATTGATCAATCAAATAGTTAGATAATATCAACTAATTTTATTTGAGTTTTTCTATTTAAAAGAACTCAACTTTAGCATAATATCAACCGTTCAAAAAAATTTAGGATCGAACAAAGCAAGTTACGTAATTCAAAAAATAACAGAAATGAAAAAAAAAAAACTAAAAGATGAAAAAATGATTTACATATTTTAAACAAAAATCAAAAGTTATTTCCAATTTAAATGCAATTGTATTATTATAATTCTTTGGAACATTTTTGCTGTGAGGAAAATTTTGAATTTAAGTTTACTTATTGTTTCAGTAACTCAGTATTGGCAATAAATCATTTGATCTTTTTTTCTTTCTAACTCTTCTTTTATTAAAAACAAAATTCAGATAGGAAAAAAAGGCAAAATTAGTTTTTAAGTTTGGCTTGATTTATCCTCTAATTTCGAAAATTTTTACAATCAATGTATGAATTTTTTTTTAATTTGCATTAAAATCGATTAAAAAAACAAAAAAAAAAAATACAACCTTTTGGTTAATCCCTAAATTTACAATTTTTTAAACTATTTTTTTATATCTGATGTTGAATTTTAGGGTTCTAGAAAAGAAAATACCTATAACCCTCAAATGAAAAATAAATTTAATCATGAAAAGAATACATTTTCTTAATAAATTTATTGATTGGTTTTTTTCCTTTTAAAATTAATGGTAAAATCAAAAAAAATTTTCAAATAGATTTTGTGAGAAAAATTTTAGCAAAAGTATCATTAAACCACAAAAAAAAAATACATGAATTTAATAATTTATTGAATTTTCCCAGCTTTTCAAATAATTTAAAAACCTTTTTAATATTTTTACAATACTTTTAAATCTAGGGCAGTAATACAATATGATATGCTTGGAAAAGTTATATGTTTTTTTTTTGTAGTGTTTCGAAGATTTTTTTACACTTATTTTTTCCTTCATTTTAGTAATAAAAAAAAAAAAATCTAAAAGTTAGGTTGATTATTTGATTAAAATGGAATTTATAATATCAAATTAAACCAAAATTTAAATATGTATAATTTTACAAATTTGAATTTTAATTAAAAAAATAGGCAAAATTGAATTTCTTGGATTTTGTTTGCTCTGTTTATACTATTCATATTAAATCAGCATTAAAATATTTTTACAAGGGAATTGATAACTACTTTTCTAATTGAAAATGGATTTTCGGGTATAATCAGTATTTACGTACAGATAAATCTCACAAATGTTTAGTCCAGTTAGATCTAAGAAAAAAAAAATGAAATATTTTTCACAAAATTGTATTCCATAGTATCAAAATATGAAAAAGAGGACCAAAAAAAATCTTCTTTTTTCAAACAATTTCCTTTTAGAGATAATTTTAATACGGAGTTTATTTACTGCCTGAATATATAAAAAATCCTAGAAAATTCTAAAAAATGTATTAGTATTTCAAAAGTTGTTCTAAAATGTCAAAATGTAGGAAATTGGCAATTTTTGGATGAAGAATCCTTTTTTATTTGCTACAAAGTCATTTTTTTATAAAAAGAGATAAGGGTGTGTTTGGTATTGTATAGAAATTTACGAAAAACGACATTCCCATTTCCCAAAAATCTCTATTTTTTTTTCTTTCAATCAACAATCACTTTTAAAAGATTTTTTTTTAAATTTTCAAAAAAAGATTTAATTTTTGTAAATATAATTCCCATTGGATAATCTGATGCAAAACTCCTAAAAAAATTTCTCTGAAAACCTCTGAATAATTTCACCTTGGTACTAACAAATAGGTTTTGAGAGGAAAAAGACAAACAAAAAAAAATATCACCCTATAAAAGATTGAAATGATGTGTTATATGTTTGTAAGGATCAACTCTGTTCAAAAATCAGGTCTATGAGAACTATATCGTAAAAGAGTTGTCATGAACTTCAATGATTGAAAAAACAAAAAAATATCAAAACCAAAAAAATTAAGAGACAATCAGAACTATTTTATAACGAATTAATCTGATTTATTGGAGCAATGAAAGTAGTCCAATGATCAAAAATAATAGACAAGGCGATCTTTTAAATTTAGAGATGTTTATTGAGAATATTGGAGATGATCTTCATTTTTTCAGGTTATAAAATCTCAGGTTATTTTTCTTTTTCATTTTTCTCGTTTCTTGGCAAGGTGTTCGAGTTTTGGTATTTAATAAGTTCTTTTTCTTTTTTCTTTGAAAAATTACATAAAATGATTTTTTTATCCAAATGGGTGAATATTTCCATGAACATAACTTTACATTGTAAATGATATTGGACATAAAGTTCTTAAGACTATTTGATAAATCCAAAGTGTAGCCCTTAATCCAGTTTGAGTATTTTTAATTATATGTCTCGGGGTAGATCAGTAGACAATAAGAAGAAAAATATTTGAAAAATTTTCTAATTGCCCCCATTTTACAAATAAAATCGATTTGACAATTTTTTTCTATTTGACAGTTTTTTACCAGAACAATAAATAGCTTCAACAAACCAAACAAAAATCATAAACTCAACTTCCTCAAATTATTTTTGAATTCAATTACTTTTTATAAACTGCTCGTATTGAAAACTTTTAAAAAAAAAGAATTTTAAATTTGATGTAACTCTTAATTGTTGAATATTTATCCATTTTTCTCAAATAAAAAAAAATACCTGATAAAGTTTAAAGTCTTGGTTTGGTGAGGAAACACTCAAACAGTATCATTAAAAAGAAAAATTAGAAAATTTGCCTGAAACTGTAATATTTATTAAAAGTACTACCTCTATTTTGGTCACCTCATTGTAATTATAACCTTTTATGGGTAACTACACAACCAACTTTTAATACCAAAACAAAGGGAAATTTAATTTTAATAGATCACTTAATAGAAGAAAAAAGATCTGTAACCAGAAATAATTCATCCCTCAACAGATTAGAATTTTCAATCAACTGTAATTTAGTGATCAAAATGAAAAAAAAAAAAAAATGATTAAATACGCCAATTCTGTCCATACCAAAGGAATGGTCTCAAATAAAAGGAGTTTCTGGATGTTTCAAATTGAAATGTATTCTTGTCAAAAAAATTCAAGATCAGTTGGGTAAAAGGGCAAGAAAATCGTGTTATAAAAAATTAAAAAAATTTATTGAATAAAAAAGGATGTTTAAATACAAATAATGAGGTAAAGGTTTGAAAATTTTAAAAAACCAAATAAAAACAAAGACTGAAAGAAAAGAGATCAAACCAAGAGTTTAAAAATAAAAAAAAAAAAAAAAAAAAGGTTGTAAAAACTAATGGTTAAAATTGCTGATTAATCGTTTCAAAGCAGGGAAAATGATTTTTTCTTTCCGCTTTGTATAATATTGCTTTGAAAAAACAGAGTCTTTCCAAACACAGGGCGGTGGCGGCAAAATCATTGCCACAAATGCGACATAAAGTGCGCCACAAATTAAATCTATTAAGAAGTGGTGTTCTAAATAAAGCGCTGAAAAAATGATCAAAAAATCGAAAGCCCATAAAAACCAATTTTTGATATCAAACAGTGTGGCTGTTAATGGCCAAGCAATATGCATTGAAGGCCAAGAACCGAAAACGATGGGGTTAGCAGAATAGAAGTCTTGAAACCATGAGACCCCAAAGATGTGATCAGCTCTCGCCATCCCAGCACAGTTCCCAGTGATCGGCGAAAATGGAAGCAGTTTGCCCTGCTCGAGTGAGAATTCAAAAAACCAAGACGGCGCGCTTGGGTAAAGTGTCATTGTCACAAACCCACAATTGGCAACAACAGCTAACACTAAATAGAAATAGGCCACGCGCTTGGGATCCTTATATTTGTAAATCAGGTATAGCGGGAAGACAGTGGGCCAGAGATAATGCGCCATATATATGTACCCACATATGAGATCAAAGACAGGGTTGACTAGGGGGCGTAGTAGCCGATGCACTAGTCCACCAAAGAGCAACTGTTCCAATCTTGGGAGACCCGTGACGACAATACCCGGGTGAAGGTCTTTTGGCACTATCAAATCGTAAATTGGGCCGATCAAAAAGTAAGAAAGTAAAAATAAGCCAGGCAGAATCAACCTCCACCTGATATATGGAAACTTCCTTTGGACAAGCTGATCCTTCCCAAAGAGCCAATTTAAAGAGGTGTATGGGTTTGATATCATACGCTTTTCATGGTTACTTAGTTTTTGATATCTTTTCATTAAACAAACGATTTTTGCAACAAAAAAGATTCAAAAAAAAAAAATTAAGTGCTCTAAGAAATTACTAATTCAAAGAAAATGAAATCCAAAGTAGATAAATTTGTGTTAAAAAAACTATATTGAAAAATTCATGCAAAATCAACGTTTTGTTATGTTTTATTTTCCAAACGAAAAGGTCATTCATTTCAAATTATTCAATAAAGCTAATTTCAACAATTAAGTTTTAAGTTTTGTAATTCTCTTTTTAATTTTGGTCTTTCTTTTTCTCGTGTTCAAAATGATAAACGTTAAAGTCTTTTCAAACCAAACTAAATTTTTATATTTTTTTCGAAAAGCCTCGTTTTCAAAAGAACCTTTATTTTTGGAAAAAATTTATTGAACAAACAAAGTAAGATGATCATTAATCTTCTTAAAATAAAGATAAAACATACGATCACAAATCAAAAGTTTCCAAATTCCCTAATATTGTTGAAAATTATTTTTTATGTGGATTGCTTATTGGTATTTTATTAAAAATAAATTACAGTTTTTATTTACTACTGAATGGTTATAAAGATTTTTTTCACTGCGTTTTCCAACATAAAAATTTCATTTAGGAATATTTATTATTTTGCTTACATGATTTTTTTAAAAATTTATCGAACATTGGAAAAATCTGATCTTTTTGGCTTTAAAAAAATGATCTAACCTATTTCCTAAAATCTTGCATTTCTTTTTTTGGACTAAATTCACTTAATTTTTTAACATTTTGGATGAAGTGTAAAAGATTCATATATCAAAGAAGTGTGGAAACCTTTTCATTTGATTCAGTTCACTTTTCCTTTTTTATGAAAATTATTTCTTTTAACGAAAATAAATTGTATGATTTTTTTGACCAAGAAAATTGATACTTTTTAGAGATCTTTAACGAGAGTTTGTTTTTCGTCTGTGGTTTCCAAAACAAATCTCTCTTACATCTTTTTCCAATACCTTTATAATTTAAGATTAAATTAACTCCATAACTTTTCAAAGAACTAGACTTTTAATTGGTTTCTAGAGAACAACAAGTATCTTTTCGATTTTTTATATTCCAAAGGAATGGTATTAACAAATATTCTCAAAACCATTTAGTATTTTGTTTAGCCATCTTAATAATCCGATCTTTAAAATTTTGATCAGATTTATGGAAATATTTTGTGAAAATGTCGAATGTTAGGTTTTGAAATGCAAATAGCAAAAAATTTTCACTTTCTTTTCCTTTTTTGTCGACAATGAGAGATTTCAAAGAATTATATTCTAATTTGTTGATTTCTTTTTATTTGTTTTGTTCTTTTGTTACTTTAATTGGATCAAATACCAATCTCTATATGAAGAATATTCTGAATAAAAAAAAATAAAAGTAATTGAAATTGTACCTCCTTTTAAATCTCAAACACCAGGGTCTTTTTAGTAACGAACTTATTTAGTGATCTCGAGTTATTGTAAACAAAAGTCTCAATATTTAATTTTGAAGAAAGAAATTAAAGTCGATCATTTAACAATAGAGACAACTTCAAATGGTTTTTCTTTGAAAGGTAATTGTGGTTGTTGTATATGAACTAAATGCTGGAAAAGGATTAAAGATATTTTTTTTTTTGTATAAATTACAGCCAGTTCCACTTATCAGACACTAACAGACAACGAAATATAAGGCACAAAAAAAGATCTCAAATTTTTGCACATTTTTTTGAATTTTTTTTTATTCACAAATTATTTTACTGAAATTTGAATTTTGTGCCTTAATTTGAGATTTTTTTGTGCCTTAAATCAAGTTGAACGTTTGTGTTTTAAAAGTGGAACTAACTGTTGTATCTTTTGATATTTAGTTGAGAGATCTTTGAATAAAAATGAATTTTAAAGATTAGACAAAATTGGTTTCCAAAATTTGAATTTGTGTATAAAAGTGTAATGAGTTCAGAGATTTTTAATATTAAACAAGGTTCTAATTTTTAAAGGTTTCGATTTTGATTTATTTTTTGTTTTATTTCACTTTTTTTAAAAAAATTTTATAGGGGTTTAGGAAATCTAGGTAAAGTATTAAAAAAAAACACTTGGAATAAAAAGAATACAAGAAAATCATTATTATTTGTTAATATTAGGATAATTTAAAATCAAATCCTTTTTATAAAAAACCAAACTTTTTATGTAATCCATAATAAAACCAAATAAAGTTCTAACAAGTACGGTATATTTAGAGTGCTCATTTAATTTTTTGTAAACCAAAAGTAGATCAACTAATTTTGGAAAATAGCAAGGTTTATCGAAATTTAGATCTGAATGTGGACAATCATAATTTGTATATTTGTTTTTTTTTATTTATTGAATATTATTTTGAACAGGTGAATTTTAATTAATCTTAATATCAAAAACTTCTAGTAATAATTATGGGGTTTGATTCTTAAAAAAAAAAAATTATGAATGAAAAAATTTGCAAAAACACATCAATTATCCTAAAATTAACAATTAATAAACATATGCAGATTTTTTTCAGACAGGTATTTTAAACAATACTTTCATTTGGTAAAAACCATGAAAATCTTCAAAACCAAAATTCAAATTTTTCCACAGAGTTGAAATAGTTCAAAAAACCACAATAATACATTCCCTTCAAATTGGAAATAAGTTTTAATTTTTGAAAAATATAAAATATATTTTGTTGTTTTTTAAATTTTTTTGTCTTGAATTACATTTTTTGAATTTTATAATCTTGTTAAGTTCGATCTAAAATTTTTTTTTAGATGATAGATATTAGGAATAATTTGGGTTCTTTTAAAATAAAAGAACTTAAATAAAATTAGTTAGTAGTATCTCACCTTTAATTTGTCAACAAGTGTTATAAAAACTTTACAAAATTACGTATATAGTATTTTATTTTTTATTTTTGTTTAATCCAAAATTTTTGAAAGGATATGTATTTATTTACAGTGATAGATATCTAATTAAACTCTTTTTCAGTCAAAGGAGCCCAGTTTTATTGAAGAAATAGAACATTGTCTATGAGTTTAATTCAAAAAAAGTTTAGTTCATTATTCTTTTCAAATTAAAATTTCAATTTTAAGATCAAAATAATTGTTTCACAATTGTTAAAAAAATTTTTGTTTTTTTTGTATTGTAATTTTTTGCTTTTTTTTTGTTTTTTTATAAAAATTAAATTTGAAAAAAAAAAGTTTGAAACTCCAAATTAACATTAAGAAAAGTTAGTATTTGTATGTTCGTTTAAAATTCATATATTTATAATTAAAAAAATATTATTGTCAAAAATTTTAATTTCCTAAAGAAATTGGGAATTTTGCACAAAAATTTCTATGTGAAAGTGGCACAAAAAATTTTTTAACACTTTTTTTATTTTTGAAAGTCATGGTTTGATCAGGCTTTTCTTTTATGGTTATCGACTCTAATGCGAAGTTTATTATTTCTTGTATTTTTAAAGAATCCAAGTTTTGTTGGTTCTTCAAAATAAGCGACTTTTTCATTTTTAGCTTGTCCACTTTGAGTGAAATGGAGTTTATATATATATATATATAATTTTTTTAAATAATAATTCAATATTATTTATTAAAGTTCAAAATAATAATAATAATAATAATAATAATAATAATAATAATAATTGAGCCTCTGAGAAACTATTTATATTGTCTTCTGGAACTAGATTTTGTAAATTGGTTTTCTAAAAATTAAAAATTATTATTGATATTAGTTCAACTCAAGTATCGTAATAACTAATAAATAAACAATTTTAACATAGTTTTCATTTATGTGGAACTTATGGTTGAAATATTTTTTTTAATTTTTTATCATAGTTGGATTTTTGAATTTATTATATTATTGTTAACAATCATTCTAAAAAAACCTTTTTTTTTTTTTTTTTCAAGTTGTTGTGTTCAGAATGATAGTATTTTTTTTTTTTATTTGGAAGATAAATTTTTTGTTGTATTAAAATGAAATTTTTGGAAAATGGCATCTTTTTTTTTTTTGAAATGAAGTATATGATGTAATTCTTTTTATATTTTTTATGGAAAAAATGAAAATAAGTTCAATTTTATACTTTTGGTGGTAGTTTGTCACTATTGTAAATGTCTATTCTCGAGAATCATCATGTGTTAAATCATTTATATTTTTTTGAGAAAAATTCCTATTTTGAAAATTTCTTTCTAAAAAGATTTTATTTATGTTTTTCAATTTTTTCCCTGGCTAAATCTTATTTATATTGGTAAGAAGAGTTACAAAGGAAAAAAATCAAGTATTTATATCCTAATGTTGTGGCATTGAAATACAAAAGTATGAGTAACTTGAAAATAAAAACAAAAAAGTAAAGCCTAAAAATGACGAAAAGCTTCAAAATTTAAAGCTAAATAGATCAACAAGAAAAAAAAAATATACCACAATTAAATAATGATACTTAAGTGAATATTCATGATAAATTATCAAATTATTAAATTAACTAAAAGTATTGTGGTTGTGATTTTGGAGTTCTTAATAAAAGAAAGCCTTGGTTTTTTTTTTTTTTTTTTATCAATTGCTGCTTATAGTACCTTTTTAAAATTTTTTACAATTTTTCAAATTTTTTTGGTTTATATTCCAATCAAATCCTTACCTTAAAAAAGTACCTTAATTTTGTCACAAAAATATCACATTTGATCTTGAGCTATTAGAATTTCTATTCTTAGAAAATATTTAGAATTTTGTTGAATGAATCGAAATTTACTTAAAAACTATTGTAGATTTATACGATATTTTAATGTGTAATCATTCTTGGAAAAAGAAAAATAACTTTATTTTTTATTGAAACACTACTTATCCAAGAATATACAGGGTTGTTTTAAGCACAACCAAAAAAACAATCTTGGAAAATGAAAGTGAAAAAATCTGATCAAGGTCATTTCTTAGAAAAGTCCAAAGTGAAAAGTTTTAACTTTCAAACTTGGAATTGAAGTAATTCAAAAAATGTACACTGGTTTTCATTAGAATAGTTTCTTGATTGAATGTTTCATATTTTCGATCTTTAATTCACACCTTGTCAAAAATAGAAACTCATTAAAGCAAAAACAAGATATTTAAGACAAAAACAAGATCTTTTCAATTTGTAAAAAGTGAGAGAACAACATAAGACTCAAAAAACCACAAAACAAAACTCGGTCAACACAAACAATCTTAGAAATTTTCAAACAGTGTCTTTTAATGTTTTCAAAAATGTTCATTTTTTCATAAATTTCACGTCAAAATAATACAAAAAAAAAGAGGGGATTTAGTTAATGCTGAATACAAATGTTCCAAGTAACCTCATTTTAAAACAAAAGCTATTGAGAGTAAATTTTAGTCAAAGTAAATATCCAAGTTACCAAGAGACGATCAAAGCCTTGTTTAAGCATCAGTCTGTGAAAGCAAAGCTCACAGAATTGCAGCTCAACACCCACAACACTCAGGAAGAGCTTGCGCATTTTACAAGGGCATTAGATCTTCAACAGGTGCTAGCGCGTATTCCGACTCTCCACGTTGCAGGAACAAAAGGAAAAGGATCAACCTGTAGCTTCATTTCAAGAATTCTGCAGTCCATTGGGTTAAAAACGGGATTGTCTACAAGCCCGCATCTTGTCTCGGTCAGGGAGCGCATCCAAATTAATAACGAGCCCATTAACGAGCAAGATTTCACCTCGCTTTATTGGAGGATCCGTGAGCAAATCGAAAAAAGCAAAACAGATCGATACAAAATGCTGCCTTCCTTTTTCCGGTTTGTCACCATGATGTCCTTCCAACACTTCTGGGAATCCAGTGTTGATGCGATGGTGATCGAGGTGGGCATTGGGGGGCGGTTCGATGCAACAAACATTGTCAGCCCTGACGTATGTACGATCACCTCGCTGGGGATGGATCACCTCAACAAGCTGGGTGGCAGCTTGGAACAGATTGCCTGGCACAAGGCTGGCATTATGAAGCCGGGCGTGCATTGTTTCACTGTACCGCAGAAACACGAAGCAGCGAAGGTTTTGAAGAAGGTTTCAAAGCAAGTCGGCGCCAAGTTAAGTGTGCCAAGGCCCATCGATCAAATGGTTAAAATTTGGGAGAGCTCAACAAGGATCCAAAGCGTTCGGCAAATGTACCAAAATGGGAAATCTCTGGCACTGTCGCTGCAGGGCGAACACCAAAAGATAAATGCCACGGCTGCCCTGCATACAGTTGTTGAATTCCTTTCGAGAAGGTATGGGGTGATCGACGATTTATTTGGCATTGCGCCCGATAACCGCCCAAGCCAAATACCCTGCATGAAGACCATTGGGAAACAGAATACGTACACCCAAAATTGGATTTCCGCACAGCAACAAGAACAACACCGACAGCAGCTTGTAAATAGAAATAAAGAAAAATTCCAATTACACAAGCTCTTATACAAACTGCCCATTTCAACACTCATGCCCCAAATCATTAAAGGGTTGGAAACAACCAAATGGGATGGACGTTGCCAATTAATTAAAGAAAGCAATCCCAAAAACTCTACAAATATTAATTGGTTTCTAGATGGCGCACACACCACAAGCAGCATTAATTATGCAATCAAATGGTTTACGGGGATTATTAACGATCAGCCGCTTGAGCAAAAGCAAAATTCAACAAATATACTTATATTTAATTGTATCGGCGATCGCGAAATTGAAAATTTGTTAGAGCCCTTATCGAAATTAAATATCTTCAAGAATGTCATCTTTTCTCCCAATTTAATTAAAAAGGCCTGGCATCTAGACAAAGACTTACAACAACTCATTAGCCAAATTTGGAAGCAATTGGATGGGAAAGGTGAGATTTCAGTCACTGACTCCTTACAGAAGACTTTACTACTCGTCGACCAGTTAACCTCAAAAAAGGAAAATGTAAATATTTTTGTCACAGGATCTTTGCATTTAGTTGGTGGCATAATGAAACTTCGCAGGCTAAAAAAAATATAAAGATTCCGAATCTCTTAATTTAATGGATTAAATCCAACGCCAATATAAAAATTATTTAATTATTTTGTAATTAAGGGTGAATTATATTTGTATTCTAGAATCCAAATCACGATAAAAAATTCTTTGTTGTTTTTTATTGATCCATAAAATTTTTAAATTTTTATTTACTTATTCTTGTAATTAAAATTTTCAATTGTTTGGAAAGTTTTTTTTTTTTAAATTAATTTCCCAAATATAAAGATAGATAATAAAAAAAAATTTTTCAATATATTAAAAAATTTGCATTTTGAAAACGTCAAATTAACAATTGTTTTTTCGAAGGTTTGATCAATAATTATTATATTTTGAAATGCAAACTATCATTTTTTTTTGTGTTTTATAAAATTTTCAAATTTTTGTGTATTCATCATTATTATTCACAAAATAATTTGTAAAAACGAAAAAAAATTTTTTTTTTATTTCGTAGAATAAATAAGCATAAGGAAAATAATTAGTTATTTTTATTTGAATTGACAATTTATAAACTACATTTCACCCAAAGAGCAATCGCCTAAAAATGAAAAATTCACTTTTTTTTTTTTATAGAATCAACCAAATATACGATTCTTTGGAAATAAGAAAAATAATAAACTTCAAATTAGAGTGGATATTCATAAAACAAATGTCTGAAAAAACTATATAGTTTTTTAAAAATTTTAAAAAAATTTTTAGGTACCTTTCTTAGTGAGTATCTTGAAAATTTTCTCAATTTCTTTAGAAAATTAAGATTGCAGATAATAAGATTTTTTAATAATAAATGTATTCTTTTTCAATAAAATTATAAATCCTAACTTTTCTAAATGTTAATTTGGAGGATTTTTCCAAACTTTTTTTTTATTAATTAATTTTCATAAATAGTAAAAAAAAAAAAAAAAAAAAACAACAATTTTACATAATTAGAAAAAATATTCAGAAATAAATATTGAATAATCATTTTGAGAAAAACATTGAAATAAAAATAATTGAATGTTTTTTATTTGTTCAAAACAACTAGTTTTCTTTGCTTAAAAGGGGTTTATATTCTGATATTTCTTTTTTCAAAAATAATTCACAAAAATTAGAACTTTTTAGAAAATTATAACAAATAATTAATCAAATTAGATATTTGTGATTGTTGATGTGTCCAAAATTTCCTTAAATGTATATATTTTAATCATTTATTTTAAAATAATTTAAATTTTCTATTTTTAATAAGATTTTTCATTTTTTTTGGAAAACTAATAATTAATATGTAACAAAAATTGAAAAAAAATCCAAAGTAGATATTTTTTTTTTAATTGTTAATAATTTATACAAATCAATATTTATTTTTTTTTATTTTTGTGGATTGTTGTGAAAAATTAATCTTTTTTACTGTTCCAAGAATAAATTTTAGTGATTATTAAAAAATCAATTAT
This sequence comes from Anaeramoeba flamelloides, assembly GCA_027625915.1. NCBI lineage: Eukaryota > Anaeramoebidae > Anaeramoeba > Anaeramoeba flamelloides. The sequence goes on from JANTQA010000023.1 coordinate 23,663,910, forward strand.
AAATGTTTAATAATTTGTTTTTTTTTATTCCAATATATATATATATATATATATATATGCCACAAGTATGGTGTTTGTTTTTTTATTTCATTAAACATGTTTTATACATATGATCGGCGATTAAAAATCATTCATCTGTTATACTTATGTAATAAAAATTCGAAACAAATAGACAAGTTAATTTAATTTGAAATTGGTAAAAAAAGTAACATTTTGGCCACTTTACTTGGTCAACTAATAATTTTAAAAAAAAATAATAATAATTCTTTTTCTCAGTTTTTAAAAAAGTTTACAATTTCCAAGGGTTTAAAACTAATAACTAACTTTCAATTGTTTTGTTGTTTTCAAAATAGAAAAGAAAATTATTAAATGGTTTTAAATACAAAAAATCCCACTTAAATGGGATATCACAAATTCCGATTGTTTTTCCAAGGCTTTGAAGACAATTATATTCTACATATATATAATTGTTTTGTTTTTTTTTTTGTTAGTAAAGTTTTTTTGTTTAAATTTTTTCACATACCGGAAACAAAAATATGATTTCTAAATAATTCGAGAATTTTTTCAATATATATAATATAAAATAGTCAAAAAACGAAAAAAATACTGTCGGTTTCTAATTTAATAAACGAACTTTCAACAAAATTTAAAGCACAAAAAATCTCAAATTAAAGCACAAAATTTGGAATTTTTTTTAAAAAGTATTTTACTAGAAACTGAATTGTGTACCTTAATTTGAGATTTTTATTTACATTAAATTTCGTTAATAGTTTGTTCTTTAAAAGTTGAACTGACTGTATAAAATTTGGAAAAAACATGATTTTATAAGTTTTTTGTGATTTAAAGATAAAAAATGTATTCTTTATGTTATATATAAAATAGATGTCAAAATGATTGACTCGCTTGATAATGTTAATTGAAGTTGTTTTGAGGGTTTATTCTAGTATTCTTCTCAAAAAAATATTTTCAAATTTTTGGATTTTAATCATTTTTTCTAATTTTGCAAATTTTATTTATTCCAATTTTTCTTTTTCTTTTGGTTTATTTTTTGTTTTTCTTTTTTTTTTGTTTTCTTCGTATTTTGTTTTTTTTTTCCTTTTATTTTTTTTTTTTTGTAAGAAATCTCATGTGGAAAAAAAAGAGGGATCTTCAAAAAGATAATAATCATCAAGAAAATTGAGACTATGTAATTTCTTTGAAAATGGATTTAATTATTCGTAAAAAACCTTGTTGTACAACTTTTTTTCAGTGAAAATTAAGTAATAAAAAATGGTAATGCTCATTTCAAAAATTGTGACTCATTTTTTTTTAGTTTTAGGTTTTATTTTTTTTTTTTAATTTTTAATATATCAGGCTTTTATATATTTAGAATTACTTAAAAGTGAATTAAAAATCAGATTATATTATTAATTATATTTGAATACTAAAGGATAAATTTTTTTTTTTCAATTTATTATTTCAGGTGAGTCACAATTTTTAAAAAAATATTTAGTTTTAATGTGTAATACGGGTTCTTCGTTCTATTATTTTTTAGAGAATTATACACTCTATCAAGACTTTTAATATTTTTATAAATAATTTATTTATTATCTTAGAGATTTCGGCATCACATGAAAAAAATATTTTTTCTTTTGAAAAGGATTCAATAGTAATTATGATATTTAATTATAAAGAATCAAACAAATAAAAAAATTAATATTGAATTTAAAAAAAATATTATAATTTATATTTCATGTTAAAAGATTGAAATTTTATAATCATAATTTAGGAATTGAGGGGAATAAGAGGAATTAAAAACTCCTCTGTTAAATAATAAAAAAAAAATATTGAAATTTTTTCAACAAATTTTTTTTCAAATTTAAATGAGATGACCAACAGTTCGAGTCAGATTTTTTGTTCAATTTTTAATTATTTTTTAATTTTTAAATTTCTTTTTTTTTATATATTTTAAATTTTCGACATAAAATAAACAATATTATTAAATAAGAGACAATATATCAAAGATTATTTTCCAAGATCTGAATAGATTTAGAAAGGAGAAATTCAAATTTCCCAAATATATTATACAAATCTTTACTAAGAACAAAATTCAAAAAAAAAAAATTCTTCGTTTTCAAGATTATTTTATTATCAATGAAAAATACTTGATTGTTAATATATTTTTTAAAATAAAATTAGGTTGAATTATTTAATATAGAAAAAAAGATTTTGTTGATTTAATTCCAAAATTCTAAATGAAATTATTTTGTTATTTTTTTTATTTTTTTGTTTTTTCAATTATTTTGTATTAAATTAATGTTTCAAAAAAAAATAAATCTTAAAATTTTATTTTTGGCTTCAACAAAAAAAGTTTATTTTTCTCTAAATCAAATATTTATTGAAATTTTGTCTGAAAAAAAAAGAAATTTTTATTAGTTATTTTCTTTATTTCTATATTTATTATATAATAAAATTAACTTCGTTATTTAATACATATTATTAATGAATTTATGTAATATAGATTGTTTTCAATTATTGTTATTTTAATAAATTTACTAATTTTAAAAATCGTAAAAAATAAAAAATTCAAAACAAAATAATACCAAAATGAATAAATATATTTTACTTTCCAATCTCAAAAAAAAAAAAAAAAAAAAAAAAAGAAAATAAAATCACAAAAGCCCTTTATCTATCGACAATTTTAACTTTTGATTATAATTCCAATGAGAAAAAAGCGAATTCCTAGAAATATTTTTCTTCCTAATCTTTTTTTCGAGAAATATTAACTTTTTAAACAAATTATAGTGAAATACTATTTTTGGGGAATTAAAAATAAAATAATTACGTTTTGTATATTGGAAATTATGGCAAAAAACACATATAATGTGTTTTATAATCAGTAACGTTTGATCTCTCTATGTTTTAACAAATTTATAGGTTGTCAAAAATAATAAGTGTTGTTTTGTTTTTCCTTAAATGTGTGTTTAATTTTTTATAAACTTTTGTAATCATTATGTAAACCATGTTTTATCAAAAATATGAACTTTAAATTCAACAGACCCATTTGTGGACCTTTATTTTGGAAAAAGGAAATTTTTTTAAAAGAATCTGAAACAAACTTAAAAAACCTAAAAATAATAAAAAAAATTTAATTTTGATAAATTTCCTATTTATCAATCTGCTCTACTAAGATTTTACCCAAATTTTTCTTTTACAGAAGAAAAAAAATCAAAGAGATTGTAAATTCAAAGAGTACCATGTAAGTATAGAAGAACCTCAAAATCAATATATTTATTAAAAACCACAATTATTTTCAATACCCACACAAAGCAAAATTCCAAAAACTACTATTATCCAACCAAAATTTCCAAAACAACTTTCAAATCATTTGTAAAATCATACCATAGAAAAACACATTAGATTGATCAGATATTATCTTCAAAAATTGAAAACAAAATTGTTCATGATTATCAAATATCATTTGTCTTTTTTGCAAATTGAAAAATTGCACAATTTTATTTTTTCTTTGTCTCTGTACTAGAAATATAATTCTAACTGAAACAATAACCGTGTAATATCCTGAAAACAGAACAAATAGAGAACAATTATTTTCGTCTTATATTCTTTGAGACTATTTATTCCAACTTAAATTTCTCATTTTTTTATTTTTATTCCTTTGAAATGAGCTTGACTTTACCAACGCAAAAAACATTTTCTTACATTCGAAACACGACCACCCTTTTGAAAAATCATTTTTCAAAAATTACAACAAAACAATTGAAAGAATTAAAAAAGAAAACATCCGAAGAGGCATCAAAATTTACAAACTACAATTTTCGAGAATATTTCAAAGAACGCTCAAATGAGATGTTTGATGAATTTCTGAGTAAAAACGAAGCAAGTGTCGAACAGCTAACACAATTCTACGACGATCGTCTCACGGAATATGAAATGATCAAAAGACAAGCTTTGATTGGAAAATTATATCCCGAACAAAAGTTTGTCACTGAAAACTAATTCGATTCGATTCGATTCGATTCTTCCGAAATTTGTTTTTGATTAACGCAATTAGCAATTTTTGGTTTATTCAAGAAATTTACTCAATTTTCTTTTTATTTATGTTTTATAATAGTTCTTTTTCCAGATAAGATCATTGTTATCCAACGTTTTTGTTTAATTTTTGATCTTTTGAAAAAGCAAAAGTAAAATCAAAAACAAAAATCAAATAAATTTCATCTTTTTTGATTCTGTTTCTTTCTTTTGGTTCGTTTTTTAAATTTCAACTAAAATCATTTCTTTAATCACTACTATTTGTTTCAAAATAAATGGATCAAAATTGTCATTCAACTTTTTCAAAAAAAGAATTTTTAAATAATTCGACTTTTCAAATTTTTAATAATTCTTAAAATCATTTTAAATTATTAATTTCCCTTTTGAGAATTGGGGAGTTTTATGATTTATTTTAATTCTTGGTGTGTTTTTTTAGGAAAGGTGAATGAAAATTTTGATTTTTTTATTTTGCGATTACTATCGAGAGAAAAATGTTGGAAACAGAAAAATGGTTAGAAACCATTTTTAATTGGGAACATTACTGAAATTGAAAATCAAATCCTTTTGATAACTAGGCGGATTTTATATAAATCCAGGTTCAAAGGCATTACAAGTTCATTAATCTGTGGTTTGTGTCGAATACTCATTTAAATGGTTGATAACTAAAGTAGATCTTGCTATTTGAACAAAAATCCAAGTTATAGTAAAGTTAACTATAAATTCTGAAAATGGTTATTTTTAAACTTGATTTAGATTATAAGAGATAAGTTTTTGAAAAAGTAGAATGACATTAATCCTTATTCTAATAAGTAGATTATTATTATTTTCTTTAGTTATTTCACAAACGATTGAAATTAAAAATCATTTTCAGTAAAGTTTCAAAATTAAAATTGCTGCCCAACTATTTTTCTCTGTTCAACATATTTCTCCCAAAAGTTAACAGTATTCGAAAAGTTAAAGGTTCTTTGATAATTTATAGATTTATCTCTAAAAAGGGAATAAAATTTTTATTTTTTACGAATAATTTCAAATGATCAGAAAAATTGAATTTTTAGGTTTTTAATATTTAGATGTTTTGGGTTGAACAATGAAATTCAACAACAAAAAACAGTTTAGATTTTAGGTGGATGTGTGTTATCCTATCTTGATATACCTAGCTAGAAAGGGGGGGGGTATCTTTTACAGTGGTGTAAATAACCCGTGTTGACATCCTTTAACCCATTACGAAAATTTAACTCGGGTTTTTTTTTCAGACCTGGGATTTTGAAGATAGGAAGACACACGTATATTCTTGGTTCGGATTCAAATTGGATTTAGAGGTTAGATCTTTGATTAGTCAAAATGACTCAATAATATTAAATGCTTTTGTTTCTAAAATTTCTTCATATTTTCAAAATTTCTGGGATTAAATCATTTTTTTATCAAACATCAAAAAATGAAATTTTTCTCATTTTTTTGTCCAAAAATTACATTTTAATCTTTCAATATCTTCATAATTCTTTTTTAAAATTTATTTAAAGAACACTATTTCATGTTTATATACTGTTTCCATCACATTGATTTGTTTCTTTTATTTCTAGAGTCAGCCAATATTTTTTGTATGAGTTAAATTTTTGTAATGGGTTAAAATAAAAAACACGGGTTATTTACACCACTGTAGTACTGTTATTAGAATTAAAAATGGGACATTATTTTTAATCCATTTCAATAGTTTTTAAATTAAGTTCTTCAAAGAAATGTGTTGTCGTTTGTTGCTTTGTTTCTAAAAGGAAATTGAAAATTAAGTGAAAATCAAGTCCAAATTTTATCCCATTTAGAATTCAAATGGTAGTAGAGGTTATTAAAACGTATCTTTAATCGACCTTACTTTTACAAATAATTTTAAAGATTCAAGTCTGAATAAACTCTAAGAATCAAAATTGGCAAAATTTACCTCTCTTCTAATTTTTTTGATTTATACGTTACTAAATTTCTCCCATTAAAAGGTTATATTTTTGCAAATACAACAGCTGTGTTTCATTTATTAACAAATCCCTCAACTATTATTCAAAAAATAAATCTATTTAATATCAACAATTTTTTTAATTATCCGTTAAACAATTTTGAAAACCATTATTATTATTCTTCTTCTTTGTTATTTGTTGCATAATAAATGGAGCGAAATTTTCATTCAACTTTCCAAAAAAACGATTTTTAAATCATGTTACCTTTCAAATTTTTAATTCTTAAAACCAGCTTAAATGACTAATAAGTTTTTTAGAATTGTGAACCTTGAAGTTTTATTTTAATTCTTGGTTGGTGATTTTTTAAGAAAGTTGAATGAAAATTTTGATCTTTTTATTTTACAATTAACAGTAATTTAAAAAACTCCACTCTTTGATGTTACTTAAATCTATCCGTAACTTGTCCCAAAATTTATTGAAATATTTTGAATTTTATCTCTTCAAAGATCATTTTTTACTTAATTTCCTAAACTTTAAAAAATGAGTGTAAAAATTTTTTTTTTCTTCTTAAATTTTAAATATTTGAGGTTTTCCTTATTCACATTTTGCTTCTTTACCATAAAACAAACAACTAAAAAAGTACGAAGAAATTCCACAAAACGCACACACTTTTAAAATTGTCCTTGTTGGTGATGGGGGTGTTGGAAAAACAACCTTTGTCAAAAGACATCTTACTGGTGAATTTCGAAAAGAATATATTGGTAAGTTTATTGTTTTTTTTTTACTGCGCACGAACAACCTTCACAAAAGCAGATCTTTCAAAATCCTTTTACCAATTTTTAAAATATTCAAATTTATTCCTCTTTTTTCTTTCTTTTTTTTAAATTTTCACCTTAATAATAAACAAAATTATAGCGACTGTTGGTGTTGAAGTACACCCTTTAGTATTTTATACAAATAGAGGACCAATTTGTTTCAATGTTTGGGATACGGCAGGACAAGTAATTTTTAATTTTTTTTTTTTAATTTGAAACAAATCAAAAAAGATCATTTTAAATGCTTAGAAAAAACCAAATGTTGTGCTTACTTTGTTTTTTTAACATACAACACTTTGATTAACAACAACCATTCATAACCCTATAGGAAAGATTTGGAGGGTTAAGAGATGGTTATTATATCGGAGGACATGCAGCAATTGTCATGTTTGACGTCACATCAAGAGATACCTACAAAAACGTGTCTGTGTGGTACAGAGATATTGTCCGAGTATGTGAAACAATCCCAATGGTATTAGTTGGAAACAAATGTGATATCAAAGACAGGAAAGTCAGAGCCAAACAAATCATCTTCCACAGAAGGAAAAATATCCCATATTATGACATCTCTGCAAAATCAAATTACAATTTCGAAAAGCCATTTATCTATCTTGCCAGAAGACTCATGGGTGATAATAACTTGGTTCTTGAAAAGGCACCAGCACTCGCCCCACCAATTGTTTCTGTTGATCAAAAAGAAATGGAAAGAAACGAACAAGAACTTGAAGAAGCCACTAAAATCCCACTTCCTCAAGAAGACGAAGAAGAATTTTAAACCCTTTCCTTTTTTCTTCCATTCCATTATTTTTTCAAACTCTATTGTTTAATCTTTTTTTTTTTAAGATAAAAAGATGAAATACTCTTTTTGTGTATCTATCAAAATTCATTTTTAATAGCTTCAGAACCAGAAAATTTTTTTCATTTCTTTTTTTTTTCTCTTTTATTTTTTTTTGCAAGATTTAAAAGAGTAGTTTTGGTTTTCATTTTTGCTAACGATGGTGTTATATATTCTTTGATGTTACTGTTCTTGGATTTTCTTTAACTGGACAATTTTTATAGTACCCTGGCTTTTTAGAGTACATTATAAGATCACCATTAAGGGACACTATAATCAAAAAAACCCAATATTCTTCAAAAAAATGATTTAACCGAGTGAGGTAAACTTTTTTTTTTTTCAAATTAAGGGAATAATTTGTATTATTTTTTGATTTTCCAATTTCTAAATAAGGATTCATTATCGAGAAATAAGTTTATTATGAAAATAAACAGCGGTCTTTCAAATCTCAGTAATTAACTAAAATTTTTTTAAATCTCTCCATTAAATTTAGGTAAAAAAATTAAAGAGAGTTTAGTCCCTTAAGCAAGAATGAAAAAAAAACATTATCAAATATATTAAGCGATACAGATCTGAAAAATATAGCATTATTTCTTAAATTTTTTTTAATATTTTTTCACGAGAAAAATAACAATACAGTAGGGAAAAAAATACCCGACCTGAAAAAAATCCCTGAAAAGATTAATATTTATGACTATTAGGAAAATTATCGTTTAATTTCTTTTATTTAAGAATCAAACTTTTATAATTAGAACTTAACACCTTTTTTATTAACCCAACACTAAACCTACCTAAAGTTCATCAAAGTTGAGTTTCTCTAGAATACTTGAGTATTTGTTTGATAGCATAAGTAGATCAACTACTTTGGAAAACAATAAGGTTTACTAGAGTTTTGCTCGAGTTTTGGAAAATGATAATTTTTATTCTGTGTTTTTTTGAATATTGTATTTTGAAGTAGTGTAATTTAATTAACCACCGTTCTTATAAGTAAGGGAGTTATCATTTTTAAAGTTTGATTCTTAAAAAAAGGGATTAGATCGGAAAATTATTTAATTTCAAATTAGGTCAAATTTCAAAATTGGTAAAATTTCAAAAAATGTCCAAATTCTCATTTTTTTCAAAAAAGTTAATTCCATTTAAATTTATTGACTGTAAGTATTTTAAAACATCTTTACGGGTAGGTTAAGGTATGTTAGGGTATGATAGAGTAGGTTTTTTGTGTTTGAATGGTCTACTAGAAAATTTTGGGAAGGATTTTGAAAAAAAAATTATTAACCGACCAATTAGACTTTTGCAACTTGTTTTAAGGGGTAAAAATTTACACTTAGCTTTGGTGGTTAAATTTGGATTTCGAACAAATTTTTCAAAATATTTATTATTGGTGATTTCAAAATTTTGGATTATCTACAATTTAGATATAAAATACTACCAATCGCAAAATAAACTTTTTGCCCCCCCCCCCCCCCCCCAGAAACTTTGGCTGGCTAATGAAAAAAAATAATATTATTTTCCACATTTTATTATTTTTTAAGTTACCAAAATCAAATTAATTTAAAGATCAGCCCAAATGTAGGTAAATATGTTTGTTTTTATTGGGGATTATACCAAACAAAGTAATATTATTTTATTTTTTCTTTAGAATAATAAATTTTATTACCATATTTATTATTTGAAAAAAAAACCAACCACTTTTTTTCTGTATCTAGTACAACACAGACCACCAGAACAAAATAATTTTTTTAAAAAAATATAAATTAAACAATTCTTTCTATTAACCTAACAATTAAAATTCCCTTTTTTATTTCCTTCAATCAAAAAAAGTGACAATATAATATACTACCAACTATCTCAAGTAATAAATGGTTTTCTTTTCAATATATATTTGTAATATTTTTAACCCACACAAAGAGAAAAAATAAATTCAAAAAGTTAACATCTTTAACAAAACCAACACAAATCACTGGTTTCTATAAAAGAGTGAACCCCTTAAAGTAAATTACACTTCAAAAAAAAGCAATTTAATACTGTTTTCCAGACCCACTCTCTTCTAAATACCCTTTTACGATTCAGAATTTGAAATTACGTAAGAAAGTTTTCCAAAAACATTCAAATGTCTTTTTTTGTTACATAAAATTGGAGACCTTCGATATATTACCTTTTTCATACAAAACTATATTTGAAAAACATTGAATGATCAAAAAACAGTCTTAATGAATTCTTTTAACCCTGTCAACTTTAAATTTTGATAAGTAACTCTTCATCCAATTCTAAATTTTATTTTTTTCTAATTATGTTTTGTCAATAATTAAAAATTATTTCACTTTAATCTGCTTATTTTTTTTCTTTATTAGTTTATTGATCCACAACTTCCATTCCATTTTTAATAATATATCACATTTAATATTATTTTTGGCATTGATCACTAGAAGCTAGAAAAAATAAATAATACCATAATTTTTACGAAAAACATATATAATTGATTAAAACTATTAAAATGATACTCATTATTTTTTTTTGTCAATAGTTAATTTTAAAGGAAAATATAATTATTTATTGAAATTTCTAAAGAAAAACTTAGGAATTAGGTGATTTCTAATGTATTTTTTAATTTGAGAAATAAACATAAAATTAAATAGAATTTTCTGATTAAATAAAAATATTAAAAATTACCATGACTTAATTAATACTAAACTTTGTTTCTGTCAAAGTGGCATAATATTTTTTTTCGAATATCAATTATTTTATATAATTGACCATTGGAATACAAATAAAAAATAATCATAATAATATATATCAAAGAATTGTTGATATCCATCTGAAATAAAACGAAACAAAGAATATATTTTCTTAAAAATTGAAAAACTCAAAACCTTAGGGCCAAATTTAGAAAAACAAGAATATTTTTTATGCTCCACAACCGATAAATAAATAAAAAATAGGAAACAATTTCACTTTATTTTCCAAATTTTTATTTTAGAAATCAAGCCCCCAAAGGAAGTAGATTGGAATTTGTGATATCTATTTGAAAAAGTAAATCAAAATGAAGTGAAAACTTTTCACTTTTATTATTCAAATATCAGGAACAAAGGTTGAATAAAATTACACTAGAAATCAATATGATTTCTCAACAATAATTTCCAATGTTTACATAACCATAGAATTACAAATTTTTACCAAGTGACTATTGATCTTGAAATAAAAATTTTTTTGCAACTAAATTACATTTCAGAAAAAATTGAAAAAAAAAAAAAAAAGGGGGCAAAAATGTTATAAAATGATTTCAATTTTGTATAGTTCCAAAACAAATTTTTTCTTCGAATATCACTGCAAACTCTTTAAACATATGTAATTCACACATACAACTGTACCCCTTTGACAGGATAATGGTTGATTAAGAAAAATTTATAATTCTTCTTCTGATCTATTTTTTAAGAAAATAAAATTTGACAATACTCAAAAAAAATTGGAGTTTAAAAAAAAAAAAAAAAACAAAAATATATTTTAAATAATAAAAGAATGATTGATGAAGATTTTGGGTATATTTTTTAAAAAATTATCAATTGAATCTGGTAAAAAGAATCTAAGTTTATAAACCATTTTCCTGTCTAGGTGCCCAACTGTGAAGAGAGAATTACACACGTTTCAAGGATTTGAATGGATATTCGAAGAAAAAAATTATTTTGGAATTTCCAAAATTGAAATCATTCTTTCACATTTTTACTTTTTTTTTTTTCAATTTTTTTCATTGATTCATTTGTATATTTTTTTTTTTTTTTTGAAAGTTCTATTACCACTTGGTAAAAATCTGTTATTCTACTAATATTGATAATTTAAAAATGATTAAAGAGAAATATTTTGATGTCTATTGGAATTTTATTTGATCTTGATTTGAAGATCAAAATGAACATTGCTATTTTTCTTATTAGCGCCCTAAAAGTTTTAGTTTTTCCATTTTTAAGAAAATCTATTCTTTGATTCGTTTTATTTCAGATGAATATCAACTATTCGTTGATGGCTTATTATTCTACTTATTTTTTATTTGATATTCAAAGGTCATTTATAAAAAATATTTGATATTTGAAAAAATTCTAATTGGAGACCTTTTGAACGAAACAAAGTTTAGGAAAGTCAAAAGATTATTTAAAAATGATTTTTTATTATTTTTCTATTTTTTATAAGGTTGAAATTTATTTTGATGGAAAGAAGTGTTACAAAGGAAAAAAATCAAATATAAACACCAGATAAAATAAGTTAGCGAAAGATTAAAAATATGGGCAACTTGAAAATAAAAAAGAAAAAAGTAAAGGAAAAAATACGAAAGGTTTTGAAATAAATTGTTAGATAAAGAAAAAAAATAGAAATTACAACAATTAAACAACCACCTCTAAAATGAACATCCATGACCAATTATCAAATTAAATGAAATTAACCAAAAATATCCTATCTGTTATTTTAATGTTCTTAATTAAACTAACATAATTTTTTTTTTTTTTTTTGATTATTAACCAAAAATAATTCAAATGTTGTCAAAATAAATATAAAAATTTCAATTTATTAATTCTCTCCCACGCCTTTCTTATTTATAATTATTGCCATCATTATTATATGGAAAATTAAATATGAAAAGTGAAAATGTAATCAAAAAACATCAAACATTTTAATCCGAATTATTATTCATGACCGTTTTATTAAAGATGAAACTCAACCCTCTTAAATTTTGAACCGTACTTTTCCACACCATTTTATCAATTGATACCATTTTCAAAATACTTTCAATTTTTATTTGAAAAAAAGAAAAATAAAAAAAAATCACAACAATTAAAAAAAAAAAATGTAATTCTAAATTGGTAATTAATTTAGTTAAAATATAATATTAATTAATTACAATCTTTATTATTGAATTTATAATTTATTTTAAAATATCTTTTTTAATAAGAAAAGATTTTTAAAATCTATCATTTCAATACTTTTAAAGAATTAATCAATAAAATCTAATATAAAACTGATAAATAACAAATAGCATAGAATTTAATTGAATCAAAGTAAAACAAAATAAAACAAAACAAAACATAATAAATTTAATTAAATTTATTACTTTTTCGAAAAAAATTTATCTTTTGAAAGTAAAATGGATCCATAATTATTCAAATAAGAATCATTATCTTTCTTGGCTTCCCAAATATTAGAACTGGGCTTGCTTGCAAAATGATTTTTTTGAAGCGAGAAAATTGGATTTGAAAAACGCTTTTGAGGAATTTCATCTAATCCTAGAGATGAGCTAAATTCCTTTAAAATTGGATTTATCTTTTTCTGTGCTTTGGGGTTTTTATTGAAAATATTGGCGAAATGATTTTCTAATTTAAAATCGGTATTAATATTCTTAGTATTTCTTGAAGTCACTGATTTGGGTGAATTGGGATTGGAACTGGAATTAAATTTAGATGTAAATGATGGTGTGGGTATGGATGAAAATTTTGGAAAATTTTGATCTGGATTATTATTTAACGATGTTTCGCTATCGTGATCGTGATCGTAATCGTAATCGCGTGACTCATAGCCATTGCCACAAGATTGTTTCAAAAATTGAAGATTTTTTGAGGGTTTTGTTCTTGTTTGAAAAAAGGAATCCAAATAATTCTTATTTAATTTCTTCTTTTGTTTTGGTTGCTTCTTTTGCTGCGGCTGCGGCTGCTTTTCTTTTTCCTGAACTTTATACTCTTTTTGTAAAGTAGGAATTGTGACTGGATCTCTATAAAAAAATGAAGGCTTTTTTAAACTTTGAAAGATATTTAATCCCGATTTTGGAAGAGAGGATGTTTTGGGGATGTTGGGTTGCAAAGTTAATGGTTGGTTTGGAATTGGTTTATTTCTTAAATTATTCGTAGTCTTTAAAAAGGTATTGTTTGTCGGAAAATCATTTAAAGAAAGACTATGAGATAATTGAAATTTTGGAGAAAATGATTGAATTTTTTCGTTTTTATTTGAAATAATATTTGTTTTTTCTTTTTGAAAAAAAATTTGTTCTTTTTTGCTGTTTTCTGCTGTTAAATTTGGGAAAATAATTTTCTTTAAATCTAAACTTTGTTTTGTTTTATTCATTTCTTTATGAGTTACTTCTTGCTTATGTTTATGTTTATTATTATTAGTTACTTCTTGTTTTTGTTTATTACTATTACTATTACTGTTATTTCGGTTTGTTTGTTTGATAACTTTTGAATTGCTTTTTTTATCATGTTGTTTATTATTAGCATTAGTATTAATATTCTTGTTAGCATTAACATTAACATTACTACCACCCCTATTATTATTTCTCTTTGTTTGTTTGATAACCTTTGAATTTCCCTTTTTAGCTAATTGTTTATTGTTAGTAAATTTATTTTTATCGTTTTTTTTATTTAATTTCATTTCATTTGATTTTAATTTACTTTTTTTCTTTTTTTTCTCTTTATTATTAACTTTTTTTTCATTTTCTTTTGATTTTTTTTTAATAGTTTGGTTTTTTGGTTTGCTTTTATTTTGAATTTCTTTTTTATTTTGAATTTCTTTTTTTTTTTGAATTTCTTTTTTTTTTTGAATTTCTTTTTTATTTTGAATTTCTTTTTTATTTTGATTTTCTTTTTTATTTTGAATTTCTTTTTTTTTTGTAATTTTCCTTTTTTTTTCATTTTTCAAATTTTGTTTCTGATAATTATTATTGCCATTGTCATCATCAATAATTTGCTTTTTAATTCCCTTTTCTTCATCTTTTTGTATTAATTTATGATTCTTATCCGACGTTTGTGATTTTTTTAATTCATTATTGTTTTTGGTATACGCTAAGGAAAGTTCGATATATCTCCAATCCATATATAGATGATTTTTTTGTTTTAAAGCCATTTTGGCAATTTTTTGATTTTCAAAGGCAACAAAGGCATCCCCACTTACACGATCCCCAATTGTAATAATTGAAATCCCATTTTTAAGTATTTTAAACCCTTCAAAGAAGTTTTTAATTTCCCTTTTAGTCGTTGAAAATGGTATTCCTCTCATTCTTAACACTGTCCCATAAGAAAAATTTGAGAGGAATTCTTGTGTTTTTTGGAAAAATATTTGCTTTGCAGATAATGGTTTTTCATATTGCGACGCAATGTTCATTCTACCGAAAAACATCCCATTGATCATTTTCCCATAAACTTCATCAAATGCCTTTAAAGTTGATTTTCCTTCTTGATAATTTATAAAAGCACAGCAAGTTTCTCGAATTATTCTAATACTATTAACTTTTCCATATTTATAAAAAATTTTTTGTAATTTTTTTTTTGTAAAATTTTGTCCCACATTACCAATCCAAATTGTGCGGTTATTTGTGATTTTCTTGGTTTGTGATTTTTCTTTTTCTTTATCTTGGTCCTTTTCTTTATCTTTTTCTTTTTCTTTGGTTTTTTCTTTTTTGATCATATTTTTATTTTCGTTTTGTTTATTTTTTTTTTTTTCCTGCTCTAATTTATTTTTCAGTTCCTTATTTTTTTCATTTCCATCTTTAGTTTTGCGATTCTGTTTCTTATTTTTTATCTTTTTCCTATTTTTTTGTATTCGATTTGCAATTTCTCTTTCTCTTTCTCTTTCTATTTCCTTTTCTTCCCCACTTTCCTTTTCCTTTTTATTGGTTAAATCTTCTTTTTTTTCTTTTTTATTGCTTAAATCTGCTTTTCTTTCTTTTTTTTTTTCTATTTCATTATTTTTTTTCATATTTCCTTTTCCTTTACTCTTCCCACTTTTTTGATTTTTTGTTGATGATTTCTCTATTTTTTTTTTATCATTTCCCCTTCCATTTTGTTTTCCTCCCCTCTTCACCCTCTCTGGTAATTTTCCCCTACCTTTTTTCTCTTTCTCTTTTTTAATCTTTCTTTCTATTTCAATTTCCTTTTCTTTAATTTCTTCAATTTTTTTTTTAATTTCTATTTCATTTTCTATTATGATTTCTTCTTCAATCTTCTTCTTCTTTTTCTTGACTTCCAATTCTTTAATATTTTCTTTAATTTTTGCTAATTCCAATTCCTTTTCTTTAATTTTTTCTCTTATAAATTTAATTTTTTCTTTTTGTTGTTGGTTAATTTGTTTATTTTTTTCATAAGAGTTTTTTAAAAATTTAATTCTTTTTTGTTTTTGTGAATTTAATCTACATGTAATCCCATTTAATACCAAATTTAATTCTCTATTTTTTTGCCTAGCCCAACGATGAGATGGTACAGCAAAGACATCATATTCCTTCATTGAATATGAATATCTATAAAAATCCTCTAAACTCCAATAAAACAATTTGCAAATTAAAACTTCCAATTTTCTTTTATGTTGTCGAAATTCAAATTCTTCATTTGTCATTTTATTATTTATTATTTTTATAAATTCCTTATCTAAAAAATCTTGTTTTTTTCGAATTGGCGTTTGAATTTTAGTTTTTAATTGCTGTTCAATTGTTAAATTTAAACCAAAATTAATAAACTGTTGAATATAAGTAATAATTTTTCTTTTAATTTCCTTTTCAAAAATTATTTTCGAAAATGTTAAATTATACTTATTTTCGTCTTCGTTATTATTATTATTATTATTATTATTATTGTTGTTGTTGCTGTTATTATTGTCGTTTTCGTCGTTATTATTATTATCGTTATTATCGTTATTATCGTTATTATCATTGTTGTTGTTGTTGGTATTGTTTTTGCTCCTGTTTTTAAAATTGTTGTTGTTGTTGTTAAATTGACTCTTATTTTCTTTATTATTATCATTTATA
Source organism: Anaeramoeba flamelloides (assembly GCA_027625915.1). Lineage (NCBI taxonomy): Eukaryota > Anaeramoebidae > Anaeramoeba > Anaeramoeba flamelloides. The sequence goes on from JANTQA010000023.1 coordinate 23,680,302, forward strand.
TTATTATTATTATTATCATCACCATTATTATTATTTGGTTTATTAATTGATGCAATATATGAAGATAAAGGGATAAGATTTCTTAAATTTTTCTTCTTACTATTGGGAATTTTTTTCTGATTCTTATTATTTGATTGATTAGGATTAACAGTAACTCTTTCTAATAAATGGAAAAAATTAAAATTATTTAATTCTTTTAAAATTATATTAATATGCTTTCTATTTTTTTTTTTTTTTTTCTTCTTCTTCTTTTGATTTTTACCTTTTTTTAATTTTATTTTTTCCAAAATTTCAATCATTTGCTTTGATTCTTCTTTACAATTTTTTTCAATAAACCGTTTTAATATCACATCTGGAATAGTCAAAATTTGCTGTGCCTGTGGTAACGAGCAATTACTTTTCCAAAATGATAAAATTTTTAAATTATCAGAATTGATTAGATCCCAATTAACATTTTTCTTTATAATTTCGTTTTGGCTTTTCACTCTATGATCATTAATTACAAATTTTTCGTTTAATTTATCATTATTATTCTTGTTATCATTATTACTGCTATTATTATTAATAGTATCATTACTTTTATTGTCTCCATTATTTGAATGATTATTGTTTACAGAATTATTATTAAGCATAGTATTTTCTTTTTGTACCATTTTTAATAATTCTAAAGCGTCTGTATTATTTTTATTATGTAATAAAATAAAATTTAAATCTTTGATTCCTTCTTGAAATTTTTTTTGAGCTATCAAGGCCTTTGATCTCCGAAAAACTGATTTTATATTTTTTTGATTATATTTCAAAGATTTGTTACAATCTGAAATTACTAAATCGAATTTTTGAAGTTGAATAAAGCAGGCGGCTCGATTTGAATAATAAATGGATAATTCCTCTTTAAATTGCTTTGGTGATAAATTGATTGCCTGAGTATAATATTCGATTGCCCTTTTATAATCCTGGTTTCGAAAGCAATTATTGCCCTTTTCTTTTTGATTTTTGGCTTCATTTAATTTGCGTTGTAATTTAATTTCAAATTCAATCTGATTCATTATTAAAAATTTATTCTCTGGGTTATTATCATCCCCAGAGTTTGAATTTGAATCATAACCATCAGAATTTGAATTAGAATTATTTACATTAGAATTATTGTCATGGGAATTGCTATTGGAGTTATAGACATCTGGATTTGAATTTGAATCAGAATATGGATTAGCATTATATTTAAAATTTACATTTGATCTGTTATGTTCATTTTTATGATTTTTATAATTAACAAAATTTTGATTATATTCTTTTTGAATCAATATTTCTTTTAACATTTTATATTCCATTTCAATTCGTTCATTTTTTGAACGCTTTTTTTTTAAACTACATATTTCTTCAATTTTTTCAATCATCTTTTTTGAAGGCTTTCTCCTTTTAATTTTCGTATTTTGTTGTCTATTATTTTTTGATTTCTTGACTTTTTTTTTTCTGTCCATTAATTTAAATAATGTTTCTTCGTTTTGGTAATTTTTTTCAAAACCAGAATAATCTTCATTTGAATATTTTGGTTTAATTAAACATTTTTGTTTCCATGTTTCTTGATTAGAAAATTTTTTTGAAATTATATTATTGTTCTTATTATTATTGTAAAATAAAATTTGATTATTTTCAATTCGAAATTCATTTAGATTTACTAATTCTGGTATGTTGTCTTCATCAAAGAAATTTCCAAGTTTTTTTTGAAAATTATCAATTTTTTTGTTCTGATTCTGCTTTTGGTTTAAAAAATTATCTTGATCGATTTCTTTCATTTTAATTATAATTTGTTGTTTTTTGAAATTACCATTTTGATCGATATTTTCTTTCACCACTTGGCTTTGTTCGGGGCCTTTTTTATTTTTTTGATTTGTTTCTGTTTTTATCTCATTTATATTTTGATTTCCATTTTGATTTTTTTCATTTTCATTTTGGTTTTGATTTTCATTTTCATTTTTTTTTCTATTTTCATTTTTTTCATTTTCATTTTTATTTTGAATTTCTTTTTCGTTCTCTGTTGTATTCTTTTCTATTTCTATATCAACATTGTCATTCAAAAATAATGAATTTTTTATTGAAATCCTTTTTTTAGATAAAAAATGCTGATAAAAAAAATTAATCCATTGCAAAGATCCAATTATTTGTTTCCAAAACTTTAAATTATACCATGTATATATTATTGCCTCTTTTTTTGAACCAATAAGATAATCTCTTTCATAAATATAATTTGTCAATTTTTTTTTCCCTAATAAATATAACGGGATTATGGAATTAATCTTCATTGCCTTTTTTAATGATTCGTTTGCTAGATTTGCATATTTTAAATACTTTTTTTTAAGAGGCGATTTTATAAATTCCAATGTAATAATTTTAAAGGCAAAAAAAGCAATAATATTTAAATTGTTTCGATTTGCATTTTCTGAAATATTTTCCATTTTGAATTTTGTTTTTTTACTTTCATTTTTATTTTTTTCAATTCCTTTTTCATTATTCTTTTCCTTTCCGTTTTCCCTTTTCTTTTCATTTTGATTTTTCCTTTTGGTTTTATTGTTTTGTTGTTTTTTAATTTTTTTATTATTCTCATTTGTATCGATATTTGGTATATTTGGATCGTTTTTCAAAATTTGAAACAATTTTAGATAATTTAATAATGATTTTGTATAGAGCCAAGTGGCTGACTGATCACCTTTAAATCTATCTAAAAGGCTTGCCAATTCTTCAAACCTTCCCAATTCCAATAAAATTGGTACAACATAGAAACGTACACCCATAGGATCAGATTTGCACATCTCCATTAATTCGTAATACTCATATAAGGCTTCTTCTTTTTTGTTCATTCCTTTCCATAAACCTTCACGTTTTTGGGTTTGTTTTTTTGAGTTTGTTTTGACAAAAGATTTTTCAAAGATTTACAGTTGTTTTAAAAAAAGTGCGAGATAAGAAGCGTTATAAAGTTTTACCCAAACTTCTTAAAACAAGTGAATTAGACAGTTTCAAGGGAAATTTAAAAAACTTCTACTCCGAACTTTTTTAAAACAGCCTTATCAATTTAAAAGAATTTAAAAAAAGAATGTTGAGTAAATTTTGAATTCATTTGAAAATGAAAAAAAAAAACAAAAAATTAAGTCATTTATGACCAGACACAAGGTGTATTTTTCCACCCGATTAACGAAATTAGGTTTCTTTGATTTCAATTTTAATGTTTGTCTGTTTTTAATAAATAAAAAACGAGATCTTTGGTTTTTTTTAATGTTTGAAACGGAGAATAAATGTTTTGATCGAAAAATAATTTAGAAACAAGGAAGAAGTGAAATTAAAGTGCTAAAAAAGATTAATTTCAGGATCTTGCATTATTAACCAGGTAGTTTTTTTCAAAAAAAAAAGTTAGAAATTGGAAGGTTTTATTTTTTTTGTATCAAAAAAAAAAGAACGACCAAAGTTTAGTAAAACCTAAAGCGATTCTAGAAGGTGTTTTTTTGTTTATCAAAATACTCAGAATAATTTCATTCAAAGAAGGTTTTTTAAATAAAGATCTTATTTGATCTTGTTTGTTAACATTTTTTTATTGATTATGTAAAAAAAAAAAAAAAAAAAAAAAAAAATACAAAAGAATTAGAAATCTACTTACACCAAGCATGGGTATATTTAAGCATGAGGTATCTTTGAAATTTTGGTTTGTTATAAACCCCACCATAAAGGTATGGAACAATTTGTTTCGAGATTGATTGTCTTGCAATTTCGATTGCACGATCATAAAATTTAAGTGCTTCGCCAGGCAAAATTGACTCATCTCCTAAAACTGTTAATGCTTGAACACAATTTGAATCAATACTAAGTGCCTTTTTTGCAAGACTAGTTAGTGTTATTCGATCTGTTTCGATTTTTAATTGCTCTTGTATTTCTTCAAGTTTGTTTAAGTGATTATGGCTATCTTTCACATATTTGTTTGTCATTAAATGATGAAAATTTGATTCAGAAGTACTCACAAAAACAAGGTTTTGAAGATTTTTTTTCCTAGACAAAATTTGGAAAGGTTTTTAGGAAAAGCAGAAGCAACAGAAAAATAAAAAAAAAAAAATTAAATCAAAAGTAAAAGAGTGAAAAATGGTTTTTTGTTTTGTTTTTGATATTTAAAGCTAAAGAAAGGATTAAAAAAAGCAGTCTGTTATTTAAATCATGTCTTATATTTTCTTTTACAATGTGGATTTTGTATTTGAATTGGTACACGCCAAGAAATGTTGTGTGTTTTTAGTCGATTATCCATTTTTTTAATAGTTTTGTATAAAACATTTAATTGGTTTAAGTGTCAATTCGATTTTGCAACCTTTTATTGGTATTCAAAATTTTAAATTTAGTGGACTATTTTCTAAGTTCGGGATCAGGAAATTAAAGAAATAATTTTTAAAATATTTTTGAAGCTATTAGTATTTTATGAACAAATAAAGATTTTGGTTAAGGTTGACAACCCCTCAAAAATGAAAAAATATTATCCTGCGTACTAGGTACATTGATTATTTTTTTGGTCTTACTTGATTGATATGCAACCTAATATCAATTTTAATAATTGATAAAAAAAGATAATTTTTTTTTATTTTTACATTTTTTTTTTGGAGCTTAATCTTTTCTTTTATTGTAAAGAAGAAGAATTCAAAAGGAAAAAGATCAAGTAATTACTTATTAAGACTGAGATAACGAAAAACTAAAGTATGGGTAACTTGAAAATAAAAACGAAAAAGCCAACACAAAAAATAACCAAAGGGTTAAAACAAACCACATCAAAAAAAAAAAAAAAGAAATTACAACACTTAAACAAAGATTCGCAAATAAAATAAAAGATTGATTATCAAATAAAACTAAGAAAAATTGTGGTTAACTGTGATTTTGTGGTATTCTTAAATAAATAATAGCATTTTTTTTTTTTTTTTTTTTGGATCTTTTATCAATATCTTCTTAGAAACTCTTTTTAATTTTAATTTTTTCTTTTCTTTTTCTTTTTTCTTCGATTGGATTTAACAAAATTTTGTATTCATTTTTTTTTTCCCTTGGTTTTTTCTTTTCAAGTTCGATTTTTTCTTCGAAAATCATAAAAAAAAAATTGATGAGACTACTTTCACTGAACAAGTACCAACAATAATATCTTGAGCTTAAATTTATCCACCTAAAAAACAAGTATAATGACATATAGAGTATAATTTACACTTCTTCAATAATCATTATAATGAAATGAATATTTAAAATTTAAGGTAATAAATTATGAATTGAGGAATAAAATCCAATCAGTTTGACAGTTGTATAAGAAAAAAAAATTTGGAGTGAATTTTCATAGAATTGACTATTTTTACAAAGAAAATGTATTTTTATTTGTAAATAAAATATGATTTTTTTAAAATTCTACACTACAAAACGATTTTCCAGTCAAATATAACAAATTGTTAGAAGTAAATTACTTGTGATGAAAAGGTTTGAATTTGTATTAAAGGAAAAATTTATTATATTTATTTCAAAATTCAAATCATTTTTTCACATTTTTACTTTTTTTTTTCGATTTTTTTTTGATAACGTAATTCATTTGTAAATGTTTTTTAATTACAAGATCAATAACCACTTGATAAAAACCCGTTATTTTATTAAAGTCAGTTTCACTTTTAAGGCACAAACTTTCAACGAAATTTAAGGCACAAAAAAAATCTCAAATTAAAGCACAAAATTCAAATTCTAGTAAAAATAAATTGTAAAATAAAAAATTCCAAATTTTGTGCCTTAATTTGAGATTTTTTTGTGCCTTAAATTTCGTTGAAAGTTTGTACCTTAAAAGTGAAACTGACTGTATTACTAAAATGGTAAAAACGATAGTAGAGAAATAATATTGATTTATATTACAATTTTCTTCGGGTTACAATTGAAGATCAACATGATCATTATGAATTTTCATATTAAGCCATAAGAATTAAGGTTTGACTAATTTTATGAAAAAACTTTGATTTTTTAGTTTTATTTCATAGAGATACCAACAATTATCTGAAATTATATAATTCTTCTGAATTTGTATTTTTTCTTCAAAGGCCAATTATAAAAAAATAATTGATATTTGAAAAAAAAGGATTCGACATTTATACTAAAACAAAGTTTAAAATAAAGATATATCTGAGAATTAACGAAATTATAACTCAAAAATTTAAAATAAATTATTTTTTCAATAAAGTGATTAAAATTCTAAGATTTCTTCTAAATAATACATAAAAAATTTCTTAAAAAAAACTTTTTTTCAAAATTTAAAAATTTTTTATATTTTTTTTTCATTTTTTGTAATTTCTTTTAATTTTTGAAAAAATAGAATATGAATTTTGAAAACTTTAAAGAATGAATAAAAATTGATTTTAATTGATTCTATTTTGATAAAATTTTGTTCAACTGCTATCAAATTTTTTCTTTATTTAATTATCCATATATCAATTCGTTTTATTGGAATATTTAGAATTGAAAAGATCAATAATGAAAAATAATAACAAAATAAAAAATTTATTTCAAAATCAAAACTTTCCAATCTAAAAATAAAAATATGTTTTCCCATTAACAAGAATTAACTTAATTAGTAATTTTAAAAAATATGTCATTTTTTTTAGTTTATATTGGAAAAATGCGAATTCTTTTTAGAATTTCAAAAAATATACCCAAATGAATAAATTGTTTAAGTGAGGTTAACTTAACTATTCCATAATCTAAAAAAAATTACAAAAAAAGTGAATTTTGGGATCTAAACAAGATTTAATTTTATTATTAAAAAATAATACTTCCCTAATACAAATAAATAACTTTCATTTTCTCTTAATTCCATATTTTGGAATTTTTAAGTGAAAAAAAGAAATTTGCTCAATATTATCTTTTATTTATTTATCATAAAATTGTAATAATAATTCAAAGGAACTAATTAATAAACCAATACATTATATTTTAAATTACTAATATTATAATAATATTTCTAATTTCAAAAATTATTCAAATAAACAAAGATCTTTTTTATATTAAAAATGAAAAAATAAATAATTGGTTACAAACTATTTTAAAAAGAAGGAATTAGATTTTATCTATATCATCATCTTTTTCCTTTAATATTATTATTTATCTACGAATTTTTCCTTGAAAAAAATGAAACTTTTAGTTCATTATGTACAAATATTTACAGATGACTTAATTTTACTTATGGTACGACAAATCCCTGAAATTGACAAAAAAAATATTTATTGAGAGAAAGGAGTAATCAAAGAAAATTTACTAAATAAAAAAGACAAGAAGAAAAATAATTAAAATATTAAAGTAAAAAAATATTATATAATTAACATGACCATATTAAAAATTATCCACCTCCTGAAACAGTCGGATTAAAATTCTGATAGAAATATTATCAACAATAGATAAAAATTCCACAAACGGTGATTAATAAATTGGCATTCCACAACTCTGAAAATCCGGGCAAATTGACCTAAAGTTATTATTATTTTATAAAATTTTCCAAGAGTTTAGAAGGAATCCAAATATTGAAAAAAAGTTAAAATCAATTAAATATATGTAATAAAGTATTTAGGTATTTGGTATGAAAAAAAAACGAAATTTATAAAAAAAACTTTAAAAAAAGTAAAATTGAGTTTTATCAAAAAATCAAAATGATTTTTAACAAAAAAATAGCTAATAGAGTAAAATTACAATTATTTAAATCAATATACATTAGTCAATTATTGTATCAACCAATTATTTTTATTTTAATACAAAAAAAATTCAATATGATAGATGTTCAGATAAATAAAAAAGTAACAAAATTATTGACAATTAACACATATTCTCAGCAAATAATTTATAAAACTGAAACAAAAATTGACCATGTAAGAATTTCAATATACAAAAAAAAGATTTAAACTCAAAAAGAAATTAGAAATTTTTGGTTTTGAAAAAATATCAAAAAATTAAAAATTTTCAAAAAAAGACAATGAAAATATTAATTTGAAAGTAGAAAGTCTAAAACTACAAAATCGGAACCTTCATCAATTTAAAGAAAATTTAATAATAGACAGTTCTAGGTGTAAAAGCCAGGAATATTTAAAAATTATTAGGTATAATAATAATATAAACAAACAGTCGTGTCATCAAGTGCCTAGCTTTTCCAGGTTTCAAATGAATAGAGTAAAATCTTTGATTTTACTCAATTATTTTGAATTCTGGAAAAGTTAACATCCGTTTTTTTTTTTTATTTAAGAAATAAACAGAAAATTTTATAAATTTTCTATTTATTTCTTGATTTAAAAAAACCTAAAGACAATTAATATTTAAAATAGAAATGTTCTACTTCCATCTTATAAAAATAAAATTTCACAAAGTATCTCAATAATATTCTTGTGTTTCTAGAAGAATAATAAAAAAAAAAACAAAATCATGTAATTTATGCAGAAAATACTTCAACTTAGAAATAGTTGAAGATATACACCATTTTTTTATGTAGATCGTGTCGTCAAGTGCCTAGCTTTTCTATAATTTAGTAGAATGGAGAAAAATCAAATATTTCACTCAATTCTTTTAAATTAAAAAAAAACCTAAAGACGCCCATTCTATAAAGAAAATGGGAAAATTTGAATTAAACATTTGATTCAAATCCACAAAAACAATAAAAACAATATCTTTAATATTATTCAAAATAAAGTATCATTATTTATTGTGTTATTAGTTAATGTTAAAGAAAATAATGATTCTTAATTGAAATTTCGAAATAAAAATTTAATAATTAATTAATTTCAGTCAAGTTCTTTGGTTTTCCTGGGGTTATCTGTTTTTTTTTTTTTTTTTTGTAAAATCAATAGATTTTCGGTAGGTTTTTTTTACTTTTTGAAATAAACAGAAAATTTTAATAAATTTTCGGTTTATTTCAAAAAGCAAAAAAAACCTAGAACACTTCACAAATAAACAGTTAACCCAAGAAAACCTAACAAAAAGTTCCCTGTTTTTTGATATTTAAGAAATAAACCGAAAATTAAATAAAATTGCCCTTTATTTCTTTTAAATTCAGGAAAAGTTAGGGCTGTAAGAGGAAATTAATTCACCCCCTTCAAAATAAAAAAAAAATAATCTTAAAAATTTTCATGGAATTACTTTTATATGACAACACGAGGAAAAAAGTGAAACACATAAAAAAGTTTAAACACGATTTTTAATTATTATCACAATAGAAAACAAAAAAAAAAACAAAACCAATTAATATAAGCAACAAATTAACTTCAAAGAATAATCTATTTTATTAATTTCAAATGAATCAATAAAAAAATTTTCAATCTCCTTGATTATCGAAATTGTTCAGTTGGTTTTGGAGATCAAGAAAATAGTCGAATTTTTTCAACAAATTTTTAATAATTGATCAATCAAAGAAAAACCCAGACCTATAAATAGTATTAAAAAAACTGTCATTGTGTTTAATTCTCTATTTTGTCTTAAATCATCTATTTTTTCCTTTCAAAATTGATCTTAATTTTCATTTTTAGGTTCTGTGATTCTATCAATGTTCCCAATTAAAAACTTTGTTGAATTTTTTTCCCCTGTTTTCCCTTTTCCCCCAAATGGTTACTTTTTTTTTTCAAGATCAAAAATAAAATAGAGTAACATAAATAATTTATCTTTGAACTATTTTGACTTTTTATTCCAATCAAAATCTGGATTAAAGATAAATAATAAAATAAATTTAAAACATATCAATATCATTTTAAATCATTTATTTTAAACTCGAGAAAATTTAGGCCAATCCGGGTCGCTAGGCGATATATATCTATCTGTCTATAATAAGATTGATCAGTATAGGTTATTATTTGTAAAATAAATAAATATTTTTTTCAAATTTGTGATTTATTTTTTTTTCATTAAAGAGGGTGGAGGTGGTAAAATTTTTCTTTTTTTTTTTTTCTTCCTTCTCAAATTATTTTGATGTATTGTGTTTTTATTGTTTTTTACCTCCTTGAACTGCATTTGATCGTTTTCTTTTTTAATTTCTTGACTATTTTGAAATTTTTTGCTGTGCTCATTCTCATTTCTCTTTTCATTATCCTTGTTCTTGATGGCTTGTAAATTATTTTTCGCATTCATTTTTTCAACTAATTCAATAAATGATTCTAATTTATTTCTGATCTCTTTACAATCCAATTCAAAGGATTCAACACGATCAAGAACTTTTTCTAATGTTTGGGTATCCCTTTCGTCTTTACAATTTTGTACTAAATTAAATAATTCTTCTGTTGTTGTTAACAGTTGCTGCATCGTATCGGTAATTTGGACTTGCGAAGATAGGTGATCAATGATTTCCGTTGAGTCTTGGAACACTGTTTGGAAAAAGGAATAGCTATTGTCGTCGGCGGTTATACAGAAATCTAACAGCCTTGTAAAGACTTGAATAAGGACAGAGATCACCTTTACTATATCGGGATTCATTAAGTCTGTATTTAAGCTATCTACAAATTTGTCATAAACACGTGATACACCATCTAATTGTTTCAAAATAAGCAAATGCGCTTCACATATTTGATCGGAATATTCCTTGTCTAAGCCCATTTCTTTTTTGGAACCAACACTCTCCGATTTTGTATTTTCCTTTGTTTCTCTTGTTTCATTTGTTTGTGTTGTTGCTCCGCTATTATTTAATTCGTTATTACTATTATTTTGTTCTTTCTCATTCCTTTGCTGGATTTTCTTGCCTTCCTGATCTGAAAAGTTCTCTTTTTTTTTCTCTGTGCGATCCATCGACAATTGTGAAGAATTGTTTGTTTGTGGTTTTGTTTTGGTAATATTTTTTTGTTGAGATACACTGTCAAGATTTTCCTTTTTTTCTTTTTTTTGAGGCCCACTCAGTATTTGTTCTTGAGAGTCATTTAGATTTGTTAAATTAGATTGCTGTAAATTTAATTTCTTATTTGTTGTTTTTTCTTTTAACTTTTTTGGCTTGAGAGTTTCTGTTTGGATGTTGTTGGAAGGTAAATGATTTTGCTTATTCGTGGTTTCTTGTTTTTCGATTTTTTTTTCTTGGATCGGTTTTTGTGTTTTTTCTTGTTTCTCTGTTTGCGGTTGGTTGTTTATTTTTTTTGTTTCGAGACTTTTTGGTTGTTTCAATTCTTGAACTTCATTTTCTAATTCTTCAGTTGACTTTTCCATAGACATTTTCATCTCCTCAAGTGCAAGTACAAAATCCTCTTCTAACATTTTTTTCCAATCTTGTTCGTAATTTGTTTCTGTTTTGCCAATTTAATAAGTAAAAAGAAAAAAAAAAGAATGTATCAAACAGAGATTAATTCGACAGCTCAACTGAAATAAGAAAAAAAAAAAACAAAAAACTATACCCTCAAAGTTAAGATCCACAAAAGGGTTTGTCATTTCAAAATCTATTATTTTCAAAAAACTATAAAAATAAAAAATGTTGAATTTATATACAAATAGCCTTATTACTTGAAAAAAGCCTTTAGAGTTTTAAAAAAAATCCTGAAAATTATCTCAAAGCTTCTTAAAACCCTAAAAACTATAACAACAAAAAAAAATATTGTATTTGTATATTTGGGGAGAATATTTAATTTCTTGAAAAAACTTTAGGGTTCCCAATACATGAAATTTGAAAAATGCATATAAGAGTATAAAGTGTGGTGATTTGTTATTTTGGTTCTTAGATAATCGAATTTATGACTTAGTATGAGTTTTAATCGTCGTTCAAAAAAGCATTTATTTTTATTTTTTTTTTTTTAAAAACCAAATTGAAGGTCTGTAAGGCAAATTTGTCGGAGATAAGTTATAAAAAAATGTGGTTTTTAGGTTGTTGATTAAAATTTTTTCTTTATGATGGTTTTTTGTGGAGCTTTGGAAAAATATTTTTTTTTTTAATTAATTGGCAAAAAGGAAATAAATATTTATATTGGCAACCTAATAATCAAAATTTATTAAATACTTGCCTTCTAACCTATTAGTGTTAGACTCATCAATAATAATTTGGGAATAAAAAATAAATTACCAAAAATTGCCCTTTTGAACCACTATTAAAATCCATACCTAGTAAAAGATCGATTATCTAAGAACCAAAATAACAAGTCAGCACACTGGATAGAAGAATAATCTTTTTTCAAATTTCAGTGATGGTAAACCTTCTTCTGTCTTTAGATTTATCAAAAATAAAAGATTTATTAAATGTATAAGTAACCCTTATTCCTAATAAATAGAAAAAAAGGATTCTAAAACAATTAACGGTTTCTAAAATTCAATCAGGGATGAAATATTACTTTACGGACTTAATATTTATTTTTTGACATAAAATAATCCTGAGACAAAAGATCTTGTTTTTTTAAAAATTTAATTTCTTTTTTAAAAAAAATATGTAATTTGAGTTAATTCATTTTTACTATACAAATTGGAAAGTTAACTTGAAAAGGTTTAAAACACTTTTAAATAAAGTGAAACATGGATGAACCCAGAAGATTTTGATTTAAAAGTGGGGCCGAATTTCATAAATATATTTTTATATAAAGTTGAAAGAAAGTCAAATTAGAGATCTAAAAAAACCTATTAAATTTGACTCCTTTCTTCAAGAATTTTTAAAAATTAATTGTATCAATATAAATAATAGATATATATATTCTTTTTTCTATAGAAATATTCAAAAATCATTAAAAACTGAAATATTTTGACATTTTTTAATTAATAAACTTTCAAATATTTTTTCCAATTTATTGTATTTTATTTCAACCCCCCCCTCCCCACTATTAATGTTTTTCTTTTCATAATTTATTTCACTGTAGATATAAACTCAATTTCATAATAAATATCTCAATTTTTTTTTATTTTTTTATTTTTTTTTATTATTATTTTTAGACGAAAAAAATAGATTTTTAGTAGATAGAACATAATATTAAAATAACAATTTTTTTATTATAAATAATAACATCAATTTAGAAAAATATCAATTTTCAAAATTTTATTTTTAATCGTTTAATGATTTTGAAATGGAGTTTACTATTATGTAATTGATAAGATATTGAATCAGAACAAGAAGAAAAAAAAGCATGTTTTTTTTTTTTTTAGAAACACTTATTATAGACCTTTGGTACACATTATTTTGACTACATGAAATCAAAATTTTATTCAAGATTATTTTTTGTATTTCCAGCTAATTCTATATGGGTATAAATTCAATCAACCATCTATCAGTACCGGGGTGTATATAATAAATCGGAAAAAAAATTCATGTCATTTCCATATTGCCTTTTCAAACAGAAGTCACAAATTACAGCATACTTTTTTAAAAATTCAATTTGTAAAAGGGAAATGAAAATCAATTGAACCCATTGGCTCAAAAATTAATACTAAAGTCAAAGAAATGTTTGGAAAAGTTTCCAACATTTATTATTATATGAATATTTTTACTTTATCATTAAATCAAACATTTTATTGGCTTATGGAATTAGCGCCAAATTAGGAAGAAGTATAAAATGAAAGTAAGCTTTTATTGGGTGTAACCAAATTAGTGCTACCTAGTTCAAATGTCTCTAAAAAATTGATTAGTCAAGAAGTAATATTTTTTGATCTTATCAATCAAAAATAATCGATGTATTAGTAAAAAAACCCAATAATTTCCAAACAAAATCTGCACTTCATCAGAATTTAAATGTTTGAATTATCAATATGACGACTCCAAAGTTGCAAAATATATAGCTTGAATTAGTGGGAAAATGTATACTAGTTGCTAAACAATTCAATCTTTTTAAAAAATAAAAATAATTAAAGATTAGATAATTTTGAAATAATTTTTTTTGAAATATTGGGAATATATGGATATTACAATTGTGTTTATACAAAGAGAACAAAACTAATCAGTCTTTGGGTTTTTAGGTTAATGATTATTGAGTAAAACTTTGAAATTCAAAAAATTATCAAAATAGCTATTTTTGTAGGTTTCTAAATCTGAATTATTAAATACCAAAATACTGTATTTTTAGTTTCTATTTTTGGATTTGGAAAAGGAATTAAATAAAAGTTTTTCAAAATGAAACTTTTTTATTAGTTATCTCTAGCAAAAAATGTAATCATTTTTAACGAATTAAATAATTAATAAATCTATTTTTTTGATAAATTATTTTGCAAATATTGAAAAATATTGATTTTCAATAACTTTATAAAAAGGAAACAAAACTAACCAAACCTTGGGTTTTTATTTTGGTGATTATTAAGTCAATCATTGATATGAAAAAATCCAAAAATAGTATCTTTTTGAAGTTCTAAATATGAATTTTTAAATACTTTTATTTTGATTTTGGGTTTTCTATTTTTAAATTTGGAAAAGGAATAAAAAAAAAAAAATATTTCCAAAAATGAAAATTTTTTAATTGTGATCCAGAACAAAAAATGCATAATTTATTGTGTATTAATATTTATAGTAAATATTTTCGAGCTATTTAAGACGTTGCGCACTTATATCATTGACACCCAATAACAACATACTTGATTTATGGAAAAATATATTGTGAATCTAATCCCTTCAGGTTTACAATCCCTGGAATTTGAAAAAAGATTATCTTATGTCGTTTGTTACCACTTGTTAATTTGGTTCTTAGCTGATCGATCTTGTACTTGGTATGGATTTTAATAGTGGTTCAAAATGTCAATTTTTGACAATTTTTATTTTTTTTCAGAAATCCGATTTGAAGAGTTTAAGATTAATAGATTGATGGGTGTTCAATAATAACTTTTGAATTTTGGGTTGTAGAAAAGAATCTTGATTTATTTTTTTGTCAATTAATTAAATGAAAAAATAAAATTTTTTAAAAGCTCCCAATAAAACCAAACTTAATTAAAATTTTCAATCAACAACCTACAAACCACATTATTTTAATAACTTAAGTTCCAGCCAATTAATCTTAAACTCTTCAAATCGGATTTCTGAAAAAAACAAAATAAATTGTCAAAAATTGACATTTTGAACCACTATTAAAATCCATACCAAGTACAAGATCGATCAGCTAAGAACCAAATTAACAAGTGGTAACAAACGACACAAGATAATCTTTTTTCAAATTTCAGGGATTGTAAACCTTAACTGCTTAGAAACTTTGAAAAATTCATTGATCTTCAAAATATTCTATTAAAAGAAATGTTTTAGACATCGAATTCCAAGATTTACAAAAAGTAAAATTTGATTCAAATTTATTTTAAATATTTTTGAATTTTTGGGTCTACAACTAGTAGCTTCTAAAAAAAAAATCAAAGCAAATTGTCCCTTCAAAAACTAATCCTTTGTGATGAAGCAAAAGAAAAATGGATTTTCATCGGATCACCGGAAAATAAACATAATTGAATGGTTGTACAATTAACAAGCTAGAACAAGCACTAGCCAGAAAAATTATTTCATTCCTTATGAAATTCTCCATCATTTTATCATTCTTCCATTAATTTTTTCTCATAAAAAGGATATTGTTAAAAACGAAAACATATTTTGGAAATAATAACTAGATCATTTTTGCAGCACAATTCAAAGTATTTGTTGAATATATTTTCACAATTTCTAGCACTCACCAATTATTTCAAAAATAAATTTAGTCCTTATGAAGAGATTGTTTTGAACAAGAAATCCGAGGTAAGTATTAAAATAATTTTTGTAAATTTCAAGCAAGATTTTTTGAATGAAAAATTTTATTTTTTCCAGATTACTTTTTATTTTTTGAACACAGTTTCATTATTAATGTGTAAAATTTTTTTTCAAATTCCCTAACCTACCAACAATAATTTTTTTTTTTACACATCTTTTCAAATTTTCTTTTGAATTATCTTTTAAAAAACAGTTACTGATCGTAAAAGTAAGCAGATTCAATCAATTTCGTTTTTTTTTTTTTGTCGCCAACTCTATAAAGGAGCTCATTACAGTTCATTCCAAACAAACAAAATCCTGAAAAAACATCTCTCTTATTCTTGTTATTTTTCAACCTTAAATTTTTGTTTTTTTTTTTTGACTCATAATGTCCTTATTAATCTTTTTAAGGGAACCACGATCAAGTTGGCCTGCCATTAGGGAGAACGTTTATTAAAAAGAGAGTACAGGACAATCACGAAATTTCAAGTGAAACAAGTTTTACAAATTCTTCCAAAAGTGAAGGATCTGAAAACAATGGGATTAACTGTATTTTCAACCAAAATTCCGAACAAGTCGATGAAAATTCTAGACAAAGTTCCTTTATAGAGAATGCGCCGCTTGTAAATTGGAGCAAATACAAAACAACGGTCTGTCAATTTATTATCGAACACCAACTCGAAAACCAATCACTTACCACCCAATTCTTTCCTTCTACACAAGAGTAATACCCTTTTTTATCAAGATTTTCTCATTTGCTTTCTTAAGTCATTCGAATGAATCTTGAAAATAAAAAAAATAAGAGCAAACAATTGATCCTTTTTTTTTTTTTTTTTGAAGGAAACAAAAACCCTAAAATATTTCAGATCAAAAAAACAATCGTAACTTTTAAAAAAGATCATGAGAAAGTAAATATTTTTAAAATCTTTGGAGTAATTGATTTATAAACTTGAATCAAAATGTCTTGAAAGATTTGAAAACATTTTAGAAAATTACAAAGAATGATTAGGTTGGGGATTACTTTTTTTGGAAAATTGTGATTTTTATGATATTCCCTATTGAATTTGTTTCTTTTCAATAACAACATTTCCCAATTAACAAATTTCAAACAAAAGTATCTCTATTTACTTTCACTATCAAGTTCATAGAAAAATTTTTTTATCATAGTGAAACACTTTTTGTGATCTCTTGTCTCGATCAAGAAAGTATATTCAGGGATGATTTTTTCTTTCAACAGAATTTTTTTTTTTTTGTTTTTATCTTTTGAACTTTTTTTTTTTTGATTTGTTCTCTTCTTGAACTTACCTCAGCCCACTAAACCAAAATATTTTTCTCTTATACTTTTTTTTCATTCAAATAGCTCTACAAATTATAAAATCATGGTTGGGACTAATTTAACTCAAAACAACAAACTTTATATTTTAACATATCGTATTCCGAATGGGTACCGTGAATACGAAAGATTCAAATTTGGTAAGGATCCTTTCAGTTTTTTTTTTTTTACTCAGGAGCGCTTTCACTTCATTTTTCTCGTTCTTTAATTTTTTTTTTTTTTTTTGTTTCAGGTTCCTTAAAAAAATTAAATGGTTTAAAAACATTGAATTATTTTCAAAACTTAAAGAAATCATAACTGATGTTTTTTTCGAGAAGACGAGGAACAATTTTTTTGTGAGAGACTGGTAAGAAAAAGTTATAATAGTTGTTCTGGCCAATTCCACTAATTCTATAATTTAAATACAGGCATTTAGATCGAACATAAATATATTTTTTTGTCGATGCTTGAAAAGCATGATAACCAAAAGTTATCAAATGTGTGACTTGTGCTACTGTTTAAAAGGGGCCAACCAAATTGTTTAAGCAACACTTTTGGTCGTCAGCTGTTTAAACAAGTATTTTTATTTTTTAAGGGACGATCAGCAAAATTATTTTTAAAACTTGCCCAAGCAAAAATCGAGAGAACCTTTTCTGTTCTTGTGTGAACATTAAAATTTTTTTGAGGTATCGAGTTATTTACCATCGATTTGCTACGTACCCAATAGTGGCTTAATAAGAAAATGGATATTGCTAAAAAATTTCAGCTATGATCTTATAAAGACAAAACAAAACGTCAAATAACAAAAACAGAAACAGAAACAGAAACAGAAAAAGATCAAGAGAGCAATGTACTAAAAAAAAATAACAAAGGCCGAGTATATATTCAATTGTTTTTAACAGAAAAAGATCGTGAATGGTTTAATGATAATCGATTTATGTTTACAGGTGGTGATTTGTTTGATAACAAAAAATAAATTTAAATTTATCATGAACAATAAAGTTTCTAGAGTCAGTTTCACTTTTAAGACACAAACTTTGAACGAAATTTAAGGCACAAAAAAAATCTGAAATTAAAGGAAATTTTTTGAAATTTTTTTTTAACAAAAATTATTTTACTCGAATCTCAATTTTGTGCCTTAATTTGAGAAGTTGAAAGTTTGTGTCTTAAAAGTAGAACTGACTGTAATAAAAAAATAAAATTTTGTTAATCAGGGAAACGATATATTCTAAAATGAGAATAATATTGTTAAGACGTTAAATGGTTGTTGATCTTTTGTGTTTATTTCACTTTTCTGTATACATTCAGAGATTTTTGTAATATATACATATGTCTCAAAATTATAATTTTTTTATGATTTTTAGAGCCTTTTCTAAAAAGTGAGTAATTTTATAAAACTTTTTGAAAGTTTTATTCTTTAAAAAAGTCAAGAATTTTTCAGAATTAAAACTTTTCTGTTAGTTTTCTGTTTGAATAAAGTGAAGGATCAGAATTTAAATCTGGGGTGGAGTGGAAGTGGAAAAAAAGTAACTTTTTATGAAAAAAAGTTTTCACTTTACGAAAATAGAAATCTTTTAAAATGTTTTAATTCTAAAAAACCCCTCACTTTTTAAAAAGGAAAAACTTGATAAAATCTCAAAAAAATGTCATCAATTTTTGAAAATGGCTATCTTATTATTTTAAAAATTAATTTCTTGATAGTTTTTTATAAAATTAATTATTCAGATAAACTTTCAAAATATAAAATATTTATACTTATAATTACTTTCTATTTAATTTTTGAGATTTTTTCTTTTATAATTGGAGTTAAATATCTCAACATCTGATTAGACCATATAAAAAAAAAAAAAAAAATAAATTAACCGATTTCGGACTTATTAAAACATAATTTCTTATATTTTTACTGTAATGTAAATTGTTAAACAATTTTTCTATTTGATTTTTTCTCATTTTGTTTTATCTTATCGAAAAGAAAAATGATTGTGATTCATTGAACCCATAAATGATTCCTCAAAAAAGTACGTAAACAAGTTTTACAAAAAAAAAATAAACGTATATTTTTCTAAAAGACTTTTTCAATATATAAATTAATTATTTTCTTTCGAAGAATTTTTTCTTTCAAATTTCAACAAAAAAATCATCAACTTCATCAATTGTTGTCGATCAGTTGAAAAATCAACTTTAAATCAATAAAATAAACCATTTTTTCAAATAGTAACTCAATTACCAAAAAAAAAAAAAATGAAAAAGTTCACAAATATATTATTTTTTAGTTACCTGTCAATGTAAAAAATTCATCAAAACAAAAAAAAATTTAAAAAAGGTAGAAAAATGAAAAACAATAGATTACTTAAATTCCTTTTATTCGGTTCTTAATTTGTCAAATTTCTTTTTAAAATAGGTTTTATATTTCAAGGCATTCAAAATATATATATATATATATATATATATATATCTATTTTTACCAAAAATCTCTAAATGGGTATCATTTTTCCTTTCAATACAATACCAAAAGTTTTTTTTTTTTTGAATATTAATCGCCATTGTTAATTAAAACGAAAACAAACTGGCAATGGTGATCATCTGATCAAATACAATATTTCAAGTCTTAAATACCCCTACAAAAAAAAAAAAGTTTAACTATTTTATTAATAAATCAAAATTGTTTTTAATAAAAAATATTCAATAAAATCAATAATAGAAAACAAAAAAACTGTGAAGATAAGTTATAAACTAGATCATAAAAGTGAAATAAATAGGGCCAGGGTTGATGAATCAAATCCGGATATTTTTGCAACTAAAGCTGGCAATGGGATGGTCTACATATATTCTCTTTCTAGACACAATAATAATCCAGTTTTGACGTGCCGTGGACACACAAAAGAAGGGTATGAATTGTTTTCATTAATTTATATTACCATCATTCATTTTTATTTTTATTTTTATTAATATGTTTAAACACGTATATGTTCTTGTTTTATAAATTTATTAGTTATGGTATTAGTTGGAATCCATTTCGTCAAGGGTTTCTATTAAGTGGTGGTTACGATCATAAAATTTGTATTTGGGATATAACTAAAGCCGAAAGTAGCGAAATTGACCCTATACATCAAATTACAAAACATAGCAATATTGTGGAAGTATTATCTTTCTTTCTTCTCCCCTTAATAACAATCAAAAAAAAAAAAAAAAAAAAATTATTATCTTGTGATAAAGGTGTGATAAACATTCATCCAATAAATGTGATATTTTTCTCAGATAAATTAATTTTGTCATATTAAATTTATTCACATGTACTAAATATTTATCCAACCTTGAATAAAGTATAATAAATTTTATTTTTTTATTGGTGAAACTTTTTTTTTCTTTTTTATTTATTTATTATTGTTTGTTAATTCTATATTCCAACTTTACTTGAATAACAATAATTATCAAAATCAATGTCTGGGATAGGATGTTCAATGGTGCCCAAATAATACGAATGTGTTTGCAAGTGTTGGTGATGATAAAAAAATGATAATTTTTGATGATCGAACCTGCAAACCAGAAATCTCCATCAGGGCTCATGAAAAAGAAGTAAACTCAGTTGCATTCCATAAAAAATTTACAAATTTTCTAATCACAGGATCTTCTGATAATGTTCGACTTTTCTTCTTTAATATTCAGTATTATTGTTATTTAAACAAATACTAATTCCTTTTTTATTTACTGGCATTCAATCACAATACAATAATTTGTGAGTATCACCACTACTTTTTTTTTTTTATTATTATTATAAATATTTATTTCACAACAAACTCTAGACAATTCGCTTATGGGACATACGAAGTAGTAGAAAGCATCTCCATTCATTTGAGGCACATGATAAACCAGTATATAGCGTCCAGTGGAATCCCCATAATAACAATATTTTTGGAAGTTCTGGTGACGATTCAAGATTCCATATTTGGGATATTAATAAAATTGGTGTGGAGGGGAAAGGGAGGGGGTTGATGAATCAACCAACGGAATTAATTGTAATTTTTTATTAATTTGAATATTTATTTTTTTTTTTTAAATATTTTTATCCTTTTTTTATTAATATTTTATTTTCTAACTATTATTGGATATTGATATTTAGTTTACAAATTCCGGTCATAATTCAAGTATAAGAGATTTTGATTGGTGCCCTAATTTACCTTGGACAATTTCAACAGTTGATGATAATAAAATAAATCAAATTTGGTCGGTCAAAAAAAAAATTATTTATCAGGACGAATGTTTATTAGATGATGAAAAAATTGAAATTTAATTATACGTTTTTTTAATCTTTTTATTATTCTTTCCATGTCGTTTATTTGTTTTCAATATCTTTTCTTTACAAAGTAATTTTTTCTAAAAAACAAAAAAAAGAAAAAAGAAAGAAAAAGAAAAAAAAAAGAAATTTTTATTAAAAACTTAAAGATGAAATAAAATCAAATAATATTAATATTTCTTTGCCAATAGTGTGTTTTTTAACTTTCAAATGTTAGATGAAAAAAGAATAAATTGAATTGAAAAAATAAATTGAGAAATCATGTACTTTATTTTTATTTTTTTATTTTTTTTTCAAAACATAATCAGATTTCAGTACATAAAGATTTTTAACAAAATTCAAAAATAATAATTTTTTTGTTGATTTTGTCTTGAATTTTAAAAAAAAAAAAAAAAAAAAGTGAAAAGATATTCTTTCCAGTTATAATAAATATTTTAAATGTAGAAATCAATTGTCAGTAATATTATATAAATAATCGTTTTAATATTTTTTCAAATATAAGCTTCAATAATTTGTTACAAAAAAAAATATTTTATTTAGAACCAAAACAATAAAGGTATTACTATCACTTAAAAAATAAATATAATAATAATTGAGTTTGATTTGAAATTGTCAAAAAAACAAATTTCTTTGATAGAATAGACTTAAAGAGAAAATTATTTTTATTTTTTATTTTTTTTTGTAGATTAGAATTGAATATTAAAAGTAATTAATCGGAATAATAATTATTATTAAAGTGGTTAGGTTTTATAAGTTTATAATGAATAATAGAATAGTTTTTACTATGCTGAATTATTTGCTATAAATGTTTAAAATTCAAAACAAACTGATTTTTATTTAATCAATGGATTTTTTTTATTCAGATAGTTTAAAGTTTGTGATTTTCTCTTTTTTGTTTTTGTTAAAAAAATATTTTATTATTTTTTATTTTTTATTTTCGTCATTGTTTCTTGAATCATTTATCTCTTCTATTTTTTTTATAAACTCCATTTCATTCAAAGAGGTACAGCCAAAAATGAAAAAGTCAATTTATTTTAAAGAATAAACCGAACTAAGATTGTTTAGAAATACGAGAAATGTTAATCTTCATATTAGAGCCGATAATCATAATAGAAAAGCCTGAATAAACCATAAATTTCAAAAAAAAATTAAATGTTAAAAAAATCTTTGGGCCCTTTTTATTGGAACCTCTCCTTAAAAATTTTCTATTTCTTTAGGAAATTATTATTTTTGATACGAAGATTTTTGAATTGTAAAAGTAAGAATATTAAAAGAACATACAAAGCCTAACTTTTTTTCATGTAAATTTGGATTTTCAAACATTTTTTTTTCAAATTTAATTTTTAAAAAAAAAATAAAAAAGAAAAAAAAAAAATTTTTAGAGAAAATAAACTCAAGACAAAAAAAAAAATTTACTAACTGAGAAAAAATAATTTTGATCTAAAAATTGAAATTTTAGTTTGAGTAGAATAATGAATTAACCTCATAGAATGTGTTCTATTTTTTCAATAAAACTAGGTCCTTTTTACTGAAAAGTCGTTTTTTTAGAGACTTTAACCAAAAACTCAATCATTTATTTCTCAAAAAA
The DNA here is from genome assembly GCA_027625915.1 of Anaeramoeba flamelloides. Classification (NCBI taxonomy): domain Eukaryota; family Anaeramoebidae; genus Anaeramoeba; species Anaeramoeba flamelloides. The sequence goes on from JANTQA010000023.1 coordinate 23,703,136, forward strand.
GAAAAAAAAAAAAAGCAAGTGAAAAAAACCAAAATACTCATAATCGGTTGGACATTATACTACAAAGATTTTTTTTCATCAAATAACCAATATAAATATACCTATGAGAAAAAAGGATATTTCTTATCTTTTTTCTTAAGTTATTTTTCAAATTAAAAATTAACTTTCTTAAATTTGTCCAAAAATATAGATTAATTGCAAATAAAAGTCATTTTTTTACACACTTAAAAAATAAATCAATAGATTTTTTTGACAAACTATTTCTAAAATCTTGAAAATATATTGATTTTACAATTAGGTTTATCAAAAGAAAACAAAAATAACCAGTCTTTGGGTTTTTATGTTGCTTAATATTGAGTTAATCTTTGATATTAAAAAGTATAAAAAATAATTACTTGTGGAATTTCGAAATCTTAATTATTAGATACCAGAATATCTTATGTTGTTTAGGTTTCTCATTTTAGATTTGGAAAAGGAATTAATAAACAAATTTCCAAAATAAACAATTTTTTATTGTGATTATGGTAAAAAATCAAATAATTTATTGTGCACTAAGATTTATAATTGATTTTTTAGAGTTATTTGAGCCATGTAGGGTACTAACACCATTTACACCCAATTACAACTTACTTTGATTATAGAGAAATATATGGTTTTCCAAATCCCTTAAAAAAGTTTTTTTTATTGTTGATTCGAAGAAATCAAAATCAAGATCATTTTTTCAAAATTTTTTTTTTTTTTTAATTGTCATTTTTTAATTGTTGTTTCTTTTCCAACATGAAATTCACACAAACAACCTTGGCCTTTTATATTGTTCTCCAAACTTTTCAATTCTTCTTGATGGTTTATTCAGGCTTCAGGTTATATCAAGTCAACCGAAAAGGTTTTCAAAAAACCTATCAAAACATCTTTTATTCATGTATTCTGACTGGCTCTGGTATCCGCTTCGCAACATATTTTGTTGACTTTTTCACTGACACACCAAATGACACGATTTATTTTTTAGTTATCCCAGCAAGTTATTTGATTCTCTTTTCTTATGTTTTAATGATCCCTGTACAAGCGAAATTATATTATTTGTGCTGTGAGTCTGAAACGGGAGAACACATCAACCATCGAAAAAAAATAAGAAATTTGTATTTTTTGATTACAATCGTATCACTTTTTCCTTGTCTTTTTGAGCTTATCCTTATTGCCTATAAAAAAACATTTGAAAACACAACTTACAATGATATTGATTTGGTCTCGACAACTCTATGTTGTTCAGTTTGTATTATCTTATGGGTTTATTATGGAATCAAATTAACGGGCATTGTGAAAAGAGTTGCTGGTGCAAAAATGTGGAACAAAATGATTAAACTTTTCCTTGTCGAAATTGTTTGGTCCATTTTTTGGATCCTCCACCAAATTTTCAGTGTTAACGGATTTCTCAAAGATCGTACAAACAGCAAAAACCAAACCTATCTACCAATTGGCACTTTTATTTATATTTTACTTGAAGAAAATATACCCCCCTTTTTAATAATGATCGTCGTTTTTGAATCACCTAAGCGTGTTAGAGCGAAAGAGCTATTATTAGACGAAATGGAAACAACAAGTTCTTCTTCAGAAAATTTTTAATTAATTTTATTATGTGCTAATTAAATGCCTTAATTTGACAAATATTTTTTACTTTTTTTGTTTTTTTCCCAAATAATCCATTTCATACACAAGAGTAATTATGGATGTATGAAAAAATTGTAATTTTTCTCAAAAAGTATAAAACTTTTATGGGTTCGTCCACAAGGCAGAAGTTTCTGTGTGAAAAAATATGAGGTTTCTAGAAAAAAAAATAATTTTCGATCAAAATTCAGAAAACTCTCAAAAAGTTTTCATTCTGAGAAATTTTAAACCAAAAAATAATTCTTCAAAATTTAAAATAAAAAATATACAAACTTAACCATTTTATTCTATTATTAAATTGAATTTTTTGTGATTAGAAACCCCAGATTTTTTGATCGGTAAATTCTCCTATATGGATTATAATGAATAGATCTTTAACTCTATTTTAATCAAATGAAAAATTCACTTTCTTTTTTAAGAATCAACCAGCATAATTTATTTAGAGATAAGAGAAATTATTAAACACCAGATGAGAGTTGATATTAACAAAAGAAGTGTTTGAATAAACTATAAATTTTTAAAAAAAAAAATAAAATCCTGAAAAACGATTTTTGGAAAATATTAAAACGCCAGAGATAAAATTTCTCAAATTATATGGAAAATTAAAATTAGTGATAAGAAGATCTTTTGACAGTAAGTTAACCGAAATTCAAATTTTTCCACACGGTTAAAATGCTACAAACAAACACAATAATAAAATTTCATACAAATTGTAAATATTTTTGAATTTTTGAAAAAAATGAAAATATATTTTTTTGTTTCTTTTAGTTTTTTGCATTCATTTCATTTTTTGATTTACCTAACTTGTTTAGTTTGATCAAATTTTTTTCAACAATAGGTATTATATTAAAGATGAGTTATTCAAAATAGAAGAACTCAAAGAAAATTAGTAGGTGGTATCTAACAATTTGATCGATCCATTATCCTCATAGAATTTAAACAAATTTACTAATGGATTTTTTTATTTTTTTCTATCATCTACAAAATTATTTACACACCGATAATTTATTTGAATTGATAAATTATTTCTATTGATAAGTATTAATAATTATTTGTTTTTTGTGTATTGAAATTTATAAACAATTGTTAAAATTTCAATTAGTGAATGGGATAATTTGATATTACATCTTGAATAGATCAGATAAGTTTTTTATTCACTCAGATTGCCCAGCCTATGAAAATAATCACAAATTTTGGATTTCTGAATGAAAATTAATTAATATATCTAATATATTAAAAAATAATAATAATTCTCATACTATTACAAAAAAAAAAAATTCAATGTGCTTATTAGGGTTAGTGGATAAGTAACTTATTTTTGATTCTTTAACAAAATTTATTAATTAAAATTTCGGAAATCACGCTCACAGGGCGAGTTAACAATCCCCCCTTAAATTATAAAAAGTAAATAAATAAGCTTTTTTTAAAAAAAAATGAATTTTGGTATATTTAAAATTTTGAATTGGGGTTAATATACACTTGAATTTGTATACTTCCAAAAATAAATAATCAAGTTTAAGGAAATTCCATTTTAAAGGTGAGTTATTAATTCCTAATTATTAAAAAATTTTAAAAAAACTTTCCAAAAAAAAAAAAAAAATAGTAACTTTTTATTTCCTCAAATTGACTTTAGAAACAATAATAATAAATAAAATAAAGTATTGATGATCAAAGAGTAAATTTATCATATAATTTAATTTAAATCTTGAATTTGTATTATGAGTTGATATTTTATGCTCTTTTGTGAATAAATTATCCTTTAACATTCAAGAACAATTAATAACCAAATCTGATTAATAATTCACTTTTAAATCATTCTAAACTTTTAAAAACCTGATATTTTAAAAATTAAAAAAAAAAAAAAAAAATAAAAACTAAAAAAAAGTGAGTCACAATTTTTGAAATAAGCATTACGGATTTTTTATTACTGAACTTTCACTGAAAAAAAGTTGAACAACAAGTTTTTTTATGAATAATTAAATCTATTTTAAAAGACATCACATATTCGAAATTTTCTTAGTGATTATTTGTCTTTTCGAAGATCTCTTTTTTTCCACATGATCTTTTTTTTAAAAAAAAAAAAAAAAAAAAAAAAAAAAAAAAAAAAAAGAAAAAGAAAAAAAAAAAAAAAGAAAAACAAAAGAAAAAAAAAAATTTGACAAAAAAAAAGAAAAAGTAAAAATTTGAAAAAGCAAAACTAAAATTTGCAAAATTAGAAAAAATGATTCTGATCCAAAAATTTGAAAATCTTTTTTGTAAAGAATACTGGAATAAACCCTGAAAACAACTACCATTAACATTATAAAGTGAGTCAAAAATTTTGAAAAATGGTTTATATCAGTGTATTCAATATATATATATATATATATATATATATATATATTACTTTTTCTAACAACGACGACTACAATAAGAATAACAACATATCTAAAAATAAATTAGTGAATGATAAGATTCAAAATTAGATAATATTAATAATAAATCATAGTATTACAATAAATTTATATATTTCAAAAGGAAAAAAAATAGGAATATACGGTTTGAGAAGACTTTTCAATAAGTGTAACTTAAATATAATTATTGAAGTATTTTTATTCAAAAGGTCTTTTATTTTTTTCTTCGATTCCCATTTTTTATGTTGTTTTATTTGCTTCATAAAAAAAGATAAAAAAATATAAAAAAATAAATATCTCATTTGAAAAATGAATAAATTTGTATTTTTTTCCCTTTTTATTTTAACTATTTTCGTTTAATTTCGTGGTTAACTTCGATAAACTATTTTAACAATGATTTTTAAAGTTTTATTATAAAAATAAATTGATTTTCAATAAGTTTCATTTAATTGTCATCAAAATTTCCTTTAAAAATAATCTCAAATTTGGATCATTTTTGTTCTTTTGTGATGTATGAAGTTTTGAAAAATAAATATTTTTTTAAAAATATTAATTTACTTTAAATTATTGTTTGTTTTTTTTTATCAATAATAACCATTTATTTAAATACAAAAATGTTTAGCAATTTCAATAATGGGTTTGAATACAAAAATTAATAATTTTGTATTAACCATAAAATAAACAAACAGGGGATTATTGTTGTGATAATTTTATTATTTAAAAATAAGAAATTAGGTATAAATTTTCTAAACATACTATGTATACTTCATTAATATATAATAATAATTCTAAATTCAGACTTTTTCTAAAAATATTTTGGCATCAAGATGTAAATCTTATATTTAACTTTAATATAGATGAATTATTATTTTAAATTCCTATTAACAAACGGTTTGTTTTATTTCGATGCATTATACCCAAAAATAAAAAAAAATAAATGTGGAGATCTAATGTAATTTGGAATTAGTAAAAAAGTGAAACTTTTTTTGGTTCTTTTCTTTCACCTAAATAGAAATATCTGTTAAACCCCTCAAAACTTTTTCTAGGTGTTTTATACATTTACAATTTAGAAAATATATTAACTGGAAAAAGGTTTTGAATTTTTAGGGTTTTAAAAAGTAATCAATAAAATTGTTTTCATAAGGATTAAACAATACCTCCCTGTTAAACGGGAAAAGACAAATTTCCATTTTTTCCTCAACTTTTCAAGAATTAAATTCTATATGTAGATTTATTAAGAAAAAAAACTTTTGGAAAATCTTGAATTAAAAAAAGGTGAAATTAAAATCTATTTTATATACTCTTGCTACTCTTACTTTTCATTTTTTTCTGAAAATAAATTTATACACTTTCACAAAACACTATTTAATATCAGAAATGAGTGGAAAGATAGTGAACCAATGTGGATTTTGATTTCGAAACTTTTTGAAGTAAATTTATAATTCAGATACGAAAATGTCCCGCATAAGTATGGAATTTCTAAAAAAAAAAAAACAAATATTATATTTGACCCAGATCTCATAACTCGTCACTCTTTTCAGTTGACAAATATTATTTTAGCCTTAAAAGTGAGATATACTTTCCATCAATTTCAAATAATCCTAAAAACTTCTAAATGAGATGTATGGGTATTTTTCTTAGAAAAAATACTAATGAAAAGCGTTTTGTCATACTTCTTCTCAAAATAAAATATCGAGAACAACAGAACCAAAAGTTTAATTTCGAATCTTGAGGATTTTCGAGACATGATAAAATAGGATTATTCTTTGGTGATAAATAAATATACTGTTGTTTTCCAATTAATAAATGAAAATTTTTATTTCAATTTGCCAAATGTATATTAATTATTACTGCTACAATCAATTTAGAAGAGCAAAAATTTTGTCTTAGAGTTAACTAAGGAAGTTTAGTTTATTGTCAAAATAGTATTTCTAAACGGTGATGTAAGAATCTTTGGATTTTCTTCGGCTTATAAACTCGAACATATTTTGAATTGAACTAAAAATTTTCATTTTTTAATTGGATAATAATAGTAATGAAATTATTGTACTTAATTCAAGAACTTAACTTGATGAATTCAATATGGAAAATTTCCAAATATTAGTATAGGAACCAGATCATTAGTGTCACTGAAATATGTGAAAAATGGATATTTATAACAGGCTTGTTGATTATAAAGTAATTACTGATAAATTATAATAAATTTCAAAAAATATTTTGCTCATTTTCGCTTTTTATAAAACTTCAAACTGTTTCTTATCAAACAGTCCAGGACAAAGAATATTTTGAAGAACAACTAATTTTGCAGAGTTAATTTTCACTTGACTTCATAAAACGCTTTATTCAATGCTTGAACATAATAATTTCATAAAGGAAAATCAAATAACAATTTCCATACAGAAATTAAAATTTATCAGTATTGCGAAAATAATAGTTTTTACAAAACAAAAGAAAACTTGGTGTGAACAATAACCCAACAAAGAAGAAAATTCCTATCAATTTATTCAACCAAATTATCTTTTTTTTTTATTGTTGATTCGAAGAAATCAAAATCAAGATTATTTTTTCAAAATTTTTTTTTTTTTTTAATTGTTGTTTCTTTCCTGTTTTTTTTTCCTGTTGTTTCTTTTCCAACATGAGATACACAAAAGCAACCTTGGCCTTTTATATTGTTCTCCAAACTTTTCAATTCTTCTTGATGGTTTATTCAGGCTTCAGGTTATATCAAGTCAACCGAAAAGGTTTTCAAAAAACCTATCAAAACATCTTTTATTCATGTATTCTGACTGGCTCTGGTATCCGCTTCGCAACATATTTTGTTGACTATTTTGCTGAAATGGACGCTGGCACCCAAGACAAGATGAATTTTTTCCTTTATCCAGCAAGTTATTTGATTCTCTTTTCTTATGTTTTAATGATCCCTGTACAAGCGAAATTATATTATTTGTGCTATGAGTCTGAAACGGGAGAGCACATCAACCATCGAAAAAAAATAAGAAATTTGTATTTTTTGATTACAATCGCAACACTTGTTCCTTTTATTTTTGAAATGGTGGTGTATTACAAAATCACTTCGGTTAATGCACCAAACAAATCAACTTACCAACTTGTTGATTTGATCTCGACAAGTATATTTGCTTCAGTTTGTATTATCTTATGGATTTATTATGGAATCAAATTAACGGGAATTGTGAAAAGAGTTGCTGGTGCAAAAATGTGGAACCAAACGATTAAACTTTTCCTTGTCGAAATTGTTTGGTCCATTTTTTGGATCCTCCACCAAATTTTCAGTGTTAACGGATTTCTCAAATATCATACAAACAGCAAAAACCAAACCTATCTACCAATTGGCACTTTTATTTATATTTTACTTGAAGAAAATATACCCCCCTTTTTAATAATGATCGTCGTTTTTGAATCACCTAAGCGTGTTAGAGCGAAAGAGCTATTATTAGACGAAATGGAAACAACAAGTTCTTCTTCAGAAAATTTTTAATTAATTTTATTATGTGCTAATTAAATGCCTTAATTTGACAAATATTTTTTACTTTTTTTTCTTTTTTGTTTTTTTAACTTTTTTCCTTTCTTAAAATAAGTAGTTTGTCAAATTGAAGTACTTTATTGTATTAAAAGGGTTTTAGCAATCTTTAACTACAAACACAAAATTAATTTAATTTCTCAAAAAATCATACAGTCATTTTGAAAAAGTGAGTACTTTTTTAAAAATTTTTAAGATTGCCAAAATTCAAACTTTTTTCAAGTTTTTTATTTTCGAAATTTAAAGACTTTTGTAGAATCAAACTTTTTTCAAGTTTTCTATTTTTAAAAAAAGTGAGGGTCCAACCTTTAATTGTTGCACGGGGGTTGGAGTGGGAAGAAATGTACTTTTTTTTCAAAAAAATCCATTTATAATGTAATTGAAAACTATAAAAAAGTTTGAATTTTGGCAATCTTAAAATTTTTGTAAAAGTATTCACTTTTTCAAAATAGATAACATTTTTTTTTTTATTATTATCAAAAGTTTTACAAGTCGGTTTATTAATAGGCTGGTTTACCAAATTTTCAAATTCTTTAGAAGTAAGAAAACAAATCTAATTCTTCTGGGATTTGTTTTAAATTAGATTTTTGAATAAATATACAAACAAAAAGATAACTTTTTATTACATCTGAATTATTTTTTTGTTTGGGTATTATAAGGTAAAGAAAAAAATAAAATAAAAAAGAACTAATGTTCGATTGATTTATACTCAAACATGTTTTTATTTTTTCCTAATTTTACTTAAACATAACTATTTTTTTTTTTTTAATAATACATTTAAAATACGTAAACAAACTATAGTTAACCTTTTTATAAATATTTTTGATAATATTTTTTTGAGAAGAATACTGTAATAAATACCGAAAATAACTGCCTTTAACATTATAAAGCGAGTCAAAATTTTTGAAATATAGTTTATATATATATATATATATATAAAACAAAAAAATATTTTATAACAAAGTTGAAATAGTTAAATGAATCATAATAATGCTATTCCGTTCAAATTGGAAATAGTTTTAATTTTTAAAGCATTTTTTTCGTTTTTTCATTTTTCTTGTTGTGTATTTACAATTTTTAATTTTTTTTCAAATAATTAAAGAATATTTTTTTTTTTATGTAGAAAACTGATTTAAACAAAATACGTTAAATTTCAAAAATAAGGGCAATTCTACATCAGTAAAAAATTTGTTGAATTGTTTTTTTTTTGAATTATAATGTATATTTATCAAAGTGTTTAGAAATAATAAGCAATATATATTAACAAATAAAAATATAGTGTAATCCTTTTATTTTTTGAAACACAAATGAAAAAAGAAAAAAATAATAATAATAAAAATTTGCCCTGAATTTTGAAATTTGGCTTAATTTTATTTTACAATTTCTCTAAAACTTGTGGTATGTACCAAAATAATTATGATTTGATTTTTTGGTTAATTTTAACTCATTTTAAAAATGAAAAAAACAAGAAAAAAATAGAAAAAAAAATCTTCGAGAATCCAAAAAGTGTTAATAAAGTCAGTTTAACTTTTAAGACACAAAATTTCAAAGAAATTTAAGGCACAAACAAAATCTCAAATTAAAGCACAAAATTCAAATTCTAGTAAAAATAAATTGTAAAAAAAAAAATTACAAATTTTGTGCTTAATTTGAGATTGTTATTGTGCCTTAAATTCCATTGAAAATTTGTGCCTTAAAATTGAAACTGACTGTAATAACAATTTTTAAACTGGCCCTTTAGATTCAAATAAGATTTTTAATAGTAATTATAATTATTGTTTTGTTTATATTTATTCTTAGTTTTGATAAAAAAGCATAACATATTTCGTTTGGTAATATTAATTATATAACATTAAGGGCAAAACTTCTTCTTTAATTATAAATTATGCTCTTATAAATCTAAATCGAAAAAAAAAAATATTCTATTTCGGAATAATAATTACCATCTATAATTTGATTTAATTCTGATATATACTTATACATTTTAAAAATAATCAACAGTTTCATAAGGATTTAAACTCTTTTTCAGTCAAAGAATCCCAGTTTTATAGAAGAAATTAAATATTTTTTATAAGTTTAATTCATTATTCTTCTCAAACTAAAATTTAAATTTTTAAGATCAAAATAAAATTTTCTTATTTTAGTAAATTTTTTTAAATTTTTGATTTTTGCTTTTTTTTTTTTTCTTTTGAATTTTTTATATTTTTTTAAAAAATTAAATTTGAAAAAAAAAAAATGTTTGAAACTCCAAATTCACATTAAGAAAAGTAAGGTTTTATGTGTTCTTTTAAAATTCATTCATTTGCAAGTAGAAAATCTGTATGTCGATGGTTTTTTTTTGCTAAATAAATTGAGAATTTTACACAAGACGTTCCAATGGATGGACTCAAAAAATTTTTAACATTTTTTTTTAATTGAAATTTATAGTTTGTTCAGGCTTTTCTTTTAGGATTATCAACTCCAATACGAAGATTATTATTTCTCGTGTTTCTAAACAATCTAAATTGATTTATTCTGAAAAATAAAGTGACTTTTTCATTTTTGGCTGTGTCACTTTGAGTTGATTAAAGTTTATTATTAGAAAATTGTTTGGTGGGTAAAATTGATTTTACATCTCAAAAAAAAAAAATAAAAAAATAACAAAAATCGGTGAAAAATATCCTTTACCTTTAAAAAGTATAAATTAAACCATAAATCAACAAAAAAAAAATAGAAATAATTTTTTTTTCAATTTTTTTTTTATCAAAATTTAAATAAGTCTTTAAATATTAAAAAATATTTACTATTATTTTTCAATCTTTTGAAATGTTGTAAAAGTGCCTCTATATAAATTTTTTGAAAAAAATATAATTAAACTCTTACGATTAAAAAAAATAATAATAATAACGATAAATAACCAATTCTTCCCTTTAATTGAAATTACTAGAACCAAATATTTGATCCATTAAAAAACATTATTTGTTTTTTACTTTTCAAAAAACCCTTAAAAAACAATTTGAACGATGATAACTTTTTTTTATCAAACTTTTTGATTTAAATCTCTTTGGTACTTTGAATTAAAGGTATAACTTTCCAAAGAATTTCTATTTTTGTGTTTAATTTTGTTCAAAACAATTTTTAAATTACCAATTTAAAATTCCGATAAAGAAAAATCTTTTGCGTTTTTTTAACTGAAAAATCTTCGTAGATATTTTTCTCCAAAATATTTCAAGCAGAACAGATTATTCAAAATAGACTGAAAAATATTTTAGAATTACTATTCTTCAAAATTAGGTTTCATTTTTTTGTAATTTTCTTGGAATATAATTTTTAATAACAAAACTTTTTTTAACCAAAATGATTTGGGACACTTTTTTGACAAACACTTTTGTTGAACTGTCAGCAAACATTCTACCTAAGCAAGCAATGACCATTGTAATTATTTTAATCAAAATTAAAATCAAAACAAAGACGATGATTTTTTTGTTAACTTTTTTTTCTTTTTGTTTCTTTTTTATTTTTTTTATTTTTTAAAATTTTTTTTTTTCTTATTTTTTTAGCAAAATTTAGAAGAAATAAACTCTGCAGTTCCAAATAACGAATTTGAATATGATTTTTCCTTTGAAAAGGAGTTAGCCGAGAAAATAGAAAACATGAGATTACAAATGGTGATTGACAAGGAGAAAAGTGAAGAAAGAAAAAAACGGATTCAATTAGCAAGGATCGAAGAAGAAAAATTGCGTAAAGAAAGAGAGGAACAAGAAAAGGAAAGACTTCGGCTTGAACAAGAAAGAATAAAAAAAGAAGAGGAAGAAAAACAAAGAATGCAACAAAACCAGATGAGTAATCAGTATGGCAATTACCAAAATAATATGTATGGTTCAGGGCTTTATTCAAATGGGATGAACACAAATACAAATATGAACATCAATACAAATACAAATATGAATAACAATAACAATCGCACTATGATGATAACTCCTCGTAGTGATGGTAGAAACAGTAATAACTTTAAGCCAAATACTAATACCAATACAAATATGTATGGAAGGGGAACGGGAAGAGGAATGACAAATACAAACACTTATAACACAAACACTTATAATTCCAATATGAATAATAATAACAAGACAAATTTTAATAATACCCAAAGTACTGTGTATAATACTGGAATGACAAATACAAATACAAATACTTATAATACAAATACTTCTAATAATAACAATACAAATACGTATGGAATGGGAAGCGGAAGAGGAATGACAAATACAAACACTTATAATAATATGAATACCAATAACAAGACAAATTTTAATAACACCTATAATACTGGTTATAATACTGGAATGACAAATACAAATACAAATACGTATAATACAAATACTTATAATAATAACAATACAAATACGTATGGAATGGGAAGGGGAAGAGGAGTGTCTAATATGTCAACTGGTTCAACCTCAAATAACAATGTTTATGGATCAAATAATCAAATGAACAATCAAAGAGTAAATCGTTTTTTCTCTTTTCTCTTTTCTTTTTTCCTTTTTCCTTTTTCCTTTTTCCTTTTTCCTTTTTCCTTTTTCCTTTTTTACTTTTTTAATATTAATAAGAAAAAAGATCTAATGATTCAATATTATAATTTTTAATTTTATTCTGTAAAACAATTAATAGAACTTATTGTTTTTAAAGTTTAAAAACAAGGGTTATCGAATAGAGCAAATTAATGCTGCTCTCGAATTGACTGGGAATGATGAACAAAAATCCACAGTATATCTTGAATGTATTCAACAATATCATAATGAAATGGGGTTCCCGGAGAAACAAGTAAATGAGGCATTGTTTATATCTAATTTTGATAAACAAAGAACAATTAATTATCTTTTAAAATAATATAATATTTATTTTAATTATTTAATTCTTTTTTTTTTTCTTCTCAATTACAAAAAACAAAAAAAAAAAAACCTAAAAATATATCATTTTTATTTTTTTTTAAAATACAATTTATCAATTATAAAATTTGTTACGCTGTATTAATGAATCATATGAAAAAGATTACTATTTTTTATTTAACAAAATAATAATTTGAACAATTTTTAAATAACTTATAATGTCATTCATAATTGGATTATTAAAATAAAGGATTTAAAAATATTTTTAAAAATTATTTTTTTTTTGTTTTTTTTTATGTTTATTTGCAAAATAGCTAAATAATGTCCACTTTTTTAATCATCTCATTTATAAAATTAAATTTCTTAAAATTCTTTAACTCGAAAACATTTTATTTTTGATACTTTTTTCGATTTCCAAATTCCTTTTTTAAGTTATTTGAGTTCCTCACCCCTTTTTTTATATAAAGTATTTAAAGAAGGTGGCAAGGGATAAAAAAATCATTATAAGAATAGCAAAACTTGTTTATGATTAGATCTGAAACAAATTATTTAATTTGTTCTTATTAGATCTTTAACAAATGGAACTTAACAAACGCATAATAAAGCAAATGAATCTAACTGGGGTGATTTGAAACCAACTGAAGCAAACCGGATCTACCTTTATGAACAATATGCCATTTTCCAGTGAGTTATTGCTGTATATTTTGGGTCCATCTGGGATTCTAGAAAATGCGGATTTGAAAAACTTGTAAAAAAAAAAAAGAAAGTAAAACAAAAAAAAAAACTAATTTTTTTTTGATATTATTCAAAATAAATACTAATTGTTTTTCTTATCATAAGTTAATGATAAAGAAAATTATGACTTGTTATTGAAATTTCTAAAGAAAATTTGAGTAATTCCAGAAGTGTCGTCAAGTGTCGTAGAGTGCCACTAAGTGCATGTTTTTACCTAGTTAAAGTGAATAGAGTGTATTCTTTGATTTAACTCGATTCTTTTAAATTCTGGAAAGTCTAACTACTTCTAGGTAATCTAAGGAACTTAACAGGCACTTTCATTAGTGTTTTTTCAATTTTGATAAAATCATAAATAAAATAAATTATTAGTTTATTTCAAAAATTCAAAAAAAGGCTATTTTAGCTTTTCTAGAATTTAAAAGAAAAGAGTGAATTCTTTGATTTTTCTCTATTTTTTTGAATCCTGGAAAGGAGCCGTTGGGTTTTCTTGTGTTTTCTATTTATTTGGAAAAAAACCTAGAACACTTCCTAAATAAAATATCAAACCTCAAAAAAAAAAAAAACTAGAACACTTAACAAATAAAACATTAAACTTAAAAAAAAAACTCCGTTGGTTTTTCCAGAATTTAAATGAATTGAGTAAAATCTATGATTTTTCTCCATTCTTTTAAATTCTGAAAAAGATAGGCACTTGATGGTACTCTACGGCACTCCACGAACTTTCTTTAGGTTTTCAAGGATTCAGAAAAATGAGCAAAATCTTTGATTTTTCTCTATTTTTTTGAATTCAGAAAAACTAATTTTAGCTTTTTTTTTATTTGAGAAATAATAAGAAAATTTTTGAAATTTTCTTTTAATTACTTAAATTAAAAAAAAGCTAGGCACTTGATGGTACTCTACAGACAAACTCAATATTTATCATCAGTTATTTTTTTCATGTATTTGTGTTTTTTGAAGCAAGTAGATATTTTTCAAAACTATTAGTTATTATCTTTTTAAATAAATATCCTAAAGTTAAATTTAACTAAAATTTATTTCAAATCTATTTAAAAAGTTTTTTACCCAAAATAAACCTATTTTTCTCGACGAGAGACTTTTGAAAAACTTAGTACAACTAACAACAATCAATTCAACATTCACAATAATTTCCAAGTACTTTAATGTTGGTTATATTGTAAATAAACTTTATTATTTATTAGGAATAGTGATTGAAGTAATATTTTTATCAAACTAGTTCTTTTAAATTGTATTTTTTCATAATAATGGTGTATCAAATAAAGTAAATGATTTATTTTTATACTTTTTCTGATATGACGTCTAGTTAAGTACACAATAGTATATCGACAGTAAAATATATTTTGAAGCTAAACTCCTTGTTTTTTTAAGTAAAGTTCTTAATATTAGAAGTGAATTTTGTTGAAAATATTGTGTAATTATTTCATAATTTTTTGTCAAAATTAAGGTATTTTTTCGATTTATGATTTATGAGAAAAATTTTTCGTATTTTTGAATATTATTTGAGAAAAATTTTATTTTTGAAAAAGATTCCTTTTCGATCTTTCATTTTAACGATTTCTTGTTCAAGAGTACTAACTTCATAAACCAAGGTGGTATTTAGTTATCGTTTATTGTTGGTTTTGATGATCTTTTCAGGTGCAGTTGTTTCAAGAAAAAAGAAACAAGGTTTTTATTTTGGAAACAGATATTTTACCAAGTCTGCATCAACTATTTTAGCAAAAGTACAAAAAGACTTTTCATCAAATAAGAAGAACTATAGTCAAACAAAATAATTACCCTAACTTTTTTTTTTGAAAGTCTTCAATTCAATTGTCAACATGGGACTGATTATATTTGGAGGATCTAAAAATTTTCATTCTTGAAACAATAAAGACTAACAGTTTTACAGCTATGGTTTTACACACTATTTCAATTTATAGAGAAAAAGTCGATTTTTTGATGACTAACAATTAGTTCCCTTTGAAAAAAATTTTTTAACAACCTTTTGGTAATTTCAAAAAGTTCATAACCCAAGATATTTGCAAATGTGTTTAGCACCCAATTTTAAAACAATACCATAAAGTTCGTGTTAATAATACATTTACACAAATGTAAGAAAAAAAATAATGATAAAATGAATTCCTAAAATAAAGAAATAATATCTGTGAAATGCATTGGTAACAATGAAGAGTTTGGAAAGGAGTTTAAAACCTTTTTTTTCACACACAATCATCTTGCAAATATTTCAAGGTATTGGATTTTATGATCTCAATAAAAATTGAAAAAAGAGAAGAAAGAGAAACAAACTAATTGTTCCGAAGTAATGTTAAATACTAAAAATCATAAAGATTGTCAAAATTGTTTTGGGTCATCTCACAAAAGCCGAGAAAAAGAAATTTTTTTATCGATTTATTTTTTTTCCTTTTTTTTTTTCCTTTTTTTTTTCTTCTTTGAAATTTAATGTCAACCCCATTTTGGGTAAAAACATTGTACCCTTACACTGCTGAAAGTGAAAATGAACTTGCTTTTGATGAAGGTGTTCATCTTCAAGTTCTTGACAATTCATCTGAGTGGTGGCTTGGTTCTTTAAACGACGAACAAGGCTATTTCCCAAGTAACAACATTTTTCAAAATAATTTTTTAATTTCTTTTATGATCCTTGTCTAATTATTTTCTGATTTTTAAAATCACTACCATATCATTTATAGGCAATTTCGTGAAGATCGATCCAGATTGGGTAAATGTTTTACTTTTTTTTTTTTAGTTTTTTTTTTTTTTTTTTTTGTTAGCAATTTAGGTATTAATTTCTCTCTTTTTTTTTTTTTCTTTTTCATTTTCCAAAAATTTGATCTTGACAATGAAAAGTCGCCAAATAGTGAGAGTACAAACGAAAACACACAACAACTGGATCAAAACGAAGAAAAACTCGAACAAGAAGAACAAGAAGAACAACAGGAGGGACTAGAGGAAGAAACAGAAGAACAAAAAGGACAAAACATGGGAGGTGTTTCTATTGGGTTAAATTTCGGTGATATTTTGAGTGCAAGAAAAAATTTAGCAGGATCAAGCACACCAAAAAAGACATTTGTCAGGCCTGAAAAAAAAGAAGAGCCAAAAGTTACTAATGAATTATTTGCAATGCTGAACCGAAGAAAACAAATAAATAAAGAAAAAAAACATGGACAAGGACAAGATGAAAAAAAAGAGGGTAAACAAAAAAATTAATAAACAATTGATTCTTTTTTTACTACATCTAATATTCTTTTATTCATTTAAATCGGTTTTCTTTTTCAAGTCGATTGATTTTTTCATGACTCAAATCTTACAATATTTTTTAAAAATTAAAAAAAAAACAAAAAAACACAATTGAAATTCCCTATTTAAAAGAACCCCAAACAACGAGTAGTAATAATATTGGTGGTGGAAGAGGAAGAGGGGTACCACCTAGAAGGGGAAGATCCCCAAGAGGAGGAACAGGTGGTAGAGGAACAAGACCAATTAGAGGGAGAGGAGGATCAGGAGGAAGAGGATCAAGACCAATTAGGGGAAGAGGAGGATCAGGAGGAAGAGGATCACCACCAATTAGAGGGAGAGGAGGATCAGGTGGAAGAGGAACAAGACCAACTCGAGGAAGGGGGACAGGAGGAACAGGTGGAAGAGGAACACGCCCAGTTAGAGGAAGAGGAACACGACCAGTTAGAGGAAGAGGAATTGGAAGAGGGGGTACCCCAGATATAGAAAGAGGAAGAGGAGGAATAAGAAAAGTACAAACAGTTGGAGACAATGTTTCAGAGATGAACAAAACAAAAAATACCGTAGAAAATGACTTGTTAAATCTTAAAAAAAATAGCAGTGTAAAAGACAAATTTGCAATGTTTAATAATCCAAATAAAACAAGTGTCAGACAAACAATAGCATTTACAGGAAGTATGATTTTTACAAACAATTTTTTTCTTTCTTTTTCTTTTTCTTTTTCATTTTTTTTTTTTTCTCTTTTTTTAAAAACAAAAACAATTATTTTTCTTTTTAACAAGAAAATAAAATTTTTGATAAACATGAAACAATTAAAAGTTCAGATGAAGAAACATAAAAAAAACACAACAAATAAAGAATTTACAGAATTACAGCAACCTTTAACAATAAATTTGGATATTACCTTATCTACAGTGATACCAAATAACCCACTTGTACTTGAATTTAATGTTGTAATCCAATGAGTGAATGTTAGATTCTTATTTCATATTCCAAAAGTTTGTATAATCTTACAATTAGTCGAAAAGATCAAAATATCATTACAAACGATTAAAAGCAAAATTTGTGTTTCACAAATTAAGCTCATCTTGATCGTACTTTTGTGATAAAATTTATTTAATGTTAAATTTAAATTTAACAATAACCTTAACAAAAATTTAATTCCATGATCCAAATATTGAATCTCAGTGGATATATCAATGAAACGAGTTAATAGGGTTTTAACAGCATAAAAACAAGAAATAGTGTTCTTTAAATAAAATTTAGAAAAGTATTATCAAGATCTTATAAAATTAAATTTCATTTTTTTCAAACAAAAATGAGAAAAATTTTATTTTTTTGAATTTTCAGAAAATTCATTTTATTCACAAAATGTGTAATTATAACAAAATATTTGAAACAAAAGCATTTATGGGATCAGTCCTCTACAACAACAAGGCAAAATTTTAAAATATGTTATTGGTGGTATTTTCTCATTATAAATTTTGTTGATGCCAAGTGTCAAAATAATTCTGATCGACTAAGAAACCCAAAAAAGAATATTTTTGAACAAGAATATCTTAATATAATAAAAAACCAAAACTATTTATTTCTAACCCAAAAATATTTAAGTTATCCTTCAAGTTCAATATTGTTAAAATTTAGAACGTTTACTAACTGCTTAAATAGATATTACTGTGTAATTAAAAAAAATTCAAATAAATTTTGCACTTTATGTTTAAAATATAAACAGAAGGAAATTATAGAAAATATTGATCATTTTTTATGGGTCTGTCCTTCCTATGAAAAAGAGAGATTAATATTTTATAACAAACTAAAAGAATTAAATTTTAATGAAATAATTTTAAACTGTGACAGTTCAAGACTATTTTCATTAATTAACAATCGTGGAATCTATGATTTTACGCTTAAATTTATGAAAGGAAATTCAAGTATAAGGATACTTAGAGTGTAAATTACACTTCTTTCTCAATAAAAAAAAATAAAAAAGATTATTTTTTTTGTTAGATCAATTTTTTTTTTTTTTATTTTTTCTGAAAAAGAAAAAAATTAAATTCATTTTATTTCTCACATTATAAAAAATTTTTTACCTTTTTTATTACTATTTCCATCATTATTATACAATTACACGTCTTTGTTGCCTGGAATATTAATCTAGAGAATTTTTTTTTTCTTTTTTGAGATAATTCTTTTGGTTAACCAAAAAAAAATGATTTTATCAACCAATTGAAAAATAATTGTATTTTTTTTAAGAAGGATAGTTATAATCATTAAAGTTTTCAAGTCATTTAAAAATTTTTACGAAGAAATTGTGTTTTTGTTCAAAGATAAAATTCGATTTTTGAAAATAAAATTTTCTTGAAGATATTTGGGAATTATGTGATTTTGTTCTCAAAATTCAAAATCAATTTTTTTCTAACAAAAATGATTTAAATTGTTATAAGGATTCCTGTAAATATGACCAAACAAATTGTTAAAAAATTTTTTTGCAATTTTTTGGAAACCAGAAAAAAACTTTTTCAAACCTTAAAGAATAAAAAAAAATTGCTTAATAGATCTCAATTTACTTGATAAACTTTTGTCAAAATTCTATTAAATAAACATTTATTAAATCACCTATACTTCAATTAGTTTTATTGGCTGAGATTTGTATTCAAATATTAATTATTAAAAATAATAACAAAATAAAAAACAATTATTAATATCTCAATAATACCTATTTGATGCTATTAAAATTATATAAATAATAATTGTCCTTAATCCAAATACTTCTTCTTCTTCTTTTTTTTTTAATTTGAATGAAAGGAGATGATGGAGTTTACTTTTAATAGTTTTGTAAATTTCGATACCTAAACAATCTACAGACAATTACTATTTTGTTAAAAAGGCATGAATTCTTATTTTAAAATACAAAATAATAATCTGAAAAATATAGAAAACTAAATTAAGTTTCAAATATTTCTAATGACTGTGTCTATTTAAGACACTCTTTGAATTTGAAGTTACAAATTTAGTCACTTCAAGATTCTCTCATTACAAGATTAAATGATTCTTTCATTGAACCCTGAACAGTAACAATAAATAATCTGAAAATTATGTCACCACCAACAAGAATGTTATAGATTTTAAAATATTTACTTTTATTTGATTTTTAAAATAAAATCATTATCGATCAATACTTTATATGTTAAATTAATTGCAGATTAAATTAATAATAAATACACATAAAAAAATTTAAAAAAAAAATAACTTGAAATTAATTCCAAAAAGAAAATAGAAATTTTATTTGTCTATTCTTAAATGATCAAGAGGGTTCAGCCTTCCCTATGCTTTGATGAATTTTTCTGAATAAAATTTTGCTATTGTCATAGTTTTTTTTTAAGAATAAAAAAGGATTTTCTTCTTTCAGCAAAATTTTGGGAAAATTGAAAACCAAGTATAAAATTTCTTTATGTTTAAATAATAATTAAAAAAAGTATAAATCTTGATAAATTAATTTAATTTTTATATTCAAGGTCGAATATATTGAGAAATCCTTTAATAAAATCAAAATACTTCAGTGGTACAAATTGACATACATATAATTTATTAAACTTTATTGAAATGTTTATTTTGTTGTTTTTAGATTATATAATAAGAAGATTTTTATAAAAAATTCTTTGAACTCGTAATTAATGTTCCTTTTGAATAATTATTGTGATAAATTGAATGTAGAAATGGCTAAAGTATCCAAGCAAGTTTGAAAAATTTGCTTCATTCACAAAAAAAAAAATTAACAAAAGAAATTCTGAAATGTAAAAATTCACATATTTCAATAGAAAATCTAGAATGAAACTTATTTTACTCTAACATTTTTGTGAATGGAATTAATTAAAGGATTAAAAATTTCTATTTTAGCAGAAAACAAGAACATACACCATTTATCAATATAAGCAATTTCGAAAAAATAGTGGCAAATTTATTTGAAAATATCTTTATTAAACTCCAATATCAAAAACCTTTTAAAGATACACAATGGTTATTTATCATTTATTGATTCTTAATAATAATCCAATTTGCTTTTTAGTGTGACATTACATAAATAAAAGATATAAAAATTCCGATCTCAATTTTATCTGAATATTTTTTCGGTGTTAAAATTGGTGTTTATTATTTTCTTTTTGATCGAAAAAATCGTTTTCCAAAAGAGGTCTAATCTTGTCAAATTTTCCAATAGAAAGAAAAACATATAAATGTATTTTATTTTTGATAAAAATTGTTTGTGTCTTTACCATATTTCCGGTTTTTTTATTCTAATTGGCTGTACATTGTTTTCTCCAAAAAAAAAGTGCGTAATTTTTTTTTTTATTTTTTGCAAATGTTTTGATCAACATATTTTGAAATAAATACCATTAGACATTGATTCAATCAATATTAATATTTCAATAAATTTGATATTTTTAATTACAAATAGAACCACTAAAAAGATGAAAAATTTATGAAATGTCAAACTAAATACCCCACTTTTTTTAAAAAATACCTTAAAATAAATTTATAATAGTTATTAAATTCACAACTATTTTCCAATAATTTTAGACAAAGTAATAAATCGAGAAATGTTATTCCAAAATATTTAATCAATTTTTATTATTATTATTTTTTTTTTAAAAAAAGAAAAATTAAAATAATACTGAATCAAAATGGGATAGATAGATACCAAAGATAAGATATTTTTTTATTTTAAATATATGATCAATAAAATAGTGTTTGAAAACAATTATTTTTTTTTTTCATTTTGAAATATCTTCTAATTATTCGAAAAGAACTTATTTTAGATCTTTGCAATTTTTTTTCAATATTAACTTTAACAAGAAATATTTGGATTGTAAATTGACTATTATAAAAAAATAAAATCCTAATTTATATTTGATTAAAAAAAACATAAGAAAATCCAAAAAGTTATACATAATACATATTTGTTCTCAAATTAATCCCTTTCCTAAAATAAATGTTTAAAATTATTTATAGCTAGCTATTAATGAATTTTGTTTCAAAAAGTTAAAAAATATTTCAATCCTTTCTCAAGATCAACATTTAAGTGGAAGAAGTTTTTCATAAAATAATCTAAAAATATTACAAATCTTTATTTTATTTATACCTAAATGTTTAAAAAAAAAATAAAAAATAAAAGGAATAAAATACCCACAACAAAAAATTAACTGAATTAAACAAAATATTATATATTTACTTTGTTACTTTAAATAATAATTAAATTTGAGATCAAAAAAAAAAATTAATAGTTTAATTTTTTAGTTTTATTCTTTGAATAAACTTTAAAATAAATCACCAATTGTTATTATTAAAAATATTTTTATTGTTCTTAATGAATCAAGTACTATTGTTTTCCGAACATTAAAATTTTCAAATATTCTATGAAAAAAAAACTTTGATTATTTAATGTTTAGCTATCACCAATTCATCATAGTTTCAAGATAATTTTTTTTTTTTTTTTTACCTAGATCTAGACAAAATTATTTTTCTCAAATTACTTGCTATGTTTAAGGAATCTTCATATTTTATGACCAATGAATATCACTTTTATGACTAACAACAAAGTTTTTGACATAAAAGAATGTTGAGTCAATAGTTCTTGTTATATTTAAAATTTATTTTATTATTTTTTTTCAAAAATTTTGTCATTTTGCACAACCCTTTTTACTAACCAAATTCGAAATTTCCACTAAAAAGGTTGAAAAAGAATTTTTTTCCCTGGTTCAGTTCTATCCAAATTATTTTATAATCACATACAGTTTCCTTTAAGTGTGTCAATATACTTGAAAAATAAATTTTGAAACTAAGTGAAGTAATATATCAAAAAAAATCGATTTTAAAAATGCCTTGTTTTGTTTGGGAATTTCTTAAAAAGTTTTTAGATCAATAAATATTGTATTTGAAATTCCCTAAAAATCTTAAAATTCGCAATATTTTCATTTTTTTTTAATTCGCATTTTTATAAATCATCTCTATGGGTTTAGTTATTATATATCAATTCCTACAGAACTTAAAATATGAATAATCCTTAATTAATTTCTAAACATGTATATATCTAAAAAAAAAAAAGGGGGGGGGGGAAAGTAATTAAGGAATAATTAAAAAATAATTCATAATTTATACGAACATATTTTCAATTGAAAAATTACAAGAAAAAATACTATTCAAGCATTTATTCAATTTAAATTATTTATTTTTGAATGAAAAATAAATATAAATTTTCAAAATTTGCTCTTTTAAAATTACAAAAAAACTAAAAGCTTTAAATATTGTACGAAATTGAAAACATAAATAATAAAAAATTACAAACTATTTAATAAAAATTTTGGATTATTATACAAAATTTGTTTTTTTTTTGATTTTTTTTTTTTTTTTGAATTAATTATTAAACACAATAGCTAACACTAAAAGTGAAAATTCATTAGGAAGAGGATCGACACGGGGAGGGAGAGGTATAAGAGCGAGAGGAGGGAGAGGGAGAGGAGGGAGAGGGAGAGGAGGGAGAGGAAGGATGATGAGAGGTGGAGGGGGTGGAGGAGGAAGAGGAGGTACTAACAAACCAAGGCCATTAACCTCTGCTTTCAGTGCAAATAAAAATTTAATTGCAGGATTATTTCAAGGGCCAATGAATCCTTTAATGAAAGGAGGAAAACCAAAACCAAAAAAAGATCCAGATATTATTGAAGTTAAAACAGAAACAAAAGATATTCAATCAGAAAATATTAAACAAGAAAACCAAAAAAGAGAATTAAGTGTTGAGAAAATACTGGAAAATAAAATTGTTGAAAATGAAAATGAAATAATATTGATTTGTACTTTTGATTATGAACCACAAGGAGAAGGCGAAATAAAGCTAACTGTGGGTGATAAAATTAAATTTTCACAGTTTGAAGGAGAAGGATGGTCTCTTGGTACGATAATCGGAACAGATACATCGGGATATTTCCCAAATGAATATGTCGAAGAAGCGCCTAAAGAAACTGTAATTGTTCAACAAAAAATTGAAGAAAACACACAAAGAACAACAAGACTAAAAACAGTAAGAAGAGCCAGACCTGGTAGAAAAAAACGAAGGCCCACTTCAAGAAGAACTGAAAGAAAAACAACACAACTTAAAACAACAACAAACGAAACAAAAGATGAAGAAAATGAAAAACCTCCAAAAATTCCACAATTACCCAATCGAACTAGAAGGTCATCCCCATTGAGAAACAACACAGAAAAAGATGAAGAAACAACAACAACAACAACAACAACAACAAAAACCCAAGATAGTCAAGAAATTAATAAGACCAGTACACCAAAAAGAAAAATCGAAACACCAAAACGAAAAATCGAAACACCAAAAAAAACTGAACCTATCGAATCCAATATTTCAAACGAAATAAAGAAGCAAATTCAACCTAGAAGAACAGTATCACCAAAAAGAACAACAGAAACTAAAATAGAAACACCAAAAAATACTGAAACAAAAACAAAAATGGAAATACCAAAAAAAGAAACAAAGGAATCTAAAACTACTATTCCTCCCCGTAAAACAAAAACAGAGACCAAAAAAGAAACCTTCACCAAAAAAGAAAACAAACCAAAAACAGAAGAAAAGACAATAGGTAAATTAAGGCCTATCACAGGAAATTCTGATTCTGTAATGGTAGTTATCTCAAATGGATTTATTAGTGAAATCAAAAATCTTCCTATGGGCACATCAGGAATTGTATTTGCGCCATCAGAGGAGGCTGCAAAGAAAAGAAGTCAATCAAATAAAAAATCTCTTGTTTTAGTGATCAATTTCCAAAATGGTATTTTGGGAACTTTATGGAATAGATCAACACAAGTTCCATACCAATCTAAATTTAATTAAGAAGTTTAAAGAACTTTTTTATTTTATTTATTTTTTTTTTTTTTTATGTTTTGTTTTTTATTTCTTTCTTTTGTTCTTTCCTTCTTTATTAATTCTTTTTTAATTCACAGAAACAAGAGTTCAATAAAATTTAATTGTTATTTCTTTTCATTTTTTTTTTTTAATTTTTGTGTAGATCTTGTTTTTAATGTATAATTATTTAATTTAAAAAAATAAATTTATTTATTTTTATTTTCTTAGAGAATAGAGTAAATAAAGAAAATTTATCAAATAAAAAAAGAGAAGAAGAAAATATATATATATATATAAAATAATATTATTATTTTTATGACCAAATAGAGACTAACCGCTCTCGTTAGTTTTTCCAGGGTTTGAAAGAATTTGGTAAAATCCTTGATTTTACTAAATTCTTTCTAATTCTGGAAAACCTAGACATGTCCCCACAATCAAGAGGACACACACCCGATAAAAAGATTATAGATAAAAATTTCACAATCCATGATTAATAATTGACATTCCACTGTCGTTAGGTTTTTTTTTAATTTAAAAAAATGGAGTAAAATCTTTGATTTAACTCAATTCTTTTGAATTAAAAAAAACTAGACATGATTCCGAAGAGTGGGGTACTAGGTGCCCGAATTTAAATATTTTTAACTATTTTAAGTATTTTTTGTTTTCACTTTATTTTTATTATTTTTTCTTTATTACCTTAAGTTTTCTAACCATAAGAGCTTTGAAAAAAAATCTGGACAAGTACAATAAATTTTATAATTTTGATTAGTCATGTTGAAGAGTTTCAGTGTATTTTTTCTAAGAATAACTTTTTCCTATAGTTTCTTATCTAGAATTTTCGAAATTTTTTTTTCCACTTAATTCTGATAAATTATACCTTTCAATCTACCAAATGAAATGATTTATATTTTCATAATATTGGGTGCAATAATCAAATTTTTTACATTTTTCTTTTTTATTTAAATGTGTTATATTCAGATTTTTTTTTTTTTTTAATACATATGAGTATCTGGTTAGTCCTTTTGTAAAAGTTCTAAATTTGAGGAATGTAGTACTTGATTTAAATTTTAGATAATTTTTTTTTTAAAATAAAGTTTTCATTTTGATAATTTTGTAGTTTTCTTTTTCTTTTCCGACTTTGATTTTTTTTCAAATTATTTAGATATTCATTTTTTATTTTTTTTTTTAAATCATTAAAATACTCTATTTTCCAAATATTTATTTCTTTATTGGGTTTATAATAGAAATTAATAAGTTTTATTAGTTTCTTGTATTATCTTTTCTGAAGTTTTGGAGTAAATTTCCATTTTACTAGGTTGACATGTTTTAATAGGTAGTAGATTGATTTCATTTCGATACTCGAAGACTGGAGTAAAAAATAAATTCATTTAAGACTTATTATTAAAATCTTAGATCAAAAAAATATTCTTAAAATCATTCTTGGTAGTTAGTTATATTTAAACCTTTTAACCTTTTTTTTTTACAAGAATATCATTGAATTTATCTTTTATATATTAAATTTGGAAAAAAATTGATAACCAATTATCAAAAAACCAACATGTAAAAGTTAAAATAATAATCAAGATAATTCTATCTCCTGAGAAAGTAATTTAATTGAAAAATTGAACATCAATATATGATAAACATTTTTATAAAATAATGTAAATCAATGGATTAAAAATAGTAATTAACGATTCAAAAAAAAAATTCATTTTTAAATAAAAAGAATATAATTATCTTAAAGTAATTCTAAATATTTTGTCGTTTTTTGAATAAAAAAAAAAAAAAAAATCATATTTAATAATTAATTTTTGATCAAACACATTAAAAAAAGAAAAAACAAGAGAAAATTAATTATTATTAATAGTATTTAAAGGATAAATGTTATTAAAAAAACAAACTTTGACAATTTTTTCCAACAATTTTTTAGAATTAACTTTTTTATAAATCTCCTTAATAATATTCCATAATAGGCTATTGAGGTGAATTATTTTTTAACAACTAATAGTTTATTTTTATAAATTAATTTTTAGTAAAGAGTTGAGAAAAAAAAGGAATTAAAATAAAAATGTTTGAAAATTTTCAATTTTTTTGCTTTTAAGGTGCTTTGCAAATAATTTTCCATTTCCACAAGAATGTAACGGATTGACATCTCCCTGTTATCTTGAAGAAACTGTTTACAATGGCGCCAATAGAAAACCCAGTCTGCATTTTCTTATAAACTAAGTTACTACCCATTCAAACATCCTTTGATCATTAGTACCTGCATTAAAAATATTAATTATTTTTCATTCTTCCAATTATTAATTTTTGCATCATATAGTTTTAAAAAAGTATTTTTTAATTTTTCATTGGGAAACATAATTAATAATAATTTCTTTTTAAAAGTTATATTTATTAAATTCTTCGAATTTAATTTTTTGTTTATATTAATATTATGATATAAAAATTTATTCTTAATTTGCTTTTCATAAAACCAAATTTGTATTCCATCATTTTCACAGCGTATATTTGCAACCTCGTCTCTTCGTTTACCAGAATAAAAAATCCAAATTTTTATTGTTTGGAAGATATTTTCAAAATAATATTCAATTCTCGAATTCAGTTGCCTAATTTCGTCAGTAGAATTAAAAGTTATATCTACGACTTGATCCCCATTTTGGTAATCCATTCTTATTAAATTATTTTGATTTTTATTATTTAATATTTTGAAAGATTTATCCATAATCCAATTATAAATTATTTCATTTTTCTTATTTTTAATCTTCATTTCCCCTATTGAAGTTTTAAATGTCAGTTGCCCATTTATTAATTTTTTTGAATTCAATGCTGTAAATTTTATATTATACTCAATTTTATCCCATTTTTTTTTAATTAATTTGGCTTTTTCATCCAGGTTATCGCACTCGTTATAGTCATTATTTTCATTTTCATTCGACAAGATAAGAATTGTTTCGCTATATTGACGTAAAAAGTTATTCTTTTGATCTAGGTCTAAAAATTTGATAAATAATTCTTTTTTTAATCGATCAAAAATAATTTTTAAAGTTGTCTTTTGCTTTTGTTGATTCATAAAAACATTTACTTTTAACAAAGAATCTAAATAAACCTTTTTTTCAGAGTCTATTTTTAATTTTTTTTTGTATATTGATATTGTTGAAGAAATCCAATTTTTTTGAACTTTATTAAATAATTGAATTTGATAAATTATTTTCGGTTTCCAATCATTATCATTATCATGATTATCATTATCATCATCATTATTATTATTATCTCTTATTATTTGGTTTAGATTTAAATTTTTTATTTCATTTTCAATTGATTGATAATCTTCAGAATCAGAATAATCATCAGAACCAACATGATCATCATCTTTCTTATCGATGTTGATATTTTGTATTTCCATTTTAACTTGGTTTGAGTATTTATTAATAATAAATAAAAATTCTTCTTGGTGTATTTCCTTTTTAAAAGATAACAGATATTTTATATTTGAGGGCAAGGTTAATAAAATTTTATTAGAATTAAATTCTGATACACAAGCAGAAATTTTCTCTGAAAATGCGAATTCTTGCTTTGACTCAGAACTAAAGTCAACATTAATTATTAATTTTTTTTTTGTTAACGAAATTGTGCCAAAAGGAGCAATGGGGAAAATAGTTGTAGATCGCGAATTATGATAAAAAGTTATAACGAAAAAATAATTTTTAACGTCATTTTCTATAAAGTTACTAAATTTACATTTATCCAAATAATTTAAGCATTTATTATTAAATTTGTTTGCCAATGAAGCGCGAGAAAATTTGAGTAAATAAGTATTCATATTTTTAATTTCTAACAATAAATTTTCACCCTGCTTGAAATAAAAATCAAGATTAATATTTGCTAATGGTATTTTTAAATTTTTTTTTATAATGTCATTTTTTTTGTGATCATTTTTATTTTTATTAATATTTTTATTTTTATTATAATTATTATTAATTTTATTTAAATATAAATATAAAGGTGTTAAAATGAGATTGATTTTTTCAGGTGTTTTTATTTTAGAATCTGTTAACTTGACTTGAAAGAATAAAGAGGAATTGAGATTTTTTTGAGATTTCATCATTGTCAAATAAATTGAAAGAAATATCCTTGTAATCTTTGGTGAGCACATTATAAATGTAACAATATGACCATTGACAAAGGATAATTTAATTACATTTTTTTTATAAGGATGGATGATTATTTCGGAACCTTTTAAAGGGAAGATAATATCTAAAGTAGGATTTTTTGAATCATAAATTAATAATTTATTATATAAAAATGAAAAATATCTTATTCCAATATAATCACCATTTTGGAAAATCATTCCAAAAAAATTTGTTGAAAAAGATAATTGTAAATCGTTTAGGGTGTATGTATTATTATAATTGATTTCCTTATTTATTGTTTTTTTAATAATTTTTTTAGATTCTTTTTGATCTTGAATTTTTAAATTCAAATAATTTTTTGATATTTTATTCATTATTTTTTGAAATTCTTTTTTATTTTTTTTTGAATCAAAAATAAATTCAAACCATTGTTTTTTATTTAGATATAAATTTAAATGCTTATCATTATCATCCTTATCAATTTTTTGAATAAAATAATTAGTATAAAATTGAGAATAATAATTAAAATATTTGGTTTTAATTTTAAAATAATTATATTTAATAATAAATTTACAATCAATCGTTACAATTTTTTGATTTTGTTGGTTTTGTTCATTTTGTTCATTTTGCTGATTTTGTTCATTTTGTTCATTTTGTTGATTTTGTTCTTTTTGTTCTTTTTGTTCATTTTGTTCATTTTGATTTTGTTCATTTTGTTGAAATTGATTTTGAGGAGGTTGATTTTGTTCTTTTTGTTCATTTTGTTCATTTTTCAACATTGAAAATTTTAATTTTATATTTTTGAATTTTATTGGATTAAAATAATATTCTTTCAAATAATTTTTAATTTTTATTTTCAAATCATTTATAAACCCAATTTTTTCAATATTATTTTGAAATCCAACAAAAATTGTATTAAATTCATCAATAATAAATTTTCCTTGATTACAATTTGGATTTATTAAAAAAAAACTAACATATTTATTATAATATCTATTAATTATTTTTTCGCCGTATTTAATTTTAAAATGATCAACAAATAACTTAATTTTCATTAATCCACAGGAATTCCAAAATGAATCAAATAAATACAAATTATAATTTGAGGTTTGATTAAAATTTTGATTAATAGAAGTGTTTTTCGTTTTTTTTGTAAAAATATAATTATAATTAAATTTACTTTTTTGAATTTTTTTATTAATTTCATTTTTAAAAATATTTAAATTAAAAATTTTATCTGTATTTTTCTGATCATTTGCTTTCTTATCATCATCATCATCAATATCAATATTATCATCATTTTTATCAACATTACTATCAACATCGTCACTATCAAAATCATCACTATCAACATCATCACTATTCCTATTTATTAAATCGAATTTATTTGAATTATTATTTAAATAAATTATAATATCAGATTTCTTTAAATTCTTCTTCTTTTGATTTGATTGCTTTTCATCCAATTTTAAATATCTATTTAAAAAAGAAATGAAAGTATTTGTTATCAAATCTCTTTCTTTAGAATTTTTAACATTAATAATAATTGAAAATTCAAGATTTATTATTAAACAAAATAAATTATTTAGTCCAGGATGTATAATAATACGGTTAGTTATAGAATATGGCAAATGAATTTCACAAATATCATTTTGGAAAATTTGGAAAGATTTCTTTCTTAAAACTAAATTAGCCGATTCCCATCTATATAATAAAGTTTTTTTTGAAGAAGACAAAATGCTTAAATTAAAAGTAATTGTCTGTTTTAATAAATTTTGGTGAATCCGATCTTTAAATTTTTGAAAATATTTATTTTTTTGCGTAAAAATTAAATTTTTTGCCAAACAAATTATCTTTTTAATTTTATTATTGCTATTTCCATTATCATTACTTTTGCCAGTTAAGTTATTTAAATAAAAGGAAGAAAAATCACTGAAAAAAATAATTGAATTTGTAAATGAATTTCTTTGGAAAATAATTGGGTTACCATTTCTATTAAAATTGGTTTCATAATAAATTATATTTGAAAAAGTGATAACTTTTTCTTTGATTGGATTAAATTTATAATTAAGCTTTGAATTAATAGTGGTGTCTTTGAAAATTGAGAAACGAGGTAGCGTTATTAAGGCTTTGTTATCCTGTGGCGAAAGGAGAAGTAAATTCTTTTCAAGATCATTTTTATTTGAAGAATATAATTTTTGACAAAAATCAATACAATTTTGGAGATGCTCCACACTATCGCAATGTTCTGCAATAAACTTACATGTCAGTTGTTTATTTCTTTTGCTTCTTTTTGATTTGGATTTATGTCTTTTTTTATTACTATTCTCATTTTCTCTCGATTTTATTGTTAAAATTACACCTTCTCTGTTTTGCTTTTCTTGTAAACATATCACTGAATCTTCTTCCCATTCAGCTAAGGTTTCTATTTGTTGTTCTTTCACAACAAGATCATCATTACTAAATGAGGAAATTAATTTAAATAAATTTTCTTCAGTTCCTATGGTACTGGAACCTTTTCTGTGATTGGTTTTCTTTTCAGATTCATTTATTAATACTGAAGAAGAGGAAGAAGAATTTAAAAAAGTGCCCTGGTCATTATTTAAATTATTACTTAATTGAATTAAGGAATCCGATTTGTTTTTCATTTTTTTTTTTTGTTTTTTTTGTTTTTGCTTGGTAAGTTTAAAAGAAACTAAATCCTTTTCAAAATAAATTGAAGAATTTTCAGAATTTTCAGACAATGAATTTTCAGAATCACTATTGCTGTCTGTTATTGTTAAAGCAGAAGATGATCCGATCATTGGACTGCTAAGTAAATTGATGTTACGACTATCCTTCTTCTTATTATTACTGCTATTGCTGTTTTTATTCTTATTATTTCTACTAATATTTCCCTTGTTCCTGCCTTCACTGTGGCTTCTTGCTTTCTTGTTCTTGTCACCAGTGTTGTTACTGTTACTGCTACTGCTACTGTTATTATTGATGTTAATGTCACTGCTGATATTCTTTTTCTTAACCGGTGTAGGTGGCAAGGAGATATCAGTATTTGCTACGGGAATTTGCGATTTTGAAAACAAAATTTGTTCACTATCGTAAAGATAATTTAGTTTGATAATGGGACTTTTCGAATTAATCCCACCTACATGAATTCCCCTTCGATTAAGATATAACAAAATGGGGTATTGGAGTTCAGTATTTATTTCCTTTGTATTGATCATTTGTTGGTTCTTTAAATCACTGCTATACATTAACGGGAAAATGGCAGTACCCTTGGCAATGCACCTCATCATTAGTGCCCGATATTCTTTTGAATATCCAATAATTTTCCCATTTATTGGATAGTGACTTTCCAGCCTTTGTGGTGGGTATCTCTTCAGCATTCTTAACAACCTTGAAAAGAATGAACTGCAAAACGCATCACAAAACATTAAATAAAGATTTGTGCCATCATGTGTATTAAATTGTAGATACCTTGGATCACAAATAAGTAATTTTAACCCAGATATGTCTTTTATTTGTAATTTGAGATAAAATTCTGAATTAAAGATAATTATTTTTGTTCCCTTTAATAATAATTGAATTTTTATTGTTGGTAAATTTAATTTGAGTAAATCTTTTTGAGATCTATTTTGACTTTTCTTGTTATTGTGTATGATTTTATTAATCGCTGGTGAGACTAAATTCACTTCAAATTCCGCTCCACCACTGATAAAACTCCTTTCAACTGCTGTTTGTAGATCAATTTTGTTTGTTGATGTGAGTGTTGTTAAGTCTAAATATGATAAGGATCTTTGCCATGTGCCTTCTTCTTGAAATAACGTTTTCAGATGCGTGCTAGTTAAAACGTCTTTTGTAAACGAGTATAGCATTTGTGCTAAGGTGGATCTGTTCTTTCGATCTAATAGCACAGTTGCCTTTGGTATTGGTGTTGGTAAAGTTGTTCCAAATTTTTTTAACACTTCCAAAAAGGAATTAAGATTCTCTAACGGTTGGTATCTTTTATTTATTTTTTGTGTTCAACAAGTTGCAGTTTCAAGTTGTTTGTAAAAAAAAAAAATTTAGAAAATGATAAGAAGATGAATTAACAAAGGATTAATTATTTTTTTTTTTTTATTATAAATTCTTTTTTTTTTTTTTTTTTTTTTTTTTTTTTTCCCTTGTTTAGTGAAAAACTAAGATTTTGTTTTTTAGCCTTAGGAGTCAAAATAAATCAAACAAAAGCAAGAATTGAAGACTAATTACCGATCAACTTTTTCAATAGAATTAGGAAAAAGCTTATTAATTGCATTACAAAGATAGACACTTAGGACTGAAGGATCTTGTGGTTTAACTCTATCTTTAAGTATATTACTTAACCAACTGTTAACATAGGAAGACATTTCACAAATTTCAAAGTAAGTCCCTTTAAAGATAGATCGAGTAAAAAGGTAAAAAAATGAGAAATTTTTTTTTTTTAATACAATATTTTTTGTTTTAAACAGGTTTTGTCATTTTTTTGTTTTTTGGGATTTGTTGTTGGTTTGGTTATTCGAAAAAGTCTCTTTAAAACCACAAATACCTTTTTGTTAATATAAACATCAAATAAGGACTTTGAATCATTAAAATATTCATAATCTTAAAAATATTGATTTTTATAGAGTAAAAATATGAATTTATTTTCACTTTTCTTTTTTTTTTTTTGCAAATGTATGTTTTCAATTAAAAAGATTCTAATTTGTTATCTCTGTTTATTTGGGTTATACCTTAAACTTGTATCTTTTGAGATTGTGGAAAAACCCAGAAATCCAAAAGGATTATTGGATTTTGGTAGCAAAAAAAGAATATCTACTGATATATTCATCACATCTTAAAATTAAATACAAAGAACAACTGGACCGACTTAAGAGTGTTATTTGAACTATTATTGTAAAAAAAAAAGTTTTTATGAACTGTGAAGTGTATTGTTACCCATAAAAAAAATTGACGATAAATTTGATAGTAAATTCATGTATTTATTAACCAAATCTAAAAATTTAAAAAATATGTCAAAATATGAATAAGGAAGAACCAAAATTGACTATTATATGCTATTTTATGAATTGAATTCTTGTTTTTATAAGTCTGATCTATTTTTCTTCATTTTTTAAAAAAGTTCAAAATTCAACATATTTTAAAATTATTAGAAAATAATGATTTTTTGTGAAGAAGAAAATAATCTAATTGCATTTATCATGCATATAAACAATATATATATTTATAAATAAAACCATATGGTTTTTAAAAAACTCCAAGATTTAAAATATAATTTTTATATGAAAAAGTAATAATTATTTTAAACTTGAGAAAAATATAATTTTTTGATTCAAAGAACTTTTCAAATTTATTACTTTTTTTTTTTGAACACAAAAATACCAGAAAAAGAACCAAAGAATTGAATTAAAAATTCACCCAAAATACTTTTTTAAAACTTGAGAAATTCAACATATAATCTAAAGAAATAATATTTAATTTGATTATATTTCATCATTAAACTAATTTTAATTATTTATCTTGTGTTAATAACAAACTAAAGATTAAAAGTATCAATAAATTCACTTTAATTTCTTCAAAATTTAAAATATTTTCAAACAAATAAAACTATTTTCCAATTTATAATTATAATAAAAAATATTTAGAAAATTTTATCTAATAATTTGATTTAAATACTAAAGTTATTTATTTGGACTCAAAACAATTTTGAAAAATAAAAAACAATATTTCCCTATTATTTTTTTTTATATTAAGATGATATTTGAAGAAAGTAAATCAAACAAAATTACCCCCAGCTTACCCGAGACACTAAATTTATATGGATTTTTTTATCCAAGTTTTAATTTGGGGGTAATAGTATAGCTTTGGGGTAGCTTTTATTTAAAAAAACAGAAGTCTAAATTTTATTTTTAGACAAAGAAAAGAAAAAATGAATTGTAAGGCAAAAAATAAAAGAAATTAAAAAATAATAAATTTGAGTAAAATTTTTAATTAAGTATTTTTTGTATTCCAAACATTGGATCCGTTATTGGTTATTTACCTTTGTATTAAGTGAGTAGAAAATTTCTAAATCATTAATATCATAAAAATTGTTTGTAAAATGTCATTATTGACAGGAGTTAATCATAATGCTTTGTAATTGGATCTAAGAAGAGTTTTAATAGCTACGATCACCCCCCTCTTCAATATATTTCACATCACAATTGAATTACAGAGTTAATTATTTTTCTTCTTCACTACTTTTTAATTAAAAAAACATCTTTTATTAAAAAAAAAATATCATCAAATGATGATGTAAAATTCTAAGTTAACCATTTAAATTTCAAGAAACTTCCAGTTTTTACCATTAATAACAATAATAATTCAATATTATTTGTCATCTTTTTGTTTACTATACATTAACTTGATTTAATGGAACAAAAAAATGTTGACAATATTTTACCCTCAATTTCACCTTTCAGACACAAAACTTTCAACCAAATTTAAGGTACTAGAATAATAGCTAATTAAGGTTCAAAATACAAATTCTTTTAAAAAAAAATCAAAAAAAAAATTGGATTAATTTTAATGAAGGTTTGTACTCGAAAAAGAGGAACTAAACTATTTTTCATAAATTTTGACTCACTTTATAATGTTAATGGGTGTTGTTTTGAGGATTTATTCCAATATTCTTAACAAAAATTATTTTCAAATTTTTGGATCAGAATCATTTTTTCTAATTTTTCAAATTTTAGTTTTAGTTTCTTTTTTTGTTTTTTTTTTTTTTTTTTTTTTTTTTTTTTTTTTTTTTTTTTTTTTTTTTTTTTTTTTTTTTTTTTAAAAAGATCATGTGGAAAAAAAAAGAGATCTTCAAAAAGACAAATAATCACTAAGAAAATTGGGGCTATGTAATGTCTTTGAAAATGGATTTAATTATTCATAAAAAATATTGTTGTTCAACTTTTTTTCAGTGAAAGTTCAGTAATAAAAAATGGGTAATGCTCATTTCAAAAATTGTGACTCACTTTTTTTTAGAGTTTTTGGTTTTATTTTTTTTAATTTTTAATATATCAGGCTTTTATAAATTTAGAATGACTTAAAAGTGAATTACAAATCATATTGAGTTATTAATTGTTCTTGAATACTAAAGGATAAATTTTTTTTTTTCAATTTATTATTTCAGGTGAGTCACAATTTTTGAAAAAGAGTTTAGTTGTAATATTATCAGTGTCTAAAAAATATTTGAAATTGGAATTTCCCAACCTTTAAATAATAATCAAAAGTATTTACAAAAATCAAAATAAATTTTCTTGTATCCCTGTTAAAAATAAATTAAATCTAAAATTTTGTAACTTATATAAAAATCACTACCATTTAGTAATTATTGAAGATATTGGACACATATATACGAGTTGGTATAGTAGGATATGTGTATGTATTGCATGACAAAATATTCGTTGGTTATTTTTGGATTGTATTTAAGATGACAAATTAATGGGGCAATGATACACAAATAGAAATTTTCTTTCCAATAACCTTTTATCTCATATAGTTAATACCATTTTGAAATTATCAGAAATGCTACTTTCATCCAAGATACTAATTTATTTCACAGTAAATGTATTGAATACCATTCCCTAAAATTTAATTTTTTTGATTTTTGTATTTTCCGAAAAAAAAATTTTTTTCTTCCTTAAAATTACAAATTTACCTTTAAACTGGGTGTATTGGCAATAATGTTTCTTCGAAGTTGTTCAAAAAGTATTTTTTGGCTGGTTAAAAAATTTTCGGGTATTTTCGATTTTCGGGTATTTTCGGGAATATTTGATAGATTCGAAAATTTGGAATTTTTTTTTACAATTTATTTTACTAGAATCTGAATTTTGTTGCTTAATTTGAGTTTTTTATTGTGCCTTAAATTTTGTTGAAGTTTGTACCTTAAAAGTGGAACTGACTATTTTTTTGATAGTAAAACTGTAAAATATATTTTTTTATTTAATACACTCATTTTTAGTCAGGCAGAATATATATATATATATATATATAGATATATATATATACTCCGTTTCAAAAATTGTTACTGGCATGAAATCATAATTTTTGGTATTCAAGAACAATTAACAATAAAACATGATTTTTAATTCACTTTTAAATCATTCTAAATATATACAAATGTTATTTTTTTTAAATTAAAAAAAAATAAAAAACAAAAACTAAAAAAAATGTGAGTAATAATTTTTGAAATAAGCATTACGGATTTTTTATTCCTGAACTATAATTGAAAAAAAGTTTATTGACAAGATTTTTTTTGAATATTTAAATTCATTTTAAAAGACATTACATAGTCTCAATTTCCATAGTGATTAAATGTCTTTTTGAAGATCTCTTTTTTTTTTCCACAAGATCTTTTTTTAAAAAAAAAAGAAAAGAAAAAAAAAAAAAGAAAGAAAAAGAAAGAGAAAAACAAAAAAAAAACGAAAAACTAAAACTAAAATTTGCAAAATTAGAAAAAATAATTTTGATCCAAAAATTTGATTATATTACCCTGAGAGGAATATTGGAATAAACCCTCAAAACAACTCCCATTAACATTATAAATCGAGTCAAAATTTTTGAAATCTAGTTTATATTCAAATTATGTCTTATCTTATTTTGATAGAAAATAAAAAAATTCCATTTTTTTATAAAAACTTATTTTTTGTTGATCTGATGAAAAATTTTTAAACACTATTAAATTTTAAATATTTTACCTCAATTCCAATCCAATTTAATAGAAATTAGATTAAAGTATATTTAATGATTACATAAAATTTAATAAAACATCATTAAAATTTGAATTTATTTGTTGAAAATTTAACTGTTTAAAATGTTAATAATCTATGTCTGGTCACAAATTAATTCTAAAAAAAGTAAAATTTTAATTTTTTTCTACCTTTTGCCCAAAATTATTTTTCTTTTAATACAGATTTTTGTCACCAAATCTTGTAAAAAAAAAAAAAACTAAGAAAACATCACATCAAAAAAAAATTTTTTAATTTGGTTAAAATTTTAAAAGAAAAATCTTTGGAAAAGGTAAAACTGTGTTGTTGAAAAAACGCCTATATAAGACTTAAAACAAGTATCCAAATTTTAAATCCTATTTTTTTTTTTTTTTTTTTTGTTTATCTAAAAGGTTTTTGAATTAAAAGATCAAAGAAATAAACAATAAAAAAATGACATTGTTTTATTAAAGTTGTCCTATCAAAAAAAAAAAAAATAAAATAAAAAAAGATAAAATATTCAATTCTTTCTCATAAAATAGAAAATCAATTATTGTAGAAATTATTTATTAAAATAATCCAAAACCAGAAAAAATTTCCTAAAAATTATGAACAATTTTAACCAGATTTAATACCTAATTTCAAAACTTTCTAAAAAACCAAGGTATTATTACTCAAAATTGATTTTATTTTCAGATATAATATTGTATTAGATTTGTTGGAAAAAAAGTTCAAGTTTGCATTTCAAGTATCGGTTTTGGGTTATGTATACAGTGATTTAAAATACTGTAAATGAGGTTTCAATTAAATATCATGAGAGTTATTCGATAAGAATAAATTTCAAAACAATTTTTTCAAAAATACTAAAATCAGACTTCAAGAGTAAAAAATATCAAGCAATTTTAAAAGATGAAATTTGAATTTTTATTTCACTTGATTTGAATTTTCTTTTTTTGTGTTATATTTGGTAAGATTAGATTCAGTGTTATTTTAGATCGTTTTTTAACAAGTAGTTATTTGGCCACATACAAACAAAGTAAAAAATTGAAACAAAAATTTGTTTAGCTTATGAAAATTTGCTCCTACTTAATATAAGCAACTCACTTTAGTTTGAAAAAAATAATTTTGGAGAAATATATCATTTTTTTTACAATTTCTCAAAAAAGTACGAAAAAAGTTATGAGCTTTCGACTTTATGAACAAATCATTATTTCTGGTCTTGGTGACGAACTAATTGCTATGGACAAAGAAGAAGATGATTATAGCGGTGTGTGTTATGCGATGGAGATGCTTTATGTTCCCACAATCATTTCAACTGTTTCTTCAAGCAAAGATGTCGAAGACACACCAATGGTTGAAAAGTTTATTCACCCTACGAATGGTTTACAACTATACTCTGCGCCACCAAAGTCATTCTCTCATGAATTTGTGTGTACAGATGTCAAAGGAGATCGTTTGTATGGGTTTTGCTTTACACAATACCCGGCATTCAGCGAACAAAAATACCAAGCTTTAATCAACCTATTTGCCAATAAAAAGAAAGAGGGCAAACAAAAAGTTGAGACCATCGGTACACTCCCACCAACTTTATACACCGCTAGGGCCTTAACATTATTAACGAAATACCCATTACGATCTACTTTTGTTAATCTCATCATTCGATTTATTCAATCCTTAAAATATGGAACAGTTTTTAGTTCCAAAACAGCTTTACAGCTTGCAAAAATTCTCGATCACGTAGATTTAAGTAATTCGGTGAAAAACAAACGTGAAACAAAGAAACAAGAAATAAATAATAATGAGAAGAACAAGCAAGAAAAAAACAAACAAGAGAAAAACAAACAAGAGAAAAATAAGCAAGAGAACAGTAAACAAGAGAAAAAGCGATCAAAACGGAAAAGGATTGTAATTGGGAAAAATAATTATCTAAAATTACCATCTTTAACCAAAAAAAATCAATTACCAATCGTTGATGTAAGAATTTACTTTTTTTTTTTCTTCTTTTTTTTTTTTTCAAATTTCCAACAAGCCTGAAAAGTGTAATATCGGAAATATTTACATTTTGTATTTAACTTAAATGAAGAATAATTCCTCAGATCGTTCAGTGTTTTTTTTCATTACAATTTCTTCAAAAAATTCAGAAACTCAGAAGATTTTGATTTTTAGATTCAAGAAACCAAGAAAGCTTACTGTAAATTCTAAAATAAAAGGATCAAAATTTTCATTCAACTTTCTCAAAGAAAACACAAATAAAAATTCAAAATAATCACCAAAAGACGAAAATTTTAAAAGGTGAAATCAACAATCTAAGCTTATAGATGAGTTAAATAATTTAGCTTTATGGTAATAAAAAAATTGAAATTTGATCCTTTACTTTTGAAATCATCAAAATCCCAATTCCAAAATGAAAATAAGTGTTTGCTGTTTACTGAATTTAAGGCTTACATTTAACGTATGATCTCTAAAACAATTTTTGGGAAAGCTGAATGAAAGTTTTGTTCCATTTATTTTTCAACCAACATTAAGGTTTCCGATCCCTGAAATTTGAAAAACAAAAAGATTATCTAGTATAAAGGGATTGGCAACTTGTTATTTTGGTTCTTAGAGAATCAATCTTGGACTTAGTATGAATTTTAAATAGTGTTCAATTTGGCTATTTTTGACAATTTATTTTTTTTTCCGAATTAAAATTAAAGAATGTAAGATAAAAAAGGTTGGAGACATTTAATAAAAAATTATGAATTTTGGCAATTGGAATTTTTTCCTTTCCTTTTGACTCGATTAACTAAAAATAAATGAATTTTTCAAAAGCTCCAAATAAAACCAAACCTAAATAAAAATTTCAATCAAAAGCCCACAAAGATCATTTTTTTTATAACTTAAATTCCGTTATATTAGTTCCTACATTCTTCTATTCAGATTTCAGAAAAATTAAAAATAAATTGTCAAAAATTGCCTTTTTGAACACTATTTAAAATTCATACTAAGTCCAAGATTGATTCTCTAAGAACCAAAATAACAAACCACCACACCCGATACAAGATAATCTTCTTTTTCAATTTTCAGAGATTGCAAACCTTCAGGGACTAGTAAATCTTATTTAATTTTTTTTTTCCAAAGTTAATAGTGCGCTTATTTTCAGAAGAATTCAATTAAACTTGATAAACAAACTAATTTATCAACTTTAGAGAGGTGAATTATCATTTTTAAAATAGTTCATTACCCCCCCCCCAATTAATTATCAGTAAAAAAGCTTTAATCCTTTTTGTTTTGAATTTTTGGATCCGAAAAATAAAAATTTACAATACAATATAATTGAAGATAACAATAATTAAAATTGGCAGTACAAGTCAATGGCATATAAAAAAAAAAGTTAAACAGTTACCATCATTTCTCTTCTTCAATATTTTACCAACCAAATTCGAATCACAATGTTAATTATTTTTCTTCAATCTCAGCCTTTTAACAAAAAATAAAATGAATAAAAAAAAAAAAAATTCTTTTTTAATGAAAAAAAAACAAAAATCACCATTTTTTTCCAAAAAAAAAGAAAATGGAAAAATAATCAAATTATTGTTTAATTCAATTTTAACTAACAAATTTTATTTTTATTTTAATATTTATAATAGATTGATTTTGAAACACTATTCTTCAGCTTAAGTCCAAATAATATTATAAAATTTTTTTTTGCTCTACTTACTGAATGCCGAATAATTGTAATTTCAAAAAGTTATACAAAAATTGTTGATACAACTGAAGCAATGTTAGCGCTACTTTACCCGTTTACATATAATTGGACATATATACCAACGTTGCCACCCCAATTTTGGAATGTTGTTGAATCACCAGTTCCTTTTTTTATTGGTTGTCATTCCTCTGTTACAGAATTTGAAAGAGTCCCAAGAGATGTAATCATTTTTCATTTTAAAAAATTTATATTTCACTTTTTTCTGTATATAATAATTTCAATATAAATAGTTTGTGTGTGCTAATTTAATTTTTTTTTGATTTCGATAGTATATCAATTAATCAGTAATCTAATAAAAAATTAAAAATAAAATAAAGCCCAAAGACAAATTTGAAATTAATACTTTTTATTCCTAATTCAAAAATAACACAATATCCCCCCCTAATAAATAAATAAATAAATAAATAAAACAAAAAGGTTATTTTGGTTGAATTAGATCATAATAAGATTACTTCAACTTGTGAGATTCAAACACCGCCACAAAGAATAACCAAAAGGCTATTAAAATGTATAAAGAAATATGCCAATATTTATACCAACAGTTCAAGTGGGAATTCACAAAGAAGGAATAAAAATTTTATAAAACGTAAAAGGGTAAAATCTGTATCGCAAAAGTTTCATCGAAGGACAGCATCTTGGTCAAGTAATTCTGAATCTGAAACCGAAGGAAATGGCAATTCAAAATTGAACAACAAAAACAGTAATAGCAATTTAAGGATTAATTTAAATAAAAATATTAACATTGAAAAATTACGGCATGAATTTGTTGGAATATTTTTAACATTTTTTCGAAATATCCCATCATTTATTAAGCAATTCAACACCAAAAAGCCTACAATTAGGGATATTTTTGATAAAAATGGATTTTTAAATAGCGCCAGTGAAGACTTCAAACCATTTCTAGAAATATTTACCAATACTCAATTTTTCATCTTTTTTATTGAGGATGGATTATTAAACCCTGAAAGCAAAATTCAATATTTTTTAAAATTATTACAAGAAAAAATCATCCGCCATAATCAACGATATTTTGATTGTAGACTACATAAAGAACAAACGGATGGTTACTTAACCAAACAAGGACTACTTCGTCAAAATTGGAAGAAAAGATTTTTTTGTTTGAAAAATAAAAATTTGGATTATTTTGAAGTTAAAAAAAATTCAAAGGCAAAAATAAAGAAAAAGAAGAAAGGTAGCATTAAAATTGAACCACAAATAACGAAAATTTTGATCGCTTCGAAAATGGAAAATTTCCCAACACCATATATCCTCATATTGAAAAATCCGAAAAGAGAATGGAAACTTTGTGCGTCAAATAAAAATGAATTAAAAAAATGGATTATCGCAATTAAAGCCACATGCTTACAAAAGGATGATATTGAAAAAATGACGGACACAATGCTTTCTAACTGGGACTTTAAGCAACGGCTACAAAATTTTAATAGACGAAGAACTTCTTCAAATATGTTTCTTGATTTTGTAAAAAGTAAAAAAAATCCTGAAAATAAAACCATATATAAATATCTTGGTAGATTGGTTTCAGAAGAAAATAATGATTCAGAAGATATATCAGATTCAAGTTTAAAGTATAGAATCGGAAGAGAACGTTTGAAAAAACAATTTTTTGAACAAATAGTATCAAAATCTAAACCCAATTCTGCCTCGAATTCTGGTTCTGATTCTAGTTCTGAATCTGAGTCTGATTCTGTGTCAGAATCTGAATCTGAATCTGAATCTGATATTAAAAAAACTTTAGAATTGGGAGAAAAGAAAAAGAAAAAGAAAAATTCTTTTGAAGTCAATAAAGAGTGTGATAATAATATTGATAAAAATACAAATGGCGAACAGGATTCAAATTATCAGCCCAAATCTAAAAATGAATCCAAATCAAAATCAAAATCAAAATCAAAATCAAAATCCGAATCCGAATCCAATTCTGATTCTGATTCTGATTTGAAAAAAAAAATAGAATCACAAGACAAAGAAAAGAAAACACAATTAAAAATCAATGAAGAACACGATAATAAGATCGATAAAAATAAAAAATGATTAACAAAATTGGGAATTTACAATCTGAAAATTAATTTGAATAAAAATTCAAATTAGGTTTCCGTTTTGATAGTAAAAAAAAATAATAATAATAATAGTTACCATAACAAAAATAAAAGAAATCTTGAAAAGTATAATAAGAATTATTTAATTTTCTCATAAGAAAAAGAAATTCAAATACGAATTTTATATACGTTCTAAATAATTTTGATCAGAATCAATAAATTTTATAATTAACATATATCGATTATTAGAACACGAGAATAATAAACCGGATTTATTTTTAAATAAAACAACAAAAATTATTATTATTTATTTGAATTAAATTGAAGCTTGTGATTTTATCAAGATATTTCATCAATTTTATTTTATCGCTATAATAATTATATTTTTTTCTCTTTAGTATTTGCATTAAATTAAATAAAATTAAATTAAAAAAAAAATTGGATTTTAAAAAAAGTGGGGCATTATGGGAAATTTATTT
Source organism: Anaeramoeba flamelloides (assembly GCA_027625915.1). Classification (NCBI taxonomy): domain Eukaryota; family Anaeramoebidae; genus Anaeramoeba; species Anaeramoeba flamelloides. Next base: position 23,746,651 of record JANTQA010000023.1, read on the forward strand.
TTTGAAAAATTAAAATTTCTCAATTAAAGGTATTCCGAAATAAGACACCATCTATTCATAACTCTTAGAACAAATGTTTATTTTCTTCCGATTCAATTAAAACCATGGTTGATAATGAAATAGAACATTTTTCTAAATTGTTACCAATTTTTATAATCAAGTGAAAAAAATATTTTTTATTTTCTCATTTTGATCCTCATAAAAATTAGATCAGTTAGCTTGGTGGCAATATACTGAACGTTCAGTATCTTTCGTTCTGGATTAATATTTGCAAGGAAATTTAATTTTTTATCAATTTTAGAAGATTTTTTATTACTCAATACCCATCATTTTCAGCTACTTTCTTTTTCAATAAAAATTACGATTTTCATATCCCTTTTTTTTTTTTGTTTTGTGATTTTTGCTTTTTTTTTTTTTTCTTCTTTTTTTTTATTTTTTTTTTAAAAATTAAATTTGAAAAAAAAATGTCTGAAACTCCAAATTAACATTAAGAAACTTTAGTCATTGTATGTTCTTATAAAATTCATAGATTTAAAATTATAAAAAATCTTATTATCAACAATTTTAATTTCCTAAAGAAATTGAGAATTTTGCACGAGACGTTCCATGAATGGAGACCCAAAATTTTTTTAACATTTTTTTTTTTGAAATTTATGAGTTTTTGAGGCTTTTCTTTCATGATTATTTACTCTAATACGAATTTTATTATTTCACATTATCTAAACAATCTTGGTTTGGTTGATTCTTAAAAATAAAGGGACTTTTTCATTTTATGCTGGGACCCTTTGAGTGAAATTGGAGTTTATTTTGCTAAAAATTATAGTAAATATAATAATTATTTTTATTTATTTAATTAAAATTAAATAAATTCTTTTATCAAATCAATAAAATTAATCAAATAAATATATATTTCAAAAGAAGAATTTTGATAATATCCTATTTTATTCAACAAAATATGCATTAGATGAATTTATATAAAAATTGAAATAAAAATATAGTCAATTCCCGTTTTAAGACACAAACTTTGAAGAAAATTTAAGACACAAAAAAAATCTCAAATTAAAGTACATTTTCTGGAATTTTTTTTTACACAAATAATTTTATTAATATTTGAATTTTGTACCTTAATTTGGGATTTTTATTTTACCTTAATTTTCGTTGCAAGTTTGTTTATTAAAAGTTGAACTGACTGTATGATGAATCAAACCACAAATACACCCAACTGTCTTTTTTTGTGAATAATACTTTAAAAAATAAGTGTAATATACAAAACTAAAAGTAAAAACCAAAAAGATTTATAAATAAGAAGCACATAAAAAATAAACTTTTTTCAAATGATCAACAAAAGATAATTAATTTTTAATAATTTATACAAAAGCCAAATTATTTTTAATTCATTCTATTAGCAAATTATCGTGAAATTTTTATTATTATAATGACTAAATTTAAAAACACATTAATCAGAATATCCCAGTATTTTAAAATGAAAAACAACAATTGACTAATCAACATGATTAAAAAACCATATGAATTTTTTATAAACAGAAAAAAAAAAAAATCAAGTAATACCATTAACTCCATAGAGGAAAATAAAATAATAAGGACTATACAAATTTCATGTTTTCTGGTTGTTGAAGTATATATCCTATCCAATAAAATGGTTTACAAGTTCTCTAAATTTTGGTAAAAACAATATTGGAAATAAAGAGGAAATTTAGTTGGGAAAAAAAGAAAAAAAAAAACAAATAAAAATTCAAGAATTTATCATTCGAACTTCTTTTTAAAATTTTTTAACATAGCAAGGCAAAATCAAAATCCATTTTGTTTATCTTTGTGATACACCATTTCCCCATATAAGCTGAAAAAAAAGTAATAACATTTGACTAAATTCTATTATATTTTAGAATTAAAAGGAAAGTAAATATCAAAGGATTCTGGTTTTTGAATATAGTCCTAATAAATTTTGAATTTGGATGAACTAAGAAAGGTTCTTCAGAAATGACAAATTTTTCAAAAAACCAAAAATTTTTATTTTGAACAAGATCTCTTGTCTCGTCAGTATTTTAAACCACACTAAAGTGTAATTAGTCATGAAACGAATATTCACTGTTAATATTCGTATAGTCCTTCACAATTTTGAAAATACAACAGAAACAAAACACAGACTTTGATCTAATAAATCTAATTGAGTGAAAAAAACCTGATCTTCTTAAAGAAATTGGTAACAGTCTTATTGTCTTTCGTATTTTTACTGACTTTTCTAGTTGGTGGATAATTAACCAAGATTTTCAATTAAAGGATATACTGAAATAGGAATGAGGTTTAAGGTATTCGTATTTACGAAAAACCTAACTGAACCCAAAAAATTCAAAGAATCTGAGGTGTAAATAAATTTCTATCTTGAACTTTTCATTTTTTTAAATTTTTTCATTCTTCAAATGCTTAACTTTTTCTCCGGATCCAAAACAAATGTTACTGTCAAACCAGTCTTTTCAACAGTTATGAAAAGGTTTGCTTCCAAAGAAATTACCTTTGGTAACACTGCAAGAAGATCACTTTTGTCTGGTGTCAACAAACTTGCAGATGCCGTTCAAGTTACACTTGGCCCAAGAGGAAGAAACGTTCTAATTGATCAAGGATATGGCTCACCAAAGATTACCAAGGATGGTGTTACAGTTGCAAAATCCATTGATCTTTCAGATCCTTTAGAAAACATTGGTGCACAACTTGTCAAAAGTGTTGCCTCCAAGACCAACAACGAAGCTGGTGACGGAACAACAACAGCCACAGTTCTTGCTAGAGAAATCTTTAGAGAAGGATGCAAGGGTCTTGTTTCCGGTTACAACCCAATGGATATTAAAAGAGGTATTAATAAAGCAGTAATGGAAGTTGTTAAAAGAATCTCTCAAATGGCTCAACCAGTTCAAGGATCTCAAGATATCCAACAAGTAAGTTCTAATTTTTATTTTACCTTTTCCAATAAATTTTTTTTTTTTTTTTTATTTTTTTTTTGTTCTTATATTTCTTTGCTTTTTTAGATTAAACAGAATTTTTTCCTTTATTTTGTTTTGCCTTGTATTCAAAAACAACACCACAAGAAAAAAAAGTAAAAAATAAAAAAAACTCTCAAAAAGCGAAATTTCTTTTTGATTGCTTTTTTTTTTTTTTTTTTTTTTTTTTAAGACATACACCAAAACACAAAGTTATTTATTTTAAAAAATTGGCACTTATAAGTTTTCAAAACGAACTTTAAAACCTAATGTACACTACAATAGTCCTATTTAGAGTGCACACATTAAAAACTTGTTTTTTTTCACACTTTTTCAAAATTTCTGTTTCAACAATTACCAAATTTAAAAAAAAAAACTCGAACTTTTTTTTTTTTTTTTTTGTATTCTTCTTCTTTTTCTTCTTTTTATTTTGAATACTTCTTTTTCTTTTTTTTCTTCTTTTTGATTGAAAACGAAACAACTTTCCAAATAACTAACATAATTTTTCACACTTCAAATGAAATTACTCATAAAAATAAACTACTCATCACAGATTGCAACCATTTCAGCTAATGGCGACGAAGAAATTGGAGAATTAATTGCAAGCGCTATGGAAAAAGTCGGAAACCAAGGTGTTATTACTGTTCAAGAAGGAAAGACCCTTAAGACCGAATTAGAATTCATTGAAGGGATGCAATTTGAAAGAGGATACATTTCAGGATATTTCATGACCGATCCAAAGAAATTGTCTGTCGAATTAGAAGATCCATTTGTCATGTTGGTTAACTCGAAGATCTCATCATTTAAATCTATTCAAGGAATCCTTGAGCAAGTTGTTCAATTAAGGAAGCCACTTTTAATTATTGCCGAGGATGTTGAAGGCGAAGCGCTGACAACCCTTCTTTTAAATAAATTAAACGGAGTAATTAAATGCTGTGCTGTCAAGGCCCCAGGATTTGGAGATCGACGAAAGAGTATGCTCGAAGACATTGCGGTCTTAACTGGAGGAGAAGTCATTTCGGAAGAATTAGGGTTGTCCCTAGAAAGTGTCCAAATCGGCATGTTTGGTACATGTAAAAAAGCAGTCATCACAAAGGAAGACACTTTGATCCTTGACGGAGCAGGTGCCAAGGAAGAAATTGACGAAAGATGTGATCTAATCAATAACCTCATGAAGGAAACAGATTCCACTTACGAAAAGGAAAAACTCAATGAAAGACTTGCCAAGTTATCTGGCGGTGTTGCTGTAATCAAGGTTGGTGGCGCATCAGAAGTCGAAGTAAACGAGCAAAAAGACAGAATCGAAGACGCCTTAAACGCTACCCGTGCTGCTGTTGAAGAAGGTGTTTTACCAGGTGGCGGTGTCCCCCTTTTGCTTGCATCAAATGGATTAGTCGAATCTGTAGACTACAAAAACAGTGACGAGAAATTCGGTATCCAATCAATCCAACGGGCTCTGAAAATGCCAACAAAAACAATCGCCAAAAATGCTGGTGAATCAGGCGAAGTTGTTGTCAACAAAATCCTTGAAAAGAATGACTACCAATTCGGTTTCAACGCACGAAAACTCAAATTTGAAAACTTGGTCGAAAACGGTGTTATTGATCCATTGAAGGTTGTCAAAATTGCCTTGATCGATTCCTCTTCTGTTGCTTCAATGATGATCACAACTGAAGTCGCAATCTATGATGCACCTGAAGACAAGAAAAAGATGCCTCCAATGCCACCAATGGGTGGAATGGGTGGAATGGGTGGAATGGGTGGAATGGGCGGAATGGGTGGAATGATGTAAATTGATATCAACCAATATATTTGCCTTTCTAATTAGTTATTTCAAAAAAAATTTTTTTTTATTTGTTATGTGAAAAAATTTTTTGTTCTTAGAAATAGAATGATTTCATGGTCTATTTATTTTTAGTTTATTTTTTATTTTTTATTTTTATTTTTCCCAAGAAATTATGAATAAATTTCTATTTGATCAATTTTGGTTTTTTTTATTTTCCACAATTTTAGTCAATTTTTGTTTTTGTTTTGCTTTAATAATTTAAAAAGAAATATTTCGATTTTCGAAGATTCTTAATTAATCAGAATCTTCATTGAAAAATAAAAAAAAGTTCAATTCGACAAAATTTCGATATGTCTTCTAGTTTTGATATAACAGGGCAAATGGTTTTTTAGAGTAATCTAAACCACAATTCAAAATTTTTAACACACTAAAATTCGATTTGTGAAGAAAAAAACTGATTTGATCTATTCAAGAAGATTTACCAAATTAGAACCATTCACTAATTGAAATGTTAACATTTGTTTATAAATTACAATACTCACAAAACAAAAAATAAAAAATTATCAATACAAATAAATCATGGGTGTGTTAAAAATTTTGGAGAGAGCAAAACAAAATAATCCATTAGTAAATTTGTTTAAATTCTATTAGGAATATTGATCGATCAAATGGTTCGTTACTACCAACTAATTTTAACTGAGTTCTTCTATTTTGAACAACTCAACTTTAACCTAATATCAATGGTTGTAAAAAATTTTGATCTAAAGAAACAAATTACTTAATTCAAGCAATGAAATGAAAACAGAAAAAACTAAAAAATGAAAAAATGATTTTCATATTTTACAAAAATCAAAATTATCTCCAATTTCAATGGAATTGTGTTATTTTGATTGTTTGGAACGTTTTAACTGTGTGAAAATTTTTGAATTTAAGTTTATTTGGTGATAATTGAATTTTTTTTTTAAATTTATCCTTAATTTTACTTTTTAGAAACTTAAGATGTTAATCATAGAATTTTCGATTATATTTTCCATTTTTTATTTAAATAATGTTTTACATTCCTAAAAATAACAATAAATAAAAACATAAACTCTCATTTGGGTTTTGTCTCACAAACAAATGACTTTTTTTTATTGGTTTATAATTCAGTATCACAAAAAAAAAATTGAAATTATTTTATTTTTTCATTTCATTCCAAAATTTCAAGATTTTAATTAATTATTATGCAATTTTTATTATTATTATTATTTGAAGTCAGTCTTGGTTGATTTTAATTCAATGGATTTTCATTTTTTTTGAGAAAATTTTCATTGAATTTCATAAAAGCCCAAATTTTGGGTTTTTCTTTTCATTTCTTTAACTTATTTTTATACATTATAAACTCCATTTCACTCAAATGTACCATCCAAAAATGAAAAAGTCACTTTATTTTTAAGAATCAACCAAAAAAAGATTGTTTAGAAATACCACAAATAATAAACTTCATATAAGAGTCAATAATCATGAAAAAAAAACTCTGAACAAACCATAAATTTCAAAAAAAATAAAATGTTAAAAAAAATTTTTGGGTTCCGTTCACTGGAATGTCTTGTTCAAAATTCTCAATTTCTTTAAGAAATTAAAATTGTTGATAATAAGATTTTTTACTTCAAAATATATGAATTTTAAAAGAACATACAAAGCTTAACTTTTCTAAATATTTATTTGGTTTTTCAGACATTTTTTTTTTTCAAAGTTAATTTTTAAAAAAAAATAAATAAGAAAAGAAAAAAAAAGCAAAAAGCAAATAACAAAAAAAAAAAAAATTACAAAATGAGAAAAAATGATTTTGATCTAAAAATTGAAATTTTAGTTTGATACGAGTAATGAATTAAACTCATAGAATGTCTTCTATTTATTCAATAAAACTGCACCCCTTTGACTGAAAAAGAGTTTATTTTAAATTACAATTAAACTTTGAATTTTTTTTTAGTAATAAGTCTCTTCTTCGCTTAAATTTGATTAATTAATTTGATTTCTCTTTTTTTTTTTGATAATTCAAATAAAAATTAGTTAAGCACTACTGTTAATTGTAAAATATAATCATTAAAATTTCCATTCAAATTTTCCAAAAAAAAACATATCCTAAGAATTATAACAAATTCATCCAAAAACCCAACAAAAAAGGGAAATTAATAAACAAAGCTCATTTTTTGAATTCAAAATGGGTAATATTACATGATTTAAAAATATATTTTTTTGTACAGCTAAATCAAAATTTGGTTCCCTATATTATTGAACAAATAGCATGGGAGCAAAAAAATTCATGATATGAAAATAATCCGTGACAAGATTTTAATTGCGTATATCAACAAAATTGTTGTGTAATTTCTTTTATTTAAAATCAAATCCTTTTTATAAATATTCAAAGTTTTAAAATTATAACCCACCCACTTATTTGAATAAAGATTACTGAAATTACACTTGTTCAAAACGATATTCAATCAATCAAAAAACAAGAATAAAAATATATCAGTTTCCAAACGATGAGTAAACCTCTAAAAAACTTTATAATTTTTTCAAAAAAAGTAAATCTACTTGGGCTATCAAATATATACATGATTACTCTATAGACGGCCTCACTTCAATGAACTTTGGGTAGGTTTATTACTCGTTTTATAAAAAATTGGGTTATTTATAAAAAGGATTTGAAATTGAATAAACGAAATTAAACTACAATTTTCATCAAATTAGCATTTAAAGATCGTACCAAGTATTATTTTCATGGCCGAGTATTTTTTTTCACTGACATTATACTGATAAATTCAAATAAATATCTGACAATTTTTACTTCATTTTCCATTTTACAAATTTTTTTACACAAGCTTTGAAGAAAGTATTTTATTATTTTAAATGCTCAAAAACTTTGGGAAAATGGTTGTGTTTCACAAGGTTCTTTCTCTTGAGTTGTTTGAAAAGTTGAGATGTGAGATTATAAGATGGGAAATTGAACTAAAAATTTTATTAAATATATTTAAATTTATCAGTATAAAATATTAAAATAAGAAAAATCAAAAATCAAAACAAATATTGTTTTATCATATTCATATTTTCAAAAAGTTTTTTATCCTTCTTATTACTCGATACTCCATAAAAGATTTTTGAATTATGTTTTCAAAGTCTATTTGGGTTTTAGTTACATTTTTATTTATAGATTTAGTTCTAATTCAAGAGTTACTCTTATAAAATCAAAATTTTCCATACAGTGGTGTAAATAACCCGTGTTGACAACCTTTAACCCATTACGAAAATTTAACTCGTGTTTTTTTTTCAGACGTGGGTATTGGAAGACCAGAAATCACTTATAGATTCTTGGTTCATATCCAAATTGACTTGAGAGGTTAGATCTTTGATTAATCAAAATGGCACAATTATATTTACTGATTTTGTTTCAAAAATTTCATAATATTTACAAAATTTGAGGGATTAAATGATTTTTTATAAAAATTCAAAAAATGAAATTATTCTCATTTTTTTGTCAAAAAATTACATTTTAATCTTTCCCATTCTTCATAATTCTTTTTTAAAATTTATTTAAAGAACCCAATTTCTTGTTTATATACTGTTTTCATCCCATTGATTGGTTTCTTTTATTTCTACAGTCAGCCTATACTATTTGTTGCAAAATAAATCGAAGAAATTTTCATTCAACTTTCCAAAATTGTAATTTATAAAATCATCTAACCATTTCAAATTTTTAATTCTTAAAACTAGCTTAAATTAATAATTTACCTTTGAGAATTGGGGTCTTAGATGTTTGATAATTTACTTTCATTCTTGGTATGTGATTTTATGGAAAGCTAAATGAAAATTTTGATCTTTTTATTTTACAATTAACAGTATTTTTTACATGAGTTAAATTTTAGTAATGGATTAAAATAAAAAACACGGGTTATTTACACACGTGTATTCTAACTTTTGTTGAAAAAAAAAAGCTTAACTTTTACTAAGTTTTCCTGTAAAAAGTCTTGAAAATTATCTGAAGAATACGGAAGGTATGAAAACTTGAAGTTTTGTCAATTAGTGAGTTTTTTTTCAAGTGAAATGATAGAAACTTGGTTATTTTTTTATTTTTTCTTTTTATTTACAAATTTTTACTTTTTTTTTTGATTAAATGGGAAACACAGAAGGCGAAGAGTCTTTACAAAAAAAAGATAAATCCAAAACTTCTAGTTCTCAAGTAAACGTATCAGAAACAAACACGAACAACACAACGATTACAGCTCATAGTGAACAAACACAAACTCAACCAAATCAAAAGAAAAAAAATAAATTAAAAAAAACAGTAAAAGGGAAAGGTAGAGGAAAAAAACAGAGAGGAAGAGGAAGAGGAAGAGGAAGAGGAAGAGGAAGAGGAAGAGGAAGAGGAAGAGGAAGAGGAAGAGGAAGAGGCAGAGGAAGAGGTAGAGGTAGAGGAATCAATAGAAGAAGAGGAAGGGGACAAGGTACAACACAAATGGTTAATAATCAACAAAATCTGCAAATGGCAAACTACGGCTACTTTCAACAAGAACAAAATCAAAATTATAACAACGAAAATCAATTTCAAAACAACCTGACAGGCCAAACACAAATGTCATTTGAACAACAACTATTTCAACAACAACAACAACTAGAACAACAACAGCAAATTCAACAACAAGAGCAATTTCAACAACAACAAATCCCCTTTGAACAGCAACAATCATTTGAACAACAACTATTTCAACAACAACAACAACTAGAACAACAACAAAAAATTCAACAACAAGATCAATTCCAACAACAGCAACAACAATTCCAACAACAACAATCATTTGAACAAAAACTATTTCAACAACAACAACAACTCGAACAACAACAACAAATTCAACAACAAGATCAATTTCAAGTCGAACACCAACAGATTCAACAACAAAATCAATTTCAACAACAACAATTCTTGGAGCAACAACAACAACAACAAGAGCAATTTCAACAACAACAATTCTTTGAACAGCAACAACAAATTCAACAACAACAACAGCAATTCTTGGAGCAACAACAACAATTCCAACAGCGAGAGCAATTCCAACAACAACAATCATTTGAACAGCAACAACCAATACATCAACAACAACAACAAAAAAAAATTCAACAACAACAACAAGAGCAAATACAACAACAGCAATTCCAACAAGAACAACAATTCTTACAACAACAACCAATACAACAACAACAGCAACGACAGCAATACCATCAAACAATAACACAGAATCAACAAAAGACTAAAAATCAGATCAATCTTCCCATTTTGATACCGAAGAACGTAAAAATCCAAGAAAATGGTAAAGTTCAAGGGTTACTACCTAATTATGAAAAGCAACCAGAATATTTACAAATGCAAAATCAAAATAATCTTAATTTAAACCAAACAATTGGAAGAGGTATAAGTAGAGGCCGAGGCCGAGGAAGAGGTAGAGGTGGAAGATTTGGAATGGAAAGTAGAAGAGGTCGAGGAAGAGGTAGAGGTAATTTCAGAACAAATATAGCATTATCAAATAATAACACAAATTACAATATTCAACCCAAATCACAAATCCAAGTAATAAACTTTAAAAACCAAAATCTGAATTTAACTAAAAGTCAAAATACAAATCCAAATAATAATTTAAATGTTATGAATTTCAATCCACTGTTAAAAAATAATCTCAAACAAGAACCAAATAAATCAGTAGTTTTTGATTTGAAAAGGAAAAGGGAATTGCCAGCATTAAAAGATGCGCTCGAAGGAGAACCGGATTATAACATAATAAAAGAAATAATTGAGCAGGGGTGCGATGTTAATGAAATCTATGAAAATGGATCAAATCCTTTGCTCATTGCAATTCAAAATAATCTTGATCCCAAGATTATTAAATTAATGTTAAAAAACGGAGCCGAGATTTATTCTGAATCCATTATTAAGAATTCCATTAAAATTAATGACAATCTTAATAATATTATTAAATCGCATTATGCACTAAATATTGATTTTTTATCTACTCTATTAAGAAGAGATTTCGCGGATCTTAAAATTCAAAATGTACAATTTAATAAATTTTGGGTGCAATTTAGAATTAAAAATTTATTTGAAGGCGATCCTTGGTTTTTGATTCAACAATTAAAAAAACATGAAGTAACTCAATTAATGAAATGGGCATATTCTGGACTAATTGAAGACTTTGATATTATGAACTCAATTATTGAAAAATTAAATTTATCTGAAAAAACACACGAAGAAAAATCAGGTAAATTTGGCTTATTAAAGGATTTACAGGCATTATTTTTCGATGAAAAGTCTAAAGATTTCACAATTATCATTGATGAAGGTATTAAACTTAAATTACATAAAATTGTCTTAATGGCTCGTTCCAAATTCTTTAGAAATTTAATTATTCAAGGTAATAACCAATTTATTATACCCATCGATTTGAAAAACAAACCAAAACATATTTGGAATAATTACGTGTATTTTATTTATTTTGATAAAATTAATGAAAAAATCACCAATTTTCAAGATTTAAAATCGTTTAGAGAAATTATTCTTCGTACAAGAATAAGTTTAATATCGAATATTAGATTGAAATTAATGGTTAAACTTTCAAAACTAACTCAATCAAAACAGCAAAATTAAAAACGTAAAAAATTTAAAAATATTAATCTAATACCTAAATTTAATTAATTCTTTTTAAATTAAAAAAAAAAAAATAATAATAATTTTTACACAAATAATAACAACAATCGAATTTAATCAATTCAAAATTAATTCTTTAAAATAAACAATTCTGATAAAAATATTATAAATTCTTACAAAAAAATCAAAAAAAAAAAAAAAAAGTCAAAATTTAATTCAAAAGTTGGTAAAATAAAAAGGAAAATTATGATTATAAATTGAAAGATAATATACAAAAAGATAAAATTATCAATTTTTTTTTAAAAAAAAAAAAATGAGTGTATATTTTTCTTTTAATATTAATATCTATTTTCTTTTTTGTATAACCCAATTTTTGACAGTAACTTTATAATATTTTCAAAATAAAATTACAAAAAATAGATTGATATTCAAATATTAACCATAAAATTTTATTTAAAAAAAAATTGTATTCTCACGATATAATGATAATTATTTAAATTATTAATAATAAAATTTTTTTTATTCGTATTTACCTTAAAAAAAAATTAATAAATTATTAAAAAAATTTCAATCATTTGTTTCAAAAGAGAAAAAAAAAAAAAAAAAAAAAAATAATATTCTGATTTTTTAAAGATTCAAAAATTGATTGAATAAAAAAAAAACAATAAAAATAAAACAAAAATCAAACTATTAATACTCTAAACATTTTTCATTATATTAACCTAATTTTTTTTTTCTAATCACAAAAAAAAAAAAATTACTTTTTCTTTTCCTTTTATTATCTTTTCATTCAAAAAAAAAAAGAACTATAATTAATAGTTTCCAAAATAAATTAAATACATTTATTAAAATATTTAAATAAATAATATCTGACTAGAATTATGAACAGAATTTAATTTTTAATTCAAAAAAATGAAATAATTAAAATTAAAAATATTTTGAGTTTCTAAAAATTATTTATATTTGTCTCACTCCAAATTGAATTAAAAAGAATATTTTTTACTTTTTAATAAAATAAAAAAAAATTAAATTGGATTTTTCAATCTGAATATTAATAAAAAAAACAAATAAATAATATGTTATAAAATATTCAATTTTTATTATAAAATCACAATAAAAATTTTTTTTGATAAGCATTAAACAAAAAAATAATTATAAAACTGAATAAAATAGTTATTTCATACTTGGTATGATTTTTTTTTATATAATTATATAAAAAAAAAAAATTCATTAGAAGCAATATTACAAATGAATGTGTAATATAGAAAATTGAAAAAAAAATAATATTTACATTACAAAAGAAAATTTGTTGTGTAAAAATAAAATAAAAAAAAAAAAAAGAAGGAAAAAAACATTCTTTTTTCATTAATAATTGTCAAAACAATAGATCTTGGATAAAATAAAAGAAGATCATCCGTTATCATTAATTTGATAATGTAAAATCTTTAAGAAAGGGATTTATTCTTAATATTATTTAAAAACTTTTTTTTCAAAAAGGAAAAATAAAACAATTTAGCAAATAAATTCCAATTCAAAATTTTTTGCAAGCCCAAAATCCAATTTTTAATTAAAAAAAAGATCATAATTAAATCGGTTATATGGTAAAATTCAAATTAGAACCAATAACTGATGAACAATGTAAATAAATATTTATTCATTCATATATCTCATAAAACAAAAAATAAGTAATTATAAATCTAAAAAAGAAAGCTAATTCAAAAATTTTAGAGTGAGCACAAAAAAAAAAATTTAAATAGTATTGGTAAATTTTACTAATAAAAACTGTTAGATCAAAGGTTAGACAACACCAACAAATTTTATTTGGATTTTCTTCTGAAAAACTAAATTGTTACTTAATATCAATCATTCGAAAAAAAATTTACCCTTCGAATGAAAGGTATTACATAATTGGAGCAAAGTAAACAAAAACAAATAACATCAAGCACATTAAATAATTTAATATTTTGAAAAAATCAAAAATATTTCCAATTTTCAGAAAAGTATTGTTGTTATTCTTTTTACTTGTTTTAACTTTCAAAAAATTTTGAATTATATTTTAATTTAAATAAAGAAAAAATTTCTATTTTTTAGGATTAGCAATCGATAAAAAACTTGTTCTTAAAATGTTTTTTCATTTAATAAAAAATTCCTTTGTATTGATCGTAAAACAATTTTTTTTAAAATAAAAGAAATTAATTCATCAAAACATTCATTTATTTAAATTATCAAAATTTTAATTTAATAAATGAAAATTTCAAAGAATTCTAATACAATATATTTTATAATAAATAAAATAATAATATCTAATAAATTGAAACAATTTTTTTAATAATTAATTAATGATATCCGAGAAATTATTTCACAATTTAAAATAGCAGATTTAATTTGATATTTTCATTTTTTCAATGAATCTTAACTAGAAAATTAAATCTAAACTCTTTTTCAAAAATTGTGACTCGCCTGAAATAATAAATTGAAAAAAAAAAAAATACAGTTGAGTATTCAAGAACAATTAATAACTAAATCTGATTTGTAATTCACTTTTAAGTCATTCTAAATTGATAAAAGCCTGATATATTAAAAATTAAAAAAAAAAATAAAACCTAAAAACTAAAAAAAAGTGAGTCAAAATTTTTGAAATGAGCATTACGAATTTTTTATTACTGAAATTTCACTGAAAAAAAGTTGAACAAGATTTTTTATGAATAATTAAATTCCTTTTCAAAGACATTACATAGTTACAATTTTCATAGTTATTATTGGTCTTTTCGAAGATCTCTTTTTTTTTTGAACAGGATCTTTTACAAAAAAAAAAAAAAGAGAAAAAAAAAAAAAAAGAAAAAACAAAAACAAAAGAAAAACAAAAATTTGAAAAAGCAAACTAAAATTGGCAAAATTAAAAAAAATGATACTGATCCAAAAATTTGAAAATATTTTTTTGTTAAGAATACTGGAATAAACCCTGAGAACAACTCCCATTAACATTATAAAGAGTCAAAATTATTGAAAAATAGTTTATTTTTAGGTGTTTAATAATTTTTGATAGTAAATCAAATAATTAAATTAGGTATTTCCAAAAAAAGTGTGGCATTTTTTTTTTTTTACACATAAAATTCTCTTTATGATTTTTTTATTATTGAAAAGAAGAGAGGTCGATATAAAAGATAAAACCTCATTGTAAGCCAGAACTACTAAACTTTATTTAGTGATTTTTATCTTAATTATAACTTTGAAAGTATTCGCATTATAAATCAAAGGATAGCTTTTCTTGAAATAGTTGAAAAAGAAAAATAGACAAGACTAAAAGAAATACAAGAAATTATTTTTCTGCTTGTAAAAAGTAAAAAAAAAAATAAAAAAAAAATAGATACAAGAGAAATAAAAAAATTGGTTTAAAAATCAGACAAAAAACTAAAAATAAAGAAAAAATTGTAAAAAAAAAAATAAAAAAAAAAGAAAAATCAGGGTTAGAGGGGTTTTATAATAAGCAATTGGTAAAAAATAATAAAAATCCAATTCTATTGGTTTAATTAAGAACAATCAAAATCACAGAAATTATACTTTTGGTTAATTTAGTTTGGTTTGATCGTTTGATCACGAAAGTTCATTTGTGTGGTAGTTGTTTAATTACTATCGTTTCTTTTTTCTTTTTGATCTCGTTTTTTTTTTTTTTACCCTTGATATTTTTTGCCTTTACTTTTTTCTTTTTTTATTTTCAAGTTACTCAGAATTTCATTTTCTAGTGTCTCAGTATTGGAAAGTAGCCACTCTGATCTTTTTTCTTTGCATATACTCTTCTTTACATTAAAAAAAATCCATCAAGGGGGGGATTGGAAAAATAAAATTCTCTTTATGGGTAGTTCGGTTCATAAACCGGTGATACCAAATCAAGAGAAATGTTAATACTGGTAAAATCAATACCTCTGATATTTATTTCAAATTATTTTCTTCAAAATAATTCCCCAAAAATGAAAAAAAAAACACTTTTTTTTGAGAAAATGTGGTACAGGTCAAGTTCAATGAAAAATGGGCAATATTGGTAAAGATCCTAAAGATTTTTTTAAACAATAAAAATCCTTATAATTTTTCAGTGTTCCTTCTATTTGAAATCAATTTTTTGGATCAAAAAGAAAAAATAATCATCAATTTTCATATTTGAAAAATATCATATTTAAATTAAGATCTCAAAGTTTTATATCTGTAATTAAAGTAATGATCTTTCTAACAAACAAATCGAATTATTAAATTTTGTATCAATTACCAATGACTAACAATTTTGGATATTTAAATAGTTATATTGAAATTAGGTTTAATAAAGATTTTTCCAAATAAATTTGTCCTGCTTTTTTCGAAATATCTTAATTAATTGGCTTGAAAAAAAATAGTGATAAATTCAACACCTAATAAAAAACAATTGTTTTTCTTTTTTCATTTACTTTTTAAATTTTTTTAAAGTGGAAAGAAATTAGAAAATAATTTGTTTTTACTTTCTTTTTTTAAGGAAAAAAATATATACTTTTATTGTAATTTTTGATTTGAAAATTTTTGTTTTTTCCAAATATAAACACTTTTTGTAAAAAATCAATTCCAGATTGTTAAATCCAAATTGGGCTATTTTCCTAACTTTTCAGAATAGAAAGTTTAGATCACATTTGAAAATATCGAATTTGGTCAATATAATGTAGAGAAATCACTTTATCTCTGAATTCAAATGCATTTTTTTTAGAAAAGTAAAAAAAGACAAGCCATACAATGCCCAATTTCAATATAAAGAGATGGGGGGTAGATTCATCTTAACCAGTGAATATTTTTGATTGTTATTCATTTATTCAAAAAGTATCATCTATAATTTTAGATAAAAATTTGGTGAATGCTTTTGATAGAGCCACTACTTTGATCGTTTAAAATTAATTTTGTTAATTGATAATCCTGAAATCTATGATTTTACACTTAAATTTCTGAAAGAAAATTAAAGTATAAGGATATATAGCGTATAATACACGCTTCTTCCTCTATAATAATAATAATAGAACCACTAATTTTGAAGAAATCATCAGACAGATTGAAATCTTTTTTAAGATTACAAAAATCGAATAAGAATTTAAACCAAATCGCTCTCAATTTATGGGGCAGATCCTATTCTTGGGAGAATGACCAGATTTGGTTTGTTCAACACTATCCCTAATCCAAGATAAGGGTCTTGGGTAATGTCATAGAGTGTCCTTATATATATATATATATATACTTTAATTTTCACTTATTTAATTTGAAACAAAAAAAAAAAAAAAAAAAAACAAATAATAACTCTTGTAAAGTAATCAGTAAAACATTTTTAAATACTTTACCATTTGTAAAAACTTTTTGATTTTGCCCAATTTTCGTTTTAAAATTTTTTATTTCAATAATCATTAAATTCCAGTTTAGCTAATGAACAAGACTTTTTCAGGTAAGAAATTTTTTTAAAGTTCCTTCAGTTAGATCATTTCGTTCCTTTTTTTGGGTTTTGCTTTTTTTAATTCTTTTTTTCAAATTATTTTTTGGGTTTTAGCAATTGAAAATCAATACAAAATTAATGTATAGTCAACATCAATATCAATAAGAAAAACAACAATAATTAAGAACACCAAAAAAAAAAAAAAAAAAAAAAGTAAGGGTATTTATATTTCTGCTACAATTTTGGGAAAATGTTTGAAATACAATATTCTGACAAACACTGTGAAGAAAATTATTCAAATTTATCAAATCTATCCATTTTATGCAGATATTTTTTAAAATAAATTAATTTTGTCTTATTTTTTAAAAGAAAAAAAAATTTTTTTAAAGCAAGATCCTCACTCAAAAATAAAATATTTAAAATATCAAATTTTTATTGAGATTTTCATTTTCTTTTTTATTTTGTTATGATTAATAGAAATAACAATTTTGAGTTTTTTAATTTTTCTTTTTTTTTTTTTTTTTTTTTATATATTATGTTGCCAAATCGATAATAAATGTTTTCAAATTGAAAAATGAGAATTTCTTTCTGATTAATGTTAATTCATCTTAGTTAGCTTATAACAATTACCCAGTCAAGGGTCAAGTTGAAATATATGGACGAGATGTCTATAAAGGGTTTAAATGGATATTAGAAGAAAAATATAATTTTGGAAATTTTCAAAATTGAAATCATTTTTTCACATTTTTACTTTTTTTTCGATTTTTTTTTAATTTAGTTTTTGTTAGTAATTCAGTTGCAAAATTTATTTTTTATGAAAGATCTATTACCACTAGGTAAAAGCGTGTTATTCTAATGATATTGAAAGTGTCAAATAAATGTCGAAGAATAGTATTGATTTCTATTGGAATTTTCCATAAAGTGTTTATTCAACAAAAAAAAAAAATCATATAGAAGACTGCATAGTAAATTCAGAAAAATTTTACAACATCTTGAAATTGAAAAATAAGTAAAAATATTATTAATTTAATATTAAAAATTCTTTTATAGCTATTTTCCGAAATGAAATATTGTTTTTAAAAAATTTTGATTCATTTTTTTTTATTTTTTTAAAAATTACTAAATCCTTTATATTTCTCTAATTTTTTAAAAAAAATTATTTTCTTTGATAGAAGAAAGAAATCTTAGTTTCTATGAAAGAAGTGAACAAAAATTCATTTTAAAAATAAAACTTCCAAGTGCTAAAAAAATCCATAAAAAAACTCTATTTGTTTACAAAAAAAAAAATGTAAGAATTAATATAAAATTTATGAAAAATATTAAATTTTTATTCAAAGAACAGTTACAATCAATTTTTTCTTTATATTGATTAAAAAAATATCGAAAAAAATCTAAACAAAGAAATTAAAAATTCTCACAAAATACAACTTTAAAAGCTAGAAAATTTCAACTTATAACCCAAAGAAATACTTTGGATTTGATTATTTATAGAGTAAATAATTAATATATTTCTCTTAATTCTCATTGTTAGGTACTATTAACTCAAGAATTCAATATATCAATATATTTTGCTATTATTTCTCAATTTTTTTAAATGTTTTCAAACAAATAAAAATATATTGAAATTAATCATTCAAATAATAAAAATAATAGTAAATATTATCAAATAACTGATTTTAATACTAATAGTACATTGTTGTTTATATTCTTAGTATTTGAAAACAACTATTAATTACTCATTTAAATTTCAAGAAATTTTCAAAATCGTGGAAATAAAAAAAATAAAAATTTTTTTCTATGATCTTCAAGTATTAAATATTTAATTTATTTTTCTTGTATTTTTTAAAATAAGATTAGATTTGAAAAGTTACATGTTCATAAAACTCTTAGAAATTACTAAAAGTGAAAATCTCATAAAAATTAAATTGCTTTGAATTTTTTTTTTCTTTATCAAATCTTAAAATACAAACCTCAAAGAATAATCAGATCTTTTTACTAAAAATTTAATTAAAAAATTGAATTCTTTGTCATATAATAATGTATTTCTCTAAATTTGATAAAGGATTTTTCTTTATCAAGTTGGAAAGTGTACTTGTGTAAATTTGTGTTATATTTGATTTTGAAAAAAAAAATAAAGTAGATTTACTTTTCCTCTATAGTTTCCTATCTCGAAAATCAGAAAAATGTTTATCTTGTATTATGCGTAAGACAATGACATTTTGGTTATAAAACCTATTCTAAAAATTTGGAAATATACAAAATCAAAAATAGGCAAAAAAAAACTCAATTTATTATATTTTTCCAAACGTAATATAAAACCACATTTAAGTAACATAGTATTAATGTTTTTATAAGTAATAATTTTTATAAAAATAAAATAAAAAAATATAAAATCAAAAATAAAAATTGGTGTATCCAAAATAATGAAACAAGCTGAAAAAAAACTGTATTGGCAAATTTGTTATCATTTTATCAACAATTATTGATCGATCAAATGATATGATACCATCAACCAATTGTATGTTGGTTTTTCTGTTTAACAAACTCAAATTAACCTTCTATCAACCATGGGAAAAAAAATTCAGATCGAACAAAACAGTTTACATAACTGGAAAAAAGGAAATGAAAATAAGTCAAAAAAAAAAAAAAAAAAACTGAAATAGTTTGTAATATTAAAAATTATATTCAAATTAAATGTCAAATATAATATTGAAATTCTTATAACTGTTTAAACTGTTTCCTAATTTTTTGAATCGTATATAGATGATCGATCTTCAACTTCAAATGAATTTTAGGTTTGTTTAATAATGGCTAAAAAATGTATTAATTTTTTATGAAAATCCGAATTCGTGGATATAAATTACAGACTATGAGTAATATTATCAAAATCTTTGATTTTTTGATTGTTAATTGAAATTTTTATTTAGATTTTGTTTTGGGGATTTAAAAAAAATCTATATTTTTAGTTAATTGTGTAGAAGGAAAATTACTGGTTTTAATTAACAACCCAATATTAATATTTTATTATTAGTTTGTCGAGTATATTAGTCTGACACTTCTTATTTCGTATTTTGGAAATAAAAAAATAATAAATTCATTTTTTAGACACGATTGAACAAACAATAAAATTCATACTAATATTGTCAAAATAAAGCGTGCAGAAAGGTTTAATTGATGTTTCAAAATCAAAAGTATTTTTTTTTTGTTTAAGAAGGCCTATATAAAAAACTGATCAAAGAAACCGGCAATCAAAATTAATGAAAAGATGATATAGTGTTGATTTATTATAGTTCTATTGTTTAGAAAAAAATTCTAGAAATAAAGGATCAAATTGGAAAATTTTTCTCTCAATAATTTCTAGTTAATTTATGGTAGAAATTATATTCTCAAAAAATTCAAAAAATTTCACAAAAAACAGAGAAAATCATAAAAAATTTTCAACAAATATATTTCCTAATTTAAAATTTACTTTGACTATCAAGGGGTTTACTTTCAAAATTGGTTTGAACTTAGGTATAATATTGGGTAGTAAAACATAAGTTGCATTGGAACAAGAGAAGGAAAAAAAATCACAGACTATATTTTCAAACAAAGATTCTAGCCGTTTTGCACACATTATTTTGATCACTGTAAGTCCAAGAACAATCACATAATAGCCAAAATAGTATGGTCCAATAATAAATCTATTATAATATTTTTTTTTTTTTTTTTTCAATCTCAGGAATTTTAAACCTTAAGGGTCTAGTCATTTACCGTGAATGTACTCCACACTCAAGAGGTGACCTGAGACCTAAAAGGGTGTAGTGAAATAGCCCTTCTTTTGGTTGACAAAATTCAAATAACAAAAAAAATTTCATTGGATCCTCTTTGAAAAAAAATTCAACGAAGAAAAATAAGTTTAAAAGAGTTCTCAATTTCATGAAATCGAAATTTAAAAAAAAAATTCATCTTTTCTCATTTTCTTTTTCCAAATGGTCAAATTTCAATAATTTAAAACAAATTACTTTCTTGAAGTTTGCAATCAATTTAATTTGATTTAACCCGATTTGTGGTTATTTCATAACCCTCTAAATTTGACCAAGTAAGGATTATGTAATATTTTTCAATTAAAATAACTCATTTGAAAAATGAAAAAATTGAAAAAAAAAGTAACCGAGATCTCAAAAAGCGCCAAAGAGCGACAAGTCAAAACTTACATATCTATTTTCAAAATTGTATATTCTAACCATTCTAATTGGAAATTTAGTGTCTCTCTTTGACACTTTTTTCTAAAAATGTCCTCATCTTTGGTTGTTGCTTTTTGGAGATCGATCACACATCATAGGTTGGTTGGTTTTTGATTGGTGTTAGGTATATCATAAAAATTACTAAAAAGTTTTTTTTCTGAAAAGAAAAAAAATTTTCACCGTAATGAATCGACCCTTAAAATGTATAAAATGTCGGTTGTATATACGTTCTCAAAATTAAAAATATATGTTAACTTTCGAATAAGTGGAACTATTTTTCAGAAAATACAAAAGTCAAATAAAAGTATTTGAATTGTAAGTTTTTCAAAATTAAAATGTTAAAAATTTTTTTGAACTACTTTCTGATCCTCGATAATGTATTGTGATTACGTTATTTTACTTTTAATTCCCAAAAATAATTTTAATTCTGAAGAAATAGGATAAAAAAATTATTATTTTATGTTGAAAATAAAAAAAAAAAATTGAAAGATTTTAAGGAAATTTTATTAAAAAAAAATAACTTTAAAGGATTTACAAGTGCAAGTTCAAATTTGAAAACATTTCAAACTTGTAAAAGCAACTTTTAAAAATATTTAGAACAGATTTGGAAATAAATTTGATTTTATAGACAAGAAATTGAAAGTATGAAAGTGTAAAACAAATTTTAGACTGATCTTAGAAGGGTAAAAATGTGAAAATTGTTGGAATTGTTAAAATTTCCGATTTTTTAGAGTAAATGAAATTCTCATACCGTAAATTTAACTGAGTTTATAAAACTCTTTCAAGAGTGTGTTTATCAACACTTTCACTTTTTTCAACTCAAAACATAGACCTTAAATTGATATTTATTTGATTTTAATCCTTTGTTTACATTTCTAAATTTTAGGAGAATAATCTAAAAACAGAAAGTGTTGTGAATGAAAAAATCAGAGAACACAATTTTTGTGCTCTTATTGTAGTATATGTATTTTATAATTATTGATCATTTTTTTTCGACTACTCTCGACAACCCTTTTCTAAAAACTATCTTTCAATTATTTCAAATTGAAACATAATCATATCCATGGGTAAGCTTCGTAAGTCAAGAAAATTTGCAAAGGTAAAAAGAAAAATAAGAAAACAAGATCGAAGAATCGCAACAGAAGAAAAAGATAAAAAAGAAAAAAAAAGAAAAAAAACCAAATCGCTTGTGAGGAATTTGTAATAAAATTCATTTCTCTTCGTTTTCTCTTTATTTTCCAATGTGTTAAAGAAAACTATGATTTTCTTCTTAATTCTTCCTTCAACTTACGTAACCTTCTTTTCTAAAAAAAATTTTTTTAATCTTTGATTGTATAATTATTGTTAATAATCAATTCCAATCTCAACAGGCCTCAAGTTTCTTCGAGTATGTTTTTTGCGTATAACGAATCACTCGGACCACCATATCGAGTAATTTTGGATACAAATTTCATCTACTTTTCGGCACGTAATCGGCTTGATATCACAACAGGGCTTTTTGATCTCTTAATGGCAAAGACCATTGTTTACATTACTGACTGTGTTGTTGGCGAGTTAGAAAAGCTCGGACCCAAGTTCAAAGTTGCACTCAAGGTTTCGAAAGATCCACGATTCAAAAGGCTAACTTGTAATTGCAATGGCTATGCGGATGATTGCCTATGCACCACAGTTACAAATTTTAAATGTTATATGATCGCGACTTGTGATCGAAATTTAAAAAGGAGAATTAGGAAAATCCCTGGTGTTCCGATCGTCAGCATTAAACACCATCAATTTATTGTTGAAAGGCTTCCTCTTTAGATTTTGTTTTTTTTCATTAATATCTCGCGTTTCAAAAAATTTATAGATTTGAACTGTTTTAAAAATTGGTTAATAGAACGTAGCTACATTCGAAAAATCTATTCTTCCTTTTTGTGATCTCAAAAAAGGCAATATTGAAAAGTCCCAAAACCAATTTTTTATGACACAAAATACTTGTCAACTTTTTTGAAATGACTAGAAGAGAATTTCATCCTAATTTGTTTGAAATTATTTGCTAATTTTATATTTTATTTGCCAATTATTTCAATTATTTTTAGCCATTTTTCAAAATAAAAATCCTTTTTTTTATTTTATTTTGTTTTTTAGGTTTTTTCTAATTTACAATTCAACAAAGTGGTCATTCAATATATAATAACCTAGACTCCCGTTTTTTTTTTTAAACAATAAAATATTTGTTAACTTTTTCATTAGATTCATGATTTAGTTTAGATAAAAATCCTTATTAGGCCTCTTAAGAAAATACAGTCCTATGGGTTTTTATAACACACTCTAATTAATCAAATAAGGTTCAAAAAAACAAAATTTTAAAAATGAACAATTCTTCGATATCGGGAAGATAAATATTTTTTTATTAGAATATTGTTCGAGTTGGAAAAAAAAAAAAAAAAGAACATGTATAATTGTTATTATTATTGAGAAAGAAGTGTAAATTACACTTCTGGATGCCCTTGTATTTGAATTTCCTTTCCGATATTAAAGTGTAAAATCCGAACTTTTGTGATTATTAATTAATAAAATAATATCGAAAAACAATCATTCAATTAGAATTATTTCTTAGAGGTTTATTTTCTTTAAGTTTGTATTATAATATTAATCTATTATTTTTATCGGAAGAGCATAAGCATGAAAAGGGATCATTTTTTTCTATTATTTTCTTCTATTTGTATTTTAGAAAGAAAGCACAAAATTTTTTTGATTATTTTTATAATTTATAATAATTATATATAATAAGCTGTTAGTAAACGTCCTGAATTTTAGAATTGTTGAACTCAAATGATAATTTAAAAATTTTTGTGTTGTAAATAAAGACTTTTTTTTTATTATTATTTAAAAATATTTTTGTTGTGGTTCAATAGCATTTTCGGTAGAGTTTTGTCAAGTAACTAGGTTTTCTTGAAGTTTTCTGTTTTATTTGTGAAGTTTTCTAGGTTTTTTTGAGGTTTTCTATTTTAAATGTGAAGTGCTTAGGTTTTTTTAGGGTTTTAATTTTTATTTGTGAAGTGTTCTTGGTTTTTTTGATGTTTTCTATTTTATTTCGAAAATCTATTGATTTTGGTTTAGGTTTTTTTGAGTTTTCAAATGAATAAAATAAATCAAGAAAATATAACAGTGTTTTTTCCGAATAAACAGAAAACTCAAGAAAAACTAAAGGTGCTTTACCAGGATTCAAAAGACGGTAGAAAAATTATAGATTTTTTCTTTTTATTTCTTGAAAACCTAATGGTGGTTTGTTTTTTTTTTTTAATTTAAAAAGAAAACCGAGAATTAAAAAAAAAATTATTTATTTCTCAAATTAAAAAAACCATCTACACTTTTCGAGAATTCAAAAGAATAGAGAAAAATGTAAATTTTTAATCAATTATTTTAAATTCTGGAAACATAACGGCACATCAAATCGATTGAATTCAACAACTCGTTTTAATAGGAATTATATATATATATATATATATATATATAGATATTAAGAAACTTTAACCTCAAATTTTTGATACTCTAAATATTTTTTTTGTTGATTCTGTAATTGAATTTTAATTTTTTTAAGATAAGAGATGATTTATTTTTTATAAATTAATTTTTGAAATTGAATTTTTTTTTCTTTACGAAAATTATTATAAATCCCATTTCAGAAATTTTGGCAAACACAAAATCAAAAATAGGAAAAAACAACCTCAAATTATTTTATTTTTCCTAATGTAATACAAAACCCATTTAAATTACCAAGTATTAAAGTTTTTATAAGTAATCATATTTCTCCAAATAAAAGAAAAAAAATACAAAATCAAAACAATTAAAACAGAAAGTCCAAAATATTGAACAAGCTGAACAAAAAATGTATTGGTCAATATGATGAAAATAGTCAAACAATTGTTGATTGATCAAATGATTCGATATTATCTTTCATATCTATCTGTTTTTTCTATTTAAAACCTCAAGAATAACCTTTCAATCAACTATTTGAAAAAAATCAGTCTAAAGAAACAGATAACTTAAACCGAAAAAAGAAAATTTAAGGAAATAAAAGAGATTATTATTTGAATAGCTTGTAAAATCAAAATTATTTCCAAATTGAATATAAAGTGTGGTATTGTTATTCTTTCACCTATTTAAACGATGTGGTAAATTCTTGGATTTTCGTTTAATATAAATTGTGCATTCAGCTTCATAGATGAGAAATGTTGTACTTCTGTTAATTTTTCAGAAGGTATTTCCAAAAAACGGGCTTTTTTTTTCTCTTTCATAAAAAATCATATTTGTTAATCGGGGTCTTTGATAATTGGAAATACCAATTTAAGTTTAATATTAATACTGATTGAATCAATGACTAAGGTATTTATTTCAAAATATGTTTTGTTGAAATTTTCCAAAAAAATGAAAAAAAAAAAATAACACTTTTTGAGTGAAAACAATCAAAAACTAACCTCGATAAAAAAATAGAAATATTAAAAGGAATCCAAATTATTTATTAAACAATAAAATTCACTTATATCTTTTTTATTTTATTTAAAAAATCCTTTTTATGACTTTATTAATCTCAAAAAAAATTTAAATTAAAAAGAAAATAATAAACACCAATTTTCAAGAATCTAAAAAATATCAGATATAATCGAGATCTGAAATTTTACAATATTTTTTTTTATGTAATACATTACTTAGAAAAAAAATTGAATTATTGGCAATAATCAAACAATGGTGGTTAATGATTTTGTATATTTAAACATTTTATGGAAGATTGATTTTAAAAGAGATGTTTTAAAATAAATTTGTCACACTTTTTAGAATATAGCTTTGAAAGATTTTTTTTTGAAAATTTTTCAAATCAATTTTACTAGAAAAAATTCCTATCCATGGAGAGTGTTATAGTAGGTTTAAGTACTTTGGGAATCTGGAGTAAGATGATAATCTAAAAATGAATTGAAAAAAAAAAAATTTGAAAAAGATTGGTATCAAATAAAAAGAAATAAATCATTATTTTAGAAATTTTATGAAAAAGTAGGTTGATTTGATGAATACTCTTCAAAATTAACTAAAAAATAAACATTAAATTCAAGCTAACTTAAGTGGACTTTGATTTTTTCTAAAGATAAAACAATTTTGTAATTCACTTTACTGGTATTTGGACTTTAAAGGGATGGAATTTCACTTTATTTGAATTAAACAATTCAAAATTATTTCTTTTTTGTTTTCTTATTTCACCCAATATTGATTATTATTTATCATAAAAAGTGCATAAAACAATAAAAAAGAAGCTCACAAATTGTAATCTTGCTTCTTTGAGAAGTCTATTAAAAATAAAAATCCAAAAAGGAAATGAAACTTTTTTCCTATTTGATTTTCAAATAGAAATAATATTTTTAATACTGGTTAAATTATAGTAAGGGGTAAAATCGAAGAAAAGGGGTTAGCTACGCAGCTATGTCTGAATACTAAAGATTAAGTTGTCAAATAAACCAATCCAAAAATGACTTCATCATCATTTTAAATTGCTTTTTTGTAGAAACTGTCAACTTTCAAATCCAATAGTTAATAAAGTTACCAAACATAGAAAGAACTGGAATGGTTTTTTGAGGAATGTAATTCAATCTTTGAATATCAAATAAAATATTTTCTTGTTTCAAAAAATGATGATTTTACAATTCTCCAATCAATACATTAGAGCTGAAAGTATCTTTGAAATGGAATTTTTTCTTTTCCTCAATCGAGTTTTGATGATTTTTTTATGATTGGATAGAATCTTTTTTCAAGAAAAAGATGTAATGGCTAATTTCAACTCTTTAGGAAAAGATCTTTCTTCAAGTTAAAGTATGTCAACACTTTAGTGAAATGTGAGGTCTAATTTTCTACTTTCAAGTGATTTCTAAAAGGATAAGAAATTAAGAGAAAAAAAATATTTTAATCTTTGTTTTTTACATTTTCTTAACTCTTGACGCAGAATTATAATATTTAACTTGGTTACCACGACATGAAATTTCACATTCAGGTAAAAGTACACCGACATCGACAAAATTCAGTAAAAAAAAGTATGCAAACTTGTTAATACTGAGAATTGGTTCACTTATGACCACCTTATGGCTTTGAAGGTCCAAGAATTTCTGTTTTTTTTCCAGAGTCCTCCAAATTGGAAAATTTACTTTTTAGGTCAACATTATTGTGTTATAAAACTCGATCAGTCTCTGAATAATAACAGAACTCAACAAAAGAGAAGTGTAAGAATAACAAAGAACACACTTTACTTTTAATTGAACAGAAATAGAGAAAAGAACTTTTCACAAAAATTATGCTCATTTTTTTTTCAATTCTCGATAAACAAAACAAGATGAGCAAAGAAAAAAAAAAGAAAGACAAAAAAGTAAAGAAAAAAAAGTTATCAGAAGAGCAATTAGAAAAACGTTATAAAAAAGTAGCTTATGCTGCAGGTCAAGAGGGAATTGAGGTGCTGCTCAATGAGCTCAAAGATAAAACGCTTGAGTGGGAAAAAATCAGTTCGAACCAAGACATCAAGATGTACAAAAGGGATATCGAGGGATTCAAGTTCCCAAAATTAAAGCTTGTTTCGATGGTCCCAATGGCGAGCCCACAAGAGGTATATGATCTTTCGTGGACGATGGAGGGGAGAAAGAAATGGGACGAGCAGCTGAAAACAATTGAGGTAATGAAGACTTTTCCACTTGAAAACGAAAACGAGGAACTTTTTGTTGTTCAATTTGCAATGAAACCTCCCATGAGAACCATGTCCGCAAGGTTCCAAGTTGACGCCACACTCCTGAGGAGAACAAACGACGGCAAAATTATCACTGGGAGGCAGACTGTTGAAGATTCCAAAATCGGTATCGATACAACAAAAATAAAGGGAAAAAAGGGCATAACAAAGCCCTCTGGGGTTCTATTCACACCAATAACAAGGAAGCAATGGATCAAATATGCAAAAAAGTCCAAGACCACAAGGACAATCAAGGAAGGTGAAGATCCAGACGAAATCGTGGCAACAAAATTGGAGTCCATCATCTTTCCTGACATCGGGAAAAAGCCAGTAAAGATGCTGGCAAAAGTGATGTTAAAAATGATGTCTAAATTCATGCCAAAGGGTTTTACGACAATGATCGACTTTATAACAACCGACTACCAAGAAGAGAAGAAGAAGAAATCAAAAAAGTCCGAGAAAAAGAAAAAGAAAAAGCCAAAAAACGAAAAGTAAACAAACAACTTCACAGAAATCATTTAGTTCACTTTCTGATCTTTTGAATTAATTATTTACTCTTTGTGGTTAAAGAATTTTATTTTAAAAAATAAGAACCTTTCTGAGAGAATTTTTAATATTATTTTGGTTTCTCTTTTTGGTGAAAAAGTGATTTTTTATTTGCTCGAAAAAAATATAAAATTATAAAATAAAAAAAATTTACTCAGGAATAAATACAAAGTGGGTGTCTCTAACGCCAGAGCTTTTTTCAATCAAAACTTATTTTATAAAGAATTATTTTTCCACCATCTTTATGGTTTTTGAATAATTCATTGAAAAACAATTTCACTTTCTTTTCGATTATTTTTGTTTTTAGAATATTTTCCTTTCAAAGGAAGAGGTGCAAATTTGCGATCTCAGTTTATTTATTTGAATTGTGATTTTTTCTGATATATATCCGTGAACTAAACTTCCCAAATGAAACGAAGAAATATTGTAAAAATTTAAAAACTTAATCAAATAAACTTTAATCGGTTTTAAATTTCAAATACCAGTATAACCAACAATTAACTTTGGGAAAAAAAGTTCATTATGATTTTTAATTATGCACCTTATTGAACCTGAAAAAGAAATGTAAGATCAATAAATTAAAGAAAGAATAAATGAATAAATTCAAAATGAAGGACTTAACACGGTAAGAGTATTTTTGATACAGCCAGTTCCAAATTTAAGGCAAAAACTTTCAACGAAATTTATTGCACCAAAAAAAAATCTCAAATTAAGGCTCAAAATTCAAATTATAGTAAAATAATTTGTGTAAAATTAAATTTCAGAATTTTGAGCCTAAATTCGAGATTTTGTTTGTGGGGTATTTTTTTTTTGATAATATGTGTCTTAAAAGTGGAAATATCTGATCAATTTAAAATATTTTGTTTTACGAATAATAGCCACTTTAAAATACTATTAAACAGTAAACTGTACAATTCTATCAAAAATAAAATTCCAAAATTTTGAAAACACTTTAAACAGTTTCATAAATTTAAAGAAAAAAAATACTAAATTTTCCAAAAAAAAAAATCTGAAAGTAATGTTGATTTTAAAAGCTATTTTTTCATTTTTTGTCTTTTCAGTTATTTTTTCATGTTTTTTTCTATTTATGTAAACTATTTTGTTAGATCGAAAAATTTTTTTCAATAGTTGATGTGAAGTTAGTTCTGAGTATGTTAAATAGAAATATCACATAAAATAAGTTGACAATATCTTATCATTTGATTGATCAATAATTATTTGTGAAATTTCAACAAATTTTGTCAATACATTTTTTGGTTCTGCTTGTTTCTTTATTTTGGACCAAGTAATTTTTAGTTTTTTCTTTTATTGTACTTTTATTTTTATTCTGGACAAAAAATTGAAACTTTGAAAAAAATTAAATGGGTAAATTGCCTCTAATTTAATGTCATGTGTTGAAATATAGATAAAATTTAGATTTTTTTTGTCTATTTTTAATTTTAATTGTTTACAAATTTTTGGAATTGGGTTGATATTCTAATGAAATATCTTTGTAATTTAGTGAAACTTATTTTTATTTTCTTTTTTCTATTTTATCATTTTCTTTTATTTTGCTTTTTTTTTTAGAAAGTCAATTTAAAAAAAAAAATGTGTTAAAACACCAAATTAAATTTAAGAAAATTGAGGCACCACAATTTCTTTCAAAACTAATAAATTTACTTATTATTTTAAAAATCTTATTGTCACCATTTTAATTTTCGAAAGAAATTGGGAAATTTTGCACAAGATGTTTCAATGAAAGGTACCCAAATTATTTTTAACATGTGGTTTTCTTTGAAAATTTTTGGTTTGTTCAAGTATTTCTTTTATGAATATCAACTCTCATTCCAAATAAATTATTTCTCTTATTTCTAAAGAATTGTATTTTGGCAATTCCAAAAAAAATCCATTTTTTTCATTTTTAACTGATACCCTTTGACCGAAATGGAGTTTAGATTTATATTGTATAGCTATTGATTAATTTTAAATTTTATACTTATTTTGTTATTAAAATAAATGATAACTTTAAAAATTAAAAAAAAAAAAAACACAAGCCTGTGATATTTAATAACTTTTATTTAAATGAATATTCTTTGAATATTATTGAAAAAATAATTAATATAGCGAAATTAAATCCATTTTTTGTAACCTAACTTTGTTTCTTATTAAAATTATTTTTTAGGGCTTTGTTTTGTTTCGGGGAATTAAAAAAAAAAAGATTTTATAAAAACTGAATTTTGTTCATTTATTTATTTTGTATTTGATAAAAAAATGTTAATAAAAAATGAAATTGTTTCCTGGTACAAAATGAAAAATTATAGTCAATACCAACTTCATAGGTTTAAAGCATTTTCAAGCAATTATTATATTTGTTGCTCAATAAATAGTCAAAATTTTCGGTTTATCATGTGGTTGATTGTGCAAAAAAATATTCAATTGTTCAAAATATTTTTATTATGAAATAATGAATGTTTTACATAATTAAAATAATTAAATATAAGATAGGGATTTCTTTTTGAATAATGCTCA
Source organism: Anaeramoeba flamelloides (assembly GCA_027625915.1). NCBI lineage: Eukaryota > Anaeramoebidae > Anaeramoeba > Anaeramoeba flamelloides. Next base: position 23,777,553 of record JANTQA010000023.1, read on the forward strand.
AACTTTATTGCATCATTACTTTTGTTATTATTTTGGCTAGCTTAAAGGTGAATATGTTGATATTACTATCAAAAAAAAAAAAAAAATGGATAATTCGATCAAATTCTTTTCTAATACAAATAAGGTTATATATATACAAATATTATCAAGTTAAAAAAAATGTGACATTGATATTAACTACTAGACAAAAAGGATTTTTGAAATCTTAAATTGCCTTTGTCGGTGGTTTTGTCAAGCAATATTTTTAATAACCCCTCGATATTTTTGCATAAATTATTTTTCTTAATCATCCATATTTTATTTGACAGTTGCCTGAGGCGATTCGGTCTCACCATTTTTTGATGAAGAAATGCAATTATCAATCCTAAAGTGGTTAAATTAAGAATACTCTTTATAGTCTGTTCGGCATAAGTATAAGAACACTCATAAGCCATAGAAACCCGGGTGAATTTATTTGCGAATCTGCTTGTAGTTTTTCTTGAAAGTCTTCCAAATCCATCTGCTTTGGTGTATTCGCCAGGTGTTCCAGATCCAACTATTGAAGTGTCTTTTTGTTTTTCAGAAATCGGATTGTTCTTTTTATTTTGATTGTACACATCACAACTATCGGACCCAACTTTTAATGGAAATTTGAAATTATTATAAAAGGTATCTTTTTGATTTCCGAACCGTGTCAATCGTTTGCCAGGGCCTTCTTGGCTATGTGAGAAACGAGTCTCGAAGATGGGTTTTGCAGTTGGCATCAAATGTGGAATAAAGTTAGTTGAAGGAAGAGAGGTAGAAGATCCAATTTCTATACAATGATTAAGGACGCATAATTCCGTAATTGAGAAAAGAAGCCCGATTGCAAAAAGAATGATCAGTAACGAAGTACCAAAGATTTGTTTTTTGTCTGAAATATCTTGTGATTTTTGGCTTACAGAAGGCAATAATTCAAACGATCCTTCCAAATCTTGATTATTGAATGAAGACGGTATCGTGATAAGATTACCCCAAAAGCCAGATGTTCCAATTCCTTCATCTTTCCAAGATGAGATTTCATTTACTTTTCCACTGTCCTTCTCCATATTATTTATCCTTTCCTTTTCCGTTTCATTTTCATTTTCCTCTTGCTTTTCGTTTTCATTTACGTTTTCTTTTTCATTTAATATCACATTTCCATTTTTATTTGGTTTTTTTTGATCATCGATGAAATGTCGAATATTTTCATCACTTCCGTCAATATTGTTAAGAAAATGATTAAGTTGGTTAATATTACAAGAAAAAGTTTGAAGAACCAATTGTTTGAGTCTTTTTGATTCATCTTTCAGGAATTTATTTGTTTGACGCATTTCCCCAAGTTGGTTACTAAGAACGTTTGTGTGTAGCTTTAGGCTTTTGGATTCTGTTTCGAGTTTCTTAATATAATTCTTTTTTCGTTTACGACTTCGGATTGCATTAATACGGTTCCTTTCAAGTAATCTTTTCCTTTTTTCTGTTTTTGTTGGTTCTCTTGGATTACCACTTTCGTCAACAGGAGTTGGAAATGTGATCTTTGGTCTTTTTTTTTTAATTTTCTTGATCACAACACACTTTTTTTTACTTGAGTTTTGGGTTGTTTTGTTTTTTGCAAAGTGGTTGGTAGTTTCATTCTTATTTGTCTGATTTTGATCAGTTATCTTGGTTGTTTTTTTTGTTTTTGTAGCTGATCTTGAGACTGTGGCTTTGCGTGTGCGTCCCTTTTTGAGAGGATCATCAAGAATAAGTGGTGAAGTGATTGTCTGGCTATTGTCTGTATTATCAAATATTCTATCAAGATCTTCAATTGTTGATAAAAATGAAAGATCGTTCAAATAATTTGAAAAATTAAAAAGATCTGTTGACTTAAATATTTCGTCCATATTGTCAAGTAGTGGAACAGTTATGAATAAAACACAAAGGTTTGTTCAAAAATCAATTATCAAAAAAGGAATTTTTGAGAGAAAAATGTAGTAATAATTTTTGGTAACCAATTTTTTAACCATTTTGAGCACTTTAACAAATTGTTTTTTTAAATGGAGATTGTTTTTCATTCAATTGTTCATTATTTAACTTTATGTGGACTGAAATTTTACTTTTGAAAATGACGTCATAATTGAAATTATTTTAACAATTTAAAAGTGATCAGAAAATAAGGCACTTTTGGTTCAAGAACAATGTTAAAAAAAAAAAGAAAAGATCGATATTGGAAAAATTGAGATTACTTAAATTTGAGTTTTTCAGACGCATTTTCATCTTCAGGCTCAACTAAAAGATATTTTAAGAGTTGTAAAACGATTTCTTTCTTTGAAAGACTATTTGGTTTTTTAAAAAATAATTGTATTTATTATTTTGAATTTGTTTTATGGTTATTCAGAAAATTTTTTCCTTTAATTTTGTTTTAATTGGAGTATTTTTGGCCATTTAAATAAGGAAATTATCCAGGGATCAAGTTTTGTTGATTAAAATTCGCATCTGTTTCATATGTATGGAATTTTTTTAGTTAATAAGTTTATCTTTGGCAAAAACAAAACTTCAGTATTTGGAATTGTTGAAGAAAGATCCTACTTTGGGGATCCTCTCAATATAACTCTCATAAGAAAGTATTGATTTTATTTTTTCAACAATATATAATAAAATAAATCACCAAAGGTTTACTTTATATTAATAAAGGTTCAAAGATATTTCAAGATTTATTAAATAATTCATCCTAAATGTTTGTTGAAGAAATATACATTCATTGTGAAATTTACCCTTTATTATCTTAAAATTTTAGAGATAAAGCTGATTTATCTATTGTTTTTTATTTTTTGAATAATGCTAATATTCTATTGCTTAGTAAAAAAAAAAAGAAAAAAAAAAAAAAGGTAAAGAAAAAAAAATAAAACTTTGTTCACTTTTTTGATTGCCCTTACATATTTGTATTTTAATTTAAACATATCTGAATATTTTTTCTTTTATTAATAATTCGAAAAATATATTTTTTTAATTTATGACTCATTATATGATTAGGAAAAAATATTTTTCAAAAAAAAATTAAACATTTGCTAATTTTTCACTTTTTGATAACTTTACTTACAATAAACACACTTAGTTAAATATAATATTTTTGATCAAAAATTATTTTTGAAAGATATTTAAAAATTAAAGGTAAAAAATCCAAATTTCCCAGTTCTATTAAGATTTTTTTCAAATTTAATAGTAAATAATTTGAAAAATTTTTTCAAAGTTAAGAGTTCATTTTATTATATTTGAAACAATGTTAAATTTAATAAATATGTTATAAATGTATAATCAATTATTTTAACTATTAAGAAATTATTTATTGATTTAAATTGAAAAAAATATTTTTATTTTTGACTGACAATTTCCGTTAGGTTTTTTTGAATGATTGAAATAAACAGAAAATTTTCATAAATTTTCGGTTTATTTTAAAAAGTAAGAAAAAACTAGGACACTTTTCGTTAGGTTTTCCAGAATTTAAAAGAATAGAGAAAAATAGAAGATTTTACTCAATTCTTTTTAATTTTGGAAAACGTTTATGGGTTTTTCTTGAGCTTTTCTGTTTTATCTCTTAAAATCTATTGATTTTTGTTAGGTTTTTTTGAGTTTTCTATTTATTTAGAAAATCAGTAGATTTTCGAAATAAAATAGAAAACCTCAAAAAAAACCGAGAATACTTTACAAATAAACAGAATATCTCAAGAAAAGTTATTAAATTTTTTATAATATTCATTAAATATAAAGAAAATTAAATTATTTTTCGGTTTATTTTAAAAAAAATTAAAAACCTAGGTACTCTACGACCCCCCACAGCACTATATAGACAATTTCATTAAATTTTTTTAATTTTTGAAATAGATAGAAAAATTATTATGGTATCTATTAATTTAAAAAATTTAAAAAACCTCTGTTTTATTTTACAGAATTTATAAGAATAGAGTAAAACCTTTGATTGTTCTCTATTCTTTTGAATTTTAAAAAAGCACGGTTAGCTTTTCTTCAGTTTTCTATTTAATTAGTGAAGTGTTCTAGGTTTTCTTTTACTTTTTGAAATAAACAGAAAATTTTAATAAATTTTCAGTTTAAATAAAAGCAAAATAAACCTAACAAAAATCTATTGATTTTCCAAATAAATATAAAACTCAAAAAAACCTAAAGACAATTGATAGATTTTACTCATAAAAGAGAAAACCTCAAGAAAAAAGCTGTTAGTTTTTTTTTTTAATTTAAGAAATAAACAGAAAATTTAACTAACTTTTTGGTTAATTTCTGAAATTAAAAAAAACCTAGGTACTTGTCAGCACTCTTTGGACACTACATTTAGTTTTTCTAAAATCGAAAGAATAGAGTAAAATTAGAGATATTTACTCTATTCTTTTGCATCATGGAACATCTAGTACAGAAAATTTTTCATCACACGAAAATTGTTTTTATCTATTTCAGTTTTTTTTTAGATGAGTCGGGTGTTTTCAAAATTATTTAGTTATTATCTATCAAAGTAAATCCACCAACTAAGAATTAAAATAAAATTCATCTATTCATTTTTTTAGATTTTTTTATACCCAAAAAGAATCATTTTTTCTCAATTATTTACTTTTAAAAAAAGGCATTACCACTAAAAACAATAATAACAATAACCTCAAGAATTTAAAGTTCTGGAATTGTTGATTATATTGTAAATAAAAGTCGTTAACAAAAATAAATGGTTTATAAAGACAAGAGTTTTATCCAAATTAAACCTTTGGATTTTATTTTTTCATACAAGTGTCTTACAAAAACACATATTATCGAATATAAACTATTTCCTAGAAAGTGGGGAAAATTTTTTTTTAAATGTCTCTATTAAATTCGATCTTTTCTAAATTATTTCAATCAAAAAGAAAACCGTAAACACCAATTTTCACACCAAAAAAATATAATATAAAATTGAGATCAGAAATTATAATATCTTTTATTTATGTGATACAATACGAAGAAACAAATTAAATCATAAACAAGAAATAATAAATGACAGTTAATGATTTTGCATATTTAAAAAATCATTTTTATAACTTTTTTAATCTAAAAAATTTTCGTATAGAATTGAGAACATAAAAATACATTTTTTACTTTTTTAAAAAAACTTTGTGCCTTTAACAATATTGCCAGGTTTTTTATTGGATTTTAGCCTTATATTGTTATCTACGAAAAAATTGCAATTTTTTTTCCATTTTTTAGAAATATTTCAATTAACATATTTTGAAATAAATACCTTTAGCTATTTATTTATTCGTTATTAATATTAAACTTCATTTGACCTTTTCAATTAATGGATACATTCACTAAAAAAAAAATTATTTTTTATAAAATGTAAAAAAATAATTCCCCACTTTTTTGGAAATAATATAATGATAAGTTCTTCTAAATGATTTCATTTATTTTTACAACATACTACTCCCAGAATTAAAAATTGAAAATAAATAATTCATGTTTATTATTGTTAATTTACAATTGTTAAATATATGATCTTGTGCTTAAATTATTGAAAGGAAAATACAAGTAAATGAACAATTAGAGTGGATTTAAACCTTCTTTTTCAATATTAATAATATAATAATTTTTTTTAAAAAAATAATTAACCAATATAATTTTTATGAATCATGTTTATTTCTTCAAACATTAATTATGAAAATTTTATTTTTTAATTTGGTTTGGAATATTGATTAATTTTTTGGAAAAATTTAATTATTAACTTAGAAATTATTTTGATAATATTTTTTAAGATTTTGTAAATATATTGATGAAGTAAATAATATATTAAAAAGAAAAAAATATAACCAATTCAGAGGTTTTTGTTGTATTAATTATTGATAAAATATTAAAATTCAATTAATTGATCCTTTTTTTTTATGGGTTATTAAAAACTGAAATATTATTATTATCGTTTCGTTTTGTGGGATTTTACCACAGTAATTTAAAAAAAAACACAAAATTTTATCTTTAATTGAGATAATTTGTAAATAAGATATTAAATTATAGTTTGAAATAATTGATACTAGATTTTTTAGAGCTGTATAAGGCACAAAAGTTATATTTTATTAATATCATACTTTAATTATAGAGAATATATATAATGGTAATAGTCCATTAACTTATATAAGTTTTTATTGAAATAAAATACTTCAAAAAAATTAAATGAATCAAAGAAAAAAAAACGAAAAAATTGTAAATAAGTTCTGTTATTTTGTGCAGAAGATATCTAAAAACAATTTAATGATAGGTGTAATATTAATAATAATAATAGATTTTTTTATTGTTCTTCTTCATGGTTCAAGTATTATTATAGATGTTGTTAGTTTTATTGTTACTCTTATTAATTTAGGTGTTGGATTTATGATTGTTTTTATTGTTAGATGGGGTATTACTGATACTACTGTTAGTGATATTAAATCTTCTCAAAGCATGTTAATGGGTCTATTAAATTATTTGGATTGGGTTTGGAATTGGGCTTATTTGTTGTTGGATGTAATTTTTGTTTTGGAAAGTAGGATCATGTATTTTTATTGTTGTTTTTAATTATTTTTGAAAATTTGAAGAAAAAAAATTGTGATAATTTCACTTTTCTTTAAAAATATTTAGAAACTCTAATTTGCAACTTAAAAATAAAAACAATTTGTTTAAAGTTTTGCATAAAAAATACGTATAATGAGTTTTTGGCCTCAACAATTCAATCTTCAAGACTTGATCTCACATTCCCTCCAAAATTCATCCTATTTTATTCTTAACTTCTTTCAATCATTTTTTTTTTTTTTACTATATTCACCTATCGAAATGAAAGAAATAGTATCATTTATCAGTCAAAACCTGATAAAAAAGAAATCGTGAAGCTGAACAAAAGAAAAAGAAAATATTGTTGAATAAAGAAAAAAATTCTATAGATCTCCAAAACGAACTGTAACATTTCTTGTTCACAATTAAAAGGTAATGTAGAATGATGTGTTCTTAATAATATTCAAAATTAATTTTGAAAAATCCTGGTATTCATCATAATAAAATTATTAATTGTTTTTCTTCAGTATTTTTTTACAAAAAATATTTTAATGATTAATGATCAGAAAATTTGTTTTTTTATTCAAATAAGACCAAATAAAATAAATATATTATTCTAGTTGTTTCACCTCAAGTTTGAAATCATAAAATCTCAGAAAACTTTGAGTTGAAATCCTCTGCCAAATTTCCAGAGTTTTAAGCAATTCGCTTTAGATGTGAAGCGATTCTACTTGAAAAAAGAGGGGTTTTGGAAAATTGTTAATAAATTGAGAAGATTGTTCATTTTTTACTTTAAGATTGTTTTTATGAAATAAAATTTAAGATCTTGTTTTGTTTTTTAATTAAAAATGTTTTGATAAAAAAAATATTCTTTTTAATCGCAATTTGAACTTTCAAGTTTTGTTTTAACATAAAAGAAAACAAAAAAAAAAAAAAAATTGCTGAATGAGTTATTTTATTAATTTATGATTCTTGATGAGAGATTTCTTACGATAAGATATTTGGAGTTCAATCTCTTTCTTTTTCCCTTTAATGATCTTATTATTAGTGATTTTTTTAAGAAAAAATGATCAAAGAATTTGTAAAAGTTTTGTATTCATAAATTTATCCTGTTTGTTTAAACTTCTGGTATATGTATTTTTTTTTTATTATTTATTTATTTATTTCTCCTTCTCCTTTTCATTCTCCTTTTCCTTCTCCTTTTCATTTTTTTCAGTTTTTTCATTTTTTTCTTTTTGTTTTTCTTTTTCTTTTAATTCCATTTTTTTTTTCTGTTCAGCCAAATCCCCTAAATTAATTGTATTCTTCCCCATATCAACCAAACCTTTATTTACTAAAAACCCGGCAACATTTTGGAAACCGACCAATGAAACTAAATATTTTGCATTTTCATCTGCAAGATAAAATAAAAATTGGCAAGTATAAAAGCTAAGGGCAATATTATGGGAACCCGAATGATGAAGGATCATTTGTTTTAACCCGGAGTCCTTTGCATTGAAAAACATTTCAAAAAAAAAATCTCTAGCATCAGACGAAACTTCAGTAACTTTGTTTAATAATGAAATTATTGGTAATAATTCTTCAGGTGCCTTTGAATCTTTTATCATTTGTATTTTGGCTTTTTCTTTTTCTTCTTCTGTTTCTTCTTCTTCCTTTTCTTCATCGGATGAGGAGGATGAAGATAGATTACTTTCTTCCTTCTTCTTCTCCTTCTCCTTCTCTTTCTCCTCCACTTTTTCCTTCTCCTTCTCCTTCTCCTTCTCCTTCCCCCCCTCTTTCTCATTCTCTTTCTCTCCCTCATTCTCCTTCTCATTTTCAGTTTTTTTTAATTTGTCTATTTTTTCTTTTTTTAATTTTTTTTCTTTGTCTTGTTCTTCTTTAGTTTTTTGTAAGGAAAGTAAAAATTCTTGAAGGTTCATTTCTTGTTCTTCTTCTTGGGAATATTTTGCCTCCCATCGTTTAATAAGCTTTGCACGTTTTTTTTTCATTTTTTCCTCTGCTCTTTTCTCTTTTTCTTTCTTTTTTTTGAGATCCTCTTCGGATAAAGGCTCTGGCGAAACCTTTTTCAGTTGCGTTATCAAAATTTCTGAAAAATTTTTTAAAATGGCTTCTGGGTTGCCTTCAAATTTTTTGACGCATTCTGCAGGCATTTCAAATAATAAAGAGACCACCCTTAATTTTAATAAATATTCAATATCCTGTGGTGTTTTAAAGTCAAATAACAGAATTGGCTCGAGATACTTGTCCCACCATTCTGTAATCGTTGTAATCAACTTTCTCGTTAAGCGATCCTTTCTTGTCAAGTTTTGCTTACCGGTTTTGCCTTCGAGTTCCTTGATCTTTTTTGAGATCCTAGAGGCTAAATTGAAATAGACCAAAATTAGGTCCGATAAGATTTTCCTTTTTCCAGGTGCCTTTAAGCATTCTTGGAAGATTGAGTCCATGACAACTCTCAGCGATAATGCCTTTAGCTTTTTAAGATGCTTGGCATCGTATGTGAAATGAAATAATAGCCTTGCTAGAAAGTATCGCATCTCGGTATCTGCTTCCTTGTTGGACAGCTCCAATAAGAGCTTCCTTAACCCATCAGCTTCAATGAAATGATCCTGGGCAATGGCATTCTTAAAGAGTGCGTTGATCATGCACTTTAAACTTTCTTCTCTTATCCCTCGATCGGCCTTTTTGTTGAACGACACCCCCATTATAAGCTGAACAACTTCTTTTTTGGAAACAAACTCGTTCCCTTTTTGCTCACGAAGTAACACCCTCAAAATAATATAAATCAAAATGTCAATTTCCTTTGGCCTTGTTGTTGATGGCTTTTGAAGAATGCCAAGCAATTTGATGAAAATGGTTTTTTTGATTTCAACATCTTTTTGTGTTTTACAAAACTCTCGCCTTTGTAAGTTCTCCGTTTTAAATTTTTTCAGTGCCTCCAAGAGCGTTTCGTTTGTTGATTTGGGGTTTGTTAATTCTGAATGTAGATCGTTCATTTAAGCTGCAAGTTATAAAAATTGTGTTGCGTTTATTTTGTTAAGTAGGATTGAAAAATGAAAGAAGAAGAAAATAATAATGAAAAAAGAATCAAAAAAATATCTCAAGTTTGTGAAAAGAAAAAGAAAAAAATGATTTGTGTCAAATTATTTCCAAAATTTCTGAACAAACAATTTGAAGAGAAATTTAGGTGCAAAATAATTGTTAAAACATTCAGCTCTTTTGGGTACAACTCTGATTCCTGTTCTTACTGTCTTTCTTTACCTGAAGGAGATCTTTTTTTTAAAAAATAATTTAGACGATTCAAAATGGTTCCTTTGGTACAATTAGGAAAGAAAAATCCTTTCAATTTCAATTTTTGGAAAAATATTTTCCTCTTTTGTAATCCCAACTGATAACACAATTTTGTATTGATCTAATGAATTTGGTGTTATTTATTTTAAAAAAACAATTGATTTTTGTCAAGAATTTGTACTATTCTTTACTGTTTTTTTTCAAAGTATTCAACTTTGAGAGTTTCGAAAGTTCATGAATCTGTCACTACCTTAAATCAAAATTGTCTATTTTTTGTTAATTGATAAAGATATTCTTTACTGTTTATCTAAAAATAAAAGGAACAATAGTGCCTTCTCTTTTGCAAAATAAGAATAGAATTCGAATAAAACAAAAGATTCACCAAGTTCACTTTTGCATGAACAACCCCGCTGTAACTCATTGAATAAATCTAACTGTTGAACTTCTTGAGGATCTTTTAAACTACATTTGGAAAAAAGGGTACAAGAGGGGAAAAACCAGTTCAAACATAATTTTGAATTGGAAACCTTACTGAAAATAAAAAGTAAGAAAAACAAATAAAAGAAATAATAAAAAATTAAGGGATCAGTACTCTCAAAGGATAAGAGTGGAAAATTTTAGAATATTTTATTGGTGATATTCTGTACTGACAAATTTTGTTAATACAAAATGTTAAAAAATTCTGATATACAAAATAATCCCAAAAAGAAAAATTTTTCACTATTATCAAATTTTGTTTTCCTTTTTTTCTCAAAAAGAAAACCTTTGACTTCATTTTATTTCTCACATTTTAAAAAGTCTTTACCTTTTTTATTACCATTTTGCCATTGTTACTATACAATAACAAGTCTTTGTTGTCAGGAATACTAATATAAAGATTTTTTTTATCTTTTTTCAGATAACTCTTTTTGGTTAACCAAAAAAAAATGATTAATCTTTTTTATTGAAAAATAATTGTTTTTTTAAGAAGGCTAGTTATAATCATTAAAGTTTTATACTATTAATTGCAAAATAAAAAAATCAAAATTTTTATTCAGTTTTCCAAAAAAAAACATATATCCAAAGAATCTAAAAAAAATCATCAAAAGTCCCAATTCTAAAAGGAGAATTAATAATTTAAGTTGATTATTAGAATTAAAAATTAAAAATGTTTCACGATTGTCAAGTATATTTTTCCGAAAAGTTGAATGAAAATTTTGTTCCGTTTATTTTGCAACAAATACTATCCATTTAAAAATTTTACCAAGAAAATTGATTTTTGTTCAAAGATAAAATTAGCTTTTTCAAAAAAAATTTTTATAAAGATATTTGGAAATTAAGTAATTTTATCCTTAAAATTCAAAATCAAGTTTTTTTTTGGCAAAAATGATTTAAAATGTCCCAAGTATTCTGTTTAATAAGACCAAATAATTTATTAAAATAAAATTTTTCAAAATTGGAAGATATTCTTCTTTAATTTTTTTCTTTTCTTTTGAAGAACAGAAAAAAACTTTTTCAAAACTTGAAAGAATAAAAAAAATTTGTATTATAAGATCTAAATTCCATTAATAAAATATTGTTATGTTTCTATCAAATTTTCATATATTTAATAAATTCTACTTCAATTATTCATATTAACCAAGATTTAAATCGAAACATTAATCATTAAAAATATTAACAAATTTAAAAAATTCACACGAAACCGATACTTTACCATATATACTGAAAAAATTGTTTTACGATTTTCAAGAATTAACTTTATTACTAATATAAATAATAAGTTACTTTTTTCTGTTTTATATTAGAAAACATTAGAATTTTGTATTTCAAAAAATAGAAACAAATTAATAAATTGTTTAGATGGGGTAAACTTATCCTTTTGCTAAGTCAAACTCAAAATTTAAAAAAAAATTATTTTAAGGACTCATCAAGATTTTATTTTATTCTTTAAAAATACTACCACCTTAAAAGTGAAATTGTGTTTTCTGTCAAATGACAGGTTTTATAATAATATGCTTAAATAAATTTTGACTTATAGTCATTTTATTAAAAATCACCCCAAACAATTAATTATTTTTAAAGCTCTTCAAAGAAACGTAATGAGTCCAATAATAGGATATCTAAAATTTTTTTGGTGCTTTTATTCAAAATAAAATAATGAACGAAACTTTGAGTTGCTTTATTTATTCATTTAATTAGGATTACTATCCAGTTTCAGTATTTTTTTCACATAAAACTATTGTTAAACTTTTTTTCGATAATGATAATAATTTTATTTATTTTTTTTTCAAAATTAGAAAATTCCATTAATTCCTTTGAAAATCATTTTTATAAAATTTAAATAAATTGTATTATATTTAGAAATTAGTTAATGACATATTTGGTTGTATACCAGATTTTTTTTTATGTAGAGTTATTGGGTTATTTATACCAGTTAGTTCCACTTTTCAACCCATTCCCATCATAAAAGCAAAAAAAATACATTTTTTTGTTTGTATCTTCAATCTCCCTTTTCAAAAATATCCATGAACAAAAGGTTGCATCGAATATAAAAAAAAAATACTATTCAATACTATCCAAATACTTGGTTCAAAACTATAACTTAAAGATATTCCAAAAAGTTAATTTAAAAAAAAAATGACAAAAAATTAATCAATTTTTGCTTAAATAATTTTCGGAAGGCTTCATGATAGAAATTTTCAATGGAATTTAAGGCAAAAAAAATCTCAAATTAAGGTACAAAATTCAAAAAATAATAATATAATTTATTTAAAAAAATTTTTCAAAAAAATGTTTTTAATTTAAGATTTTTTTTTTTGCCTAGATTTTGTTGAAAATTTGTGTTTTAAAAGTGGAACTAATTAAAGTGAAATCATATAATAATATAAACACCATTTCAAAAATTATTAATCACCTGAAATAATAAATTGAATATATATATATCCTATAGTATTAAAGAACAATTAATAATAAAAACTGATTTTTAATTCACTTTTAATTCATTTTAATACATAAAAACTTGATCTTCGTGAAATAACAAAAAAAGAAAATCAAAAAATAAAAAAAGTGAGTCAAAATTTTTGAAATAAGCATTACTGATTTTTTATTATGAAACTTTCATTTAAAAACAAGTTACAAGAAGCTTTTTAACTAATAATTAAATTAATTTCAGAAAATATTACCTAGTCTTATTTTTTCATGGCAATTATTTTTCTTTTCGTAGATCTTTTTTTTCCACTTGATCTTCTGGCAAAAAAATATAAAAAAAAAAAACAAAAATTTTGAAAAAAAAAAATTGAATAGGTAAACCAATAGAAAAAACAAAAATTTGCAAAAATAGAAAAAATAATACTGATCCAAAAATTTGAAAATGTTTTTTTGATAAGAATACTGGAATAAAACCTCAAAAAAAACCCCATTAACATCATAAAGTGGGTCAAAATTTTTGAAAAATAGTTTCTTTTTTTTTAGTTGATTCACAATTTCCCCTATATTTTATCTGAATTGGAATGTATTAACATGGGGGAAATATGTGTTTTTTAAAATAGTAATTTGATTTAATTTCTCAGGGAAAGTTATATATATATAATAAAATACCTGGAAACTGAAAGTTCTCAAAATTTAATTTAGTGTTCTACTGAAAACCCTAATTTTATATTTATGATATTCACAAAAAAAAAAAAAATGTTATCTTTCCCTGAAAGGCCACACTGTTAAAATAAAATATACTAAAATTCATTCCTGAAAAAAAATATTTATTTGCAAAAAGAGACTAATCATTTAAAAAGGTTTTACTAGTGAATAAAAATTATTTTACAATCACACAAATATTTATTAGCAAAAAAAAATCAAGTATTTTCCTAACAAGTAATAATTTCTGTTAATTTATCAAATTTACAGGTATAAATCAATCAATTTCAACTATATTTGAAAAACTACTAAAAAATAAATTGAAAAAAAAAATACTTTATTAAAATATATTTCTAATTTTCATGTTTTATCAGAAATATTTATCAGCCCCTTTTTATTTCTTTTAAATATTCATTTTTAATAATTAATTTTTTTCCACCACAATGAATTACTTTATATTTCATTTAATTAATAATTGGGTAATTGATTGATTTTTTACACTTTAATAAAATAGCATTTAAATGAACTATTTACGTATTTGCAAACGAGAAATGGGTAAAATATTATTTATATTCAAAATATTATAATGAGAATTAAATGTAAATTACTCTATTATTAGATATTTAATGAACTATCGAAAGTATTTTAAAATCTTTTTTTTTTCTTTAAATGTTTTTAGTAATTATAAAATATTAAGTAGACCATTTTCAAGTAAAGGGGGGGCAGTTGTAGTTGATAAATTATATATTTTAAAAGTATTTGAATGAATATAAGATGAAAATATTTATTTTTGAAATTGCAAAATTGTAATTTTTTTTTCATATTTTTGCTTTTTTCAATTTTTTCAATTTTTTTTTGATATCTAAATGTTTTGCAAAAATCTAATTTTGATTACAAGATCTTATAGTCATTAAGTAAAAATGTTTTATTTCAAGATTATGGGAACAAGTAAAAAGGATAGTAGAGAAATCCATTATATTTCGATTCAAATTTTTTTATGATCTTCAGTTGAAATCAATTAAAACCATGTTGTTTTTCTCAATACATCCCGAAAAATTTTAATTTTTCAATTTTAATGAAAAAATATAAGAGTGATTTGGGTTTACTTAGGGCGGATCTGGTATATCAAATATTCTCTAATGTTTATTCTTCTACTTATTTCTTTTTTGTTCTTCAAAGGTCAATTATAAAAAATTATTAGATATTTGAAATATTTTTTTGGGTACCTTTAACATAAACAAAGCTGATTAATATAAATATTTTATATTTTGAAAGAATATTGGCTTAATTGCTTTTATAAAAAAGGAGTGTTCAAAAACTAATTTTTAATCAAAAAATTGATTGTAATCTCAAAAAAAAAAAAAAAAAAAAAAAAAGATAATTTATGGAAACAATCATTTTTACCAAAAATATCCACATATATATCATAATATTATTTAAAGATGATTGTTTGAGATGATTAAAATTAGTTAAAATAATATTTTATTTATATATTATTATAAAAAACTAAAAAATTCATTTTGAAATAAACAATATTCAAAAATCATTAGGTTAATTTTGAAAAAGACGAATATGAAAAAAAAAAAAATATAAATTAATGGTAAATTTTTAAATAAATAAACACTCCCACTGCCACATCTCATTTAAAAAGCGGTTTTTTTAAAAGCAAAAAACTGTCGTGTATTGTTGATACACTAACCATGGGATTTAATAGCATAATCTTTTTTTGAGATTTGAAATGAAGCTGAAAAAAATTAAAAAATTCTTCAATTATGCTCATCAAAATCTCATGAATTTGTATTGAATAATTTGAAAAATATCAAGCGCTTTTCTTAAATATGAAGTGGGTTTTTAGATATCAAGTTCAGAATTACTTTCGTCCCAGTTCTGGGAAGAGTAATTCAATAAATTTTCATCATTATCATCAGAATCCGAGTTTTCATCTTGTGACCAATCTTCTGAACTTTGAAAAGAGTCATTCTCAACGTCCCTGAAAATAGAATTTTGCTTTAAGTATTGATGAATTCTTTCTTTGTTGGTGCTTTCATCTTGGAAATTGTTTTTTGTCATCTTTTTCATTTCGTTTTTTTTTTTTTTCGATTCCTCTAATTGCTTTTCTAAAACGCCCGATGATTTAAATACGAGGCGCTTTGGGAGCCATTCGTCGTTTTTAAATTTATCAAAAATCCATGCCAAAAGATATTCGGTTCCCTTGTGCTTCCCCTCCCCGCCGGCGGTGGTGCCCAAATAGGCAAACGTTCTTTCGTGGATATAAGGGAAAAATTTAAGTGCCTTGGAAAATTCTGATTCCAAGATGCAGTTTGATTTGTCTTGCTTGTTTACACAAACAATGACGGGCGTGTGTACGAGGGATGGGTGTTGCATCAATTTTTTAAACATCACCGTTGATTCTTCAAACTTGTCATAATCGGAGCCGTCGACAACGTAAATGACCAAATCAATGATGTCCAAATACAGAAACCACGTTTCCCGAAACTTTGGCTGGCCACCGAGATCATACAATTTCACTTCGTATCCTCGGTCTTTGATCCCGCAAAAGTTCTGCCCAATTGTAGGAACAACCGTGTCGGGGACATGCATACCATAAAGTCCTCGGATCTCATTTAAAATCGAGGTTTTACTATTTGAAAATTAAGTTGGTTGCCCATTAGACAAGTAATTAAAGTAAGACAGAGAAATGGATATGAATAAAAAAGAATCTTGTTAAGTGTTTTGTTTTTTTTATTATTTTTGTTCTTTTTTTGTTTTTTGAGTAAATCAAATTCAGGAAAAAAAAGGGTAGAAAAGTTTTGGTGTTTTTTTGTTTTTGTTTTTGTTTTTATATTTTTCTTTCTTTTTCTTTCTTTTTCTTTCTTTGTCTTTCTTTTTCTTTTTCTTTCTTTTTCTTTTTTGTTACAAAAAGGAAAGGTGATAATTCAAATTTGAAAAACAAAGAAGAAAAATATTTAATCGTTTTCTCAATCAAGAATATCGTTAGTTTGAGAATATTTTTTTACTTTTGTTTTTTTTCATAAAAAAAATTTCAATATTTTGAAATAAAAAGCAATTGTAAGAAAATATTAATACAAAAAATAAGTTTGGTGAGTTACCCAGAGCTTTGAAGACCAAATATGTATACGTTTCTTTCTGGTTTTTGGATAAACTTACGGTACTGGTAGCGAACAAGTGAAAACATTTTGAAAAAAACAACAATTTACAAATAAAAAAGTCAAAAAATGAAATTGTTTTTCGTTTATTATTCTTTAAATGAAATCATATTTTGACTTTTTGATAAATGTGATGTTTTACTACCACTTGGTCTCAAATAATATGAAGTTTTAAAATCAAAAAAACCGAAAAAAAAATGAAAAAATTTATTTGTTCTTAACCTTAATTTAAGGTTAGATTTTTTCAGGAGTTAAAAGTGGGACAATTTATTAGAGTTGAAATATGGATTGGGTTTATCTGAATTTGTTTTCAAATTACCTTCTCTGATCGGATATTTATTGAAAGATCTCAAATTGTTCGATTATTATTATAATAACCTGTTTTGGCTTTGAAAATATGGTTTTTCAAATTAAAAGGTAAGTTTCTATTTCCAAGAAGACTTGCTCAATTAATGGTTTAAGAAATCAACTATCAATAATACCTTAATATAATATTGGTTTCTTAAAGTTCTACTATTAAAAAAAAATTCTAAAAATGAAGGATAAAAAGTTAGTATTTTTCTAAAAAATAGAGTTAATTGTTATCAAAAAAAAACAAAAAAAAATAAAAAAAAAAAATGAAAAAAATTTACAGAACAATTTTAAACAAATTATCTTTGGAATTTTCCTAAAAAAAAAAATTTATTTAATTTCAAAATTGATTTAGGTTGTGTATATTGGGTCCCGAATCAGATTTTATATTGGAACAAGAAAAAAAAAATAGGTTTTATTTGATAGTCTGTTTTTAAACACAAAAAACAGTATTTTTGGCTAATAGGTCTAAATGTGTTTGTTAAGAAATTATGAATCAGTCATGTCCGCAGTGGAATAGTGATAAAGAATACATATTATAATATATTAACTCTAAAACTTTAGGGTGTAATAATCATCGAATCAAATTATTTTTTTCACTTTCAATTTATTTTCAATTTGAAATCGGAAAATAGAAAAAAAAAAAAAAGTTATTAATAATCTAATTTGTTTCAGGTACAAAAATGTAACAAAAAAGTTTTTTTAATACATCAAACTAAAAAAAAATCCCAAACTTGTTAAGATCTTTTTCGATTCAAAAAAAATGTTCACCAAATGATTTTTTTCTAAAACAATAAAATTTAAGAGAAATAAATTATAAATTTTTTAATTTCACTTCTTAACGATTTTGTATCACACTCAATCGTGTTCTTAAGTTGTTGTGGCACTGTAGATTTGTTTAATATCAATGTATTTTATAATTAATGTATTTTATAATTGAGTATTAATGATATTAGTGATCTTCTATTTAAAAAGAATCATAAACTCTATTATTAATGTTATTTTAAAATGAATTATTTTATTTTTTACTTATGATCACAATTACAAATTGCTCATTTTGTATTTTTTATTTACAATCACTTTTCGAAATCTACAGGTATTAACCCAAATATAGTCATTTTCACTTCCAATACACAAACTTTTAACTTAAATTAAGGCACAAAAGAAATCTTTACTTATTACAAAAAATTCAAATTCTAGTATTATAATGTATATAAAAAAAATCTAAAAAATGTGCTTAATTTGAAATTTTTTAGTGTCTTAAATTCAGTAGAAAGTTTGTGTCTTAAAATTGACACTGGTTTTAATGATTATTTCTTCTCAAATTTTATCAGGAAGTGTTATTAAACTCCAAAATATCATTTCTAATGGATCATGTAGGGATCTTTGTGTTTTTTCAAAGAGTAATTAGTAAAATTATTTCAATTTATTTAAATGATTTTTTTTTATTTATTAGGGATAATTTATACTATTTAAATGTTTATAGAAAATCGATAATTAGTAATTAATTTATCTTTTCACAATAATCTAGATTATGGTGAATTTGTGTTTTATTGGTGATAATATAAAATATTTCTATGGTATTAAAAACTTTTAATAATTGAAATTTTCATGATAATTAAAATAAAAAAATTTTGTGAATAAATGTGAAAATTTTTTGTTTAAATTAATTCTTGAGGGATTATATTCTATTAAAGAGAAGTCTAATATTAAAGTATACCCTTATTAAGTGTAAATCAAATTAGTTCGACATGGTTCAACTGTCTCTAAAAAATTGAATAGTAAAATTATATTATTTGTTTATCCAATCAATTAAAAATGATCGTTATATTAGAAAAAAAACCCAACAATTTCAGAATAAAATCTAAATTTCTTCACAAATTTAAAGGTTCAAAAATCAATCTTCGAAATAAAAATAACAAAATATATTTCTTAAATTTGTGTCGAAATATAGATTAATAGCGAATAAATTCAATTTTTACAACAAATTAAATAATAATGAATAGTTTTTTTGGGCTAATAATTTCTGAAATATTGGAATTATAATGATGTTACAATAATCTTTTTGAACAGGGAGAAAAAAAATCATTCTTTGTGTTGTTATAATAATGATTATTGGAGTTAATCTTTGAAATTCAAAAATTCTAAAAATAGTTGCTTTTGGAAGTTCTAAATATGAATTATTAAATACTGGAATACTATTTTTATTTTGGGTTTCAGTTTTTAGTTTTGGAAAAGGTATTAAGGAATAATTTCATTTTACCATTTTGGAAATTTTTAATTGCGTGAACCCCACTGAAAAATATTTTTTGAGTGTCACTAGATATTGAAACTTTGAAACCAAAACATGATCCATTGTTCTATTTGTGAAAAGAAATAAAAACCAAGGTAATCCAGAGTTGAATCTTTCATTTTCCAATTTTTTTAACAGTTTTTTTTGTTTTAATTTTTGTGTTTTAATAATTTGGTTTTGGATCTAGAAAAATTTTTTTATTCAAATGCGTAAAATTATTCCAACAGTAAATAAAAAAATAAAATAGTTCAAATTAGGTCTGTATTGGAAACAAATATTTTCTTTTCGGAGACGAAACAAGAAAGATCACATTTCCATATAAATTTATTGAAATCAAAAATGAAAAAAAAAAAAAATCAATAAAAGACTATTTTCGAAGATTTTTTTTCATTACCTTCTTAATTTGTATGAATACAAACAATTTATGGCCTTGAATTTCTTGTCCCATTACTATTTATTATTTTTTTACTAAACATTTGTATTACAAATTTGTTTTTAAAAATTCCTTTTTTATATAGTTGTATCAATCAAATCCAAAATAAAGATAATACTTCAAAAATTAAAACAAATGGGATGAATTCTTCAAAATAACAACAGTTACAAAAGATTAACCCAAAGTAAAAAGCAAAATTTTTGAAAAAATTTCAAGCATGATTCAGAAATATTTTTGAGTTCTTGTTTTAAAGGAAAATAAAATAATTGTTAAAATGAACAAAATTATCCCAATAAATCTATATTTATGGACATGAATTTAGTAAATATCCTGTTTTCTGAATCCATTCAAGAATTAGTGGTATTAAATAAAAATTTGATTTTTAAATTCATTTTTGGAAAATAATTTTCAAATAAAAGGTAATTTTTTATCAAAAATTTTACAAGTAAAACTATTTTCATGAAGAATTAAAAACAAACCCAGATTAAGAAGAAATAATAGTATTAATTTTTATCAATAAGATCAAGAAATAAATGATTTTATTTATTTTTTTTGATCTATCTTTTCATTTTTTTGTATTCCATTTTTTAGTTGGTATGAAAATATGTTATACTAGAATATATTCCACTCTAGTATTTATGAAAATATCAAAATATTTGGTTAAAGAAACCATTTGAATAATTCTGATCACATAAATGATGGAACTCAAAATTTGAAAAATGTACTTACTCCCTTAAAGGATTAGCCTCTATTAAGGAGAAGCCTAGGAACAAAGTATGTTGTTATTGGACCTAACCACATTAGTGCTACATGGTTCAAATGTCTCTAAAAAATTGATTAGTCAAGAAGTAATATTTGCTAATCCAATCAATTAAAAATGATCAATGTATTAGTAAAAAACTCAACAATTTCAGAATAAAATCTGCATCTTGCCATAAATTTAAAGGCTGGGTTATCAATATTCAGACTAAAAAGCCACAAAATATCTTTCTTAAATTTGTGGCGAAATATAGATTAGTTGTTAAAAAATTTGTTTTTTTTTAAAAATATAATAATTAACAAATAAATTTTTTTTTACTAATTATTTCTCAAATCATGCAAATCTATTGATACTACAAGTAACTTATCAAAAGCAAACAAAACTAATCAGTCTTTGTGATTTTATGTTGATGGTTATTGAGTTAATCTTTGAAAACTAAAATATTAAAAAAATAGTTACTTTTGGAAGTTCTAAATCTAAATTATTAAATACCAGAATACTGTATTTTGCGTTTCTATTTTTAGATTTGGAAAAGGAATTAAAAAAAATTTTTTCAAAATGAAACTTTTTTAATTATGATTATTAGTAAAAAATATAATAATTTATTGTGCAATAAGATTTATAATAGATTTTTTAGAGCTAATTGAGACATGGTGAACTAATATCATTTGCACTCAATTACAACATACTTTGATTATAGAGAAATCTATGGTGACGCTAATCCCTTAAGAGAAAAACATTCTGAGGAATTTACTCTCTTTATTGATACAAATTTTGTACTATGATCTCTCATTTTTAGAATATCTTTTGAAATAATAGATTTTTAAGAAACTACTACCATATTTCCACATCGTTTATTGTTGGTTTATTGTTCGTTTCTTTGATCGGTTAATGATTTTGTCTTCAAGAACAAAAAGACACACTGTTTATTTTGGAAACAAGGATTAAACTTTTAGACATGCATTATTTTAACAACAGTAAACGAAACTACAATGTTTAATAATTGAATTACCTAAATTGGGAAGTATATTTCTTTAAGTTGTTTTGTGTCTTGTTGTCACACAAGCAGTTCTTATTTTTAAAAAGATCCTTTCAATACAAAATTAAAAAACCAAACAAAAAAATACTCTAATTTGACTTTTTTATGTACGATCCTTTCTCGTGGTGAACCAATTCCTTGACTTTTACTATTGGACTTGGTTTATCTTAGAAAAACCAATACAGAAGAATCTTCTCAAGGACAAAGTACAGATATGAAACTTTTGTATTTAATTTACTGGTATTTGAATTCTAAATGGGAAAAAGTTTTCACTTCCTTTTCCATATTTTTCTTTAGAAAACGAGTTCTCAAAGAAGTCAGTTGTTTGTATCGATCTCTAACAAAAAAGGAAATTGAAAATGAAGTGAAAATTTTTCATGTTTATACTTCAAATACGAGTATGATTCTTCGAAAATCAACCGGTTCCTTTTCTCTAAAGCTTTTTCATTAACATTTCAAGTCTTTGTCAAAAAAGAAAAGAAAAAGTAAAACAAAACAATTCAGTTTTGACTTTATTGAGAACTTTATTTTCGAATTTATTATTGATTTTGTTCCAATATTTTAAGATTAAAATAAAACAATTCCTGGTCAAACTTGGGACAACTGACTGGTTGGGTTGTTGTTTGAAGCGCTTTCAATAAGTCATCTTCTCAAAAAAAAAAAAAGGGTCTACAAAAAATATTTGAAAATAAAGCAAAAAAGAAAACAAAAAAATATCTTGTAAGATCGCAAGGTTTTGAAAACCTTAATCAAAGATAAAAAGAAAAAAATTGAAAAAAAAAAAAAAAAGACTTTTTTCTTTTTATTTGATCATTTGAAGAGAAAACAGAGACTATTTGTCTTTCAATAAATAATGAAAAATGAGAAAAATGTGTTTTCTTTTCTTTCTTTTTTTTTTTTTTTCAAGTAACACAAGAGAAAAAGAGAAAAAGAGAAAAAGAAATAATTAATAAAATTTTACTCCTCTTTTTTCACCGCTTGGGTAAACTATTGCTACTTTATTACGGGTAGGCGCTTTTGGAAGATCTATTCTAAAATCAAATCTACCATATTTCTTAATTTTTCCACGGTTATGTCTTTTTGGTTGCTTAACCTTTCCAACACCATACCCAATATCAATAGTTTTAGGATCGACTTTCTTTGGTTCTAGTAAATTTTCGTTTGATGAACTGGTTGTTTTTGTTTGTTGTTGGTTTGTTCCTGTTTTTACGTTTCTGAGTAATGTTTGCCGTTTCTGTAATTGTTTCAGTCTTTCAAGCCTGGAATTTTTAAGGTTGGTTTGTTTTTGTGGTTGGTTTTGTGTTTGTGTTTGTGTTTGTTGTTGTTGGTTTGTGTTTGTGGTTGTAGTTGTAGTTCCAAGGCTATTATTTATGTTTGTATTTTGTTGTGAGTTTATGTTTTGTTGTATATTTGTATTTTGTTGTATATTGGTTGTTTGTTGTGTATTTGTTGTTTGTTGTACATTTGTATTTTGTTGTGTATTTGTATTTGTATTTGTTGTCTCGGTAGTGTTTACATTATTTGTATTCGTGGTGGTAGTAGTGGTTGTAGTTTCATTGTTTTGAGCACGTAGTTCCTGTAATTTTTTAAGTCTTTCAAGTCGGGAATTTGTGGAGTTTGTTTGTGAGCCTTGTTGTGGTTTGTTTTGTGTTTGAGTTTGTGTTTGCGTTTGCGTTTGTGTTTGTGTTTGTGTTTGGTTTTGTGTTTGTACTGTGTTTGTGCTATTATTTGTTGTGTTTACCATATTAGTGTTAGTTTGCGATTCTAATCTTTTTTGTCGTTGCTCTCTTAGCCTTTCTAATCTGCTTTGTAAATTTGGGTTCGACATTGGTATTTTTACAGAAAAAATATCTAAAATGGTTAATTATAATAAGATAAAAAAAATGAACCCTTATTTTTGGAATTACATCAACTCGGATTTTGTTCGTTTTGTTTTCTCTCCAATAATTTATTACTTTTTAAAATTATTTTTTTGGAACAATAATCTAATAAGTTGCTCTGACCCTTGCTTCTTCAGACAATTTTGTATAAGGTATTCTTAGAGTTCAGTCTGTTTTAACAATTCCCTTTCAATGTACCAAACACTTATTTTTTACCTCGTTTCAATAAAAACCCTTTCCGTTTTGATACTCTTATTTTTAAAAAGTATTATTTAGTCCACAGAAAGTATCTTATTTTATGTTCAGGAAAAAATCATCCTTTTTTAAATTTGTATTGCTTTATTCAATCAAAAAGTACTTTTCAAAATATGTAAAAAGACTTGAGAATTTTTCGAAATTTGATCTTTTTCGAAATATATAGTTTACTTCAACTCTTCAATTTCGTCTCTTGAATAAATGAACTCTTGGTCAGTATTTTTTATCTAAAAAACGTTCAAAAATTTTTGATAGCGAGTTTAACAAACGAAAAAAGGTTTTGGTCGGTGATAAATTTGTTGATGCTTTTTCAAAAGTAAATCAAGTTAGTTAAAAAGGTAAACAAGACCTATTAAGAATTCTTCTTGATACAAACTTTTATTTGTGAGAAACCTTTTCACTGTCTTTATAATACTGAGGTTTTCACTTTTTTGAAAAAAGAATAAAAGATAATTGCAAAATTCCAAGTTCGAAAGTAAATGTTTTTCTTTGGTTGAAAGACTTCTTTTTTGAAGTGGAACCCTTATCAACAACCACTGTATAAAAGCCGATTCAATACTCCCTTTTCAAAACAAACGCTGAAGCACACCTTATTGATATTCAGAAAAGGATTTATTGTTTGATGACTTCCAATACACCACTATCCAAATAGTATGTCCCAAAAGCCAAAAATTCATATCTCTTGATAAATTCCATTATTTTTTATTATTCTGGTTCCAAAGAAACATCTAATTCACAACACAATGTTTTACCCAATTGAAAATCATTTTTGGTGGTCGATTCCTTGATATTTAAAGTAAATTTTAAATTAGGAATTAAATTTGTTCTACAGTTATTTAAATATCCATTTTTTTTACTATAACTACTTACAAAACATTAACTTAAGTTTTTTTTTCAGACGTGGGTATTTGAAGATAGGAAGGTACACACATATTCTTGGTTCGGTTTTAAATTGACTTTAGAGGTTAGATCTTTGATTAATGTAAATAATTAAAAAATATTGAAAGGTTTCTGTTCCAAAAATTTTATTATAATTATAAAATTTCTGAGATTAAACGATTTATTTACAAAAATTCAAAAAATGAAATTTTACTCATTTTTTTATCAAAAAATTTCATTATAATCTTTCAAGATCTTCATAATTCTTTTTTAAAATTTATTTTAAGAACACTATTTTTTGTTTATATGCTGTCACCCCCATTAATTTGTTTCTTTTATTTATATAGTCTGCCAATATTTTTTACTAGAATTAAATTTACGTAAGGGCTAAAGTAACAAACATTAGTTATTTACATCACTGTAAATTTTTTGATTTCTTGTTTTTGTCAGAATTTTTTTTTTGTGATCTGAATTTTTATATAAGAATTAAATCAATATTTTGAGAAACATTTTCTCATTTGATCTTTCATTTTTAGAATTTCTTTTTTACATAATAGAACTTTGAAAAATCAATACCCTAATTGCTTAATTTTTATTCTAAACTACTTTGATCAGTTAATGCATTGGTCTTCTATAACAAAGAAACACAATTTTTATTTGATAACTTATTTATTAAACTTTTCTACAATTAATATTCTGATAAAAATAATTTGAACGGAAATTTTTTAAGTTCTTTCCCAAAAGTCCACCCAGGAAAATAAAAATCAATCCACCTAGAAATTTCATTGATTAAAAGACTAGAGATTTATTTTTTTCAACCAAAAAATGAAAAATAAATTAAAATATTAAGTGGACAAAAAATTTTTGACCAAATACCCTTATTTGTTTTGCAAATTTACCCAGTTTTTTATTCTACATTTTCCAATATAACATCGAATATACTACTCATATCCATATCATGTCAAAAAATTTTTATATATAAAATCTTTACATTTTATAAAAATTTTAAAGTATTGATCAAATTTGTTTAAAAGTTTCCAACAATGTGTCATTTTTTTTTCAATTTTGTATTGTTTTTCACAATAAATATTATTAAAAAACTTTCACTTTTTTTTATAAAAAAATTCAAATTGGATCCTTTACAGCCAGTTTCACTTTTTATAGAAAAAATTTCAAAAAATTTATAAATAAAAAAATTCTCTAATTAAAGCACAAATTTCAGGTTTTAGTAAAATAATTTGTGTAGAAAAAATTCCAGAAAAAAAACCTTAATTTGAGTTTTTTATGCCTTGAATTTTCTTGAAAGTTTGTACATTAAAAGCGAAATTAAATATACTTTAATGAATTGGGAATTTTTGAAAGATAAAAAATATATAAATATTTTAATATTATTTTTTATATTTTTGAATATTTTCAAACAAATAATTGCATTGAAAATGAATATGTATAATTAAAAAGTTAGAACAAGTAGTATATTCTCATATTATATTTAAATAATAAAAGAAAATTATTAATACCCCAAATAATTATAAAAAATTATTAGTTAATTCTTTAAATTTCAAGAAATTTTCTAAATTATAGTGAATATAAATATGGATCATTTCTTTTGCATCTTTAGTAATTCTATATTTGGTTTTTTTTTTTTTATTTTATAAAATAAGATTAAATTTATAATGTTATTTTATCAACCAAAACTACCAGGAATCAAAATAGAAAAATTTTATAAAAAAAAAATAGGTTTTATAAATTTTTCTTTTTCTTTTTAGATCGAAAAAAGGTACACCAAAAATATTAAATTAATTTACTATTAAAATATCCTAAAAAATTTTAAAATCTTTTAAAAATTATAATTCATTTTCCTGAAATTTCGAAAAGGGTCTTTTTTGTCAATATTAATTGAATCTGGTATAAATCAGAATTCTGATATCTTTAGAAATCAAAATAAAAAAGTGTTACCAATTGTTTCATAAAAAAAAAAAGTAGATGATATATATTTTTGTAAAATAAAAAAGGATAAAAATCTACATTTTCAATTTGGATTTCTTAATTTTTCAATTAGATTATCATAAAATTGTGATTTTTTCATAAACAGTGATATTTCTACGGTGGGTTCCCAAAAGAGTGAAGACCCAACAATATATTCAATGATTTAAATAACAATAAATTCGAATACATCAACTATTAGAGTTGTTTGTTTTAGTTTGAAGAGGAAAAAAGTAATTTCAATTTTCAAGATATGTTTATTCCCCAAACACTTCCTCTCTTTTTTAAATACAATATAACATATTAAATACATTCAAACAAATTTTCACATTTCTTCACCCTTGTTGGATAACAAGAGAAGTATCATCATTCATGAAAAAATCACAATTTTATCATAAAAAACTTGAATAATTAAGAAATCATTTTAGTTATAGAGCAGTGAAAAAAATACCTGACAAGATTTTTAATTGTGAATATTAGTAAAATTATTGTGTGATTTCATTTATTTACAATCAAATTCCTTTTTTTAAGAATCGAACTTTTTCAATTATAACCCCCCCACTTATTAGAATGATGATTGATGAAATCACACTTGTTCAAAACACCATACAATCAATCAAAAAACAAGAAGAAAAATTATCATTTTCCAAACTCTAGTAAACCTCAATAAAACTCGATTGTTTTTCAAAAAAAGTTGATCAACATATGGCTATCAAACAATTACTCGAGTATTCTAAAGACACCTTATTTGATGGACTTTAGGTAGGTTTATTACTAATCTCATAAAAAAATTGGTTATTTATAATAAGGATTTCATTGAAATTAGACAAAAATTTTACTAATACTCACAATTAAAAATCTTGTCCGGGATTTTTTTCATGTTCGGTATTTTTTTCCCTACTATATGTCCCTACAACCCAAAAAACACTAAAAATGAAAAACTGATCAAATACTTTCCATTAATACAATTAAAAAAACTAAATGATAAAATTAAAATAAATAAAGTTTGAATTTAACTTTTTCTTGAAAACATGTTTTGCCAAAATCATTGAATTCGAACTTGAAATTATGTATATTTTTAGATACACTATCTTGTTTTAACTCATTTACAAAAACAAATTCTAAATTATGTGAATTTTCTTTTCACAAAAGGCACTAATTTGGTCTTCAAATGTTTTTTTTAGTTTTAAATGGTAAAATTAAAAAAAAAGTTCAACTAAAAAGATAAACTCTCTGGAAAACCATTCTAATTTAATATATTAACTTATTCTTTGATTTCAAACTTTTCTCAACCCCAATTTTTCAAAACAAAAATAAAAAAGTGCACTCGTAATTTCAAAAAATATTTTTGATATTCAAAAGTTGAGAGTGTTTTTATTCTAAAAAAAATTATCACAGTGGTTAATGGAATTAAGTTATGAACTTAATTTCGAAAAATATTAATCAGAAAAAAATAGTGCTTAATTTTATTAAGGACATATAGTGAAAAAAATACACAACATGAAAAAAATCCCTGGACAAAATTTTAATTGTTACTTTAAGGAAAATTGTCGTTTAATTACAATTATTTTCAATCAAATCCTTATTATAAATAACCAATTTTTTTATGAGATTAGTAATAAACCTACCTAAAGTCCCTTAAAACGGGGACGTCTTTAGAATACTCGAGTAATTGTTTGATAGCCATATGTTGATCAACTTTTTTTGAAAAACAATCGAGTTTTATTGAGATTTTGCTAGAGTTTGGAAAATGATAATTATAATATTTGTTTTTTGATTAATTGAAGAGTGTTTTGAAAAAGTGTAATTTCATTAATGTTCATTCTAATAAGTGGGTGGGTTATAATTATAAAAATTTGATTCTTATAAAAAGGATTTCATTTTTGATATTAGAATATTCACTACAATTTACTTAATGTTCACCACTAAAAATCTTGTCATGGATTATTTTCATGTCCAGTATTTTTTTCACTTCTTTATACTCAATATGCAGAGAATTTGATCAAAAAAATAATCGTAATAACTTTTACAGTAACAATAACTTTTCAAAAAGTAACTTCAGTTGCAAATCTACATGAAAAAAAAACACTTTTTAAAGTTTGGTAATTGCTTTTAATTTTACTTTTAAATTCGTTCAGTTTTAGTTTCATTTTTTTTATAATTTGCCTTAATTGATTAATGTTAGCTGTCTGGAAAAAAATACCGATCAAATGTGAAATTGAAGGACGCAGTTGTACGCGTAGTGTTGTGTATGATGAAAAAATTCTTTTTTTTGGTGGTTTGTCTGGCAACAAATTTTTCAATAAATTAATGTCTTTTGATTATAAGACTTATGAAATAAACCAAGTAAGACTTTTTTTTTTAATCCCACAAAACAATTTTTCAAACTCGTTGTTCAAGAAGTTTTCTCAAGACTCTGGCACATTCTTTTTTTAAAATAATTATCGTTTTCTTTTCAATTGTTAAACAAAATTCTTTTTCTTTAAACTGTTGAACTGTTGAAATTAAATTAGCAAAGACTTCATTATTTTGAGAACTAAAATAAATTCACGATTTCAAGATCGGTGTGCAACCAATAAATCTGAGTTTGCATCAAAAAAAAAAAAAAAAAAAAAAAAAAAAAATGTTTTATTGGAATGACAATCATCCCAAATTCACAACACCAAAAGTTATGAGATCCAACTCAAATTTGTTTTTGTTCCAGATTCTGTTCCATAAAATTGTTACAAGTCAAAAGTGTGAGAAACTTTTTTCAATGAGAAATCTGAAGAAATAAGAGAAACTACCTCAACTGGAAAAAAGAATAATTACCACCCCTGTGTGTTTGTTCTTTGAACTAATTTTCAAAAAGAATTCGTTCAGGGTTTAGTAATTTGAAATTTAGGCTTATAACTTTCGGATCAGCTCCTTAGTATGGATACTGATAATTTCAAATAAATATCTGTAAATTTTTACTTCATTTTCCATTTTACAAATTTTTTTACACAAGTTTTGAATAAAGCATTTTATTGGTTTAAATGTTCATAAAACTTTGAAAATTTGGTTTGTCTTCAAAATATTCTTATTCTTGAGGTGTTTTAAAAGTCAAGTTAATTGAGATTACAACAATGGAAATTTTAATAAAAATTTTATGAAATTTATTTGAATTTATCAGTAATCAAATATATTTTTAAATTCAGAAAGGTTTATGGCGAATAGTAAAAATTCTATCATTTTCAAAATTAGTTTGAGAACTATTAGAATTGCGTTTAAAAGTTTCCAAAAATTACTCGTGTAACAAATGTTGCTAAATACAAAGGGCTGTTTCTGAAATTTTAAGATCTAAATTACTCAAAAAATGATTTTTTTTTTGCAAATACAATTGTTTTCAAAATGTCAAGACTTTTTAAAACTTTTTATGAAGTTTTCTATTTATAAAAGTAAAAACTTTTTCAGAATTAAAAATTTTATCAAGTTTTCAATTATAAAAAAGTAAAGACTCTTTTAGAATGAAAGCTTTTTGAAAATTTTATGTTTTAAAAAAAGAGAGAAACAACCTTTAAACGTGACGTAGAGGTTGGTGTTAGAAGGAAAGTACTTTTTTTCAAAAAAAGTTCACACTTTATTAAAACACAAAACTCTAAAAAACTTTTAATTCTATCAATCTAAAAAAAAACAAATTACTCACTTTTTTAAAATGTATGTATTGGGTTGTTGTGTTTTCTGTGATTCTCTCAATATTTTGATATAAAAAAAGTTTCTCACATTTTTGACTTGGAACAATTTAGATACAAAACAGTTTTTCATTTTCAATTCTGAAAGAAACAAAACGTTTTATAAATGCATCATCAGATTTTTCTATTGTGCTTTTATAACCTTTTTAGATATTGCTTAAAATTTTGGTTTTTCAATTTTTGAAAATGCCTTTGCAGCCATTTTAAAAAAGCGAATCACAAAAGTTAATAAAAATGTTACTCGGATTGCTTAAACGAGCAAATTAAACAGTTTAGGCGACATTTTTGAAACATTTATACATCACTTTATTAAAATATTCGAAACTCTAAAAAAATAATCTTTTTCTTTTCTTTTTTATATTATTTAAGGGAGTACTTATTAACCCCTTTTGTTTACCGTTGGGTTTTTTCGACTTTAAGAAATTAACCGAAATTTAAATAAATTTTATTTTTCTTTCTTAAATCCAAAAAAACAGCCGTTAGCTTTTTCAGAGTTTAAAAGGATTGAGTAAAATCTTTGATTTTTAATTTTACAAATTACCTTAACAGGTATTCTTATGTTATGAACAAGAAAAAAATCAAAATATTGTGAATTATGTAAAAAAAATAAACAATTTAGAAATAATTGAAGATTTAAACCATTTTCTAGGTAACTTCCCAGCCTATGAAAAAAATCTCAAAACCTGGATATCTGAATTCAAAAAAATTGATATATCTAATTTATTAAAAAATAATAATATTTCTAATATTATAATAAAAAAAGGATTCAAGGTGCTTATTAGTCTTAGTGGGTAATAAACTTATTTCTGAGTCTTTAATAAAATTCCTAAATAAAAATTTAGGAATTTTATTAAAAACTCAAAGTAAAAATAATCTTTTTCAAATTTTTTTGGAAAAAAAATTAAATTGAATCTTCCAATATCTTTATAATTCTTTTTTAAAATTAATTTCAAGAACCTAATTTCTTGTTTGTGTATTTTTAAAAGCCTATTTATTTTATTTACTTAGAGAGCCAAAATTATAATGAACGCTTAAATTTGAGTAATGATTAGAGTTAAATTTTTTAAACAGGGATATTCAGATTACAAGAGAGAATTAGTAATTTGAAATATATCTCAAAAAAATCGTTATAATGTAAATAAAAATGATGAAGTAATATCCGAATTTGAGTTTAAAAAGCTATTGAAACTCGGCCGATTATTCAATAGAAATCATTTACTTAATTATCTGTTGAAGAAAATTCAAAATATTGGCGAATATTGGATTTGAAATGAATTATTTTTTTAGGTTACTAAAAATTTTTCGAATTCTTGAAAAAGTCAAAGTTAAAATCGTTTTTTTTTTTTTTTTTTATTAAAAAACAGCAAATTACCCAGATTATATTGAAATATATTTATAGATTTATTCTAAATCATATAATACTTGAAAAGAAACAGGATTGATAACTGCACTCACAAATTTTGTGTTTTAAATCTTTTAAAAAGAAATTTGGAATTTGGAAAGGAGAAAATGGTTTTTACAAATATCAAAATATAAAAAAAAAAAAACATAAATTTTAATTTTACACAATTTCTATTGGTATGCATTTGTTTATTCAATAAATATAACGTTAAAACATGAAAGTAATATTCACTAAATATCAAATTAGGAGAGTTCTTAATGGATAAAAGAGGGGTTGGGAGAGATATTGTTTTTTTTATTTATTGAAGAGGTATACATTAAGCTCTAGGTGCTTTTTTACTTAAATTTCTAAAAGGTGAATTTAAGCGCAAAAAATAGACTACCGGGGTATTCATAGGAAGGGACGGCCCAAATTATCTTTATCGTGAAAAGGTGAAAACAAAAAATTGAAAAAAAAAAAACAAAAATAAAGAAAAAACTCAAATTAGGTTTAGAAGGAGTTTATAAGAAACAATTGGTAAAAAATCAAAAAAAAAATAAAATCATTACTATTGGTTTAATCAAGAATACCCACAATCACAGCTACATGATAATTTTGATTAATTTGGTTTGATAGTTGATCATGAATGTTCATTTGGGAGCTTGTTGTTTAATTGTTTTCGTTTCTTTTTTTCTTTTTGATTTGCTTGTTAACAATTTATATTTTTTGACTTTGCTTTTTCTTTTTTATTTTCAAAGTGCCGATACTGTCGTGTTTCAGTATCTTAGTAAACTTTGTTTCTATCTTTGGGGTACATTTTTTTTTTCAAATATCAATTATTTTTGATAATTGGCATTTGAAGAACAAATAAAAAATAAGTAGAATAATACACATTGGAGAATAGCCGATATCAGTATGAAGTAAATCTAAAAAATCAATATATTTTCTTAAAAATTGAAAAACTAAAATTATTAGGGATCCCTGAGAAAAACAAAAATGTTTATTTTGATCTTCAATTGAAGATCGAATAAAATTCCAATAGAGAAATCAATATAATTTATCTACAATCATTTTCAATTGTTCAATAACATTAGAACAACACATTTTGAACTTAGCAACTATAGATCTTCTGATAAAAAAATTTTTTGCAAAGCAATTACCTATTTAAAAAACAAATAGAAAAAAAGAAAAATGTAAAAAAATGATGAAAATTTATAAAATAAATTTTACTTCTAATATTCAATTTTTACCCTACAGAAACATGTAATACACCCATTACAACTGGGCCCCCTTTGACTGGAAAATAGTTTATTAGTAAGTCGCCACTTGGCCCTCTATTTGAAACTCTTCTTCCCTACATAAAGAAGATTCGTTCAGAGAAAAAATTGAAAAAAATAAAATTTTTACTTAATAGATCTGAATTTCATTGATAAATTTTTGTTAAACAACTATTAAATTTAGATTTATTTAATCATCCCCGCTACTATTAACTTTAGCTTGTTGAGATTAAAATTGAACTATTAATACTATTATTTTCCAATTAAAAAACGATAATTTTTGGTTCATATTCCAAAATATTTTTCTAGTTTATAAGTTGAAGAAAATCCAAAGATCTTGACAACCTCTTTTAGAAAGGATATTTTTAGACATTTAATTAACCTTCCTTTGTCGAACTCTAAAACAAAATTTTTACTCTTCTAATTTGATTGTAACAGTAATAATTAATATACATTTTGGAAATTGAAATAATAATTTTCATTTATTAATTGGAAAATAACATTAGTTAAATATTTTGGGGGTTTTCAACTAATTATTCATATAAAAATATTTTGGAGAATTTGAACTAAAATTTATCATTTTTTAATTGGAAAATAATAGTAATCAAAAATACTAACAAAATAATAAAAAAATAGAGAACTGATAATGGTCCCCAACATAAAACGAAAAATATGTTTTTCCATTTTCAAAAATTAACTTAATTGTTAATAAAAATAAAAAATTACCTTTTTTAGTTTTAAATTGGGAAACATATGAAATTTTTTATTTCAAAAAATAAACTCAAATTAATAAATTGTTTAGATGACGTTAAACTCATTTATTTCATAAGTCGAAACACAAATTACAAAAACAATTTTTTTCAAGATCTCAACAAGATTTCATTTGATTTTTAAAAAATACCGTGCCTTAAAAGAGAAATTATTCAATAATTCATCAATATTTTTCCTAAAAAAAATTTTTAAAAAAAATAACATGAAATGTAATAGATAATACCAGATAACAATTTTAATGAAAAAGAACTTGAAGATCCAGAAAAATATCCACCAGGTAGAAGTGGGCACAATATGGTTATATATAAGGATACGCTTATCATTATTGGAGGAATTGCACACGGCACAATGAAAGATTCATATTGCTTTGATTTAAAAACGCATGGGTGTATAAAAGTGAAAAAAATAAATCTTGATATCTATTTCCATTCTTTAATTCAGCATGAAGATTGTTTATTTATATTTGGTGGTGATTCGCAAAAGCGCCACCATAATAATAAATTCCGAGTATTTTCAATGGAAAAAATGAAATTTATTCGATACAGAACAAAGGGGAAAAGGCCATGCGCAAGATCAAGGCATAGCGCATTCGTCTGGAATAACAAAATGTTTATTTTTGGTGGCACGGGATCTTTGGAAAGTTCAAAGATAAATGAATTAGATGATCTACATTGTTTAGATTTTAAAACAAAAAGATGGGAATTGATAGAAACTTATGGCACAAAGCCAGAAAAAAGAAGGTCCTTTACGTGTAATTTATATAAGGATAAGATGTATATCTTTGGGGGGGTGAATTCGGTGGGGAAACATTTTAACGATTTTTTCCAATTTGACCTTATAAGGAACACTTGGACGAAGGTTGCAGCAATTGGGGATATCCCTTCGCCAAGGGCTGCGCCAATAGGCGAAATCATCAATAGCAACATGTATCTTACTTTTGGTTCCTTCCAAGAAAATATGGTTTGGACTCAGAAAAATGATTTTCATCAATGTAGTATTTTGAATGAACTTGAGGTGCATTTTTGGGAAGTATTTAAAAACCAAGAATTAATGGATCTTGAATTCCCAGGTACTAAAGCTCATTTACTACTAATGGAAAAAAAAATCGGTGCATTGTCAACCAAAATATTCATTTCAAAGGTGAAAAATAATAACGATTTTTTTACAAAAGAAGAAATTCGTGATTTTGTTAAATGGATCTATACGGGAATTTTATCACCAAACGTCTATTATGTCGCCAAAATAGCCCGTTTCGATATTAGTAAATGCCCCGATTTATCACAAATTTTAACCAACATGGAAAAGGAAGAAAAGGAAAAGGATTTTAAAATTATCTATAAAAAGCATGTCATAAAAGTTCACAAATTAATTCTTCAAGCAAGAAGTAATTTGTTTAGGGGCATGTTTCTGTCCTTAAGTCACAACGAAAATTCCGTTAAAAATTTTTGTAAAGTTCATATTGAAACTTTAAAAATTTTCATACGCTTTTTATATACTTGTGAAATTATTATTCATCCAGATTTTGATAAAGAATTTATCTGTAAAGAATTAGAAGATTGTGCTGAATTTTATCAACTTCCTATAAATTCGAAATTATATAATTTAATAGATAATATTTTACAAAAAGAAAAATAATTTTTGAATAGTGCAAATTCTTATATTTCCTTTTTAATAAAAATAAATTCTATTATATTTTGAATTTTTTTTTTATTTTTTTATCAGAACTGCTGTGTGTTTCATTTTTTTTTAGATTTTTTTTTTTTTAATTTTTAAAATGTCAAACTCATTTGTTTATAATAATTCAAAAGTGAATTGTTAATCAGATTTAATAAAAATACATTGTCTTGATTACTAAAGGAATTTTGTTTTTTTTTATTTATAATTTTGGGTGAGCAACAATTTTTGAAATATTATTTAGGGGATAATATTAGATTATGGGGTACATTTTTGTTGTTTTTTACTATAGTTGTGATGAATTTGAAATTGGCGTCGTTCATGACAATAATGTGTAAAAATGGGCTGTTAAAATCAAAGATTTAAAACTATAAATTCATTATCTACTCTGATCGTTCAATCAAAATAAAATAGAGCAAAAGAAAAGATTTTTTTTGAAAAAATAGTAAAAAGTCAAGTACCTAGAAAAAAATATTACTTTTGTGAAAAAAAAACGGGAAATGGTCAAAAAAGTCTCGGATTTTTTTTTTTTTTTTTAAAAATTTCACAATTTTCATTTTTTATATGAATAAAATGATCAAAAGTACTAAAAATTTTAAAACTGGGTAAAAAATCAAAGGTGGGTAATATGTTTTACAAAAATTAATATAGAATTTATATTTCATTAATTTCTTTTTCATCAATTCCCTTGGAGTAGAATGTATTAAAAATGATACCCTTTGTTTTTTACTTGTAAATAATCAAAAATGTATAAAAGGTGCTTTTTTGGTAGAACATATATCTTATAACCTGTAGATTCCTGTTATAATTTTGGATATTTAATCTAAATTATTTTATATGTATTTTTCGAAAACTCCCTTCTAATTAAGATAATGCAATTTATAAAATATACAATTTTGGAATTTTAATTGTGGTATTTATTAATATTATTAAAACCTCGCAAAAAAAAAACATTTTTTTAATGAAATATAAGCATATATTACCAAGATTCATCTTTGTGTATCTACTAGAAGGGATATAAACTCTTTTCACTTAAATTGTTACAGTTTTATTGAAGAAATCGAGCTTATTCTATAAGTTTAATCCAATATTATATGGGTTTAATTCACTTCTCTTCTTAAAATAACATTTCAATTTTTAAATCTTTATCTTTTTTTTTTTAATTTTTTTTTTTTTACTTTAATTTTTTTTGAATTTTTTTTTAAAAAAAAGGTCAATTTGAATATATATATATATAACTCCAAATTAATTTAAGAATGTTGAGGCTATGTTTTTAATTTTGAAAAAGAGATTATTTATTATTTAAAAATATAATTTCAATAAAAAGTGCGAAATTTTTATTTCAGCATTTAATTCTTTCATAAATTTTAAGTTTGTTCAAGTATCTCTTTAATGGATATCAACTTTCATCAAATTTATAATTTTTATTATTCTGAAAAAATTCGTTCTGGATTAATAATTTTTAAAAAAAGGATGGTGTTCATTTTTGGTTTTCTCAATTTGAGTGTAATTGTATTTAAAATTCAATGAAACGAACATACAAATAGTTATTTTTAAAACTGCATTTTTAATGGAAATGTTACAAAATAGTTATATTTTTTTATTTTCATGTTCAATTAAGATTTTGTTTTAATTTACAATTTAGATTACATTTTTAGATTTTATAATATTCTATTGAAAGAGCTTCTAAAAAAATAATATTTAAAAAATCTAAGTTATATATGATGTTTTTTACAAGGTTTTTATTTGCCATTTGAATTCTTATTAATTGTTAAAATTTTACTTGATTTGATCATCTTTGTTCATATAAACAGTTCAATTTTAAATATTTCACAAAAAAAAAAAAAAATCCAAAAGTTTTTCAAATATTAAACTTTTTTTAAATTTGGTTTAAAAATTTCTAAAAAAAAAAAAAGAAGAAGAAGAAGAATAAATTTTTCTATTTATCAAATACGTTTTTTTAAAAAAATCCTTAGTTGGTCAATTTAAGGGTTTTTTACAAGATCGGTAACAATTCTTGTTTTTTTTTATTTGTCCGAAAAAAAGCCCAATTAGCTATTATCACTACTTTAGATGTATATTCTTGTATATGAAATAGGGGTGATTAAATATTTTATGCAAACAATTTTTTAAAAATAACTAATGAATAAAGTTATATTAATAAGAAATTTTATATTTATTTCCTAATAATAAATTAAAAAAACGAATTATTGGTAGCAACAGAAGTAGTATTGTATTCTTTTGATTACACTTTTCATTTTTTTCTAATTTTTCTTAGAATCTTATTTTTATTCTTTATAAAACCACTCATGCTCGGGGGGGGGGGGTTCGATTGTTTACAAACACTTGAATAGAAATAAATTACTAATTTTTCATAGATTTTTCTTTTTTTTAGTAGTCATTTCTTTTTTGAAATAATCATACTCCATCTGAAAAAGATAATATCACTTTAGAAAAATTCTGTGAAATTTATTAAACAAAAAATTGTAATTTTTAAACAAACTTTTTTTGTTTTTTTTTACGGGCCCTATGAAAAATACTATTTTTATTGACTAGATCTCTTTTTTTTTTCCACATACTTAATAAATTTTTTTGACTTTTTGACAATGACCTTATTTAACAAAAACTTTTGGAAGCTTCATCCGACAAGATTTACGAATTAAACAAATATTTATTAATTAAAATTGTTTTCAAAAAAAAAAGTCACTATTATCTAAATTTACCAATTCTATTACTGTAGATGAAAATTTTTACCATCTTCCTTCTAAAAATACGCTATTTTTCGAGAAAAAGCAATTAAAAGTTTGAAAAAAAAAGTTCACACAATTTTTAATTCTAAGCCTAACTAAAAATTCAATGGTGATTTCTTTTAATAAAAGAAATAATAAATGATTAAAGACAAAATGGAATATTCGGTCCAAAAATATTTTTTTGATACTACTGTTAATTGTAAAAGAAAATTGAAAAAAATTTCATTCAACTTTCGAAAAATAATCACTTTTCAAAAAGTAAACCCAATCATCAAAGTTATAATTCTATAAAGAAAATATAATCTTTTGATGATCTCTAATAATTAAAAATTTGAAATGTTACTATCATTTATAAACGTTAATTTTGGAAAGCTGAATGAAAATTTTGTTTATTTTATTTTGTAACAAATTGTATTTTTCAGGTAATAACTTTTCTTTGATTGATTTATTAAAAAAAATTTGTTGAAAAAAGTGACTTATTTTTGAGATCTCGAAAACAAATTTCAGATTTAGAAAATAAAGTAGGTTAAAATTGTTTTTGTTGGATTCGATTGAAAATAATAGAATGGATTATACTTGGATTGAAATTAATTTTTTATATTAATTAATTTTAGTTTTTTATTTTCGGGCTATATCAATAATGTCACTTAAAAATTATATTGAACTTTTTTTCACCTTTTATCTTTTTTTCCCAAAAAGTACTATTTCTAAAAGAAATTTAAACTAAAAAGAAAGTTTATGAAATAATGTGAATACTTTTAATCTCTGAGTTGGATGTTTTGTTTTACATGGTGTCTGTTTAAATACTTTAAATTCGTTGTATCAGGTATTTAATGTCTTTTTTTTTATATTTAAATTTGATCAGATCATAAGTACTAAAATTTTCTGATTTTAAAGTGTTGGAAACTGATCTTCTGAAAAGAAAACTTTTTCACTCGAGTCTAATCACAAAATTAAAATTGAGTTAAAAAGTTTTGATTACCAATTCCATTATCATCATTTTTCTTCTTTCATTTTTGATACTTTAAAAAATACCCAAAAGTAACACAGAAGTAATAAGCCTGTTGAGTGTTTCTCAAATTCATTGAGTTAATTTTGTCTTGAGTAATTAACGAATATTATAATAATTCAAAGTCATCCTTTAAATTTGGCAAGTTAATCATTTTCTGATCGTTTTTGAATGTTTGTTTGAATGAATTAATCAGACTTTAATCCAAAAATTGCATTGAAATTTCTGAAATCAAAAGATCTTTATTTTTATGTTCAGAGTTTTGCCTTCTTTGAATCGTTTTTCAAAAGTAAACCATTATAAAATACTCAAACATTATCTTGTTTTGCAAAAGAATTTTCATTCAGTAAAACTTGCAGTTCAAAAGTTTTGTACCATTCCCTGGGGATATAAAACCATGGTTTTGTGACAATAATCATTTTCTCAAAAATATAACTTTTTTTTAGAATGTAACAGTAACACCTTCCATTCCCTTTTTCAAAACCTAAAAGTAAATGTGTTTTGGAAATGGGTACTAATCTCAAAGAAAATTCACGTTAATTAAAGTCTATTCACCTTATTTAATCAAAAAAAAAAAAAAAAAAATTTGACAAACAAGAATAATCGTTAACATAAAAACAAGAATAAATACGATTCATGGCTGTTGTCTTTACTCTTTTTAAAGTTATTAATTAAAAGAAAATTCAAACAAGATGAAAAAATTATTTTTTGAAAGATTTTTATTTTTAAATTGTGTGAAAAATTTTGGATCTTTTGATATCAATTATTAATTGAATAATTAATTTTCTGCAAAATAAATAATAAAAGTCCAAGCTTTATCGACTGTATTTTTAAAAATGAAGATTGATAACGTATAATCTCATTGAAAAATAAAAATCCTTTTAAAGTTTTTTTCTAAAATTAAAAACTCGATGAACAATTTTTTTTTTTGAAACCAAATAATGATGAAAATACTTAATTCTGAAGCTAAAACCACCAAAGCTTCAGGACATATCACCACTTCGGGTTTTAAACTCAAAAATTAATTTTTGAATTTTGAAATAAGATGAAAATTAAAATAAAAGCAAATTTTTTAAACTTCTCCGAATTGAAAAAGTTCAAAATAATTGTAATCGTCATATTTTTTCATCCAATGAAAGTTCACCAACATAAAATTATTCGTTATAATAGAGCTTCTCCGGCTTTATGATAAAGTTAGATAATGTTAAAAATACAAAATTGCAAAAATCAATCATAATTTTTTAACAGATAATTTTTTTTGTTATTTCAAAACCATTTCTTAAAGCGAATCAGTTGTATGACTTCTTTTGATTGCAAAAACAAATTTAAGCCACTCACTGAGGGTACATATCTTAAAAATGCCGAGGAATACAAACGATTGTATAAACAAAGCATTGAAGATCCAAATGCATTTTGGTATGAAAAAGCACAGGAATTCTTAACTTGGGACAAGTCTTTCACCACAATTAGCTCTGGGTAAGTTCTTTAATTGAATTTGTTTTTCTTATTTGATCTTGCAAATCAAATATTTTGAATCGATCAAGATTTTTGGATAAACCTAATTCTGTGTCTTTGATTTTGAATTCCCTTTTGCCAACCCAACAAAAACAAAAAACTCACAACCCAAACCAAAATATAACAAAAAACCAAACATAACAAACAAACAAACAAACATAACAAACAAACATTGAAACTAAAAACAATAGCACTTTAAAACAAGGAAATGTGAAATACTTTGAAGACGGGTATCTGAATGTGTACCAGAACTGTGTCTTGAGGCACAAAGAAAAAAAGCCAAATGAAGTTGCATTAATCTATGAAGCCGACAACCCCGAGGATGCAAGAACAATCACGTGGCAGGAGCTGTCTGAACAGGTGCAATTATACGCAAGGGTGTTAAAGCACCTGGGAGTAAAAAAAGGAGACGTTGTCACAATTTATATGTCGACGAGCCCCGAGGCAGTTTATGCAATGCTGGCGTGTTCGTATGTTGGCGCGATCCATTCTGTGATCTTTGGTGGCTTTTCAAGCGAAGCGATTAAGACAAGGGTTTTAGACTCAAAGTCTCGATTCATTGTCACCCAAAACTTGGCACGCAGAAGAGGCAAATTGGTTCCAATGAAGGCCACAGTTGACAGGGCCATTGGGGGGCTTGACTTTATTCGAAGCGTTTTAGTTGACGAGCGAGTCAGCAATATGAAGGATCAGTACGAGATGAAATCGAACAGGGACATCGACCTCAAGCCCTTTGTAAGCGAATTCCAAAAGGGCGGCAAATATGAAAACGAAAATGCCGACTTACAGCCAATGTCCATGAACGCCGAGGATCCCTTATTCCTACTGTACACCTCGGGCTCGACGGGAAAGCCAAAGGCGCTTATCCACACAACCGGCGGCTATTTATTAAACGCAGCCTTAACACACAAGACAGTGTTTGACATTCGCGAGGGCGATCGGTATGGATGCATGGCAGACCTGGGATGGATCACTGGCCACACCTATATCGTGTATGCGCCATTAGT
Organism: Anaeramoeba flamelloides; assembly: GCA_027625915.1. NCBI lineage: Eukaryota > Anaeramoebidae > Anaeramoeba > Anaeramoeba flamelloides. The sequence goes on from JANTQA010000023.1 coordinate 23,819,115, forward strand.
CAATGGTACAACTACCCTCTTGTTTGAGTCCACACCGGACTACCCACGCATCACCAGATATTGGGAAGTCATTGACAAATGGGGACTGACCCAATTTTACACCTCACCAACTGCAGTGAGATTTGTCATGACCTATGGCACCGAGCCCCTGAAAGACTTTTCTTTGAAATCCTTACGTGTCATCGGCTCTGTTGGCGAGCCAATTGGCGTCGAGGCATGGAATTGGTATTTTAAAAACGTGGGCAAATCGAAATGCTATCTTGTGGACACCTATTGGATGACCGAATCAGGAGCAATCATGATCTCTGCAATACCTGGCGTGACAACTTTAAAACGGGGATCAGCAACACTCCCATTATTTGGCATCAACCCACAGTTATTACTCAACGATGACAACCCAAAAAATCAAGAATTGAATTTGGAAAAAAAGTCCAAAAAGCAATTTTTAGAAATTGCAGAGAATAGCCAAAGCGGAATACTTACAATCAAAGGCCATTGGCCCTCGATCACGAGAACAATTCTTGGCAACCACAAGAGATATTTAGACACATACTTGAACCCTTACCCAGGATATTTCCTCACGGGTGATTCGGCATACAGAGACATGGATGGGCTTTATTTCATCAAGGGCAGAATTGATGACGTTTTGAATGTTAGTGCCCATAGGTTTGGTACCTCGGAACTTGAATCAGCAATAACTTTACACCCGAACATAGTCGAGGTTGCTGTTGTAGGAATGCCCCATAAGATTAAAGGAGAAGCAATTTTTGTATTTTGCGTTTTAAAAGACAAACGCGTTGATGAAAAGAAAACCAAAAACGAACTCAAGGTATTGTTGCAAAAAACAATCTCTAAAGTGGCGACACCTGAACACATCGTTCTTGTAGACTCCCTTCCTAAAACACGATCCGGTAAGATTATGCGAAGAATCCTCAAGAAAATTGTTACTAAGAATTATGAAATTTCCACTTATGGTGACTTGTCAACTTTGCTAAACCCAGATTCAGTAAAACAAATTGTGCAAAATGTTAAAAAATTATTCAATAATTAAAATCAAATCTGTTTCAATCATATTTTTTTTGTATTTTATTTGAAAAAATCTTTTAATTTTTTATTTTAAATTTTTTTAATTAGCCAATTAGGACTTTACCCTTTTTTTTTTACTTTTTAAAATCCAACCTTAATTAAATAAATATTAAGAAAAAAATTTTTTTTATTATTTTTACAGTTAATTATTACTAGATAATTTGTTTTAAAGAGAGAAAATTTTTTTTCAAAAATAATAGAGTTTCAATAATAATTTGAAGTTAATCAACAACCCTCTTAGCTTGATAAAAAGAACATGTGGGTTGTTTTAAAGATAAATTTCATCATATTTTTTAAGTAAGACATTTTTAATTCTTAATTTTCACAAAAATAAATTTTAAAAGATCTTTTAGAATTCAATAATAATTCTTTGATTAATCTTAATTAACTTTATTTACAAATTAATTATTTGAACCTTATAAAAATTCATTTAAAAACTCCCATATAAATTCAATTCTATCTATTTGGAAACGTTTAAAATCAAAAAAATGACAAAATTTTTTTTTTTCTATTTTTGACAACTTTTTATTAAACCACTTTTAATTTATCAAAGATTTGGACTCGGTATCACGGTATTTTCTTCTTCTGAAATTACAAAAAAAAAAAAAAATAAAAAATAACAATTGTTACCGGTCAAGTTGGAGTAAAGTGTTTTCATACAAACAGTTTCCCTTTTAAGGTACAAACTTTGAATAAAATAAAAGGCACAGAAACAATTCAAATTAAGTAAATTTTTTTGAATTTTTTTCAACTCAAATTATTTTACTAGAAAACAAATTTTGTGCCTTAATTTGAGATTTTTAGTGACTAAAAAATTTAGTTGAAAAATTGTATCTTAAAAATGGGACGGCTGGATAATGCTAATTGTAACATCAATATATTTACAATATTTCTGGAAATAATTTGTCAAAAAAATTTATTCGAGAATTATTTAATTTTTCAAAAAAATTAAATTTATTAATACTTAATCTACACTTTGGTATATATTTAAAAAAGATATTTTTACTCTTTTTATATAAAAATACCACTTTTCTAGTGAATAAACAAAAATCGGTATTAATATACCTTGAGGCAAGAAGTATCCTAAATAATTTGGAAAAACTTGATGATATATCCATGTTATTTTTATTAGAAACTCTAAGAATATCTTGTATTTCCTTGAATATCAGTATCATCACTAATATATATTATAATACCCATAAAAACAATCACATATTTAAGGAAAAAAATCTCAACAAAAATTAAGGTACATTAATAATCCATATTAAGGTACATTCTTGCAAAAATTTTTTTAAACAAATTATTTTTCTAGAATCCCATCTTTGTGAGTTAAATTATGAATTTTTGTTGATCATATTTTGTGCCTTAAAAGTGGATATATATATATATATATATATATATATATATTGATTCGGTGTTGGGACTAGAAGAACAAAGCATGTGTTTTATTTAAAACAAAGGTTTTAATCCCAGAAAATGGATATTTTGAACTACTCTGTGGATTTTGATCTTTTTTATCTTTTGACAGACACTTTTAAAATATTTTGTAGTCCAATTATTTTTGACTTTTAATCCAAAAATTGTAATATTTTGATTTTTTTTGAACAATAAATCTGTTTTTTTAGGTTTCAATATTATATTTCCACCCCAAAGATCTTGAAATTGGATCGTTCTTAATCTACTAGTAACTCTTCTTTATTGTTTCACATAGTTAAAAGAGTGATTTTTTACATAACAATACAATTAAACCGGATATACAACTTTATTTATCAACTTTTCAGAAATAAGTTTATCGTTTTCAAAAGAAGTCCATTTTTCCCAATTAATTTTTCAATAAAAAGAAACTGATCCTTTTTTTTTAGGCTTTTGGATCAAATTAGAAAAAAGAAAATTTTCAAAAGATTTTTATTTTTAAGAAATCCCACTTTTAGTAATTTTTAAGAATACTTGTATAAACAAATCGCATTTGGAATTTTAAATCTTATTTTAAAAATACATCAAATATAAATCAAACATAGAATCTTTGCAGATCTAAAAAAAATTTATCATCTATTTTATTCACATAATATTGATTAAATTTCTTGAATTTAAAGGACTACGTAATCTTCTTTTTCAAATATCAAGACTATTAAAAATGAACTATTTTTATTAAAATCAGTTCTTTGAGAATATCTATTTCTTTTTTTGATATAATTATTAATTTGAATTCATTTTATTTGTTTGAAAATATTTAAAAAATTGAGAATTAATAGAAAATTCTATTAATACTTTTAATCTTTGGGTTGTTAACTACCCACTGAAAGATTTAAGATTTGGGTTTTTAATTATTTATTCCAAATACTCAAATTAAAGAGTATTTAATAAGGTAATAAGTTGAATTTTCCAAGTTTTAAAAAACTATTTTGGGGATTTCAAATTAAATCGTTTGGTTGGTTTTTTTTCTCTTATTTTTTGTTCAACAAACATGAAAAAATTCAATAGAACTATTCTTTTAAAGAAATAAAGTATATTTTTTCAAAGTTTAAAATAAGGATTGTAATTTTTTTGAGATAAAGTTGATTTTTAAACTTAGTTTTTTAAAAACTTGGTGGTATCATTTTTTCAAGATTATTTTTGAATACTCCTTTCATAAATAAGATTTTTTTCTTCTTTTAAGAAAATATATTTTTTTTTAAATAATTTGGAAAGAAGTTGAATTTTGAATTTTTCTCAAATGAGAAAAATAGATAAAACTTTTCAAAACAATAATTCCTTTCTGAAAATACAAGTAAATGATAGTTTTGTTTTAGTATAATCGGATTTTTTCTTTATTTTTCAATTTCAAGATGTAGTAAAATTTTTTTCAATTTGTTCTTAAATTCTTAAAGTTTTTTTTTCTGTTTTGTTAAATCTTATTTCTTTTTTCGGATTTTTTTACTTTTTTTCGAAATTATTCAACAATTAAAGTGTTCACTTTTTCAATTACAAAAGAATAACTACAATTTTATTTCGATTTGTAAAAGAAAATTTGAATTCAATAAAATTCTCAAGACAAACTGATTTATAATTGTTTTCTTTAAGAAAAAAATTAAAAAGTCGATAAATTCAAATTGTGGTTGTTGTGGGTACCAATATTTTATTTTTTCTCTATTAAAAAATTTTTACAACAATTTAGCAAAATAAAAATTTTGTTTTATTTTACCATAAAAACAAGAAAAAATTACAAACTCAAATGAATATGTTTTCAATTGATTCCTTTTCTCAAAATTTGCGAGAAAAATTCTCAAAAGACAGTTTCTTTTTTTAAAATTTAAAAATGAAATCTTTTTTTTTATTTTTTATTTTTGGGAGTTGGGTTTTGAAAATACAATTCAAGTTGAAAACACCATAAATCTTATCACTTTGATCTTTTTCTAAAAAAAAAGAAAAAAAAATTTTTCAACAATTTTAATTTACAAAATAAAAAGGATCGTAAAAACATTTAAAAGGGCTGGGTAATAATTTCAGAAAGTAAGAAAAAAATTATTATTTTTTATTATTTTTCTTTTCACTTTTAATTATTTTTTTTTTTTTGTATTTTTGAATTAAACTGAAATGATTACACAAGTCGCAATCACCTACCAAAAAAAACGTACACCGAAAATACTAAATGGTTACAGGTTTGGTAGTATTCTTGGATCAGGGACTTTTGGAAAAGGTACCTTCTTTATTTCTTTTATTTTTTTTCAACTTCTTCCTAAAAATACAATAATTTTCTGCGATCCAAATCAACTTTTTGTGGATCAGTCACAAAAAATCTAACACCAAAAAGCCTATAATCTGAAAAAAGCAAACTTTATTCAATAGGCACATGAAAAATAAAAAGAAAGTGTAAAAGAAACAGACCCGAATAAAAATAATTCTCAAATTAAAAAAAAAATTTCCAAATTCTAAAGTTGTTAGTAAATTAATTTGAAACCTTTAAGCTCCATTGCAAACAGTGTTGGACACACGTGGATTTTTGGATTAATACCCATCAAAATTTGAATGTTTGGGAAATTTAAAAATTGGGGTGAGAATTAGGGTTGAAAACATTTTAAAGATTTAGGTATCAAAGCTTTCAAAATTGTTGTTCAATAATTTGTTTTCCTCTTTTGTTCTGTTTAGCCACACTTTTTACAAAGGATTGTTTCTCACTTTTTTCAAATTGAAGCCAGATTATTTCGTTCCTTTTTAATGTTGGTTTTGTTCTCTTTTCCAAAATTAAAAGAAATCTCTTTCTTTTAATTTTAACACACAAAAAAATAAAAGGAGAACCCTCCAAATAAGTCTCCAATCTTTAAAGAAAATCAAAAAACAAAATATTTAAAATCTTATTTCTCTTTGTTTGCCTTCCATTTCTTACGATCTTTCCTTTTTCGTTAATTACTCTATTTTTTTTTTTTTTTTATAGTTCGTGAAGCCACACACCAAAAGACCAATGAAAAGGTAGCTATTAAAAAAGTGAGCAAAAGAAGTCTCAAAAGGATTCAAAATAAAGAAGAGTCTGGAAGAAAGGAGATCGAAGTAATGGAACGTCTATCTCATCTGAATGTGGTCAAATTAATTGAAGTGATTGAAAACGAGGAGAAGGGCATTGTTTATCTTGTCATGGAGTGTGCCAATGGTGGCACTTTACACCATTTTCTTGGATCTGATCAGAATGAAGGAAAGAAATTACCCGCTTCTCAAATCCGATATTTTTTTCGACAATTAATAGATTCGCTTGAGCATTGCCATTCAAAAAATATTGTTCATCGTGACGTAAAGCCATCAAATATACTTTTAATGACAGACTTTTCTTTAAAACTGACAGACTTTGGAGTTGCAGAAATATTAAAGCCTTTAAATGAAAGTGAACGTGAAAGTGAAAATGAAAATGAAAATCAAAATGAATATGAGGATTCTTCACTAACACCAATCTCAGACTGTAGTTCAGATTTAACTTCAAACAGCGAACAAGAAAATGAGAATTCCAAAGTAATTTCCATGAACAAAAAAAGCAACAATTTGGAATCCTCTCAAGACGAAAGCAAAAAAACTCAAAACAAAAACAATAATAGCAGTGAACACATTTCGGTCACAAAAAAGGAAGAAGAAATCAAAATTAAAAAGAAAATAGAAGAAAAAAAGAAAACACCTAAAAAAAGAAAAACTGTTGATCGCTTGAGAACCGAAGACGTAGGCTCACCTGCAATCCAACCACCAGAGGTTGCAAGAGGCGATCAGTATTTGTCAGGGTTTAAAGCAGACGTTTGGGCAGCAGGTGTAACCTTATATTTTATGATAACCGGCAAATATCCGTTTTATGGAAAAAACATTTATGATCTTTATGAAAAGATTAACACAGGGATAGACAATTTGCCTGAAAACATTTCTCCAGAGCTTCGGGATCTGTTAAGTGGCATTTTGAAAAGCAAAGAAGATGAACGATTATCCATTGAAGAAATAAAAAACCACCCTTGGATGAGTCTCGAATTGGAGGGATCCAACGACCGAAGCAATTGGATAGCAATACCAGAATTCCAACCAAAGCCTGAAGTCGATCCACAAGACGAGCATGTTGAAAGATTTCTCCCAGATCCAATTTCATTCTTACAACAATCAAGCAATGATTCTAATTCCTTGAGCGGTTCTGGTTCTGGTCGTGGGTATAATTCTTCGAAAAAGGATCGCTTACCAAAAATTAAAAGTAAATCTTCAAAGAAAAAAACAACAAAATGTTGTACAATAATGTAATTATAATCATGAAGATCATTTATCATTTAACATGCCTTATTGGCTGGTTGGTAGATTAATTGATTATTTATTTTTTATCAATTAATTTGATCAATAATGATATTTAATTTTTGTTTTTTTAAACAACTTTAGAAAATAAATCGAAAGATATAGTTAAAAAGAATGTTTTTAACTATTTCTTGTAACTTTTATTTATTTATTTTTTTATTTTTTCAATTTTAATTCAACCATATATTGTATTCCAAAAATTAGGGTACAATTTTTGAATTTTTCACATAAAAAAATCATACAACAAGTCTTGACTTTATTTTTCTACACTTGAATTTATTATGATTAATTTTTAAATTCATCAAATAATTTAATTTTCCTTACAACATCTAGCCAATTTTTAAATAGTACTCTAATTTGATTACAAAATCAAAAAACTTTTAACCACCTTATTTTTGAAAACCAAAACAAAAAAATTACATTAAAAAAAAAAGATAATTTGAAAAAATAATTTGGGATCAGCTTTAAACTGAATACTATGTGACAAAAGTTAACTTAAGTATTTTACTTTGATTATTTAGAATATTTTTTTTTTTGGAATTTACTCATAAATATCATTGATACCTAGTCTTAGGTACAAACTGACAGTTCTTTGGAATATTTCTTTATAAATATGATTTATTTTTTCTTTTTACAAAAAAATAACAACTTTAATTGTTAGAAAATAATACCTGTCAATCTACAGTGGAAATAAAGTAATATGTTAGGGTGTTTTTTTTTTTTTAATATCTAAGATTTTCTATGTTCCACCTTTGCATGAGAAATTTTTTAATTTCCCAATTAACTTGTAATACTTTTTTTTTGTTTTTTAATACAAATGCTTTTTTAAGAGGCAAATCTAAATTGAGAAAAAGAATTAAAAAAAAAAACTTTTTACTATTCAATTTGATGTTGTGTCAAAGACACTATTTACCAAAAAAAAGTATGTAAACCTATAAATTTGTCATAAAGAAAAGGAAATTGTAGAAATAAAAAAACTATATGTTTAACGAAAATTTGGCTATATCCAGAATAAATAAATCAATTTAAATTATCGAAATTTTTGTTTAATGTTTATTTAAAAATTAACAGTTTCAAAAAATAAAATGCAATTTTTTTTAAAAAAAACCTAGTTTACATTGAAGAATTTTTTTATATAAATGAAAAAAATAATTAGAATTTTGCACATTTTGTTTTCAAAAGCGAAATTATCCTTTCTTGGAAATTATTTTTTGATTAAATAAAATCTTTTTTTTTTAACAGAAAAATATAAAAGAAAAGAAGTTTAAATTATATTAAATGCTGAAAATAAGTTATACAAATACCTAAACACCTAATTTTTTTTGATTTTTTCCCCTCTTTAATCCCAGCAACTTTTAAAAAGTTTATTTATTTATTTATTTACAAGCGATAAAAAACACAACAACACAGTATTCATGATATTTCAAATCCAAAGGCACACTTTTTAGAAATTTAAAATTTAGAGTGGCTTTGGATATTAATAATAAAAGTTTAAATTGATAATATACCTTCTCATTGAAAACAGGAAAATAAAGGGCTATTCTACTTTCGAAAAAATATCAATATAAAACCATTCAAAAATGATTTTTTTCTTTAATTTAAGAAATAAAGGGTTTCTATTTATATTATTTATTATATTTTGTTATATTTTTTATTTATTTTGTTATTGACTGTTTATTTATATAGTCTATTCCACTTTAAAGACAATTTCTTTCAACAAAATTAAATAAATATAAAACTATCGAATTAAAATAAATTTTTGGGAATTTTTTAAAAAACAAATTTTTTTACTTGATTTTGAATTTGGTGCCTAAATTTGAAATTTTTATTTTAACCCAAATTCTGTCCAAAGTTTGTTTCTTAATATAATAATTGATTAGATAATTTACACAATAATTATATCTGATATAACCTTAAAAACCAACATTTTTGACTTTTGAAACAAATTAATCAATTTGTGAATGTATTATAATAACACACAATGTATATTATCTCCGATTTTTTTAGTTGATTTAAGTTTTTCAAAAATTCCCAAAATCATAATAAGGTCCATATTTTGACTAATTAAAAAAACTGAAAAAATATCAGCGAAATTTTAATATTATTTTTTTTAAAAAAAATCAATTGTAATTCAAAAAGGATTAATATGTGGACTTTTTTTTGGTAAAGGGAATAAAAAAACTTGTGATATTATAACTACTTCCACTTTTAAGACAAAAAATTTCAACAAAAATCAAGACAGAAAAATTATTTAAAAATTTAAGTCACAAAATTAGGAATATAATAAAATAATATGTGTCAAAAAAAAATCTAAATTTTGTACCTTAATATGGGATTTTCTTGGGCCTTGAATTTGATTAAAAGTTTATGTATTAAAAGCAAAACAGACTGTAATAATTTTTATCATTATCTTTAAAAAAATAAGGAATCATTAAAATAAAGCAAATCAGAGAAGAGTTGATATAGTTATGATTAATATGTTAAAAATCTAAATATTTTCATATAAAACAAAAAAATTAAAATTATTTTATTTAGTTATTTATTCGGGGTAGGTAGCAATTAAAATAAATTTATCAAAGAAAAAATAATAACAATAAAAAAAATTAACATTTTACAATAAAATAATAAAAAATATTTTCTTTACCAAATTTTAATCGATCAATTGTTGTTAGGGTTTTCGGTGGTTTTACAGAATTGAGTAAAATCAAAGTATTTTATTTTAGCTTTTTAAATAGGAGAAAAGTTCGGCACGCATAGTCACATTGAGATACTTAACCCAGAATTCACAACAGTGATAAAAACATGATAAAATGATTACTGGGAATAAATAATAAACTCTCAATATTAGATACATAATTTTTATACCATAACTCAAAAAGTGTGATCTTGATTCCTGGCCTTTTTTTCTATTTTTTACATATTGGATTCTTTTTTATTTTCAATTTTTTTTTAATAATTTTACTTTTATGCTATGAGTTTTTTAACCATAATTCCTTATTGAAAACTCCCCTGAAATGAACAAAATATCCTTTTTTTTTATGAATAGTTTTAAATATCTATTGGCAATTAAAGACAAAACAAAGGGTTTTTTATGTTTAAAAATTAAAAATAAAAGTTTGAATAGAAGAGAGAAATTTAAAAAGAGTTTATAAGAGGCAATTGGTATAAAATAATAAAAAATAAAACACAATACCATCTTTAATTAAGAGTTAAAAAAATCGCAGCAAGGATGTGATGGGACACTTTAATTAAAGTTAATGATTTATCATGAATATTAATTTTGAGATTATTATTAAATTTTTATCGTTAATTTTTTTTTTTGATCTGGTTTGATTTTATTTTTTTGATTTTTTTTTTTTTTTTTGTTAAAGATCGAATGGAAATAAAAAGATCTTTGAAAAGACAAATAATCAGAAAGAAAATTGAGACACAGGGATGTCTTTGAAAATAAATTTAATTATTACCAAAAAAACTTCATGTTAACCTTTTTTCAGTAAAAGTTCAGTAATAAAAAATCCATAATTCTCATCTCAAAAATTGTAAATCATTTTTTTTTTTAATTTTTGGTTTTATTTTTTTTTTTATGTTTAAAATATCAGGTTTTTATGTATTTTTGAGATGATTTAAAAGTGGATTACGAATCAGATTTATATATTAGTTGTTCTTGAAAACAAAAGTATAATTTTTTTTTTTTAACAATTTATTATTTCAGGTGAATCAGAATTTTTGAAAATGAGTCGATATATTATACATTTTTTGAAAGAAAAAAAATATAATTTCAAAGTTTTAATATTTTATCTATAAGAAGTTGAAAGTGATCTATCAATATTAAATTAATCAATGGATTTTTTTAGAACTAAAAATAATTCAAATTGGTACACTTATTTAGAAAAGAAAAAACTCAATATAAAAATCAACATTTTAATAAAAGAAAGATGAAAATTAATAGTAAATTTATAGATTATATAGGACTTTAAATACTTCAAATTTTGATCATCAATTAAAAAAAAATTAAAAAAAAATCAAACAATGGTAAGAGATATAAAGAAAATAATAAAAGGCTGTTTACATAAAAATATATTAATTGTCTTTCAATTACACAAATTCATCAAGAAATAAATATTTCTTTAGTGGCTTCTAATAGATAGTCGCTTTTATTTCTTTCTAATTTATTTTTATTTTTGTATTGAAAATAACCAGTCAAACTTAATGTTTAAAAGACGGTTTCAAACAGCCCAAGCAAAACTTTGAGTACATACTTTATGAAAAAAGTCGTAATAAACAAGGATAAATATTTAAATTATCATTGGTTTTGAAAATAAAATGGCAATTAAAAATAAAAATAAAAAACAAAAAATAAAAAAATAAAAAGGTTTAGCAAAAGAGTTAATTATACTATTAGCAATTTCAATATTAATGTAGAAATGTTAATAGTAGAAAAACTTTTTAATTTATTCGAACCGAATTAAATATACATAATAATTTGTATGTGTCTATTAATGATATATTTTGAAGCTTTTCTTTGCAATAAAATAAAATAGATTTAAAAAACAATTTTTTTTTTTTTTTTTTCAATTATTTTAGACCTTTATCAAATCAAAATTCAAATTCAAATTTAAATTCGGCTTTTAATAAAAAAGCCTTTTGAATAAAAAATTTAAATCCTCGTTTTGTTGAGAAAAAAAAAAAAAAAAAAATTATTGTTCTTTAATTAAATCCATTACAGAAGAAATAACATCTTTATTTGAGACCAAGTCTTGATGAGTTACACCTTTGAATCCTTGACAAGATGCACTTTCATTATCTGTCCACCCCTTGCAATAATTTAAAACCAATTCTTCAAGTAAGACGCCATCTCCACTCGTGTCAACATACTCTACCGAGTCATTTAAAGTTTTATCTTTGAAGACTACTTGATAATGTGTTTTAGATCCGTATCCATATAAAATTCGTAATTTAACATTAGGGTTTTTTATGTTTTGATTATCGTCCCAGACATAATCAAGGATTTGGTGAGACTTTTCAGGTAATCCCAGATCTGTAAAGAGTTGGTGATAATCTTGGTTCGTTGAATAATATTTTTTATTATCGGAAACAGCAATTGGGATTGTCCATAATTTTGTGTCATATGGTATATTAAAATAAATACCTGGCCAACTTATAGCTAAACTTTGAAAGTCTTTGTTTGTCATTAAATCATCCCCAAAGTTATTTCCAAATAGCTATTATTATTTTATAAGATAAATAATATGAATAAGAAAAAAGAATATTAAAGTTATGATTAATTAGTTTGGTTTGTTTTTTATTATACTGACAAATTTGTATTTGTGAATCGATACTTGATTTTTTTTTTTGTTTTGTTTTTCAAGTATTTCATCTCAATTATTTGGATTTGGAAATCCTGTGAAGCGATTACAAAAAAAAAATAGAAACAATCAACAAAAACAAGAGAAATACAGCCAGTTTCACTTTTCAGGCACAAACTTCAACGAAAATTAAGGCACAATAAAAATCTCAAATTAAGGCACAAAATTCAAATTCCAGTAAAATAATTTGTATTAAAAAGGAATTCTTCACAATTTTTCGATTTTTGGATCTTTATGAAGTGATTACAAACAAAAATCAGGAAAAGCAACAAAAACCAGAGAAAGATTAAAAAGTGTTTCTTTAAAGAATCATGAAAAGTATAAAAACAGCCACAGTAATACTTTTCTGTTATTTTTTTTTTTTTTAAAGTGTCGTTTTTAAAGTTATTTTTGATAAATTATCTAGGTTCAGGTATTTTGTTTTTTTAAATGACTTTCATTGCCCAATTAATAAATGTAAATTTGTATTTCAAGTTCCCAAATATTTTTTCCTCAAATTGGATGAAAAAAATCAAGATCTTGCTTGATAAAATCGTTTAATAATTGAAATCTTGAGAGATCAAATTTTGTTTCTTTAAGGAACTTTGAGATAATTTTTTTTTTTTTTGAATTGAATTTAACAATAATAGTTAATATTAGATTTCAATTAACATTTGTTTGTTGGGGTTTTATAAAAAAGGTAAATTGAAAAAAAAATGTTGTCAAAAAGTAAAAATTTTTGTTTGTATAACTTAAGAGGTACCCAAGTTTGAAGATCTAAATTACTTTTAAATTCACAAGTCAGTAAAGTTTTTTTATTTTTGTTTTTGAACTCTTTGATTTGATTTGATCAAGCTTTAAAAAAGTTTTTAGTAAAGTGCTGAAATATCGTCTATTGAAGTTTGTCAGCTGTTTTAATAGATACTGTTAAATTCAAATAAATGTTTTAAAATTTTTGTTTCATTTTTTTTTTTACATTTTTTGAACCCAGCTTTGAATAAAAAAATTTTATGAGTTTAAATGATCAAAAACCCTGTAAATTTCATTGATCTTGTTAATATTCTTTGTCAAGAACTGTTTTAAAAGTAGAATAATTAAATTTTACAAAAAATGTAAATTGAGTAAAAGTTTTTTTAATATTATTTTGAATTTATCATCATTATTTATTTGTAGATATATAAATGGAAAAGGAAGTGAAATTTTTTTTCCCATTTATAATTTAAATCCCAGTATATCACTAAAAATAGTATGATGAGACTTGTTAGCTGTTTTCTAGATATTTTTGAAAACAATTTTTGTTGAAACTTTTTAAAAATAGCACATACATTAAATCAAAAATTGATATTTAATACATTTGTCAAAAGAATCCGAATTATCGAAATTTGCTTCTCGGGAATAGTATTGTAAATTAAATAAAAGAATATATATAAAGCATAATAATATCAATATAATACTTACTACACTTCTTAAACCTTCAAATGCACCGCCAATTGCAGGGGCAATTGCAATTAATTGTTCGATATTGGTGTCTTTCCATTCTTGTGTTTGTTGTGTGAGAAAGAAAGTTGTCATTTTGCAGCCCATTGAATGACAAACAAGGGTAACTTTTTTCTTATCGATTTTATAAGAATACTCGACCAAATTCTTTAATTGGTTGAAGTAAAGAGTCAGGTTTTTTGGAGACAACCTAAAATCATAAGGTGCTGCAAACAAATCTAAGTTTTCTTGGTACCCTTCTTTTTTTAATTCGTTTACCATATTTAAATAATAATTCTCAAAATGAATTGTTGGATCTAAATAAACAACACCATCAACTCCAGAAACTACTCTAAATTCTGTACCTTCTTGGCTTTGTGGACTTTTCCCGTCCCAAGCTAAAGAAATATATTCCATCGAACACTATTAAAATTAAAGTTTTTTTTTAGTTTGGTTTATTTGTTAACGTTTTTTTTTGTGTTGTTTTGTATTTTTTTCCAGGCAAATAAAATTTAAGTTAAAAAGCAAAAAAATTAAGATTTTCTGGAAAAACAATTAGATCTTGGAAAATAAGAAAATTATTTTGAGACTTACATCAGCAACAACTGGAACAAACATGTCAAGTGAAACCCATAACAAAAACCAGTCTTTATTTGAGTGACAATACCAATGCTTACTTTTAAAATCTGTTAATTTGGCTTCTAATTTTGATCCTCCAAAACCAGGAATTAAAAGAACAGGTGCCTTTGGTTGTGTGTCGGAGATAATTTTGTTTGTTTCGATTTGTTTAATTTGCTATTTATTAGAATAAAAAAAAAAAAGATATTAAAGAAATTCAAAATTAAACATAAAAAATATTTTAACGTGGATTTTTGAAAAAAGGATTGTGGTGGGGTTTACTCTGGTAGCAGTAACTTTGTTACTCGAGTGGTTTGTAATTAATAGAATGAGTGATAAAAGTAGAATGATTTTATTGATAAACAGCATCTTTAGTTATTAAATTGAAGAAAGATTCAAAAAAAAAAAATGATTATTGAAAAAAGTAATTTGTACAAACAATTTTTAGATTATTGAATTATCTTTTCTTTAAAAGGGTTTAAATGAATTATAAGTTCTACATAGCTTATTGAAAAGGTTTGGAAATCTCAGGTTTTTGATAAGTCAAAAGTATGTTCAAAAGATTTAATTTTTTTTTTTATTTGCAAAAATTTTCCAAGTGGAATATATAAACCCTTGTTTGTCTAGGGGTTTTAGTTCGTTTTTTGTGATCATCAAATTAATTTTGAAAAATCACTTTATGAAAAACAGTTACCAAAAAACTTATTTATTCTTTATTTGATTTTCTTTTCAGCAAATGGTTGGATATAATATACCACAATTTTATTGTTTTTGTTTGAGATTTCTACAAAGCCAATTCTATTTATTAAAAAAAAGCAAAAAAAAACTTACAAATCATTTTAAAGAAGTGATTATGAACTTTTACTTATTTATTTTTTTTTTCTCATAGCAAATAGAGTATCTATATTCACAAAGATACAATTAAACTCAAATACAAACTTCTTTACCAACTATAGAAAAAAGAATTTTCATTTTTAAAAGAAGTTCACTTTTAACTAATTATTTTCAGAAAAAGAATCTAGATCCTTTTTTGGTTTGTATTTTTGGATCAAATTAAAAAAAAAGAAAAATTTTCAAAATCTTTTTATTTTCGAAGAAATCACACTTTTACTTTTTTCTGACAGTTTGTATGAACAAAATAACCAAGGAAATTTAATCTTATTTTAAAAATATAATAAAAATAAACCAAATATCGAATCCATTAAAGATCTGAAAAAAATGATCTGTAGTTTTGTTCGCAAATATTTATTAAATTTCTTGAAATTTTAGGAACCGATTTCTTGGCTAAAAACGTAAAATTATTGATAAAAAGGCCCTTGAAAGAGTTCAATAATCTCAACTAAATTTAATCACTGACAATTTCTTTCAAAAAAAAAATGGGAAAATGTTCACAATTCCAACAATTTTCTCAATTTTACTTCCTTTCTTAGATCCTGCCACACTTTGATTTTACAATTTCATAATACCCATTTCAAATCTGTAAACATAACCCAATCCCCCAAGCTATTTTAAATATTTTTAATAGTAACTCTGAAAAGTATGAAATGGTTTCAAAATTTGAACTTGTACTTGGAAATCCCTACAACTCAGAAGCATTTTTTTCCAAATTTTAATCCAAAAATTGATTTAAAATTTTTTTTTATTTTGTTTTTTACTTTCTATCAATTATTTTTTATATGAATTTTATCAGAAAGAAAAATTTTTTTGAGAAGTGAATATAAAATAACATAATAACTAAACACCATCAAGGGCGGTATTGCCATCCTTAAAAAATTGATTGTATATTAGTTTTTCCAATATTTTGACTACTGCTTATTACGAAATAAACAAAACAAAATTTTCATTCAACATTCTCAAAAAAACACATCCCAAGAATTAAAACAGATCATCAAAAGTACCCAATTCTAAAAATACTAATGAACAATTTAAGCTTTTTGATGTATTAATAATTTTAAATTTTACAGGATTTAAAAACGTTTTTTGGAAAGCTGAACGAAAATTTTGTTCCAATTTATTTGGAAACAAATATTATAAATAAACAACCATTAATACTTGCAATGAGAAATAAAAGGAACAAAATTTCCATTCAGCTTTTCAGAAAAAAAAAAAAACAAAGCACATAAATCAAAAATAAAGTATCAAAAACCCAAAAGGAAATCTTAATCTAAGCTATTCCACTGAATTAAATAAATAAAATTTTGCCTTGATTTTAAAACCCTTTGTATAAATGATGATACCACTTCTATTATGGTCATATTGGACAAATATTATTAATAGAAGTCATTGCGAACCATTTGTGAAAAAAAGTTCAATAAAATTCTTAATTAGTAACCATACTGAAAATGACAAGCGTGATTATTTAAAAAAAGATTAAATAAATAAATAAAGATAAAATGGAGGAGGCAAAACAATAATAGTTTTTTTTAATACTATAATTTTTGATTGTGTTTTTCTGATTGATCAGTTTTAAAAATTAGAAGAAAAAATTTGAATATTTTTTGATATCAAAAATAAACAACGTACTGTGATTATAATATAAAAGAAATCAAAATTGTAATTATTGATTGAATTTGATTGAAAAAAATATCATGAATTATATTTTGAAGATAGTTTATTTCCACCTATAAATTGATATCACCCTTTTTTTTCAGGTAATATTAAGTACACTAATTAAGAATCACTTTGAAAATTTTTTCACATTTCTCTTTATTCCCTAAAATTTATAATTAAATAATTTCTTTCTGCACTATGGATTAATGTGAATTGTTTATTTATGCTTGAAAATATATAAAATTTTGAGAAATAAACACCAAGACCATTGATATTTTGCATCTTTATGCTATTAATAACCCACCAAAACACTGGAAGAATTCATATTGGATGATTAATCATATTAAAAAAAAAATCAAATTAAATTGGATTTCTTTAGGTCCTAAGTTGAATATTAAAAATGCTACATCAAAAGAATTTTAAGAGAATTTTTAATTTAGTGATACAGTTCTTTTTCTACTATAAATATTTAAAAAAAAGAAAAAAATGATTCGGAAATTGTTTTTTGAATAAAATAATTAGATTTTTTTCAAGTTTAAAATAATTATTGTATTTGTTTTTTGAAATAATGTAGATTTTTTATATTAGGAACTTAGAAAATACAGCTATATTGGTTATAAAGTATTTTTTGATGCATTTCCTTCTAAGACTTTAAGATTTCAATTTTTGAAGAAAATAATAACTTGTTTTTTGAAATGATTTCAAAATATTTCGAATTTTGAACTTGAACTCAATGGGTAAAAACCAATTAAACTTGAAAAAATAAGAATTAGTTCATGAAAATAGCACATATAGTAAGTAAATTTTTTTAGCATAAAGATTTTTTATTTATTTGTGAATTTCAAGATGCTCTATTTTATTTTTTTTTTGCTATCACCTTTACAAGAAGATTTGTTTTAACTTTACTATTCAATATTGAAATTATAATATTTTACTAATAAAACTTAATCTTTTTGATTTCTAAAAAATTTTTTCTTTGAAATTTGTTCTTATCTTTATGAAATCGAGGGAATAACCCCAGTTAAACAATTTATTAATTTGAGTTGATTTTTTGAAATTCAAAATCCAAATTTTTCAAATATAAAACCAAAAAAAAAGTAACCTATTATTTTATCAACTATTAAGTTAATTCTTGGAAATGGTGAAATATATTTTTTGTTTATATATTGGAAAGTCTTGATTTTGAAACAAAATTTTTTATTATATTATTATTTTTAGCTGAACCCTTCAATAAAAATACCAGTAAATCAAATTAATTTTAGTACATATGAAAAAATTCAATATTTGATAGAAGTTTAACAAAAATTTCGCATTTAATATAAGATCTATTAAATAATTTTTTTTTTATTCTTTACGGTTTTAAAAAAGTTGTTTTTTTTTGCTTTTTATAAAATGAAAAAAAATTTACAGTTTTTGAAAATTTTTTTAACAAATTGTTTGGTCTTATTCTTAAGAATTCGCAATACACTTAAAATATTTTTGTCAGAAAAAAATTGATTTTGAATTTTGGGGAAAAAATTATTTAATTCCTAAATATCTTCAATAAAATTTTATTGTAAAAAATGGAATTTTATCTTTGAAAATAAAACACAATTTCTTCGTAAATATTTTTAAATGCAATTAAAAATTCAATAATTATAACTTTCTTTCTGAAAAAAATACAATTATTTATCAATTAGGCAGAATAAATCATTTTTTTTTTGTTAACCAAAAGAATTATCTCAAAATTGAAAAAAAATCAAAGATTAATATTCCTGGCAAAAAAGACTTGTAATTGTATACTAATGATGTAAATGATAATTAAAAGGGTAAAAAATTGTTATAATGTGAGAAATAAAATGAATTCAATGGTTTTCTTTTTCATAAAAAAATGGAAAAAAAATTTTATCTCCCAAAAATAATTTTCTTTTTTGGGTTTTGTTCAATTAAAATTTTTTGACATTTGGCTCTTACAAAATTTGAAAGTAGAGAACATCACTATTAAAATACAATAAATTTTGCCCTGTTGTTTTCGAGAACTGATCCCTTAAAATATTTTGTTTAATTTACAATTCTAAGTTTCTCTGAATAACCACCATATTGATAAAAAAAATTTGAACATAACCCGACATAAAAATTTTGTATTTCTAAAATTTCATAAAAAAGAAAGATCAAACTTAATTTTATATTAAACCTAAAATGATATACTTTTTTAAAAAATTGAAATGATATATAGACTCTACAGTTGGTGTCTAACACAATTAACTCTGGATAGTTTTTTACTTGATATTAAATGGAATTACCAAAATAATAGAAATTTTCTGAAACAAATGAATTAGATCAAAATTAACTAATCAATTTCACATGTTCGAATAGATTCAAAACTCATTTGTTTAATAGAATCATAATAATGTATTGAATCTACTCTAATTTCTTTCCCTTTCCTTTTACTATATAAGTTTCAACCGAGCCTATTTCTCGTAATCCGCTTCAAAAAAGACGATCTATTGAATGAAATTACTATTTGACTCAATAATTTTGATTGAACAATTTAAATATAACCACAAAACGTTTCCAAATTTTAAAATAAAGGTCAACACATGTCAATTTTTCAACGTTTTGATTTTTGTTATTTTTTATTTCTTTGAACTTTTTCTTCTTGATAATATAAAAATCCCAAACCAATAAACACAATGTTCACAACACTTCACCAAAACGGAAAAAACGAAACAATTCAACAAACAAGTCCCAGTACACAAATCACAGAATATACCTTTACTCAGAACGAAAAACTAATTACCCTATCAATCAACATCCCGATTGGCACCCATTTAACAGATCTTGAATTAGAATTTAAAGAGCAAAGCATCCGCGTGGGGATCTTGGGCCAAAAGCCAATTATCGAAGGCAAGCTTTTACATAGGATCGATCCTACTCAAGTTTCCTACTCGCTGGTTGAGTCTAACCGCGCACAAATCACCATAGAGGTGGACATGAGTGAAAACTGGTATGTTCTTGTTGGTGGGCCAAACGAATCCAAGATTGATTCCCATTCAAGGTTTTTATTAGCAAAGCACGCCGAGGAAGAGGGCGATTTAAGCACTGCCCTACAATGGCTTTTACAAGCCGCCGAGGAAGGCCATTTCCAAAGTAT
This sequence comes from Anaeramoeba flamelloides, assembly GCA_027625915.1. Lineage (NCBI taxonomy): Eukaryota > Anaeramoebidae > Anaeramoeba > Anaeramoeba flamelloides. The sequence continues at coordinate 23,839,107 of JANTQA010000023.1, forward strand.
CTTTAGGGTTGCAACAATCTACACAACTGACACTCGTTATCCCGTTCAAGTAGACAACGACAAGGCACTTAAGTATTGGAAAATAGCAGCTGCAACCGGACAAGGCGAATCGCTCTTTATGTAATTCTCAATTCCTCTTGCTATTTTTCTGAACAAATCTTTTTTTTTTTGGGGACTTGTCTTGCCTTTTTTCTTTTATTATTTTTTTTTTTTTTTTTTTGAGTTTACAACCCATTTTACTTTAAAGGGCTATTCCAAATAATTTTAAATTGGTTCACTCTCGATCTGATCACTTCAACAAAAATCTGAACAAAATAACTAATTTTGCTTTATTGTTAAGGATGAAGTGTAAGATGAAAACACTTAATCTGTTAAAGAAAGAATTTTGAAGTGACTAAATCTGTAACTTCGAATTCAAAGAGTGAAATAACATGGGTTAAACAAACACAGTCATTATAATCAGTTTAAACTTAGTTTAGTTTTCTTCAAAGAACTCATGTTCAAATGTTTTTTATGAAGATATTTTGAGAAATTTTAATTCGAGGTCTTTCAGCAAATATTTGAAAGAGAGTGCAATTAAAATTTTTATAGCCAAGTTTGGACATATACTCTCTCGGGAACTTTCAAAATTTTTGGTGTTGCTCAAATTAACATACCAGTTTTTGAAATTTAAATGGAATAAAATTTCAGCTCATTATCTTTTTTGAATTCTGAAAATACTTGTTTCGTTTCTGATTCTTAGTTCACCCAAGATATAGCAATATATACAAATAAAAAGAACAAATACATAAATAGAGAAATCCAAATTCCACATTATTGATATAAAATACAAAATCGCCATCTAAAGAAAATTATTTTTTTGAAATCACCTTACAAAAAATCTCATGATTTTTACAAAGCCTTGAGACTTTTACAACACTTTCCCCCTTTAAAAATGTTAATAAATGTTCGAAAGGGTTGTAAAGTGTCTTCAAGTATTTGAAAGTTTTGAAAGACAGAAAACTTTTATAAACGGAATGAAACTGTTTGAAGGAAAAACAAATACTTTTTCTTTTCATTTTTTTTTAACAAAAGTGAAATATCCTGTGAATTTTATGATCAAACAAATAATAAATCCATTTCAACAATGTGCTTGAATATAAAAATAGAAATGCTTTTTTTTAAATGAGGTTATTACCTTCACAATTTAACTAACCAAAAATAAGAAAGAAGAATTTTCCTTCTTATTGGTAGCCGATGAAAAAAAAACCCATCAAATCCTAGTTGTGTTTTCTGTCCGATAAAAAAAAATGAGAAAAAGAAGAAACTCAATGAACAAAACAAACTTAATAAGTGGTGATAATGTGGCTAAATTCTTGTGAAAGCTTTTGAAGAGTTATCCAAACACCTTTCAGCTTTCTTAGAATATTGAAAATGTTTTAACCCTAGAACACATTTTTTAAAGAACGCATGAAGTGCTGGTTGTTTTAGAAAGCCTTTTTATACAACACAATTTATGGTACCACATTTTACTGAGAAACTATTTATGTGCCTTTTGTTATTACGTTTGTTGATCTAAAGGATCGATCAATCTGCCAACCAAATCAATATAAAATACAATTAAAAACTCTTTGATCTGATCCTTGATTGAACCAAGGATCTCTTTTGTTGTTTTTTAAAAGAATAACTTTTAGTCACATAATCTAGTTTTTTGATCAAACTAAATTTTTTTCTTTTTAAAAATATTGTTAAATTAACTAAAAAACCCATCAACTATTATATCGCGATTACTTTTTTATTGTGATATTTTGTAATTTATCACGATTTTTATACAATTATCGTGATTTTATAGAATATCAAGATTTCTGAATTATCATGATATTATTGATAATCGTGATTTTCTGATATATCATGATTTTCTGAAATATCATGAATTGTTAAAAATAATCGCGATTTTTGAAACGTTATCGTGACTTGACAAAGATATCGTCAAATCCTCTATTAATCAAAAAGTTTTGAACTTTTTTGTTAAATTTCCATTTTTTATAGATCTTGCAAGCCAACCTTCAAAACAGTTTTTTCCTCAACAAAAGCCTTGTTGTCAAATAATTTAGAAATTTTCTTTGTATTTAAAACAAATAAAATTCTTTCTCCAAAGGTCATAAAAACATTTTCACAAAATCAAAAAGCGAACCAAAAAAGTTAAAAACATTTTTGTGAATTTATCAGAATTCCAAAATATATTTGTATTCCAAATGATCAAAACTATTATTCTTTTTTTTTTAAATTTCACAAAAAAATTAAAAAAAGTAAATAAAGTAATTAAAGAATAATTATTCCATGTCTAACTATTGAAATTTTCAAAATTACCAAATACAAACAAAATAAACATTTAACAATTTTTAAATCCTTTATGATTATTAATATATATTAAGAGTTATATACTTTCATAAAGCAGATGAGAAATTATAGCATACCTAAATTATTGTTTTAATATTAATTTGGATATCTATGTTTCAAGCAAACCCCTTCAAACATTTAGATATTTTTCAAACTTTGATTCATTTTATTTATTTATTTTCTTATCCATATCATCTTTTATTTATTCATAAACAGGGTTGGATGCTTTTATTACAGTGGAACCGCCTGCTCCAAAGATTATGCCCAGGCCGTTGAATATTTTAATCAAGCAATTCGCGCAGATTGTAAAGCTGCATATTTTAATTTAGGTTTAATTTATAATGAAGGTGGTTGGGGTGTAGAAAGAGATGACCAACTGGCTTTAAATAATTTTATTAAAGCAACCGAAGCTGGAAATGTAGAAGCTATGGTTAGAATAGGTAATTAATTATACAAACAATCTTTTTTTATTAAGAAAATGTATTTTTATCTTCTTAGGGTAGAGTCATTATGGTGAAAAATAAGTTTTTGAAATGGATTAAAAAAAATTTTGTAATTTTTAATGAGTGACTAATACCAATTAAAAACTAACCAACAAATGGAGTACAATCAATCTCTAAAAATCAACAATGTAAAACTCGGGCATTTTTAGAAAAAAGCACCAAAGAGAGACACTCAATTTCCAATTTGAATGGTTGGTAAATATAATTTTGAAAACAACTGTGTTAGTTTCGAAGTTTCACTCTTTTGTGTTTTTGAGATCTCGAAGATTTTTTTTTTTGCGTTTTTTCCATTTCTTAAATATGAGATATTTTTTATCTTGAGAATGTCACAAATAATCCTTACTTTGTCAAATAAAGAGGGTTGCAAAATAACCACAAATTAGATTAAATCAAATCAAATTGGGTTTGTACTTTTAGAAAGCAATTTGTTTTAAATTGAAGAAATTTAACCCCTTTTGGAATATAAAATAAGAAATAAATAATTTTTTTTTTAAAATTTGATATTTTTGAAATTGAGAATTTTTTCTTTTTTTTTTACTTGAATTTTTTGTCAAAGAGATCCAAAGAAATTTTTTTTTATGTTATTTGAATTTTGTCAACCAAAAGAAGGGCAATTTCACAATGAACCTTTTTGGTGCCAATCCAATCCTTGGGTCTGGTGCAAATACATGGTTAATTACTAGATCCATGAAGAAAAAATGAATTAGACTCTTTAGTTACCGATTTTAAACCATTAAAAACTGGAGTTGTTTTTTTTTTTTTTTAATTATTGTTTCGATCAAAAAATCATTAGAATTTCTGGAATTAATAATTAAAAAAAAAAACTCAGTTAATTTTTTTGATTATCAGAATTTCGATCGATTTCTAAAATAAAAGAGAAAAATGCTGTTTGTTTTTTTTTTTTTAATTAGAGAAATAACCAAACTTATTAATATTTCTATTTCATTTCTTAAATGAAAAAAATATTTACATTCTAAGCTATTTCCTAAAAAGCAGGGAAAATTTATTTTAAATTTGCTTTTGATATTTATTTTTTAATAAAAATATATTATCTTTTAGTTTAGGGATGGGACAAATCCCTAATTTTTAAAATTTTCACTCAAATAATTCCTAATACACGTGTGTCAGGATATTTGCCACTTCTATATTTTGTGGATTTTAAAAATTCACAAGATCTACTAAAAAGAATTCTCATCAGCAGTGGTCATTCGAAGGCATTGTGATCAGCTGGTTATTTTGCCCTCCCGTGTTAAAAAAAAAAAAATAAATGGATACACCCATTTTAATTTATAAAGTATTTTTTTGTTCAAAATCAGTCAATTATATAATCCAAATTTAAAAATGATTTGATCAAACATATTCAAGAATTAATAACTTTTGAAATTAAAATATTTTTCTTTTTTTTTTTTAATTCCCATCAAACTTTTTTTTCAAATTCTTTGATTTGATGAAAGAAATTAACAAAATAAATTAAAAGATAATCTTACTTAATAACTAAAAACCTTGTTTAACAATTAAAAATGATACCAAATGAAAATTAAACAATTGGGTTTAATAAAAATAAATAAAAACAAATATTGTATCTTTACAAAAAGTTTTCAATGTTTTTAATGCTTTTGATTTCATTTTTTTTTTTTTTTCTTGGAAAATAGGATAATATGATAAATAGTTATTATTACTATACTTTGGATCCATTAACAGCTGAATGTTCTATTCTAGCCCAATCCTTTTTGAAAAATAATTTCAGATTAAAAAAAAAAACTAAACTCCATTTTAAAACTTGTAACTAACCTAAAATAATAAATTGGAAATATATATATATATTCTTTTGTATTCAATAAGAACAAATAATTATTAAATCTAATTTGTAATTCACCTTTAAATTATTATAAAAATATACAAGTACTGAGATTTCAAAATATAAAAAAAAAATAAAATCAAAAACGAAAAAAAGTGAATAGAAATTTTTGAAATGAGAATTAAGGTTTTTTTATTAATGATCTTATAATGAAAAAAGGTTAACAAGAAGATTTTTTGATAAAAATTATCTGAATTTTAAAAGACATTACATAGTCTCAATTTTCTAAATTTTTATTTGTATTTTCTAAAATCTTGTTTAATTTTCAACTTTTCTTTTTTTATTTCTCTTTAAAAAGCCAAGTAAAAAAAAAAAAAAGAAAGAAAAAGAAATAAAAAGAAAAAGAAAAAAAAAGAAAAAGAAAAAAAAATGAAAAATAAAAAAAAAGAAAAGGATCAAAAAACTAAAATTCGAAAAAGCAAAAAGCAAAATTGTTATTAGCTAAAAAATGAAAAAAAAAAGAAAAATTTGAAGCAATTAGAAAAAATCAATTTGAAAAAGAAAAAGAAAAACAAAAATTTGCAAAACAAAAATTTGAAAAAATGATTTTAATCTAAAAATTGAAAATATTATTTTGAAATAATAATATGTGATTAAAACCCAACAAAACAACTACCATATAACATTATAAAGTGATCCAACATTTTTGAAAAATAGTTTAGTTAGTATCTTAAAATTAAAAAGAGTTTAATCTTAATCAATTTCGGAGAATTATTTTTAATTTCTAAAATTTCACTTATCTAAACTAAATTCCAAAAATTTGAAAATAATTTAAACAGTTGAAAGAATAACAATACTACACTTTAAATTCAATTTGGAAATAATTTTGATTTTACAAACATTTTTTCATTTTTTGTCTTTTCTATTTTGTTCTCATTTTCTTATTTTTTCCAGTTAAGTAATCTTGTTTCGTTAGATCCGGAAATTTTTTTCAATGATTGATAGAAGGTTAATGTTGGGTTTAGTTAAAAAGAAAAATGAAATACAATTAATTGGTGGTATCTTATCATTTGATCAATCAATAATTGTTGGTGAAATTTCAACAAATTTATCAATATAATTTTTTTGTCCAGCTCATTTCATCATTTTTTAACACATGCCGATTTTTATTATTTTCATTTTATATTTTTTTTCTTTTATTTGGATGAAAATATTACTTATAACAACCATTAATACTCGGTAATTTACACATTGTTTTATATTATGTTTGGAAAAATATAATAAATTGAGGGTTTTTTTTGCCTATTTTTGATTAAGGGTGTTTCTGAAATTATTGGAAATTGGGTTTATAATTCAATAACAATGTTAATTTTCAAATAACATTTTTATTATTATTCTATCACCACTAACATTACTTTTATAATTTCCATTTATAGCATTAATGTATATTGAAGGCAAGGGCGTTGACAGGGATTTCCAAAAAGCAAGACAATTTATTGTTACAGCAACTAAAATGAATCCATATCTGCAAATCCCACCAGAAATAATCACTATTTTGAATAAAGGGCAAGAAGCTTTTGAAGAAGATTTAAAAAAATCAAATGGGAAATCCCCCTTGGATTTTCTCCAGCAGCAAACAAAAGAAACACAAACCAAAAAACAACAAGTTAATGAAATAGAAAACGAAGAAAACGAAAAAATGGAACGACTGCAATTATTTGATAAAAATAGAAAATTCCGTTGGTTGTTTTCTTTCGGTTCTTTGGCAGTTGTTTCAAGTTTTAGTTTATTATTATCTTTTAAAAAAGACAAAAAAAATTAAAAAAAAAAAAAAAATATTTTTGAAAGTGATTTTTAAATTATCTTTCTTTGATAAATAATTTATAATAATTAAATTTTAATAAATAGACATTACTCTTAATTTATTTAGTGAAACAAAAATAATTCATTTCTTTAGTATAAATTTTTTAATTAATTTTTTACATATTTAATTTTTTTTTTTTTTTTTTTTTTGGTTATATTCTTATTTTTTTCTTTAGTTGAGAACAACTTTTGTTTTTCTTTTTTATTTGTCAACTTTAGAGAATGTATACATACAAAATAATTTTACAATTGGAAAAGATTCAAAAATAACCTTGTGGTAACATCTTACAGCTACCGTTTACTTTTAGTTTTGTTAAAAGTCACATTCTGATTTATTTGTAAACTAAACTATTTTTCAGTCAAAGGGACCCAGTTGTAATGGGTATAATACATGTGTTTAAAGGGTTTGCATAGATATTAGAAGAAAAATTTTATTTTAGAAATTTTCAAAATTGAGATCATTTTTTCACATTTCTGTACATTTTTTGTTTTTTTTTAATCGATTTTTTTTTTAAAAAGTCATTCAGTTGCAAATTTTTTTTTTATTACAAGATCAATAGTCACTTGGTAAAAATGTGTTATTCTAAGGTTATTGAAACCAGGTAAAGATTGTTGAGAAATCATATTGATTTCTATTGGAATTCAATTCGATCTTTGATCTTGATATTTGTTTAATAAATGTGAAAAATATTCACTTCATTTTCATTTCCTTTTTTAAATAGAGACCACAAATATCAACAAACTTCGTTTGAGGGCTTGATTTCTAAAAGAAAAGTCGGGAAAATGAAGTGAAAAATGTATCCTATTTATTCTTCAAATACCAGTATAAGTTCAAAACTAACATTGTTGTTTCTCTCAATGTGGCCCTAAGAATTTGAGTTTTTCAATTTTTCCGAAAATTTATTGATTAATTAGTTTTCTTTCAGACATGTATCAAGAATTCTTTGAGGTGCATTTTTCTGTTTATTTCTTATTTGTTCTTCAAAGGCCAATTATATAAAATAACTGATATTTGAAAAAAAACCTTGGTTCCCTTTGACTGAAACAGATTTTATTTCCAAAAATGTGGGTGGTTATTTTAAAATAGTTTGATAAACTTAATGACTATTTACATTATTTAAATATCCAAAATTGTTATTGTAACTGTGTTTGATATTGTAAAAAATTAATACCCTTTTGAAACCATTTCTCAGTCTAAGTAGCCCAGTTTTAAGGTGTGAATTACTTATGTTTAAAGGGTTTGCATAGATATTAGAGAAAAATTTTATTTTGGAAAATTTCAATTTTTCACATTTTTTCATTTTTACTAGGTTTTTTTGAAATTTCTTTTGTTTATTTTTTGATGTGCAATTCTTATACAATTATAAGATCAATAATCATAAGAAAAAAGATATTATTATAATGTTATTAATAAAATAAAAAAGATTGTAAAGGATATAACATTTATTTCTATTGAATTTTAATGATCTTCAATTAGCAATCAAAACCGAACATTTTTTTTTTTTATTTCAATAGGTTCTAAGAATTTTGTATTTTTCAATTTTTCAGAAAATTTCCTGATTTTTCACTTTTATTTCAGAGACGTGATATCAATTATTCTTTGATTTTTATTATTCTACTTATTTTTTATTCAATCTTCAAAGGCCAATTATCAATAATAACTCATATCTTAAAAAAAACTCTGGGCAACTTTGAACAAAACAAACTTTATCTAGATTTAAAATAAACCCCTTTCCAAAAATTTTAACACACCCAAAATCAAAAATAGGCAAAAAAAAACCCAATTTATTGTATTTTCCCAAACCTAATATAAAACTACATTTAAGTAGCAAGGTATTAATGTTTTTATAAGTAATCATTTTTGTCCAAATAAAAGAAAAATATTTAAAACTCAAAAATAAAAACAGGTGTGTCCAAAATAATGAAACGAGCGGAACAAAAAATGTATTGGTAAATTTGTTGAAATTTCACCAACCATTGTTGATCGATCAAATGATAAGATACCATCTACCAATTGTATTTGATTTTCCAATTTAACAAACTCAACACTAACCTTCTATCAACCATTGAAAAAAATTTCGAGATCTAACCAAACAGATTACGTAACTGCAAAAAAGGAAATGAAAACAAAACAAAAAAGACAAAAAATGAAATTGTTTGTAAAATCAAAATTCTTTCCAATTTGAATTTAAAGTACATTAATGATGTTCTTTCAACTGTATAAACTGTGTCCAAATTTTTGGAATCTAGTTTATATTTCCAAAATGTGAATTATTTTTTTTAATAAATAATTTATTGAGTTAAATATTAAATTTTTAACAACTAATTAAACTTTCTAGTCAAATTTAATAGATATTTTTGAACTTTAGAGTCTCGATATTGATAACTAAAACCTTCAAATTTGACTTGAAATTCAGATTTTTTTCGAAAAACTTTTGGAATTTTTTTTACTAATTCAAACATCCAAATTAATTGATGAGACTAGCTTGTAGTACTATTTTACAAATAATTAAATTTCAAAAGATTATTAAACCATAGAGAACTAATGTTATTAACCTTCAATAACAATAAAATTTCATTGTTGTATTCTTCTTTGTAAATGTACCCCCTTAGAAAAAAAAATAAAGAACAAAATACTAATTTTTGAAAGAAAATATCTTGAACAAAATTTTCCTACTGTTTCTTAAAAAAAGTTTGAGAATATCTCAGGAAAATACGTTTTTCAATTTGTGAAAACAAGTTTCTTTTTTCTATTTTTCCTTTTTCTGTTCATGCTTTACTTATTTCTTTTAATTCTTATTAATTTGTTTTTTTTTTTTGCAATCTGAATGAAAAGAATACTTGATTTATTTTTCAACAAACAGTAACAGTGGTGCTGAAAGTTGGGTGTTTGCCAGAAATTTGTCTTTTCTAAAATCTCTTGAAATAAATAAAAAATTATTTTTTTATTATTTTGCTTTTTCAAGATCGAACAAAATAATTTTTGCTTTCATTAAAACACGATGCTTTCTTACTTTTCGACACGAAAACCAACACCTTCTCATCAAAAAACATCTGTTCCTCTTCTTAGAACATTTGTAAATGCGACAAGACAAAAAGAAATGCATTCCAAACAAACTCAACGAAAAACACAAAATACCACTTTTAACCTTGGTGTTAAAAAAAAGAAAGTCCAAAAAAACCCAATCCCACAACAACGAAAGCCTAAGGTTTCTCAAAAACAAACCACAACCAAAACCCCAACATTCCAAGTCTTAACCTTGTCTCCCTCAACTGAAATCTTGCTTGAAGGAATTAAAAACGGAGATAGGCGAATGTTGAGTAAGGCAATTACGCTTGTTGAGTCCGAGCTTGAACGAGATCACAAGCAAGCAACAAATTTGCTGACCCGAATTATTGAGGAAAGAAGAGAGCTAGCGCAAATTGATCCAAAGTCTGTCGACACATTTCGGGTTGGTATCACTGGGCCACCGGGTACTGGCAAGTCCACCTTCGTCGAAACACTTGGAACGAATTTGTGTAACGAGGGGCATAAGGTCGCAGTTATTGCAATTGATCCCTCCTCCCGCAAGACCGGCGGCTCGGTTTTGGGGGATCGATCAAGGATGGTGAATTTGGGCGCACACGAGAATTCCTTTATCAGACCCTCTCCCTCACGGGGAATCGCAGGCGGCCTCAGTGTGCACACTTCCGATCAGATCCTCTTGTGTGAGCACGCTGGCTACACCCACATCATTGTAGAGACAGTCGGAGTTGGGCAAACAGAGGTTTCTGTTGCAGATGTGACAGACATGTTTATGCTACTCATCTCGCCCGGCGGTGGTGATGTTCTTCAGGGTATCAAGAAGGGTGTCGTTGAATATGCCGACATGATTGTCATCAATAAGTGCGACGGTGACATGATACAACGTGGTAAAATGATCCAATATGAATACAAAAACGCCATACAGCTATTGGGCCACCAAATGGGCGATTGGATCCCCCCAGTACTAACAGCTAGTTCCCTAATGAAAATAGGTATTCAAGACGTATGGAAAAAGGCTTTAGAATTTAAAAGTCACTCTCAAGGAAATGGAAGTTTCGAAACCAGAAGAGCAACCAAAAGAAAGAATGAGTTTTGGAAAAAATTATACGAATTCTTGAAAATGGGCTTGCATAGATCAGAACCAACAATGGACTTAATCCACAAATTGGAGCCCATGGTTGAAAAGGGTATAATTTCTTCAAGAAAAGCCTCATCGGATATTGTTAATCAAATTTTTCAATATATGTAACAATCCTTAATCTTTACAATCCTATTAATATATAATTGTAATTCTTTAAAGACAGCTGAGTGAAGAGTGCTGGGAATTCTATCTTAACCTAAAATAGCTTTCAAATTTAGTTATTGTTTTTTTTTGTTTTTTTTTTTTCAATGAACAAAACTTTCGAAATTTTATGAGAATTTCTTAATAGAGAGATGTTTGATTGAAAAAAAAAAAAAAAAATACTATAATTCGAATATAAAAAAAATTCAACTTTAAATTCTTGATATTTTGTAACAAATTAGATTGTTTTAATTTTGAGCCTTTTTTTATTTTTTTTAGCTTTTTTATTTTTCTTTTTCTTTTTCTTTTTCTTTTTATTTATTTATATATTGTTTGAAAGACGAATATCTCACGAATTTACCGAGATAAACTTTCTCTTTCTCTTTTCTATATATATATATATATATATATTCTTTTTAGTTTTTTTTTTCGAAATAAATAGATAAAAAGAATTTTTTCTATCTCTTTTTTTTATTAATTTGAAATACATTCTGAACTTTTTCTATCTTGATTGCAGAAGAATTGATTCAATATAAAATTGATTTTTGTGAAAATCTATCTTATTTCTTGAGTTTTAGAAAAAACGTAGAACTCAAAATACAACTTCATAATTTGTCAAAAAAAATTCTTTTTCTGTTTATATTTGACTTTTATATCTAAAAGTTTAGAATACAAGATATTGTAATTATTTTGTTTAAATATAAATTATTTTAGAAAAAGTAATATATATATATATATATATATATTAACTCCTTTTCAAACAAAAGGGCACATCTCTCAAATCATCAATACTATTGAATTTGATTTTTAATAAAAGAATTGCTAATTGATGATTATCATTTTAATTATTCATTTTTTGATTTTTTGATTTGTTTTTTTATTTATTGATATTGAACAGTTGAAAAATGAAAAAACAGGATAAGAAGAAACCAAGGTGTAAATAATCTAAAGATATAAAAATGGAAATAGTTTAATTTTGACTTCGAATGAGCTAGATATAGGAATTAAGAAAGAAGGTTATTGTGTGGATGCATGGAACAAAGAAAAGAGAAAATAAAGAAAAAAAAAACAATTCCAACAAAATACACAGATCAATTGTGGCTTTATCTTTAAGATGGGATTTTAAAGAACAAAAGTTTGACTTGTCAAGAACTTTTTTCGAAATTCACCAAGTTCAAAGGTTTTTAGTAATTTTATGTTTTTTTTCCATACAATTTACAAAACAAGATTTCTCATTTCAAATAAAAGGTCACATTAATTTTTAAAATATTTAATTTGAATTTTTATTATTTTATTTTAATTAGTTTTAAATCTTCATTTGGGTGTTTTTTAGGTTTTAAAGTTTTTTATATATTTCATAATGATACTACAATTAATATGACTCAATTACGAATAATTCTTGAACATTTCAGTGTACTTTTATTTGAAAAAGAGTTTATATATAACTGCCCACTTATCAATTTAAATTGGCATCAATGATCTTTTTGAACACAAATATGTATTTTTCAATATATCTCCCTTGATCACTTTTCTCATCTCGTGGATTTTTTTTTCATTTTTTTCATTTTTGATATAAATTCTTTTTTAAGAATGTTGCATAATCCTTGCTTTCTCCATGAAGAGATATAACAAAATTACAAATTAACCTCTATCAAATTAATTTTTTTTTACTTTGAGGGAATAATTTGATTAAATTGAAGTGACTTTTTTGCATTTGGACATATAAGCAATTAAATGATTAATTTTTCTGATCGTAAGTTTATTTTTGTCATTTAAAATTCTATGATTTTTTTTATAAAACTGAAAAAAAAATATTGGTCCTACATTCTTTAACGTACTAATCCACTTAATGTGAAATTATTCCACATTTAATGAATGTCTTGACACCAAAAAGGATATTGTGAAAAATTTTTTTGATTGAAAGAATTTCAATATATATATATATATAAGTTTTAAAGTATCTCAAGAGAGGAAAATATTCTAAATAATTTAAAATAATTGTTTTTTATTTTCCAATTTTTTTTACTTGGGTATAAAACCAATATTACTATCCAAATTTTAATTTTATTGTGAAAGAGTGTAAAAAATCAAAATTTCACTCATTTCGATTCATATTATTTTCAATCGCCATTTAATTTACTTAGAGTACACTAATATACTTGAAAATAATTTTGATTGTCTCAAGCGTAATCATAAAATTAAAAATTGATTTTCGATGTTTCTCTGTTTTTTTCAAACACCCTTTGCATATATGGGCCAATCATTCTTTTTATTTAAATTATATAAAATTCTCAAAATTGCAACTTTTTGGCTTTCCTTTCATTATTTTTCTTTTAATAATTTTTATTGGTTTAGGTTTTGCATTTCAGTTTTCACATGACATAAAAAAAGGATAGTTCTTAACAAATTTGATGGAATTTACAATATTATTGAATATGAAAAAAAATCTTTTGGATCAACATACAGATAGTCAAGAAAATAATTAATTTTGAAAAAAGAAACAAAAAAAAAAAAAAATTAAACCAATGATCAAATTAAAAGAAAAAAAATTAAAAATTTGCTAATTTTTTACTTTTTATTAACTTCAATTATAATAAACACAATTGGTTATAAAATGAATTTTGATAAAAAAATATTTTTAAAGATATTTATGATTTAAGTTAGAAAATCCAATTTTTTAGTTTGTAGTAATAATTTTTTTTATATTTAATACAAAAAAAATTTTAAATTTTTTCTTAGCAGATAAGAGGTCATTTTAATATATTTTTAAAGTATTCTAAATTTAAGAAATATCTTTTAAATGAATAATCAATTATTTGTACTATTAAAGAAATTATTTAATGATTTAAATTAAAAATATATATTTTTTTTTGATTTTCGGTTAGGTTTTTTTTAATTGTTGTAATAAACAGAAAATTTAAGAAATTTTCGATTTATTCCAAAAAGTAAAAAAAACCTATGACACTTTCGTTAGTTATTCCAAAATTTAAAAGAATCAAGTAAAATCTTTGCCTTTACTCTATACTTTTAAATAATGAAAAGGATAGGCACTTCTAGGACCATCTACGGCACTTGTCGGCCACTTCAGTTAGGTTCTCCAGGTTATCAAAAAAATTAAGTAAAATTATATATATTGTACTCTATTCTCTTGAAACCTGGAAAACCACCATTAGGTTTTCTTGAAATTTCTGTTTATTTGTGAAGTGTTCTAGGTTTTTTTTGAGGTTTTCTATGAATTCAACTGTCAGGTATTTTTTTAAATAGATAATAACTAATAGTTTTAGAAAAAGTCTTATTCATCTAAAAAAAAATAAAACAGAAAAATTAATTGTCAAATCCATTTAAAAATTTTGACCGCAAAATAGACCTTTTTTTCTCGACTAGAGACTTTTAAAAATTGTAGTATTACTAAAAACAATAAATTCAACACCCTCAAGATTTTTAAGAATAGGAATACTGATTATTTGTGAATAAACTTTATTAATTAGGATGAAATGGTAAATGAAAGTAATAGTTTTGTCGAACTTTTTTTTTTCAATTTTATTTTTTCATACTAGTGAATAGGAATGAATAAAAAAATTATTTTTCAGATAATAAATCAGCTCAAATTCAAATTTAGATAATTGAACTACCCTTTTCAATTAATTCTTGTAAATCAGCACCTTGTGAGTTTTTTTTAACCCAAATTCTAGCCTTTCTAGCAACTAAATTCCATTCATCTTTTAAATTAGCAAAATATTTTTCTAATAAACAAATTACAAGAACTGTTGACCAAATGTTCATATCACTAACATCTTGAGGCTTTGATTGTTCAATTTTGGTTGGTTCTATTTCTAATAATTTAGCAAGATTTGTGTTATATTCAAAAAATCCTTTAGCAGATTGAGCATTTACAATATCATCTATTGAACATGAAATTATTTTGAGTGGTATTTGTTCTTCTTTTTCTTCTTCATCATCATCATCTTCTTCTTCTTCTTCGCCTTCTTCTTCTTCTTCTTCTTCTTCTATCTTTTCTTCTTTCTTTTCTTCTTTCTTTTTTTCTTTCTTTTCTTCTTTCTTTTCTTCTTTCTTTTCTTCTTTCTTTTCTTCTTTCTTTTTTTTCCTTCTTCTTCTTCTTCTTTTTTCTCCTCTTTCTTCTTCTTCTTTTTCTTTTTCTTTTTCTTTTTCTTTCATCACAAAAAAATCGTCATCAGAGTCCTCCTCTGAAGATGAATCCTCAAATATTTCTTGTTTTTCAATCATTTTGAATTTTTCTTGTGGGATTTTTAATTCAGATACTTGTTCCATTTCTTTTTCCTCTAATTGAAATCCAGAAGAGAAAGATAAATCATCTAATTGTTGATTTAAAGATATAGACTGTTTCTGCCTGGTTGGTTGTCTTATTTCATTTCTTTTTGGACTTTTCATCATTGGTTTTGACATTTTTTTTTTATTCTTATTTTTCTTTGCTATTTTTTTTCTTTTTGTACTTAAATTAGTTGGCTTTTTTTCAGGTACCAAAATACCTCTTCCGCTTTTGCTGCTTCTGCCTCTTCCACCCATACCTCCACCTCCACCTCTACCTTTACCTTTACCTTTACCTTTACCTTCACTTTTACTGTCTCTCGTGGGCCTACCACTAGATCTATTTGTTCTCATCTCCTGTTTTTTTGTGATATTCGATGTACTGATATTAGATGAAAATCTGTTTAATTGGACATTTGAATTCTTGTGGTCTTGTGATTTTTGAATTGGGATCTTTTTTGTTAACATTTCGCCTGTAGTTTGTTCATTTGACTGTTCGCTTACTGCAATAAATGATGTGTATTCTGAAATTATATTATATTTCTTACTTAGCCTTATAATTTCGCGTTTTAAATTGACGCCCTTTTTAGGCTTGCCATCAATTTCATGTAAAGGAGATGTTTCATTTTGAATTTCTTCAATCATTAATTTGGCAGCAAGAGAATGAATTAAGTTTGATTTAAAACCATTATTTGTATTGATATCAAGAGTCCATGAAACAGGTCCATCTGGGCCTTCTCCTGCAAGCTCAACACTGCCTTGAACGTTTTCGGGTAAAAATGCATAAAAGATCATTCTAGAGCCAGCAAAAAGTGGTGGTAATCTGTTTGGCACCAGTAAAGTGGGTTGCACAATATCACCACTCCAATTTAAAGCCAAATTGGTAATAGACGCCTGAAGTGCCTTATTTAATTGTCGAAGCACTTTTGATCGTAAATTGTCATCATCTGTAATCATCTCAAAATCTCCTCTTCCTGCTTGCGCTAAACCAGATACTAACGACTTAGATGCACCATGGCCAATTCCAAAAGTAAATACTCTTGTTGTGTTTGATTGAGATCTAGAATTATGATCAAATTTTTTATTTGTTTTGGTAAATATTGATTGTATTTTAGGTAATATAAATTATTTTTGGTTATTGGGTTCATGGTTCTTTTGAATACACTACAAAAAATCTCAATTTTACAAAACTTTTCACCCTTTTAAAGTATAGGAAAGTGTTTGAAATTATTGTAACGTATTGTCTTCAAGTGTTTGAAACTCTTTTAAAAGGATCAAAGCTTTAGAAACGTTATGATTTTTTTTAATAATGAGGTTTGATTTTATAATCAATTAATTTCTATTGTATCGCCATTTAAAAAAATATGTAATAAATAGGTTTTCAAAAGTATCAATGTAACTGTTGAAAAAACTCAATTGAACCTATTTTTAATGACTTTCTTCAAAAAAATTTTTTTAGTCAGAATTTTTTAAAACGACTAGACAAAAATTTTAATTTATTTTTTTAACAATCATTTATTATTCAAGTTTATGATTTAGAATATTTTTTATTACATTTATTTTGTATTATATTACTTTATAATATTTTCAATGAGATTAACAGAATAATATTGTTATTTTTTCAAGTTCCAAATTTTGTGATTATTTGAACTTGTTGCGAAAATTGTGGAATAAATGAATAATTAAGACACTTAGTAGATCTGTTTTAAAAAAAGTGATTACTAAAAGTTTGTAAAAGTGATGCTCAAACTATTTGATCCTGTACAATCTTTTCTTTTTAGAATTATGAGTTATCCCTTTGAAAACTTTTATTACTCACCTCTTTTAGAATGATTTTACTTAGTGTTAATATTTTAAAACCAAGGTTATTTTGGTTTACTTTATTAATTTCTGGAAAAATAAGAAGATGAAATTAATAGAAAATAAAAAACGAAAAAAATTTTTTTACAGCATAACTCGGAAAATTTTTTTAAAAAAATCTCCATATGGTGTATTTTTGAAATACATTTTCACATAATAAACATTATTATACATAACAATTTTGAAAAAGGTTTTCAACTTTATAAGATATTAATAGGAATCACAAAATAAATGTAAATTTTCAGTAATATTTTTTTTCATTTTTAATTATAAAATTTTTGAAATTTTTATTTGACTTTGTGGAGAGATTATTTTAATCTATTTTTTAATAGTTTAAAAGGTATCATATTTTTCAATTTTCAAATTAAATCAAACATTTCTTTCAAAATATATCACTAAATTAAATTGAAAACCTGTTTTATTTTTTTCTGTTTTTGGAATATTTTTTTTTCATTTTATTTTTTTCCGTGTTTGAGCTTGAATATATATTCCTTGTTTTTTTTCTGCAAATTGTTTAAACATTTATTCTTTTTTCTTCCTTAATGTTAAATCTAAAGTTCGTTCGTTGTAACTATTTTCAATAAAAAAATACCTCAAAAATAGGAGTTTTTTTCAAAATTCCTGAATTTTGAAAAAGGGGGTATTCAAATCTTAATAAGTTTAAAAGCTATCTATTCTTCCTTCCAAGAAAATTATGATAACAATGAAAAAATAATTTATAAAACATGTATAACTGAAATCAAATATGCATTTTTGGCTAACTTTAATTTTCAGAATTTATTTTTTCCTTGTTGTGAGTTAAAGATTTTTTTTTCAAAAGTTTTTTTTTTAAAAGTTGAAAGAGACAATTGATTTTCTCCCTTCAGAAATAAAGAAAGAAAGTGCTATTTTTTTTTATTTCAAATCCCAGATTTTTTGAAATATTAAAACAAGGGAACTTTATATTTGGTTAAATTTCTTTAATCTTTAGATTTTTCTGTTCTTTTTTTTTTTTTTAATGTTAGATTTTACTGTTAATCGCAAAAAAAACAGATCAAAATTTTCAATCGGCTTTCCAACAAAAAATTACATTTCAATGAATTACTATAAATCACCAAAGTTCCCAATTATAAAAAGGGAAATTAATAAATCAAGATGGTTTGAGAGAATTAAAAATTTGAAAAGTTCCAGAGATTTATAAATTCTTTGTTGGAAAGCCGAGTAAAAATTTTGTTCCATTTATTTTGCAACAAACAGTAATTTGCTATTTTGGAAAAAAATTGTTAAATGGTAACAAATATTTAAAAAAATTTTTTTTTAACTCATTTTTTTGAATTTCCTAAGGATAATTATCTGAACTTAAAGTTACTCAAGAAGTGAGTACTGTTAATTACTAAATAAAAAGATCAAAATTTTCATTCATCCTTCCAAATAAATCTATTAAAGAATTAAAAGAAACCATCAAAGTCCTCAATTGTAAAAGGGAATTTAATAATTTAAGCTTGTATGCAGAATTAAAAATTTGAAATGTTACTAAATGAACTTTGAAAATCTTTTTTGGGAAAGATTAATGAAAATTTTGTTCCTTTCATTTTAAAACAAATAGTAAACCCAAAACACATAATTTAAAATCTGTGATGGTTTGGTGAATTCTCAAAGAGAACCCTCAATTTGATATTTCAAAATTGGAATTTCGCATACATATGAAAGTTAAATACAGGTATTTTATTGTGGGTTGCTTTGATTATTTAATGTGTATGTCTTCTATGAAAAAAGAAGTAAGGCTTTAAAATTGAAACAGAAGTTTAACCAATTCTACAGGGTTTATTTTAACAACAGTAGTCCAAACTTTTTTCAAACACGATTTTTTTAAAAAGCTGTAATTTTACCGATCTGAAAAAAGTTTTGAAAATGTTCCTCACTTTTTTAAAACCACTGTAAACAAAAAATATTTTAATTGAGTAATTAGGATTTAAAAGTAGAGCGAATCCAAAACAAAACCAAAGTGTACAAGAAGACATAAATAGTGTTTCGTAATTAAACAGCAAGAATTATAAACCTTGTTTTCATTATCATATTCAAAAGTATTACTTTTCCAAATGTTTATATTCTTGATCTGAAATAGAATACAAAAGCCTCAAAAAAAAAATAAAATAAAAAAAAATAAATTTCTATTTACCTCACTTTTGAAATAATACTTTGAGTATTTGAAACTTCCCCGTCTGTAAGTAAAAAAATTTGTCTAGCATAACCACGGACAGGTTCTGATTTAAAAATGAATTGTAATGGCCTTAAGATATTTGTACCACCCAAATTGGCTTGCATTTTTGAAGAATGGTCCTTTGCTTGCTTTAATGTCTCTTCATTATATTCGACACTTTCCTTAAACAAAGTCTTATAAGAAGAACCAAAGCCAATGATATTAAATTTGCAGGTATCAGGTAAGGAGTGTAAAAAGATATTCATCAAATCTCTGACGTTCGCAATTCTTTTACCGCTCATAGATCCACTTCGATCGATCAAGAAAATTAATTCTGTTTTGACATCACAGTCTTCAAGGTCGGGGAAGAAGGTTAACATTGCGCATTGCTTTTCTTTTTCTGGGGCAATTGGACTAATTCCCACTTGGACACCTGGTTGGTGTGGCTTGGTCAATTTAATTTTGAGCACAACGTCCTTTCCAAACTCTTTCTCTTTCGGTCGAATTGTGACACTACCAAAATGCTTGTTCACTTTTGGTGTTATTTCATGTGTCTTGCATGTTATTTCTTTGATGTCACTCCTCATATTGAAAGAAAAGTTAAAAGCAGTGCCATAGGGTACCTTTTCAACCAATTCAATCCCTTCGAGCTCTTTGTCTTCAACAGAAAATTGCTTCCTTTCTTTTTCCATTTCATTATCATTTTCATTTTCATTTTCCATTTTAATAAAGCGTGGCGCAACAGTTTCTGGGAGTAAAAACTCTAATGTTTTGTCACTGTTCATTTTTAGTTGAGTTACATACTTGAGTGTAACAACACAAAAGGCCTTCGCTGGGAGGTTGCCAACCTTCATCGTAAATGTTTCTCCTTCATCCTCTTGATCCATTTTGACAGCTGTTTTGCCATCACTTATCGCTTTTTTGTAAATTTGTTGCGCTCGTGCTTTGCCTTCAATTTTTCCAATCAATTTTTTTCCTTTCATAAAAACCTCAAAGGAAATGACAGCACTTTTGGAATCTATTGGTTTTTCGTTGAAATTAATTTGGTTAATTTTTTTATTTTTTGTTTTTGTTTTTTAAAAAGGAATTAAAGACCAGAAATATGGATGAGAGAGAAAAATTAAACTTATTTTCTTTGTTTTTATTCTTTTACGAATAATTTGTTTTGACAGAAAAGTGGAAAAAAATTTTTTCTTTTTTATTGGGTCTGGGATTCTTCTTACCTAAAGGAAAAACAAACAACGTTTCGATCGGATTATCTTCATTATTTTGATATTTTTGTGCAATAGAAACCTCTGCAACAAAGTCTTTAATCGAAGAAGTTACTGAAATACCTTTTAAAGGTACAAGATTATCCGTTTTTGTATTTTTTAATCCTGGCCGAACCATTTATAATTTGTATAAAAAAAATTTTTTATTTTATTTGAAGAAAAATGAATTCTTTTTTCCAAAGTTGAATATTAAAAGAGGGATTTTTAACACTCACACTAGTAGGTTTATTCCTTTTTTGATTTGTATAAATTTTAATTAATGAACTTAAGGTGTAAGTTTTCAGGTGAAAATGGTGAAATTGTTGATAAAAACCCTCTTGAAATAGCACAACAACCTTAGTTAAATTTAGACAACCAGAATTTCTTTTTTCAAAAAAATGAAAATTTTCACAATTCAAATTTTCACAATTATTACCCATCTTAGATGCTTTCAAAATTTGATAGTAATATTTTTATAATTTCCATTCAAATCTATAAACACAAAACAATTTATCAAGCTCTTCTAAATATTTTTTAATAGATACTTTTAAAAGTTTAAAATGTTATAAAATTTGAACTTGTATTTGTAAAATCTTAAGGAACTAGTCTCTATTAAATTTTTTTACCTAAATTTAATAGAGATTGAGTATATATATTGCCAATTATTTAGATTTGAAACCCATTTTATTTTCAAATAAAATATATTTCTAGATAAGGAATCCTTATTTAAAAATTGGCCAAAAAAAAAAAAATAATAATAGAGAATAGTTCCTTAAGGGATTAGTCTCACCATAGATTTCTCTATAATCAAAGTATGTTGTAATTGGGTGTAAATGGTATTAGTGAACTATGGCTAGAATAGATCTAAAAAATCTATTTTAAATCTTATTGCTCAATAAATTATTACCGTTTTACTAATAATCATAATTAAAAAATTTCCTTTTGAAAAATTTTTTTTTAATTCCTTTTCCCAATCTAAAAATAAAAACCCAAAATACAGTATTCAGGTATTTAATAATTTAGATTTAGAACTTCCAAAAGTAACTATTTCTATAATTTTTTAATTTTAAAGACTTACTCAATAATCACCAACATAAAAGTACAAAGACTGATTAGTTTTGTTTGCTTATGATAAGTCTACTTATAGCATCAATATATTTGCATGATTTGAGAAATAATTTGTCAAAAAACTTTATTCGTTAATTATTTAATTTTTAAAAAAAAACGAATTTTTTAGTAACTAATATACACTTGGCCATAAATTTAAGAAAAATATTTTATGACTTTGTAGTCTGAATATTGATAATTCAATCTTTAAAATTATGGCGAAATGCAGATTTTATTCTAAAATTGCTTGGTTTTTTACTAATACAAGGATTATTTTTAATTGAGGAGATCAACAGATATTACTACTTTGTAATCGATTTTTAGAGACATTTAAACCATGTAACACTAATGTAGTTAGGTCCAATAACACAATTCTTTAATCCTAGGCTTCTCCTTGGTAGATGCTAATCCCTTAAAGTCGTTTTTTAAATTCATCAAATTTAAAGATTGATTTGTATTTTTTTTTTTTTTGTATGGTTGATGTTGATTTTTAAACTTTGAAATTGGTTATTTTTTTCTCAAATTTCATCATAATGGAAATTACATGGAAGAATGGATGTCAAATAACACAATGACTAAACATCCCAAAGGTTGGAAAGTTGGTCCTTCATTGATAATTCTTTTTGTTTTTTGTCTTTTAATTTTCTTTTTCTTTCTTTCTTTCTTCTTCATTTCCTTTTTTCCTTTTATTTTTATTGCCCCCACCCCTAAGATTAGAAAACATTAGTTTTTTATTTTTATTCTTGGGTATTTTTTTTGAAATAAATAGTATAAACTCCTATTAAAATTTTTTAACCCACCAAAATTAAATTTTTGAAAATCAATCTTAATTTAAATCAGATCTAGAAGAAATACCATATTAGAACCATTCACTAATTGGAATGGTAACAATTATTTATGAATTACAATACTTATAAAAAAAAAAAAATAAATAATTATCAATACTACTGTAGTCAAAATAACATGTGCAAAAAAATATAATGCGTGTTTCAAAATAAAAAGCGTGTTTTTTTGTTATAGAAGACCTATACATTAACCAATCAAAGAAACCAATAATAAACCCTAATTAAATACGGTAATGGTATCTTAAAGTTCTATTATTTAAAAAGAAATTCTAAAAATGAAGGATCAAATTGCAAAATTTATCTCAAAAAATAGAGTAATTTTTTAAGAAAATTTTAATCATCAAAAAAACAAAAAAAATTGGGAATATTATGGAAAATTTTCAACTATTTGCATAAATAATTTAAATTTTACTAAAAATAACCAGACCTTTACTTTCCAAATTGATTTTAACTTAGGTCTACTATTTGTTAGTTGATTGGATGTTGCCTTGGTACAAGAATAAAAAAAAGTACCGATAATATTTTGAAACATGGACTATAGTCGTTTTTAACGCTTTATTTTGATCACTGTAATAAATTATAAGAGTGTGATAAAAATTTTGGAGTTAGTAAAATAAAAAATGAATTGCAAAATTGGTTTAAATTCTATTAGTATTATTGATCTATCAAAAAGTTAGATACCATCAGTTAATTTTATTTAAGTTCTTCTATTTTGAATAACCCAACTTTGTTAAAATAATATCATCGTTTGAAAAAAATTTTGTTATAAAGAAACAGGTTACCTACTCCAAAAAAATGAAATGAAAACAAAAAACAAACAGATGAAAAAATATTGTAATATTTTTCAAAAATCAAAAAATAATTTCCATTTGAATGAAATTGTATTATTGTGGTTGTTTGAACCCATTTAAAAATGTGGAAAATTTTGAATTTGAGTTTATATTGAAAAAAATACCTGATTATTAAAATAATACCTGATTATATTTTTATAATTGTTACTAATTCGAATATTTCTATTGAATTCCTTTTAAAACCTAATACTCATTATAACTAACCAAAATTGTTATGAGATCAGTAATAAACCTGAACAAACTTTACTAAATTGGGGATGATACTATTAATTGTAAAATAAAAAGATCAAAATTTTCATTCAGATTTCCATTAAAATCACAATTCAATAATTTCAATAAATCTTCAAAAGTCACCAATTCTAACAGATGAAAATTGTGAATTTAATTTTCTAATTAAAATTAAAATTTTACGAACTTTTCAGATCTTTTTTTGTAAAACTGAATGGAAATTTTGTTTCTCTTATTTTGGTAAAAATAGTAATTACCTCATTTTTTATGAACTTGTTAATAAACCTACCCAAAGTTCAGAAAAGTGGTGTATCTATATAATAACAATTGAATTGTTTGATAACTTAAGTAAATGTACTAATTTTGAAAAAATAATACAGTTTTATTAAGATTTTCATGAATTTATAAAAGGATAATTTTTATTCTTAATTTTTTGATTGGTGAATTGTGTTTTGAAAAAGTATAATTTAATCAAACACCATTCCAATAAGTGGGCAAGTAATAATTTGAAAGTGTTTGATTCCTAAATAAAAGGATTTCATTCTTAAATAAAAGAAATTATTCAGCAATTATTATACAATTTTCCTTATATTTAAAAATTAATAATATTATCAGGTATTATTTTCTTGTTCCGGGTTTTTTTCAATACTAAATATTAAATAATATTAATTAATAGTAATAAAAACAAAAATAAACCTGATTAAGAAATATCCGTTTAAAAAAATTAGGAAAATTTTTCAGGATTTTACTTTATTTTGATTCAAAATTATCTTTCACAGAAACAATTAGACAAAATTATGGAATTATTCCATGTCACTCTCGTCGAGAAATTGTACCTGTTTCGATCTTTCCCTTTCATTCAATTTTTATAATATTAACATGAACACTTAGTATATATTCTTTAGTACTCTGAACCCAATTACATAGTTGGTAAAATTTGAAAAAAACGATGTTAAAAATAAAATTTTCAATATATAATCTAGAAAGTTACAAAGGTGTAAAAATAATTTCTTTTTATTAAATGTTTTCTTGACTTTTGGGTACACCTACCATAATTGTATCAACCTTAAAGAAAAAATCACAATTTTATCCAAAACTCATGAAATATTTTGAAATCATTTTTGCAAATTCGAAAAAGGAAATTTTGTACTGAAATAATTCCTAGATGATCACGAAAATAAACAACTAAATTTTTGCAAATGTTTCTAAACTAATTGAAGTGTGTTTTGAAAATCCTGAACTGGGATGGGATTTAAAAGGTGTTCAAATTTTGGGTCTGTTAGTTTGGAGAAGAAGGTTGAGAAAAAAAGTAAGAACAAAAAAAGATAAGGAATTATTTTATGATTAATTATTTAGATATGTAAAAAAATTTCGATATTCGCCAGTATTTTATTCAGTTAATTAGAATTCAAATGAGAATTAAATCATTTTAGCTTATTTGATATATGACATAGATTCGCTTAATTTTGATAACATCAAGATAATTCACGTAGATTGCTTTAAAATCAAATACTTTATTTTTAACGTAAAATTTTATTCCAAAAAAAAGTATCATGACTATTTTATATAAGTAATATTTTACATGTGCTGTCAAAAAGTAGTGTTCGAAGGTGTAATAATTGGAAGTTTGAGGCTCTCAATTTTAGTCAGTTGGTAGTTTGTCTTGAGATTAAACTCTTGTTATTTCAAAAAGATTTAATATAAAAAATTGTTAATTCCAAAATCAATATTTTTTGCAATTGGTTAACCTTGAAGTGAAGAAGAGAAATTTTCACAATTCTATATAAAAGAGTCCAAGTATAAATATTTAGGACTATTTTTGATCTTCATAATTTGTTAAATATGAATTGAACTTACAATGGTGTAAATAACCCTTTCAGACAACCTTTAACCCATTACTAAAATTTAACTCGGGCTTTTTTTTCAGGCTTGGGTATTGGAAGACCAGAAATCACTAATAGATTCTTGGTTCATATCCAAATTGACTTGAGAGGTTAGATCTTTGATTAGTCAAAATGGCACAATTATATTAAATGCTTTTGTTTCAAAAATTTCATAATATTTACAATATTTGTGAGATTAAATTATTTTTTTATAAAAATTCAAAAAATGAAATTATGCTCATTTTTTTGGCAAAAAATTACATTTTAATCTTCCAGTATCTTCATAATTCTTTTTTAATATTTATTTAAAGAACCCTATTTCTTGTTTATATAGTGTTATCACCCCATTGATTGGTTTCTTTTATTTCTAGAGTCATCCAATATTTTTTGAATTAGTTAAATTTTAGTAATGGGTTAAAATAAAAAACACGGGTTAGTTACACCACTATATAATCTCTTTTTTTTTTTTCATTTTTCTAACAGGCCAAAATTTACAATAAAGTAACTAATTTAATGATGTGCATAAAAGGTCTTGATGAAATTGAAATTGAAATTAAGAAAATGTAAATTAGGTCTAATGTTATTAATGACTTTTGATCGAGATTTGAATTCGTACTAACTTACTAAACATACTGTTGAATTTCTAGCTTTTTACAGACACACATAATAAAAATTTGCAAATTGTTAAAAAGTGAATGAGCTTTTTTTTTTCGTTCAATAAATTTCATTTTTTAACAAGCAAAAACTTATTTGTGCTTTTTTTTTTAGGCCACAACTGACTTGTAACTCAAAAATCAAAAACTTACTTTTGATTACAAAACCATAATACAATCAAAAATGGTTAATGTTGCAAATGTAAAATGGATGATAAAAAGTGAAAAATAATGAACCCTTTGAAGTTATAAGAAGTTCAATCATTTGTTTTTGACAATTTCTATCTGAATAAATTTGAAAATATTATTGAAAATAAAAATTGTTTCGATTTTAAAATTAACTTTGCGAGATCTTATTTCAAAAAAAAAAAAATTGAGAGAAAAAATTGTAAAACAAAAATAGTCCAATTTTTCACTATCTTGAGTCAAACGACCAATTTTGAGATTTTTTTTTTTAAGGTGAAAACTTTAGAAATTTCTCTTATTTGATCTTGTATTTTTCAAGTATACAAATCCATAAAAAGAATTCAATCAATGAAACCAACAAAAGTGTTGCTTATTTGGTCGTTATTCTGTCTTTAAAAGAAACGATTTGGAGTCAATGAGAGAAATTTGTAAGATTGGAACAAAAAAAGTGAAACAGAACTTTTCTCGTCATTTAGATTAACAGCAATACGATTTGAACTTTTTTTCACTGACTTTTTACCAAAGTTGATCAAAAACTGAGAAATTCTTATTTTCTTACAAATTTTTGCTTCCTTTTTCAGTTTTGTTAATTTTTTTCATCCTAACTCTGAATATAGAATTTTTTCACTAAAATGTTCAGAAACTCTGAAAAATTTGTGGAAACTTCAAAACACTCTTTTTCATTCGATCTTTTTCAAATGAGAGTTGAAAGATTTGAGAAAAATAAAAATTTAATTAATAAATTATTTGAATTTTATCAAAAAGAAAATAAAAAAAAAAAAAATTAATTCGTAAATAAAATTTATTTCTTTCCAAAATCTATTTCAATTTGAAAATGAAAAAATTAAAAAAACCTTGCATTTTTGAGAGGGTAGAGAAAAAAGTTCTCAAAAAAAAAAAAATGAAAGTAGGCAAAATCCAAAAAAATAAATTATGTTACAAAAACAATAAAAAAAAAACTTAATTTTTAGATCTCCAGTCATGAGAAATGAAACAAGTACTATTCTTGTTCTGTTGTTCGTTTGTTGTTTTGTTTGTGTGCAAATTGCGGTTTGGTTTGAGAGGATTTGTTGTTAAAATATGTCTTTTTTTGTACAATTGTGATACCTCACAGAGGATTTCGAGGGGTGTCTTTCTTTCGAAAGATTTGTATCTGTTTTGGTTTTGGAATTCAATTAACAACATTTCCTCTGATGGCTTGTATGTCGTTTTGTCTGGGAGTACTTGCTCTTTTTGCGTTGTTTGGCTTTGGACATTGCTTTGTATATGGTTTTGTGTTTGTTGATGATAATTCAAAAATTGGTGTTTGGGATTGCGGCTCTCATCAAAGTGCGAAAAATGAAAGTTGTCCAAGCTGTTGAGGGTTTGGTTAGCCTTGGTTTTGGGGGTGTTGTTATTTATTTGACTTTTCACAGCTTGTGTATTTTTTTGAGAATTTGAAAAAACTTGGGTTTTTTTTGATCGGAACCTGAGGTGCTTTTCTTTTGGTTTCTTTCTGTGTTTTTGCTTTTTCTTTTGGTATTTGCGATTTTTTTGGTTTTGTGTTTTGTTAGCCCCTCCCGAATTTCCAAAAATTAGCCATTCTCGTGAATAGGGCTCAATGTTGATGAGTGAGTATTGGCGAGAAAAAAAGCTCGACAGCCCCCGCTCAAGGGACCTTCTTGAGACCCCCGTGTATTCGGAAAGCTTGTTTAAGCTTTTTCTCAAGATCTTGATCTCTTTTGGCTGTCTCTGTGCTGGCTGTTGGTATTTGTTTTTTTTTTTTTGATTGCCCAGAGCGCTTTTTGTTTTTGGGCTGCCAATGCTTTTGTTCAAATGCTCAATCGTTAGCCCAATGATGGAGCGTGGATATAATTGAAGCCATAAGATTAGTCTTGACTTGATGGAGTGGGTATGCTTTAATTTTTCGAGAATGTTTTTGTCTGCCTCTAATAAGTCGATTTGATTTGTGGATACGTCCATTATTGAAAGAAGAAATTTTTCGCTTAATGTTAGTGATCACAAAAAGCAATAAGAGTCGTGAATAATTATACAAAAAATGAATTTTCTCGGAAGAGCAACAGATTGTTGTATCTCTAATGTTTACATTGGTTTGGTTGTGTACAATGTTTGAATGTGTTTTTTTTTTTTGAGAAAGTAAAAAAATTCTCATTTTCTTGGGAATTATTCTCAACAAAAAGTCATTTGAATTTTATATTTGTTCTTTTGTTTCTTCAGATATTTTGTTCTCATGGGGATCTTTGTTTTGATTATGATTTTATTGTGTTTTTTATTTCTTCGGTTTTCGGAATTTGCCATTATTTTCTTAATGGTTAATAAAATTGAAAAAAATCAAAACATGAAAAAAAAAATTAAGAGAAAATTTTTAATTGTTTTTATTAGTAAAATTGATTTGTTATTTTAGAAATTTTTAATCAAATCCTTTTTCTAAATAACCAAATTTTTAATAAACGAAGGAGTCAACCTCAATAAAGTTTGTAAATGGGGCAGTCTATAGAATAATGATTTAATTGTTTGATAACCCCAAGTAGATCAAAATTATTTTGAAAAAATAGAGTTTTTAAAGGCTTATTTTTGAAATGGACAATGATATTTTTTATTCTTGATTTTTCATTGGTTAATTGAATAGTGTTTTGAACAAGAATAATTTAATTAAATATCATCCTAATAAGTGGAAAGTTTAAATTTTAAACCACTAATTCTTAAAAAAAAGGATTTGGTATTATATAAAAGAAATTTTACACAACAATTTCTCTAATACTAACAATTAAAAATCTTAACAAAGGTTTTTTTCAATACTACTCTTTTCATTGTTTACATTTTTTTTATACAAACATTTTCGTCAAAAGAAAAACAGATTTAGGAAGGTTGTGTCTTTTTCCAAATAATTTCTTCTTCAAATTTGTGTTTATATTGTTACTTTTTTTTCATTTCTAAATTAATCAAGTTTTTTATCAAAATTTACTTTCAACAATTTGTTCCAGAAATAGTGAAGATCTCATTGGCTAAAGTCTATCATTCAAGAAACGATCTCATTCTTAATACTTTAATTTTAACCATAATGTGTTTATTTTGAAAAAAAATTATTTTTTTTTTGTACAAATAAAACCTTTAACTCTCTTTTTCCAAAAAGTCCTTGGCAAATATGAAATCTATTTTCATTTTAAATTGAAAATAAGCTCTTTTACAGATTCATATTTCCGAAAGTAGATTTATCCCTTTCGAAAAGTTTTTTCTCAAAATTAATTTTTGGAAACATT
The DNA here is from genome assembly GCA_027625915.1 of Anaeramoeba flamelloides. Taxonomy (NCBI): domain Eukaryota; family Anaeramoebidae; genus Anaeramoeba; species Anaeramoeba flamelloides. Next base: position 23,868,546 of record JANTQA010000023.1, read on the forward strand.
CTTTCAAATTTCAAGTCCTGAACATTACAATAATAGACATACCCCCAATCGTTCATAAACGAAAAGTCTGGAATTGGTTTTGATTAATTATATTTTCAACTTAAAAAAGAAAATATTGATTCCAAATCAAAAAGGTTTTTGTAGATTTTCGATGATAAAACCCAAGCCCTTAGCCGAACCGATCAGTAAATACATTTTTAGAAATTTTTTTGATCTTACTTATTTGGTAATCAGAAAACATTTTAATATTAAACAGGTTTTTTGGCAACGAATTTCGTTTTTATTGAATAAATCTTAAATAGGTACAGAAAGGTTCTAGTAAACAATAAATGATGATAAAAGAGGTAAAAAAAATATCTTCAACACTTTTTTTCGTTCCTTGTAATTGTTTGCTAATGGATAAAAAACTGGAATTTCGATTTGTGATTTTTTCACACAACATTCGATTAGCCAAATAAGACACTAAAAAAAATTTTTGTAATTGAAACAATTCTCAGAATAGCTGTATTTGGAATTGAAAAGAGATTTAATTTTGTCTAATTGACTATTTTTTTTTACGATTCTCCATTATTTCTTCTTTTCGGATTCTTATCTGTCGGGTTTTCTATCCTAAAAAAATCAATGAAAGAACCAAATAAACAAAGTTCACACATGATAATCTTTTACTTTGAAGGTTACCGTGACGTTAATAACCCATGTTGAAAACCTTTAACCCATTACCAAAAATTTAACTCTTGTTTTTTTTTTCAGATTAGGGCATTAGAAGATCATAACTCACACATAGATTCTTGGTAAGGATTTAAATTGAATATTTATGTTAGATCTTTGATTAGTGTAAAATTTTCACAAAGATTAAATGCTTATTTTTCCAAAATGAAGTTATAATTTAAAAAAAAATTTCTGGGACTAAATGTTCTTTTTGCAAGCAAATCAATAAATAGAATATTTTTCTCAATTTTTTGTCAAAAAATTACATTTTAATCTTCCAATATCTTCATAATTCTTTTTTAAAATTTATTTAAAGAACCCTATTTTAAATTTGTATGTTGTTTCCATCTGATTGGTTGCTTTCGTTTATTTCTACAGTCACTTAATATTTTTTGAATAAGTTTAAAATTAAATAACAAGTTTAAGGAAAAAGTTTGGGTTACAACATAAATGTATTTGTAAAATGGAGGAAATGAAAATTTTTTCCTATTTATTTGTAAAATGTCAATTAGCCAAATACTTTTTTTAACATTGATTATTGTTTGATTTGAAACAAAAAAAAGATTAAGGGTTCTTTACAAAATCTTCAATTGTGTATTATTGATTTTTTACTTAAAATTTATTAATAAAATACCAATTATTTTTATCCAATTAGAATTGGAAATAAGAAGAATAGAAAAATTATCAAAATTTTGCCTAATAATCTAATCAAAATCTTTTCATACAAAACTACAGTACTATCTTAAACTTTTTTGACACAATCACTTTCTTATTTTGATTTTTTGGTACCTTATGTATAATCTTATGTGTGCAAAAAAGTAATTGGGCAATAATAAAAAACTGATATTTACAAAAATGAGAAAATCTCAGGTTCGCACAATTTAACATCAATGAATGAAAAGTACTGTCAAATTTTAGTGATTTGTACCCTGAGTAAATTTGATTTAGTCTTGTTGTCTAAGAAAAAAAATTTCTCTTTTGTTTACTTAAAATCATTTGAGAAAAAAAAAGAAACACGAAAAAAAATCCAAAAGAATTTTAAGTGATAACATTAATAGAACCTGAAAACAAAAAGAAAAATCTATTCAAACCAAAAAAACAAAGAAACTTCAAAGAATTATTTGGAATCAACCCAACAAAAACAATTTTTTATTTCGATTACCAAACCAAAAGAGTTTTGGAGATCTAAAAATTCAACAAATTTTTAATAATAAAAACTCACAAAACCGGAAGCAATCTAAAAACCACTGTTATGATTAATTCTCCCTTTTCTTTTAACTATTTGTTGAAAAATAAATCGAACAAAATTTTCCTTCAGTTTTTCCTAATTATAATTTATCAATCATATAACCCTTTCAAATTTTGTAGTCTTAAAACCAGCTTAAAGTATTAATTTACCTTTTAGAATTGGGGATTTTTGATAATTTATTTTAATTCTTGTAATGAGATTTTCTTTGGAAACGCTGATTGAAAATTTTGATCTTTTTTTTTTGTAATTAACAGGAAACAAAAATTAATATTCAACTCGTATTTACGTTCTAATTGGGTAATAATTTTCAACTTCCATTTCACTGTTTTCTCTACAAAATGAGTTTTCCAGAAAGTAGGTTTTAAATTTATTACTCTATTTGGAAAAGCTAATGTGAATGAAATGAAAATACCCCATATATTATTTTCAACCAACCCAATAAAAACAGTTTAAATCTACTTTATATTGGAATCCGATGAGTGGTTTTGGAGATCTCAAAAATAGTAAATTTTTTCAACAAATTTTTTACTGATAGAATGATCAAAGAAAAATACATGACCCAAAGATCGTATTACATCAAGTTTATATTTTTTAGAATTCCCAAATCAATCAAATCAGGCACAAAAAGAAATTTTTTTAGGACACAATTCAAGTAAAACTTTTTTCAGAGTTTATTTTCAACATTTATAAATATTTATGTCTTAATTTTTAATTTTGTTTCATCCTTATTGCCTTATCCTTATTGCCCTTCAAAGTTTATACATTCAAAGTGGTATTGGTAGTATTACTTTCTAGTGTAAAAATAAATAAGTGTTACTATTATTATAGTCAAAAATTTTTAGTTTTTTCAAAATGTAAAAAAATCTTTGCCTAGTTTTTAGTTAATGATATCAAAATAATTTGCACCCTTCCCTTTTGAAATTATATGAATCCAAATAAAAAAATTAAAATGATTAACTTGCCACTTCTTTTAAGCTTTAACTATTTTAGAATCAACCCTTGGAAAACTTGCTTTAAATCTACCGTCAGTTCCACTTTTAAGGTACAAACTTTAACGAAATTTAAGTCACAATAACAATCTCAAATTAAATCACAGAATTCAGATTCAAGTAAAATAATTTGTAAAAAAAAATTCTAAATTTTGTGCTTTAATTTGAGATTTTTTTGCACATTAAATTCCGTTTAAAGTTTGTGTCTTAAATTTGAAACTGACTGTCAATAAAATAAAATAAAATAAAATATTTTGAAAAATGTTCATAATATTCCTTTATTTTTACATTTAATCTATTTTCTGCCTTCTTTTTTTAAAAACTTTTTGAAAATTACCTGGAAATAAATTTATGTTTATTTTTGCTTTTGAATTATTTTTTATTTTATTTTAATTTTCATTTTACTTTGAGTTTTGATTTTCATTTTAATTTTCATTTTATTTGTATTTTTATTTTTAACTTTTTTGTTTTGATCTTTGTCCTTTTTTCTTTTCAATTTCAAACTAATACAGCCGGTTTCAAATTTAAGATACAAACTTTCAACAAAATTTAAGGTAAAAAAAAATCACAAATTAAAGCACAAAATTTGGATTTTTTTTTAAAAAATTATTTTACTGGAATCTGAATTTTGTGCCTTAATTTGAGATTTTTATTGTGCCTTAAATTTTGTGAAGTTTTTACCTTAAAAGTGGAACAGACTGCACAATTTTAAGAGTTAAGTAATTAAATTGTAAAATTATTATCCGAAATGGGTTATTAAAAATTTGTAATTTTTACAATTACATAATAACAATCAAAAACTAACAAACAGTTTATTTAGGATCGATCCCCATAAAATCAACAATCAAAAAAGAGTAAATTTATTGAAAAAGAATCTAGAGAAACACCCAGTTTCCAATTTGAATGGTTATGATTTTTAAATTGAAAACAACTTTATTATTTTTGAAGTTTCAATCTTTAGCACCTTTCAAGATCTTGAAGATTTTTTTTTTTCATTTTTTTCATTTTTAATGGGTTATTTTTAATTTCAAGAATATTATAAAAACCCTAACTTTTTTCAATTTAGTGGTTTAAAAAATAACTACAAATCAGATTAAACCAAATTAAATTGATTTTGAACTTTTAGAAATCAATTTGTATTATATTAATGAAATTTAACCCGTTAAACTTTAAAATAATAAAATATTCATTTTTTTTTTTAGAAAAATAGATTTTTTGAAATTGAGAATTATTTTTGTCTTTTTTTTTTTAATTGAATTTTATTTTTTGTCAAAGAGATCCCATGAAATTTTGTTTTTGTTATTTAATTTTTTTCAATTACAAAAAGTAAAATTTCATCATATGATTTTTGGTTTCAAGTCACCCCCTGGGACGGGAAAAAACCACTGTAAATGACTAGATCCATAATTTAACAATTCATATAAAATTCAATACTCAGCTTTTTATATTATCATTTAGCAGAAAAATTTTTAAAAATCTTGATTTTTTTTTAATTTTCAGATCTTTAAATTATAAACATTTTTTTTATTAAGGGAAAATATTTATTATGTAATCACTTAACATTATTTTTATTTAGTATAAAATCTAATTTTCAAAATTCTTTCAAGATTTAGAATGTTAACCTAACCCAAAAAAATTTTTTTTGGGTAATTGAATCAAATTTTCTATCAATAATCGTCACATTTATGTCCTTCATTTTTCTTTTTTAGATTGAAAATTCAGTTCATTACAATAAACTTTGTTGAAATACGGTGCTGATTGTAAATTATCTTTTTTTTCAAAACGAAAAAACCGATTTTCATAATCAAAAGAAAGAAATTCATTTGGCTTTTTTTTTTTTTTAAAGAGAAAAGAAAACATTTATAGAAAACATCAAAAGATAAAAAAAAAATAAAGATTTTGATTTTTTTCCAATATACCCCTGGCTGGATCTTCTTTATATTGGGAAGAAGAGTTACAAAAGAGAAATATCAAGTGGTTTCTTATTAATAACAGATACACTGAAACACGAGAGTACACGTAATTTGAAAATAAAAACAACAAAGCAAAGGAAAATTACATAAGGTTTTAAGCAAATAAGATCAAAAAAAAAAAAAAAGAAAAAGAAATTATAACAACTTAAACAGTGCCCCCCCAGCAAGAACATTCAGGAACAATTAACAAATTAAATCAAATCAAAAAAATGCATTTTGATTGTAATTTTGGGTGACATAATAAATAATAGCATTGGTTATTTTTATTTTTTACAAATTATCACATATTAACCATTTTTACGTTCTTTTTTTTTTCTTTTTTCTTATTCCTTTTCAAATTTTTACTTTTACTTTTTTAATATATAAAAAAAATTGAATGTGTCTTTATCTTGAAAAATCGTGAAATCATTAATTATTTTACGCTTAAATTACATTTGATGAAATTTAAGTATATGTACATCTAGAGTGTATTTTAGACTTCTTCCATCAATAAACCACTAATAAATTTCTTTTTTTTCCTTTTCATGTATAATTTAATTTAAGGGATTTGCTTCAAATCATTGTTTGTTAAAAAGACTTTGTATATGAGTGATTTTTAAAGTTGATGATTTCGGATAATTCATAACAAATACTGGGGAGAAGAGGAATGTGAAAATAGATATTATTGTAAAGTAGACAAATTTAGTTTATCTTGTTGGGATTAAAACTAATTTTTTTTCTACAATATAAAAAATGAAGTATTTAACTTTACTATTTCCAATGATAATGCTTAGAAAATAGACTAGTTTAAATATAAACAATTTTCTAAAGTAACATTAAAAAAACAACAAACAAACAGTTCCACTTTAAGGCACAAACTTTCAACGAAATTTAAGGCACAAAAAAAATCTCAAATTAAAGCACAAAATTTAGATACTAGTAAAAAAAATCTGAGAAAAAGAAAATTACAAATTTTGTACTTTAATTTTAGATTTTATTGTGTTTTAAATTTCGTTGAAAGTTTGTGCCTTATAAGTGAAATTGACTGTATTTGTTTTTTAAACTTTGTTTATTTGTATTTTTTTTTTGTACCATTTTAAATCACAAGTCACAAAAATAATTATTAAAATATTGTTTTATTTATTCAATAATTACTTTTTACAATTCTCCCTTTTCTCCTTTTCCATATACACAATACAGCTAATGCCTTACTGTAAAAAGATTATTTCTCCCATTTCACTGAACCACCTAATATTATATTATATCACTTTGGATAATTTAATTTTTCCCAGTCTTAAATGTTAAAATCAAATGATAACATAGTGAGGTTATTTTCAAACCCAAATGATTAAAGTTATATATCGAATATTTTTAATTAAAAAAAATAAAAAAAAAATTTGTTTTCAGAATAATATTAGAAATATTCTTTAATTTTTTATCTAAAAATGAAATGTAACTTTCATTTTAATAGGATGGACAATTTCCGTGGAAATGATACCTATTTTCCATGATATAGAAATTTTGATTTTAATTGTACAATTTATAAATTTTTTTTTTTTTTTCAAACTTCAAGTTTAAGTTGCTGTTTAAATAATGTTTATAATTTCTTAAATACTAAAAAGAACTTTAATATTTTATATCAGAAATATTTTTTGTATTTAGGATTTTTTTTTTTTTTTTCAAAAAATCTTTTATTAAATATAAATTGATAAAACAAAAAAAAATAGGTTTTTCGATCTCATAATCTTTTATTAATATTTCATTGAATTTAACTCATTAACATATAATATGTAGTGTTGTGGGTGTGTTTTCAGGTTTTTAGGTTTAACAAAACTCAAATAATTTTCTTTAAATTGAGATTTAATAAAAGTAATTTAATTGTTTTTGAAAGAAAATAATTGTCATTTTCAATTTAAATTTTGTTTAATTGATTAATTTGGTAATTATTAAATCCAGTTTATTAAACCAATTAGGCTAAGATTAGATATTTTCAGTTTTTTTTTTAAAAGTGAAGTTTTCAAGTTATTATTGATTGTTACAAAGATTTAGAATGTAGGATTGTATAATAATGTTAATGTAGTATGATTATGAATAACTGAAAGTTTGATAAATAAAAATTATTTTTGATAATAAATTTATCGAAATTTATGTTAGTGTTGAAAAAATTAGTTAGAACATGAAAAAAATAATTTTGATTTATTTTTTTTTTTTTTAAATTTTTTAATTAATTTATTGAATTAGTTGTTAATGATTAAAAGTCACTAGCCGTTTATATAGATATAATTAATTAAAATTTCAATTAAATATGTGAAGAATTAAAAATAACTTTAAAAAAAAAAAAATTCTATATATTTATAAAAAAAGTATTCAGCACCAAGTGTTCGCGAGAGGTTCCCCATCTCACTAACTAACTTAGCCCTCAATTCGTTTATCTTCTGGGTTCGGAATATGTCCAGGATTATTAAATTGGGTATGGCCGAATACATTAAAAATAAAACCTCAATTTTGTCAGTTAAATCACCTTCAATTGTTGAAAAAAAAAAACTGATAAAAATCACAATTATTTTATTGTTCAATATTTAATTATTTAGAGAATTTTTTTTTTTAATAAAGAATAATTGTCTCTATAATGATTTCTAAATTATAAAAAAATAAATTACATCAAGAAATACACCCCTCTCAATATCTGAAAATAATATGATATTTCTCTCGACAAATAATAATAATAATAATCAAAAAATCAATCTAGACAAATATCATTTTTCCTCATTATTAATATAAATCGATCAACAATTTAAAGAAAAAATAAATAAAAGCATTGACAATAAAACCCCAACTTTGTTTAAAGATTTTAATTCTATGAAAATTTATCTTAAATATTTCGAATAACTTTGATCAAAATATCATATTTCCTCAAACATCTATCATTTTAACTATTTTCTGTATTTTTTCAAAAAATCTTTTTTTAAACAATTCCAAATTTCAAAAAATCTACACAACACCCAAATTGTTTTAATTAAATAAAAAATTCTCTTTAAAACAAAAAAATCAACCCTTAAAATTTTTTATTGAAAGTTAAATTTTTATTGAAGAAAGTTAAAATAAGTAAAATAAAAAAAAAAAAAAAAAATTAATGATCAAAAAAACAAAACAAAAAAAAAAATGACTTAAATATTTTGGTCAAAAATATAATTAAATTTTTTTCTAAAATCATAATCATTTCTGAATTCATTTAAAATTTGGATTTGAATTTTTTGAGGAGATAGCAAATTGTACAATTGGTTTATTGCTGTGTGATATTCTTCGTCTTGTATTATTAATTGTTCTTTTGGGAAATAGGATAATCTGATATTGAGGTTCAATTGCTCGATACTAAGATAGAAGATTGGCAATTTCAATGATTTGCCATGGCAGCAAACAAATTTATTGTCCTTTTCACCGATTACCAAGACTGTTTCGCGCTTTTTTGTAAGAGAAATAAAAAAAGGCTGTATGAGAAAATTCATGAATTTTTTGATTTTGGGGATAAATTGGTGCAAAATTGTGTTGAAGGGCGCCAAGAAGGATTCTGTAAATGGGGTGCCATTTGCGATGTTTTGAATAATTTTGGAGATCAAGACCAAGGCCCTTCTTGAGGTTGTGGAAGGGACATCGTCGATGATCCCAAATTGTTCGGGCACTGTTACTGATGGGCAAATGAACCGAAGGAAGAAAAACCCGGCAATGGTAATGTATTTCGCCTCGGGAAATCTAATCGCAGAATGCTCGTAAATTCGGAAGGCCAATTCCCTGAGCACCAAGGGGACACGGTGCGCGTTCTCAAGCAGCGTATTTAAAAGCAGGTTGACATATTTAATAATCTTTTGTTGATTTTCTTCGATATTTTCGTTTTCGTTTGCCCGTTCTTTAATGATTTCAAAGGAGGAATTGTGATTAATTATCTGGGTTATAATGGGACGATAGATTTTGACAACAAATTTTTTACCAATTAATTTGGAATAATTGGAAATCAATTTCGCGGCAATGGTGTTGCCTCTAAATAGGGTATTATAGGCCACAGTTATTTTAACCTCAGACTTGATCGCTAAATCGATCAGTTCAATATTATAATTCCTGACTTGGAAAATTGTAGTTAACAATCTGGGGAGCAGTGCAGAATTTAAATCATTTATTTCTAATAACGTTTTTGCCAGGTCAAAATGTGGGTATTGGAAGAGCATTTCTTGTAAAATTAATTTCCCATTCGAAAATCTCAAATCTAATTGCATTTCTTCATCATAATCATCTTTATTAAACCCGAATTTTGAGGAATCTTTTCTTTGTAGATTCGTTGATTTTAGTTCATCGTTTGCATTCTCATTCAATTCATTATTATTATTATTATTATTATTATTATTATTATCATTTCCAGTATTACTACTAATGTTAGTTTCGTTCTTAATGTTGTCTTGATCGGAATTTATAAATTGTTGCGATTTGCTTGGTTTAATAATGACGAAATATTTTTGAGGTATTTTAATAATTTGTTCATTGAAAATTAACAAACCATATTGCCGATCATTATTGATTTCCTTAATCTGTAGCCAATTACCAAATTCAATTTCAATATTATCTTTCTTAAAATGAGATAAAATATAAGCCACGTGATTATTTTTCACACTCGCGCCCTTACCCTGCTCAACACTCTTATTCTTATTCAGACCCACGTCATCACCACCACCATTATTATCATCATCATCATCAAGTTTAATATTCAAATTTAATTCATTTAATTGTATTTTGATTCTTAGGAGATTTGACAAGATTTTTTTTTGCCAATTCTGTAATTTGGAAAAAAATATTGAATTATTTTCCAATTGTAATTGTATTTTTGACAATTTTTCATTAGAGATGTATTTTCTTTGATTTTCATTCGAATAACATTCAATCATTTGATAGAACCCATTTCGTTCATTTAAACTATATTGCTTTTGATTTTGGAACCATTCGTTTAGGCTTTCCAATTTATATTTTTCTGTTTTAATATTATAGTCCTTTTGCAAGGGCAAGGTTTGGAAATCATAGAAATTGTGTAAAAAGCCCATGTTCATATACCAAATATCCTTAATTTTATTTTCACTAAAGGAAAATTTATAGGATTTTTCTTGGATGATTATTTCAAAGCAATTTGATAGATAATTGCTAGCGAGCGTATTTGCCATGGGTATTTTGGATTCATCTAATACGTTAACTAAAAACAAACAGTATAAAGAAATTGTTTCGATTGGTTGCTTATCATGGACGCCTTTATAAATTTCCAAATTGTAACCATCTAATTTTAAAAACCGTTTGACCCATTTGGATGACAATTTACCAATGGTGAAATAGTTAACCATGCCCTCTTTATGAATAGGCGGGTTTTTCAATCTGTTGCCATTACCTGGGTCAACGATATAAACCTTTAATGATTTTCTTAAATAATTGGAGAAGTTATAATTTAACTTTAACTTTTCTAAATCCCTTTTAATAATAATTAAATTCCTTTTCTCAATTTTGCCCTTAATTTCTGGCCTTAATAAATTTTGGACATTTAGAAATTCAGAATCTTTAATATTAGTTAAGCTATCTAAAATCAAATACCAGTCATATTTTTTATGATTGACAATTTTGCCTTCATCTTTATTATCATTATCATTCTCATTGTCGTTTATATATATGATGGAATTATTCTCTTCGTTGTTAACTTTAAAATAGCTTTTATTGCAATAGCCAATTGAACTATAATTATTAAAGTTTTCATCCAAATCAATTTTTTTTAAATTGAATTTGGAGTTGAACAGCGCACAGGTTATTCTTTTTTGCCATGTTTTCAACAATATGATTCTTTTGCTTAATGCCTCATTGACCCTTTCCAAATTGCTTATTACTGAATTGTCGTTAATATCGTTATAATATTGGAACAGGGATTCGTTACCCAGCCTTTCCTGAATGACCGCATTTGCCTCAAGGCCAACCCAGTTAAATAACTTGATCACCCTATTGTTTCTAATTTCCAAATACTTCTTGTCCTCTCCCCAGGGGGTCAATAAAAAGGAAAAGTCTTTAATCATATTTAAACTTACAACCCATTTTTCGTATTGGATCTCGGTCGTGACAGTAAACTTTTTTTCAAATGTTCTCGTTTTGATCAAAAAGCTAAAATCCTTTTCCTTCACATTTTTATTTTTCTTTTCAATTTTCTCAACAGACATCAAATCTCGGAGATCATAGATTTGCTTTAAATTTTCCTTATTTTCATTCAAATATATGAATAACAGCCAAGATTTCAATTCGCAAAACCTCTTTGTCGTCGAACCCTTTAAACTAAAGGACGACAATCGCAAATAGCCATTGCAATACATTGGGAAATTTAAGAGGTGCTTATTATTAAATTTCCAATAATCGATAATCCTATTAGCCAATTCTATGCGTTCATTATTTCTTAATTTTGTTAAATTCTGCTCCATATCTTTTTCAATTTCTTCGATTTCATTCTCAGTAAACGAATAATTATTATTTCCGCTTAAATTGCTTTTATCATTTCGTTTATTATTCTTATCAAATACACTTGTTTCCTTTTTTTTTATTATTTCCTCGGGGATTACCTTTTCAACCAATTCCTTCAAGACGAGCCCCTTTTGATTTTTATAATTTTTTAATTTGAAAGTGTCTTCATTTTCTTCCAAGATCAATAAAAATTCATTTTCTCTAATGGTTAATTCATTGCTTTTTTGCTTTTTATATCTTTTCAAAGCAAAGCCTCTTGCCCTATTATCAATTAATTTTTTATTTTGATCATCGCTGCTATCAACATTAACATTATTAGCATTAGCATTATTCTCATTAGTAATCTTATGATCCTTTCTATTCTTAGTTGATTTTTTACTGTTTTTCTTTTTCTTGTTTTGATTATCATTTGAATGATTAATTTCCAATCGGCACAATCTTGATAATAGCCACCCTTTCCAGTTTTTTAAATGATTGATCCATTTTTTATTTAAAAAGATTCTTTCATTAATTGTTGATAAGTCTGTTAAATAATCCTTATTATTGGTTTCGTTTGTCGTACTTAATATTTTTGCTAATTCACCATTCCTATTGTCCATTTGGCCAATTTCCCTTGTAACCCAATTGATCATTTGAATAAATTTGGGTTGCAATTTGATATAATTGATTTCATCAATGGGCTTGGTTAGTAAATTTAACGTTAAAACACTTTCTAAGATATGATGCCATACTTGGCATTCCTTTTCTGTTTCCACTTTAATCATCCAATCTTCCTGTGGGAATAAAAGTAAAAAGGTATTTTTTAATTCATTTGTTTTAATAATTTCGCAACTAATCAAATCATGTAAATCTTTTAAAGTTTGAAATTTATTTTTTTTATAAATTATAATATGCCAATCGATAATAACCAATGATCTTTTCATCCATTTGACACTCTTGCCCTGCTCTTTTTTTTGGATTTTGCTTTGTAAAAAGATTGGTAATTTTGTTTGAAATTCCTTATTTTCATTTTGTTCTTTTTTCATTTTATTTTCATTATTATTATCACCATCATCATCTTCATTATTATTATTTTCGATGATATTAATATTATTAAATTCATTATTTTCATTTTGACTAATATTTTGTAATTGCTTATTTTTAAAATTCAAAATCATATCTTGGATTATTGATTTTAATAAATTTTGATTTTTTTTTCTTTCCATTTCAATGTTAGTATCAATATCATGAATAAATTCGTTTTCTAAATTATTGTTTATTACATTTTTAATTTTTTTTTTTTTTTTAATTAAGGAAATTGAAGGAATAATTATTTCGAAATATTCCCTTTTAATCAAACCCTGTTGTTTATTTTCAACATTTTGGACTTTAATTAAATCGTGATCTACATGCTCTAGATAAATAAAAAATTGATTCAATTTAAATTTAATCAATTTTTTATTTTTTTTATCCTCTTCGGCAATTTCTTTGACTATGATAACCCTTTTCCTATTGTCCTTCGGATCGTCAATATTATACCTTGCGAATTCGGATAAAAACCTTGAATAATAATGTTCTAATGTGTTTACTAATCTTTTGGCTTCATTAATTTCCTTTTTGGGATCTCGTTTGGAAGAAATTCGATCGTCCATCGCGCAATTTAAAAATTCTTCCAATTTTTCTTTCAATTGGATTTGTTCATGAATTTGCTTTTTTAAATAGCTTAGGGTGGACAAATATTTTTTATTTTTTTCTTCCTTATTTTCTCCAATGCGGGCTGGCTTTGTCAAATTATGGAAAATCTTTATTTTATATAAAACTTCAATCCAGTCAAGAAAGGATTTTTGATCATTTGCTCCCAATACTAAATTAATACCGCCTTTAAATTTCAACTCAAAATAAAATATTTCGTCCAGATTTGTCGTGCTAATGATCTTTTCAATTGTAGAGATCTGTCTTAAATCGTATGCGCCAATTGGCTGGATTGCCATTGTGGATTCATAATACCCAAAATACCAACTTTTGGCAACACACCATCTTTTAACCGTTTTGGTCTTTGATTTTTCTTCCATGAATAAAAAGCCCGCCTTTTGGATGGGATATTCCAAATTATGCTTTTCTGCTATTTCAATTTCTTGCAAGAGCCTAAACGCAATACGCTTTAATTCGCTAGTTTTGTTTAATGAGCCATAGACTGATGATAATGTTGTTAAATCAGTAAGTAAAAGATCGGTGGACGACAGATATTTGTATCGATCATTGTCCATTGAGTGCATTGAACTTTTTAAAAAAACACCAAATTGGAAGGCTAAATCAATGAAATTCAAATCTTTCTTTTGGATATTAAGAATAATGTTTTCTTTTTCTTCTTCTTCATCATCACCCTTCCCTTTCACCTTCCCCTTCAACTTGCCTTTCCCGATGCCTGTTCCCTTTTCGGCTTTTTTTTTTTTTTCTAGTTTCTTATCAATAAAAAGTATTTGTAACTTTTCATTATCATCATGATTTTCTTTGATTTGATAAAACTTATTTTTTGTAATTTTGAAACCCAAATTATTTTCTTTAATTTCGATTTCATTTGTTGTTAAAATCACTTGCTTTGCCTTTAATGTTGGGAAGTTTAGTCTTGCCAAAATGGAACAAATGATTTTTTGAACATATTTATATTCTTCAAGTTTATATTTTAATAAAAAAGATCTAATTTCTAAGTAATGCTTTTCACAGTGTGAATAATTGCTTTTTTTTTTGCCAGAAATTTCAATATCTTTAAAATCCCAACTAAGATTTTTTTGAAATAACCCCTTGAATTTTAAATATTGTTCTGTTTCATTTTTAATACATAAATCAAAATAACCCATTGCCCTTTTGACATCCTTTCTTTGAGTCGCAATCATGTCCCTTGCAACAGGGCTGCTATAGAGCACAACGGTTCTTAGGATTTTTAATAGATTTACCCATTTATCAAAATCTTCCTTTTCGTTGCAATTGCATACAATGGAATGATCTCTGCTTTGGATTTCAAAACTGAATTCCTTGTTAACCTTGGCTTCCGCTTTTGTAATCGACAAAATATTTTGAATTGGTAAAAGAAGATTTGGATCTGATTGATCCTTGGAATTCCAAATAAATAATCTAAAATTATAGATCCCAAAATAATTCTTTTTAAGATCCTTTCTAAACGATCTATTATCAAAATATCGATTTAAATATCCTGATGTACAAAATGGTAAATTTTCATAATACTTTCCTAAATCTCTATTTTTTGGATCTTTATTTTCTATAATATTTTTATTTACATTTTTAAAAGATTAAATAAGAAAAAATAAAAGAAATAAAAAAGTTTATTTTTTTTTTGTTTAGTATTATTAGCATTATGTTATAAATTGTTGAATTTATTTATTTTTTTTGTTAAATTTATCGTTATATATATATATATTGGAAAGTTCTTTTGAGTTTTTATTTTTTATTTTTTATTTTTCATTTTTCATTTTTTTTGAGATTGGAATAAAAATAAGTAAAGAAGAACGAAAATTAATAATTTGGAAAATAAATTTGATAATTAATTTTTTGTTAAAGCACCAATACCAACAAACAAGAAGAATTTTGGGAAACCTTTTTGAATCAATTTCACTCTTTTTTTAAAAAAAAAGCTCATTTATAAATAATCTATTGAAGCAAAGAATTGGTTATTATTATAACCCAATACAATACTCAATATAAATGATTTATAAAAGAGAATTACTCAAAAAATTATTTAAAAAAAAAAAATGTTTTAAAAATAGAATTAGTTTTTGTTTTTGATACCATAGTAGCTATTTGATGTCCTGAATTCTGCTTTTTGAAAAAATAATATGTTTTTAAAAATTACTTACAAGTTATATTTTTTAAAAAAATCATTAAATGACGTTTTTTGTGTGAAAAGGTGACAGTTTGAAATATTGATTTATGAAAATATATTTTGCAGTTTTTTTTTTAATTGAATTGTTGACTAAATCATTAAATGATTTAAGGAACACATAATAGAATTAAGTGAAAAAAAATCACCAACTTATTTTTAATTTATCAGTTATAAAATGATATTGGACAATAAACTTTAATTTTGGTTTTGTAAATAATATTGGAGTATTGAAAATCAAAAAATACAGCCTTTCCAAAGCTACCGCGAACAATTTTCAAATATCAAAGTTTGATGTTGATATAGAACTTTAAAAAGTTGAAAATTCAAATAAGAAAAATAAAGCTTGTATTTTGAAAAAAAAATTAATATAAATGTGCCAATATTCAAGAATTTTTTGTAATAATCAAAAAGAAAAAATTTCAAAACCGCAAAAATTACTTTAAACATCAAAAATTCTCTGAAAAACCATATAAATTTTATCTAAAAAAAAATGAATTTTTTTTTGATCACATCACAAGATTATGTTTCATATGAACTCATTTATGAAAAAATATTTTTTCAATATGTCCTTTCTTATTCTCATCTTCTACTTTTTAAAAATCTATATTAGCATCAAAAATTGATATAGAAAAAATTTCACGGTTACTTTGCAAAGGCTGTATTTTTTGATTTTAATAGACTTATTTTTTTTTTCTAATAAATTAGTATTTTATGAGATTTTACAAGAGAAAAAAAAAATGAAATTTTTTCATTGTTTGTGATAATAATTTTTTAAAATTGTGGTATTTTTGATAGAACAGACAATTAGAGATATCAATTTAATTTGAGATTCTTTTATAATCAATTTGATTTTTAAACAATAATATTTTATAAAATTCACTATTAATATCAATGTGAATTCAAAAAAATAATTTTTATTTGATCTGTGCTTTTTTTTCCTGTATGTGAATGGTTTCTTGGAGCTTTTACAACCGTTTAATATTACTTCATGATTTGGTTGTTTTAGTAAACTTGGGTGATTCTTATATCCTTCCTTTTCATCTGATTTTGTTCTAAATCTTGAAAAAAAATAAATAAAAATTAAGATAACCATTTGAGAAAAAAAGTTACACGCGATTTTTAATTGGGAGCCTTATTGAAAATTCAAAGTAAGATCAATGAATAATTGAAAAAATTAATTTTTAAAAACAAAATGGAGGATTCAACACAAAAACAGTTTTTCTAATAATATCATTTTAGTCAGAAGTTTTTCTTTTTTTTGATTTATCTATTATTAAAATTTTCATTCAAAAGTTGATTATTTTTGAGATCTCCAAAGCCACTTCTCACGATTTCGATAAAAAAGGAGATCTGAATTGTGTTTGTTGGGGTTGATTGAAAATAATATAATGAATTAATCTTTGAAGTTTATTGGTTACTTCTTTTAATTGATCTTATTTTAAGTTTTCCATAAGGTTTCCAATTAACAATAGTATTGGACTTTTTTTTTCGCCTGTTTTATCTTTTTTTTTTACAAAAGGTAAAGCACAAATCGAAAAAAAGAAAAAAAAAAATTGAAAAAAGACTTACTATAATAGTCTGTAAAGAGATTTTTTTCTGTTAATTTTTTCAGAGGGATGATTTTGTTTTTCCCCTTTTTCCCTTTTTTCCCCTTTTTCGCCTTTTTCACCTTTACTTTGCCTTTAGCTTGCAACACAAGACAATTTTTTGGATTCACCAAGCCAATTTTTTCTCCCTTTAAACCAATCCATTGTGTTTCAGAAGAGTCATCATAAATGGGTACGATGTCCCATTTTTTATAAGCCAGCCATCCCTCTTGAATATTTTGGGAAATGGTTCCTGTTGTTAATGCCAATTTTTTATATTTGAGTAAGTTTTTTTTCTTTGCAATCAAGGACTTGACAACAAACAAATTTTTCCAATTGGGTATTTGCTTAACAAATTCTAAACAGTCCTCGATCCGATTGTTTATCAAGGTTGTAGCTTTATTTTTTAAAGAATTGTCTAAGGCCAAAGTTTTCTTCCAATTTGAAACCAATGCATCTAGTGATGTCTTAAGAAAATCTAAAAAGTTTAATAAATAGCGATACACAGACACATCTGAGAGCCTTGCAGGCCTCGAGCAGAGCCGAAAAACCATTTGCGGCAAGGACAAATAATTGATCCAGTCTTCCATTTCCTCTTTGCAATTGGCTTGGAAAACAATCGACTTCTTTTGTGTGATTACACGGAACGTATGGTCACGGTTATACAGCCCCTCGCAGCTCTCAACAGCAAAAATTTGGGAAAGATCGATCACCCCGTGCGGCTTCTCTTCACTTTCTAAAGGGTTTGATCCGTAATACCTTAGCTCATGGCTCATTAAGACAATGTGCCTTTTGTTCCACCTCCCAGAGCCTAATTTGGCAAGAAACCCATATTTGTGGAACGGTAAAACAGGGAAGCCTTTTGGTGAGCGTAGGGTGAAAATTGGTTGGTCGGTGGATTTTGTTTTTTTTTTTGTTTTGCCACTTAGCCCATCAAGATATTGTTCAAATGTTCCTCCTCGTTGAAGGGGTTCATTTGGATGAAGCTTGTTATAAAATGAAATAAATTCATCTTCGATTTTTTTGATATTGTCAGAATATCCTTTTTTAAACATTAATTTAGTTTTTTGGAAATAAGAAAAAAAAAGGATGTTTAAAAAGAAAAAAATAACTTATACTTTTGTAGATTTTTTTTTAGGAAATATCTTGTGAGATTTTTTTATTTTGGTTCTTGGAATTGTATTGTTAACATGAAAACTTTTCCTCTTAAATTGGAAAAAGTGTTTTATAAATTATCTCATGATTTTCTTCTTTCTTTTTTTTTCTTCAAAAAAGTGGTAAATATTTTTTCTAAGGCACAATAAAGGATTACAAAGTTGAATTCCTCTTTCTTTTGAAACGGAATTGAAGGTATTTTGATTAGTTACATGAAAAATATTCGTTGAATGAGTTGTTGTTGACTGTTGAGAGAAAAATGTTGGACACAGAAAAATGGTTGGACACCTTTTTTAATTGGGAACATTAGTAAAATTGAAAATCAAATCCTGTTGACAACTAGGCGACTTTTATATAAATCCAGGTTTAAAGGTGTTACAAGTTCATTTATCTGTGGTTTGTGTAGAATACTCATTAGAATGGTTGGTAACTAAAGTAGATCATGCTGGTTTTAACAAAAATCCAAGTTTTAGTAAAGTTTACTATTAGTTCTGAAAATGGTCATTTTTAAACTTGCTTTAGGGTATAAGAGATAAGGTTTTGAAAAAGTAGAATTACATTAATGGTTATTCTAATAAGTAGATTATTGTTATTTTCTTTAGTTATTTCACAAATGATTGAAATTAAAAATCATTTTCAGTAATGTTCCCAATTAAAAATGCTGTCCAACTATTTTTCTGTGTCCAACATTTTTCTCTCAACAGTGAAATGATTTTTTGAAAGATCATACTTATTTTATACTCGGTGACAATTATTTTTTTATTTACCAAATGAATTATTAGCTTTGAAGCTTGCCAAGTTCATAAATCTTGTTAAAAGTTTTATATTAAGGGTTTTTTTTGAAAATTTTGTTTATTTGATAAAAATTAATTTTACAAATCAAATTACAAATTTACTTAGAAAAGCTTCCAAAAATTCAATCGAAACACTATCGAGTGATCAATCTATTTTATAATCAATTATTATTGAGTTAAAGGCACAGATATAAATATACTTCTAAATAATCTGGATTGGAAGTCAGCAAGTGGTGAACAAAAGTGATATCAAATTTTACTTTGTATGTTCGAAGATTTGAAAAATTTTTTAAGATCACCAATTGTTTTTACAAAAATCAAAAAAAAAAAAACAAAAATTGAAGTGTTTTGATTTTCCTTGGACAAATTATCCATTATATGAGTTTTTTACCTTACACCATTATATTCCAAACCTAGTCTAGAAGTGGTTATAAATCTTCCTTCCGAGGCAGTATAATAAATACTGAAAGTTTAATTATTATATTTTCTCAAGCAAGGAAATAATTTCTTCTTTGTTTAACTAACCCAGTTATCTCTCATACAGTAAACAGAAAACACGATATTTTTTTGAATGTAATTTTTGTTTAATTATGAGGCTGGGGCATAATTCCCAAGTGGTTAATTAATAAGCCATGCCACAAAATTACGACAAAATTATCATCTTATAGATAGTATTTTTTTCTTTTTTACTCCAATTATAATCATTCCCATTTTTCTGAAAAATATAGAATTGTTAAATATTTCTTGTTTTCAAAAAATAATTACTTAATCTTCGGATCATCTCTCATGAAGATTTTTCTAATGATTTTTTGTTTTTTTAATGATTTTTTTTTTTTTTTTTTTTTGTTAAAAAATATAAGATTAAATAAAAAATATCAAAAATATTAAGTGATGTAGATCTGAAAAATACAGTATCATTTTTTATATTTTTTTCAATATTTTAGCTCTAGAAAATTATGTTTTATATAAAAATTTATGTACCAATTGAAGTACTATTGATTTGTCGAATACATAAAGATGTGGTTTTTTACCATAAAGGATTTTATTAAATTATATTTCTTTCCAATTATAAAAATTTAAAAATTGAGCTTAGGAAAAAAAAAAAATTTCACAAGATCCCATTGTCATTAAAATGTATAAAAAAAAATGTTTCCTAATCCCAAAACTCAATTAACAAAAAAAAAAGTTGAAAAGAATTCTTAATTCAAAAAATCAAAATAAAAATAAAAAAATAAATATTTAAGAATTCTTAAATTTAATTAATCAATTTAACAAAAAAAAGTTTCAAAGCACTCTCAGGTTTTGAAAATTCAAATTTATTAAAAAAAAAAATCTATTCTAATTTTTGATTCACAAAGGGTTAATTTTCTTTACTTTTCAACTTTGTTTTTTTTTTTTTTCTTATCGTTCACAATCGATTTAATTAAATTTAATCTAATTTTTTGTTTTAACAAATCTTTATCTTTGCCAAAGTAAGGGTTTTTTAACTATCTTTAGACAAAAATTACAAAGAATAAAAAAAAATGGAAAATGAGATTCTTTACAGATCCCAAAAGGGTAAAAGGTGGACACTGCGAAGCCATGATAATTATTTTACGAATTATAAATAACAAAGATTTATTTTGAAAACATAGTTTCTTTCCTTGTTCTATTTTTTCTAAAAAAATCATAGAATGTAAATTTTGATTTTGTAAAATCAGTACTATGTATTCTATTGATTTGATTTGAATGGAACAATAGTACTACTAAATATCACCAAAATATTTTTTTCTATTTCAAATATTTTTTTTTTTTTCATTGTAACTTGTTGGCCTTACTGGAGGTAGAAATCTAGAACTTAATAGTTTATCTAATTTTATAATTTTTTTTCAATTTTTTTTTTCCATAAACTAAATGAATTTTGATTCTATAATATTATATATATTGTAGATAATTTTAAAAAAAAACCTAAATAAATTTAGAGTTGTAAGTAAATATGGTTTTATTTTAATTTTTGGATTTACTCTCCAAGTTTAAGATTAAATAAATTAAAAATTCTTTTGTATTTTTAAATTATCAGAATATGTTTTTCCGAAATATTTATTCAAAAATGTGGAATTTCATTCATTATGATTTCTGAAAAATTTTTTTTTTATCTTTAACTATTTTGTAAATTAAAAATAAAATCTCATCAGCTTACAAAGAAAGGCTATCCAATGAGCCATTATTCGACATAGATGTAAGCTAGGAGAAAAATGTCTAGTAAAACCAAGTTTGGATTTTCTGAAATGGCATAGAGTGCTGCCAAGTGCTGTAAATTATCTTAGTGTGTCAGATTTTCCAGAATTCAAGAGAATAATGAAAAATCTTTGGTTTTACTCAATTATTTTGAATCTTGGAAAAATTAATTACACTTTTTTGTAATTTTTGAAATGAAAAGAAAATTAAATAAATTTTCTGAACTTTCCAAAAAGTGAAAAACACCTAATGGTGCTTTTCTTGGGGTTTTTTGATATATCTGTTAAGTTCTCTAGGTTTTTTGTGGTTTTCTATTTTATTTGTGAAGTTTTCTATTTTATTTGTGAAGTTTTCTAGGTTTTTTGTGGTTTTCTATTTTATTTGTGAAGTTTTCTAGGTTTTTTTGAGTTTTCTATTTATTTTGAAAATCAATTTATTTTTGTTAGGTTTTTTTAATTTTTGAAATAAACACAAAATTTTAATAAATTTTCGGTTTATTTCAAAAAGTGAAAAAAACCTATAACACTTCACAAATAAAATTCTGTACCACAAAAAAATCTAGAACACTTCACAAATAAAAAGAAAACTCAAAAAAACCTAACGAAAAACTATTGATTTTAAAATTAAATAGAAAAAACAAGAAAGACTAATCACTCTTTTCCAGAATTTAAAAAAAAATAATTAAAATCAATAAAATTTCTCTATTCTTTTGAATTTTGGAAAAACTAATATGTTTTTTTATAATTTAGGTAATAAAAGGAAAATTTAAGAGATCTTCTTTTTATTACTCAAATTAAAAAAAAAACTAAAAAACAGGGTATAAGTTTATATTGAATCGTGTATCCTCAAGATACATATATGAGTAACAAAATTTTCCCCAGAAACGTCCTCTCTATGAACACAATACAATAATTACCTAGTTTGGGAAAAAATGTATATTTAGTAAAAAAACTTAATAATTTATTAAAATGCATTTTGTAGAATGTACATTACTGGGAAATTTTTTAATATTCAAATATGGATTATTGAAATAGATTTAATCAATGAATGAATCACAATTTTTAGAAAAAATATATTTAAAAATTAATGAAATTAATTCCGTAAGAGTATAAAAGAAACTAATTTGTTGAATTTTTTGGTATTAATTTAACTTTTACCAAAATCTTTAAAGTGGAAAAATTTTTCCTTTGATCTTTTCGGTTTTTTTATGTTTTATTTATAAAAACAAAATTCATACTTTAAGGGAGTAGCCACGTCAAATTAAAAATTTTCACTTTTTTACGATTTTGAAGAGGATCAGAAAATAACATTTTGTACTTTGGTTGTAGCTCATTGATTTTTATTATTTAAAGTACTTTATTCATTCGATTCTTTAAATTTTTATCTTCAAAGTCTTAAAGAAATTACCACAATAGAATGTTGAGTTGAATTGCTGAAAATAGTGTTTTGAATGTTGAATGACTTATCTTTTATCCTTCTCTCAACATTCTATTTTGGCATTTAATTTTTTCATTTTTTTTTTTTTTTTCATCATTTTTGAGAATTTTTTAAATCATGACAACAAAAACAATTAGAAATATTTTTTTATCGGTGAGATTTAGGATTAATGTATCTTGCTTAAAATAAATTACACCATTACAATTGAGAGAATCATTTAAGGAAACATTAATCGGGCTTTAATAGCGAGAAGAATTCCAAAAAATAGAATAATTAAGTCGAATTATTACTTGTTTGGATTGTAAATCGTTGGATTTGGTGAAATTGGAGAAGCGAATATGATTATATTTTATCAAGGTTTAAACCACAAAATAGCTATATGTTTTATTCTAAGAATCTCAAATTATATTCTCCAAAAAAAAAAAAACTCAATATATTCCAAAAATTTGGACACTTCTAAAATCAAAAATAGGAAAACAAAAACTCAATTTATTATATTTTTACAAACTTAATATATAAGCACATTTAAGTAACATAGTATTAATTTTTTTATAAATAATCATTTTTATCTAAATAAAAAAAAAATCTATCAACCAAAAAAAAAAAAAATTGTATGTACAAAATAATGAAACGAGCGGAACAAAAAAATATTGGTCAATTTGTTATCATTTTATCAACAATTATTGATCGATCAAATGTTAAGATACCATCTATCAATTGTATATTGATTTTTCAATATAAGAAACTCAACAGTAACATTCTATCAACCATCGATTAAAAAAATTCAGATATAAACAAACAGATTTCGTAACTCAAAAAAAAAAAAAAAACGAAATGAAAACAAAAACAAAAAAGACAAAAAATGAGATAGTTTGTAAAATCAAATAATTTCCAAATTGAATGTAAAGTATGGTATTGCTATTCTTTCGATTATTTAAACTGTGCCCAAATTTTTGGAATTAAGTTTATCTAAATAAAAAAAAAAATAAAAACTATTTTATTGATTTATTCTCTTTTTTTTTTATTGTTTAACATTACTGAAAAAAAAAATATCAAATAATTTTTTTTAAAAAATTTTCAGAGAATCTAGGATCACACGCCACTAAAAGAAAATATTCTTGTCTCATCTTTCTCAAATTTTTATCAGGTCTTATGGTGTAGCTACCCCCTTAAAATTCATTGGGGTGATAAGTATTTATACCCTAATAGCCAATTCAGAAATTACAATGAGTTAACCCAAGTTAAATTGATGTTTTGGATTGAAATTGTTGGTGTAAATGAACAAAGAAAAAAAAATGTAGTTTTACTTTTTTTCAAATTGAAATTCTAATATAGACAAAAAATAAATACGTTTTTTTTAACCATTTCCAATTTCTAATATTATTGAGATTTGTTTCCGATAAGAAAAATAAAAAATAATAAACCAGATTTTAAACTAATAAATAATTCAAAATTTCTAAAATGTAATAAAGGCTCGTATAGGTCTAATGATATTATTGAAAAAGTTTATAAAAATTCTTATTTCATAAATTTATTTAATGGTAAATTCCTTAGTATAGCTGTTTTAACAAAGTGTGGACTGGAAGTTTTATAAGTAGGGCTTTAAACTGTCTGATTAAAATATTTTAATCAGCTCAGTCAACATCTAATAAAACTTTTGTTACACACTTTTTTAAAACAGCTATATATCAAATTAAATCCAAAATATTTTTGAAATATTAGTTTTCTTGAAGGTAAGAACCATGTAGAAAAGTCCAAATTTACACTGTCTGTAAAGATAGTCAACACAGTATTTAAATTCTTGAATTGAATTGTAATTGAAGTTTTTGCTTTTGACAAAAAAATTTGAAATTTAAAAGAGAAAAAAATTTAATAAGATTATCTTCTTTTCATTTGAATTCTGACATGCTCTATTCATTTAGGGTCATTAGTTCACCAAAAATATATCAATTTAAAAAAGAGAGAAAACAAATAAATGGTGGTTAGAAATTAAAGTTTATTCTTTTAAAATTTAATTGAAAAAAAAAAAATGGAAGTAAAAATTAATTTCTATTTATTTATCTAATACTAGTTTTTTGAAACTTATAAATTGGCTTTCTGTTTTTGAAAAAGACTGAAAAATGTAATTTTTTGCTTGTTTTAGAACAATCGGTCCTGTTTAATAAATGTCCAGTTTAGCTCCCCCTAATCTAATTAACATAAAAAATTGAAAAGAAAAAACTGATCAACACTCTACATCATAGAAATTTATGTGAACATAGAATTAACTTTAAAATTGAGGTCATAGTATCACTCACACAAATAGAATTTAAATAGAACAAGTAAATGTACTTTCATATTTTTCATAACCTCAGATCACTAAATATGACACAAACCAAAAAGTCTGTAAAAAAAAAGATGATTATTTTCAAAACCACAAAACATTTCGAAAATAAAAAAGTATTAATGTATTGTTTCCATCACATACATTCTAAAAACAAATTCAAGGATTGTTTCATCTTAAAAAAAATAACTAGCACATGATTGTCATTTTCAAATTATCGAAAACCAAGTTTTCAGAATTAAAAACTAATGATCCTTCAAGTCAATTGTTCCAGATCACAATTTATAATATCTGTTAAGAACTTCATTTTCCTTTTTATTTTCTTTTACGAAAGTTTTTATTTCATTCATCCCTTTCTTTCTTCTTTAATTATTTATTCAAATTATTTTCACCACTCCCATTAATTTCAACACTTTTTTTAAAGACGAGAAACAAAAAATTATGAACCTGTTTGGAACATACCCACTTCATGAACTTCCTAACTTGGCTTTAAAAGAAGAAGAATTTGAACAAATTCTTTCACAATCTGAAAAAAAAGATCAAAACGATCTTCTCTTATCACCGCCAACACATTCAAGCCAATTCTTTGTTAAATCACTTTTTCTGAAGAATTCAAGTAACTTTCCTTTTCATTCTTTTGCTTTGTCATGCTTAATTTTTTTCTTTTTTTTTGTTTTTTTGTTGTTTAGATTATTTTTACCTTTGATTCACATCCACTAAATTTTTTTTTTTTTTTGGTTGTTTATTATTTTTTTACAATTTCGCTGTGTTCTTCAACTTTTTCTTAGAAATTAATCAAGAGAAAGTAGATATGAAAGAAAAAGCCAAAATTAAGAAAGGTACGATTTTTTTTTTAATTATTTTAATATTTTCAACAAACTTTCCTCCTTAAAGCACTTTTTTGCTCAAACTCGTTTCTTCTCCTTTTTTCACAACAAATGAATTTTACAAAACACAAAAATTAACAAACAAAAAAAATAGAGCCAAAAGAAAAAAAGATCTTGATCTATGAGCGAGTCAAAAAGTATATGGCCAGAAACAACCTAAGTCCAAGGGAATGTGCAATTTTAAGCAACGTACCAGATATTATTAACAGCCGAAATGGCGTCATCTGTTTATCAGTGATTAAGCGAGTCGAATTGTACTTTTCTGGAAAATATCTCGATCATAATTATGATCAATTGTTCCGAAGATGGCTGATTTATAAAAGAGAAACAGATTGGAAAGAATTGAGGAAAAAGCATTTTCAAAAAAAAGAGTTCGACACCCATGCCGTGGATTACCATTTTGAAGACTATACCTCTGAAGAAATTCGTTCGATGATCAAAAAAATCATCCAAAAATCTAAAAAAACAGAATATAAACTTTCACAAAGTAAGATTGCCGCAATTGTCAATATTGACAAATTCCGATTTAGGAACGTTAAGTACACAATGCAAAAATATTTAACAGGCAAATCTTCAAGCAAAGATCATTCCTTAGATAGGAAATTCTATGATTGGCTATTTTTACGCGGAAAGCTTTTGCCACCACTTTCGAAAAGCTTGACATTTTCGGACTCCAACGAGAAGGGGGATGAGAAATTTACAGAGAAAGAACAAGAGCACGAACAAGAGCAAGAGCAAGAGCAAGAGCAATTCAGAGGGAAAGTAGGAAAAAATTCAAAAATACAAACAAAAAATAACAATAATGGCTACGATCGTAAACATGGACATAAACACCGACATAAACACCGAAATCCCAAACGTAATCATAACAAATTAAATTCAAATGATAACTTAGATGATTTGGTTCAAAATTTAAGATCACACAAAAGAAAAATTAAAAATAAATCAAAAAAAAAATCAAAATCCAAAAAAAAAAAATCAAAAAATTTAACAAGAAAAAAAAAAAAAAAATTCTCAAAATCCCATATTCCTAACGAAATAGATCAAAATTATACAAATAAATTAATTCCCACCCTTAGGGCAGGTAGTTTTGATTTTAATTCAGTTCAAATTAAACAAAGAAAAAGAAAACCAAATTATTTTGAAAAAAAAATGCTGAAAAAAAAAATTAAAAATATTTGATTTTTAATAACCAAGAAAACGATCACAATTGTTTTTTTTTTTTTATTTTTTATGGTTTAATGTATATTTATTATTTACTATTTATTTATTTCCCATATTACTTATTTCTTTATACTAATATAAAAAATCATTGTAAATTATAATACAACCCAAACAAAAAAAAATGAAAATATAATTTCAAAAAATTATTTTCCTTGTTCTTAATTAAAAATTGATTTTTAAAGAATCAAAAGAATTAATAATATATAAATTATGATATTTTTTTATAGTTTCTTCTTTTTTAAAAAAATTGATAGGTCTTTTTCAACAATTAATGTGCTTTTTATTGAGGAAAAATATTTTTAGGGTTTAGCTTCAATCGGGATAATTAAATTAATGTATCAAGTATTAGACTCTTATTGGACAGCGTTAATAGTTTGAAATTTCTGATCCTTAAAAATTGGTTATTAAAATATCTAAATTTTTGAGATGGGGCTGATGGCTATTTGATAATTGTTAAAGAAATTGAGAAACTTCAGAGTATTTTTAAACATCTAAATGAATTTTAAATAGATTCTTGAGTCTAATAATATTTTAATGATTTTGAAAATAAATTTAATTTTTGTATGTGGGTAATGTTCTTTAACTGTACAATTTCAATTCAGGGCAATTGAGTAATTTTTTCAAGTTTTTTGAATTTTTTGAGTTTTAAATTGAGGTTTATTTTCGTTCTAGTGGGTTTATCAACATTTTGTTGTTTATTACCACGATCCTTGGAAATTTCATCCAGAAACCCCAAATTTAATTTTTTATATTCGGAAATTTTCACGAAACTCAAAAAAAGCTCCAAAATGTTTAAAATTATGATTCTTTTTATTATTATTATTATTATTGGTTGAGGGTGGTGATCAAAGATCTTCTTACAGTCCTAATTATTAATGGTAAATTAGTAATTTAGATGGTTAAGAAAGTAAAAAAAATAGGAATTCAGCAGGTTCCAATTTTTTATTGGTTGAAAAAACAAAAAAAAAATTAAAAAGAAAAAAAAAAAAAAAAGCAAGTAAGAAAACAAAAAAAAAAATTTTTTTCAAAGACAGACGGTAAAAAATCAAAAAAAAAAAAACCAACTGTCCATTTTTATCAAGAACACTCATTAAAACAGACACAATTCTTTTATTTAAAATTTTGTCAAAATTATGATTCTTTGATTTAAAATCCAAATAGGCATTGTTGAAAACAATTATATATAAAAATCAAACAAATTATTTTTTTGGATTTTTTGGACAAAATTATTTTTTTCATTGTAAAATCCTTGCTCAAATATTTTAAATATCCAATAAATTATGAAAAGGAAAAAAGCAAAAGGGTAAAGGGTAAAGTTGCTCCGAAACTGATAAAAATCCAAAAATTAAACAACAATTGAATGAAACCAGTTTTGTGATTCAAAGAATAAAATTAAAAAAAAAAATGAAAAGATGAGAAAATGATTTTTGAATAATATAGGAATCAAAATTAACTAGAATTTGTATGTAATTATATTATTGTAATTCTTTTCACTATTTTATTTTTATGTAAAATTTTTAAACTTTATTTATTTTTTCATATTGATAACAGTATAGCGTTTTTTCGAAAATAAAAAAATTCAATAATCAATATCACCTTTGAAATTTCGAGCAATTTTCATTTCTTTTTCAGCATTAATCATTTAATTTCTTAAATCAAGAATTAAATTTTCCTTGGTTTTTAAAAGTCACAAATAGAGACTATTTAAATAATTGATCTTAATTAAATTTTATTCAAAATTTTATAAAATTCTCTAACAAATTTCTTTTTATTTTCAGAATAAATAACTTTAAAAATTGCCTTGAATTCATCTCAATTTTGTGGTCATTTTTTAAATTTCAACTATTTCAGAATATTTCAGGATCATAAAGAGAAATAATATTTTGATGTTTCTTTTATTCTGAAAGATAAAAAATTTTTATTTTAATGTATCTATTTCAAACTTTTTCTCAAAAAGAGGTAGATATAAAATTTAGAAACAAACAAAAATAATACAAAAAAAAAAAATAAAAAAATAAATTGAAAAGTGTTCAAATAAAACTTTTTAGTTTTAGTGATGATATTTCATCAAAAAAATTCGAATATTTTATTTCAATAGGTATATTTCAAAATGAAATTTTGTTTTTAAATCTGTCAGTTTATCTTTTGTTTCCCAAACCCCCTTTTCCAACATTAATAAATAATAATAAATTACTAAAATTAATTGGAAAAGAATTGATATTTCATCAATTCAAAAATAGATTAAGATTGTTGAGAAAAAAAAAACTCACAGATTAAAAGTTTATTTATTAAACTTTATTTGCTAAAAGTAAAAATGAAAATATATATAACAGATGAATTCAGCTATTTTAAAAATGTGGTGAATTTGTTTTTATGATTTTGTCAAATTTTTAACTTGTTGCATTAAGTGGAATTTCTTAAAAAATGAGTAATAAATGTTAAAAAAAAGTCTTTTTAAAACACTGATATCGTGTTTTTTGTAGTTTTAATCAAATTATAAGAGTTTGGGGTACTAGATTTTTTAAACCCAACTGTATTTGATATTGGATTTTAAAATAGTTGTTGTTTATTGGTTTTAATTTTTTTTTAATGATCCGTTGTACTTGTTATCATAATAATGAATGTAAAACGACTATAATCTGTGTTTCACAATATAATCCGATGGTTTTTTTTTTTCTTCTGGTTCCAATTCAACATACAATTTATTATTCAATAGTATACTGAAGTACAAATTAATTTTGTAAGTAAACTTATTGATATTTTCTCTAAAATATAAACAATGAATGAACTTTTTTTACATTTTTTCATAATATCTTAAATTTTTTCATTTTTTTTTGAATTTTATACAAAATATAGTTATGTTAAAAATTTACTCTTTTTCTTGTATAAATTTTCCAATTTGATCCTTCCTTATTAGAATATTTATTTTATATAATAGAACTTTAAGAAACCCATTACTCGATTTAATTAGGGTTTATTGCCAGTTTCTTTGATCGGTTGAGGTTTTGTTCTTCTATAATACAAAAAAACACACTTTTTATTTGGAAAGAGGAGATTATACTTTTCTTCACTCATTATTTTAACAACAGTAAAGATTTTCAAAAAATATTATTTAAAAGTTACAATTCGTCCTATTTTTAGACTTTATCAATAAGGCCACTTTAAAAAGGTAATTGTTTGAATCTTGTCATATGAATAAAATAACTTACTTTAAGTTCAAGAGTGGTTGATTTTTAAATTGTCAAATACATCGAAAAAAACATTTTTTCATCTTGTTTCAAAAAAGTCTCAAATCTTTTACCTTTTTCAAATTGTTTCAATGACTGACCAACTAAACGAAAATCAAATAATTGAAGATTTAATTAAGAAGGCAAACAGTTATTTACCAGAATTAGAAAAGGTAGATCAAGAACTTGAAAAAGAAATCGTCAAAAAAGAAATGTCACTTATTAGTGAACAGCTCGCAAGTGATAAACAAATGGAGGATCTTTTAAATGCAGAAATTTCCAACAAAGCAATCAAAAAAAAGTTTATGTTCCAAACAATTATATTCTTTTTGTTTATCATTATAGCCTTGTTTTCTCTCATTTTATTGATCAAAACAAAACTTAATGTAATTTAAAGAAAAAAAAAAAAAAAAAAAAACAAAAGGTTTATTTTTGATTTTCTTTTTAATTTTCAGATTTTGTCAAAATAAATCTCTTAAAAAGGAAAAATCTATTAACTTGTAATCATTAAAATTTTGGTTGGTTAATTTCTTCTTTTTAAATATTAAAAAACACAAACCAAAACAATTAAAAAAAATTATTATTTATTTTTAAAACCTTTTTAATTTCATCCTTTTAAATAACAGAAAAATAAATAAAGGCTTGTTTCCTTTTTATCAATCGAAACAAGATCAAATTTTTTTTTCTTATTATTTTCTTTTTTTGTCTTGTTTTGAAATGAACAAATAGATGGTAAAATAAAAAAAATTGAAACACGTTAAAATTACTGTTAAAATCAAATTAAACAAATTAAAATTTACTCTCAAAATTCTAGAATGAATTTGAATTAAATTTCTCCAAATATATCCTTTCGAAAACGATTTAATGAAGTACGGTTTTTTTCACAACTAATCTTTCTTCTTATTTGGGAATTTGAAATAAAAATTTTCAATTTTTAATAACAAATCAAAGAGGTTTCAAAATTGATCTGTTAAGGGATCAGTCTTTCACTACAACAAGGGTAAAATTTTAAAATATGTTATTGGTAATATTCTCGAATTGCAAATTTTGAAGAGGCCAAGTGATAAGAAAATCTGATCAGTAAAGAAACCAAGAAAAGAAAATTTTTTCTCAGTTAAGATCAAATTATGTTTTCTATTTTTTCATTCAAGAAAACTATTAAGAAAGAGTCTTCTCACATTATAAAAAATTTTTTTACCCCGTTTATTCCTATTTTCCATCACAATTAATCCATAAAAAGTCTTTGTTGCCAGAAATATGAATTAACTGTTGTGGAAAAAAAGTGAAACACGGTTTTTAATTGGGAACATTACTGAAAATGATAAGTAAAATCAATAAAAAGAAGAAACCAATTAACTTCAAATAATAATCCATTATATTATTTTCAATCAACCCAACAAATACAATTTAAATCTACTTTCTTCTCGAAATTGTATGTGTGGTTTTGGAGATCTCAAAAATAGTCAATTTTTTGAACAAATTTTTAATAATAGATCAATCAAATAAAAACCCATACTAAAAGATAGTATTAAAAAAACTGTTATTGTGTTGAATACTTCATTTTGTCTTTATTTATTTATTTATTCTTTTGCTCATTGATCTTACTTTGAATTTTCAGTAATGTTCCCAATTAAAAACTGTGTTTCACTTTTTTTCCATGTTTCACTTTTTTTCCACAATGGTAAAGTTTTTTTTTTCCAAAAAATCAGAAAAACATTTCAACATATTGTTCAAATCAAATACAAGACTATAAATTTTATCCTCAAGTTAAATTTCCTTTTTCAGGTGAAAATGTTGATCATAACGCCCTTGAAAGAGTTTTATCATCTCTGTAACACCATCACACAGAATTTCTCAAAAAAAAAATGTGAAATTTTCACAATTTTTACTATTTTCACAATTTTTCGTCATCTCAAATATGAAGAAATTTGTTTTTTAAGATTTCAAAATTTCCCTTTTAAATTTATAAACATATATAATTTTGTCGTTATTCTAAATATTTTTTAAAGATACTTTAACAAGTTTGAAATGTTTAAAAATTGAACTTGAACTTGAAAATCTCTTAAATCCATTTTTTTTTTTTTTTTGTTATTTTCAATTTTCCTTTTCATTTAAAAACAAAGAAAAATAGTATACGTGAAAAGGTAAAGATGACAAAATATGTTTTTTTTTTTTTTTTTTGTTCGATTTCTTCTTTATGAAAAATACTTTTTGAGAAACGAATGTTAAATAACACAATAACTCAACATCTTATTATGTCGGGATGTGGTACTTAAAATTGTTTTATTTCTCGAATTCAAAAAAGTTTTTATATTTTTTTTCTTACAGTTCCTTTTTTATTACACCCTAAAAGGTATTTTTTGCAATGAATATTAAAATAAAGATTTATTTTCAATTTTGAGATAATTAGCATTGTTAATTAAAAATCAATTTATTTAAATTATTAAAAAAAATAATTGTATTGCTTTAATAAGGGTTCTTCTAGCCATTAAAAGTTTAAAATGAATTGCAAATTTTACTTATAAAATATATTATTGTTTCAAGATAAAATTCGATTTTTCAAAATAAAATTTTCTTCAAGATATTTAGGAATTAGTTAATTTTATCCTCAAAATTCAAAATACGATTTAAATTGTTATCATAGTTCCTGGGAATAAGGTTAAGTAATTTGATAAAAATTTTTTTTTAAAAATAAAACTTATTTTCATTTTTTTTTTCTTTTTTTGATAATGTTAAAATGACTTTAAATTTTGAAAACTTTAATAATAAAATTTTTTTACTTACAATCAGTTCCACTTTTAAGACACAAACTTTCAACGTGATTTAAGATACAAAAAAAATCACAATTTAAGCTGCAATTTTTGAAATTATTTTTTGCACAAATGATTTTATTTGAATTTGAATTTGATTTTTTTTCGTTAATTTTATATTTTTTTTTTTTTCTACCTTAAATTTAGTTCAAAGTTTTGTCTTAAAAACGGAACTCGCTATTTCAATCTAAAATTCATTGGTAAAATTTTGTAAATATTTTATCGAATTTTCATCCATTTAATCTTACTCCCAAATTAGTTTTATTTGCTGAGATTAGAATTTATTATCTTGACTATAAAATATACTAATATAATATTTTTATTTTCTTTTTTTTAAAAAAGGCATTATTATTATTCTTTAATTAAAAGTATGTTACAATATTTTCAGGAATAAGCTTAATTGTTACAATCAGTTCCACTTTTAAGGCACAAACTTTCAACGAAATTGAAGGCACAATAAAAAACTCAAATTAAGGCACAAAATTCAGGTTCTAGTAAAATAAATTATAAAAAAAAAAATTACGAATTTTGTTCCTAAATTTGAGATTTTTTTGTGCCTTAAATTTCTTCCAAAGTTTGTGCCTTAAAGTGGAACTGGCTGTAAGTGGATTGATTAATTATATATTAAGTTCATATTTAATGTTCAAAAGAGGTAATAAAAATAGTATTCGTTATGGGAGGGGAGTTAATTTCATTATTTTAGGCAAAAATATGGGGCTTAAACTTTGAAAAAAAATTAAACACGCCATATTTGTCTCAATTACTTCAACCAATAGCCTTTGATATTGTCTATATTTGAGAAAAAAATATTTATATAAAATGGGGCCAAATGTAAAATATTAAATAAAACAAAAAAAAACTAAGATTTCAAGGAAAATTTCTGAAAAATGAAATCAAAAATTATATCAATCCGAGAAATGTTAAATTAAGTTTTTTAAGGTTTCACTTTCCTTTCTTCACTGATTTATATTAATCACTTTGATTGAAAATATTTGATACTTGTTTCTACTACACTTGAATTAAGATATTTCTGAAAAACGGAATAATTACCATAATCAAAATAATGTGTGCTGAAAAGTTCAATCGGTATTTTAAAAATAAAAAGGGGTGTTTTTTTGTTATAGAGGAGTGATTCACCAACTAAATAAAATAATAATTAACCTTTATTAAATATGATTTTGGTTTCTTAAAGTTCTATTATTCAAAAAGAAATTTTAAAAATAAAGGATCATATTCAAAAATTAAACTCAAAAAATAAAGTTAATTTTTTCTAAAAATTATTCTCATCAAAAAAGAACCAAAAAATCTCATAAAATTTCAGAATATTATGAAATTTGGAAAATTTTCAACTATTTGCATGAATAATGTAAAATTTACTTAAAATATCCAGATCTTTACTTTCTAAATTGATTTTAACTTAGGGATACTAATTAGTTTATAGATTGGATGTTTCCTTGGAACAAGAATAAAAAAAAGCACCGATTATTTTTTGAAAAACGGACTATAGTCGTTGTGAAGTCGTTATTTTGATTACTGTATAGTTTTTGAAACACGTTGTTGTGATCATATTCGGTAAAATATTTCTCTTTGTAGATGTTTTTTTTGATTTTTTGTTTTTCTCTTAATTTTTTTAAAGAAAATGAAAAGTTTTTTTAAAAGAAATTCAAAAAAAAACCTAATGTTGTAATTTTTCAACAGTAAAAAGAATGAAACAAAACCAAAAACCAATTTTTACTGAGAAAACCCCATAAAATTGAATTTGAAAAAATTTGCTTTTACAAGCCAGGAAGCCTACAAAAAAGCTTGTAACTTTAACAAAGCTTTTCACTTTTTCCACACGCCTCGTCTTTAATAGTGTTGGGAAGTATTTAAAAGGATGTAATTGTTTGAAAGCTTGAAAAAAGTGAAGGGATTTTTTGAAGTGAAATTTAAAAAAAAGTTTCATTTTTTTTATTTTGTCTTTAATTTCAAAATAAAAAAAGTTTACCATCTCTCCCTAACTTACACCTCATGGAAGGTTTCGAATAAAGCAAAAGTTGTGTTGTTTAATTCAAAGAAAACATTCACAGAATTTGTTTTTGATACCAATCGATCAATTTGTATTTCGGTTTTGTAGGTGTCCTTATTTTGTTTGAGACAAAGAACCGAATTCGATCACTTTTTCTCCAGTTGTGAAAAAATTACAAAACCGATCGGGTGTATCTTTTGTTATCGCCTCAAAAAAAAAAAACTCTATCTTTTTTTATTTTTAAAAAAAAATATTTCGGGATGCTACCTAAAAATTTTGGACCATACTGAAGATTGTGGGCCTGTTAATTGTTGACTTGAAAAATCATTCAAACACCTGAAACGATTGGAAAGAATAAAAAAAATCCTTTTTTTGTGTTCTTGCAAAAAAAGCAGACACTTTGCTTTAAATAAACAAACTTCATGTAAAAGGGCGGAGTAAAGAAGCAAAAGAAAAAGTAAAGCAGAGCACAATATTTTTTAGTTACAAAAGACGCATTTATAGGAAAAAAATTCACAAGCCTGCAAAAAAACTCTTTTTTCGTAATACAAAAAAAGAAGAAATTTTAACCAAAAACAACAATCCAGAAACGAACATTTTTCAAAAAAACCGATTGGATTCTACAGCGCTATGTTTTTTTCGAAAGCTAAGTTAGATGGACAGGCATAGTATAAGATTACAAACAAAAGTACTTTGACACGAGGCGGTTGTGGGGAATTTCAAATAAAAAGAAATTTTATTTTTTATTTTTTTTGCAATGAACTTTTTAAAGATCAACCAAACCACACTTTTGGTTGCAAAAAAAAAAAAAAAAACATACATTTTCATATTGTATGAAAAAATGCTTACCATACCACAGGTTCTAACTCTTAAGGATTAAAAATTTTGACGAAATTTTACTGTTTTTAATTTATTATTTTTGTTCTTTCTTTTTGATCTTGACCCCTTCTTTTTGATTTTTTATTTGGTGGACTGAGAAACCAATTGACATCAAAGTGGTTGAAGAATTACACACATTCTTAAAATTATTTCCCAAATCCAAAAAAATGGCATTAACAAAATCAAACCTCACATCCAGAATTTTCTTCAAACAGCCAAAATCATGAAAAGGATTCAAAATCAGTAAAAAAAAAAAGGTAAAAATTAATTTTTTTTGAAAAGATGAGAAAAATCACGAGTATGGCTTTATTTGATCCTTGAAAAACACAAATTTAGAGATCCAACTCACAAACTCACACATATTTATAAATTTTTACAAAACACAAAACAAAACAAAACCAAATTTTAAAAAAATTCTTAAAGCAACTCCCAAAACTGAATTAGAACTCAAAAAACAAAGAAAGGTGGAACTCTTAAAAATAAATTTTCTGCTCTATTACGTTTCTCAAAAAATTCCAAAACGGGAAAAAGAAAAAAAACAGTGATAACTCCCAACACAACAACATTAAATCTACCCAATTTGGAAGATTTTGTCTTTTTTGAGAAATTATCAAATATAATAAAAAAAAACGAACATCATTTTTTCATTCGACTTACTTTTTGATTGATAAATAACAAACATTTTTTTTTTTTTTTCTTTTTCTATTCAATTAATTTCTTTTTTGGATCAAACCAAACTTTTAACACGAAAATCTTCACCATGAAATCAGTTATGAATTTAGAAGGGCAAAAGTCCTCAGCCACACTTGTCTTAAATCAGATGATGAAAACATTAGAAAAGCAGGGAAGAAAGGTCTACAAATTTGGCTTTGGCCAGAGCCCATTCCCGGTGCCAAAGTTTCTCGTCGAAGAGTTAAAAAAGAATGCATTCCAAAAATCCTATGAGGACACGTTGGGTGTGCAAGAATTGAGGTCTGCCATTGCGGATTGGTACAAACAAAAGTATAGTGTTGATGTTGATAAGGATCAGGTGATGATCACCACAGGAAGCAAGGCAGCAATCTTCCATTCTCAAATGATCAACCGCGAGAGGAACAACGTGATGACCCCTGCGTGGGTTTCGTACCTCAACCAAAATATTTTGGTTTCGCAACCACACCGAAAGTTCATGACCACGTTTGAAAACAAATGGCAGCTGAACACCCAGGACATGAAGTCCATGAACAACGACGACCACATCATCATAAATTCGCCTAACAACCCAACCGGCCTTATGATCGACATGAAGAAGTTTTCCCAAGACATTAACCCAAACACAATCGTGTTCTCTGACGAGATCTATTCCCTGTTGTCGCATTTAAACCCAACACCACCAACCATGCTCAATTTCCGAAAACGAACAATCGTATCCAATGGCCTTTCCAAATGGGCAGGCGCCGGCGGGTGGAGACTCGGATTTGCCGTTTTTTCCAAGGACCTGTTGAAGATCAGAAGGCAAATGGGTGTCTTTATGAGCGAGCTTAGCTCATGCACCCCATCCCCTGTGCAACACGCAGCAATTAAGTTGTTCCGTGAATTCCATTTGATGGACGACTATTTAAAAAAGTCCAATTTCAGCTTACACGTGCTTACAAAGGAAATTAACAAAATCCTCCACAAGTCACAAATCAAATTCCACGAGCCAGAGGGCGGTTTCTATTACTATTTAAATTTTAATAACTACAAGGACAAACTTGCAAAAAAGGGTATCCATAACAATATCGATTTCTGTACCAAATTATTAAACGACACAGGTGTCGCAGTCTTAGCGGGCTCATATTTCGGCCATGACGACCACGATATTTTTGCTCGCTACTCATACGTCGACTTTAATGGTTCTGACGTTATCAACAATGATAATTTATCATATACAGATATCGTCAAGATCGGTAAAAAAGTTTTGGAGGGTACTCAAGTTCTTGTTGATTATCTTGAAAATTTATAATTACTTTAATTTTCGATTTTTTTCAAATTTTTCTTTTTTTATTTTTTTATTATCTTTTCTTTTAGTTTGAATTATTTTATTTTTTTTTTTTTCTTTATCTTTTATCAATTTTTAATCATACTTTTTTTTATTTATTAAATTTATTGATAGATACCCCCCTGGAGAAACAAAATAAAATATTTTTATATTCGTCATGATTTTCAAGTTGTTTTATCAATTAAACGTTTTTTTTTATTTGTTATTGTCAAGAATTTTGATTCGTGGAATTTTATTTGAGTATTTCTATCTTGAGACGTTTTAAAATTACTTTCGGTCTATATGGATTTTTTTGGGTTGGCGAATAATTAAATAAAATGTAAGAACTATAACAATATTTTATTCAGTAATTTTTGTTAAATTTTATTTACGAATTTTGAAATTAAATTTTAATTTTGATCTCAAAATTGAATAAATATATGTCTTTCAATAATATTAGTTTTCAGAAATAATGAAAAGTCTGAAAACTATTATTCGTTGATTGTAATAAAGACTTTCTTAAAAATAATTTTGATCACAAAATATTTTTTTTTTTTTTTCAAAGTTTAAAATATTAATTTTAATAGTTGATACATATGTAATCTATCACTTGATAAAAATATTATTTTATTTTTTTTTTTATAAGAGTATATTTTTGAATTATTTGTGACCGTTCTGCCCAATAAATTGGATATATATTACAAGATTTCTAACAATAAGTAAAAAAAAAAAATAGTAAAATATACAATCACATTTAAAAAGAAACTTTAACAATTAATATCCCAAATAAAATAAATAAAATAACTTGATTTTTTTTTCATTGTTAACCTTAAACAAATTAATTTTTTTAGAAAAAAATTTTGTACAATTAACTTTTTACTATTAAAAATAATTTTTACAAGTAATCTTTTGATATTTTTTACGATTGGGTTAATATACTGAACAATTCTTTAAATATTTACAATTTTAAGATTTAAAAAATTAGACAAAGCTGAAGAATTAATTGTTGAAATTCTAAAGGTGGTGATCCTCTTTATAAAAAAATGCAAATATGTTGTTAGTAAAAAGTTTGCGAGAAAATACATGCTCATTTGTTTTTAGAACCTGTTTAATTCCCCTTTTTTCATTTTTTTTTGTGTGTGTAAATTCTGGATCCGATTACATCACTTTTCTTACCATTTAATATTGAAAAATAAATAAAATGCATGAAAAAATCAAATAAAAATCCAATTAAGCAAAAATATAATAAACAACAGTTTAAGACACCATTTGCAAAACAATTGATTTTTTATTCTATATTTTGTCTTATTAAATTTTGATATTTCGCCACCAGATTTATATAAAAACAACCAAAAAATAAATTGAAATATAATTCTTTATTAAAACATTCTTTTAAATATTAGAGATGTACTAAAAATATTCAAAATTATTTTTTTTAAGGTGATAATTTTTTGAATAATGTATCAATAAAGATTTTACTCTATAATTAATTGGATCTAAGTTTAATTTTTTATTGTAATTAAACAATATTTAAATGAGAAGGTACCCAATTCCCAAAATATAAATGGTGAAACCCTACTTATATCTTTAAAAAATCAAAAAGAATTAGAGAGAAATTACCCCGTTATTAAAAGCTTAATGAACTATTTTAAATCAAAGTATACTTTATAAATTACTTCTTATCATTTATTTAATATAACAATCAGAAATGATGAAATATAAATAACAAAATTTTATATTTCGGAAGACTATCTAAATGGTTGGATTTGTAAATAGAAGAGTTGAAAAAAAAAATTTTTTTTTATAAAATGATAATAATCTCTAAAAAGCGAGATTTTATGAAAAATGTTGGAATTTTCTTATTTTTTATTGAAGAAGGGTAAATTATACTCTAAATATACCTTTTACTTAAATTTCTGAGAGTTAATTTATGCTTAAAATAATAGATTTCCCCATTGCTCAAGAGAAAGACATACATTTTTATTGTGTTGAAAGAGCAAAAGCAAAGAATTAAAAAGAAAAAAAAGGAAAAAAAAAGGATAAAGAAAAGAAATTTAAAAAAGAAAAAAGAAAAAAATCAAATTAAATTAAAGAGAGGTTTATAGGTCGAAATTGGCAAAAAAATAGATAAAACATAAGATTATCTTTAATTAAGAACATCCAAAATGATGACAATAAAACTTTTGGTTAATTTAATTTAATACAATATGACCATGAACGCTCGTTTGGCAATCGTTAACTAATCGCTGTATTTTCTTTTTCTTTTTGGTCTGATTTTCTTTAAACTTTTGGTCCTTTTTTTTATTTTGCTTTAATGGACTTTATTTTCAAGTTACTAGGAATTTAACGTGTTTCAGTATCTCATTATTAGCAAACAATTGCTTAATCTTTTTCCTTTGTAAGTCTACCCCACGATATAAATAATATCGGAAAAGGAAAGAAACCGAAAAAATAAAAATCACAGAATTTTTATACTAAAGGATTTAATTTAGATTTTTTTTATGCCTCTAATTTTGTTGATGCTTTGTATCTTAAAAGCGGAACTGAATGTAATTTGAAAATTAGATTATTTAAATGTTTTATCCCACTTCAATTAACACATGGTAGAGAAAATTTTAATTTTGAAATACAAAAATATAAAATATTTAAATTATTGTATCAGTTCATCTCTGATTGGAACGTTGAAAATAAATAAAAGTATACCAATTCTTATATATAAAAAAAGAATTTAAAATATAAAATATGACAATTTTGGTAAATAAAAAAAAACTGTATATAAAATAATCAAAAAAATCTCTTCCTTATTTAGAACAATTATTAAATTTTAATTAATGAACAAATAATAAAACCAACTGGGATCTACCAGATTTAATTGGGCAAAAAAAAAGAAAGAAAATCAAAGAAAGAAAGACGAGTAAAAAGAAGTCTTGAAGTACCATGTATAATTTATTATTAAATTCCAAGAGTTACAAATCATATTGGATATTTATAAATTCAAAAGAATGGAATAAAATCTTGGATTTTTTATAATTCTTTTGAATTTTGTAAAATCACCCTTATCTTTTTTTTTATTTCTCAAATCAAAAGGGGAGTAGGCATTTGAAAAAACACTTAATAAAATATTTTTCATAATAATATTTAAAATAATAAAACATCAAGATCTTGATCAAAAAAAACAAAGATATTTAAGTTAAACAACAAATTCAGAAATTATCAAATTTGGGATTTTTACAATATGGATAAATAAATATTATTATGTAATATTAAAAAAAAAAAATTATAATATAAAATTTATCCTTTATGCTTATAATCTGAACACTAATAAATAGAAAAAAGGATTTTATTTTATTAGTAGATATAAAAATAATAGATTAATATTTCTAAATTGATTAAAGAGAAGAGTCTTAATGAATTAATTTGAAACCAAGATAGTTTGAAAGTATTTTTATTCATTAAGAATTGCAAAATTTCTGGATTGACACTTAAATTTCCAAAAGGTTGTCAACGTTTAGGGGTATCCAGAGTATAATTTTCACCATTTCAATAATAAAATAATAATAATAATTATTTTTATTATGATTGTTTTTTTGGTTATTTAATGATATGTTGAAAATTCCTCTTATTTGCTGTTAGGTTTTTTTTTATTTTACTTTTTGAAATGTAAAGAAAATTTCTGGAATTTTCAGTTTATTTCTTAAAGTAAAAAAAAAAACTAACACTCTAGGGTGCTTTACGGACACTTTTGTTATTATTATTTTATTATTATTTTTGTTTTGATTAGAAAATCAATAGACGTTTGAAATAAAAACAAAATGTAAAAAAAAATGTATTTAGGTTTTCCAGAAATCATGGGAATAGAGAAAAATCATGTATTTTACCCAATTCTTTTGAAACTTGGAAAAGATATTACTCTGTAAGACTTGACAGTACCCCCTAGATTACTAAATTTATATTTAGAAATTTTATTAAAAGATTCAAATATACTTTTATTAATCCACTATAGCTAATAAAAGAAATTAGAATTCTTTTAATAAAATAGTTTATTAATAATAGTATTATTTTCAAAAATAATGGAAAAAAAAATTTTTTTTAATTTTGGAAATCAAGATTGTACAATTATTTCCATGGGCTGGGCGCCATTCGGTTTTTTTTAATTTAAGAAATAAACTGAAAAATTATGTAATTTTCTGTTTATTTCTTAAATTAAAAAAAAACCTAGATACGATTCAATTAAAACTCGACCAAATCTACAACAATATATAAATTGTTTATTATTTTTTTTTTGGTAAAATTGATCAATACAAACTTAAAGGGTTTAGCACCTCAATTCAAATATTCTTTGGGAAAGTTAAATTCTTCTTTCAATAATATAAAATTTGGCCCAAAGTCCGGTTAGGAAGAGTCAAATTAATTAGACAGTTTTAGCTTTGAATTGATTGTTTGTGAAGATACTTTATTTTTTTTTTTTTTTTTTTTTTTTTTTGAAATAAGGACTCAGAAATACTGATATATTCAAATTAAAGAAAATTCATTTTTCTCTTCAAAGCCCAATGAAGGAACTTCACCAAATTTCTAAAAATGTCATTTCTAATTGATTTAGGGAAGATCTTGGTTTTTTATTTTCATCCCCTTTGATGAAAGAATACTTGGGAGCTATAAATTAAAATTTCCATTTATTAATAGGAAAGCAACTGCATGTTTTGGGAAATTGAAAGACTAACTTTTCATTTTTTTCATTGAAAAACAACAGTAATTTGATTTTTTTTTTTGAATACTGTTATTTTCCATTAATAAATGAAAATTTTTATTCCAATTTCAAAATGAATATTAATTTTTACTGCTACAATCAAATTAGCAGAAAAAATTTTGTCTTAGAGTTCACTAAGGAAGTTTAATTTATTGTCTAAAAATATCATTTCTAGACGATGTTGTCAAGATCTTTAGATTTGCTTCGACTTATAACAGTCAAATCTAAAACCCGGAAATTTTCAAAACACCGGTAATTCCATTTTTCTGATCAATTGAAAATATTAGTAAAAAGTCAAAAATAGACTCCCATTTTACAGATAAATGGAATTTCCTGGGTTTTGAAAATTTCTGGGTTTTAGATTTGACGGTAAACTAAAACAATATTTTGAATTGTGAACTAATAATTTTCATTTTTTTTGGAAAAGAAAAGTATTGTTTCTTCATTAGGTAAATCTTTCTTAGTTAATTTAATAAAGTAATCAGCAGATCAAAACATCTTGAGCAACCAAAAATCCAAGCGT
Source organism: Anaeramoeba flamelloides (assembly GCA_027625915.1). Lineage (NCBI taxonomy): Eukaryota > Anaeramoebidae > Anaeramoeba > Anaeramoeba flamelloides. Next base: position 23,911,662 of record JANTQA010000023.1, read on the forward strand.
ATAACACCAAATCGTGTTTAAGTTAAATTTAAAATTGGATCTTGAAGTGCAATATCTGAAGGAAAGTCTCCTTCAAAATTGGTTACAATTTATTGAGAGGATTTTATATTACTTTTGGGTTTCGTTTCTTCGTTTATTATAGCCATCAAATTTTAGTAAAACCATCCTTCAATAATTCCTTGTGTTTTGTTCATCAAATAATTGAAACAGTGAATACTGATTTGATCAAAAGAAGCCCTTGTACATTGGACTTTTGTTCGTTTTTCTCTTTAAAATTGGATTTGTAAAAAGTTTCCTAAAGACAAAAGGGATTTTCTTTGAAAAAGGTAAAGTTGTTTTTCGTGTTAAAAAGTGTTCTGAATGCATTTGGTTTTCTCAAATTCAACAAAAGGTATTTTTGTTGCAAAAAAAGAAAAAATTGTGATAAAAAAATTCTTTTTTGTGTTGAATGAAAAAGTGTAAGGAACCAATCGATTGTTTTATTTGTTTTTCAATTTTGTTTGTTTAAAAATCAAAAAATGTAGTGTTCGTTTTTTTTTTTTTTGTGTGTGTTTTTATTTTTTGTGTAAAGTGAGGAATAAAAAACAAAAAACAAAACAAAAAAAAAACCGATAAAAAATAAATAAATAAAAAATAATAAAGAGAATATAACAAGACACTTTTTACATCAACTTACAACGAAGCCTTCTTCTCTTTTTACGCTTTTTCTCTCCTTGTGGTTCGTTGTTATTATTTGTACCAAACTTAATTTTTCTAATTTCGCGAACAAGCCCAAAAAATGCTTCTTCAACATTTGTTCTTGTTTTAGCAGACGTTTCAATGAACGGACAATTGAAGCTTTTTGCCAAATCGGTTCCTTCGCCTTGGGAGACTTGCCTTTCATTCTCTAGATCGTTTTTGTTTCCTGTGATTACCATTGGTACTTCATCAGAGTCCTTCACTCTTGTAATTTGTTCTCTAAAGCTGGAGACCTCGTCAAACGAGTTTCTTGAGTTGATTGCATAAACAATTAAAAAGCCTTCTCCTGCTCTCATGTAGGAATCTCTCATTGCAGAGTACTCTTCTTGCCCTGCAGTATCGAGAATATCTAACAGGCATGTTTCTTCATCAATCACTACTTGTCTTCGATAGGAGTCTTCAATTGTAGGATCGTATTCATCAACAAAATGTGATTGCACCAATTGAATTGTTAGTGCTGATTTTCCGACACCACCTCCTCCAACTACAACTAATTTATATTCTGTCATTTTTAATCAAAAATTTTTTGGTTCTTTTTGGTTTTTCTTGTTTGGTTGATTTGGTCAAAAAGGAATTTGTTAAAGTTGAAAAAGTAAAAGAATGTGGAGAGAAATAAAACAATTACACCAAATTATTCATAGAATCGTTCTTTTTCTCATTTGTACAATCACCGAAGACTTTAAAAGGATATTCAAAATAATTGAGATTTTTATTTTTTTTATTTGATACTTGAAGGTTTAAATTTTGTCTTTTAGGGTGTTATCAAAACAAACAATTTACAACAAAATAGATGTAAAATTGATTCTTTTTCCTTAGAGAAATGATGAAACTCGTTAATTTTTTGGTAAAATAATTTTCTCTTTTTACAACTACATCGAAACATTAGTCACGTTTATCAATGAAGAAATGAAAAATTTGAGTGAAGAAAGCATAAAAAGTTTAAATTGGATCAGGTTGATAAAGAAATCAATATTTTTTGGGATTAAGCTACTTTTTTGATGTGTTTATAAACATTGACAGAAAAAAAAAAAACAATTTGGCATCCATTTCAATCTTTTATCCAGTTTTAAAAGGGTATGAAAAAAACATATTAGTTTATTTATTTTGAGAAATGAAAATAGGAAGAAAATTAATAAAAATTAAAAAAGTGTATTGAAAAATAATCAAAATTATTATAAAAAAAATAATAGTATTTGTATATCCAAATTGTAATTTTATCAAACTATTATTAGTTTTAGATGGTTTGGAAGGCTTTTGGTAAAATCACTTTCTTGAATCTTATTCAAAACTGAAAAAATCACTAAACTACCCTTTTCTCTTCCAGAAATCGAAAGAATATAGTAAAATCAAAGATTTTACATGATCATTTTAATATTATAAAAACATATGGACTTTCAAAATAAAATAAAAAAGTAATGTGCTATATATCACCCCCCCCCAGATAAACACGTTTTTTAAAAAAACCGGGGAAAAAAATTAACCATAATAAATGAAAGTTATACAATTTATTATTAATAATTTACTGTATTCTACAGTTGTTTTTTTTTTTTAATTAAAATATTGCTTTAAAAAACAATTGATTTTACTCAATTTCTTAGAGTAATATATATATCACAGGTATGACGATTTTGTTGATGTCATGAAACGCGTTGGCGCACGCGTGAGCGACGCGTAAAATTCGTTTCTCTGATATGATATACCTATATATATATATATATATATATATATGTATATGTATTTAGTAAATTTTTGTTAAAAGGAAAAATAAAAAATCAAAACGGGTTAATTCGATGTGTTTTTGCCGCATAGACTAAAGAGTTTTTTCTCTTAATACATCTCAAAAATTCTTCATAATTGAACTAAAAAATAATCAATAAATAAAATATAAAAGCGTTTAAAATAATAGAAAGAATATTTTATTGTTTATAGATTTATGGCTTGTTACCAAAAAGAAATTAACAAAAAATTTCAAATTAAAATTTTTTTGGTGAAATTCTATATTTTTTAAAAACTAAAATTTATGATCGATCACAAAAAAAAATAAAAAAGAAAAGTACAAAAATAAAAATCAATTAAATACAAATGATTTTTTCTCAAATTTATCACACACAAATTGTGTTATGTAATTTAATCTTTGTTGGTCTATCAATTTCTATTTTTTATGTTAAAGTAAATTATGATTATAATAGAATGTGTAAAAATTAAAAGGATACAAGATAATAATTATTAAAAGTAATTTAATAATGATAGAACTTATACTACTTTTAACATATTCGGTGAACTTATTTCCATCATTTCAACAAATTTTTTTTTTTTTTTTAAATGTAGAAAGTAGTGGTTTTAGACAATAAAGCAACGAAAGGGATTGTTTGTAAGTTATTTTATAAAAAAGTAAATAATAAAAAATGAAATCATTCTTTTACAAAATCTAGGAAAGGATTCCTTATGAAATAACCCGTTAAAAATAACAAATGTGATGATGGATGATGTTAAAAATAGGGGTAAAATTGATTTTATAGTAACAAAAAAAAATTATAGAATTACTTTGTCCATAAATTGAACTAGAATTCATAACAGGAAAAAAAATACTGATCATCTTTTCCGAATTAGTAATAGTGAAAAAAAAATTTTTAAGTTAATAATTTTTTACTTTTTAATATTTTTTTTGTGATCAATAAAAAATATTATTGAGAGGGGGTAATTGTTGAAAAATCACAAAGAAATTATTTGAAGATTGGATTGGATAACATAGTAACAAACTTTAAAAAAATAAAAAAGAGAAAGACAATCTTTACATTTTTTTCTAACGATTTTAAAGTAATTACATTCTTATGTATTTTAAATATTTTTCTTACATGTTTTTAAGTTTTTTCGTTTCCGTTTTTTCACATCCTAGAAACGAAACGTACGATTTCAAAAGAATTCGAGGACTTTTTCAAAAAACAAAAAACGAAACAACGAATGAAACGAAAAATATATATATAAAACTCGAAAAAACGCGATTTTTTACATCTTTTGCGTTTTTGAAACGAAAAGTTGTATTACCTGTGATATATATATATATATATATATATATATAAATACATTGACTTCATCTAAGAGTAGTCCTCTTGGTAACTGATTTTTGTTCAAATATCTTTATCTTTTTTTAAAAAAACATATTGTTCTATTATTTAATACTCAAATAATTCATTATATTTTTTTGACCTTATCACTCCTAAATTTTAACGCGTTGATAGCCGAGGTCCTTTTGGCTGAAGAATTTGTTTCCAATTTTTGGAGATTTGTTTTAGATTTCTAATTTTCTACTACAAAAAAATGTATTTTATTATTTGATTAACAAAATTTTCAATCAAATACATATCTCTGATTTTTTTAAAAAAAAATAATAGTTTTTCATCCAGCTCAAAGAAAACATGTAGTGGAAACTATGCAATTTCTATTAACCCAATAATTCAAACAAAGTCCTATTTTCAATTTTTTAATTTTTTTTTCTTTAAAACTTGAAGAAATAAGGTTATTACAAAAAAAAAAAAAAACCTGATATAAAATCCAAAGGTGAGAACATAATTTTATAAAGAAAATCCAACACATATGCTTAAAAAATAACAAACCGCAAAACAATAAATGAGTAAGCTTAAGTCTCTGTTACTTTTTTTCTGAACGATACAAAATTATCTTAAATCACTGTATCAAATCTTCTTTATTTTATGAATAACTCAGAATTTAATCCTTTTGGAAAATTAATTGTTACAAAAAGGTTTTAAATGATAAAATCGTCATTTTTTTCACTAATCAGAAATATTAGAGCAAAAAAAATAGCTGTATACCGATTTATCATAACAGAAAATGTTTGGTTTTCCTTATACTGTTAAGGTGCTAGTAACTCTTATTTATTTTTTTGCCCAAAGTTATAGAGTAATTATTTACATAAGGATACAATTAAACACGAAGTGCAACTTCGTTTGTCTGCTTTAGAGAAATGAATAATCATTTTTAAAAGATTTCATTTTTTCCAATGAAATTTTCAGTCAAAAGATCTAGATCCTTTTTTGTTCGGTTTTGGATCAAATTAGAAAAAGAAAAATTAGCAAAAACATTTAATTTTGAAGAAATATCACTTTTAGTAATTTCTGGGGGTCTTTATGAACAAGCAACGTTGTGGCTTTAATCTTTATTTTAAAAATACAATAATAATAAATCAAATATTGTATCTTTGAAGATCTAAAAAATTTGAACATTTATTTTATTCGTAAATATTTATTAAATTTTTTGGAATTCAAAAGACCAGTCAATATACTTTTTCAAATGTCAAGAGTATAAACAAGGAACTGTTTGTATTACAATCAGTTATTTGATAATATCTATTATTATTATTAGAAATTTACATTTAAATTGTTTTATTTGTTTGAAAATCTTTACAAAATTGAGAAATAATTGTAAAGTCTATTTGATATATTTAATCATTGGGTTGTTAATGGATTACTGAAAGAATTAAGATTGGGCTATTAATTATGGATTATCAATTATCGAATTAAAAGTTATTACTCTAGATTATAAGTCGAATTTTCCAGGTTTTAAAAAAGTATTTCGGGAGAATTTTTAATTCAATTGTTTGGTTCTTTTTCTGGGCTTTTTTCATTCAGTTACGAGAAAAAATAGATTTGGTCTGTTCTTTGAATCAAAAAATTATATTTTTTACAAGTTTAAAATAATTATTATATTTTTTTTTAGATTAAGTAGATTTTTTAAACTTGGTTATTATAGAACTTAGTGGTTTCATTTTTAAAGTGTATTTTGGTACACTTCCTTTACAGACAATAAGATTTCGATCTTCTTTCAAAGAAAATATTTATTTTTTTAAATAATTCAGAAATATGTTGGATTGTGAACTTTTCAAAAATGAGAAAAAAGGATCAGACTTTTAAAAATAATAATCCATTTCTGAAAATAGTATTAAAAGTAAGTTCTGTTTTGTAATTATCAGATTTTTACTTTATTTTTTAATTTCAAGATACAGTAAAATTTTTTTATAATTTGTTAGTGGATTTATGTGAAGATTTTTTTTAGTTTACTCATCCCGAATTGAAAAATAAAGATCAAAATTTTCATTCAGCTTTTCCAAAAAGCACACCTCTCAAGAATTAAAAATCAAACTACCAAAGTTCCCAATTTGTAAAGTAAAATCAATAATTTAAGCTGACTTTTTGAATTAAAAATTTGAAATGTTGATGATTTGAAAAACTTTTTTTGGAAATATGAATGAAAATTTAGTTCCCTTTATTTTTCAACAAATAGTATTTTCTTGTCTTTTTAGAACCAAAATAAACCCAAAAAAGATGATCTATTGAAGTGTTGTTATTGTTAGAGAACTTTTAATGAAATCTATGAATTAAACAAGCCCCATAAAACTACATAAATAAATTAAATAAAAAGAATAAAAGAATCAATCACATAATCAATTTTTTTGGACTACTCTCCAAAATAGTTTCACTTTTTCACAAATTCATCCAAACTAAAATCTTCCTAAATTACGTTTTTCTAAAATTATTTTTTTTACTTTTCTTGTTTGCTTAAAACAAATCAAATCACAATGTCGAGAAATCATAGAAAATACGAAAAACGATCTAAAGAAGACAAAGAATATAAAAAAGACAAAAAATATAAAGAAGAGAAAAAATATAAAACAGAATATGATGAAGAAGAAGAAGAAGAAGGAGTTGATATCACAACAAATCGTATTTATATTTCGAATGTAATTTCTTTCTTTTCCTTTTTTTTGTATTCACAAAAGCGCTAATTGTCCAAGACCCAAAACTAATACTTGTACCAAAACGATTAAACATATTGATATTCGTCATAACACACACACAAACACTAACACTTAATTATTAAAACAAATAAAGCTAGACTATTCTGTCTCATGGCAAGATCTTAAAGACTATATGAGAAAAGCCGGAGAAGTGCACTTTGCAAAAATTCTTACCAATTACGATGGCTATTCAAAAGGATGTGGGATTGTAGAATTTGAAACCATCGAAGATGCCAAAAATGCTTACAAAGAATTAAACGAAACTGAATTCCAGGGAAGAACTATCTACATCAGAGAAGATCGAGAAGATTTCAAATATAAAGGAAACCGTACCTCACACAAAAAAGGAAGACAAATCCATGTCGACAATGTAAACATTTCAAACTCCCCAACACAATTTCTTTTTCCTTCTTATTCTTTCTCAAGATTTATTTAACCACTTTGTCCCCTTCAAAACTATTCCAAAACACCTTTAAATCTTTTTCTTACCTTTTCTTACACGAACCATTCATTACCTGGCCTTGATTCTCAAAAAATCATACACAAACAAATAGTTACCATTCTCAATGAATTGGAGAGAATTAAAGGATCACTTTGCAGAAGCAGGAGATATCGAAAGAGCAGATATGTTAATGTCAAGAGGAAAGCCTAAAGGTGCAGGAACAATTCTTTTTAGCACCAAAGAAGAAGCACAAAAAGCCATCCAATCTTTTAATGAAACAAAATTCGCTGGTCGTACCATTAATGTTAAAATGGACGACTACTTTGATTAAAGTTTAACAATAAAAAAAGTTTAAAAATTCAATAGACCTATAAATTAACCCTTTTAAATACAAATAATGAAACGGCTTTCGTCCGCACCCCCCGTCATTAATTCAAACATTATTTGATTCTTTTTTTAATTTTTCTTAAAATGAAATTTTTATTTCACAATGAATTTAATTGAGATAAAATCATCACCATTTATATTTATATTTATATTTATATTATTTGTTTGATTACTAAAAAATTAAAAATAATTAGAAATTTCTTACAGCAAAATATTTTATCTTTTTTTCCCTTTATTTTTATTTTTTATTGTTAGGAATGAATATATTTCCCTACGACCCAAAAAACACTAAAAATTGAAAAGTGATCAATTACCTTCAATTAAAAAAATTAAAAAAACCAAAATGAAATAATAAAAATAAATCAAGTTCCCATTTAACTTTTTCTTGAAAACACTTTTTGACAAAATGATTGCATTCAAAGTTGAGATTAGGTATATTTTTATATACAGTATCTTGTTTTAACTCATTTACTAAAACAAGTTCTAAATTATGGGAATTTTATTTTCAAAAAAGGGAATAATTTGGTATTTATGTGTTTTTTTTTATTTTTAAATTGTAAAATAAAAAAAAAAGTTATTTAATAAAGATAAACTTTCTGGAAAATAACTTAATTTAATATTTTAACTTCTTTTTTGTTTTCAAAATTTTCTCAACCCCAGTTTTTCAAAAAAAAATAAAAAAGTGCATAGTAATTTCAAACAATATTTTCGATATTCAGAAGTTGAGAGTTTTCTATTCTGAAAAAATTTATCCATTTTGTTAATTGAATTTTGTGATTAAACTAGATTTGGAAAAATATTAATCAGAAATAAATAGTACTTTTATATATTAATGACATATTATAAATTAAAAAAAAGGAATCAAAAAATATATATTGATCTTAACAAGTTTGATTAACGATCGAATATAGCTTGGATAGAAATGTAGATTACTGTAAAGTGGGCATTAAAAAAAAAAAAAAAAAATATCAAATTTAAAAAGATTTGAAAAGTAATAGAAATATTTTTTTCTTGATTTTTATTGTTTTGATATATTTTATTAAATATTGATTAGTTAAAGATGAGTAAATATTGTAAAAAACATTTAAATAAATCCTAGTTTCGTACTTCTAAAATAAGAATATATTTTTATGTAATAAAATTCACAAGAATTATCTAGAAAATATCACAACCCTCTGGTTAGATAAAAAAGAGTTATTTATAATTTTATTACCAATAAATATGTTACTCAAACATTTCAAATATTTAAATTAAGGCAAAAAAAGGAACTCAATTTTGGAAAAGAAACTTGTTTAATAATATTCAAATAATATTATCAAATAAAATTTGCACCTTTATATAAGACTGAAATTATTAAATACAAATTTAGATCAAAAATATCAATAAAACCCTGGATTCTCTTTTTTTCAAAGAGAATTTTTTAAAAACCATCATATTTTTATATGAATTATTTTTTGAGATCTCTAGAATAGTTAAATTTGGAGAATATTTACAATCTAGTTATAATCAAATAATTACAAAGTATTATATAAAAATAATCCGAAAATAAAAAGTAGAAAAGTTTGGTCATATATCTCAAAAAAAGATATCCATTAAATAAAGTGAATAAATTTCTCCAAATTTAATTTTTTTATCAGTTTTTATTAGAATTAATATTTTTTTTTCTGAAATTTTAATTGTTGATATAAAATTAAAGTTTATATTTAGATTTTTTGTTATAAATATTTAGAGAATCTAGAACTTAAGATCGTAATATAATATTAAATAAGAAATCAGATATTTCAATTTCGGTTGCTGTTAGGTGTTGATATTCCCTTAAGTTAAAGAAATATAAAAACACAAATTTAAATTTATTCAAAAGTTTGATTGTTCAAAACTCTATGTGCTATTCTGAAATGAAATAAAAAATAGAATTGGAATTGAATTTTATATTGAAATTTTGAAAATGAATCTTTTCGAACAAAATTCTAACATTCATATTCTAAATAAAAATAATCAGTAAAAATCTTTTTAGACCATTGAATATCAACAAACAAATACTGTGTGGTACCCACAACATATCCTATAAAAATTAAAATAAATCTGATTTTGTGTTGAAAAATATTTTTTTTTTTTATTTTTTTCTTTTTTCTTTTTAAACACAAACTCTCTTTTCCACATTCCAATAAATTACTTATTGAGAATGTCAAACGATCAAGTTGAGAATAAAAAATCTCAAACAAAAAATGTTCCACCTTATGTTCGATCTTTCACTCTTAGTGGTAATTTCAGATCCGATCCCAATTCATAATTTTTTACACAAAAAAACAAAAAAAAAAAAAAAAAAAAAAATTATTTTTAAAAAGTGATTTCTTTGTTTTTTTTCAAAATTATTTTCTTTCAAAAAATTACCACTTAGATAAAACAACATACTATGGACCAAACATTAATATAAAAGAGAAAATCGAATTGGCCACCCAAAACGAAAATGTGGTCCCAGCCTTTATGGATTCTGAAGGAAACTGCTATGATAAAAATTATAAATTGATAAAAAATTATCGCACCCCAATTAAAAAAACAATCCAGAAATCAAAAAGCCAAGATCTTAGTGTTGAAGACATACAAACGAAGGGATCAACATCAAATCCAAAAAACTTGCCACCTTTCCCAAGAATTGATGATTTTGAATCGTTTAGTGATTATGAACAAGCCGTTCTTGATTGGAAAACTGGAACAGAAAAGGCTCTTGGATCCTTACAGCTTCCAACTGTTGTTAGTAGAACTTTAAATAGGCCCATAGTACTTCCTGAAGTAACTTTTGAAATAATTAAATAAATAAAAGAAAAAGGAAAAACCTTTGAACAAATTTCTCATTTCTGTTTTTATTTTACACAAAATTTCTTTCTTTCTTTCTTCGAAATGTTCCAAATAAAAAAAAAAACTAAAAATCACAAAACAAAAAACAAAAATCACAAAACAAAAAACAAAAAACAAAAAACAAAAAACAAAAAGGGAGAAAGTAATTTAAATTACGGACAAGATGAAATTTTTCCAAAATCTTTTTCCGAAATGGAATCTTGGAAAAAATCTGATAAATTAAATTCACCATTAATTTCCCAAAACCCAAAAACAAATGGAAAAAAAAAGAACTCCAACCAATCAAGAAGTGGTTCAAATGAACAAAAACATTTCGATAGGGTATTTTTTTTTTTTTTTTTTTTTTTTTTTTTTTATCCCTTTATTTTTTTGAATTTCAATTTTCTATTTGAGGGAAAAAAATTTCCTTTTCAAAATATTTTCACGTTTGAAAAATTATACACTCTTTTGACTAAATGATAAGGTCTGGCAAAGAACACAATTGGTAATTGGATTTCTTTCTTTTTCTTTCAAAAAAAAGAAAAAATAAACTTTGGACTTTGATTCAATTTTCAAAATCAAAACATCTTTACAAGTGGGTTAAGCAAAATTGAATATATTTTTTTTAAGATTCATAGCTTTTCATTCACAAAAATCCGAAAGAATCAAAACAAAATAAAACAACCCAAAGACATCACCTAGAATAAATTAAATCACAAAAACAGAAACTATTGTTGGGCTAATTGCTTTAACTTTTTAATTATCTGATTTTCAGATCAAAGCCCAAAATATTGGATGAAATCGATTTCAACGAAAACAATAAAACAACAATTCTAAAAATAATAATAAATGATGTTTAAAAAAGAAAGCATCACTAAGGATTTAAAAGAAAGTTGACACAGCTGTTTTATAAAAATGCAAACTAAAAGTTTTTATATAGTGTTAATAAACTGCTTAAAACGTGTAAATTTGAAAGTTTTAATAACACTTTAGAAAACTTTCAGCTCTCACTTTTTTAAAACAGCTAACCTAACTTTTCAAAACATTTTATTTTTAGATTACTCCTTGGAATTTTTCTTTTTTCATAGCTAAACAAAATCGAAAAATTGGGTATTAGTTTCAAATAAAACAAAAATAAACTCGGTATTGAAACACAAAAAAATTGAATACTTTAAAACAATGGGGACTTTTGTAAAATGTAGATTTTTGTAAATTCTCGATATTTGTAGATCACTTTTTTTGTTTTTTCACTATCAGTTTCAAAATGATAAATTTTGTTTGAAAGAAGCAAGGCATTTCATTTATTATGACTTATTTCCAATGACTAATTTAAAATGTCTGATATTTGCGAAGCAAATGTATATTATTTTTAATTTTCCATTAATTTTCTCGAAAAATAAATATACTTGGTGGAAATCAAACCCAGGTCAGGTGTTTTAGAGCCACATTACCGCACTGAAAAAATCTACAAATTGAGAGAATCTAAAAATGTCTACAAAAATTACCATCATTCAAAACAATTTTAAAATGTTTAAAAAATTGAGTTATTTTTGTTTTGAGATTCCTCAATAGTGTATTAAGAATCCATATGATTGAAAATTAAAAATAATTTTTTTCATGTATAGTATCGAAAAAAATACCTGTCATGAAAATAATTCTGGATGACAAGATTTTTAATTGTTAATATTAGTAAAATTGTTGTGTAATTTCTTTTATTTAAAATCAAATCCTTTTTAAATAAATCAAACTTTTGAAAATTATAACTCACCCACTTATTAGAATGATGATTAATGGAATTACACTTGGTTCAAAACACCATTCAATCAATCAAAAAACAAGAATAAAAATTATCATTTTCTAAATTCCAAACAAACCTTCTATAAAACTCGATTGTTTTTTCCAAAAAAGTAGATCTACTTATGCTATCAGACAATTAAATGAGTATTCTATTGATACTCCACTTTAATGAACTTTAGGTTGGCTTATTATTTGAGTTTATAAAATATTGGGTTATTTATTAAAAAGGATCTGATTTAAAATAGAAGAAATTACACAACAATTTTCCTAATATTAACAATTAAAAATCTTTTCAGTAGATTATTTTCATGTCTGGTATTTTTTTCAATACTCTATTCATAATCTTTTTGTAATAATACGATTAGTAAAGCAAAATCATAAAGAAAGAAACTACCTGTAGATTATTTTACTTAAAATAAAATTTTCTTTTGTTGTTTGTACACATATTTAAAAGCTCTAAACAAAATTTTTGAGAGATAACGAATCAAATTTAATACATTTAAAAAATAAAAATTAAAATAAAAATAAATTTTCGAATTAAACGTTATTAAAAAAGTGTCTTGAGGAAAAGATATTTTATCAAATAAATATTGTGCAAATTTCTTTTTTGTAAATCTTTTTATCAAAAAAATACTTTAATAATTCATTTACAAACAATTTCAAAACACATAGAAAATAATGTGGAAAAAAAAAGAAAAACCATTTGTGGAGAGAACAAAAAACAATTTTTTAACAAATTGAAATAAATTTTTCATATATTAATTGTAAAATTACAAGAATTCAAAAATCCAACAAAAAAGATCTAACTAATCAGATGATTCTTTATTAGTTTTTTCATTTATTTAAAAAAATAAATATCAATTTAAATGATTTTACAAAGATCTCCTAAAAAAAAAAAAAATTCAATAGACTCTATTTTTTCCCTTACCATTTAGCAAATTTTATCACCAGACAACAATCCCAATTTTATCAAAATTTTGATATTTAAAAAATTAATTTTTTTTTTGTTGACAAAATCAAATCAAAAACGAAATATATATGTATATATAAATATATATATTTCCTTTTCATATCTATCAAATTAATATTTGCATAGATTACTGTGTTTTTTATTTCATAATGCTTTTCTTCAATCTAAAAAAAAAAAAAAATTGTTTTTTTCATATTAAGAAAACTAATTTTTTCGTATAAATTTTAAAATGGGAGGTTATTAGAAATATAGAAGCAATTTCCTAAAAAGCGGGGCAAATTTATTTTAAAATATCATTGTTAAAGTTAATTTTAATATAAGTATTTAAAGATCCAAATGTTGTCATTACTCATAAATTTCTTCTACTTAAGAATTCAATTTTTATGTTTGTAAGACATTACCTTTAGAAAAGGTAGAAAAGTTTAGAGATCTAAATTTTATATGATAATTTATCAAGTATCGAAAATTGTTGGTTATTTTTTTACTTTTTGATCAAAAAACTGTTTGCTCAAAAAGGTTTAATCTTGAAAAAAATTAAAGAGAAGGAAAAACTTTTAACTATATTTTATTTTTATAAAATAATCATTTGATCCATTATCATATTGTTCATTTTGTATTGAATTTAGTTGTAACTAATTCTCTACAGGAAAGTGGTGTGTGATTTTTTTTTTTTTTTTCATTTTTTGGAAATATTTTGATGAATATATTTTGAAATCAAATACAATAGTTATATGATTCAACCAGTATTAATATTCTTCCTAAATTTTATATTACCAATTTACAAAAAGAATGACTCCAACAAAGATGATATTATTTGAAATATATAAAAAATAAATTCCCCACTTTTTTAAAAGTACCTTATATATCCTAAGGATTCCACATTAATAAAAACAAGACAAAGATCAGAAACTTTCTTTTTTTAATATTAATTTGAAAATTATTGATTATTTTTATTTTGAAAAATTTTATTGAATAAATTACAAAAAAAAAAAACCGATAAAGTGAAAAAAAACATTTAGATTTGTAACAAGACAAATATTTGCTTAATATTCTTAATTACTGATTCTTTTCAAATTCAATAATATTCTTAATTTCTAAATTGAAATTTAAAAAAAACAAAAAAAAAACAAAAAAAAAAAACAAAAAAAAAAGGAAAAAATGCAAATAATGGAAGACACAAATTGTATAATGATTATTGATCACCATTCTTGGGACAATCAATTATTGCCTAAGGAGCCAAAGGCAATTTATTATGATACATTTGAGGAATTTGAAGAGGCATACAAAAGGTGGTCCATTATCGTTACAAAAGGTTTAAAAACCATCCCACCAAATTCAAAGGATTTTTCGCAAATTTATAATTTAAGAACTGTTAAGGAAAAAAAGGAAAAGGAAAAAAGAAGGCACGAAAGGGAGCAGGCATTGCTATGGAAGGAGGAAATTAAAAAAAGCAAGGAGAAGAAAATCCAAGCTGAAACAAATTTTTATTATAGATGGATTAATAAATTATCTCAAACCACGTCTACTTTCTCCATTCCAAACGGGACCAATGCTGTTGATATGCTATTAATGTCTACTGATAAAAAGACGTTACAGCAAACTCGTAATGAAGAGAAAAGGGAGAAGGAAAGATTGGAAAACATTCGAATTGAAGAGGAATTGAGGCAAAAATTGGAGACCCATCAACTAAATCAGGAAACTGAAATGATTCTTCAGCAAAGTATGACACAGGAGGATAAAGAAGAATTGGCATTATTAAGTAACATGCTAAAAAGTGAGAATTTCCAATTGCTGGGCCAATGGAAGCATCTAGATAGGGATGTTCAATCCCGGATATTGAACAGCACTCAAAAATTAAAGCATTTTGAAACCCAAAACACTATTAATTACAAACGAAACTCCCAGCCGCCATTTGGAATACTGCACGGGACATTCCCAAACTCTGATTACAACCAGAAAAAGCAATCAAACAAAGATATTTCAATTAAATTTTCAAATGAATCCTCCAGCAACAGTGGGAACAACA
Organism: Anaeramoeba flamelloides; assembly: GCA_027625915.1. NCBI lineage: Eukaryota > Anaeramoebidae > Anaeramoeba > Anaeramoeba flamelloides. Next base: position 23,926,669 of record JANTQA010000023.1, read on the forward strand.
ACAGCGACAACGGCAGTGGCAACAACAATAACAATAGTAACAATTCGCATATATTATCAAATAATTTATATAATTTTTGCTATCGAGATTTCAATTTAGGGCATGAAACAATCACAAAGAATTTAGATTGCCTCAAGGAAATTAATGGCAAAAAGGTAAATTTCGAAATACCGGAATACGATCTCTCTTCCAGTTTGGCGCTCAAGCGATTAAAAAATGACAAACCCTACATTAAGGAATGTAAAACGATCTTAAATGTTATCCAAAGGAAGGATGAAATAAAAAAAATTTCTTCATGGTATTGGCCAGGCAAGGTGTCTCATCACGTTGCCAAAAAGGATCGGGAGTTTATTGACAATTTATTGCAACAAAGCACCAAATTCTCTATTAACGATTTAAAGCAAATCATTCGAGGAAGGATGCAAATGGATCAATTTACCCATTTGTTATCTGATTATGTGATTTTTGATAACAAGGAATTGCCCTATATGCAGGCATTTCTATCCTGCGTAAATGCGGACAATTTCCATAATCTATTGTCCTTATATAAGGACTCGTGTTCTTATTTGATCCACGCAAAGCTATCCCAATTCATTTCCGAGGCATTGCAATCCCATTTGTCGAAGCAAATATTGGAAAAATATGTGCATGATCAGGAAGTGGAATATTTATATTACTTGTCATACGCAATGAACTTTTTTGAAGAGATCCCGCAGCAATTGCTAGCCTATTTACCAAATTTGAAGGACAAATTTTCTTCAATTGCCTTTGTGTCCGACAGCAAGCCCCTCGAAAACAGTATCTTCACCCATTATTATTTATCTCGAATCGACCACTATATGCAAAGAGAAGATCAAATGTTTTTGTTTGTATCTGTTACCAGCTTGATACAGGAAATGCTCAAGAATTTAAAATCTTCCTTTGGTGTCATTTGCCAGTCAAACCCTAGCTTTTTAGAAAAGGACATTTATAAGGCAATTAATTGCAGATCCTCCACGATTTCTGGCTATTATCTAACCATATTAATTTATTTGATTCGAATCAATGACGACGTGCTCTTTTCCCTGCTGAAATCACCAAAAACTAATTTGATTGAAAACATTAAGAAAATGTCCTTTTCCAAATTTTCTCATGTACGATTTGCCTCTCAATATTTATGGGAAACCCTGATCAGTTTGCCCCGTTGGGTCGATCATTTGGTACAATATTATATTAACGATTTTGAAAAGCTCATCGTCAATTTATTGCCACCCAATTTGGAAGAAAATAAGAAGAAGGAGGAGAATGGAAAGACAACTACCAAGACTTTGGATAATGACATTATTACAAAAATCGACGAGAAAAAGCCTACCTTGATTTCAATTCTCATGTATAGGTTTTTGAAAAATTATTTTAATAATTTGAACAGATTACAGGTCACCTCGTTGCTTGACGAAAGATTGTTTTTGCATTTACTCGAAAAGTTAGAAAAATACTCACAAAAGCAAAATTTGAATGAGTCCTTTATTTTGATTTCCGATATCTTGACGAGTATGGTGCAGGCCTTTTCCAGAGTCAATTTAATAGGAGTGGACGAAAATACAGAATCTAAGGTTTCCATCATTGCAATTTCTCGGAAGAGGAAACTGAACATCAACTATGGCTTTTGCTCAAGAATCATGGACATCATTTCCAATGCGCCCAAGGAACAAAATCTAATGAAGGCGCATTTAATCAAGATGCTTGCAGACATCATTCGGCATCAGCAAGTTTTTAAAATCATTCTGCAAAATGACGAATTCTTCGGACGGCTAAATACCGTGGCCCGAAACTCGAAGGACATGAATTTAAGTAGAGAAATATGGGAGCTCTTTTACGAATCCATTTTTTACCACAACGGCACAATCAACCAACTCAAAAAAAAGTATTTGAAAAGTTTAATCGAATTAATCAATCCGATATCACACGAAACAATAATTATATACGGTTTAAACGCAATGCATAAATTATTTGATATGGATAACCGAAGTAAACGAAGAGCGCTAAAGGGCAAAGAGCCAAATAGAACAGGCAAAAATTATCTAAGGACCATTGAAAAGGATATTAAATCTTTCGTCGAATTCTTCTGTTCAAGCGCTCTCTTTGTCAAGCTCAACATGATTTTTAGAAGCTACAGTAAAGAAGCCTCTGGAATGATCTTTGTTAACCTGGCAAAGGTCTATGAAAAAATTATTAATTCTCCCAATTGCCAAAAAATTTATAAGGAAAATATTAAAAAAAGAGAATATAAAGAAGGGCTCGATATAATGGAAAATTATATTTTTGGCTTCCAAGAAAAAAATGAAAAAAATAAAAAAGATCGCAAATGGAAATCTTCTCCAATAGCTAAAAAAAAAATAGACACTAATATTAAAAGTTTATCAAATAAAAATAATAAACAAACGAAAAAGGAAAAAAGATTTTCACGTTTCAGGGTTGGTGGGAAAAATTAGCCATATTTATTTTGAGTTTTTTATTCTTCTATTTCATTTTCTTTTTCATTTTTTTTTTTTTTTTTAATATATAATTATCCATTTTATTTTTTTTTAATTCATAATTATCTATTTTATTTTTTCTTTTTTTTTATTTTTTCTTTTTCTATTCTCTAACTGCTGTTTTCTGTTTTCTCTTTCATGTTTTCTCTTTTCTTTTTTTTAGTAATTATTTTTATTCATTTATTTGTTTGTTTATTTGTTTTACCTTTCTTTTTATTTTTCTTGTTCTATTTATTATTTATTTAAATAATATTTTTTTTTTTTAAAAAATCACAGACAAATAAAATTTGAGAAAATTATTTTTTTTAATATAATTTTTTGTTTTTTTGATAATTGCGAAATAATTCCTGACAAAATTAATATTTATTTCAAAAGTACAACCAAAAATGAAAAATTCACGTTTATTTTAAGAATCAACCAAATTAAGATTATTTGACAAATATGAGAAATAATAAACCTTTTAGATAGAGTTGATATTCATTAAAAGGAATACTTGAACAAACTATAAATTTTGCAGAAAAAAATAAAACATTAAAAAAAATTTTTTTGGGCACCTTTCTTCAGAATTTCTTTTACAAAATCCTTAATTTCTTTCTGAAAATGAATTTTTTTGAACAATAATATTATTTCAAAAGTAAATAAAGTCATTATAAAAGAAAAATAAAAGATCCAATTAATCAACCAAAAATAAGAGTAAATGTGAAAAAATGATTATGATTTAAAATTGAAAATTTATTTTGAGTAGAATAATTGATAAAAATTATAAAATTTGTTTTATGTCTTGAATAAAATGAAGTCCATTTGACTGAGAAAGAGTCTAGATTAATTTTTATAGGACGTACTTCAAATTTTATCCAAAAATGTTTTTTTTTTTTCACATAAATTATCTATTTAACTTTCAATCTAGCTTGACCAATACCTGAATATTATCAATTACACCGACCCCATCATTGTCAATAATTGGATATATCAGAAATATCTTTGGTTTTAAGGAAAACATATTATTATTATTATATCGACATTAAAACTTTTATTATTGTCTTACATTTCCAAAACGGTTTTTTTACTTGATAAAAAATAATTTTCTTCAAAAAAGTGTATTTTGTACCAATATTAAAAACTCGTTATGTTTTGAAAATTATATATTAAGACATTGGTTAGACCCTTGGTGATATTAGATGAGAAAAATAGGGAAAGAAATTTAGATTTTATGTTCCTTTCATACAAATTTTATTATTTTTCTATTTCTTTTTCAAATAGAGTTTGCCAAGAAAAATAACAAAATTTATCATCTTTTTGTCTTTTCGGTACTTTTTTTTTATGTTCACTCATTTCATAAACTAACAACCCTGAATAAAACAAGATTTCAAAATTGAAAAATGATAATTATAAACCTCAATAAATCTCAAATACCAGTATTACAATATTTTGATCATGAAGGTAAAAAAGCTCTTATTTGAGATACATTACAAATCTGATAAAGTACAAAACATTTAATGAGCAAACTTGTATTAAATTTGACCCCAATTAAAAATCTATTCTTGTAAACATTAAAACTCAAATCGGAAAAATTATAAAACTTTTTGAAAAAAATCAATCACAAATAACTATCCAAGATATTTTAGTTGTGTACGAAAAAAGAAATTCAAAGCACTTATTCAATTTACATTGGCAACATTTAAAATGTTTTCATTTTCATTTTTTTATTGAATGTCTCAGTTGCTGATCTCTCTTCAATATCAATAAGATGGAAGACTTAATCACCAAATTATTTTCGTGGCTAGAAATTGATGAAAATGCACACATTTATGCCACAACCCTTGTTAGGTCCCATAAAAAAATTGAATTGTCCAGGGTCGACGGAAGAAGAGTGCTGGAAAAGCTAAAAAAAGCAGGGAGTTATCCTTATTTGAAAAAAAAATTTAAAAAAAAATATAACTCGACCTTATTTACAACAGACTCGACTTCAGAAATTCAAAGACAATTACCTGAATTGTTAGGCATTTTTACTTTAATTATTGCACAACCTTCATTATTAAAAATTCTTGAAAACAAAATACTGTTGAATGATTTAAAAAAAGAACCAAAAGTCAACAAAAACAAAAAAAAACCTATTCTTTCCAAAAAAAGATCAAAAACAAAGAATCTACACTCAAAGAAACTCGGCAAAATTCGGAACAAACGAAACCAAAAACAGACAAATTTAAACAAAAAAGAAAAAGAAACAACAAAAACAAAAACAAAAACAACAACAACAACAAGAACAAGAACAACAAAAGAAAAAGAAAAAGAAAAAATTCCAGATTTTTTAGCTTATCCAAAAATTGAAAACGATTATTATGTTCTACCAAATTCAAAAGAGACTCGTGAACAAACCCGATTAAAAGAAACAAATTGTAAATCTTTTCTTTTTTTTGTTTTGTCCGAGAATTGTTCTTTAATTGGTTTTCTTTTATGTTCTTTTTTTATTATTATTTTTTTTTTAAAAACCTTGTCAAAAATTGGTTGTCTTGATACCAATAGTTCTTCCAATATCTATTCCTATTTCAAACGACAAAATCACTGAGAAAAAAAAACATTCTGAAAACCCAAGCTCAAAGCAAATTGAACCACAAATTGAAATATCAACTTTTTTCTCTTCTCGTCCATATTTAAATGGCACAAATTTGGTTTTGTTCCCCAGAAAAAGTGTACTTGTTGCCGATAAGAAACACAAAATTGGAATTTTTCCACTTGAAATTCAAGAAACACTGATCATTAAAGATCTTTTATATTGCTTAATAGTAAATTTTTCTTTTTTCTTTACTTCAAATTTGAGTTTTTTAAGATGCACAAAATTAAATACTTTTTGTTTCACATTAAAAAAATTTGATTTTTCTCTTTCAAGTTCAATAAGGAAGAGCTCAATTAAATCTCTATTTTTTTCTTATTAAATTAGTTTTGTGAAGATTTTGTAAAGTTTCAGTTAACAATCACCTAAGTATTTGGGAAATCGAACTAAAAATTTTCATTTATTATTTAGAAAATAATACTATTTGTTTTAAAATGAAAGGAACAAAATTTTCATTCAGCTTTCCAAAAAACAGATATTTTAAAATCAATGTAAAATTTCAAATTTTTACTTCAAAAAATCAGCTTAAATTATTAATTTCCCTATTTTGGAATTGGAAACTTTGGTGATTTATTTTAATTCTTGCATGGGTGTATGTTTGGAAAGCTGAATGAAAATTTTGATTTTTTTATTTTACAATTAACGGTAATTTGAAAATGATAGCTATGTTAAATTTTACAAGAGAAAGTAGTCCCAAGTTATTTTATTTGTTATAATTTTGAATTATTTTTATATATGTATTGGTTAAAAATGATTTAATTTGTTGGAAACTCTTGAAAAGTGATTTTGAATATAAAAAATAAAACACTTCTGTTTTGAAGGATTAACAAAAAAAAAAAAAAAACTCTTTCATTAAATAAAAATGACTTTTGTGAAAAAAAAGCGATACAACAAAAAAAAAAAAAAAAAAAAAGAGTTTGATAATTTTTTTTAAAATTTAAAAATTTAATTGAGACAATTAGCAAAAATGATGAAATCCACCAGAATTTTTAAAATTTAATAAGAATCCGAATGAGGGTTAAAACATTGTAATATGTATGAATATCTAACTTAGATTCACTGATATTAATTTCGATTCCTTCAAGATCCCGAAGTAGATTTTACTAAAAATCAATACTTTTATTATAAAACTATATCTTCACAGAAATGAAGAATTCTCACTATTTTTTATTTTTGCCATTTTAAATGTTATTTTAAAACCAAGTGTTTCTTGGGTTAGTTCATTGAATTTTATATCGATTCCTATGTACCTTTAATCATTATTCTTGATATTCGTAGCTATTTTTTAAAAAAAATAAAGTTTTCAGGTTCTATTAAGATTTACAATGAAAAATCGAAAAATTCCAAAACTGATAATTTTCTCAAACTCTATTGTCTTACATAACAATGGTGTTTTTCTAAAGTACACATAAAATAATTCAGATTAAATATTAAGGATTATTTATGAAAATCGTAATTTGTGAGATATGAATTGCCCAAAAAATGTAATTTTTAGTCATTTTTTCCACTCTTAACAATTAAAAATAAAATTATTTCATTTTTAAGACAGTCTATTAGAACTATATTAATATAATTGAAAAGAAGAAAATATAAGTTAGATATTCATACATATTAAAATGTTTTAATAATCATTTGGATTCTTATAAAATATTAAAAATTCTAGTGAATTTTATCATTTTGGCTAATTGTCTCAATTAAATTTTCAAAATTTTCAGAAAAATAATCCATCTTTTTTTTTGTTGTATCACTTTTTTTTACAACAGAATCACAAAATATCTTGAACGTCTTCATGAGAAGATGATGTATTGGGAATCATTCATATTGTACCAAAAATTACTATTTAAATTAGAACTGAACAATAATTATCAGTTTTAATGAAAAAATATATTTGGATAAAATTCAAAAATAAATTGGAATAATAATTTCGTTCTTAAAAAATAAAGACTTTATTTTTTTGATCCACTTTTAGATTTCGTTCATTCGTAGATACCTTAAGTATCAACTGTAAAAGTTTTATCCAATAGAATGAGTTTCGTTTTCTAATTATCAATCAAAAAGAGAAGATTCGATCATAAAAGTAATTCAGAAGATGCTTTTTTATATTATTGTTTTTTTTTTTCCGATTTTTTCTTAAAGTAAAGCCAAGATCAGTTGACAAAAGTAAAGTGAACCAAGCAAATAAGAAGACGATTCCAACACAAAGTTAATTTTGTTATTTTTTTTTTTGAATTGTTATTGAAAGTTTGTTTCATAAATAAGAACTATTGGCACTAGAGAGAGTTGGATGCCAGACTAACTAAAAAAAAATATTTCCTTCTACAATTTTTAATCATTGAGTTTTGGTTTAGGAAATCTTTTTGTTCTAGGTTACCAGTCCCTTTTAGAAAATCTCACCAACATTCAATTCAATTAATATTAATTGCTTTTAAATATTAAACAACAGTATTAAGTGAAAAGGGAAAAAATAATAAACTTTGCCTTTTTTGTTTATTTGGTTTGTTTTCAGATAAATTAATAAATAAAATAAATAAAACATATCATTTGGTAAATAGAAGTATTCAATTGTCATTAAAAGTTGGTTTAAATATGATATATAATTATATAAAATTGAAACAAAAAAATGCATTATTGTGTTCTCAGAACTTTCTTTGTTTTTTTGGTAAAATTGCATTTTTTGTACTATTTTTTTTTGAATTGAAAGATACCATCATGAAGTTGTAGATTTATTTCTTTAGTTCAATTTCTTAAATATGTGGAAAGGAAAACTTTCTGACTCTACAGCAATATCGATTTTTTTTCTTGAACTTGTTTTGTAAAAAGTTCAGATCTCAAATTGAAAATAAAATTAAAATGAAAAAAATGGTTTTAATCATTGAAAATTCTGTTCTTAGAAAATAAATTGCTATTATATTATGAATTGTATTATTGGAGACCAATTGTGTAATAATATGATTGATTTTCAATCTACCATCTTCTCGTGAAAGTATCCATTATTTAATATTTCTGAATGAAAGTGGATTTTTTTTATCAAACAATTTGAAATACAAAAAACAATACAACCAAACAATGTTTAATAACTGAATTTTTTAAAATGAAAAACGATTTTTTTTTATTTTTTTTTGATGAATAGTCTGATTTTGAAAGTACAAATCACTTGGATTAATTTTAAACTAAACTCTTTTTCAAATAAAAGCGCACAGAAATTTTCAAGAATTATTCATAATTGAATCGAGTTAATTGTAGTATCATTCTAAAATATAAGAAAATCTTTAAAACCTAAAAAAACACTCAACTGGTTATTTAAAACTCAGTAAAACAAAACAATAAAAATTACAAAAAAATATTTTAAAAATTGATGTGCCCTTTTATTTGAAATGAGAAATCTCGTTTTGTAAATTGTTAAGTGAAAAAATTATAAAATCAATAAAAACCGGTGAACATGGTGAATTGGGAAAATATTCTTTACATTTTATTGATAACTCTTTACACGTCAAACTTTTGTTCTTTAAAGACTTATATTCAAAATAAAACCTCAATTCATCTGGGTATTTTGTTGAATTGTTTTTTTCAATATTTTCTTTTTTCTTTGTTCCAGACATCAATCCAATAATGGCCTTTCTTAATCCCTATATCTAGCTCATTTGAAATCAAACTTAAACTGTTTCCAGTTTTATACTGTCAGATTATTTCCAAATTGGTTTCTTCTTATCTTGTTTTTTTCATTTTCCAACTTTTCATTATCCATAAATAAAAAAAAAAAACAAATGAAAAAATGAAAAAATGAATAATTAAAATGAAAATCATCAATAAGTAATTATCTTATTAACAATCAAATTCAATAGTATTGATGATTTGGGAGGTGTGCCCTTTTGTTTGAAAAAGAGTTTACTTTAGATTCAAGTATTAAGGGTTTAGAATCTACCATAGAGAAATCCCAAATTTAAGTCTGTTGTTATTGAAGGTAATTCATATTAGCGCACCATGGTTCAAATGACTCTAATAATTATATTAGTAAAAGAGTACTATTTGTTGATCTCATCAAAACAAAATTTATACTTGAATTAGTAAAAAATTCCAACATATTTTCAGAAAATAATCTGCATTCCGCAACTCGTTTAAAAGTGTTATTTGATCTATAACCAGACTTCTATGAATTGAAAAATATGCTTCTTAAATTTGTCGCGAAAAATGTAGATTATTTACTAAAATTTAGATTAATTGTTAAAAAAATTAAATCATAAACCCAGAGATTATTCTGAAAAATTATTTCTTATATTGGAAACATATATGAAAAAAAAAACTGCCTTTCTAAGAAAAAGGAAACAAGAATATTCAGTTTTTTGGATTTTTATGTTGATGAATATTGAGTTAATCTTTGAAAATTAAAAAATTATAAATAATAGTTACTTTTGGATGTTGTAAATATGAATTATTAAATAACTAGAATACTATTATTTTGGAGTTTCTATTTTTAAAATTATAAAACGAATTTAAAAAAATTTTTTAAAATGTTAAATTTTTCTAAACACCACTAAAAATCTTTAAACATTTAATATTATTTTTTCATTAACCATTAATATTTTAGGGTATTGAAGGAACATATATCACAGTTGTTACCAAAGAAGAAGATGAGAAAATTATAAGAAATAAAGTTTCTTTTGAATATGATCAAACACTTGGTAAGAATTTATTTTTTTTTTTAAATCAAAATTTGTATTTCGTTCTTTTATCATATAAGATATTAAATGTCGAGTCAAAAAAAATTTACCTAATGGAAACTTAATTTTTTTAAAAAAAAAAGAAATAAGTATACCGATTATAAATCAGTTTTAATGCTTTGAATAATAATATAGATTTTTAAAATCCATTATTTCATATATCTTTTATTAACTATTCCAAAAAAAAAAATTGATAAATCCAAAAAAATGTGTCAAATCTATTTAATTTAAAAAATGGTAATAAAATTTAAATATTTACTAGGGGCTTATTATTCTTATTGATCGGTGTTCAATAAAGATGCACATAATTGAAATTATATAAGCTTTAATAATATCTCTTGTTAAACTACACTGGCTAAATTTCACTTTAATAGAAAAATTCAATCAATAAAAAATTTTAGATTAATTTTTACGAATAAATCTGAAAATTCAAAAATTGGACAATCTTTAAGGATCTTAGTTTCAAATAAATTCTAAACATACACTACAAAAACGATCCTTTTATATAGGTTAAGGTTCATAGGATCTTTTATTCACATATTAAAAAAATTTTTTGCAAAAAATATGTGTTTATTGGTTTTTATTTTTTGTTATATTATAGAACCTCACTTATTAAGCCCTTGAAAAATATATCCAAGACGACATTTATCCAATCAATTCTTCATTTAGTAAGTTAACAGTACAAAAGCACATAATAACCCAGTAAAATCCAATAATTTTCCCATAAATCAAAATACTATCCTAAATTACTACTTTGTGATAAGTGATTTTCTATAATATAACAAAAAATAAAAACCAATAAACACATATTTTTTGCAAAAAATTTTTTTAATATGTGGATAAAAGATCGTAAACAACTTTAACCAAGATGAAAGGATAGAATTTGAAATGTATCTGAAGAATTCATTTAGTACGTACCTCCTTAAATTTTAGATTTAATTTGACACTTTGAATTCTATTTTACTTCGAAAAAGCAATCTAAAATTTTTTGATTAAAATTTTTCAATTAATGTGAAATTAGCCTTCAGTATTTAATAATTAATATTATCCCAGTTTGGGATATTTCAATTGGATGTATTCTTATTGTTCACCGATCAATAAGAATAATAAATCCCTCGTGAAAATATAATTTTTACTAACCATTTTTTAAATTAACTTCGATTTGAAACATTTTTTAGCATTTTATAATTTTTATGGAATGGTTAGTAAAAAAAGGTTTCTTATTAAATATATTCAAAAAACAAATTAATTTTTTTCTTCTGATTAAATGAACGAAGTGATACATTTAAAAAAAAATTATCAAAATAAAAAAAAAGAGAAGAAAAATCGATAAAATATTAAAAATACAAATAAAAAAAAAGTTTCTTTCTTATAAAAAATATTCAAAAAAGAATTTAATTTTTTTTCTTTTTATCAAATATTTTCACAAAGCAAATACCAAAGGATAAATTATCAATAAATTTTAGCTTATTATTGTTGGTTATAATCAACTAAATTCCAAAAAAATTGTAACATTTAAAACAGTTGAAAAAATAATAATACTACACTTTCCATTCAATTTGGAAATAATTTTGTTTTTACAAACTGTTTTTTCATTTTTTTGTCTGTTGTTTTCTTTTCATTTCCTTTTTCCCAGTTACATAATATTTTTCATTAGATTTAGAAAAAAAGTTTCCAATGGTTGATAGAAGGTTATAGTTGAGTTTGTTAAAGATAAAAAATTAAATAAAAATAATTGGTGGTATCTTATCATTTTATCGATCAATAATTTTTGGTGAAATTTTTACAAATTTCGCAAGACATTTTTTTTGTAATCTTTGAATTAGAAGTCTCAAATTTAGCCACTTCAAAATTCTCTCTTTAACAGATTAGACGTGATTTCATCTAACCCTTAGTAATAAATCGAATACAATTTTTTGTTCCGATCTTTTCATCATTTTTGGCACATCAATTTTTATTTTTTCGTTTTATATTTTTTTCTTTTATTTGGATAAAAATGATTACATATTAAAACATTAATATTGGATAACTTAAACCTGATTTTATATAATATTAAAGGAAAAATAAAATAAATTGTGATTTTTTTTTTGTCTTTTTTTCATTCCACACCTGTAAAAATTTTTGGAATGGGGTTTATTCGGAGTTATGAAATAAAAATAAAAATAATGAACTTTTCATTTATTTTTATATTATGAAGGGTGGAAATTATTTCCCTCTTATATCCGTCAGGTTTTCCAGATTTAAAAAGAATAGAGTAAAATCTGGGATTTTCCTCAATTCTTTTGAATTCTGGAAATGTGCCATTAGGTTTTTTTTTAATTTAAGAAATAAAAAGAAAGTTGTAGAATTTTTCTTTTTATTTCTTAAATTAAAAAAAAACCTAGATACTCTACGGCACTTTCATAATTTCAATTTTTTTTTTTAGAAATTTTACATAAGAATCATAATTTTCTTTATTCTTAACCAATGATAAGATAAATATTGAGTCTTTGTTTTGAATATTATCAAAGATATAAGTTTTTTTTTTTTATTATTAATTTGATTAATTCTTTTTTATTAAAAATTTTCAATTCTTTTCAGAGCGAGTGACAATCCCATAAAAAGTTAAAATAATTAACTATTAGTGTACTACTTCATATATTAAAATATTATTTAATTTAAATCATTTTATAAAATATTTCAGATGAGAATAAAAATATAAATAAAAAAATAAAAAAACTTTGAACAAATAATTCATAACATTTATGAAAACAATACCATCTCTTATGATAATTATTTCTACAACAATAATAGATGAATCCTTAGGACATTTAACAAGGCAAATTTTACCATTATGCGGTGATTATTATACAGTTAATAGATATTTATTTGATTATTTTAATTATAATTATGGAAAGGTTAACCATTCGTTGTGCTTGGCTATTAATGGGTTACTAAAAGATTATTATACAACGATTAGCAAATTTGAAGAAAGATTAGAAAAAGGGGGGTTTACTTTACAAAAATTAAAAAGATATTTATCACCTTCATTAAGAACATTAAATTTGATAAGAATTTTAATTGAGGAAATCGTCGAATTGGGTGCAAAAGGTGGCATGGTTATAAATATAATTTCAAAGCATTTGGAATTAAATGGAAGCGATTTACATTCAAGATCATTATTTTTATTTTTAATTGAAAAATCATGTCAGCCGTATTTTCAAATGTTGGAAAAATGGTTATTTGAAGGGATTGTTGAAGACCCACATGAGGAATTTATTATTTTTGAAAATAAAAGGTTTAAAAAACAAGTTTTAAAAAAAAAATACAATTATAATTATTGGGAAAAGAAATATACGATAAGAAAATTTAAAAAAAAAATTGATATTGTAAAAATGGAAGATTACAATAAAAAAAAATTTTCCATAAAAAAGAAGAAAAAAGAAATAGGCTATATACCATTTTTTTTAAAAAAAAATACGAAAAAATTATTGAGTGCTGGTAAATATTTAAATGTTTTTAGGGAATGTGGAATAAAAATTCATTGCCCCTATATCGAAAAATTTACCTTTTCTTTAAATGAGCAAAAAATTGGTATAATTATCAATAAAATTTATAATTGGTCAAGTGAGAAATTATTAAAATTATTAGTCGAAGAAAACCAATTATTTGATCACTTAGAATCATTAAAGAGATATTTTTTGATTGGTGCGGGTGATTGGATGTCACACTTCCTTGATCTTGCTTTGAAAGAATTATCGAAAAAAATTGTTGAAATTGTCCCAAATAAATTAGTTTCCTTTTTAGGAATTGCCTTACAAAACTCAATTTCGAAAAATGATCCTCTAAAAGATAATTTAAATTGTGTTTTATTACCAAATAATTTAATTAATCAGTTAATGGGGATAATAAATACATTGGAAAAAAAGAAAAGAAAAAAAAAATTTGATAAAGATGCTGATGAGGAAGATGATGAAGATGAAGATTACGATGGTGACTACGGTGAAGATGATGATGATGAATATTACGACGACGACGACGACGACGATGATGATGATGATGATGATGATGATGAAACAATTATACAAAAACAAATTGATTCAAAATTTACTGGAAATAAATTGTTTACAACTTCATTATTTCAAGAGAATTTAGAACCGTTAGATTCAAATCTCAATGACAAACCAAAGATCTCATTAACATCAAAAATATCACAGCAGCAGCCCAATATTACAGGAATTGATACCTTTGCTTTAGATTATCATGTATCTTTCCCATTGTCTTTATTCATCAACAAAAAAATTTTAACCAAATATCAAATTATTTTTAGACATTTATTTTATTGTAAAAAAGTTGAAAATGAAATATGTAATGCCTGGAAGGCACAACAAAGAACAAAAGAAATCGACTTTGAATTGGTATTATTACAAAGTTATGCACTGATACACAAAATGCTTCATTTTATTCAAAATTTACAATATTACATGCATTTCGAAGTTTTGGAACAAAATTGGATTAAATTTCAAAAAAAAATCAAAAACGGTAATTTGCAAAATATTGACCAACTAATGCAAATTCATGAAAATTATTTAAACGATTGCTTAAAGCAATGCATGCTCACAAACCCTAAACTTTTAAGTTCTCTGACGAAAATTTTATCAACTTGCCAAATCTTTGCTAATCATACCACAAGATTAACACAATCATTAACAATCACTAATCGCGAAAAATTAAATATTGAAGATAGAGTGCCAAATCTTTCTTATTTTAATACCTTTTCTTCTTTATTAAATCCAAAGCAATCACAAAATAAATTCGAATTAATCAAAAAGCACAAAGATAAAATCAAAATCGAAAAGGAAAATGTTAAAAAATTCGTTAATGGTCAAGCTTTTTATGGCATGGTTAAAAATTCTGAAAACAAATTTATTCAAAATTTAATATCATTGTTAATTAATTTACAGAGATATTCTAATATAGATTTCGATCCTCAAATGTCTGATTTTATGACACGGTTAGATTATAATTCTTTTTATTCTAATATTTTGAATTCGAAAAAATTACATTTTTTTGAGAAATAAATAAATTATTATGAATTAAATCCGTTTTTTTTTTTTTTTGTTTTTGTTATCAATTTTACAAAATAATCCATCAAAAATAATTTAAAATGAATTTTTTATGTTTAGATCAAATTAAGATATTTAATAAAATGAAGTATATATTTTTTCGTTTTTGAAGCTATTTACTCATAAATAGAAAATTTAATAAATGAATAAACCTGAAATTTATAGATTTATTGTTCTATATTATTCTTAATTTCACTCAAAGGGTACTGGCAAAAAGGAAAAATTCATTTAAAAAAAAATGGACAAATAGAAGACTATATTGTAATAAGAGAAATAATAAATTTTGGGTGAGAGTTATTATTCCTAAAGGGTTACCTTAACAAACCTAAAATTTACCAAAAAGAAAAAAATGTTAAACAAAAATTTGGAAATATCATTTGGAACTTCATGTGCAAAATTTCAAATTTATTTCAGAAATTCATATTTTTTGTGAATAGGATTTTTTCAAAAGGGTGTATATTTATTTGTTTAAAAAAATACATGGTTTCAATTGTCAATGTGTTAATTGGGTGTTTCAAAGTATTTGTTTTTTGATTGTTTGAATGGCGTTTTGAACAAGAGTGATTTCATTAATCATCATTTTAATAGTGTTTGGGTTATAATTTAAAAAGTTTGATTCTTAAATAAAGGGATTTGATTTTAAATACTGTTATTTTCCAATTAATATATGAAAATTTTTATTTCAATTTCCAAAATGTATACTGATAAATTCAAATAAATATATAAAATTTTCCTTCAATTTCCATTTTTGTAATTTATCACCTTAACTTTTAAAACAACACAAGAGAAAGAATCTTTCTCTTGTCAAAAAAAAATTACAAAGTTTCTAAAAATTAAACCTTTAAAGCAATAAAATACATTATTCAAAGCTAGGTATAAATTTTGAATACTGTTATTTACAAATTATTTAATGAAAATTTTTATTTGAATTTCAAAAATGTATATTAATTATTAATATTATAACCAAATTAGCAGAGTAGAAATTTTGTCTAAGAGCTAACTAAGGTCGTTTAATTTATTGTCTAAAAATATCATTTCAAAAAGATTTGTTAAATCTTTTGAATGTGTTTTCAACTAATTAACTAAAAAAATATTTTGGAGAATTTGAACTACAAATTTTCATTTTTTAATTGGAAAATAATAGTAAAAGAAATTATTTAGTAATTATACAATAATTGTCCGAATATTCGCAATTAAAAACCGTTCCAGGTGATTATTTTCCTGCCCTAGGTTTTTTTCAAAACAATACTTGTTTTTCCTTATTGATTTTTAGTAATCGATCATACAATACCTTCTAATTTGTTTTTAAGATCGTATAGGCACACATGAATAAAGAAGAAAATCAAATTTTTGAAAGGTAAAAAGAAAATTTTCACAGTAATAACAGACCCTTATCTGCCTTATAATTTTTTGAAAGTATTTGTTTTTTTTTTTATAATTGTAAAGTCTGCTTTGAAATTTTTTGTTTTTCAAATTTGGTGATGTAATTTTCGAGATTGATAAAAGCTTGGTTTTTTTATTTAAATTTAAGATATCTTTCATGTTATTATTTTTAGAAACCCTTTCTTTTAGTTTTACTAATGCCGAGTTCAAATAAGATCTTATTTGATAAAGTTTTTTTTTTAGTAGATAAGAGATTGCGAGAAATTATATCTTGTTCATTGGGAACGGGCATTTTATTATGAAAAATTATTTCATGGATCAAGCGTGATAGTTCGGTTTTATAAGAAGTACTACATTCATATCTACAATAATATTTTGGTTTGATCAAGCTATTTTGTTTTAGTTTTTTTTAAAAAATATAATAACCCTCTTCAATTTGTTTTTTTTCATTAGTGCTTTTTTTTAGTTTTCTTATAAATCTATTGTTTTTATATTCTTGAGTGTTTTGTCTTATTTTTTCATAATCTTTTTCGAAATTTTTCTTGTGTTGTGAAATTATTTGAGGCAAATTAATTTTAAATCCCAGCTTATCCATTAAAATAGTTTTCCATTCTGGTAATTCCCGGTTTAAAGCTGAAAATTGACATCTCATTTCCCACTGTTTTGTTATATTAAACCTCTTTTCAACAAATTTTGTTCTCGAATTCATAAAACTCTCATTTTTGTTTGTTGACCCAGCATTATAAAATTCTTCTGACCGGTTTGCAATACCATCAATTATTTCATTTAATTGAATTAATTGTGGAGATAATGAATATAAATTCTGATTTTCAATTTCAGATTCTTGCACATATTCTAAATTATTCAAAGACAAACAAAATTACAGAAATGAAAAAATAAAAAATTAATCATGAAAGAACCAACCATCATGAAAACCCTTTTGAGGTATTTTACTCGAAAGAGTTGGACTTGGAAATTCTTCTAAAAAGCTTTTGGATTATTTTTCAAAGTAGTCAAGCTTTTGTGATCTTAAATCAATTCTTCTTGATTTGTTTTTTTCATTTTTCGTTCTTTAAAAGGACCAATACAATAGACAAACAAAAGGGGTGGCAAAGAGAAAACCCAACTACCACGGCTTTTTCCTTGTTTGTTTTTTTTTTTGATTTTTGTTTGTTGCCAATGCCTGTTGGCTAATAGGTGTTATCTATGAGAACCAAGTAGCCAAATGGGATTATCGGTTCAATGAATCTGTCTTTTAAAATTGCTTAGTACTTGTATTTGTGTTGGATACATTTTCGTTCAGCCCAAAAACTTGAAAAGGGTTGCTTGTGGCATTTAAAAAAAAAATTCCTTAAATGTTGTTGTACTTTTCAAATCTTTACAAACAAACGCAAATTTCTCTTTTTTTTCTTGATGTAAAAATTAGGAAAAAGAGATCTTGTTGATCACGAAATTTAACTACAAAAAGTTCCCAAGAAGATACTTTTGGATTTTCAAGAGAATAGTGAAAAAGGGAAGCAAAAAAAAAATGTTTTTGATCAGACCAAAGGTACTACAATAAAAATCAGGGCTTTTACAAAGATTTAAGACTCTTAAACCCATCTAATGCTTTTAAATAATGCCCAAAAGCTTTGAAACACTTTTCAGTTTTAGAGGCTTTTGACAATTTATGAACTGTTTTTGATCGAAACAAATTACCTTAAAAGAAATAGAATAAATTTTCTGTTTTTAGTTTGTTTTCTTTTTGTTTCTCTCCATACTTTTCTGTTGGTTCACATTCAATCCCTCTTGATTATTTTACTCTAATTCTCATAAAATTGGAATCTTAAAATCCCCTAAAGATTATTTTTAACTGGTTTAATTCTCTAAATTTCTCTAAACAAGTAATATCATTGTTACATTTTTACTAGACCAAGAAAAACAAAATACTTTTACTTTTTATTTAAATATTTTTTACAAATTCATTTTTAAGTTTTCTTTTTAAAATTTCTATGTCATGTCAGTTAATTTCTCAAAAATAGAAGAACTTTTAAATTTAAAACCCAACCAACTCTTTAAAAGGATAATTTCCTCACCAAATAATTCTTTATTTGTTGTAATTCAATTAATCTTTTCAAAAAAAACAAAACCAAAGCTTTTTATTTTCTTTCCTTGATTTCATAAAAAAAAAAAACAAATTAACGTTATTTAATCAACTTCTTCAACACTTTAAATTTATTTTAATTCCTTCTCGTATTTCATCAAAAAAAAAAAAAAAAAAAAAAAAAAAATTCTAATGCGATCTAATAGAAAGACACAAACACAATCCTCAAGTTATCAACAACACTTCACGAATATTTTTTTCAAAAAGAAGATCACAAAAAGACACTTTACGAGAGGATCATAAATCTGGAGAGTTTACCAAAAAAAAAATTACGAAAGCTAAGCTCACTTTTACTTTATCTCTATGAGAGCCATTCCAAAATGAGAAACAACCCCGAAGATCAACAGACACGATTAATAAAGTTTATACAAACCTTTATACCACCATGTACCATGTCGACGCTCTTATGTTGCGGTAATTTAGAGTTATTTGAATTAATCCAAAAAATAATCTTAGAAATTGACTTACATGAAAGATATTTGGAAGATTTTGTCGAAATCGAAAGGATCCTGGTTGAAAATTGTTTGATTTTCCATGAACATATCTTTTTAAAAAATAGGTTATTAACTTTGGCATCAATAAAATTTTTAACGTTCCAATTAGACAAGGAGTGGTTCCCAATTTTTATTGGTAACGATCTCAATAAATTAAAAATTAATTATACTAAATCCCCAAAAAAAGAAAGGGATCATGAAGATGAAATGAAAATTAGAAACAAAATAGGAAAAAGAGATGAAAAATTAGAAGAAGAAAAATTAGAAGAAGAAAATGAAAAGGAAAAGAAAGAAGAAGAAGAAGAAGAAGAAGAAGTAAAAGAAGTAAAAGAAAAAGAAAAAGAAAAACAAGAAGAAGAAGGAACAGGAGAAGGAGATGACAAAGAAAAAAAAGAAACACCCGAGAGAACGGTAATAGAAGACAAAGAAGAGGCCACCTTTGAAAGGTCATTAATAAATGAAGATTGGACAGAGCCCTTTGCAAACAAATTTAAAAGAATTATTCCAAGGAGCGTTCCAGCAAAGATCGTACCAACAATCGTTTGTAAATTTAGATTAATTTATGCAATTCACACAAACGACATTGGAAGATTATTTAATTTATTTTTACGGTCTATTTCTGTTTATTTGACCTTCTTCAAGTCAAAAACAAACCTATTCTCACTACATGTTTTCAAGAACGAAGAATTAATGTCAATGTTCCCACCAAAAACCATCGTATCATTATTACTTGACTTTTGTTTATTTATTTATAAATTTAAAAAAGTGAAATATATTCCAAATTCCGTGATTAGACTTGCACAATATTCTTTACAAATCCTAAAATTATTGACACAGCATAGTGAATATTTTATAGAAATGATTTCTTCAATTAACAAAATCATTTATGAATTGTTTATTCCTTCAATTAAATTTCTTGATAAGGTTGACTTAATATATACACCAAAAAAACACTATAATTCTTATATCGAGGATCCCTTTTTAAGTAATTTAATTTATTTGATTTGGGACTTTGTATCTGGATCATCAGAGAACAAATTTGTATCATACGAAATAAATAAGAGCCAGATTTTACACAAGTATCTGAAAAAGTTCGTTTATGATTTGAAAAAAAAAAATTTTAAATTTATAATGTTTTCTTTAGATATTTATTATAACACTATTAAGAATTTAAAATGGGTTGAAAATACAGATTTTTTTTTAAATTATTTATTAAAATTAGAAGATTTATTATTTGATAAAAATTTTTTAATCGAAGAACAAGAAAAAGAAAAGGAGAAACAGAAGGAGAAGGAGAATGAGAATGAGAATGAGAATGAGAATGATAACGATAAACGAATTGAAATTGAAATAGAAATTGAGGAAGAAAAGGAAACGGAAAAAGAAAAAGAAAAGGAAAATAAAAATAAAAATGAAGAACGAAGAAATAAAAAAGAAATTGGAAAAGAAAAAGAACATAATATTAAAAAAAGAAAATATAATGAAATTTCAAATGAAACTACAAATGAAACAATTTATAAAATAGCTAGATTAAATGACCCAAACAATAAAATGAAAATAAATAAATTTAAAAAAAAAATAAATCAAACAAAAGAAATAAAAAGGGGAAGAAAAAAATCAAAATCAAAATCAAAAATAGATCCAATAGATCTAAATAAAAAATTACAATTTGCTTCTTTAAAAAAGGAAAAAAACGTATTACCTAACATTTTTTTAAAAAGTTTAAAAATATTATTAATTTGTTCAAATGATATCAATTATTCTGAAAAATTTCTCAATATTTTTGAAAAATTATTTGAAAATCCAGAAATTTTTTTAATTTATCCAAAAATTTTATCTAGTTGTATCCAATTATTTTTAAGATTAGGCTGGACTAAAAAACTTTTTTTTAGTATTTTTGAAAACAATATACTTGATTCATTATGTAAAATATTCTATTATGGCTATGAACCACTGCTATATAGCTTACCAAAATTTTTACATTTATTATTCCATTTATCCTCGAAAGTGCAATTTAGAACAATAATCAATAAATACAAAATACCTAATTTAATTATTAAACTAATTTCTAATGAAAGATTAATCGAAATGATCAAATCTGATTTAATTAAACATATTATCGATGATTATCAAAAAATGTTACAAAAACACACCCAACGCGTCAGTGAGAATTTAATTAAACCCTTTATTAAAGGTTTTAATAAAATTAAAATATATAGAGAAATTTTGGAATCAGAACTTATTAAAGACAACAACAACAACAATAATAATTTAAAGAAAATACTTTATAATAATGATGATTCCAATGAAAAGGGCAAGGATGATGATAAGGAAAATGCGATTGAACACGAAGATGGAAAAGGGGAAGGGGAAGAGAAGAGAAGCAAAAGGCAAAACGAGAAAAATAAAAGCAAAAAAAGCTCTAAATCGAAATTTAAATCAAAAAATAAAAATAAAAATAAAAATAAAAATAAAAATAAAAATAAAAATAAAAATAAAAAGCAAAATAAAAAGCAAAATAAAAATAAAAATAAAAAGAATCATAAAAATGATTATTTTGATTCGGATTCAGATTCAGATTATGATTATGAAAAAGAAAAAAAAATAATAAAAAACACTAAAATTGAAAAGAAAAGCAAAAACAAACTCGAAAAAAATACAATTAATTTTGATTTATCTGGTTTAGGTTCTTTTACTGAAGAAAGCAAAAAACAGTTCAAAAAGATGATAATAGTTTCAATTGGTAAAAATTTATTATTCTTTTTAAAAAAGATCTTATTGTGTAACAAAGTGAATAAAATGTTTGTCAAAAAAAAAGCTTATCTAGAAATTATCTCGTTTATGAATAATCTATTATGGATCACAAAAGATTCTGTGAATGGAATTAAAAAAACGTTTATTAAAATTTTAATTCATTTTCATACTACGTATTATCCCGAACTATTCGAACTGCAAACATACATCCTTTTCAAGCAGATTGATAGACTCCAGGAAAATATAAATTATCACCAAATTTATTTATTGAATGGTTCCTTATTTGTATTACTCCATGAATTTTTACATTTAAAAAACTTCCCTTCAGTTATTAGTGATAATTATAGTTACATATCTATGAATGACTCTGAAAATATTCTGAATAGAAAAAATGTTTCAATTAATCAAAATTTATTGAATCATTTAATTGAATTTGATTATTTAAATAATAATAATAGGATATTATGCCATAATATTAATTATTTTAATAATATTGAATTCAAAGAGAAATCATATTTAAAGGAAAACAGAATTGATAAAATTTTTAAATTAATAGAATTATTAATAAAAATTAGAATATTTGATAAATATAACGATGTCAATAATGAGACAAAAAACAACGGGGACCATAAAGATACCGACAGCGGGAACAATAATGATAAGAACAAAAAGAAAAACGAAAAGAAAAACGCTCGCTCTCCAAATAATACTGATCAATTTTATACTCGATTAAGAGATTTTTATCAACAACAAGAAACCACAAAAAAGAAAAATAAAAATAAAAATGTACCATTAAAAAATTTAGTGAACAATCTTTTTTGGTTGCTTACTAGAATTAATAATAATTTATTAGAATTACCAATTTATTCAATCGATTTTAATTATTATATTAATTTTGAAAATGAAATTTCTAATCCAAATGTATTAATGATTTTTATTGAATTAAACAAACTTTTGGAAAATTTTCTCAACTTTTTTATCAAAATTTATAATAACCAAAATAACAATATTAAAGATGATCAATTTAATATTAATGAACACACACAATTAAAATTTTTAATACAAATTTTAAATTGGATCGAAATGTCTATAAGTGAATTAAAAATTTCTTCACGGTTGCTATTTGTTTATCATTTTATAAAATCATCTAATTTTGATAATTTAATAAAAATATTTAATGCTTTATTTTCAAAATCTTTAATTTTACAGAAGAAGATTCAATTATATGTGAAAAAAGAAAATATCCCCATTTATTTAATGAAAAGATTTCGAAAAATCGAAATAATAATTACTTTACTTATTCGGATATTCAACCAACTAATAAATATTCTACCATCGAAAGAGAAACCATTATTTTTGAATATGGATAATAAAACAATACCGTTATGCTTTAATTATGATTTACTTTTATATACCCTTATTGAAAAAATATTTAATCAAATAATAAACCCAATGATACTGAATCGACATATTTCAAAATATAATAAAATTACTTACAACATTTTAGATTTGCTAAATTTTATTTTGAAAAAAAAATTTTTATTAAAAATAAATCTCAAGCAAAATATTACAAATCAAAACAAAAATAAAAATAAGAAAAAAACATATTATTTAAAGATTAAAAAAAAAAAAAAATGTGTTCTCCGAAAGAAAATTATTAGAAATAATAATAACAATAATAATAATAAGAATAAGAATTATAATTATAATCTTAATAATAACCAAAAAAAAAAAAATTTAAATCTCAAAATTCAGAAAATGAAAAATATTAGAAAAAAAAATCAAGTAATTCAAATAATAAATTCCTTTAATACCTATTCCAGAATTCGGTTTCAGAATTTTAATCCAAAGATAATCAAAAAAATAAATTTAATTTTTCTTCAAACTATTAAGGAACATAACAAAAAGGAACTTTTAGAAATTCATAATTTTAAAAAAAAAATTAAAATGGCTTCAGAAAATATTATTAAGTATACATTATATTGCTTTGAATCCATTGGCAAAGGAATATATCACCAAATGATGATGTTATTAAATAATTTATTTGAAATCCATAATAAAACAAATATTAATGGCAATGAGAACAATAGCACAGAACATTATTATTTTAAAAAATTAAAACATTTTGAAAATTCAAAAAAATTAATAGTCAATCCAATAATTAATTTTTTATTTTCAAAATTCCAATCAAAAAATTTTTCTTCAATGAATTTAATTTTGGCGTTAATTTATCATCCCACTTTCCATCAAGATATTGTTCTAATTGCAACTAAAAAAAATATTTTAATCTATTTTGAAGAGTTTTTAACCGAAGCATTTTTATCACCATTTTTTAAATATAAAAAAAATTCAGATAAAATAATTTTCAAGGAAAATTTAGATTCAGATTTAAATAATTTTGAAGATTTTGATGAAAGCAACCCACGATATTCAACAGAATTAGAAAAAATAACGAAATTTAATCAAAGCACATCGTATGAAAAATCTAGAAGTGATTGGAAAACTCGGATCACTGCTTGCTTTTTAATCACGAAAAGATTGTTACAAACATTAAACAAAAGCACAAAGAATAATTATATGTCCTCTTTTCAGCAAATCTTCAATATTTCACAAATGTATTTACAAATTCATCAACCGGGTCAAAATTTATTGTTGGCCATTTTGGGATATATACATTTATTTTTGGAGCATAAACCAAAGGAAATTGATCACTTAATAAATCCTGCTGGCTTTCAAATTTTAATAGATACTGTACCAAAAAAAAACATGTGTTACAATAATGAATTAAATATCCTATTTTTTGCGGTAATACGAAAATTGATTGAAAATGAAATAATACTTCAGATTACGTTTGAAAAGGAATTAAATGAAATCTGGGATCGTTTTTTTTCATTTTATAATAATAACAATAATGATTTAGATAGTAACCAAAATCAAGAAGACCATAAAAATATGTATCAACAGATATACAATTATACCGATAATCCTCAGGTTAAAGGCAATACTGATACTATTAATAATAGGACCAAGAAAATTGAAAATGAAAAAGCATATGAAAATGAAAATGAATACGAAAATGGAAAGGAAAAGGAAAAGGAAAAGGAAAATGGAAAGGAAAAGGAAAAAGAGATCAAAATTGAAGAAGAAAAAGAGATTGAAGGCGGAGAGGAAACTGAAAAGAACAAGCAATTCAATAAAAAAGAAAAAAATGAGAATGTAAACAAAATCGAAGAAAATGAAAATAATAAAGAAAGGCATATTCCATGGGTACCACTAAATTCCTTTTTAAAAAAAACCTATTATTTATATAAAAAATATCCACAAATCTTTTTAAAATCGATGAAAAATTGCTTTGAATTAAAAAATGAATCCAAAATTAAAAAAAATAACAAGAATAATTTTAAAAAAAAAATTAAACTCAAAATCCGAAAATTAAAAAAGCCATTAAAAAACATTCCCCTCATGAATGATCAATCAATACTCCAAACACAAATACTTATTTATATATTAATTGAAGAAATGATTAATAATCCTAACTCATCAAAAGATTTTTTTTTAAAATTATTAATTGATTTTTCAACTATTCATGATTTGGTAATTACTTTCATTTTAACTTATCAAGAGCAGACAAAGAAATTAATTCCATTTTTAATAAAATTAATTTTTAATCATAACACATACAATTACTATTATAATGACAACAACAACAACAACAACAACAACAATAACAACAACAAAAATAATAAGAATAAGAATAATGATAAAGATAATAATATTTTTTGGTTTCTTGTTAATAAAAAGATTAACAATGGGGAACAAAATAAAAATATTGATCTAGAAATGAATTTTTTTAAATTATTATTGAGATATAAACCAAAATTTGGTAAAATTTTATTAAAAGGATTAATTAATATTCTTCGTAATGATCATCAGAAAATACACTTATCAGAATTGATAAAAATTATTGATTTATTACAGGCAACTCTAACTAATTTAAATAAAAAAGCAATCCAAAAACATAAGAATAATAAACGCTATCTCCAAAATGTTTCCAAAATAAGGAAATTTTTCCATAAAAATTATTCGATTTTAATAAATAGCTGTATTCAAATATTAAACTATTTTTTGCCATCCATCGATCACGGGAAACAACACACACATAAAATTTATGCATATCTGAATCGAAATTTATATTTTTTAAACATCTTATTACAGTTCTGGTTAAACAATCATATCCAAAACGGGCATTCCAATTTTTATTTGCCACCATTTTTAATATCAAGATCATCAATTGTAGACACAAATCAGAATAACATTTGGGTATATGATAATGATAATGATTATTTTGGGTTTTACAATCCAAACAAAGGAATAATGTCCCATCCCCTATTAAAAACTTTTCGTGAAGCTGTTAGTTTTAATAAGAAAAATTTTAAACAAATTTTTGGAAAAACTGATAATTATATCAAATTTCCTAAAAAAATTGCTTTGATTAAATTTAGAAAAGATATTTTAAACATATTTTCATTAAATAAAGAAAACAACAAAAAAACAATAAATGATCCTTTGATGAAAAAAATGGCAATTAAGAAAAATATTCAAGGCAACTATGGAAAAGGAAAGATTGCGGAAGAAAATATTGTGGAAGAAAAGATTGCGAAAGAAAAGATTGGGAATAAAAAAGCCAAGAAAAGAAATAATAATAAACAAGAAAATATAAAAAAAAAGATAAACAATCAAGAAAAGGAAATTATTATCATTGAATCGAATTCTGATGATAGCAATGATGAGTACAATGGATTTATTAATCCCACTTATACATTAGTTGGTGATGCCGGTGTAGGTGGATATGGATATGAAGATGAAAATGAAAATGAGGACGAAGTTGAAAATGGGTATAATCCAGAACATTATTTTGGAATTATGTCTTCTACCCATGATACGGACTCTGAAATTAACGTGGAATCAGATTCTGTTGGGTTTTCTGCAGGGAATACTGTTTCTGGTAGGGTTTATGTTGGAAATTACGACGACGATAACGACGACGAAGATGATGATGAAGATGATGATGATGGATATTCCGATAATTATCATTTTAATGATTCATTTTTTTTAAGTCAATCTTCAGACAGTGTAAATACTGATGAAAGTATTAATACCTATTTTGTTCAACATAGTGATATTGATGATGATATGGATAGTGATACTGATTCAGAGGCTGCGCTATATCCACCATATTCATTTTTTTCAAGCAATGACTTTACTGAAAATTTAATGACTGGGATACATAACCAATCAAATAATTTTTACCGTCATCATATGAAAAAGAATAAAAAGAAACAAAAGAAAAAAGAACAAAAGAAAAATCAAAAACAAAAGACATTAGAATTAATAAAAATAATTTATGAACGAAATTCTGAAAATATTATTAAAGAACAAAGCTCAGTTTTATCAAAAGAATCAATCCAAATTTTTTTAAACTTTTTTTCGAAAAATAATTTTTTTCACAATAAATATTTAATCCTAGTAATTTTTTTAAAAATATCTTGTGATTATCAATCCTTGCATTATATCATTGAATATTTTTTATCCGTATGTAAAACACAACCCAAAATGAATATCAAAAATAATAAAAACAGCAATTTAAATAAACATTATCTTCCAAATAATAATTCGGGCAGTGTTAAGAAAGGCGAAGATTCAGCAACAAATATTAATATGAAGAAACATCCATTTATTAAATATTTTAAAAAATTATGCAAGATTAATAGCAATTTTATAATGATCCTCTTGGGTAATTCTGAAAGGTCAAGGAACTTGAATTATTTTGGAAAATTTATCTCAATTATCATTCAAAAACTAGAAGATCACCAAGAAATGATTTCCCATAATAAAAATACCAACAAACGAAAAAAAAATCAGAAAAAAAGCATACTAGAACAAAAAAAGGAGAAAGAACCATTGATCAAGAATTTTGAAATTTTATTAAAATTGCTTAAATTTTTTTTAAAAAACTCTGTTTTTAATGCAAAGAAAACTTTAAAGTTGCCAATACTACCAAATTATTTATTAAAAAAATTAATCAATTTTTATCATTTGGAATCAAATTTACTAACAAACAAACATCAAAAACGATTATCCTTTTGCTTAAAAAAATTGTCATTAATCCCCCAAAACAGAGATAGAATATTTATCCAAATGATCTCAATAACGAAAAAATGTGCTCAAAATAGCTTGATGCAATTGGACAATTTTAGATCCTTTTTATTCAAAAATTATCAATCCAAATCCACAAATGGAATAAACAAATATAAAATTCCAAATTCCGATCATAAATTAATATTATTAATTAAGGATTTATTAAATTATTTTAATTTGATTATAAATGATTATGCTCAGAAAAATAATATAAGAAATAACGATGATGATGATGATGATGATGATGATAATAATAATAAAAAAATTAATGTCCAAAATCAATTATTAAAAGTTTTGTCATTTGATTCCTTATGGAATGTTTTAGATGATTGCTATATGTATTTTGCACAATATTTTAAAGAATTCAATCAAAATAACAATAAAAATAAAAAAAACAATAGAGGTATAATCCAAATGAATAGCAAGAATAAAATACAAAACATTATACCAGATTCGAAAAAATCAATTCAAAAATTAATAAATAAATATTCTCTCAAGATAAATAATGATGATGATAAGAATAATAAAAAAGATTTATTTAAAATCAATTCTAATCTAGATGTGAATAACTTTGATAATAATTCTTTTATTAATTATACTAAAAATAAAAAAGTAAAAAATGAACAAAAATCTACTATAACTTGTTACAATTTGACTTTTAATAATTATAATATATTTAATGAAAATAATTTTGAGGATGAATATGAAGATGAAAATGAACATGAAGATAAAGACTGCAATCATAATAATAAAGATATTACTAATATAAACAATTTAAATTTTCATAATATACAAAATGGTAAAAATAATAGCACTACTCGCAACACAAGTAATAATAATAATAATAATAATAATAATAATAATAATAATAATAATACGATGATGGAAATAGAAAACAAGAATTTAAATACAAATTCTGAAATTAATTTTCATAAATTTATTTCAAAATTTTTACCAAAAGAAAATAATTTGGATAATTTAAATCAAGAAAATAATAATAACAATATTAGTAGTAATAATGATCATCAAAGTATTTTATCACTAATTCAAAACGGTATAAGAATTAATGAAGGGGATGAAATTATTGATATTAATGATAATAGTGATGATGATTTTCAAAATAATAATGATGACGACGACGACGATGATGATGATGATGATGACGAAGACGACGACAACGATGACGATGACGATGATGACGATGATGATGACAATACTAGAACAGCATTACCCTTTTTAATACCACAAATTCATGATCATTTTCCATTTCATATTAGTCAATTTGTAGATAGTAATTTCCATAATCATTTAGAATCACATAATCCAAATATTATTCCGGCAATTGATCAAGCATTGACTTCTATATTCTATTTAAATAATTCGATTCAAATCAATAAACTAGATAAAAAATTAATTAAAATTAGAGACAGATTATCGGTAATTATTCAATTATTTTTCTTATTAACCACACCACCAAAAATCCGTGAAAATTTTAATAACAAATCAAAAAATTCTGAAATTACAATTAGAAATAATAATGATCAGAATAATAATAATAAAGAAAAATATGGCACAAAAGAAAAAAATGAAAAGGATGAAAATGAAATTGAAAAAAATGGCAATGATAATAATAATGATCTTGGTAGCGGTCAAATCAATTATAACAGCAGTGAAATCGAAAATTTTATCATTTTGAATGAAAAAAAAAACAGTTTACTACAAGAAAAATACCTATCGTTTTTTATTTTTATCAACCATCATAAGAAGTTTTTAAACTATTTAATCAAACATGATTTAAATCTGTTGAATAATTCTTTACAATTAATGAAAAATTGCCCCGAAATAATTGATTTTGAAAATAAAAAATTATGGTTTAGAAAGCAATTGTATTCTATTCACCCGACAAGATTTGCAGGAAGGAGGCTTCACATTAAAATTAGAAGAAATAAAATTTTAACTGACGCCTTTTCCCATTTAAGGAACCAACCATCAAAATTGTTTACATTGCCCTTCCGGGTGGAATTTATTGGCGAAGAGGGATTTGATGCTGGTGGGCTGACCATGGACTTTTACCAGTCTTTAATCAAAGAGTTTTTAAACCCCAATTATGGCTTGTTTATCAACCAGAAAAGGAATGGGCTCTACATTCCCAACCAATTATCCTCAATCAATCCGCATCATTTGGAGTATTTCCAATTCTGTGGCAAGATCTTGGCGAAGGCGTTGTTTGATCGAGTTGAATTAGACTTGCATTTTGCAAAATCATTTTATAAGCACATTCTCGGCATCCCATTGAATTTAGAGGACATGCAATCGATCGATTACGAATATTATAAAAACTTAACTTGGCTAACAGAAAACCATGTTACAGAAGACCTTTGTATAACCTTTTCCGCCATTCAAGAAAATTTCGGTGAACAGGTGGTTGTTGATCTCATCCCGAATGGCAGAAATGTACCGGTGACAGACGCAAATAAGCAATTGTTTATCCAACTCGTGTGCCAATTGAAAATGACAAAATCCATTGAGCAGCAAATACAGGCATTTTTAAAGGGGTTCCATGAATTAATCCCCCCCGAATTAATCGAATTATTTGACGAACACGAATTCGATTTGCTGATTTCTGGCCTCCCAGAAATAGATATCAAGGACTTGAAAAATAATACGATTTATGCTGGCGGATACACGAAAAACAGCAGGGTTGTGAAATGGTTCTGGCAAATAATCGAAGGCTTAGATCGCGAACAACAGGCAAAGTTTTTGCAATTTGTCACAGGCACCTCACGGGTTCCGCTAGGTGGATTCGCCAACCTCAGAGGAGTAGAGGGAATAACTAAATTCAAAATTCAAAAAATAACAGATAAAATTAGACTGCCTTCATCTCATACCTGCTATAACCAATTAGATCTCCCTCAATATACTTCAAAAAAAATAATGGCAAAAAAACTTATATTCGCAATAAACGAAACAGAAGGGTTTGGCTTTAGATAATTTTTTGATTTTTAAAATTAGATTATGTTTTATTAATAATACTATACATTACAATTTTTTTTGCATTTTTTATTGTTTTTTTTTTTTTTTCTGAAAATTGAATTTTAAATTTTTTCTCAAAATTTATCAAGTATGTTAGTTTTAATAATATAGTTTGAATAAACAATAATAACACTTGCATAATTATTGTTTGTTGTTTCGTCATAAAAACATTGATATTAGAAATTATTTTGAGAATGTAGAAATTTTTTGAGTTTGGTTTTTTCAAAACCAAAAAATTTTCTTTTTAATAGTCGATAAATACTTTTGTAATTTTCAATTTTTTTTTAATCAAAGGATTCATTTTTAAACTAAACTCTATTTCAAAAATTGTGACTCATCTGAAATGATAAATTGAAAAAAAAAAATATACTTTGGTATTCAAGAACAATTAATAATTAAATCTGATTTGTAATTCACTTTTTAATTATTATAAAAATATAAGTACTGATATTTAAATAATTAAAAAAAAAAAACCAAAAACTAAAAAAAAGTTGAGTCACAATTTTTGAAATGAGCATTACCTATTTTTTATTCGTGAACTTTTACTTAAAAAAAGTTGAACAACCAGATTTTTTACGAATAATTAAATTCATTTTAAATGACATTACATTTTTTCAATTTTATAGTAGTTATTGGTCTTTTCGAAGATCTTTTTTTTTTCTAGGTGAGTAAAAGAAATAGAAAAAAAAGAGAAAAAAAAAGAAAAATAAAAATTTGAAAAAGCAAAAACAAAATTTGAAAAATTAGATAAAATGGTTCTGATTCAAAAATTTGAAAAAAATTTTTGATCAGAATATTGGAATAAACATTCAAAAAAGCAACAATTAACATTATAAAGCGAGTCAAAATTTTTGAAATCGAGTTTATTTGAATTCTTTCAGATCAATATTTTTTTAAAAAAAAATATAGTTTTACTGAAAGGTTTAATTTTAAATTGAATTTTTTTTATTGTTTTTTTCAAAGAAGATCAAGGACTTTTGTTGATTCACTTCTAAAAAAATCTTCTTTAATATTCAAAAAAAAAAAATTGGTACTATTTTTCTTGGAAGCGATAAACAAGTATTTTTGGTTAAAAAATGAATTTTTTTAAGTTTAAGAAAGTAATATTTAGTTCAGATTCAAATTCAATTCAAACAGAGAATCTTTGAAAATATTTATAAACGAGAAACTTGAAGATTATAGTTTTATGTGATTTTAAAATTTAAAATAATTTTCTGGTTACCTTATATATCAAATTTAGAAAAAAATAAAAGACCAAAGTGACTGAATTGAGTTGTGAGAAATAAAAAGTTACAAGATAACAAAACTTAAGATTTAGATTTTTCTAAATGATTTCTGTGAGTGCTTTTTCGAAAAATTTCCTATTAGGCAAATTCTAAATTTTAATGATCAAAGTCAAAATTTACACTATAAATATTTCAAAATAAAAACTGCCCACAACTAGTTCTATTTATTATTATAATTTAATCATGAGATACTTTACTTCAAGTATGCCAAATACTTAGAAATAATTTGGAAAGAAACACCTATGTTATCAAATATTTTTTTTTTAAATTTATTTGTTTTGATTGGAAAAGTTCATAAAGGTTTTGGATCAATAACAGTTTTAATCATTTACAAAGAAAAAATTACAATATTGTTGGATTTTTTTAACGGTGATCTTTTAATGATTTTTTCTGGTTTATTACCTTGTATTTCAATCCTAACAGATTATTAAATATGAATCGTCCTAAAGAGTGCTGGTTTCGAATAAAATCTGGGGATACTTCCCAAAAAAATATTATTTGAGGTTAATTATTGACTTAGTTTCTTATATTCAAAAATTAATTTTAATTTTTTTATGTATTTGAGATTTTTTATTTTTTGTTCTACTTGAAAAAATCCAGAGGAAACCCCTGGAAAATAAATGAAATTCCAAAAATTTGGTAAAGTTTAAACGGTTTAAATAATAGCAATACTACAATTTACATTCAATTTGGAAATAATTTTGATTTTACAAATTATTTCATTTTTTGTCTTTTTTGTTTTGTTTTCATTTCCTTTTTTCCAGTTATGTAATTTGTTTCTTTAGATCTGGAATTTTTTTTAAATGGTTGATAGAAGGTTAGTATTGAGTTTGTTAAATTGGAAAACCACATACAATCAGTCGATAGTATCTTATCATTTGATCGATCAACAATTATTGGTGAAATTTCAACAAATTTATAAATACATTTTTTGTTCCACTCGTTTCATTATTTTGGACACACTTATTTTTATTTTTTGGTTTTATATTTTTTTTTTTATTTGGATGAAAATGATTACTTATAAAAACATTAATACTCATTAACTTAAATCCTTTTTTATATTATGTTTGGAAAAATATGATAAATTGAGTTTTTTTTTTACCTATTTTTGATTTTGGGTGTGTCCAAATTTCTGGAATTGGGTTTACAAATAATAAATTATTTTAATAATTAGTTTTTCCTTTATGTCAGTTATTTGTAAACATGTACTACTGGCTTTTGAATAATAAAATGTAAACAATTACACATAGACCAATACTCATCTTCTCTACTATTTTATGATTCATATTTATTTAAATTAGAACAAAAAATAAATAATTTCTAAAAAAAAACATTTTTGATATATAAAAAAACTTATCATTCTAAGAAAAAATTTTTAAGAGGTTTTATAATTGGTAACCTTACTGAAAATGATAATTAATTTATTTTAATAAACGAAAAATTAAATGATTAAACAATTCATCTTCCATGAAAAAATTCGATTCAGATGTCACCCGTTTGAAAATTTTTTTTTTTTTTTGTTAAGAGAAGAATAATAAGATGAGTTTATTCTCTTTAGTGAGTTGTCCAGTAAAGAGGGAACTTTTTTTTTTTTGAAAACAAATAATCTTATTCTTTCATTTTAAATTATTTGGTGTTTCTTCATTTAGTAATATTTCTTCTTATGAATGAAATATTCCAAAACGAAAACAATATTTAAAAAGGTATTTAGTTCTAGTTGTTTTTGATTATCTGTTTTGTAGATGATTCTTATTGTCTCTCTTTGTTTTTTTTTCTTTTGATTTTTTTATTTGTCACAATCAATTTGATTGTTAAAAAGTTATTAATTCTGAAAAAGAGATTTAAAAATTAAATTGATTGTGATAAATAAAAAACTCAAAAAGATTTCTAATAAGATGAAATTGACTTAGTATATAAAAATTAATTATTTAAGATATCTTAGTAT
Source organism: Anaeramoeba flamelloides (assembly GCA_027625915.1). Classification (NCBI taxonomy): domain Eukaryota; family Anaeramoebidae; genus Anaeramoeba; species Anaeramoeba flamelloides. The sequence goes on from JANTQA010000023.1 coordinate 23,960,852, forward strand.
ACAAATTATTTGAGTTTTTTTTAGATTGTTTATTGGGATTATTTTTACAAAAAAAAAACCTTCATAAATATTTTATGAACAATAGATTTTTCAGTTTTATTCTTCTAGTTCTAATAGTATATGAGATAATAAAAGAAAATATAAACTTTTATCAAAATAGGATCATTATTAAAGAATTTCGAAAAAATCGAAGGAGGTTCACTGAAATTTTTACGATTAATCCAATAAAAGTTTTTCTATTCCTATCTTTTGGTAGAGAGTTTTTGTCTCTTTAATTTATTATTAAAAATTTATGAATTTTAAGATCTCTAAAATCATCCATTGAATTTAATAATATATTTGTTTTAATGAATAATTGTTTGTCTGATTGAAAAGATTAATTTATATCTTTCTTTGAAGTTTATTAACTTTGTATTTTAATGATTTTTTTTTTTGTTTTCAGAAAGGTTTACCAATTATAAATAGTATTAAAATTTTTTCCTAGAATGATTTCTTTTTTTAATTGACAAAAATGTTTTTTTTTTTGAATTTTTTTCCTTTTTTTATTCGAATTTAAAAAACTGCAAACCACAAAAAAAAATAATGAAGAATGGTATTGGTTTATTGGTGAATTTTTACTTTTTATTATTCAAATACAAACAGCACATTTAAACAAATAACTGATATAAATGAAAAACTAATTATTAAAAAAAAAAATATTGTTTTTTCCAGGGGGTGGTTAGTGAGTATTTCAAGGAGAACAAAAAATTAAAAAACTTCAAACTCATATAACAATAATTGAATTATTACTTGGGTAAAATATGATATAGAACTTTTTACCAAAATAAAAGCCTGATATTTTATCAAGTACAAATAATTTATAAAGTATGTAACCTGAAGTAACTAGCAACTCTAATTTTTTTATTTTTCCCAAAGGTAATCGAGTAACTATTTATACAAGGCTTCAATTAAATCTAATATAAAACCTCATTTATCAACTTTAGAGAGATGAATTATAATTTTTGAAAAAGTTTATTTCCCAAATAAATTTTTTCAATAAAAAGACCTTTGATCCTTTTTTTAGTTGGGATTTTTTGATCAAAAAAGAAAAAAAAAATTACAAAAAAAATTTATTTTGAAGAAATCTCAATTTTAGTAATTATCTAGAGTTTATAGGAATAAATAGTGTTTCAACTTTAATCTTATTTTGGTAAATACAATAAAAATAAATCTAAATATTGAATCCTTGGAGATCTATAAAAATTGATCATTTGTTTTATTCACAAATATATAGTAAATTTTCTGAAATTTAATAGATTTTGAGATAATTCTTTTCAAATATTCAAGAGTATAAATAAGGAACTTTTTATATTAAAATCATTTTTTTGATAATATTTATTATTTTTTTCTTTAGAATTATTAATTTAAATTTTGTTTATTAATTGGAAATCTTTAAAAAAAATTATGAAATAATTATAAAACCTATTATATACATATAATCTTTGGGATGTTAAAAACTTACTTGAAACTTTAAGATTTGGTTATTCATTATTGATTAAAAATAATCAAATTAAAAAGTATTTTTTTAAGATTATGAGTTGAATTTTCCAGATTTACACAAAGTATTTTGGGAGAGTTTTTAATTTGATTTTTTGTTTTTTTTTTACATATTTTTGTTATTCAAAAAAAAAAGAAAAAATTGATTTGAAATGTTCTGTGAATCAAAATATTTATCTCAAAAAATCGAGTAAATTTTTTTCAGCAAAAATTTTTTTAATCAAAAAAACAAAAAAAAATAGCAAAAAATCTAGATTAAAAAAATTATGAAAATTTTTCAACCTTTTGCATTAATAATTAAAAAGTTACTCAAAAAATCAAGGAAATGACCTTCATAATTAAGTTTAACTTAGGTATACTACTAATGGTGAATGGGATCTATCTTTGGAACAAGAAGAAAAACAGATATAGATTATATTTTGAAACACAGATTATAGTCTTTGGGAACGCTTTATTTTGATTACTGAAATTCTTTTGAAAATAAGTATATTTTTATCTTGATTTTTTGGAGAAACCAGTGTATTTTTATTTTTAAAATGTATTTTGGTACACTTCCTTTGCAAATAATACGATTTCTTATTTCTTCGAAAGTAAATAATTTTTTTTAATAATTATTCAGAAATATGTTTAATTTTGAACTTTTTCGGAAAGGAGAAAAATCGATTAAAGTTTTAAAAGCAATACAACCAATTCCACTTTTAAGGAACAAACTTGAACGGACTTGAAGGCACACAAAAAATCTCAAATTAAGGCACTTAATTCTGATTCTAGTAAAATAATTTGTATAAAAAAAATTTCCAAATTTTGACCATTAATTTGAGATTTTTTGTACATGAAATTTCGATAAAATTTTGTGACTTACAAGTGAAAATTACATTAATTTATTTTTGGAAAAGAGCATTGAAAGTAACTTTGGTTTTCGTATATGAACCAGACTTTAACTTACTGTTTATTGCTCAATAAACAGATCAAAAATTTTCATTCAACTTTGCTCCAAAAAAATCACATCCCAAGAACTAAAATAAATCATCAAAGTTCCCTATTGTCAAAGGGATTTTAATAATTTATACTGGTTTTGTCAATTAAAAATTTGAAATACAACCTCACTTTCAATCTTTTTTGGAAATCTTAATGAAAATTTTGTTCATTTATTTTGAAACAATTAGTAGTTTTGAATTTCAAGATATTTTGTAGTTATCATATTTTTACTTTATTTTTCAATTGTAAGACACGGTAAAATTTTTTGAAATTTGCTCTTAAATTTACTCGAATAATTTTTTTAGTTTACTAGCCCCTTAAATTTGAATTTCTCAAGTTGATAGTTTTCCAGAGTTGATCAGTGGTGTTAAACTGTACTCTGGAAGATCAAATTTACTTGTTTATTTAAGAAGTTTTTGAAAAAATTTCTTTTTAACAAAATCATTTTTTTTAAAAATTCTTTTGTTAATTTAATTTGTTAAACAGAATTAAATTTAGATGACTATTGGAAAATCAAATAGACAATTCCGAAAAAAGGGAAGAAAACAAAAAGCCGATCCATTTTTAAAAAAAGTGTGGTATGATGTCAAAGCACCAAACATTTTTAGAGAAACTCAAATCGGTAAAACATGTGTCAACCCAACTGGAGGCGGAAAAACTTCTGAACAACAATTAGACAAAAGAATGTTTGAAGTAAGCTTGGGTGATCTTAACAAAGATGAAAGAAAAGCTTATATGCAATTCAAATTCCGTGTCGAACACGTTTCTGGTACTAACTGTTTCACTAACTTTTATGGAATGAGATTAACCAACGACAAAGTACAGTCTCTTGTTGTTAAATACCATACCTTAATTGAAGCTGTTGTAAACGTAAAAACTACTGATGGTAATAATTTTTTTTTTTTTTTTTTTTTATTTTGTTTTTTTGTTGAAAAAAAATCAAAGTTTTGAAAAAGAATGAGGCTGTGAACAAAAAACAGTTACTGAACAAATTAGACATTTTGTTCGAAAACAATTTTTTATTTTCAAGTTTTGCTTTTTTTTTTTTTTTTTTTTTTTTTTTTTTTTTTTTTTTTTTTTTTGTTTGTTTGTGTTTGTTCAAAATAAAATTATCAGAAAAAATCCATCACAACAAACGACTAGATCACAATCTAACAATTGACTTTTCCGAAATTTGATTTTTTTTTTAATGTCCAAAACTTCTTTTTTTAAAAACAACCAATAATAAAATAAAATAATAGGGTACACCGTCAGAATCTTTTGTATTGGATTTACAAAAAAAGACAGAAACCAAGTCAAAAAAACATGCTATGCACAAAGCTCCCAAGTAAGAGAAATTAGAAGAAGAATGGTCAACATCATGATCAAAGAATCAAACTGTACATTAAAAGAATTAACTCTTAAACTCATTTCAGAATCTGTTCCAAAGGAAATCACCAAACAGTGCCAAAGTGTTTTCCCATTACAAAACGTCTATCTTAGGAAGATGAAAGTCTTAAAAACACCAAAGGTTGATGTTGACACAATCCTTAAATTACACGGATTTGAGACTAAGAAAAAAAAGGAAACTGGAAAGAAAGTAAACAGAAAAAAAAAGAAGAGAGGTGGTAATAAAAAGAAAAAAAATTAAATTGATTCCAAATAAAGATTTCTATAATAACAATAATCATCACCAAACAAATTAAAAAAATATTTCATTAAATTTCTACGTTTTATGATCGATACTTTTCAATATTTAGATCTTCTAGATCTTACATTTTTGGACTTTACACTTTATGACAAAGACTCCAAAGATAGAAAATTATAACAAAAAAAAAAAAATAATAACAAAAAAAAATTAAATTATATTTCTTCATTTTAAATTTTTTTGATCAATTCTTTTTCAAAAGAATTAAAAAACAAAAACAACTTAATTATTTGACCTTTCAATCGAATTTATTTCTGCTAACGTTATGAATAAAATTGAAATATTTGTTTTAATTTAGTTTATCGAATACAAATAAAGTGATCATTTTTTGAAAATTAGCATAAATTTTCGGAAAAATTGATTTTCATTTATTTTTATTCAAGTTCTAAGCTTTAAAATATCAATTTTTTTGGGTGCTTAGTCGTGTCAATATCAGATAAATTGGTTGTCTAAATTGTAAACATCTTTATATTTTTGAGTTTTTGCTTTTCGATTTTGGGCTAATTAATATTTTAATTTCAGGTGCCTTTGTTTACAATTTTTTTCTATTTGGAGTTCTTTTTTCAGACAGTTAAAGTTAACACAGAAAAGTTAAACAAAAGAATTAAATTTCTTCAATTTAAAATAAATTATTATTGTTAAAGAGTAAAGAATCAATTAAATTCGATTTAGTCTGATTTGTGGTTATTTTATAACTTTTGATATTTGATAAAGACATAATTTTGTTAGATTTTTTGATATATTATATCATTCTACATGTACAGCCCTTCCAAAGCTACCCTGAAATTTTAAATAAAATAAATTTGAATTTTCAATTGTTAGTTTACATTTACAAAAAATTCTGAAATACGAGTTAGTGTTCAAATTTAGGAAAATTGATGAGCTATTATTCAAATTTCTGAAAAATCAAAAAACAAAAAATTCAAGATCCCATGAAACTGAAAAAATTATCAGTCTAAAAAAGCACAAAAAATATCTTTATTTTCGATCTTTGAAAATTTACATTTTTTGAAAAATTTTTAAGTTTCAAATTTCGATTTTTTTTTTTGAATAATAACTCTTATCTCAGAATTTTTTGTAAATGGAAAATACGAATAGAAAAATCAATTGTGTTTTATTTAAAATTTTATTTTAGCCTTTGTTAGGCTGTATGTGTTGAATTATAAATTTGTTTTATATTTGAGATCTCTATTAGCGACATATGTAAAATATTTTGTCTTTTACATATTTTTTTCAGATTATTCGAAATGGTGTTTGTATTGTAAAATTTTTGTTGTTGTTTTGATATACTTGTGATTTAAATTTGTTGATTATTTTCTATGTGTAGTACGTTATATGTAGATTTGTGTGTTGTTTTATATTAGATTTGGTTTGGACTTTTCAATCCTGGAATGTAAATGTTTATCCTGAGTAAGTTTGAAGACAAAACTTATATTGAATATCCTATTTCATTGTTATCAACAATATGAAAAAATGTTTTTATATATAAAAGGTTCTATGGTGTAATGGCAGCATGAGAGGTTTTGATTCTCTAGACCTAGGTTCGATTCCTAGTAGAACCAATTAATTTTTTTTTTCAATTTCAAGAACAAAATAATCTTTATTAGCTCTTTGTCTATCGATTCCATACTATGATTTTTCAAAATCCAAAGAGAATTTCCCTAATGGCAATAAATAATTTTTTTTTTGAGTTTAGCAAGTTTGAAAAATTCACTTCTCACTTTTTTCTTAAGGGAATAATCTACTAAAAAAAATCTTCAATTAAATTTAATTGCAAATTCAAATAAAATTTTTTGTTATCTTACAATTGAAAAACCAAGTAAAAATATGATTCCTATCAAAAAAATTTTACTTTCAATACTCTTTTCCAAAAATGAATTATCGTTTTTAAAAGTCTGATCCTTTTTTTTACACATTTTTGAAAAAGTTCAAAATTCAACATTTTTCTGAATTATTTCAAATAAAAATTATTTTCTTTGAAATAAGAAAGAAACCTAAATATTTTCAAAGAGGGTGTATCAAAATACACATTAAAAATAAAACCCACCAAGTTCTAAAATAATATAATAATTTTTTTTAAACTTGAAAAAAATATAATTTTTTGATACTAAATAACAGTTCAAATTAATTTTTTCAATTTAATTCAACAAAAAAATAAGAGAAAAATAACCAAACAACCAAATTAAAAATTCCTCCCAGAATATTTTTTCAAAAAACCTGATTAATTCATCTTATAATCTATGAAAAACGTTTTTAATTTAATTATTTATAATCAATAATTAATACAGAAAATCTTCATTTTTTCAGTGGGTTATTAACTACACAAAGATTAAATACACCCATAGACATTACAATTGTTTCCCAATTTTTTAAATATTTTCCAAAAAATTAAACAAACTCAAATAAAAAATCTAATAAAAAAAAAAAATTAATAGATATCATTAAATAAACGATTGAAATACTAATCGTTCATTGTTTTCTGTTAATTGTAAAATAATATGATCAAAATTTTCAACAAGTTTTTCAAAAAAAAAACACCAAGAAATTAAAATAAATAATCAAAGAACCCAATTCTATAAAAAGGAAATTAATAATTTATACTGGTTTTAAGTATTAAAAATTGAAATCTTACATGGTATTAGAAATCTTTTTTTGGAAAGCTCAAGGAAAATTTTGTTTCATTTATTTAAAAACTAATAGTATAATCTTGAATATTTGAAAAAGAATATTGCCTAATATTTTAAATTTCAAGAAATTTAATAAATATTTGGGAATAAAATAAAAGATCAATTTTAATCTATCTTCAAAGATTTAATCTTTAGGGTTATTTTTATTGTATTTTTACAAAAAGATTCAAATTTTCAAGGTTATTTGTTCTGAAAACATACTCTTAGAAATTACTAAAGGTGATATTTTTCTAAAATAAAAATGTTGGGAAAATTATTTAATTTCAAAATTGGTCAAATTCTCATTTTTTTCAAAATAGTTAATTCCTTGGAAATATATTGACTCTAGGTAGTTAAAAAACCATCTAAAGGTAGGTTAAGTTAGGTTCAGTTTGAGTAAGTTAGAGTAGGTTTGGGTGGTTTATATGACATGTCAGGGAATTTTGATTAGGATTTTTAAAATAACAATAATTAAGAGACCAATTAGACCTTTATCAACTTGGTTTAAGGGATTAGCGTCTACCAAGGAGAAGCCTAGGAACAAAGTATGTTGTTCTTGGGTTTAACAACATTAGTGCTAAATGGTTCAAATGTCTCTAAAAAATCTCAAAGTCAAGTAGTAATATTTGTTGATTTCATCAATTAAAAATGATCTATGTATTAGTAAAAAACCCAATAATTTCAGAATAAAATCTGCATTTCGCCATAAATTTAAAGATTGAATTATAAATATTCAGACTACAAAGTCACAAAATATCTTTCTTAAATTTGTGGCGAAATGTAGATTAGTTACTAAAAAATTCGTTTTTTTTAAAAAAATTAAATAATTAACCAATAAATTTTTTTGACTATTTATTTCTCAAATCATGCAAATATATTGATGCCACAAGTACCTTTATCAAAAGCAAACAAAAATAATCAGTCTTTGTACTTTTATGTTGATGGTTATTGAGTTAATTTTTGGAATAAAAAAATTTTAAAAATAGTTACTTTTGGAGGTTCTAAATCTAAATTATTAAATACCAGAATACTTTATTTTGGAGTTTCTATTTTTAGATTTGGTAAAGGAATTAACAAAAATTTTTTCAAAATGAAACTTTTTTAATTGTAATCATTATCAAAAAATGTAATAATTTATTGTGCAATAAGATTTATAATAGATTTTTTAGAGCTATTGTGCCATAGTGCACTAATATCATTTGCACCCAATTACAACATACTTTAATGATTGGTAAATATATGGTGACGCTTATAGCTTAAGGGGAAAAAAATTTTCATTTAACTTTTTATGTCAAAATTGTGTTTCGAACAAATTTTTCAAAATATTTAGAATTGATAATTTCAAGATTTTGGATTTTCTACAATTTAAGTAATAAAATACAACCAATCACACAATAATATTTTTAATTTTTCTTCCGACAATTAATAAAAACCATTAAAAACAACATACCAATAATAATAATCAAGAAAATCTTCAAAAATACGAAAAAATTCAATTTGACCACTTTTGAAAATTGACCAAATTTGAATGTTAATAATATACCCAAAAATGTTTTCAAATTTTTCTTTTTTTAATTTGATAAAAAAAATCCAAAACAAAAAAAGGATCGAAGATCTTTTCGAATGAACATTTTATCGGTAAAATAAAACTCTTTTAAAAATGATAACTCCTCTCTCTAAATTGTATACCGCTTTTACAAACATACCCTGGAAGTTAACAGATATATAAATTGACTTTTTTCTCTCTGTTAGATACACAAAAAAAAATCTTTGGTTAAATTCTATCTAATATTTTTAATAGTTTGTGATAATTTTTTTAAAAAAAATTTCAAATTTGAAAGACTGGATTAAAATCTTGTTGATCATTAAATAAATTCGAAAAGCCAAAATAATTTTTCCAAAGATTAGAGATCAAATTTAAAAATCACTTTAACTTGGTCTTACCATTTGAATTCAAGGGTTTAGAAATTCGCTTCTACAAAAACCTAAAAATTTTTCAAAATTATTGATCATTTCGAAATGTTTTAGTAAAAAATTCTTATTTTAATATTTTTTCTATTGGAAATTTTTGTTCTTTTAGAAAATTTTGACTGTTTGTAATAGGTTATCACATAACCATAAATCCTGTCATAAAAAGGAAAGTGTGAGATAGAAAATGAATTTTCTGTTTACTATAAGGTATTTACAAAAACTTGGGGCATTATTTTTACATTTCGGAAAAACCATTTTTGTTGGTAAAGTTATTTGATAAATCGACATTACCAAATTGAGTTTAATATTTATACCGATTGAACCAACCATTTATGTATCCATTTCAAAACATATCAATTGAAATATTTCCAAAAAAATGAAAAAAAAATAGCACTTTTTTCGGTGAAAACAATGTACAATCTCATCAATTTCAATAAAAAACTGGAAATATAAAAAGTGTACAAATGATTTTGTAAACAATAAAATGTAGTTATATACTTTCAATTCTATTTGAAATTTTTTTGAGATTAAACAAGTTAGGAAAACGATTTTTTCGATTAAAAAGAAAATACTGATAAATTCAAATAAATGCCTGAAAATTTTCACTTCATTTTCTATTTTACAAATTTTTTTGACACAGCTTTTAAGAAAGTATTTTATCTATTTAATTGTTAAATAACTTTATAAAAAAGGTTGTGATTCAAAAGGTTATTTCTCTTGAGTTGTTTTAAAAGTTGAGATAAGAAATTAGAAAATTAGGAAATTGAACTGAAAATTTTATAAACTTTATTTGAATTTATTAGTAATAAAATCCAATTTTCACGTCCTAAAAAAGACTGGATAAAATTGAGATCATAAAATTTAATATCTTTTTATTTATGTAAATTAATACTTTGAAACAAATTAAATTATTATCAAGAATCGATAAAAGGTTTTTAATGTTTTTGTATATTTATATACTTTTATGGAGATTCAGATTAAATAAAAATATATTAAAAGAAATTTTCACGATTTTCTAAGAAATGGCTTAGATTTCATGGTAGGGTTGGAATAACTATAAATGAAGTTGTTTATCGAGTTTAATTGATTTTTTGTGCAAAGAATAACTCTAATGTACCTGGTATTAAAAAACTAAATAAGAGTTAATAGTACCTTTAAATACTTGTTTCAATTATTATTGATATTTTAGTAATGATTACAAATTAATCTCTTTTTGTAACAATCATTTAAATGAAACAATTAATTATTACAATTTATTCATTAAAATTTGAAAAATTTTTAAACTAATTATCAAATAATTTTTATTTTTGAAGAGAATGTTCAAAATCTCTGAGCTTAATTTTTTCTAATTAAAAAAAAAGAAAAATAAGTGATTATTTTTGGTTGGGTATTTATGATTAGTAAGATTTTTACAACTGGGATCGAAAAAAAAACAAAAAATTCAATATAATTAGTTTTATATTTAGTAAGTTTCGTGTGTATTGCCCTAAAATCCTTTAAAATCAGAATAACATTATAAAATTCAATCTTCATTAAAAACAGTCAAAAATGCCCTCTACGATTTAATAATTTTGAAATATAATGATTATTTTTGTGATATTTATAATTCAAGTTAGCTGCGTTTTTTTCTCTAAAGTTGAATAAAAAAATGTTTAACCTTTATATAGTTACTGATCAGATAAAAGAAAAAAAAGTAAATTTTTGCTTCTTATGATTTTATTATCTATTATTTGTTCAATTTAAACAGTGTGGCACTTATTTTCTTTTACACCCCATTCAAAAAAAATACACACCCAAAATAAAAATAGGCAAAAAAAAATTCCCAATTTTATATATTTTATACGGTTTGATTTTTCAGTACTAAGTGTTGGACACTTAATCTTCTAAAGAGAGAATTTTGAAGTGATTAAAGTTGTGTATCTCAATTCAAAGAGTATCTAAAATAGACTAAGTCATTAGAAGATTTTTAAACTCAATTTGGTTTTTTAAAATATCAATATTTTATTGTATATTTCATACCTGACATATAACACATTCAAGTAAACAAATTATAAGGTTTTTATATATATATATATATATATCATTTTTATCAAAAAAAAAAAAAAAAAGAAAAGAAAAATTTACAAAGAAAAAAAGAAAATAGATGGACCAAAATTATGAAACGAGTCATAAAAATTGAGGAAAATTTGTTGAAATTTAATCAAAAATAATTGATAGATCAAAATAATTGGTTTCCCTCAACCAATTCTATGTGGTTTTTTTATTTAACAAAATCAAAATAATCTCATATCATTCATGTGAAAAAAAAGTTCCTGATCTAACTAAAAAGATTATTTAAATGTCAAAAAAAAGAAAATGAAAACAAAAAAAGAAAAGATAAAAAAAATGAAATAGTTCTTTCAATCAAAATTATTTACATTTCGAATGAAAAGTGTGGTATTGTTCGTATTTCAACTGTTTAACAGTGTACATTTTTTTTTGGGATTTGGTTTAGACAGGAAAGTGTGAAAGGAACCAATAAAACAGTAATAAAATACAATAGAATCTTGAATGAAGAACAATAACAAATATGTAACATTGGTAAGGAAGATGGTTTAATATTTGAAGAAATATAGGATCAAAATACCCCTGAAGAAGATCAAAACGTGTTGTTATTATTTACTTAAAAGACCTGAAATTTATATTGTTCATATTTTAAAATCGTAATAGCCTGATATTCCTCTTAAGGCTTCAAATTATCATTACCCAACAACAATTAAAAGAAGAAGGGGAAAAAATTCATATTTTTAATCAGTATATACTAAATTCCCGAAAGAACACCCCACACACACATATAAAATAAGATTCGATTGAAATATACATGAAAAATTATCTCTACAATTTTTTTTTATACAACTTAATGATAAATAACAATTGAACATTTTTTTTTTAAAGTTTTTTTTTTTGATCCTGTTATTTGTGTAAAAGAAATAATAAAAATAAAATTTATTCAAAAGATTTTCATTTCTAAACTCCATTTTACCCAAAGTTATACAACATCATTATGAAATTATTTGTACAAAAAAAAATTAAACAATACTAATTTTGCACTTTTTTATAACTTCAAATTATAATAAACACAATTGATTAATAAAAGTTCTTTGATCAAAAAGATATTTAAAAATATTTTTCAATTTAAGTTTGAAAATCCAATTTTCCAGGTTCAAGTAATATTTTTTTAATCATTTTAATAGTAAAAAATTTGAAAAAATTTTTTCTTAAAGCTAAGAGGCCATTTAATTATATTTTAAAAGTATTTTAAATTTGATGTAAACTTTCGAATGGAAAATCAATTGGACTATTAAAGAATTATTTATTCTTTTAAATTGGCAAAAATATTTTTTTTATTTTCGTTAATTTTTTGTTAATTTTTGAAATAAACCGAAAATTCTATAAATTTTATGTTTATTTCTCAAATTAAAAAAAAGCTAGGCACTCGACGGACATTTACAATATTTATCATCATTTATTGTTTTTTCCGGAATCAAGTTTTTTAGATGAGTAGAGTGTTTTCAAAACTATTCGTTATTGTCTCTTCAAAAAAATATCCTAAAGTTGAGTTTAAAGAAAATTCATTGTCACACCCATTTAAATATTTTTACCCCAAAATAGACTTTTTTTTCTCAACTAGAGACTTTCAAAAACGCAGGGGTACTAACACCAATAAATACAACATTATCAAAATTATTAAGAACTGTAATGTTGATTATATTATAAATAAAATTTATTATCATGGGTGGAATGATAATTGGAGTAAATTAGTGAAAAAATGCAAGATATGAAAAAAATCCCTGACAAGATTTTTAATTGTAAATATTAGAAAAAAAATGATAAGTCATTTCTTTATTTTAAACTAAATCCTTTTTTTAAAAATCAAACTTTTAAAATTATAACTCACCCACTTATTAGAATGATGATTAATTAATTTACACTTGTTTAAAAGACTATTCAATCAATAAAAAAAACACGAAATAAAAATTATCATTTTCCAAACTTCTCATAAACCTCTATAAAACCCTATTTTTTTTTCAAAAAAAGTTGATCTACTTTAGCTATCAAACAATTACTTGAATATTCTATAGATACCCTACTTTTACAAACTTTGGGTAGGTTTATTACTTGGCTCATAAAAAAATTGGTTATTTATAAAAAAAGGATTTGATTTAAAATAAAAGAAATTACACATCAATTTTCCTAATATTAACAATTAAAAATCTTGTCAGTGATTATTTTCTTGTCCTGTATTTTTTTCACTACTATAATATTTTTATCTAACTTTTAATTTTCAATTTTATTTTTTCATACTAGTGTAGCATAAAATGAAAAATTCACTTTTTAAAAAAAAAGAATCAACCAAAAAAAGATACTTCAGAAATAAGAGAAATAATAAACTTTGGAGCAGAGCGTATAAACATAAAAGAAATACCTGAACAAATCATAATAATTTTGAATAAAAAAAAGTGATCGGATTTAATTATTTTTCAATGAAGAATTTTATTAAATTTATTTTATTAAATTTAATTAAAATTTGTTTTACAAAAGCAATGTATAAAATTTTGGATTATCGTACCATTATAATTTCGCTTCACGGATAAAAACAATTAAAATAATGATAATAGGTGGGTTTGTATGATTACAGCAATACTTTATTAATTAATTTACTTAAAAGATTCTTCATCTATTATTTCATCTATATTGTTTTTCAAGAGTGTTAAATTATTTTCGTCTGTGTCTAAAAGACTAAATGGTGGTGACTCTGAGGAATTTTGTGATAGCAGGGGAACTAGATTGTCGAAATTTTCATCATCTGTATTATTATTCAAATTATTATGATCATTATGATCAATTTGAAAATTATTATCATCCGAATCATCATCATCATCATCATTATCATTATCATTATTGTCAAACCCACTAACACTGCCACTACTGCTACCGCTATCCTTATTCTGGTTTTGGTTTGGAGATTGGAGATTACTAATTAAAGAAATGCTATCATTATTTGGATCAATTTCATTAATTTTCTCCCCGTTTAATAATTTGGAGACATTGGAAAAATTATATAATTTAGGCTTTCCTATTGAAAAATAATCGTCTTTTTCAGATAATTTCTTCATAAATTGCTTTTTAGATAATATTTTATTTTTACAACAAAATTTGGAAATGAACTTGATTGATGTTAAACTGTAATAAGCCATTGTACAAAACAAAACCAAAAGTGTAGCTAATATGTAGCTCTTTCCTTGATTGTTAGATTCCCTAAAGCTTATGCCCAAAATAATGGATGAATTAAAAATGGCATGGTAGAATAGCATTTCGCCGAAAAAGGATATAACAATCATATTAATTCTATTACCATAATTGAAAGGCTTTGCGTATTGCCTTAAAATTGAATATTTGTGGTTATAAAGCAAAATTATTAAAGAAAAGGAGCAGGGTATGGTGATCAATGGAAAGATCGTAAAAAAAATTAAATTATAACAAATGATCCGAAGTACGTTTAGATACAGATTGCTCAATTGCAACTTTAAAGGTCTATAATATTTGTTCAATGAAAGTTGGTTATTCATGTGGTTTCTACCATAATATCTTTTAAGGCCTAAATGTATTTTATTCTGAAGGATATTTTTAAATGGGGTCAGCAACGATACTATAATTGACTTTACAAAGACAATCTGTGAAACCTGAATAAAGAAATGTGGCCCATAATAGGAAATCAACAGGGGAATGTAGTATCCCAATGAATCTGAAATTAAAATAAAACGCAATTTATTGCTTTCATATTGAGTGGAAGTTAAGTGCCTTTTATATTTGATAAATTTTGTGACTAAAAATTTGGATAATTCTGAAAAAAAAACGATTGTAAAACTAATTAAATATTTGTTGCCAAGTGGCTTTAATAATTTTGTTGAGATGGATGAAAAGATAATCATCGGGACAACAAATAGTGCAATTAGTACACTTCTCGTTCTTCGTTTGGAATTGGAAAAAGTGATGTTTTTGGGAATGTAATCATCATAATTTTCAGCCTGTTTAACTTTTAAAATATATTTGTTTTGAAACTTTCTCGTTCTAAAATAACTATTGCAAGAGATTTTTGAGAAAAATTTTCTTATATTTGAATAATCCAAATCTTTTAAACATTTTTTACATGAGTTCAAGTATCGAAAGGTTACAAAACACTTTCCTGAAAATGGATATTTTTTTGATCCCAGTTGCTTTAATTGTACCAATTTCTTATTTATTTTGCCATCCGTTTTTTTAATTCTGGCTTTTATTTTCTTCAGTTTTTCTTCTTTTTTTGAATCAATGGAGTTTTTATATAACAATAATTTTTGTTTATTAATTCGTAATTTTTGAAATCTTATACATTTCTTGATTAATTGTTCATTTTTATATATAAAATGGACTTCTGCAATTTCTCCATAAACTGAAAAATATTCCTTTATTATTTGTTTTTGACAATGTGTTGGTACTTTGGTTACAAATACTGTAAAGTTGCCAGGATTTAATATTTTTCTTTTTGAACTTAAGTTTCTTCGTATTCTATTGATTTTAATCCGAACCGTCAATACCCATATCACATATAGTGCATAAAATGACACTTCAATTAATACTAACATGAACAAATCTTTCTCTAAATTGTTTTTTTTTTGTTTTTTGTTTTTTGTTTTTGTTTTTTTTTTTTTTTTTTTTTTGATAAATAAAAATGATGAAATAAAAGATGAAAAGTTTTATGACATTCAAAATAAGAATAATGGTTTTTTAAAAAAATCCTTTTGATGTGATTTTTAAGATAGTAAGAGCATTAATAACCTCCATTAGATATTTTAAACATATTACAGAATAAACAAAAAATTTAGAAAAAAACTTTAAAAATTCATTATGAAATCTAAAATGAAATTTTTAGAATTTTTTTCAAAAAATTATAAAGAAAATTAAAAACAAAATTTTGATAACTACTTACTAAGTAATTAAAATTCATATCAAAAACTCAAAATTGGGTGTGTTGAACAAAAAAAGATGTAAATTCACATTTAAGTTACCGAGTATTAATGTTTTTATAAGTAATCATTTCTATCCAAATAAAAGAAAAAAATAATAATCAGAATATAAAAATCAGTGTGTCCAAAATAATGAAACAAGCTGGACAAAAAATGTATTAGTAAATTTGTTGAAATTTCATCAACAATTGTTGATCGATCAAATGATAAGATACCATCAACTAATTGTATGTTATTTTTCAATTTAACAAACTCAACACTAACCCTCTATCAACCATTGAAAAAAAATTCCAGATCCAACAAAACAGATTACTTAACTGGAAAAAAGGAAATGAAAACAAATCAAAAAAGACAAAAAATGAAATAGTTTGTAAAATCAAAATTCTTTCCAAATTGAATGCAAAGTGTAGTATTGTTATTCTTTCAACTGTTTAAACTGTGTCAAAAATTTTGGAATTTAGTTTATATTTGAATTTTAAATAACCATTTGGGAAAAAAAGTGAAACAGGTAAAAAAAATTCAACACGTTTTTTAATTATAAATCTTAATAGAACCTGAAAATGAAAAGTAACTACAATTAAATGAAGAAAAATATTAACTTCAAAAGTAATGATTCATCATATTAATATCAATCAAATCAAACAAATACAATTTTGATCTCCTTTTATCGAAATTCGAAGATTTGTTTTGGAGATCTCAAAAATAGTTAAATTTTTGTAATAATAAACTCCATTTCACTCAAAGGTGTCACTAGGCAAAAATGAAAAATTCAAATTATTTTTAAAAATCAGCCAACAGAAGATTGTATCGAAATAAGATAAAAATCGTCTTCAGATTGGTGCTGATATTTCATAAAAGAAATACTTTAACAAACTATAAATTTTACAAAATAAAAAAATTGATAAAAAAAAGTTTGGTCTACTTTCATTGAAATTTCTAATTCAGAATTTCTCAACTTCTTTGGTAAATTAAAATTTTTAACTAAGAAGATTTTTTAATAATAAATGTCTGAATTTGAAAAGAAATTCCATGGCCTCAATTGTCTTGTGTTAATTTGATTTTTCAAACATTTTTTTTTTTTTCAAATTGACTTTAAAAAAGTAAAAAAGAAGAAGGCAAAAAAAAGATAAAAAGCAAAAATTTGACTAACAAAAAACAAAAAAAATTTGACTAAATTCGAAAAATAGATCTTGATCTAAAAATTGAAAATTTATTTTGAAAAAAATATTAGATAAAACTCATATAATTTGTTCTATTTCTTCAATAAAACTGGGTCCCGTTGACTGGAAAAGAGTTTAGATCAATAAAAGAAAACCCATTATTAAGGATCAAGTCACTTACCATAAATTTGCTTCATACACAAGGTAAGTGGCTTGTAATCAAAAATGGTTTGTGAAATTACCCTTCTTTTAGTTGGCAAAAGTCAAATAACAAAAAAAAAATTTCTTTGAGAGGCCCCATTGGCAAAAAATTCAAATTCTAAAAAAAAAGTTTCAAAGAGTTATCAATTTCAAAAAATGTAAATTTAGAAAAAATTAATCTGTTTCTCAATGAAAAAATTTTCATTGTATTAGCAAAAAATTCAATTAAACCAAAAAAAATCCAAAGGCTCTCGTTCGCAAAAAATTCAATTAAAAAAAAAATTTCAAAGCTTTATCAATTTCAAAAAATTTAAATTTATAAGAAACAATTAATCTGTTTCTCAATGAAAAAATTTTTCATCTGCTTAGACAAAAATTTAAATTAACTAAAAAAATTACATCTCATTAGCAAAAAATTCAATTAAAAAAAAAAAAATTGATAAGATCTCATTTCAAAAAATTCAAATTTTTCAAAAAAAAATTAATCTTTTCTTATTTTATCTTTATAAATGCTTAAATTTCTTGAATTTAAAACAAATTGTTTTCTTTGAATACAAAATTAATTTAATTAAATTTAATATGATATGTGGTTGTTTTTGTAACCTTCTATATTTGACCCAGTAAGGATTTTGTATTATTCTTGATAAAAAAATAACTCATTTGAGAAATGAAAGAAATTGAAAAAAAAATATCTTCAAGAGCTCAAAAAGCGCCAAAGAAAGACACTGCAAAATCAACAAGTTGTTTTCAAAAATATAATTCACACCCATCCTAATTGAAAATTGTGTTGTCTCTCTTTGGTATTTTATTTCTAAAAATATCTTATCATTTTTGATTGTTAATTTTTGGATATCGATAGTATATTCATAGGTTGGTTGGTTTTTGATTGGTATTAGGTACTCATAAAAAGTATTAAAATTTTTTTTCTATTTCAAATTTAATTTTCACCGTCAGTATTAATCAACCCTTTATGGTGATCATTATTTTCATATTTTACTTTTGTATTTGCGGTATACTCTTTGAAAAGGTAACACTTTGTTCTCAAACTTGAACAAATTTAGCAAAAAAGGTAAATATACAAATAATGGAATCCTGAAAGTGAAAAGAAAAAGAAGAGAAAATTTTTTTTTTATTTGAAATTCAAATAAAAGTAAAAACTGAAAACAAAGAAAAGGGATGAGAATTCTCAGCCCATTGAAGAATAAAACATCACTATTAATCTTTTTGACTTTTTTGATTGAAACACCATTCTGAAGAAAAAACAATTGGTACATAATCTTAATTAACGAGCATTTTTTTGAACAAAAAAAAATTTTTTTTATTTTTGATTTTTGTGTTTTGTATTTTTTATAGGGGGTTTGTGGGTGTATTTCAGAAAGAGTTCAAAATATTAAACAACCAAACCTTGTAAATTTGCAAATGTAACTGTCTCGAAGTTCCATTTGATCATTTCAAAAGATCCATAGAGCATACAATACCAAATGCTTATTGCAAATAAAAAAAATTGCAAAAAATACAGGTATTTGATAAACTTAAAATGTTGGTATAATGGGATCCCAAATCGCTTTGCATCCATGATCTTTGTTTTCCAAAAGGACAAAAGTTTGTATTTCCCTGTTTGTGGATCTTTTGTGTTAAACATCCATGAATAACAATATTGGAGTGCTTGTTCGATCGAAGGCTTTGTTGACTTGGTATCTTTTGGTAATTCATTAATTTCAACATCAGAATCCGAAGACTCGATTAGTGGCTTTGAAAGCTGTGTGTTAACTTCAATTTGGCTCATTTCTCGAAAAATTCAGGTAATACGAATTTTTGACTTTTGGTTGATAAAAAATGATTCGTTATGATTTTGGGAAAAATGAGTCAATTCAAAATCTAATTTCTTGTGAAATTGTGAGAAAAGGCGAAAGATTTTCGAAACTTACAAAATGAATTAGTAAGCACCATCAGTATTTTTCGTTCAAATAAGTCCCACAAGTGAAATCATTTTTGTTTTTTAATTTAGGATTTGGGTAAAATTTTTCAAATAATCCAAAATATTTAATTTGTCTCTTCTAATTGGTTTTGTCTTTGAAAAACTTCTTGATACTTTTGGTATTGAAATAATAAATCCTATTTCTAATTTTCTCCTTTAGTCAAATTGAAAATTCTTTATGTTTTCCCAAAGTTACAATTTAAATCAGTTTTTTCAATTTAGACAAGTTCAGGATCAATAAGAAATGTTTAAATCGAGTATTAAAAGTATTTAAGAAAAAGTTTCGTTACAAAATCATACACATTTTTCCATTTTTTGAAAAAATTTAAATGCAAAAACATTACTGAAAAACGATTAGCACCTCTAGATATTGAAACTTTGAAACCAAAATCCAATTTTTGATCTATTTGTGAAAGAAAAAAAGAAAATCAAAGTAAACCAGAGTTGAATCTTTCCTTTTTTGAGCATTTTTTTTTGATTCAATTTTTGGTTTTATTAAATTAGGTTTTGGATCAAGAAATGTATTTACTGAATCGATTCAACGAATCAAAGAGTAAACCAATAAAACAGAAATAAGAAGCTGTATATTTATAACAAATGCTCCCCTTTTAGAAGACCAAACAAGAAAAGATCACTTTTCTATAATAAAACTTTTTGAAATCAAGTTGGAATTATTTTTTTCAAAGTATAATTCTAAACTTTTTTTTATATTCTTTCATTTCTGAGAGAAAGAAGACCTTGGTTTATGACAGCAACCCTCTAATTCCTTGTATATTATTATTTTTTGAAAGATTTTTATCCCCCTTAACATCCCCTTGTATATGGACTAAATTTCATCAAGTTTAATAAAAGATTTAAAATGATATTGGTGTGCTAATCTATTTATTTAACTTATTTGTCTTTAGTCCAGATTTTAATTATAATAAAAGGCCGAAATAGTTCAAAGATAAAGTAGTTAAGGCTTATATTTTTTATTTTTTTATTGAAATTGGAAAAAAATCATAATTATTCATTTTTACAATTTTTTTAAAGATGTTTATTTTTTTTTTAACTTTTTGAAATATGAAATTTTATTACAATAATCGTAATTCAAAACCCATTACATTGGTTTATAATAATAACTATCTAAAAATTTTTTAATTTTATGATAAAAATAAATAAATAAATAAAAAAATATATTACTAAGAAAATTTCATTTTTTTTAAGATAAAAATTTAATAAATTTTGAAACAAGAGAAAAATTGAATTCGATTCTTTAGGCCGAAATGAAAAGTTTAATATGAATAATCGTTTCAAAAACTCAATTTAAACAATAGAAAATACTTTAAAAAACAAAAAAAAATAAAATTAAAAAATAATTTAATTTATTCCATTTAAATTGAATCAATAATTTTTTTTTTAATAGATAAAGTAACCAACCCTAAATTTAAAAAAAAAAAATAAAAAATAATTTTTAAATATTATTAAAGATAATAAGATAATTTTCAAAACCAAATTTTTTTTTTTCTAATTTTGTTTTTAGTAAAAAACAATCAATGCAGCCAGTTTGACCTTCGAGACACAAACTTTCAATGAAATGAATGTACAATAAAAATCTCAAATTAAGGAACAAAATTCAAAATCTAGTGAAAATGATTTGTAAACAAACAAATTCCTAAAAATTTTCCTTAATTTGAGATTTTTTTTGTGACTTAAATTTGATTTTTAGTTTTTTCCTTAAAAGTGAAACTGAATGTAGATAACCTTCATTTTAACAAATTTAGGGTTTATTTGAAGGGTTATTGAAATTTTAATGGTCTGTTTATATTATTTTTATCATTAAAAACAAATTTATTGTATTCAGAGAATTTTGAATCAAGTAATCTTATTATTTTTTCATTTTTTAGTTAAATTTTTAATTTGTCAAAAATATTTTTAATTCTTTAAATTGAAAATATTTTTCCAATTTTAAAACTTATTATTCTAAAAAAGAATTTTCTATCAAAGCTCTTGGGTTTAGTAAAACTAAATACAATAAATAAAACTATATTAATATAAAATTGAAACTACAAATAAATAAAATATTAAAAAAATGTGATAAATTTGGGTAAATACTGCCCTACTCCCAGAAGTGGCGCCTTTTTTTTATTTTGAAATAATTGAATAATATCGTTTATTTCGTTCTATTATTTTTTAAAAGAAATGAGCTACACTGGAATATTAATGATAAATTACATTTTTTGAATTTTAATTTAAGACTGATAAACTTTTTATGGTTTCTTGTATCTCATGTGAATTATAAAGAAGTGTAATCAATTACCCTCAAGTAATTGAAAGTGCTTAATAAATTAGTTGGTGTTACTTGATAGCACCAAGTTCCATGATTCTCTTAAATTCCACAAAAATTTACAGCTAATTTATTTTATTTTTATGTTTTATAAAGTCAGTTTCACTTTTAAGGCACAAACTTTCAACGAAATTTAAGGCACAATAAAAATCTCAAATTAATTTACAAAATTCAGATTCTAGTAAAATAAATTGTAAAAAAAATAATTACAAATTTTGTGCCTTAATTTGAGAATTTTTTGTGCCTTAAATTTCGTTGAAAGTTTGTACCTTAAAAGTGAAACTGACTGTATACAAAATTTGTTGATTTTCAGAAATCACAGAAAACTCAAGAAAACCTAAAGTCGTTTTTCTTTTTAATTTGAGAAATATCAATAAAGTTTTTAATTTTACTATATTCTATGAGATATATAAAAAAAAAGCTCAAGGAATTTTTCCATTATCAAAAGAACTGAGTAAATCCAATGATTTTATCACATTCTTTTAAATTCTAGAAATAATGTAGGTATTTGATATGTTTCAAATTATGATGGACCAGATATTATAATTTTTTATATTAATAATAATAATATTATTATTATTCTCTTTTTTTATTTATTGTGATAAAATTTCTTTGATTACTCCTTTCTCTCAATAAAAAAAAAAAAAAAAAAAATGATAAATGAATATCTTCGCAATTGTAAAAAATCAAAATTCCTTGTTGGGAAGGTCTACTTACTATCTATTAAAGTGGTAAAGGGTTTATAAAAACCACAAATATTTTAATGTGGGTGAGATAAAACATATTAAAATTAATTGGTAAAAAAAATAAATCTAATTATTATGACTCTTTTTCCAAGAATCTATTTAATGCTTTTAATCAATAAAATTTTTTTTTAATTTTTCAATAAAAAACAAAATAAACCGAATAAATGTTTTTTTTTTTTTACCTATAATCTAGATTCTTTTGAATCCTTTTTTCTTTTTATTAGAATATGCTGTATTTCATTTCCCACATCACATAAATTTTGGATAGTCCTTATATAAGATATTTCCAAAAAAGTGGGGAATTTTTTTTTTACTTTTCATAAATAATCATCTTTATTGGTGATGATATTTTTTAATTGACAATATCAAATTAAGTTAAATATAAATACCGATTGAATCAATGACCAATGAATTATTTCAAAATACATTCAATGAAAATATTTCCAAAAAATAAAAAAAAAACAATAGCGCTTTATTTGGACAAAGCAATGCACTAGTAATTTCAATAAAAAACTTGAAATATGGAAAGGTTACAAATGATTATTTTAGACAATCAAATGCAATTATATGTATTCAATTCTATTTGGAAATTTATTGAAATTAAAAAAATTTAGAAAAATGATTTTTTCGATCAAAAAGAAAATAAATAATCAACACCAATTTTCACCTTTAAAAAAATTTCTAAAAGAATTGAGATTAGAAATTTTAATATATTTTTATTTATTTAAAACCATACTTGGAAAGATTTAAATTAATATCAAGAATCAATAAATAGTTGTTAATGACTTTGAATCGTTAAATACTTTTTTCAAGATTGTGTTTAATAAATATATTTTAAAATAAATTTTGCCCCACTTTATTGGAAATAGCTGATTTAAAAAAATACTGCAAAATTTGGTTAAAAAATTTAAATTTTAAAAAATTAATTAATCTTTTATTAATAAAAAAATGATTTTTAAAGGTTCAGGTTTTATCACAAAAAACCTCTAAAAATCAAATTTGGTGATTTAAACCCCCAAAAATTAATGAGGGTAGTGTTATTTTGTAAATAAGCAAAGTCCAAAAGAAAGAAATAAAGTGTTTTGGAATCTAGAAATAATTACAAAAACAAGTTATAAAGATTTAATCAGAAGAAGATTCAGATTCTGATGTTGTTTTTGGTCTGTCTTTTTCATATTGTTTCATTTCTTTTTTGTATCTTTTTTTATCGTCTTGTGCCATTTTGACGTATTTCTTTTTGTTTTTTTCAGAAATGTTTTTCCAGCCTTTAGAAACTTTTTTATTCATTTTTTCAAAGGAAATTTTTGGGTCAGCTTTTTTGAGTTCTTTCTTTTTGTCTTTCATATATAATTGGAAACAATTTCTTACACCAACTGGTCTTGGAATTGGTTTTTTTCTTCCATTGTACCTTGTTCTGGTGAGTTCTTCTTCAGAAGATTCAGAGGTTTGTTCATCTTGCCATTTTTTCAATTCCTTTTCATATCTCTTTTTGTCTTCGGTGGCTTCTTTGGTCCATTTCTTTTTTGCTTTTTCAGAAAGTTCTTTCCAGTCTTCGTTGACTTTTTTGGAGACTTCTCTGAAATTGAGATCAGCATTTTTTTTTTGGACCTTTGGTCTCATTTCCATGCAGTAAAGCATCCATGCGCTTCTGTTTTTTTTTGGTTTGTCTTTGTTGTATGACATTTTAATTAATGTGGATTTAGTTTTCTATTCATTTGTTGTGTGTGTTTGAAGATAGGTTTTGAAAAGAGAAATTTTGTTTAACAAAGTTTGTTTGTTCAAGTTCAAGTTCAAGAAAAAGAAAAAGAAAAAATTTACAATAAAATTATTATTTGTATTTGGAAAAAATAATGGATGAAATAAACCACATTCTTTTTTTTATTTACTTTTCCGATCACTCTTATATTAACGGTTAAGTGTGCACTAACAGGAAATCATTGGGTGTAAAAGAGCGAAATTA
This sequence comes from Anaeramoeba flamelloides, assembly GCA_027625915.1. Classification (NCBI taxonomy): domain Eukaryota; family Anaeramoebidae; genus Anaeramoeba; species Anaeramoeba flamelloides. The sequence goes on from JANTQA010000023.1 coordinate 23,985,104, forward strand.
GAGTAAAGAAAGTTGGTTGTTGTTTGATTTTGGGGTCGGAAATCAAAAAAACAGTTTTAACGTGATTTTTTCTGATTATTTGAAAAAGAAACTAAAACTGGACAGCGTTGATATGGGTTATGTTTACTTCACTTAAAATGGGTTTTCCATAGTAATAAATTTTTTGTTCATTTTGGTAAACACGAAAAGTTATCGTTAATTGTTTTTTTTTCATTTGAAAGAAGAGAAACAAAAAGATCGATAAACTTGGAGCAGTTTTCAAAAAGAAGAAAGGAATTGAAAATTGAGTGTTTGATAAATCAAAAAAAAATCAAAAAAAGATCTTTTTATGAGATTGTTACTTATTTTATCAATTTATTTCTTCAATAATGAATTCACTATTGTATTGGAAAGTCCTAAAACATGAGAAATAGTCAATCATTACTTTTGATAAATGCTTATTTAATAGAATAAGAAAGAGTGATTGATGGAATAATTTCAATACAAAAAATTAAAAAATGAAAAAATCTATCCGTTATTAAAAATGAGTAAATTATTTATTCCTCAAAATAAACAAACTTTTTTATGTTTCAGAGTATTGTCTTGGTGTTTCAAAAACGATTTTTCTTTTGAAATTACAGACAAAGATATTATTTTAAGAAAAACAGTGAATTAGAAAGGAAATTAAACAATTTTCTACTTGCAATTTACGAAAAAAAAAAACAAAATTCGAAAAAAGGAATTACAGAAATTAAAATATTCTGATTTGAAAAAGATTATCAAAACATAAACTTGAGCTAATATTATACTTTATCAAATGTTATCAAAGATCTTACTGTTATTTGAGTAATAAATCGGAAAATATTTTTACTTTCATTTCGTTTTTTTTTTCTTTGGGAAAATTGAATTTTCAAGTGAATATTGTAATTTCTTATCTTTCTATATTTGATTGGTCCTTTTTTATACTTTATATTAGGCCAAATAAGAATCATGAAGGAAAGTAAGATTTATTAAGGCAGAACAAGATAATTACTATTGTCAAAATAATACTATACAGAAAAGGATAATCTGTCAAGACAAGGAAAATTTTTTCAAAAAAAAATCTCTAAAATTTGTATTTTTCAAATACACTCATATAATAAACATTATTAAACATAACAATTTCAAAAAGGATTAAAACTTTTATCGATATTAATAGGAATTGAAAAAAAAAATGAAATTTTTCAGTAATATTTTTTTCATTTAAAATTGATAATTTTTTGAATTTTTTAATTGACTCAGTAGAGAGATAATTTTCAAGTATTTTTTTTAATAGTCTAAAAGGAAACATATTTTTCAATTTTAAAATAAAAAAAAATATTTCAATCAAAAGATATTCGCTAAATTAAATTGAAAAACTGATTTTTTATCTGTTTTAGGAATATTTTTTATCATTTTATTTTTTTCCACGTTTGAGTTTTTATATACATTCCCGATTTTTTTCTGCAAATTGCTTTAACATTTATTCGCTTTTCAATCTTAATGTTCAATCAAAAGTTCATTCATTTCAACTTTTTTCATTAAAAAAATACCCCAAAAATTCGTGTTTTTTTCAAAAGTCGGTATTTTTGAAAAAGGGGGTATTCGGATTTTAATGAGTTTAATAGCTATCCCATTTTTTTTATTACATAAAATTATGATAACTTTAAAAAAAATAATTTATAAAAGAAGTATAACTTAAATCCAATGTATAGTTTTGGCTAACTTTAATTTTCGGTATTTAAATTTTCCTTGTAGTGGTGTTTCAAAATAAAAAGTGTGTTTATTTGTTATAGAAGATATAAACATTAACCTATCAAAGAAACCAACAATAAACACTAATTAAATATAGTACTGAATTTCTTTAAGTTCTATTATTTAAAAATAAATCGAAAAAAAAGGATCAAATTGCAAAATTTATCTCAAAAAATAGATTAAATTTTCGTGGAAAATTTCTATTACCAAAAAAACAAAAAAATTTCAAAAAAATTGAATAGAAAATTCTGAACAAATTACACCCTAAATTTAAAATTTACTCAAAACCTTTATAAGGAGTTTACCTTCAAAATTGATTTGAACTTAGGTATACTATTTGGTAGTAGATTGGGTGTTGTATTGGAACAAGAAGAAAAAAAAACACGGATTATATTTTTCAACACAGATTATAATTGTTTTATAAGTGTTATTTGATCACTTATAATTTTAATTATTATTGTTGTTTGGATATTTTCCCTATTCAACAAAACCTCAAAATAATTTTGGTAAAGCTTACAAATGTTTTGGTGAAGGATTTGTTCGTAAAGCTAATATTAATTATTGAGGAAAAAGTATGAAAATCTGTATTTTCAAAATTAAAAAAAAAAATTATATTTCCAAATCCCAATTCCTAATTCAATTTTCAAAATAAACAAAAAACACAAAACAACAAAATATAAAATAACGATAACTATAGTTCTTCTACACGGTACTGAAGTAAAGTTTTTAACTGATCATTCGATCTCTCATCCATATCAATTTTCAATTAGATCTACGAAGAATGGAAACCAAAAACATGTAGGTGTGCTTGAATTTTCTTAAATTGAAGGGCACGTTATTCTTCCTTCTTGGCTAATGAGATCGCTTTATCTTGTTGAAGAGGATTTTGTTTTTGTTATATCTGTTCAACCTCCACAAATCACCTTTTTAAAGCTACAGCCAACATCGGAGGAATTTTTCCAAAAAGTTTCAGATCCGAAAGTGATTTTAGAAAGAAAACAAAGTGAATTTTTTTGTCTTTCAAAAAGGTACCTCTCCCCTATCTCAGAAAACTAAATTGAGTTTAAAATATATCTAATGACTGTGATTAAAAGATTCTTTTGAATACTCTTTGAATTAGAAGTCACAAATTTAGTCACTTCAAAACTCTCTCTTTAACAGATTAAGAGCTCTTGAGCACTTAACCCTTACCAATAAATCCAATACCTCTCCCCCTTCTCTTCCCCCTTTCAATTTGTTTCTGCAAACTCAATTTTAATCTTATTGGATTCAACGAAAAATAATTCAACACCAATCTCAAACAAACATACTTACATAAACAAAAGATCAGCATAATCAACAAAACAGTTGTAATAATCAGGTGACTTTATTGAAATTTTTATACCTTAAATTTGGTTGAAAGTCTGTACCTTAAAAGTGGAACTGACTTTCAAAAAAGTGAATAAATATATACACCGTGATTTTAACCTTATTTGATATTTTTAATTGACTATTTACAAATATTTATATATTTTTTTCAGTTTTTATATACGAGACAGTTAAACTTTGAAGACACAAACCTTCAACAAGATTTAAGCTACAAAAAAATATCAAATTAAGGCACAAAATTCAAATTTTTGTAAAATAATTTGTATAAAAAAAAATTCCAAAAAATATACTTTAATTTGAAACTTTTTTTATACCTTACATTTGGTTGAAAGTTTGTCTCTTGTAAGTGGAACTGACTTTAAAAAGAAAATTATTAAATCGATATAATATCTTTTTAATAGTTAATATATGTATTGTTTATTTTCATTAGAAATGACAATAAATCAAAAAAAGAACTCCACTCAAAAAATATTAAATAAAATACATTATTTATGTTATTTAAATCAACACTTTTATCAATCAAACATATATTTTTATCGAGTTTTTATCAAAAAAAAACACTATTTTAATAATTGTGACTTCACCTGAAATAATTAATTGAAAAATAAAATTTAATTTTTTTTTATGGAAACTCAATATTAATTCTTATTAATAATTTATGTTTTAAAATACTGCTAAAAATAAATAATATATGCATTTTTAAAAATTATAAATATAGAAAAATCAAAAAAATTAAAAAGTTTAATCACAATTTTTAAATAATAATTAGAGATTTTCTATTGCTGAAATTTCAGAGAAAAGGTGTTAACACAAATATTTTATATTTATAAATTTTAAAAAGCAAATTTTATTAATTTTAGCCTTATTTTTATTTTATTATTTATTTGTATTTTCTTAGATTTTTTCCTTTTGAAATTAAAACTACAAATAAAAAAAAAAAAAAAAATTCTTTGTCAGTCAAATGGGCCCAGTTTTATTCAAGAAATAGATTATATTCTTTGAAATTAATTTATTATCTTTCTCAAAATAAAATTTTAATTTTTTGTTTAAAATCATTTTTTCTCATTGAGTCTAATTTTTCTTTTCTTTGTATTCTTTCATTTACTATTTTTTTTGTAATTATTAATTTTTGTTTTTTTTTATTTTTTTTTTTTCATTCAAAATGTCAATTTGAAAAAAAAAATGTTTGAAACTCCAAATTAACATTAAAATTAGTGAGAATTTTTATTTTCTATTAAAATTAAAACACCTACAATTCAAAAATATTATTGTCAAAAATTTTATTTTTCGACAGCAATTAAGAAATTTTACACAAATGTTAAAATTTTTTAACATTTTTTTTTTTTTTTTTTTGAAATTTATGGTTTCTTCAGGTTTTCTGTTAATGATTATCGGATCTAATTAGAAGTTGATTATTTTTCTTATTTCTAAACGATCTTGTTTTATTTGATTCTTAAAAAAATAGTCAAATTTTCTTTTTTGGATTAACCCTTTGAATGAACTAAAGTTTATCATAAAAAAGAAAATAAAACAAAAAAAATTAAGAAAAAGAAAAAAAAAAAAAAAACTAAAAATTGAAAAATATCTTCTGAAAGGGAATTAGAAAAAATGATTATGATCTAACAATGTGAATTTTTTAAATAAGAAGATGTGATAAAACCAAACATTACAAATTGCAAGAACATGATGAAGTGGGCTAACATTTTTGAAAAAATATTTTATTAATAATGTTACAATAAGTCTGGTTTTAAATCATTAAATTTTGGACTTAAAAATTATGCATTTGAATTGAATTTTTTTTTTCGAATAAAAGTAAATTTTTGAAAATAAAATTTCCTTCAAAATATTTTGGAATTTAGTAATTTTATCCTCAAAATTCAAAATCACTCTTTTTATTCTGAAAATAAATTAAATTGTTATAACAATTCTTGTGAATAAATATAAATAATTTGTTAAAATAAAAAATTTTTTGTATATTTTTTCATTTTGTAAAAAACCAGAAAAAGTCCTTTGTTAAACTTTATCAAATATTTTAAAGAATAAACAAAATATTACTTAATCAATCTCCATTTAATTAAGAAACTTTTGATAAACTTCTGTCAGATTTTATTTGATTTAACCACACTTACTATTTTTTGTTAAATTTGATGAAATTATAATTGAAATATTAATAATTAACAGAAAAACAAAATAAAAAATTTTCTTACAAAATCACAATAGTGTAATTATGGAATGTTTTTAAAAAAATCGAGTTATTACAATTTTAGAGACACATAATAGAGTTTTATATATTTATACATATTTTGGTAATAATAAATCTAAAATATGATTATCTTAATAGAAAAATAATAATTTTTACCAAAAAATCGTTTGGCAAACACATATCTTTCAAATTTTTTTTAAAAAAAATTATTTTTCAAAAAAGTATTAGTGTTCGCCAAACAATTTTATATTGAAAATTTTTCTTATTCTTAAAAATCAAATCTGATTGTTTCGTTTACTATTACCAAAATATGTATAAATATATAAAACTTTATTATTTGTCTCTAAAATTGTAATAACTCTATTTTTTACAACATTCCATATTTACACACTTATGCAATACTTTCAAATAAAACATAAATAAGGTGTTTTCCCATTTTCAAGAATTAACTTAATTGTTAATGAAAATTGCCAGTTACTTTTTTTCATTTTAAATTGGATCAATGCCAAATTTTGAATTTCAAAAAAGAGACTCAAATTATTAAAGTCTTTAAACGATGATATATAAACCATTCCATCAACCAAAAAACAAATTACAAAAAAAATAAGATTAGATGATTGAACAATTTTACATTTTTATTAAACAATAGATTCTATTAAATATAAAATTAAAGTATTGTTATTACATCAATTCTAGTGAGGAAAATGTATCGAATGTAAATTGAAGAATTGAATTTTCTAATTTGTGAATCAAAATAAACAGAAAATATATTCTATACTATTTTAATTTGATGTAGTAAAATAATTTCCTTCTAGGAAGATTTTTTTTCAAAAGTCAAAAGAGGAATTTTTATCAAATTACAAACGATAAACAAAGAGGTTAAATTACATATAAAAAAAAAATAAAATTTATTTATAATTTTTAACTTCTTAAAAAAAAATTAAAGTGAATGAACTTGTAATTTTGAAATATGAAAGAAAAAAAATTAATAGAGAATTTGATCTTAATAAATAATACGAATGTAATTAGTTAAAAATAAAATAGTAAGATCAAACTGAAGAATAAAATAAAATTTATAATTGGAAAAATCAAATAAATAAAAATAGAAAACAACAACAGAAAAATTATTTTTCTTGAAAATTAGAAATCTGGAACAGTTTCGAGTAAAACCCTTTTGTGTCTGTATAACTTTTCAATTTAGAATTTATTGATCTAATGTTTTGTAATCTAAATTTCAAGGGGTCAATAAAAATGGAATCCTTCATGGACAGTTCTTTATGAGCTGTTCTAGCAGTTTTTCTGACCAAGTCCGCAAGGATGTGTCTACTGACAAAGCAGCTGTTTAGCAGCGGGCCAATTAATAGGTTTTTATTTGGCTTCCAAGAAACGACTTCGATTGAATATAGCCCCGATATATTGGGCCGAATGATTATAAATATATCGTTTTGGCCAAGCTTAATTGAACCGGGGTTCCAATTCCTCATGTCATCAATCCAGATTATTGTGACGCTATGCGAACCAAACAGAGATATTTTTTTGCCACGGTCATTTTCATTAAAATGTAAATCTGTTAATATATGGAAAAGCATTTCAGAATCTTGATTGGCATAATATCTTGCACTTTTCACAGAATTCTGTTTATAGAATTCATTATTAATGCCTTTATGGTTTTCTAAATCTACTACCCAACCTAGCTCTGTTAAAAACTTTTCATATTCCTCAGATCCCTTTTGGTTTTGCCAAATAACACTTTGATCAGTTTCTCTATTTTGGCCCCGTGCGATATAAATGACGCCAACTATTGACAATTGTCTTTCGTTGAGAGAATCCAGGGCATCTATTAATTTCTGGCGTTCTTTTTTATTATCAAATATCTCAATGCCGCCCTTACCTTGCAATTTAAATAGCCCGAAATTTGATAAAAACATTCTTAGGTGTCCAAGTGCAGGTATTTTTTCATATTCTGTTTCTTTTTTATTATTGTCATTCATTGTTGTTGTTGTTGTTGCTGTTGTTGTTGTTTTGGAATTTTCCTTTTCTTTTTTCAAAGTGTTAGTTTGAAGATATGATGAGTTTTCCCCCTTAGGCCTTTTACATTTAGTTGGAATAAAATTACATTCCTCTTCAACATATCTATACACTTCTTCTAATCTGTGCTGCAAGAGCACAACATGAGATAGGCAATCTAATTGTAATTCCTTTTCAGAAGATAAATAATCAAATTCGTGTGGGTTTAATTGGAAATCAATTATTTGCTCATGTATTTTTTCTTGAGGAACTTCCTGCTTTTGTTTATAAATAGGTGGTCTAGGTTCCCCTACCCAACGGTGTCTGGCAAGTTGGGATTCTCGTATAATTTGATAATTTAATGGCAGTGATCTAAATCGAGCTCTCCAAGCGAATTTGCCACATCTGTCCCTAATGATAATCGTTAAAGGCTTTTCATCGTTATTTAAATTTTCATTTTCATTTTGTGTCTGTTGTTGCTTTGATTGCAAATTGAGTGGGGATTCTTCAAATACTGAAACTATTCTTTTATCGTTAATTGAAAAATAACGTATTCTTGAATCAAATTCTTTCTCGGTAAGGCCATATTCTTTACGTAGTTCCTGTTCGTTTACATGGGTAGATACAGTAGAGGGGCCCGTTGAACTTGGGAAATCACCTAATTGAAGTAAAATTTTATGCAGTAATAAGGAGGCAACCTCGCGGATAATATGCGAAGGATTTATAATGTGTACGGATTTCTTTTTTTTGTTAGTAATATTGTCCTGGGGTTTTTCTGGCGAAAGAATCAAATCAATGGATTGTAATACTGAAATCAATGCCTTTGGAGAATCATAAATCCATTCAGTCGCCAAAATGAATTTACCAATCACTTGCAAAATTTTGCACATTAAAATTTCATTATTTTTGCCTATTGGTTCCATTGATTTTGAACTCTGCATTATAATTCTTTGAACTATCTCCGATAATGCAATAATTAAAAATGAAAGAAAATTGGATTTATATTGTGTGATCTGCTGAGTGAATTCTGAAATAATTTCAAGTGAATTTAATGCAGTTAATGAAACAGTAATTCTCCATTTAGCGTGGTTTGATTTTGGCGAATTAAGGAAATTCTGAAGACATTTGAGAATTAATATTGTATCTTCCGGTTTGATTTCAATTGTCTCATGGATATATAAATTCATTCCCCAAATAAACAATGAGCCATTTTTTTGATCAGTTTCGACATCAAATCCTTTAATTAATAATTCCGGTAAGATTGGTAAGATTTGATTAAAGCTTGTGATTTTTTGAAGGCCGATTTGCTTATTTTTCGTTTCTAAATCAGAGAATTGCTCAATTGGTAAGTCTCCAAAATATCTTGGAAATGGTAAAATGGTATTTAAAATTTTAATACAATTCCTTCTCAAAATTTGATTCGAAAAAATTGATCCTTGAAAATATTCATTTCTAATTAAAAATTGTTTGAAATAATGCAAATAATATGGCAATAATGAATGGACACCAACTAAATTACTTGTAAAAATTTGTGAGGTATGACAAATAATTGCTGAGATGCAAATTCCTCTTTTCTTTGGATTCGTGAATGCACAAGTTAATGCCTGATAAAACCTAGTCAAGTATTTATCTATAAATGGTTCAATTTGATTAGACATAAAGATTTGGCATAATGTTGAATATGCACATTCAATACCTTCATCAAAATTTTTATGTCGGCCAGAGACTGCTTCAAATAGCCAATCGCCAAAAATGTTTAAAATGGTATTACCAGATGGTGGATCGGGTAAATATTTGATTTCCTCTGAATTTGGGTTTTTAATTGCTTGTTGAAATGTTAAAAATAAATTTACTAATTGTTGAATTCCTTTCATTGAAATAAGAAATAATTTTGGTTCTTTTAAATCATTAGGGTTATCAATTAAATCTAAAAATATGAATTCAATTTGAATTTATAAAATTATTATTATTATGAATTAAATATTTGTTTTTTTTTATATTTATTTCGATATTAATTTTAGAGTTTATGTAGAATATTAAAAAATTTATTTTTATTGGATGGTGATTGATATAAAGTGATGGATTGGATTGTTAGCACGATAAATGGATTTATTAAATTGGGTGTGTTTGTATATATATATATATATATGTGTGTGTGTGTGTGTGTGTGTGTGAATGTATGTATATGTATATGTTGTTTATAATTTAATATTTAAATAAATTAAAGGATAAAAATTAAAATTAGTTTCAAATAATAAAAAATGATTTTTTAAAAAATTACAAAAAAAAAAAAAAAATCAAACGTAAAGTTTTATGCCAAACAAAAATTAATAAATCTTTTTTTAATTGTACCCTTGATGGAGAAAATTGAATGTTATTGGTTTTTGGCCTATTTGAGTTGTTTTTATAAATAATTTGGAAATAAAAATAAAAAAATACAAATAAATAAAAATGTAAAAAAAAAAATTTTAGATTATTTAAAAGTTTCAATAATTAATGATTTTTTATCATAGCATTTTTAAAAATTTTTTCAAATAAATTTAAAATTATTTTTAATGAATTTAAAATTTATTTTTGATGAAAAGAGTATTGAAATAAATTACTTGAATCGAAAAATATAATCATCTTTCGCATTCTATTATCAATAAATAACAAATTAAAAAAAAGAAATTATCTTTTAAATTGGTAATGGACATATCGAAAAAAAGAAGGTGGAAAGAAAAGATATTATTTTTTTTGTAGAAAAAAACTCAAAATTTTACAATTTTTGTAAAAAAAAAATTTATTAAATAAATTATCTGATAAATACTAAATTAGAACCATTAACTAATTGAAATGTTAACAATTATTTATAAATTTAGAATACCCACAAAACAAAAAATAAAAAATTAAAAATCAAAATAAAAAAAAAATCATGAGTGTGTAAAAAATTTTGGAGAGATGATTTAGCAAAAAAATGTATTGGTAAATTTATTTAAATTTCATTAACAATTATTGATCGATCAAATAGTTAGATACTATCAACTAATTTTATTTGAGTATTTCTGTTTTGAAGAACATAACTTTAACCTAATATCAACCGTTGAAAAAAATATTTCGATCTAAAGAAATAGGTTACTTAATTCAAAAAATGAAATGAAAACAAAAAAACTAAAAGATGATAAAAATGTTTGAAAAATTAAAATTATTTTCTTGATTGAAGGAAAGTGTAATTGATATTATTTTAACTTTTGTAACCTTTTCCAACTCTTTGAAGGGGTTGTTAAGGTTTAAAAGAAACTAAGCAATTCATTTAATCTGATAATGAGAGAATTTTGAAGATATTAAATTTGAGACTTCTTTCGTGACTAAATTCGTAGCTAAATTTGTGGTTTTAAATTCAAATAGTGTCTCGATATTAGCCATTAGAAGTATTTTAAACTCAATTTAGTTTTCTAGGATTTTGTGGTAAGAAAATAAAAAAATGTATCGGTAAATTTGTTTAAATTCCCTTAACAATTATTGATCAATCAAAAGGTTAGATAACACCAAATAATATTATTTCAGTTCTTCTATTTAAAAGAAGCCCCAAACTTTAACCTAATATCAGTCGTTAGAAAAATTCTTAATTGATCGAACAAAACAGGTTACGTAATTGAAAAAATGGAATGAAAACAAAAAACTCAAAAGATGAAAAAATGATTGAAATATTTTACAAAAAACAGTATTATTTGCAAACCGAATGAAATTGTATTTTTGTTGTTCTTTGGGCTGTTTTAACTGTGAGGAAAATTTTGAATTTTAGTTTCGATATAATTTTTTTTTTACTTTTTACTTTTTTTTATTTTTAGTTTTTTTTTTATCATCCATTAAAGTCGAAGGAAAAGATCATTTTATAAATGGAAGATGCAAGAAGATACAAAGTGGTTCAAACGGTGGTTGTTTTGATTCAAATCAACTTTAGGTCTGTCTAGGACGGTTGTCTTGTACTGGAATAGATTTGACGATTATAGTTGCCTTTGACTTTGCACTGGGATTTAATTTTTGAAATCTTTGTAATGTAATTGGTGGTGATTAAAGAAAAAAAAACGATTATTCTAATTCTTAAATGAAAAATATTTTACAAACTAAAAAAAGTTGATTATTTTTCAATGGGTTAAAAGGTTCTGAAATGAATTTTCTTTGCATTTTAAAAGATTTGTATTTGAAAAATTTTCTTTTTTTAGTTCGAATTTTTTTTTTTTATTTCTCCACTTTAAAAAATAGAAAGTTATTCTTCCTTTAAAAATAAATCAATCAAGAATAATAATAATAAAATTTGATTCTTTCAATAAATATGTAATTTCAAAATTGAGTTTTTGAAAGTCTGTCTTTATTGCTTTGATTTGGAAATAATCGCTTTGTTATGTTACGAGTTTGGTCTGGAAGAACGAGAAATATGATATTGTTCGAAGTGATATAAGATGATATTGTGGAGGAGTTTGAAGAACGACGATTAATATAATCTTAGCACCAGAAGAATATCATAATATTTTGAGTCTGGAAAGGGATCCAAAACGAGGAATTATAACTGGTGATTTTTGAACAAATGAAACAATATGAGATGCTATTTATTTTTTCAACTCGGGATCTAACTCTACACAACAAGACACAAAACAAACAAATTTAAACCAAAACAACTAATTTGTTATTTTTTAATGGTACTTTGAATAACTTGTTCTTCAAAGGACCTTTTTCTCTCCCAATGGAGTTATCGAAAACACTCAAGTTAAATTTTACATTTTCATACATTGAGGATAAAACTTGATTTAAAATTCAACAGAGACAAACAAGATCTGAGAACATGATTTTTTTTCTAAAATCTTCTAAATCTAAAAATCTTCTAAAAAATTTTAATTGAAGAAAGCAAGAAGTAAATGTTTTTAGAAGGTGTTTTGGTTTTTAAAAACTTTTATTTTTAAAAAATGAAGAATTTGTGATTGAATTTCAAAAAAGTAAGGAATTCTTGAAAAACTTTCCCGAATTTTTATTAAATTTTGAAACTTTAAACTGATAAAATTGTTTAGAAACTGTAATTGATGATAGTTTATTAAAAAATAAAAAGGACAATAACTTCATTCATCTCTACAATAAAAATTTTTGAAAGATCAAAATCAAATATAAATTATTTATCTGTAAATTCACTTTACGAAGGTTCCCCTTTGAGAATTGTGTCGTTTGTTGATTTATTTTAATTATTCTATTTCAGAGTTGCTTTTATTTTTCAAGAAGAAGTAAAAATTTGTTTCTAGTGTTTTACAATTCAAGTACTGAACAGGATGTTGTAAATAACCAATGTTGTCAAACTTTAACGGATTACTAAAATTTAAGTAAATTTTTTTTTAGATTTGAGTCTTGGAAAACAGCAAAAGATACAGACAAACTTGGTTTGTATTGAAAAAGGAATTTTGAGATTAGGTTTAGAATTAATGCATATGGTTTCAAAAAAAAATTATACTTTTGTTACTGAAACATTTCGTCATAATTACAAATTTTGTAAAATTTAAGTCTTTTTTTTGTTAAAAAAATTCACTGGATATTTCAAGATCCACTTTATACGTTTTTAAAATTTTCTTCAAATAACCCTATTCCTTGGTTCTGTGTTTTTTTCATCCAAATTATTTATTTCGTTTATTGAGACAGTTAATCAATATTTTTTTCATGAGTTAAATTTTTGTAATAAGTTAAAGTTAAAAACATAGGTTATTTCTATCCACTGAATACTTTTAGACAAATCATTTACTGGTGTTTGAATTAAAAATTGGGAAAAATTTTGAAACACCTTTCCCATTTATCTTTCATAAATCGAGTTTTCAAATAAGTAAGCTGTAATTTAAAAACTCTATTTGAAAAAGGAAATTAATAATGAAGTAAATTTTTTATCCTATTTAAAATTCAATATCCATTATTTTTTTCTTCATTTATGTTCAACACACACTTTAACTTCAATTTGGAAAGAAATTGATTTTATTAAGAATAGTATACTTCTGAGCTAGGTTAATGGTTTGGAATTTCTGATCATTCAAAATTGGTTCTCAAAATCTTATAATTTTCAAAAAAAGTAAAAATCAAAACAAATTTGAAAAAAAATTGAATAACTTGAACTTAAAAACTTTCCTCATTGGTATGTGAGTATTTTTTTGTTTACTAGAATTTTAAATTTAAACCAAATCCATTTTGACAACAGTAATTGTTGAAAAATAATTTAGGAAAAAAATTGACAATATTTTTTTACAAAACCCAATCCGAAATTCTTTAATTTATCAAATTTAAAGTTTAAAAAACCCAAAACACCTTTTAAAAGCATTGTCTGATCGTTTTCTACAATAAAAATTTTTTAGAAGATTTTTAGATTTAGAAGATTTTAGAAAATTTTATTTTTACTCCTAGATCTCCCAACTTTTCAACAAGTCTCTATCTCCACTTTTATTTCATGCTTATTTAGAAACAACAGAAGGCGATCAAGCATAAAACACGAATCTATTATGTGTTCTTAACTGTGACTGATTTTGAGCTATTCCTCTAAAAATTTCTTAACTTGACGTTTTCGCAATAAAAATGTTTTTTTTTTTTTAATTTTTTTCAAAAATTTGTGATGTTTTTTTCTATTTTCAAATCCTTCTATTAATGGTCTCTTCTCTCTTTTTCGAAGAAAAAAAGAGACCAAATGTATTTTTTTATTTTTTAAAAATGATATTGATTTCTTTTGAACGAAAACCAAAAACGTTGTTTGGTTTTCGGAATTTTTTTTTAAACAAAGAAAGGAAATTTATTCAATTTCCAACCTTTAAGGGAAAATTTACGGACTTTTTTCTTTGTCGTCTATCGAACAAATAATTGGGTTCCTTGAACCAAATTAATTTTCCAATGTCATAAATCCTTGAGAGCGGCGATATTTTGGGATTTGTGAGATTAAACAACGTCGCAAAAAAATTGGTTAAACTCTTCTAAAATAACTTTTAATAAAATTTTTAAAGTCTAATTTATTAGTAAAATGCTTCCTATTTTACTCAAATTGAATTCAAAATTCGAAGATCAGAAAATTTTCAAACCTTTAACTAACGATTTCCCAAAATCTTTCCACAGTGGCTACAATACTATCCTAAACTTTTTTGTGTTCTAATCTCTTTCTTATTGGTGGTTATGAGGAATTATATACTCGTAATTTTTACAAATAAAAAGTTTGAGTTTTTAAAAAAATACATAGCTTTTATATTGAATTAATAAGCAAATTAATAAATACGAAATCCCTAAATTTTAGAATTTTCTTACTTATCAAGAAAAGATCCTACTTTTTTTTTTTAAAGTCTAACAACAAAAAAAATATGTTCATTTATAAAGTAAAATTGTTTTTGGTTTTTGAATATATCTGTGTATTATATTTAGTATAGCATAAAGTGAATAAATTCAAAAACTTACAATTGAATGATAACATCCTTAGAGCCAAAACATTTTCCATAAAAGAGATAAATTAAAGAATTTAAAAGTGCAAAAGTGGTTGATGACCATTGAATAATTGTTTCCTTCCTATGTCTCCAATTAATAAAAGCGTGTTTCAATTGTACCCACATCTCAAGTTTGCGAGTTTTAGATTTTAACCACAGATCAAAAAGAAGCTTTTATTATTGATTATTAAATTATATCATGATATTAAAAAACAAAATTAAGAAGTTTTATGATTAATTAGTTATTTTAAAAGGAAAAAAAAAGAAAAAAAAATAATTTGAATATAATATTTTTATAAAATGTTTCTTGTTTAAACTCGTATTTTTTTAGTAAGGATCATTTGAATAGATCTTTATGAATTCTCTCAAATTATGAAAAACATAATAAAAAAAAAAAATTTCTTAAGGCTCGAGTCATTACGATAAAAAATAATTTTTTGTAATTTTTATGAGTAAATAATACCAATCAAAAACCAATCAACATGTGACGTACTATCGATCTCCAAAAATCAACAATGAAAAAAGATGACATTTTTAGAAAAAAAGGGCCAAAGAGCGAAACCCAATTTTCAATTTGTTTGGTTAGAATATTAATTTTGAAATATAACTTCTGTGTTAGTTTTGAAGTGTCGATCTCTTTGGCTCTTTTTTAAGATCTCGAAGATTTTTTTTTTCATCATTTTTTTCATTTCTCAAATGAGTTATTTTTTTCTCGAAAGAATCTTACAAAATCCTTACTTTGTCGAATATAGATTTTTACAAAATAACCACAAATCAGATTGAATTGAATTAAATTTATTTTAAACAGAAAGAAAACAATTTGTTTCAAATTAGGGAAATTTAACCCTTTGGGAATATTAAAATAAGAAAGGAGTATTTTTTTTTTAAAAATTTGATTTTTTGGAATTGAGATTCCTTTTTAAATTTTTTTTTTGAATTGAATTTTTTGCTAATTGTGATCATTTTTCTTTTTTTTTTGTTATTTGAATTTTTTACAAATAATATTCCTAAGAAATTCAATTTCACAGTACCCTTCCTGGTGTCAAGTTGCCACTTGGATATGGAGCAAATCTGTGTAAGTGACTATAGCCATAAAAGATTTGTTTGATCCATATATTTTAAAATGGGTACTCAAACAACAATAAGCACTTCAATGTAGTCTCTGGTTTGTGGTTGGGTTTGGTTTGGTTTTCAAGAGTCAAGAATAAAAAGGCAAAAAAAAATTAGTTGTCTATTGGTTTATACACAAACAGTTTTTTATTTTTTTTAACCGTATTAAATTTTAATTTTTTGATATACCATTACTGCTTATTTGGTGATAGTTTTGATTTAAAAATAATTAGAAAAGTTGATTTTTGTTTTCTAATTTTCTTTTACCTGAAAACTGTTTTTTATTTTTTGATGAACATAATTTTCGATCAAACACAAATTTGCGTTTTTTAAATATAATAAATTGTTTGTCTCAATCTATCATCGAAAATAGATTGTGAAATTTTGATCATTCCTTTTAATTAGATCCAAATTCAACCAAAGTCTTGTTTAAAATTAGTTAATTCTTTTTTCTTTGAAACATAAAAAGATGTTATTACAAAAAAATGCAATAAAAATGAAAAATGAATTTTTTAGTGAAAAAGTCACAGAAATCACTGAAATCACAGAAATCATAGAAATAACAGAAACCAAAAAATACCCATCATTTTTGAAAAAAAAGCAAACTAATATGTTTAAAAATTCGCATTCCACCAAAAAAAAATTTATGTTCATTTCTCTGACTTTTTTTCAGAATGATCTATAATTTTATGGATTAGCATTTCCAAATCAACTTTATTTTATTAATAGCATCTAATTTGATACTTTTCAAAAATTGCTTTGTTAAAAAAAAAAGTATTTCAAAAGATGAAAATTTCATTTTTTTCAGTTTAAAACAAATCCCTTAACAAGATTTTTTAATTCAATATGGTATTATCGGAGGTTATTTTGGATCGGCTCTTGATTTTGGGATTTTTAAATTATTCTTAAATTTTTATTGTAATTAATATTAACTATTTCACAATTTTTAATAAAAAAAAAAAAAAAAAATTAAAGAAATCATAAAAACCATTTTTCTATTAATTTAATTATTTTGTTGAAAATCCGGTAAAAAAAAATTTTTATTTTTTGATTAATCTATAGCAGAGATATTCAATTTTAGAAATTTTAATTAATAAACTAAAATTCAAAATGTCAACTTTATTTTAGAAAACTAAATTAAGTTTAAAATGCATAAAATGACAGTGTCTAGACTTAGTAGTGTTTATTTTAGACACTCTTTAGATTAGAAGTTACGAATTTAGTCACTTCAAAATTCTCTCTTTAACAGATAAAGTGTTTTAAACACTAAAATTTCTTAACAATAAACCTAAAATTCAGAATTTTTGAAATAGTTAAAATAGTTAAAAAAATAACAATAATAAACCCCGTTCCAAAAATTTTGACACACCCAAAATCAAAAATAGGCAAAAAAAAACCCAATTTATTGTATTTTTTCAAACCTAAAATAAAACAACATTTAAGTTACCCAGTATTAATGTTTTAATAAGCAATCATTTTAACCCAAATAAAAGAAAAAAATATAAAACTCAAAAATAAAAACAGGTGGGTCCAAAATAATGAAACGAGCTGAACAAAAAATGTATTAGTAAATTTGTTGAAATTTCACCAACAATTGTTGATCGATCAAATGAAAAGATACCATCTACCAATTGTATGTTATTTTCCAATTTAACAAACTCAACACTAACCTTCTATCAACCGTTGAAAAACAATTTCCAGATCTAACGAAACGGATTACGTAACTTGAAAAAAGGAAATGAAAACAAAACAAAAAAGACAAAAAATGAAATTGTTGGTAAAATCAAAATTCTTTCCAATTTGAATTTAAAGTACAGTAATGATGTTCTTTCCACTATTTAAACTGTGTCCAAATTTTTGGAATCTAGTTTACAATTCCATTCAATTTGGAAATGATTTTGATTTTTTGAAATATATTAGAATCATTTTTTTTTTTATTTCTTTGTTTTTAATCTTTTTCAATTACATAATAATTAGGTCAATCATTCAAAAAAAAAATTTGGAAATAATAAATAGTAAGTTAAAGTTGTGTTCTTTCAAAATAGAAAAACTCAAATAAAACTAGTTGATGTTATCTAACCATTTGATCGATTAATAAATACTAATAGAATTTAAACAAATTTCACCAATCAATTTTTTTGTTATGATCATCTCCAAATTTTTTGGTAGAACATTCTTGATTTATTTTGTATCGATAATTATTTATTTTTTGTTTTGTGGGTATATAAAAACAATAAATAATTGTTAACATTTCAATTGATTATTCGTTCTTATTTAGTATGTGTATTAGAAAAAAGTGTAACAAAAAGTTTTTAGAACAGCCCTTAATACAGTTAAAAAACTTCAATAAACCTATAACCAGTACATTCTTAAAAAAAAATTTGTGGATACTTTTTTAAAACGACTTTATTTTACATAAAATTTATTTATTTCAAAAGATTTTTTTCAAAAATTTTGAATTGGAGTTTACTTGAAGAAAGTATTATTTAAAGATTTTTATAAACTATATTCCAAAAATTTGGACACAGTTTAAATAGTTGAAAGAATAACAATACTACACTTTAAATTCAATTTAGAAAGAATTTTGATTTTACAAACTATTTTCATTTTTTGTCTTTTTTGATTTGTTTTCATTTCCTTTTTTCCAGTTACGTAATCTGTTTCGTTAGATCTGGAATTTTTTTTTTCGAAGGTTGATAGATGGTTGGTTTGAGTTTGTTAAATAGAAAAATCACATACAATTAGTAGATGGTATCTTATCATTTGATCGATCAACAATTGTTAATGAAATTTCAACAAATTTACTAATACATTTTTTGTTCAGCTCGTTTCCTTATTTTGGACACACCTGTTTTTATTTTTGAGTTTTATATTTTTTTTCTTTTATTTGGATGAAAATGATTACTTATAAAAACATTAATACTCGGTTACTTAAATGTGGTTTTATATTAGGTTTAGAAAAATACAATAAATTGGGGTTTTTTTTGCCTATTTTTGATTTTGGTGTTTCTAAAATTTTGGAATGAGGTTTAGTTTCTAAGAATAAATTGTTATTTTTAAAGTATACGATACATGTTTTTTTGTTACAAAGCATCAATAAAATAAATGGATCTTTAAAATGAAACTTATAAAGTTTGAAAAAAAACAAAAGAAAATTTGACGAAAATCATTTAATTTTCTGTATATTCAATTTTTAAACCTTGAATATTAATAAAAATTTCTTTTAATTGTTGTTGTGTTCTTAATTTTAACAAAGTGATTCTCGAAATAGATAAATTTTAAGGTTTTTAATCAAATGGAAAAGCATCCAAAATAATAATTGAAAAATTTTTGAATCTCTAAAAAACTATTTTAGAAATAGATTAGTTTTATTTGAATCACTTCTTTTATTTTAATTTAAAATAAATGGAGCTCATAAATAAAAAATTTTTGATTAATTTTCAGAAGGTTTTTTTATTTTTTTTTTTTTTTAAATTCCCAAATAACTAATGGTTAAAGTAATTTATTTAACATTAAGGGATTACAAGCAAAAAATTATAAAGATTAATCAAGTTGAAAATTAATCTAATCAGGCGAATTTCTGTAAATTTTTCTTTGAAATATGAGACACGAACAGTAATCTCGAGTTATCTATTTTTTTCACCTCTTTATTTAAAAGAGTGAACATTGGAAAATTAATTTAGAATTAAAAGTATAAAAAAAAAAGATGATTCAAAAAAGAGGAACTTTTTCCCTTTGTTTTTGAAAAAGTTATTAACTATTTAATTTCTTATTTCTAAAGAATTTCATGAGAAATTATTGTGTTTCCAATCAGCTGTCTTCTCTTAGAAATAGTCATTTAATTTATTTCAATGTTGAGGGGTTCTTTTGACTTTTTCCATTTTCTCAAATATTAAATTGAAAAATCCAATTACTATCATTTTTTAATGAATAAATAAAAATTTTTACCGTTCTGGAAAAAAAGTGAAACAGAGAAAACAAGTGAAACACTGTTTTTAATTGGGAACATTAATCGAACCTGAAAAACCTGAAAATTCAAAGTAAAATCAATTAAAAAATGAATAAATAAATAAAATAAAGACAAAATGAAGTATTCAACACAATAACAATTTTTTTAATACTATCTTTTGGTGGAGTTGTTCTTTGGTTGATCAATTATTAAAAATTTTTTCAAAAAATTGACTATTTTTGAGATCTCCAAAACCACACTAATACAATTTCGATATGAAAGTAGATTTAAATTGTGTTTGTTGATTTGATTGGAAATAATTTAATGGGTTATTATTTGAAGTTAATTGGTTTCTTCTTTTAATTGATTTTACTTTTCGTTTTCAGAGTTCTTTGATTCTGTTAATGCACCCAATTAAAAACCGTGTTGAACTTTTTTTCCCAAATTTTTCTTAAAACTTTTTTTCCAGAACAGTTATTTCAAATTCCCAAATATTTTACTAATCGTTTGTTGAAAAATCAAGTCTAAACTTTCCTAAAACCAATTAAAAATGGAAATTGCCAGAGACTAAATTTCGATTTTCCTTCTTGTAGCTTTTGAGAGAAAATTCAAATTTTTTTTTTATTTGAATTTAATAGTTTTGTCAATGTTAGATAAAAGTAGCACCCAATTATTTTACAATTAAGAGCAAACCAAATTAGATTAAATTACACTCATTCACTTGGCTAGGATATAATAAGTTTTTTTCCACTTGCTTGGTCCATAAAAAGTATCATATATTTTGCCTTTTTTGTGTGTTTGATAATAAAATTTTATGTTGTTCCATCTTATTAAATTGCTGATTTCTTTCAAAACTGTTTACCTCAAGGCCAAAGTCTCTTGTTTAAAAAAAAAATTTCGAGACAAACAAGTAAGTAAAAGTTTTGTGTTTTTTTTTCCCAAAAACCAATGGGCTCGGAAGTATTATTTGGAAAAGTCTTTTTGAAAAACAAAGAAGGTGCGTTTTTTGAATTTAAAAAACCGAACATATACGAGGTTATCAGACAATTTCTTTTTAAAAATAAAGAATAAAAAATAAAAAATAGAAAAAAATAAAAATATAAAAAAACAGAAAAACAATACAAACCTTGAGGAGATGAGGTGTTAATTCTTTTGTAAGTTTTGGTTCAATATGAGAACCTTTACCCGCTAGAAGGCTGTCTGTAATTCCTACTAAAACAGAAAGCATATATAACCAAGAATCATTATCCATCCAACCATCTTTTTTTGTTGAGATTTTTGCAAAGATATCAAGTACTTGTAAACAAAGATTAACATGGATTTTGTCTAATCCATTTGAACAATCTTTTCTTGGACTAAACAATAATGAAAAGTGTCCAAAAATTGTCTAGTTTTTGTGGAAAAGGATCAGTCATTTAAAACCAAAAGAACAAAAGAGTTTGAATTAGCAAAAATTGAAGAGAAAAAAAAAAAAAAAAAACAAGAAAAAAAAGAACAAATTTTCTACCTTAATATATTCATTTTTGTCTTGAAGGAATTTTGGAGGAAGGTTATGTCCATTTAACCAATTTGAATAAAGTGTAATTCCTTTCTTTATAATCCCATTCTCTGATAAGGGAAGTGCAAAAGATTGGCCAGAGCATTCCATTACCCATTTGATGGAGAACGAAGAATCACACAGATCTGGTGGGCTGTCATTGTCTAATAAGACATCCAAGACCGCGGAAATAATATCTCTTTTTATTGAGTGTGGAAATTTGACAAGAACCCCTGTTTCTGGATTTGTAGCAAGTGATGTGACTTCAGCAATACGCTCTAAAAACATGATTTTTAAAATAAAAAAAAATTTTTGAAAAATAAGGAAGTAACAAAAATGGATGATGGATTCGGTTATGAATAGATTCATATGGTTGTGTTCAAAAAATGTTGTTACCTTTTGAAGAAACTTACATTTTTGATAAACCTGATAACATGACTTTTCAAAAATTTCTAACTTTGAACATATTCTTATAATTAAACAATTTACAAAGTTTCTTTGCATTTTAAGCACTATGTTCCCACCCTGGGATAGTGTTTCGTTATTATGCGATTTTACTTCCACTTTTCAAAAAGAATTTTTGTTTAGAAGAAATTTCTTAAAAATTCACCAATTTCAAAGTTTAAAAAACAAACACATATCAACAAAAAAAAAAAATTTCAGATAGATTTTGGATTAAACTTTTAGAAGAAAAAATAAATGACTTAAGGGATTTTGAAAGTACAAGTTCAAATTTTAAAACACTTCAAACTTGTAAAAGTAACAAGTTAAAAATCAATACTCTGAACAGCTTGGGAAATTTTTTATGTGTTCATCAATTTTTAATGGAAATTTGAAATAGAAATATCAAATTTTGGCATGGATCTTTGGGGCCAAGAATAGTTAAATTTTAAGAATTGTGAAAAATTTCCCATTTTTTGTAAAACAAATTCTCGGCGTGTAATTGTAACTGAGATTATGAAACTCTTCACGAGTCTTTTTATCACCAATTTCACTGTTTTTATATGAAAAGGTCATCCTTAAAAAATAAAATTCTTACTGAAAAAGTGAGGAACAATATCTTGTTAAACAGAAAATTAAATATGAGAGGAATTAAAAAGCTTGGGTTTTATTCACCACACATTATTTTTAGAAGTGATGCAAATTATTTTTGTTCACTGTATTCCAATACTGGTATTCACATAGTAACTGTGAAATAATTTTCACTTCATTTTCCGATGATTCCTTCTTATTTTTCTTTTACAAATACTTTTTTCAAAAAATGGGTGAAAATTTTTGATATCTATTTGAAAAGGATAATCAAATGGGTAAAATATTTTTACCTTTTATTCACAAAAGCCAATATGAACATATAAAAAAGGAATTTTTTTTATTAAAAAAAACTATATTTTATTACTTTAAACTTTGTTCTTGGGCTGTGCAAATCTCAGTATAATGCGTAATTTAGTTTTAAATAGTAGATTTGGTGCTAAACCATTTTTGAATGTAAACTCTTGTATATATTTGTAAATTTTTTATTGTAAGAATTGAATTGTTTAAATTTTTTCTTACTTTCTAAAAAATTTTTTCATTTCAGAAAATTATTTAAAAATTTACTCTATTATATGAAAATTTTAAAATTTTAACTTTTATTTTAAGAATTGTCTTTTTGATGATAGTACTGGCAGAATCTAATATCATATTTACGATTTGATAGTATATGTTTTTTTGATGAATTGATCCATAACCTCTTTGAGAAAAAATAAAAACTACTAAATATTGGGAAATATGGGTTAACAAAGTTTATGCAAGTAATTATAAAAAATTTTATACAGTTAAATGATTTTTTTTTCTTTTTAACTTTTTTAAAATTAAGATTAAAATTTAATATAAAAATAAATATTTATAGTTATGTATATATATATATATATATCAAGCTAAGTATAAGACATGTTCTGAATTATTTGATCTAAACTCTGTTTAAGTCAAAGTAACAGAAGGTTTTTTTCTAATATCAATTATTTTATATAATTGGCCTTTGAAGAACAAATAAGAAATAAACAGAATAATACACCTCTAAGAATTGTTGATATATGTCTGAAAGAAAACTAATTAATCAATATATTTTCTTAAAAATTTCAAAACTCAAATTCTTTGGGCCCTATTGAGAAAAACAACGATGTTCGTTTTGAACTTCTACTGGTATTTGAATTCAAAATATGAAACATTTTTCACTTCATTTTCCATACTTTTCTTTTAGAAATTAAGACCAAAAACGAAGTTTTTTGGTATTTGTGGTCTCTATTTGAAAAAGAAAATGAAAATGAAGTGAAAATTTTTCACATTTATTAAACAAATATCAAGATCAAAGATCGAATATAATTGCAATAGAAATCATTATGATTTCTCAACAATCTTTACCTGGTTTCAATGACCTTAGAATAACACGTTTTTGCCAAGTGACTATTGATCTTGAAATAAAAAAATTTTTTGCTACTGAATGACGTTTTAAAAAAAAAATCGAAAAAAAAAACAAAAATGTGAAAAAATGATTTCAATTTTGAAAATTTCCAAAATAAAATTTTTCTTCTAATATCTATGTAAACCATTTAAACACATGTATTATACCCATTACAACTGGGCCCCTTTGACTGGAAAATAGTTTAATATAAGATAATACCAATAAATAGAGCAAATTTATTTTAAAATATCTTCATTAAATTCAATTCTGAGAAAACTATTTAAATTAAAAAAAAACATTAAAAACCATTTATGGGTTCATTGTAGCAATTAAATTTGTTTGTTAGTTACTGTTACAACATTAAAATGGATTAAATTTTCTAATCTCAATTATATTTGATATTTTTTAGAGTTAAAATTGGTGTTTATTATTTTCTTTTTGATCGAAAAAATCGTTTTCATAACTTGTTCTAATCTCAACACATTTTCAAATAGAATTGAAAACATATAACTGCATTAGGTTGTTTAAAAAATCATTTGTACTTTTCCATATTTTCATTTTTTTATTGAAATTGTTCTTAAATTGTTTCTCCAAAAAAGTGTTTTTTTTTATTTCATTTTTTGGAAAAATTCCAATGAACGTATATTGAAATAAATATCATAGTCATTGATTCAATCAGTATTAATATTAAACTTAAATTTGGTGTTTTCAATTAATGAATACCTCCACTAACAAAGATGATTTTTTATGAAATGTAAAAAAAAATGAAATACTTTTTTGTAAATAGCTTATGGAAAATATCTCAAAAAAAAACTTTTTAAAAACATTAATTTATTTTATTTTTTTTGGCTATTTATTAGAAAAAAAAATAAAGAAGAGTAAAAAAAAAATATAAAAACAAAACTAGATAAAAAAAAAGCGAAATAAAAATAAATTTCAAAAATCTTTAAAGATTTAAAAAAATCAAAAAATTTTTTTTGGAATTGTTAAAAGTTATCAAATTGCCTTTTGAAAATTCATTAGATAAACATATATAATATTATTATTTAAAAAAAATAGTGATCAAAAATAAAAATTTGATTAATATTATAATTAATTATTTGTTATAATATATATATATATATATATATATATTGGGTTTTTTAAAATAATTGGTTTCATCTTAAGTAAATCAAATAAATAGATTATATTTATTATTAACAATAATATAAAAATTGTTTAATATATAAAGTAATATTACTCTTATCAAAAAAAAAAAAAAAATTAATTAAAAATAAATAATAAATATAATAGATTGATATATTAAATATAATTAAATATTAATTTGATTATGCCTTATCAAACTACGTTTATTTCTGGATGAAGAAGAAGAAGAAGAAGAGGAAGAGGACTTTGATAAAGAACTAACACGTTTTGGAATTATAATAGTTTTATATTTAATTTTAGATCTTGATTTTGCTTTTCGTTTGCTCGTTCTGGATCTTTTTGGTGTTATGATTTTTTTGGAATTTTTAGATAATTGATTGTTTTTTTTTAAAATTCTAATTTTCATGTTATTATTCTTTTCATTGTTATTCAATAATTTTCGTTTATGTTTTGAAGATTTTTTATTTTTATTTTTATTTTTAACTTTCTTTTTTGAATTTGAATTTGATTTCTTCAATAAAGAACTTTTTAGGTCTTCATTTAATGATAAGAGTTCATTAATTTGAGATTTTAATTGATATTCTTTTAAGAACTGGAATTGGAAATTTTCAAATTCATTTGAATTATCAAAGCATCTCGCAAAAATATTTGTTTTCTCTAATATTTGGATGTCTTTTTTTGTTAGAGTTTTTGTTTTATGCTGAACAAAAACATTTTGATTTAAAAAATCTTGCTGTAAAAGATCTTGGTTGTTATATATTAATTTTTTCTTTTCTGCTTTTTTCTCATTCGGTAATGATTTATTAGAAATATCTTGATCGTTTTTGTCTTGCTTCCTATTAATATTATTATTATTTTTATTTTCAATAAATCTTTCATGATCTTCATCTGATATTAATTCAATATTTGAGTCTTCTGTTCCGGTGTCTGTGTCCGGTTCAGTTTCAGTGTCTGTTTCCGGTTCGGTTTCTGTTCCTGTTCCTGTTCCTGTTCCCGTTCCCGTTCGTTTGCTTTTTTTTCTTTTGCTTCTTTTTTCTTTTTTAATTTTCATTTTTTTTCCTTTTTCCTTTTTTTTTGAATTACAATTCTTATTATATTTCTGAAATTTTGAATTAATTTTGTTGATTTTTTTATCAATTTTTTCGATTTTTTTGTCTGATTGAAAAAAGGTTTTGTTCACCAATTTATTTTTTTTAATAATATGATTAACTAACCCCATTTTAATGGCAAAATTTTTCTTTTTTTCACGTTCTTCAATAATTAAATTATATGATTCCAATACAGGGTATTTCAATTGCCAGGAAATTTTGTCATCAAGAAATCCAAAAAATTCGATATTTTTTTCAGAATCGTTTTCATATAATAATTCAAAGTCTTCTCTTTTTGGCATAAACCCATTGAGATCACCAAAATTCATTTTAGATTTTGCTCTTGGTTTTAAATTTTTCTTTTTCTTTTTTTTTTTTTTTTTGAAACTATTCTTTTTTTTAATTCTTTCTTCATGTTTATCTGTTGATAGAATTAATTTTTTATTGCTTTCAATTTCTTGTGAATGATTTCTTTTTCTTGGGCTTATTTTGGAATTTTTGTTTATTGAAGACAAAATTGTTGAATTGCTGGGAAAGGGAAATGTTCGAGATTTTAAATAAACTTGTTCAAAATGCTGTTGGCATTCCTCCTTTGTTTTTGTTTCAACTACTTTTGAGACATCTTCCCAATTGCCTAAGCCGGATCTTTCTAAACCTTCTAACAATTTTATTTCTTCATCGTATATCCATTTCCTTTGATATATGGGCTCTTTTGCAGAAACAAAAATTTGATAGGAATGGTTTGATTTGTGTGAATAGAGCTATTTTATTCATAAGTGTATTATTATTTGTATTTTTTTTTTTTTTTTTTTAGAATGTTAAAAGTAATCAAAAAGATCAAAAATAATTAATCATTTTTGTTGATTTGGATTAAAATTAAGGAAAAAAACAAATAAAATTAATCCGTTTCTCTATTAAATTATTAGATTCGCTTAAAGTTATTACTCTAAAAATTGAATAATACTTTTATTTTTTTTTTAATTTTCTCTTGTTGGTTTGAAGAATATCTTAGTAATTTTGATTTTTTTTTTTTTTTTAATTAATATTGAATTGAATATAGAGCCATTTTAAAAAAGTGTTACCAAAAAAAGTTATCCCAAAAAGTTTTCAAAATTGTCTTGAAAACAATTAACAAACTTCAATAAAGCTAGTTTTAGGTCATGTATTGTAAACTTTTTAAAAATGACTATAAAGAGGTTTTAAAAGTGAGGAATACAAAGTTTTCAAAAGTATTTTGAAATAATCATAAAGCATCCCCAGAAGAAATGAGATTTAAACAACAAAGATATCTCAATCAAAAATCATTAGGTTAATTCCTGAAATTTCGATCTTTTACTAATGGTCTAAATAGATATTCATATTTTCTAAATGGAAATAACTGTAAATTGTACTCCTGTTGTTTAAAATCAAAAAATTCGAAAATATTATTGACAATTTAGATCATTTCTTCTGGCGATGTTCTAAATACGAAAAGATATGGAAATGATTGGAAAGAATCTATCAAAACAAAATCAAAGCAAAAAAATAATCAAATAAAAGATAACTAATTTAATAAAAAAAAAAAAATACATTTTTTCTATAATGTCTTTTGCTAATAATGACGAATTTTATGAACTTCAAGTGATTTTTTTATTAGATCTCTTCAATTAAGATCTTTTTTTCAAAACATAAAGTTCCTGCATTATTACTTTTAGATTGTTTTCTTTCTTTTTTTTTTTTTACTTTTTTTTTTTTACTTTTTTTTTTTTTCTTTTTTTTTTTTACTTTTTTTTTTTCTCATATATTTAATTTATTTTTTTTTCCCTTTTCTGTTTATTTTTTCTATATAGATATATAATTCTTGACCCAAAAGTAATTTTCAGACTTGTATGTTTTTTCATTTTAAAGATATTTAGTTTTGTTTAAATACCTGTTATTATTTTAATGGTTTAGTAACTTGAAAACTTTGGTTTTTTATCAAAAAAAAAAAAAAAAAAAGTACTTCTTTTTTTAAAAGTTTCAAAATGAATTTTCATTTCTTTTTCCATGAAGGAAAAATAGGAAGATATATTCTCTTCAAATAAAGCCAATCAAATTTTTTTAAAGAATTACTCAAACAGTTTGGTTCATTCTTTTAAACTTTTAGTGCGACACTTTATAAAACTTTAGTTCCTCAGTTTTTTAAAACAGCTGTATCGAAAAATGGTGCTTATTTAAAATGAGTTATTCAGATTTATTGCTAAGAGTTAGGTGTCATAAAAAACACTTAGTCTGTTAAAGATGGAACTTTGAATTGACTAAATTCGTAACTTCTAATTCAAATCGTGAATAAACACAGTCATTAGAAGCATTTTAAACTTGATTTAGTTTTCTAAAAAAAATTTAAAATGAGTTAGTGTTTAACCCAAAAATAAAATGATTAATTTTATTTGTAAACATAGCAAAAATTGCACATTTATTTCTTTTTATTTCAAAATATCTGAGAAGCGTGGACTTGAAATAATATTTTTATGGTTTTTTCTATTAAAATGTATTTCACAACTTTAAGTATATTGAAATAAAGCGATTTTTTTGAATAATCCAAAATCAGATATATTGAAAACTAGAAATAAAAAAAATAAAAGTTTGAAATTTCAATAATAAATTAAAATATTTTAAAACTATTAAATTGGATCCAAAGGCGAAAATATATCACAACAAAAGTTATATTTCAGTTCAATCCATTTCAAACAAAATAAAATATATTTTTAAATGTGCGATATTCGTTGTGAAAATGTGTCTAATGTAAGACTCATAAATCAGTAATTAATCGCATTTTCTTTTTAGAAATGTTTAATAAAGATCCGTTCAATTTTTGTTTTTAAATTTGAATTTTGAGGTAAAAAATGTAATTTACAAAAAAAAAAAAAAAATAAAAGTAATACATTGAGTTTCTGATAAATTCAAAAAAAATTTTCAAAATTTTTTTGGTTAAAATTCCATTTTTTAAATTTTATATTTAGTTTTGAATACTGTTATTTTCCAATAATAAATGAAAATTTTTCTTTCAATTTCCAAAATGAATAATATTTATTACTGCTACAATCAAATTAGCAGAGTAAAAATTTTGTCTTAAAGTTAACTAAGGAAGTTTATATTATTGTCTAAAAAAATCATTTCTAAACGATATTGTAAAGATCTTTGAATTTTCTTCAACTTATAAACTAGAAAAATATTTTGGAATGTGAACTAAAAATTTTCATTTATTAATGAGAAAATAATAGTAAAAGAATTTTTTTAGTTTAAATGCAAAGAAGCTTTGTAAATGCGTTGCTTTTCGAAATATTCTTCGTTCTGGAATTTTTTGAAAGTAGGGTTATCAAATTTATAAAAATTGAAATTGGTTAACCGTTTGGGAAAAAAGTTCAACACGATTTTTAATTTTAAACCTTAATAGAATCACAGAAATCACAGAAATCACAGAAACCTGAAAACGAAAAATAAGATCAAGTAATACCAAAAAAAATCAATTGATTAAAGACAAAATGGTGGGTTCAACTCAATAGCAGTTTTTATAAGAATATTTCTTTTTGGTATGTGTTTTTCTTTGATTGATTTATCAATTAATTAAAAATTGATTGAAAAAATTGACTATTTTTGAGGATCTCCAAAACCACTCTGTGTATTCGGATTTCAATCAAAGAGATCAAAAATTATTTTTGTTGGTTTGATTGAGAATGATATAATGGATTGTTCTTTGAAGTTAATTTATTTCTTCTTTTCATTGAATTTTGCTTTTTGTTTTCAGTCTTCTATTAATGTTCAGTGTTTCCATTTAAAAGTGGTGTTGAACTTTTTTTCCAATAAGGTAAAAATTGTTTTAGCTTTTTATGAATTTGCTGGTATCGAACTAAATTTGAAGAAATCCTTTGACAATATTAAAAATTAATCCATTGCCTTTTGTTTGAAGAAGCATTTCAAAAGAGAAAGGCAAAAGTGTCTCTTAAAGATGAAAGAAGAAAAAGTTAAACCTTTTTCCATTTTAAAAAACAAATACCAGTAAAATTTTTCATTCATTGCTTTGAAAAGAGTCTTATTAATATTGAAGAGATGGTGTTGGTTTTTTATTTTTGTAGAGGACGAGGAAAAGCTTCAAGATTCAAAACTTTGTCATTCTCTCAATTTGAGGTTCTTGTATTTATTTGAAAGACAAGTGCCCGGAAAATAGCAAATTGTTTTTGGTCTCTTTTCAGTATTTTTCCATTGTGGTGTTAAGAAGATTGGAATTTCTTCGAAGATAAAAATCTCTCTTGGTTTTCAGAATGAGTATTTCCAAAGAATAAAGTAAAAAGAAGAACAAAAAAAAATCAAAACAACTCTTTTTTCGAGTGATTAAATTGGAATCAAGAGACTTTTTTGGAATTTTGTTTGTGGTGAATGTATGGAAGTTTTTAAAAGACAAAAAAAAATGTGAAGAATTTTTTTTTTTTTTGTTTTTTTCTTCAAAAAAAAAGATAAAAAAAAATTTTTGACAAATAATCAAAAGAATTGTAGTTTTTAAACAGATTAATCTTTTTGGTAAGTGAAAAGTCAATGTATCGCAAAAAATTAAAATTTTTCTCTTTGTTGAACGTAGAAAATTCGTTGATTTTAGAAAATTTAAAAACAAGAAAAAAAAAAAAAAAAAGTAAATTTTGAATGTAAAAAAAGAAAAATTTTTTCAACGAACAAAAAAATTTTCTTCTTTTTTTTTTCATCCCTTTCCTTGAAAGAAAAAAACAACGATAAAAAAAAAAAAAAAAAAAAAACTTACTTGTTTACCCCTCGAAAAGCAACGAGGACAAAGAAAGACGTTCTCACAGACGGCGCATTTAACAATTACACTTTTGCTTAGATCTTTCTCGCAATACATGCAATGGAAACGAAAGTCGTTCATTGTGATAATTCTTAACAATTGGCTGATGTTAATGTAAAAGTCTATTTCGTGAAATACAAAAGCTAAGTGAGTGACCAATGAAAATTGTTCGGTAATAAGTTAAAATAGTTTGTGTTATATTTGAAGAAAAAAAGAAAAGAGATAATGAGGCTGTTAGCTAAATTTACAAATTAGTCGCAAAAAATGGTAGTGATAGAAAAAAATTGTTCTTTTATCAAGTCCAGGGCTTACGGCTTTTGTTATCAACAACATCTAGCTTTAATTGGAAATTTTGAATTATATTTTTCTTTTTGGAATTTCTTATTTTTGAGGGACACTATTTCGACTTTTGGTGACTTTTATTCGTTTTGTGGTATGACAGTGAACATTATTTTGATGATTATCTTTTATTATTTCTTTTTTTTTTTGTTTTTCTCTTTTTACTTTTCACAAAAAGCTTCAACATTTCCAAAATCTTAAACAAAGATCAGAATCGTATATTTAATTACTGGTTTTAAATACCATCATTTCCATGTAAAATATCATGTCAGTAACCAAAACGAAAAACAATTTTTGATTATCAAATTTTTTCTGTATTCATTTGAGTGGTGGACTCTTCCAGGACATTTTTTCAAAATTTGTGGTTATTTGTGTTTATGAAAAGGGTATTTCTTGTAATTTTTTGGGTTGAATGGTCAAAGAAATCTTTCTTTTAGAGTAATTGATTTTTCATACTTTTACAGTCCTGTGCCATTTTAAGACACAAGAAAAATCAAGAAATAAGGCACAAAATTTTTGATTTAAGGCACTTTCCCAATTTCAAGATATAATTTCACCGAATAATTACAGAGTTAGTTTGAGTATTTTCTTCAATATATCTATATATAGAATATTACATTATGAGTAATCTTGGAAATTACACAGAAAAATTGTACCGTATTTTGACCACTTTGATTTTGTGTCTTAATGGGATTTTTTTGTACCTTATTTCTTTATTTTTCCTGTCTCTTAAAATGGCACAGGACTGTAAGTGATTAAAATCACCTCAGATTCGGAGATAATTAAAATGTGTTGTAATAAAGGGTAAAGATTTATAAGTACTAGATAGTTTAAATTACTCAAAAAAATCTATTACAGGTATTTGGATAATAAATTGGAATAATTTTCACTTGATTTTCTATTTCCTTTTTCTAATACAAACCACAAATTAATTATCACTTATTTGGGAACTCTAAGCTATTTCCAATAAAGTGGGGCAAATTTATTTTAAAATATATTTATGCAAATCAATCTTCAAAAAAGGATTTAAATATATAAAAACATTAACCACCATTTATAGATTCTTGATAATAATTCAATTTGTTTCTTAGTATTGTATTGCAGCAATAAAATGTTTTAAAATTTCTGATCTTGATTTTATCTGATATTTTTTATGGTGAAAATTGGTGTTTATTATTTTCTTTTTGATCGAAAAAAATATTTTCATAACTTGTATAATCTCAACAAAATTTACAATATCATTAAAAACATATAACTACGTTTTCGTGTTTAAAAAATTATTTGTAACCTTTCCATATTTCCTGTTTTTTTATTGAAATTGGTCGTACATTGCTTTAACCAAAAAAAGTGCTATTTTTTTTTCCATTTTTTGGGAATATTTTAACTAACATGTTTTAAATTAAATATTTAAGTGGTTGACTTAATCGGTATAAATATTAAACTTAATTTGGTATAGTTAATTAATGATTACCATCACTAAAAAAGATTATTTTTTATGGAATGTAAAAAAAAAATGCCCCACTTTTTTGAAAATACCTTATTCTCAAAAAGAATAATATGAAAAGTACTTGAAAATTTTTTCCCATTTAGAATTCAAATATCTGTAATATAAACACAATGAAGAACAAACATTGGAGCTGAAACTACACACAAGATGAGATTTAAATCTTCCTTCGATCTTGTTCAATATTTTTGATTTTAACAGGCTTTAGGAAAAGTTTCTTTTTTTTATTTTTCTAATAAAAGTAAATCAACCCTCAAGCAAACTAAAATTAATTGTTTAATTTGGATCTTGATTTTTCTTACTTTTAAGTGATTAAAATCACCTCAGATTTAGAGATAATTAAAATGTGTTGTAATAAGTGATAAAGATGTATTAGTGCTATATAGTTTAAATTTCTCAAAAAAATCTCTTATTAAAAATATGATGAATACAATTATTTGTTAGATTTTTTGACTAAGGATTAACCCAATAATTATTAGCTGAAAAAACCTTAAGAATAATTACATTTAGTTTCCTTTTGATAAAATTATTTTATTTCTAATATATTTCTTATAGGTCAAAATAATTGACCCAAAATAACAATCGAATTAATTATTATTTTTTTTTTGAACAACTACAGTTTGTTAAATAATATGTGTTAACTTTAATAAATTTTATTTTTGACACTTTGACTGTTGTTTTCCAAAAAAGTGTTTTTTAGTATAGTTTGCCAACTTTTTTGTTATTTTTTTCAATTTTTATCTATTGTTGAAATGAAAAATTTTTCAAGAGTGTGTTTATTTTTAAAAGGGTACCTGTCTTGAAAATAATATTTTCATTCTCAAAATCATAATAGATAATTTTTTTTCAAAGTTTTTCATATCATTTTTTCTATTTAAAAGAAAAATGAAAGATCTTGATATAATCCATGAAAATTGGAGTTTTTAGAGATTTAATTTTCTCTGGTATATTAAAATTGTTGAGAAAGAATCGGTTCTCCAATGATTTGGTCCTGAGTATGTTTCTGTCGAATTTTAATCAGACAAAATATCACTTTAATTAACTTTTCATTCATTATTGTAATAGTGCTTCATTGAATATTCTTATCTCATACAACATAGACAAAAAAAAAGAATCAAATATATAAATAAAATAGACCAATAACAAGGAATGATTTGAAGATGATTGACTAAAGGAAAAAAGGAAAATCAATTGAAATGTTTTTTTTTTTCATATCTATTTTCAAAAAACTTTTCAAAAAATAATATCATTTATGCCAATGTGGAGATATCAGTAAAAAATTTTTTAAGACACTCTTTTGATCTTTTTTTTTGTATTTATTCAAATTGAAAGATTTGTTTGTTGTAGATTTTCGTCTTGTTTTGTTAAAATTTGTTGGAATAAAATCTCTGTTATGAGGAAATTGGTCTTGAATTCTGTAAAAAATGACCTTGATAACCCATTCTATTGTAAATATGGGATGATTTGAAATTATAGTTATATTGGAACAGTATTTTTCATTAAACACGGATAAAAAACCAAAAAAAAACAGTTAAATAAAAAACGAAAATGATTTTTTTTTTGAAAAACAACATTTATTTACAAAAATAAGGCTTATAAATTTCAAAAATACAAAAAAAGAGAACACTGTCTATTCAAAACTGTAATCTAAACCCCAGTATAAATTCAAGATAATTCTCAATTTTCTGGTATGTGAAATACCAATTCAACCATGAAATTTTTTTTGAAAGGAAAGTATTTTTAGAAAAACGTTTGGGTTTTTTTTTACGAATACAAAGATCATTTTTTTTCCTTTTGGGAGAAACTAATAAAACTATTTTGCAATAGTAATTATAGTGTCTTTTGAACCTTGGAGGAATTATATGATTTATATTGAAAATCACACACTTTAATTTTATACCCCATCGTGAGATAGTCTCTAACCCCTTAAACACCCATTTAAAATTAGAAATTTAACCTACACAATCAATTATAAATATATTATTAATTATTATATTTCCCTTTTTTAATATTTTTTTATGTTTATAGGGGTGGAACTTTTCAGAAATAACACACCAGAACCCACGATGATGACTGAGTACACGATCAATAAATGAAAAAACTATTTTTTCTATCACACTTATTTATTCTTAAAAATCTGGGGTTTTGGGATAGTATTGCCTTTTATTTGTAGAATAAATTATTAGCCCTATGAAAATCAGTTTCTAGATCCAATTTGACTCTTATTGATTCATTTCAAAAATTCAACAATATTATTGAGTTAAAAGATAAACTTTAATAAAGTTTGCCTCTTTGACCCCCCTTTGTTTTCTGAGTATACAATTATCGTCAAAAATAGTTTTTTAAAGTGGATATATATATATATATATATATATATATATATATACATACAGTCAGTTCCACTTTTAAGATACAAACTTTCAACCCAATTTAAGGCACAAAAAAATCTCAAATTAAGGTACAAAATTTGGAATTTTAGTTTTTTTACAATTTATTTTACTAAAATCTGAATTTTGTGCCTTAATTTGAGATTTTTATTGTGCCTTAAATTTGGTTGAAGTTTGCATCTTAAAAGTGGAACGGACTGTATATAATTTTGATTATTACGGAATATTAATTAAAAACCAAGCAACATGTGAAGTACAACCAACAAACAAACAAAAAACAAACAAAAAAATTGATTTTATATCGAAAAAATAACCAAATAGCTACATATACTTCCCAATTTGAATTTTTATGAAATATAATTGTGATAAGAAAAATGTTAGTTTGGAAATGTCGATCTTTTAGCGCTTTTTGAAGTCCCAAAGATTTTTGATTGTTTTCTATTCTAAAGTGAGTTATTTTTCTCTAAAAAATGTTACCAAATGCTTACTTTGACTATTTAAATTGGCTCTAAAATAACTATAATTTGTATTGAATTTAATCAAATTGGCTGTACACTTTAAGAAAACAATTTCTTCCAAATTATAGAAATCTAATATTACGGAAATATAAAATATAAAATGATTAAATTTTTTTTTTTAAAATTTAACCTTTTTGGGATCGAGAATGCTTTTAAACTTTTATTTTGAATTGAATTTTTTCCTAATTGAACAATTTTTGAACTTTTTTTTTTAATTGAATTTTTTGTCAAAGAGTATCTTATCAAAAAAATTTTTTGTTTGGATTTTTGTCTTTGAGGGAGTATTTTATTTTTTTTTTATTTGAATCTTTCCAATCAAAATTAGTACAATTTCAATTTTTTTTTTTTTTTTTTTGTTATCAGGTTACTCCCAGAGTATGTAAAAATCCAGGACAAATGACTAGATCATTAATATATATTTAGAAAAAAAAAAAAAAATGGGACAATAAAGTATGAAAATTTCATTAAAATTGCCCTAAATCTGAATATTAATCGTATAAAATGAAAAAAAAATTGGTATTTCTGTAAGGATTTAGTGCTTTAAAAAATCAAATGGAATCTTGAAGAGATCCTAAAAAAATTATTTTTTTGTAAATTCAGCTTTGAACATAAAACCAATTTGTTAAAAACATTTAAACCGTTAATTAACCCGAGCCAATAATTTATATAACTAAAATATAAAACGATTAACAAATAGCCAATCTTTTTTATTAACAATTACGATAATACTGGAAAACCACTTATTATATTTAGAGTTTTATGTTGGAAAATCTCATTTTGATTTTTTTAAAAAAATATTTCGTTAGTTGTATTAATTATACTTTTAATTAAAACCCCAACAAATTGAATAAATGTAAACACATATGATTAAACACTTTTGTATTAAGATAAGTTTAATAAAAGTTAATCAATTAAATTTAAATCTATTATGTATTTATTATTGTTATTTTTTAGGGTTGAAAAAAACACATTTTCTCTTTTTCATAAAAATAAATAAAAAAAAATGACAAAAAAATGACAAAAAAATTTTTCAAAGTTGAAAAACTTTTATTAAGAAAATATTTTACCTTATTTACAAGAATTTCATCAACAATTTAAATCCTTTTTGTGAGAAAAA
Organism: Anaeramoeba flamelloides; assembly: GCA_027625915.1. Lineage (NCBI taxonomy): Eukaryota > Anaeramoebidae > Anaeramoeba > Anaeramoeba flamelloides. The sequence continues at coordinate 24,021,845 of JANTQA010000023.1, forward strand.
AAATGATTTTAAAATTTGAGGAGAAATTACATATTTTCCAAATGTCTTTAAAAAATATAGATTGAAAAATCAAATTTTATCTATGAAAAAAAAAAATGTATTAGTTTATTTTTTAAATGACTTTAAAAACATTCATATTAAAGTGGTACTTATATTTTTTCATAGCATCGCTAAGATTTTTCAATATGTTGAAAAAATCATTTTTTTTTAACTAAGAAAATTATCATAAAAAATAAATTATAAAATTTTTATTCGAAAATTTCTGATAATTAAGACTATTATTGTACAATAATGTTATAAAAGGCGATAAAAAGGGTAAAAAATAAGATGGTGTTAAAAATTAAATGGATTTAATTGTTCTATTTTTTAAAAATATGTAAAAAAAAAAGATCTCACAAAATAATTTTCATTTCTGGGTTTCTTAGTAAATCTAAATATTTAAACATATCACACATATAAATATTAAATACTAAATATTGCCATTATTATTTTTTTTTATATTTTAACACATATTCACAGGGAAGAATGAAACCTTATTATACCGTTTTTCTTTTAATAACATATATTTACCCCACGTTTTTTAGGGAGTGAAAAAAATATCTGTAAAATATTAGCTTGATCTCTTTTATTCAATTTATAATAGAACAATGTTGAGAATACAAAAATAGACTTTAAAAATTAAAAAATGAGTTATTCAACCAATAAAAAAACTTTTTTGAAAATAATTTCTTTATAAAACTCAGATCCCAACACTCTTGTTTCATTTTATTGAATAAAAAAATCCAAGAAAAATAACCAAAAAATTAAAAATTCCCGTAAAAGTACTTTTTTTACTAACCTGGAGAATTCAATTTTAACTTTAAAAATACTTTACAATATGATTATTTTTAACCAATATAAAATAATCCAATTTCAATTCTTTCAGTGAGCTTATGATAAATTGATTATTTAACTTTTCAATAGTATTACTATTATTTCTCCCCCCCCTTTTTTTTTTTTTTAATATTATCAAACAAAAAAAAATTAATTTCAAATTAATAATTATAAAAATAAAAAATTAATATATAATATCAACCAACCAATTTAAATAATAATAATGAGTTGTTTATACTCTTGATATTTAAAAAAAACAACATTCCGGCTTTTTAAAATTTTTAGAAATTGTATACTATTTTGAATAAAAAATAAATGATTATTTTTTTTAGAACTTCAAGGTTTCAATATTTGATTTATTTTTCTTGTATTTTTAATATATTTTTGTTTTTCAAGGTCATTTACCTATTCAAAGTAAAAAATCAGAAATTGTATTTAGTGAGATTTCCAAAAAAATAAAAATAGAATTTTATTTGTTTTCCTCAATCCAAAATTCAAACTCAAAAGAACAAATCTTTTAAGGTTCTTTAATCCATAAAAATGAATTCTTTTATAAATATATAGGTGTACAATTTTCTAAATTAGTGAATTTTTATTGAGTATAATTTCCAATACACTTAAACTACAATAGTTTGTTTTTTCTAACTAAAGAAAAAAAAAATTTTTTTTTACCAATTATTATTAATATACCAATAACTCTCTTTTCTTTCTTTGTCTTTATTTGTAATCAATTCTTGATTGTGTTTTTTTTTCAACAAAAATATAAAATTTGAAGGTTAACTGATTTATAATAATGGAGTCAAAAACCCATATCACTCAAAGATACCCTGTCAAAAATAAAAAATTTACCTTTTTTAAAAGAATCAACAAACATACGATTGTTTAAAAATAATACAAATAATGAACTTCAGAGTAGAGTTGAGATTCATAAAAGAAATACCCGAACAAACCATAAATTTAAAAGTTTTTTAAATAAACTGTAAAAAAAAAATATTGCTCCCCTTCCATTGAAACCCCTTTTTCAAAATTTCTCAATTTCTTAAGAAAAATTAAAATTGTTGACAACAAGATTTTTTAATAATAAATATATTGATTTTAAAAGAATACACAAAGCCTCAATTTTCTTTAAAGTTAATTTGGAGTTTTTATAAATTTTTTTTTTTTTTCAAATTGTCTTTTTAAAAAAAATCAAAAAAGAAGTAAAAAAAAAAATTGACAAAATTAGAAAGCAAAAAAGAAAAAAAAAATTAGAAAAAATGAGAAAAAATGATTTTGATCTAAAAATTGAAAATTTATTTTTTGAAGAATCCGGATTAAAATCACAGAATATGTTCAATTTCTGCAAGAAAACTGACCACCATGACTGAAAAAGAGTTTATGTGTTTACTTATTTACTTATTTATGGAGAGAAAGGAGTAATTAAAGAAAAATTATCAAAATAAAAAAAGAAATATTAGAATAATATTAGAATAAAACCAAATGTATGATTCATCTTCTGGTATTCTTTCATTACAGTCTTATTTTAAAAAAAAATCAAGTTTAACAAAATTTTTATTTTTTCTTCAATAACTATTAAAAATATGAAAAAAAATCAAGCACATATCAACACAAACACACACAAACACACACCCCATATATATATATATATATATATAATAGATATCAAGATAATATTATTTGGCAAAATTGTAATATATATATATATATAACGGTATTTGATTATTTCTTCTTAAATAAGTAAACACATGTATTATGTTTTTTCTTGTCAAATAAAAAAGCATCAATAATTATCATTTTTGAGATTAAATAACACTTAATAATATCCAATAATAAGATTCTGAAAAATTATTGCTTTATTATGATTTTCTTTTTACTTCTGACTCATTATAAATGAAATATGGATTCAATTTTTTATCTATAATATTGAAAGGAAATAATAACACTAATAAAAGCATGTAAACTCTTCGACACTACCACTAAAAATATAGATATTCATCCATTATCCACGATGACCGATTAATTAAATTTGTTCGTATCAAAATTTCGAAATGAAATTGATCGCTTGGACAAATTACTTTTTCCTTTTTTTCCCCTTTTTATTGTTTAACCTTTCAGACCATTTTTGCAGGAAATATAAAATAGACTGTATGATTAATTTTCGATCTCTATTTGACAGTGCGATGCAGATGATCCCCTCTTCTCTTTTTTGCCCCTTTAAATTGAACTTTTCCCAATTTAATCTAAAAATTTTATTATTATCAGGATTTTTATAAGTGGTGATATTATTTGTATAACTGACCTTTATTGAAGTATTGCCCATGATACCAATTTTCAATTTGTCTGGTAAAATTTTGATATGCCCAGAGACTATGGGATATTCGCGATTAACGGCGATCGAAACGAGGAAATTCACCCCGCCCAGTTCCCAATAGTTTGGTAAAATCGAATCTTGGTTTGTGACTGTATTAATAATGGAAATATCGGAATACAACTCAAGAAATTTTTCATTTGGGTGTATCGGCAGGGGTATATATTTGCTATTAAAAAAAAAATTAAAATTAATTTCTTTCACCCTCGGGTTGTACCCAATAACCTTTTTCCGACCCTGATTTAAGATAAACATGATCATTAAAAAGATTGCGACCATTTTTTCGAATCTATTTTCAAAGGTAAATTTATCATAGACATTACGCTGCAAGATTTCCAACGAAACCACTCCCGTGTGTATTTTATTGATTCCAAAGGACATCCCTTTAGACCACGATCGCCGATGCTTTTCGTAGGGATTCAAATAAACTATTTCCAAATGTGTCTTTTTTAAATATAACTCGGCCTTTCTATGTGTCAAATCTGTTTTTAAATTTGAAATGATATTAAATTTGATAATCCCCACTTTTAATAAATTTTTTGCTGTTTCATAGCTTTTTTGAATCTTTTTATTCAAAGTGTTTGTAATTGGCTGTGAATACTTAACTTGATTTTCTAATTGGTTCGTTTCTTGATTCGAAAAAAACAAATATTGAATAAGGAAATATATTTCATATATATAAATGCTTTTAGGATTCCTATTTTCGTTTTTAAAGATGGTTCCAAGCCTGCTATTAAAATAATGTGAATTATTATTTAAGTAATCGATGATTTCAAATTCATATTCATCATTTTTCAATTTTGGTAGATAATCAGGATCATATTCATAAATGTATTGTTTAAAATTTTGCAATTTTTTTTCTTTTTTTTTAGATTTTGACCGATTTTTCTTTTTGTTGGAATTATAATTTTTTGATTTGCCTTTTGCTTTTTTATTATTTAAATTATTATTACCAGTACTGCTGATATCGTTATTGCGACCGCCATGATAATCATCGCCGTTTTTACCTTTACCCTTAACTTTGTATTTGCCACCTTTCTTTCTCCTTTCCCTTTCCTTCTCATTTTCTAGTTTTGTTTCATGATTCTTATACTTATTCTTATTGCTATTTTTAATTTTCTTCTTCTTATTGATTTCCTGTAGTTCCTGAAATCTAAATATTCGGTTTATTTCACTAGTTTCTTCATTACAGTCTTCAGAAGAATAAAAATTACTCATTCCAGAGAATGACTGATCAACAAATTCTTCATCTTTTAATTCAACTTCAGAATCAGTAATTATTTTACCTTTACCCCTTTCTCCCCCCTGGCATGCCACAACCCGCTTGTCATTTTTCTGATTATAATGATGGTTATTATTATTTGCAAAATTTAATTTATTTTTCTCTTTATCTTTTTTCCGTTTCTTTTCCTTCCAACTACCCCCTCTTTTTGTTTTCTTGTTATTATCTTTCTTATTAATTGATTTTAATTTATGTTTAAAAGTTTGCTTTCTCGTAATACTATTATTTGGATCAAAAAACCCATAAAATTCACCAGTGTCTTCACCACTTTTTAAACTTCTGTTTCCACTTTTACTCCGACTTTTGTGTCTTTTTTGTGATTTTGATTGTTTTCGATGTCTAATTTTTTTACCCTTGCCAAAATTATAATTAAAATTGGAATATAATTTCCTTTCTTTTTCCTTTAATGTTCTTTTATCTACACCCCGTTTTTTTCTTAAATAATAATCAATTGAATTTAAATTTTTTTTTATTTGTTGTTGTTGCTCTTTCCTTTTCTTTTTCCTTCTCCCTTTCGACCCCCTTCTCCCTTTATTTTCCTTCCCCTTCCCCTTCCCCCTTTCGATTTTTTTTTCTTTTTCTTTCTCCTTCTCCGACCTTGTCTCTTTTCCCCTTTTCGATTTTTTTTTCTTTTTCTTTCTCAAGCTATTTTTCTTTTTATGCTTTTTATTCTTGGAATATTTTCCTTTGCTTTTTTTATTGATGCTATTTTGAAAAACCTTCCTGTTTAATGTAATTACTTCTTTCTTTGAATTTTCTTCAGAAGAAAGAATTTTCAGAATTTCATTTTGATCACTTTCTTCACTAATTGTAGTGATGCTACTTGTAACACTACTTTCACTTGGTGTGCTGATTGTATTAACACTACTAGTATCACAAGTTATACTTGAGCTAATGGATTTATTCCTTGATTTCTTTTTTTTTTTTTTATTGTTTCTTTCGGGGTAATTATCAATTCCCCAAATTTGATAACCAGAGTATTTTTTAAGACTTTGGCTTAATCTTTTCGATTGAAAATCCCATTTTTGACACTCTTGTAAAGTTTGGTTTTTGCTCATCAAAATTCGATCTTTATCAAAGCTGTATCTTCTAATTGTTTTTTTATTTTTTACCTTCTTTTCTCTTCTCTTTTCCATTTCCCTTTTCTTTTTTCTTTTCTTTTTTTTTTCCTTTTTTTTTTTTTTTTCAATATTTGGATTTTTGGTGTTACCCTTATTTTGTGTGCTTTGTTTGTTTGGCTTTGTTGAAAAATCCCAAAAAATATTGGAAATTTTTCCACCAAGATCATCTCTTTCTTTTGTATGAATATTTGGGTTTATTTGAAAATTTACATTTTGGTTGCTCCTTTCGTCAAAGACACTTTCTTCTCTTTGTTCTTTCTTCTCACTTTGCCCAATATTTGATTTTTTATAAATATAAAAAGATCTTGTCGAATTTTGATCTAGTTTCCTAATCCCATTTTTTTCATATTCATTTTGCAACCAGAGGATCGCTTCGGCTAATAAGATCCTGACTGTTTCTGATTGGAACAAAACTTGTTTTGATTTTGGTAAATTTTCTAAAGGGAACCCACATTCGGAGAGCTGCTTACAAAACTCCAAATAATTTCCATTGCACGTGTTAGATCGAGAATCCAAGATCGAGAATTTGTTGTACCGAGCAGGTGCCACGATATTAATTAAATTCATTAAATTTGCGCATATCGGATCATACGCCTCATTTTCAGTCAAAATGGGGACTGCAAAAATTTCACGCATCCAGCAGACACTCCTTAATATAGCCGGTGTCTGTTCATTATATTTCAGATCCAAAATCGATTTATTAAATGAACTTGTTTTGGGATCATAAGGAAATTTGTTGAGCGAGGAGACAGGTGTAAGAAACATTCGAACTTGACCAAATATTTTTTCTTTCTCTTTGGATCGTTGAAAAGATCCGTTTTTGTCAAAATAAAGAATAAAAAAGATTTGTTCTTTTTGTAATGTTTTTTGTTTGAAAGGATTAAAATTGTTATATTGGGGGAAAATATAAAAAATAAAAATGTCAAGTTTGTTTTGGAACAAGTTTTTTCCAGGATTACAGGTGTTGAACTACACCCTATTTTTTGCAAAACAAAACAATAGTTTTTTCCAAAGAAGTAAATGTACTTTTTCATCTGAAGATTGCAATTCAAAATCAATATTATTGTCACATAAATGTTCCCAAAGAATACACTCCACAATAATAAAATCTTGTTCATAATGACAAAATTATCAACGAAGAAAATCATTTTTTCTCTTCGAATTTTTTTTTCAATTGTAAAATATGAAACTTTTTGAAAAACAAGTTGCAAGAATAATACTAATAATTATTGTTAATTTGTGTAATTTTCTTGAAAAGAGTTTAATACTCTGTAAGAAGGAGACAAAGATACAACTCAATGAGAATGTTTTTTTTTTCAATTCAAAAAATATTTGTAACATTAACAATTTATCAAAAACACAAAACGAGTTTATGAACATAATAATACATTTTTTTTTTTTGAATTGTAAATGACTATTCATCACATTTAGACCAACTTTCAATGAAACCCTTGTATTTCTAAGGACTTAATGACAGTTTTTTATTTTATTAGGTATTTATCTGAGAAATAAATCAAAAACAGAAGAGACACTTGTTTATTTTTTTATTATTCCACGAAATCTTATTTTTAACGATTTGAAAACAATCAACAATGACCAAACTTAATATTGGCTAGATTTACCAAAGAGTATAGACACACTACAAAGGAAAAGATTTAACCATTCAAAACCCAATGATTAAAAATTGTGGAATATGAGATATTATTTTTTTTGTTCATCAGGCATCCAACTCTTGGTGAACCAAAAAGACACTCTTTATGAAATGATACTTTTCAGAACAATACAAATAATAAACAAATTACACACGAAACTCTAATACTATTATTTTCCAATTAAAAAATGAAAATTTTTAGTTCACATTCCAAAAATATTTTCCTAGTTTATAAGTGGAAGAAAATTCAAAGATCTTTACAACATCGTTTAGAAATGATATTTTTAGGCAAAAATTAAGCTTCCTTCTTGAACCCTAAGACAAAATTTTTACTCTGCTAATTTGGTTGTAATAGCGAATAATTAATATCTATTTTGGAAAGTGAAATAAAAATTTTCAATTATTAATTGGAAAATAACAGTAATAATAATTGGCTTTGTTCTGGAAATCGTCTTGCTGTTTGGTTAAATTTACTTTTGTCAACTGATCTTGGCTTTTTGTTTACAATCCCTGAAACTGGAAAAAAGATTATCTTGTATTGGGTGTGTCAACTTGTTATTTTAGTTCTTAGCTGATCGATCCACAACTAAGTTTGGATCTTATAGATGGTTGAAAAATGCTATTTTTGTCATTTTATTTTTTTTTTTTCCGAAATCCAGATTGATGAGTCTAAGATTAATTAATTGAAAGATATTTAATTAGAAATTGAGTTTTTTGTTTTCTGTGTTGAAATTTTTATTTACACTTTGTATTATTTGATGCTTGTAAAAAAAAATTTTTTTTATTTACTCCTAATTCTGTAAAAGGAAAATGATAATTTCAATTGACAACCCAAAAATTAACACTTTCAATTCAATACCTTCCAATCAATTAATCTTAGACTCATCAATCTGGATTTCGGAAAAAAAAAAATAAAATGACAAAAATAGCATTTTTCAACCATCTATACGATCCAAACTTAGTTGTGAATCGATCAGCTAAGAACCAAAATAACAAGTTGCCACGCCCAATACAAGATAATCTTTTTTCCAGTTTCAGGGATTGTAAACCTTAACTATAAGAAAAAATCGGAAAAAAAAAAACAATAATATAAAATGCGTCTTTTCAATTACTTTTATGATCGAATCTTCTCTTTTCGATTGATAATTAGAAAACGAAACTCACTCTATTGGACAAAACTTTTACAGTTGATGCTTAAGGTATCTACGAATGTACAAAATCTAAAAGTGGATCAAAAAAATATAGTTTTTCATTTTTTTCATAAAAGTTTTTCAAATTTTTACATTCTTTTTTAATAATTTTTTCCCCTAAATTCAAATAATGTTCAGAATTAGTTAAAAAAGATCATTTTTACAAGAATATGGCTTATTTGAAAACAACTGTCCTCTTATTAAAATGTTCAATTTACTTTCTTTAATTAATTATTTTCTCATACGATAGCAACATTATTTGATCCAAACCAGGATTCTTATTGATGTAATAACTCGCACAATTGCTTTGAAGAACAATTAACTTTTTGTACATGACTGTGAAAGAATGTCAAATTCAAAATCAAGAATTCCGAATTATCAAAATCTTTTTGAAGATATCTAAGGTTCTTTTTTTATCTTTTATTATCGCAACACAATTAGTTTCACGATGAAATGGACTGTAATTAAGATATATTCACAATTAAAGGTAAATCATATTAGTGGCAATCAATTAAAAAGGAACCGAAAAATTCACAATCAGTTTCAAATTTAAGTCTCAAACTTTCACAAAAAATTACGACAAAAAAAAAACAAAAATTAAGGCAGAAAATTCAAATTTTATTAAATTAATTTGTATAAAAAAAAAATTCGAAAAAAATGTACTTTAAATTTAGGATTTTTTTGTGCCTTAAATTTTAATGAAAGTTTGTATTATAAAGTGTAACCAACTATATTGTTTTTTTTTTTTTTTCGGTAACAAAAACTTCCAGCATCCATTGTATACATTAACTTTGAAATTTGTGTAAAAAAAATTAACTTATTATAAAAAATTGAAATAGCTGAAATAATATCTTTTGAATTTTTTTCATATCTAATAAATCATCGAAAACTTATTAGAATTATATTTTGATTTTTTCTCATAATAAATAATAATAACAAGAATTAAAGAAGGGGGTATTATTAAGAAGTCAATAAAATCAAGCTAGATCAATTTTTTTTTTTTTTTTTTTGAATATATATTTTTTCTTATAGAATGTACAAATTAACACCATTGAAACAATTAATTAATACGATTAATTTTTTTTTAATCCAAATACAGATATTTTCAATATAAAAATTTAAAAAAGTAACCCATTATTTTTTTTAACAGTTGAGTTATTTTTTAAAAGTGATAAAAAAATTGTGGAAAAAAAGTGAAACAGGAAAAAAAGTTCAACACGGTTTTTAATTGGGAAAATTACTGAAAATGAAAAGATTGATCAAGTAAAAGAAGACATAAATAAATAAAGACAAAATGAAGTATTCGCAACAATTACAGTTTTATTAATACTATCTTTTAGTATGAACTTTTCTTTGGTTGTTCAATTATTAAAATATTGTTCAAAAAATTGACTATTTTTGAGATCCCCAAAACCACGACACCAATAATTTCGATAAATCAAGTAGATTAAAACTGTTTTTTTGTTGGGTGGATTATAAATAATATAATGGATTATTATTTGAAGTTTAATTGATTTCTTCTTTTACTTGATCAATCTTTTCATTTTTAGTAATTTTTTCAATTAAAAAACACGTTGAACTTTTTTTCCCGTTTCAATTTTTTCCAAAATGGTAATAATTTTTATATAGACGAAAACTCAACTGGTGATCAAAAAAATTTATTTAGTTATTATCATTAATTGATATTTAAATTCAAATCTTAACAAATGAAATTAATATGGGTTCAGGCCATTAAAAAAAATCAAAACTTCAAGAAGTTAAACAGAGTTTATCAATAAAATTCAGATTTTTCAAGGAAAATTTTTATTCTTAAAAGTTAGTAAAAAGTCATATTCTTGTTTTTTCAAAAAATGAAAATAATTAACAAAAAATTTTCACTTTTAAAAAAATGTTTTAACTAATTGCTAAATCTTATTTAGAAGAATATTTATATCAATTTGTATTATTTTTTTGGAATATAAAAAAATAATTTTTAAAATTTATGAATATAATTACCTAATTCCCAAATACCCGAAGAAAATTGTACTTTGAATGATTAAATTTTATATTAAAATAAAAACATTATTTATTCTGTAAATTTGAATTTTTATTAAAAGAATACTATTTCAAAATATACTTAATATTATCAAGTTAGAAATACTACCCACTCTTAAGATTAGAGTGTACTTAAATTTCTTATAAAAGATATCTTTATTAAAACAACATCCGAATAATTAAAAATTTCTATTTTAACAATTTAACTACAACCAAATGAATTATATAAATAAAGAAAAGAGTTCTCTATATTAATATTCATGATAATAAAAAACCTTTCATGATATAATATGGATGAAAATAGTTATAAAAATTGTAAAAAAATTATATATAAAAAGAAATAAATTCTAATTAATATTTTTCTTTTTTATTAAAAAAAAAAAAAATATGAACTCACTAAAAAATTGTTCTTAACTGGGGTTTCTTATAAGAACATAATTTTATATTTATTCTTTTCATTTTTATAGAAAAGATATCCACTTGCTATAATATTGCCTAAATTATATTAATGATAAAAAACTCTAAATAAAAGTTTAATTTTTCAATAAGTACTATCAAATGACGTATAGTGCCTATGTTTTTTGAGGTTTTCTGTTTTATTGGTAAATCTATTGATTTTCCAAATAAACAGAATAATAAAGAAAAAATAAGGGTGTTTGCCCTGAATTCAAAAGAATTCCAGAAAATCTTTGGTTTTATTAAATACTTTTCCATTCTAGAAAATTTAACAACAGTTTTTTTAATTTATGAAATAAATTGAAAATTAAATAATTTTTCAGTTTATTTTTCAAATTTGCAAAATCTTATCGAAATGTCTAGATTTTCTTGATTTTTTCTGTTTTATTTTAAAAATATATTCATTTTAGTTAGGTTTTTTTTTTTTGAGTTTTTTAGTTATTTGTTAAATCAATAGATTTTCCTTAGGTTTTTTTTTTTACTTTTTGAAATAAACCAAAAATTTATTAAAATTTTCTGTTTATTTCAAAAAGTAAATAAACCTAGAAAACTTCACAAATAAATAGAAAACCTCAAAAAAACCTAGAACACATCAGAAATAAACAGAAAACACAAGAAAAACCAAACATTAACATATAATAATACTATTAAATCACCCGGCTTCAATAATAATAATGAATGAATGAAGATAATTTTTTATTACGATACAAAAACAACATTAATAAAAACTGAATATCACCATTAACAATTATTAATATTTTGATCTGTCAGAGTGAAAGATTATTTCCTCAAGTATTTTATACAGACTTCCCAAGTCTACCATAAAATTGTAAATAAAACACAATTTATTTTTCTATTCCTATTTTACATTTTCAAAAAATTTGGAAATAAGAGTTATTGTTCAAAATATAATTTTCAATAAATGAGCTATTATTCAAATTTTTGGAAATTTAAAAAAAAAAAAATCGAATACTCATGAAGCACTTAAAAATATTATTCAAAAAATGTAAATTTTTAAAGATCAGTAAATATTGATATTTTTTTGTGCTTTTTTGGACTGATAATTTTTAACTTTCATGGGATCTTGAATTTTTTGTTTTTTGATTTTCCAAAATTTGAATAATAGCTCATTTATTAAAATTTTATTTTGAATAATAACTCTTATTTCCGAATTTTTCGAAAATGTAAAATAGGAATGGAAAAATAAATTTTGTTTTATTTACAATTTTATGGTAGATTTGTAACTGCTATAATTCTTATTTTGATCAGAAAATCTTTTAATTTTCGTAATAAAAACCAGAATCAAAAAAAAAACAAGATTTTTCATCTTGTCATAAATTAAAGAAATTAATATAAATCACAGATTTTACACAATTCTTTCAAATAATAGGCAAGCTAAAGATAAAAAGGTTAACTTTTAATACTCACATTTCAATGAAAAAAAAAAAAAGAAAAAAAAAAAAAAAAAAGAAAAACTATAAAATCTAGAACACTTGGCAACTGGTTCAAAATAGCTGTAAGCTCTATTAATTGACTTAAAATTTCATTTAAAATTACAAAAAAATAAAAAAAAAAAAAAAAAATCTAAAGTGTATAAATTTTATTTATTTATTTATTCCAAAGGCAATTTCAATTCAAATTCCCATTAGAAATTTAATTATCATATCTAATAAAATAATTTAAATGTATAGGATTTCAGGTTAATGAATTGGAATCCAAAAAAATCTTTCTAATAATTGAACTATTTATATTCATAATATATATATTTATAAATCTACATATCTATGTATATATTATAAGAACACAAGAGAAATCCATGTAAATTTAAAAAACAATTTGGAATTATTTTTTTTCAAAAAACCGAACAAAATTTCTCAAAAATATTCTTTTATTTATTGAAAAGTTTAATTTTTGATACTAACTTTTTTAAAAGTTGGAATTGTCAAATTTTCAAGAGTGTAAGTAGATTTGCTATTGAATTTCAATTGCTTTTTTCCAATTTCGTGGTTTCGTAATTCAACTTTAATTCTCTCAAGCAGTAAATCAATAGCTACTTTATTACTGGCGCCTCTGAGAATAATAACATCAGCAAATTTTCTTTTCTATTAATGGGTTAATAAGCAATTGTGATGAAAAGATAGAAAGTATAAAAGGAGATCAAAATAAACATTGACACAGAGAAGTTAACATTAAAAGGTTGGATGGTTGGAAAAAAAAAATAGAAAGGGGGATAATTACAGGAACAACAAAACTCTCAAAGCCAGGCTTGACAAATCTAAGGTATTGCTCAATCACGCCTTTCAAAGTTCTTCCTCTTTCACTTGTATCTCTTAAGATTCTTCTAGATAATCGTATATCACTGTCAACATCGACAAAGATCTTCATATCATACAAATCTCTCAATTCCTTTGTTTCGAATGTGAAAATACCCTCAATTAAGATGACGTCTCCAGAGACTTGGTGAGTTTTTTTGGTTCGCGAGTGGGTAACAAAATCATAGTCTGGGCATTGGATAACCTTTCCCTGCTTGAGCTCCCTTAATTTTTCTGTTAATAAACCAAGATCAATGGCGAGAGGGGAATCAAAGTTATAGTTACCACAGTCCTTTCTCTGTTCCTCGGTTAAAGGTTTGTAAAACCAGTCTTGTGCAATAATATCTACCTTTTTTCCTTTTAGCTGTTTGATGATCTCACGACACACAGACGTCTTTCCAGAAGCAGAGCCTTTGGGGTTCATTTTTATTTTTGTAAGAAGGTTTTGTCAAGAGAAAAGGAGTGTGTTTTGAAAATTTATTTAAATTTGTTTTGAAGGCACATTTGAAGCATTCAAGAGATTAATTTTTTTTTTTTTTTTTTTACTGTTTTTAAAAATGTTTCAAAAATAAAAATCTAATGTAAAATCTTACCTCCACATACCCCAATCAATAAAGTTTCAGGCTTTACAAAAGGCTTTGTTTCTTTATTGAACATCATTTCAAGTTGAGATGGTAAATAGTTTTGGTTTGGGAGAGAAGTCATTTATTTCGAAAAATTTAAAATGAAAAAAGTTGATGATCAGAGAAAATCTTTTTATTCTTTTTCTTGTTAAAAAAAAATGAATTTTCATTTTGTAGAAATTTCTTGAGAGAATTCGTTTTTTGCTTTTTAGTATTGTTAATGTAGAACAGTGAAAAAAAGTCCTTATTCATGGAGTTGTATTAATTTTGTAAAAAATAATATTACGTAATAAAAGAATCTCCTTTTTCTCAATTTCTTTTTGCCTTGAAAATATTAAATTGTTAAGTGTTCTATTAATTTTAAACCCCAAGTAAAGAGTATTATTATTGATTTTAAATCTTGAAAAGCAATGTTTGACAACAATTGTCAAGACTTTTTTGTATTTCCATCATCCAAGAAAAACCCCATATTGATTACAATTATGTATTATTAGTTTTACAGCATTTTGATTTTAAATTCAAGAGATTTTGTGAACACATAATCGGTTCCTTACTATTAGGAGTCATATAAAAACTTTTTAAAAAAGTCAAAAATTATAATTGGAATGTATTTTTTTTTCAAAGGGATAAAATTTGAACCTTGCTATTTTGCCACAATTTTAACATATAACATTTAAAAATGATATTGATAAATTCTATACAACTAAAATTGATGATTTTGATGATTTACAGTCAATTTTTTTTATTATTGTTTGTTTTTGAATAATAAAAGGGTGGCTTTGGACACTTCCTTTTCATTTGGTTTTTCTTTTTTAAAAATAGAGTATTCTCAGAAATAGATTATAATTGGTTATCATTATTGGTTTGGTTGTTTTTTTTTTTATTGTATACTTCAGTACATATGAGCAACTAATAATCCGAAATAAAACGAATATTTCAAAATAGATTACACTAAACGAAAATGTAATTTCATTCCCTTTTATGGTTCCAATACCATTAACTCTGACAAATGTTGGAAACAGAATTGGATGGTTTGCCTGGTTTTATTATTGTGAATTCAATTTTAATGATGGTAGAAAGTTCAAAACATTACACTAATTGATACATTCAAATATATCGCTACAGTGATCAAAATAATTAAGGTATAAACTAAAATCTGTGTTTTAAAATATATCCGTACTTTTTTTAACTTCTTGTTCCAAAGCAACATCCAATTTACTAACAAATAGTATACCTAAGTTCAAATTAATTTTGATAGTAAAAGTCTTGATATTAAAAGTAAAATTTAAATTAGGAATGAAATTAGTTGCAATTTTTATATAATTTTCTTAGTATTTTATGAATTTTTTGTTTTTTTGGACAATAAAAATTATATCAAAATTTATTCTATTTTTGAGATAAATTTTCTTATTTGATCCGTTCATTTTTGAATTTCACTTTAAATAATACTACTTTAAGAAACCAAGATCTTATTTAATTAGGGTTAATTATTCGTTTCTTTGTTTGGTTGATGTAGAGGTCTTCTATAACAAAAAAACAGGCTTTTTATTTTGAAACAATGTATTAACTTTTTTTGCAAGTTTCTTTTGACAACAGTATATAATTTTTTCCTTCATTTTCCGTTTTAGAAATGTTTTTAAAAAGTTTGAAATAACCGTTGGGTAAAAAAGTGAAACACGGTTTTTAATTGGGAAAATTACAGAAGACTAAAAGAAAAATCTATTAAAAGAAGAAACTAATTAACTTCAAATTATAATCCAATAAATTATTTCCAATCAAACCAACAAACACAACTTAAATCTACTTTCATATCAAAAATATTTGTGTGATTTAGGAGACTACCAAAATATTCAATTTTTTAAACAAATTTTTACTAATTTATCGATTAAAGAAAAACTCCATCAAAAGATTGAATTAACAAAACTATTATTTTATTGAATCCTTCATTTCGTATTTATTTTATTTATTTAATTCTTTTTTTTTTTATTTATCTAACTTCTCTTTTTCACTAAGGCTCCCATTTAAAAATATTGTTTAATTTTTTTTTCCTGAATAGTAAAGGATTTTATTGGCTTAATTGTGAAGAAACTTAGTAAAATTGGTTTGACTTGAAAATCCTCTTTCTATTTTGTTATTTTAATTGTTGAGCACCTAGATTACAAAAATGTAAAATTGAATTAAAAATTTTATTAAGTGACTAACCTCAATTAAATTTTTTGATCTAAAACTTAATATAGATTGGGAAATTTGTTTTGCCAATTACTTAAATTTGAAAACACCAATTATTTTTCAATATTAATTATATTTCTTGATAAAGAATCATTATTTAGAAATTCAACAAAAAAAAAATAAACTAAAATAGTCCCTTAAATTTATTAGATTTTATCTTTATAAATCCAAAAAAAATTATAAATGATTTTTTTTTTGTTCAATTTCTTTTTTTAGAAATTCGATACCCCCACTTTCAAAACTACCCTTCACAAAGAATATTTTGAAATTCAATTAATTTTAATAAGTTTCTTTACATTTACGAATATATAATTCTTTCCACCATTTTATCTAAAATAGAGTTTATTAAATTGACAAAAGAAAATTAAATTAAAAGGATTAAGAGGCAAGTAGTTATAATCCACACCAAATGGAAAAGTGCCAGATTTTTTCTAAAGATTATTTTAAACTTAATAAATTATTTTCTTTCAAAAATTTAGAGAAATTATTAAATAATTTATTAAAAGAGTTCATTTTTTCCATTTTTTTTTTTGAAGAAAGAAGATCTTGAAATATTATTTGTTGAATTTTTGAATCATAAAACAAAAAGAAAAATTTGCAAAACTGTTTTATTTTTAAGAAAATCTCACTTTTAATACTTTCACATAGTTTATTTCAACAGCTATAATTAGAATTTAATCTTATTTTAAAAATACCAGAAAATTAAATAAAATATTGAATCCTTGAAGAGCTATATGGATTTTTTAAATATCCAAAAAAATTTCCTTTTTATTAATAATATTTATTTAATTTTTTTGGAATTTAAAAGTTTAGGAAATATATTTTTTTCAAATACTAAGAGTATAAACAACAAAATTTATTTTTTTAAATAAGTTATTTGATAATATTTTGAATTTTTTATAAAAAAAAATAACAGATTTTAATTTTATTAAATTTTTAAATATTTTAAGAAATTTGAGAAATAATAGTAAAAGTCGATAGATACTTTTTATACTTTAGTTATTATCATCTCACTGATATAATTAAGATTTTTTTAATTAATTATTAATTTAGAAATAATCAATTCAAAAGCATCTCTTTATAACAGAAGTTGAATTTTTTAAAAATTTTAAGAAACTATTTTGGGACAATTTTTAATTTAATATTTTTGTTGTCCATGTTAGATTTTATTTTTTTGGTTAAAAAAAAATAAAAAATTGATTCTGTTTCTACTTCTCATAAATAAATTATATTTATTTCAAGTTTCAAATAATTATAGATTTATATTTTTGAATTAAACATCTATTTATACATTTACTATTTAAAAACATAGTTATTTTAGTTTTATGGTATATTTATGTTACTAATTCCTGATGATAGGTTTTTGACTATTGAAAAGTTGTAATATATTTACAAAATCATTGGAAATAATTCTTTCAGATATTTAAATAACTATTCTTATTAGAAACTCGAATTTAAGAGTATATTTAATCAATAGACCCAATGTTGGTTATGAAACAATATAGAAAACTGTAAAAATTTATAAAATACGAATTCAAAAAAAGTTAATGAATATTGAGATTAGTACATTTCACAAACAACTAATAAAAAATTTACATTAATGCCGGTCTTCAATGAAAAATTTAAAAAATCTTATTTTTAACCAATTTAAAAACAATGATCCAAAAATATTTTCAGGTTCAATCTTTTCTACAAATTCTTTTCTCTGTGAATTTTAATTTTTCTTTTATTAGTTTTTTTTTTAAAAATTATAATGATTATCTAGAAATTGAAATTATATTACATTCATCTTCAAATTTAAGACACAAACTTTCAACAAAATTTAAAACATAAATAAAATCTCCAATTAAGGTACAAAATTTGTATTTTTTTATACAAATGATTTTTCCTAGAATTTGGATTTTGTACCTTAATTTGAGATTTTTTTTTATGTTTTAAATTTCGTTGACAGTTTGTACCTTAAAAGTGGAAATGGCTGTAATAATATATTAAAAATTGATAATTCTATTTCTTCTATACAATTTTATTTGATAGAATAAATATCTTTTCAAATTATTTAAGTAAAGGTTGGGAAAGTCATATTGTTTTTTTCAAAATATTTTTTATGTGATAATTATTTCACAAAAAAATCACAAAATTTTAAAAAAAGTTATTGATTATTTTCTCTAGTTACAATTTTTGTAGATGCTAAGTGAATAAGATTTCTTTATGAAATAGTAGCCCAAATAAGAAAATTAACATAGTGGGATCAATATTTTTGTTTCAATTTTTTATAAAAAAGAAAACTACCAAATTGATTTTTTTTCTTTTACTGATATTTTCCAATTAATAAATGAAAATTTTAATTTTAATTTCCAAAATTTATCTAAATTATTACGGTTACAATCAAATTAAAAGAGTAAATATTCTATCTTAGATTCTGATAAGGTAATTTAGTTAATGTCTAAAAATATCTATTCTAAATCGTTTGTTAAATATTTTATAGGGTTTAAACTAATTATTAACTAGAAAAATATTTCGGAATTTCAAATAAAAATTTTCATTTTTTAATTGGAAAATTATATTAATATAAAATTTTTTTACCTTGGTTATTAAAATTTCCTTCATTATTACACAAGAATTACTCTCCATTGCCATAAATATTAATTACAAGTTTTTTTTTCTTTCAAGTGATAATTCTTTTAGTTAACATAAAAAATGATTTTTTCAACTGATGGTAAAATATTATTATATTTGTTTGAAAAATTATCAAACAAATAATATTTTGAAAGTTATTTATCAATTTTACTTTGAAATTGAGTTTTTTGTTATAAGATGAAATTGATTTTTTCCAAAAAAAAATTTTCTTGAAGTTATTTAAGAATTAAGTTATTTTATTCTCAAAATTGAAAAGCAATTTTTTTACTTGCAAAAATGATTTAAATTGTTACCTCAGCTCTTGTGAATAAGACCAAATAATGTGTTAAAAAATTTTTTCAATATTTAAAATTCGTCAACGATTTTTTTTCATTTTTTGAAACCCAGAAAACAACTTTTTTTCAAATACTTTAACAAATAAAAAAAATTTACTTCATAATAGATCTAAATTTCCTTTGATAAACTTTTATAAAACTTCAAACAATTTTTCATTTATTTAATCTTATAAACCCCAATTAGTTTTATTTACTGAGATTTGTCTTGAAATATTAATACTGTTATTTTCCAATATATAAATGAAAATTTTTCTTTCAATTTCCAAAATGGACATTAATTATTTCGCCACAACAAAATTAGCAGAGTAAAAATTTTGTCTTATGGTTATCTAAGGAAACTTACTTTGTTGTCAAAAAATATCATTTCTCAAAGATATTTTTGTAAAGATCTTTGGGTTTTCTTTCAACTGATAAACTAGAAAAATATTTGGGTATGTGAACTAAAAATTTTCATTTTTTAATTGGAAAATAATAGTAATTAAAAATAATAACCAAATAAAAAATTATCTCTTTCGCAAATCAATACTTTCCAACATAAAACTAAAAATAGTCTTTACTCAATTTTCAAGAATTGATTTATTTGTTAATAAAAATAATTAGTTACTTTTTTTCATTTTATATTGAAAATATGTGAATTTGTAATTTAAAAAATATACTCGAATTGATAAATTCTTTAAATGATATTAACTCATTCATTTCAGAAGTCAAAACACAAATTATAAAAAAATAATTTTATTGAAGGATCTTTTCAAGATTTCATTTTATTTTTAAAGAGTACCACTTGCTTAAAATAAAAATTTTACCAGGCAAAAAAATAATAAAGAAAAAAGTATGGATAACAGAAAATCATAACATTGATAATCGTCAATTTTTAAATTAAAAAAAAAAAAAATTATCAAAATTTTCATTTATAAAATTAAAATACAAACACCGAAAAGTTTTCTTGTTTACAATAAAGGTTTGTAAAATAAATAAGACTGAAAACAAAAAAAAAGAACTTTAGATTCAGTGGGAAAAATCAAAAAATATAAGAATTTTTTTGGGAATAAAATGTCAAAATGAAAATTATTTCATTAACTAGATTACAAACTATTTTAAATTCATTAAATTTAGATAATAATAATTCAATAATTTACTAATTTGTGAATTCATTATTTAATGAAAAAAAGAAAAGAAAAGAAAAGAAAAGAAAAACAAAAAACAAATTAAGGAATAATTCAAAATTATAAAAAGAAATAATCACAATCATATTTGTTGTTGCTTGTGATCCCATCTGTAACAAAGTTGGCACAATAGCTAATGTTTTCTAAAAACAAGAAAACTTTTCTCATTTTCAATTACTGTTTCAAATTTAAAATTATATTTGCTCATTGTTTTATTCTTAAAAAATTTTTTTATTGAATTTGAAGCAATTTTTTTATTTTGATCAAATAGCCAACAATAGACACGAAAAAATTCTGGTGTAAACTTAATCAAATTTGAAGGCCTGACTTTTGTCCAGCCGATTATTAAAGAGTCATCAAAATCATGAATTTTGTTTAAGCGTTGTTTGATGGGAAAGGACTTACCAAGCCCCATTTTCAGATTGGGTTTTTTGTTTGGATCTCTTATTTGATCGAATTGACTTTTTAACACCACCCATTTCTGTTCATTAAAATTAATCGAGCTTTTTGGTGTTATTTTTTGGTTTTGATGAATTTTTTCTTTTTTCATTTCCCTTTTCTTTTTTTTTTTTTTAATTTTTTTTTTTATTTTTATTTTCTTAAAAATTTTATTTTCTTTATCATCCTCTTTTTGTTTCTCTTTTTCTAATTCTAATTCTAATTCTAATTGTTGTTGTTGTTGTTGTTGTTGTTGTTGTAATTCTTGTCTTTGTTCCAAATTTAAATTTTGATGAAAAGATAATAAATTGTTGTTGTTTGAAATTGATCCAAATTCTTCTTCCATTTGGAATTCTGTTTGTATAATTTTAGGATCCAACACAAAAAATTGTTTGTTATCATTTTGGTCTTCATGGATTTCAGTTGTCACGATCGTTTCAGGGAATTCGTTGATTGCAAATTCTTCTTCAATAGTTTGGTTTGTGTTGAAAGGGTAGTTTGTGTCTACAATTTCAAAACCCCAACCTTCCATTTTTAGTGTGATAAATTGTTTTAATTAATTTCTATTATCTTTTCAGTTGTGGAAAAACAATTACTCGACTCAATTTGTTCTAGGCTCTTAAGATCCCAATTTTCAGAATCAATTTAAAAAGTTTAATAAATGGGTTCTCTGTGTAAAAAAACAATAAAAAATGATCTATTGCTAAAACACTTTTCCAATGTTAAGGACGACGTTTTCAGCTGAAAACAGTTTAATTATTGATAAAAACTTTCTTGAAGGAGTTACATAATCTCAGTTAACTTTATACAACGAGAATTTCTTTTCAAAAAAAATGGGATAATTTTTACTATTCCAATAATTTTTAAAATTTTACCCATCTTAGATTCCAAGCCAAAATTTGTTTTACACTTTCCTAATTTCCATTTCGAATCTTTCAACAGAAAAAAATTCCCCAAGCTATTCTAAATGTTTTAGAGTTACTTTTACAATCTTGAAAATTTTCAAATTTGTACTTGTAATTGAAAATCCCTAAAGTCATTTTTTTCAATTTTCTTTCTAAAATTGATTTGAAATTTTTTTTTTTAACTTTGATTTCAACTTTAAATGGAATTTTTTTTATTCATTTTTTATCATAATGAAAATTCTATTTGAGAAGTAAATACAAAAGAACACAAAAACAAAAACACCTCCAGGTGAAAAGGTATACCTTAAGTATAACCTTTTCAGGTGAAAACTGGGAAATTGTTAATAAAAACCATCTTGAAATAGTTCTATAATCTCAATTAAATAGGCATTTTCAGAATTTCAATTATAAATAGGGTAAATTTCTACAATTTCCAACAATTTTCGCAATTGTTCGTTTATAAGATCCTGCCGTAAAATATCTTAAAAAAAATTATTCAAAAAAAAAATTAAACATTTTCAAATTTTCACTTTTTAATAATTTCACTTCTAATCATTTTTATTGATTAATAAGAGATCTTTGGTTACAAATTATTTTGAAAGAGATTTTACAATTTTGGTTTAAAAATCTAATTTTTGAGGTTCTATTAAAAAATTTTTTTTCACAATTTAGAAATGAGGTCATTTTTTTAAAAGTATATTAAAATTTATAAATATCTTTCAAATGGGGTAACAATTATTTTGACCCTGTAAGAATTATTTTTTGATTTATCTTGTAAAAAATAAAACTCTAAGATTTTATGTTCCGTTTGTTTGAATTTTTGAAATACACAGAAAATTAATAAACTTTCGGTTTTTTTCCAAAAAGTAAAAAAAATTGCATTATCTTTTCCAGAATGTAAAAGAATTGAGTAAAATCTTTGATTTTTCTCTATTCTTTTGAATTCTGGAAAATATAGGCTCCTAGTGGACACTTTAGGTTAGGTTTTCTCGAATTTTAAAGATTTGAGTAAAAAGATAAATTGTCTTCAATTCTTTCAAATTCGTTGAAACTATCATTGACTTCTCTCGAGTTTTCAGTTTATCAGGAAAATCAATAGATCTACTTTAGGTTTTTTTGAGTTTTCTATTTATTTAGAAAACCAATAGATTTTCTAAATAAATAGAAAACTCAAAAAAAGCTAGAATACTTAATAAAACACAAAACCTCAAGAAAATCTCCATTAGGTATTTTTTTTTTAATTTAAGAAATAAACCGAAAATTTATTTAATTTTCGGTTTATTTCTTAAATTGAAAAAAAAACCTAGACACTTTATACACTCTACGGCACTTGACGGATACTTCAGATAGGTTTTCTTGAGTTTTCTGTTTATTTGTAAAATCAATATATTTTACAAATAAAAAAAAAAACAAGAAAAACGCCTTTAGGTTTTCCATAAGGTAAAAGAATTGAGTTAACTCTTTGATTTTACTATATTCTTTTGAATTCTGGAAATTCCTAGGCACTTGACTGCACTTTATGAACACTATTCGTTCTTTTTTTCAGAATTTACAAGAATTGAGTAAAATTTTGGATTATATTTCAAAATAAAAAAAAATAGTCATTAGGTTTTCCGGAATTTAAACAAATTGAGCAAAATCTTTGATTTTTCTCTATTCTTTCAAATTCCGGAAGATCTAGGAACTTGAAAGAGACTTTCATTAGGTTTTCCATGAATTCAAAAGAATTGAATATGATCTTTGATTTTACACAATTATTTTGGATTCTAAATAAAAACCACTTCTTGATTTTGTTGGGTTTTTTCTTTTATTTGTAAAATCAATAGATTCTACAAATAAAAAAGAAAACCTGAAGAAAACCTAGCATTTGACGACACTTTACTGACACTTTTGTTATGTTTTTTAATTTTTCGAATAAAAGGAAAATTTAATAAATTTCCGGTTAATTTCAACAATTAAAAAAAAAACCTAGACACTTGATGACACTGTACAACACATGACGTGTACTTTCTTTAAGATTTCAGAATATTAAAAGAATAGCTTAAAAATCGATTCATTCAATTCCACTTTTTAGGACCAAACTTCAACGAAATTTTCGGACAATAAAAATCTCAAATTATGGCACAAAATTCAGGTTCTAGTAAAATAAATTATAAAAAAAAAATTACAAATTTTTTTCCTTAATTTGAGATTTTTTTTTTGCCTTAAATTTCGTTGAAAGTTTGTGCCTTAAAAGTCGAACTGACTGTATATTTTATCAATTCTTTTGAATTCTGGAAAACCAAGGAAACTTCTGTTATATTTTCAATAATTTGAAAGGATAAAGTAAAGACATCGATTTGTGCCCTATTCTTTTAAATCCTGGAAAACATATGACATCAAAATTTATCACCCATTTTATATATATATATATATATATTATTTTTTTTTTTTTAGATGAATAGTGTATTTTCGAAACTATTATTTATTATCTCTTTCAATGAATATCTTAGAGTTGAATTTAATTAAAATTATTCCTTCTGTGAATTTAAATATTTTTACTCTATAATATACCTTTTTTTCTAGACTCGCAACTTTTAAAAAATGTAGTACTATTAACAACAATAAATAGGGTTGCTTCAAGATTTTAAATTTCTGGAATATTGATTATATTGTAAACAAACTTTATTACGAAGGATGAAAAGTTAGTTAAATTAATATTTTTTTTCTAATTGAAATTTCCAATTTTTTTTCAAATTTGTGAAATTTGATTTTATTTTTTCATAATTTCTATTTAATATCAATAAATACAAAAAAATCTCTACATGCTGTTCTAAATATTTTTTATAGTTACTTTAACAAATTTAAAATATTTTTAAAATTTGAATTTTACTTTGAAATGTCTCAAAAGCCTTTATTTTTTCAATTTTTTAGAAAATTTTAATAACAATTATTGTTTTTTTTATTTGGAGATGATTTTACCTTTTAAAAGAGTAATTTTTTTGTCCAATTTCTTTGGAATGAAAATTCTTTTTGAGAAGTGAAGGTTAAATAACACAATAGCTAAATACTCTACAGTGTGAAAACTTCGTACTTTGTGAGTTTAAATTTTTCTTTGATCTTTTTCAACCATTTTTTTGGATAGGGAATGAAAATTTGGTACAATTTATTTTTGAACAAATAGTAATTGAAATCTGACAAAACCGAGGTGTTTGTTTCCAAAAAAAATGTTTTGGTTGAATAGATGTTAAAAATTAATTTTTTTTTTGTTGGTGAATAAATCTTTGTTTTTTTGATTTTTTTCTTTTTATTTTTCAACTCAAATCGAAAAAAAATAAATTTGAAAAAATGGCATTGATAAAAAATAAAAAGAATAAAGAGTAATAATGACTAGTAGCCTTTTTTGTCACAATTTCAGAAAGTTATAATTCGAAAAAGTTATAATTCTAAAAAGTTAGCAGCCATAAGCAATTCTAATGCAATTTCTGTTGGGTTGTCGAATTGTGGTATTTCTTTGTTTGATTTCTGGTATTTCTTTTTGTATTTCAGATATTCAACAACATATTTCAAGACCTCCCCACGTATATTTTTTAATTGAATAACACCAGTTTGTTTTTCTCTAAATGAGCCGTGTCCTGTTAGCATTGCTTTGAGGGTTCCAGATAGAAGCACAAGATCTTTGGATAATTCAAATTTTTTTTCATCATTGCTAACTAATGTGACAATTTCTTTATCTTCTTTTTCCGTTTCTTTTTCTTCTTCTTTAATAATCTCAATTTCTTTTTCTTTTTCTTTTTTTATTTCTATTTCTTTGGTGGTGCTCATTCAACGAGATTAAAAAAATAAAAATACAAAAATGAAAGTAAATAATTCGAGTTTTAATTTTAATAAAAGGTTGAAAGAGATTATTAAAGACCAAATTGAATTGTTACTAAATTGTGCTGTGTTGAAAATATTTGATTATATATCTTTAGTGGAACTGACAATTCTGCAGAAAATAGATCTTTTTTTCCTTTTGTTTTTCAATTCCACTATTTGAAGATTCGCAGATCCTAGTCATAATGTTATATTGTGATTGTAGGTATTTATATTTAATCTTCAAAACACAAATAGTTCTCATTTCAATACCAAATAAGGAAGTTGAGAAACAAAATATTTCGTAATCTCACAACCAAAAACAGACAAATCATTTTTTCAATTTTTTCCTTATTAACTTTTACATAAACATAAATTTTTTATTGATTGTTGTTTAATAAAAATTTGAAAAATGGATCAAATTGAGACACTCGTGTGGATTCAAAACAAGCTCAAATTAAAAACACCACCGAATTTACAATTAACAAATTTTCTTACCAATTGCTTAAAGGTGCTTTGTATTTTGTCATCTCTTCCATACCCAAACACAAAACAGTAAATTGTTTTATTCATTGTTTCAATCAGTTTCTCAATTTAACTTCCACTTTTTCTTCATTCTTTTTTTTTGAAAACAATTCTAAAACAAACAATAAAATTTAATCAAAAAAAAAAAAAAAACCAAAAAAGAATAAGTGAACCAGAAATGATCCAAAAGATACTTAACCTAAGCAAAAAATTAAAAGTACGAGAAGAGTATTTGTTTTCAATTGGTGAATATAAATTAATTGAAGATGAAAAAGAAAAATTAGCACTCTTAGTGAAAATTATGAATTATTTCCAAAAAAATGAAATTCAAAAACAAAAAGAACAAAAAAATAAAAAAGGGTACGAAGAGGAAAAGGAAGAGGAAAAGGAAAAAGAAATTGAAAAACAACAAGACAAACAAGAATTAAAAAAAGAAATAAAAAAACAAAATGAAAAAGAAAACGAAAATACACAAAAACAATTCAACAAACCAAATTATACATGGAATAGGATCATAGTAAAATTGTTTATTGAAGGATCAGCTAAATTCTCATTCACATTAGTACCCACGTCATCTCTAAAAAACAAACAAAAGATCACTGTGGATTCAAACAAAGAGAAAAAGGAATTAAACAAAGTATTTTTAATTTTAAAACCAGATTATTTTATCTTTAAAATGCTTCTTGGCTTTAAACTTCAATTGAGGTATACCAATTGTAAACAGGCAAAAATATTCTTTAATAAAGAATCTGAAACAAAATTTCTTTTTTATATAACAAAAGAGCAGCAATTTAAACTTGAATCACAGACTTCTCAACAAAGGTTCATATTAAAAAAAACTTTTAAGATGTTTCAACACTATTATGGAGAGTATGTTGAAATGCATGGTATTTCTGGCAAGATCTTGGGCCTAGAGACTGAAATTGAAGCATTATCTTTAAGATGTTTTAATAATGGGAAAACAACATTTGACATTCATTTAATTGATTTTGAACAAAATGTTGAAATGAATAAAAAAACGCTATTAAACAACAACAAAAACAACAACAACAACAACAACAACAACAACAACAACAACAGGGCTGAAAGTAACAAACACATGTATCTTATTAACAATGAGACAAATGAACAAACTAATTTAAAAAATTTTAATCAAAAAACAAATTTTTTTTCTTCTAGTATTACATTAGAAAAAGAAAACTTAAAATTAATTTCGGAAAAAAAGAATAATGATCAATTTTTAAAACGATTTTTTTGGAAGAAATATTTTATCAAAGAGTTAATGATTAAAAATGCATCAAATTATCAAAAAAATAAAAATTTAATGATTAAACTTGAATTAAAAAAAAGAAACACAAATGAAATTACAATTTTCCAATTTAAATGTTCCAATTATAAAAAAAAAAAATTATTTCAACAATGCTTATCAAAGTTTACCAATCAAATAAAAGAAGGCAATGATCCACCAATCTTATTTCCAAAATATCAATATTCCACGCTCAATAATCTTAACATTTTAAATAATAATAATTACACTAACCATAATAACTATAAAAGTAATCAAAATATGACAAATGAAGAGATACTAAGAATCTCAAAACACAACGAAGATGTAAAAGAACAAAAACAAAACCAAAACCAAAAACAAAAAGGCAAAGGAAATGGAAACGAAAACAAAAACGAAAATTATAACAATGGCGAACAAGGGAACGAATATCCAAGCATCCCAAAAAGCATTATATTTACAGACAATTTAGAACAAGAAATACAATATAATTATTTTGCTTTATTCAATAATCTTGGCAATCCAAAAATTTTTCAAAATAGGGCAAAGCACCCACCATTTTATGAATCTATTCCAATATCACCGTTAATATTAAATTCGAAAGAAGAAATGAATTGGAGAGAATTAATTAATCAAAAGATATTTAAATCATTGCAAAATAGGGAAATTAGTTTTGATTTAAAAATTCTGAATTCATCAATTGAATCAAAATATTTACCGATTGATTCTAAGAATAAACAATGTGAATTAAAATTAAATATTTATTCCTTTGAAATAAAATTTAAGTTCTTGAATCCAGATGTGAAGAAAAAGAATACGGAAAAAGTTTTAAGAAACGAATATTCCAAAAAACATAAGATATTTATCCATCCAATCTATTTAAATTATTTTATTTTAATTGATCTTGAAAGTGATATCAAAATCATTTTTCAATGTAAAAATATATTACAATGCTGTTTAATTTGTAATACCTTTTTAACATTTCGTTCTCTGTATTTCCAATGGCTAAAAACGAAAAGAATACAAATTATCAAATCTAATTTTATTTATTTTCTTTCACCAAAGCAACCATTCTATTCAAAATTACAAATCCGGCGAATATCAAAGAATTTTAAAAAAAATCAGTCAATTTATTTTTATAAAATTAATAA
This sequence comes from Anaeramoeba flamelloides, assembly GCA_027625915.1. NCBI lineage: Eukaryota > Anaeramoebidae > Anaeramoeba > Anaeramoeba flamelloides. Next base: position 24,050,257 of record JANTQA010000023.1, read on the forward strand.
CAAATCTAATATCACCGAGAATAATAATAAGAATAATAACAATAATAATAATAATAACAACAACAAAAATAATAATCAAAAATATATAAAAGGCTATACTTTATTAATATTTGATTCTTTTGAATCTTATGTTGGAAATGCAGAATTCATTTTCAAGAAAAATTATTTCACAATAAATTATCAGGGCTCAGATTTAAATAGATATTATAATTATTATTTGAAATTTCTCTCTTCTCGTGAAGACCCACTCTTTGGTAGATTTCATATTGACGAATATTTATTTTTAAATATTCGATTTCTAAATAATAAACAAAAAAAAAATTTTTTATCAAATTTGCAAAAACATAAATTTTCATCAAATAAAATCTCAAATATTGATCCTATAAAACCAATTGAATTCCAATGTAAATTATTTACTAATCATGATATTTTTAAAGCAATTTTTAAAATTAAATATGATTATTTTATGATAATTACTTCGTTGGACACTATTTACTGTGAATATTCACCAAAAAGTTCTCTTCAGATTATTTATAATAAAAAGCAAAAAAATCAATTAAAAATTAAATATCATTTTGGCAATGGGCTAATGGTTGAATTATTATTTGAAAATTTAATTCAAGTCCGAAAATTTATTAATATTATTCAAGATTATAATTTTAGATTCTTTTCCCAGACTATTGGAAACGACTATCAAAAATTTAAAGGTCAAATAACAAATTTAACACAGCCATCAACAATATATTTAGGAAAATACTCTTTAATTGCACTAACTATAATTCCGAAATTTGAAAAGAAAAAAAATACAAATAATTTGAAAAAAATTAATAATTTTAACAAAAATTACATAAAAAAAATCAATAACCAATTCATTTCCCCAATGAGAATTGATAAATTTGATATAAAGAAATGTAATTGTATTGTTTTGCCTAATAATAACAACAGTAACAACAACAACAACAACAACAACAACAACAACAACAACAACAACAACAACAACAACAACAACAAAAATAAAAACAACAACAAAAAAAACAACAACAACAAAAGAAAGAAAAGATATAATAATATTCAAAATAATAATACTATTATTAAGAATAACAACAATAGCAGAAATAATAATCATAAAATTAACAACAACAACAACAACAACAACAACAACAACAACAACAACAGCAGCAGCAGCAGCCCTTTAAATCATAGAATACAAATCCAATCACCCAAATCAACAAATATAGAGATTGAATTTAATAAATTAACAAAGGTCAGTCAATTTTTAACATCTTTTGAACAACAAATATTTAATAAATTTGGGATTTTCTATTGGAATTCAACCAGACAATTCCAAGTATCAAGTTTTGATTTTTTTCAAATTTTAATTTTAAATAACCATTACCAAATTAAAAAAAATTCTATTTTAAAATTATTTTATAATGGAATAATCTTGATTGAAAAAAAAAAATCATCACAAAAAAATAAAATCCATTTCAATAATATCTTTATAAAAATTAATGAATTAAATACTGAAAAAAGTGAAATTAGAAATGATGTAATTCGATTAAATATTCATTCTTCATCGACAAATAAAATTTTTCAAAAAAAGAAAAGTGTTCTTGTGAAATATATTTCTTTTAAAAATGCTATTAATAGAAAAATTTTTTTAACCAAATTGAATTATTATCAAAATAGTTTCAAATTAAACAAATCAAATTCTAATAAAAATCATAATAAATTTGGAAAAAAAAAAAAAGAAAAAAAAAAATTAGCAAATAATCAAGGAAAGAAAAAAGAAAAAATGGAGTTAAAAAATGATAAAAAACATAATTGGTCGATGCGTAATACTCAACATTCAACTCGGACATTATCTTTACATTCCAATTCGTCTATTAAATCACTTTCTAATACATTTTCGGATTATGGCAAATACAGTGATGATGACGACGATAGTGATGATAATTATGATTATAATGATGATGATGTCGACGATGACGATGACGATGACGACGGTAGTGATAGTAATGATTCATTATCAGAATCAAGTGAAAATTATTCCGAAATTCATATAAATTTAACAGATAAAGGTAACCACTTCAGGATCAATTTTTTAAATAAAAAATTCCAACGGATTGATTCTGGCAATTTGCAATTCGATTTTAAAGGGAAAAACATTATTATTAATAGAAAAACCAATTCAGATAAAAATTGTGTTTTATCTCAAATAAACAAAATTTTAATTATTCGGAACACAAGTAAAGGCAAAAATAAAAATAAAATAGCAATCTTTGAAACTTTTGATTCAAATTCTTTTATTTTTTCGACAGTTTCAAACCAAAGAAGAAAAGAATTAATCAGATCTTTTAAGCAATTAAAAATTTTTATTAATAACAGCAATAAAGTGGATAGTAATAATACTCGAAATAAGAATTTGAAGAGATATTTGGATAAGAATTTGAATGGCAATATATACCGAAATAAGGCCCATAATAAGAATAAAAATCCAATTTCAAGTCGGAATCAGAATCAGGTCAATGTCAATGTGGATAAGAATACAACTAATATGAAAACGAAAACGAAAACGAAAACGGAAATGAAAATGACCGAGAACGAGAATAATTCGCAAATTAACAAAATTACAAAAAAAAAATTTAAAGTATTATTTTTAAATTTATCTGGTATTGCATATTCATCGGGAGAAATTGAAATTTTTGTAAAACAAAAAATTATTCGATTTAAAATTAATTCGCCAATTAGTCATAATGAAAGTCCCTTCAATCAAAAATTCATGCAAAAAATTGTGGATCTGAATTTGTCAATAAATCAAATTAATATTAGTAAACATAAAAAACAACATTCGATATTAAAAATTTCTGTAATAGATCTCAAAAATGGACAAGATAATTCCTTACTATGCAAATTAAATTCGAGAGAGGAGCGATTTGATTTAGCAATATTATTAGAACATTTGAAATCACAATCAGAACAAAAAAAAAAAAAAAATCAAACTTTAAAACGCAAAAATGAAAAGGAATTTCAAGTTTTATTGTTAAATGATCAAAACGAACAGCCAGAACAATTTTCAATTATAATTCAAAATTACTCATGTCTTTTGCAAGATTTAAATGGCATTCAAAAAAGATTTTATTTATTTAAAGATGATTTAATCAAAATTGAAACAAATTCAAAAGAAATTGTAAATATACAATTATTAAACCGTCAAAATTTTCGTTTCAAATTAGAAAATGATTTAGTTGCTTTCTATTTTTCAGAAATATTAGAATCAATTAAATTATCTAATGACCAACTTATTGAAAAAAAAAAATGATCAAAATATATGAACACATTTTTAAAAATATTATCAGTGTAAAATATATCAAAAATGAACTAATTTTTTTTTTTTTTTTTTTTTTTATATAAAGACATAATTAGTTAAATTCTAGAAAATTAAAAGTGAGTTATTGTTTTTTATTTGCTTTATTTCTGAAAATAAACTAAATTTCGAAATTTTCCACACACAACTAAAACAGTTCAAAGAACCACAATAATACAATTTCAATCTAAATTGGAAATAGTTTTGATTTTTGAAATATATGAAAATGCTTTTTTTCATCTTTTAGTTTTTTGTTTTCATTTCTCATTTTTTGAATTACCTAACTTGTTTCAGTCGATGAATTAAGAATTTTTCGAATGGATTTTTATTCGATTAAAGTTGAGTTCTTCAAAATAGAAGAACTCAAATAAAATTGGTTGATGGTATCTAACCATGTGTTGGATCAATATTCCTAATAGAATTTAAACAAATTTAACCCATACTTTTTTTTTTCTGGATCACCTAGCTGAAGACCTAACACTGGATGAAATTGATGGTATTGATTGGTAAAACATGGGGAAAATTGAAATAAAGAAAAAACTTCATCAAGTCCACATAAAATCAATATAAGACAAAGTAAATTCATCCAAAGAAGATGAGAACCGGAAACCAAAGAAATACCTAAAGATTAGCCAGTTCCCAGAAAACTTCAAAGAAAAACCGCCCTACTTCAACTGGAAATCATCAACTACATTATTCAAACTTAAATCCTTTTGTAATGGGTTGAATAGATACACACACAGATGGGAAAAGGGAGTAAATTCCAAATTATACCCATTTTGTAACAAAAAAATTCATGACATATACCACTTTATTTGGGACTGTGAAAAAATATGAGAGAAACAGGAAACACTGGAAAAAGCAAATCAAAAATGTCAATGTTTTGACTATAGTATAATAATCAAAAAAAACACAGATGAATTATTGAGAAAAATGAACATAAAAGAAATCCATGACATTACAATAGAATATCTTTCGGTCAACATGAATCAACATGCAATTAGGAAAAAGGAGTTCAAGACAAAATAAAACCTATCAGTAAAATTCCTTTAAACCAGAAACTTACTTGTCTCTCTCAACAATTATTTTAAACCTCTTTATTTTTTCCACTCTTCATTCTTTTCTTTCTATCATTTTTTTACAACTTCTTCATTTTTACTCTTTCTTGTTTTAGAAAACTAAATTAAGATTCAAATACTTATGATGGTTGTATCTATTTAGAATACTCTTTGGATTAGAAGCCTCAAATTTAGTCACTTCAAAATTCTCTCTTTAACAGATTAGATGAGATTTCGTCTAATCCTTAACAATAAATCCAATACTTTTTTTTGCTGTGTTCTATCCAAAATTTTTAACACACCGATAATTTATTAGTATAGATAATTATTTATTTTTTGTTTTAGGACTATTTTAATTGATAAACAATTATTACCATTACGAATTAGTGAATGGTTCTAATTTGGTATTTCTTATTAGTTTGATTAAATAAGATTTTTTTTATTAAAAATCGAATTTTGGTTTGTAAAAATTTTGAATTAGGGTTTTAATCTTTCTTTTATTTCAGAAATAACCACAAAAATTTTCCTTTCTGGTGAGAAATCCTCTAGTTTTTTTTTAGTAAAAAACAAAATTCAGTTCATATTTGAATTTATTTCCTTTATTTTTTTTCTGATTTTATTTACTTGATGAAAATTATAGTTGATTCTTTCCAATCAATAAAAATAAAATTAAGGTATACGTATATATAATGGCCATTTAGCGCAACTAATTCATAATGTACTGAAAATATTTTTTATAGCAATATTTATTAATTTTCTTTAGTTTTTTATTTTCTTAGTTGGACATACTTGATTGTGAAGGATTATTATTTTTTATTATTTGATCTTCTTCCTTACATTTTATACATTTTTTTTTTTTAAATAGATTTTAATAAAATAAATTATACGTGAAGAATTTAGTAACAAAGTTAAAAGGGAATATATATAAACACCATTTCAAAAATTGTAAGTCACCTAAAATAATAAATTGAAAAAAAAAAATTATCTTTTAGTATTCAAGAACAATTAATAATTAAATCTGATTTGTAATTCACTTTTAAGTCATTCTAAACATATAAAAATCCATATATTTTAAATAATAAAAAAAAAAATAAAACCAAAAACTAATAAAAAGCTAGTAACAATTTTTGAAAATGAGCATTACCAATTTTTTATTGCTGAACTTTTACTGAAAAAAAGTTGAGAACCAGATTTTTCACGAATAATTAGATTTATTTTAAAAGATATTACATAGTCTCAATTTTCAGAGTGATTATTAGTCTTTTCAAAAATCTTTTTTTTCTACATGAACTTTTGCAAATAAAAAAAAAAAGAAATAGAAAAAGAATAAGAAAAACAAAAGAAAATCAAAATTTTGAAAAAGTTGTACTAAAATTTCAAAAATTAGAAAAAATGATTCTGATCCCAAAATTTGAAAATATTTTTTGAGAAGAATACTGGAACAAACCCTCAAAATAACTTCCATTAACATTATAAAGTGAGTCAAAATTCTTGAAATCTAGGTTAGAATAAAAAATACTAAAATAAATTAATGTTTCAGACAAATAAGAGGACTTTTTGTTGAATTGTGTATTGAAAACAATTACTATAAAAAAAAGTTAATTTTTTTTTAATTGTTCCAAAAGCATTCTGGTGCCGGTATCAGTTTCAATATTTCTTTAAAAAGTTAAGATATCTTCTTCTGACTTTCAAAAAAGAATCAAAATATTAAACTTGATTCATAAAAAAAAATCACAGTAATCTTGGCGTAGCTATATATCTCTATTGTAAGGAAGTAAGTACATTTTACAATTTTGAAAAATTTTAATTGTGTGAGCATTACTGAAAAATATTTTTTGAATCCCAGCAGATATTGAAACTTTAAAACCAAAATCCCATTCGTTGTTAGTCTATTGGTGAAAAGAACCAAAGTAGTCCAGAGTTGAATCTTTAATTTTTCGATTTTATGAACATTTTTTTATGATTCAATTTTTGGTTTTATTAAATTTGATTTTGTTTCATGAGATGTGTTTATACTCATGAGTTTAATTTAATAAAGCAATAAAAAAGAAAAAAAGAGACTCGAAAAGTGGTATTTGAAACAAATCTTTTCTTTTAGAAGACTAAACACAAAAGATCACCATTCCAAATAAATTTGTTGAAAATAAGAATGAAAAAAAAAATTTCGATAAAAACCAATTTTTGAAGATTTATTGATTTTATCTTCTTATTTTGTCTGAATTCAACTAATTTATAGCCTTGAATTTTGGGTCCAATTACTATTTATAATTATTTAACAAACATTTTGTGACAAATTAACTTTCAAAATTCTAGTTTCAAATAATTTATCAAACCAAGCCAAAAAAAAGAAGACTATTTCAAAAAATAAAGTAAAGGAATAAATTCTCGGCATCAAAAAAAACCGTTAAAAAAGATTCAAATCAAAATAATTAAAAAATTCAAGAAAAAAATATAATCATTGATTCAGAATTATTTTGAGTTTTTCAATTTAATGGAAAATAAATAATTACCAAATCATAAGAATTTGTACAATAAAACTTTATTTCTGAAGAGGAATTTAATAAATTTCCTATTTTCTGTACCCAATAAAGAATTAGATGAATTAAATCAAAATAGCATTTTTAAATCATTTTTGTTATTCTTTAGAAATAAACAGTAATTTTTTTATCAAAAATTTTACAAACAAAATTTATTTCCATGAGGAATTAAAAACAAAACCAAATTAAGAAGAAGTAATTGTGTCAAATTAGAGATAAGATCAAGAAATAAATGATTTTTATTTATTTTTTTTTAATCAATTTTTTCAATCTTTTTGATTAGAGTTTTTTTGTTGGTATGAAAATATCTTATACTAGGATATATTCCAATTTTGTATTTCTTAAAATGTCAATGTATTTGGCTAAAGAAATGATTTTAAGAATTCAGTTTCACATAAATGGTGGCACTCAAAAAATGAAAAATGTACTTACCCCCTTAAGGGAGTAGCTACATCATAAGATATGATAAAAATTTGAGAGAGATGAGATAAGAATATTTTATTTTAGTGGCATGTGATTGTAGATTCTCTAAAAATTTTTTTAAAAAAATTATTTGTTATTTTTTTTTTTAGTAACTTTAAACAATAAAAAAAAAGAGAAAATATTATAAAATAGTTTTTATTTTATTTTTTTTTTTATTAAAATAAACTTAATTCCATTAATTTGGGCAATTTTTAAACATTTGGAATAATAATAAAAATATGATTTACATCCAATTGGGAAGTAATTTTAATTTAACAAACTATTTCATTTTTTATCTTTTTTGTTTTTGTTGTCATTTTCTTTTTTTCAGTTACTTAACCTGTTTCGTTAGATCTGAAAATTTTTATATGGTTGATAGATAGTTACTGTTGAGTTTCTTAAATTGAAAAATCCACATGCAATAGTCAGGTGTATCTTATCATTTGATTGGTCAACCATTGTTGGTGTAATTTTAACAAATCTACCAATCCATTTTTTGTACAAACTCCTTTCCTTATTTTGGACACACTGGTTTTGTTTTTTTTTTGTTTTATATTATTTTCTTATATTTGGATGAAAATGATTGCTTAAAAAACCATTAATACTATGTTACTTAAATGTGCTTTTATATTACGTTTGGTAAAATATAATAAATTGAGTTTTTGTTTTCCTATTTTTGATTTGTAGATGTGTCCAAATTTTCGGAATGGGATTTAGTTTTTTTTTTTTGTGAGAAGATAATTTTAGATTCTTAGAATAAAACTTATAGCTATTTTGTGGTTTCGACTTTGATAACATTTAATCATATTCACTTCTCCAATTCCACCAAATCCAACGATTTAAAATCTCAACAAGTAATGATTTGACTTAATTATTATTTTTTTTGGAATTCTTCTAGCTATTAAGTACCATTTATGTTTCCTTTTCATGATTCTCTCAATTGTAATATTGTTTTTCATTTTAAACAAAATCCATTAATCCGAAATGTCACTGATAAAAAAATCTTTCTAATTATTTTTGTTGTAAAGATTAAAAAAATTCAAAAATGAGGAAAAAATAAAAAATGAAAAAATTAAATGCCACAATAGAATGTTGAGAGAAGGATAAAGATAAGTCATTCAACATTCAAAACACTATTTTAAGCAATTCAACTCAGCATTATAATCGGACAATTTCTTTAAGACTTTGAAAAAAAAATTTAAAAAATCTAATGAATGAAGTACTTTAAATTATAAAAATCAATGAGGTATAACCAAAGTAAAAAATGTTATTTTCTGATCCTCTTCAGAATTGCAAAAAAGTGAAAAATTCTCCTTTACTGTGGCTACCCTCTTAAAACAGAATAATAAAGGGTCTCACCATTAAAAAATTAAATTGAAAAAAATAAAAATGTTTTTTTTTTTACTTTTTGTTCTTACGAAAAACATATATAAAAAGAATTTTTATTTATTTTGTGATTAATGGCCGAACATTGGAAAAACAAAAAACAAAAAAAAAAAAAAAGTAAATAATAAATATAACAATAATTGATTAATTAATTGGCTGAGTGTGAATTAATAGGAAATCAAAATTTGAAAAATTCAATTTTACAGTAATTTATTTTAAAAAATAAAAATAAAGCAGGGCGCGAGAATTAAATCAAAATATGAGCAAACAAAAACCGACTGTGTTATTTTTCCAGTTTATCTATCCCCGTTGAATCATTTTGAAGATTAGTTTCTTTTAATTCATTTATTTTCTGATAAACTAATTCTGTAATTTTGTTGTTATATTTATCATTTTTTTCGATCATCCATTTGTGTATAAATTCAAATTCCTTTTCTCCTTGGTCCTTCTCTTCTGTTTCTTCAGCGTCTTTTTCCAGTTCATTTGTCTTATTACCTGTTACGTTCTCGTCCTCCCCACCTTCTTTTTCATTATCACTGTTATTTGAATTATTATTAAGATCAGGATTATTTTTGTTATTATTAATGTTTATCTTTTTAAGATTATTTTTTAATTCCTGAATCTTGTTTTTATTAATTCTTTGATATTCGGGATTTATATTTTTATGTTTAATGATTTGGGCTGTTTGTTTTGATTTATTTCTTTTCTTTTTATACAACTCTTTGAGCTTCTCTAAATGGGAAATTATATTTGGAGAATGCATTGAAGTTAACAAAGAAAGATCCATTCCTTCAAAAAGCAAATTTGGATTAAAGGTATTTCCAGAATTTTTTTGTGACGATACAAAGCTTTCAAATTCCTTTTTCATTCCTTCTTCATATTCGCTTTCTTCAAAAGAGTTGTAATTATATTCATTAAAATCCTGTTCTTCTTCGAATTGTATTGAAAAATTATTTTGCAACATTTGATTATTATTTGAGAATTGTTTTTCGCTAAACAAATTATTTTGTTCATTTATTTCATATCGTTCTTGTTTTTGTTCGGTGAGTTGCACTTGTTCTTGTTTTTGTTGTTTCTTGAGGTTATTTTGATTCTGATTATTATTCCCAAGTGATAGTTTTCCAAGTTTAATTTTTAATTTTTTATTGATTTGGTTCACTCTTTTTGCCTTTTTTCTAATTTTTGAATTTGAATCACGCAAATCAAGAATAAGTTCTTGTGCTTGTTTTCGCTCTTCGTTGAGTGCATCAACTTTTGCTGTTTGGATGATATTTTCAACACTGTGCCTGCACACCTCGCCTTCCAAAAATTTGATATACTCGTTGATGGTTAAATTCTTTTGCTTCTTTTTAAGATCGCATAAGGTCAATTCCGCAACCTGATCTTCAAGTTTTGTTTTGTTTTGGTAATTCCAATTTGTTTCGCAAGTTATGAAATTGTTTGACTTATTGCGTGGGATTTTGGATTTGTGGTTTTGAATTTTTTGAGAACGATCTCTTTTGCGCGTTCTTGTTTTCTTTTCTTTTGGTACGCTCTCATTAATTTGTTCGTTTCTTGGTGTTGAAATTGGTGAGTTTCCTTCATTAATTAGATCCGACGAAAATGGTGTGTTATCGAAGCGATTGACTTCATCAAAATTTGGAGAGTTTACAGTAAACGGACTTGAAAGTGGTTCTTGGTTGTTGGTCATTTCTTCTTGTTGTTTGCTCTTTTTTTTTTTGTCAAAGAAAAAAAAAATAAAAAAATTTTGCAATTATTTTCTTTGAATAGCTCGTAAACAAATTGACAAATATGTTTGGGTGTATCAATATTATTGCGGATTAAACTATTTTTACAACATATAAATTTTTGTGTGGATACACAAAAATTGTTAGTTTGTTTTTATTGATAAATTCCGAAAAGTGTGTTATTTTTCAAATTTATTAATAATTCTTTCCTTAGACAACAGATCAAAACCTTATCTTTAACAAACACAAGTGTTAAAACCAAAATAAATTGACAAGCTTTTTCACTTCTTTTTCAATATTAATTCTGTGATTTTTGAGGGAAATTTTTTCATTTTAAATAAACGAACACAATAATAGTGCTGTAACCTGATTAACTAACCCAAAATTAGATGTTTTCAGAAATCAAGTCATAGATAAAATCTGATTGTTCTTTCAAGAATTGTTACCATTTTCATAAATTCTGTAATAATTATTTCTTCGCTATTTTTTGAAATTAAGGGATTAGTGTCAACATAGATTTCTCTATAATCAAAGTGTGTTGTAATTGGATGTAAATAATATTAATGTTACTCTGGTTCAAATAGTTTTTGTGACTCTAAAAAATCTATTATAAATCTTATTGGACAATAAATTATTGGATTTTTTTACTAATTGATTGCAATAGTTCAAAATTTTCATTTTGGAAATTTGTTTTTTAATTCCTTTTCCAATCTAAAAATAGAACCCACAATATTAGAAACTCAAAATAATAGTATTCTGATATTTAATAATTCATATTTAAAATTCCAAAAGTAACTATTTTTTTTTTAATTTTTTAATTCCAAAGATTTAACCCAATAATTATCAAACCAAAAAACTCATGGACTGATTAGTTTTGTTTCCTTTATACAAAGATAACTGTAACATCAAAATTTTTTCGATTTTTATAGTAATAATTTGTCTAAATAATTTATTCGTTATTTAATTTTTTAATAAAATTGAATTTTTTATCTATTAATCTACATTTCACCACTAATTTAATAAAATTATTTTACAACTTTGGAGTCTGAAAAATGATTGTTCAACCTTTAAAGTGTCTTGAAATGTATATTTTTTTCTGAAATTGAGGGTTTTTTACTAATACAAGGCTCTTTTTTAATTGATGGGATCAACAAATGTTACTACTTGAATAATCGATTTTTTCCGGAAATTTGAACCATGTAGCGCCCACTAATGTTATTTACCCCTAATAACATCATACATTAATCTTAGACTTCTCCTTGTAATTGATAATCCTTTAAATGGAAAAAAAAAAAAATTGATAATATTTTACCTCATCAAGAAATATTTCTTTCTTTCTCTTTGTATTTGTAGTTCAACAAACACATTATATAGGAAAGGTAGAAAAAAAACCTTTAGAGTTTACAAATTACAATCTATTTCTTTGGAAATTTATTTTTCAAAGAAAAGAAAAGGAAATTTGAGTAAAAATTTAACACCCATATACTTAGAATCTGTGGATATTAGACAGTTTGTAAAAATATAAATTATTACAAGCAAGAGAGAAAATCTCTAAAAATAGGCCAATTTCAGAAATATAATTCTGTTATTCATATTATCGTGTTTCCATTTAAAAAAAAATACAAAACCCCTTAATTTGACCGTCAAAATGTAATAATTCATGAATAAAAAATTGATTCCTAATTTAAATTCATGATAGATAAAAATAAAAGTATTTTCAAATATGGTAATAAAATAATTATCAAAAAATTAACACAATTAGTTTAGTAAAATCTTATAAAATTTTAGTTTTAAAAAATATTAACTTGTTTCGAAAAAAATCAATTATTTTTTTGGAAATTTAAATAAATAAATAAATAATTCTTTACTATTCCAAATAATTGGAATTACCCATTTTAAAGATATTTATTAAATATAAAATTATTTGGATACTTGTAATTAAAAATTAATTTACATTTCACAGATTAGTGTATAATAATGAGAAATTTAAAGTTTAAAATATGTAGCTATTTATTTATTTTCTTTCTTTATTTATTTTAAAAGAGAGAAAATTAATTTTCTCCTAGGTAATTTTATCTTTCCCAGAATTCAAAAAAATAGGAAAAAACCATAGATTTTACTCAACTCTTTTAAATTCTGGAAAAGCACCGTTAGTGTTTTTTATTTTTAGAAATAAACAGAAAATTTATGATTTTTCTCAATTCTTTTGAATTCTGGAAAAGCGCTCTTAAGTTTTCTTGAGTTTTCTAATAATATCGAAAAATTGATAGATTTTCGTTAGGTTTTATTTATTTTTTGAAATAAATTGAAAATTTATTAAATTTTCGGTATGTTTCAAAAAGTAAAAAAAACCTAGAACACTTAAAAAATAAAACAGAAAACCTCAAGAAAACCTAGGCACTCTACTGCACTTGACAGACACTTAAAATAATAATCATATGTATTTTTTTATCACTATTTCATTTTTATTAGATGAGTATAAAATTTTTAAAAATATTAGTTAAAATCTATCAAAGTAAATATCTACAAGTTGAATAAAACCAAAAACCATCTATACGGTTATTTGGAACTTTTTACCCTAACAGAAATTCCATTTTTCAGTGACGAGAGTAGATACTTTTAAAAAAAGGTGGTTATAGTAACAACAACAAAAATAATAGTCCCATGAAATTGAAGTTCTGGAATGTTGATTATATTGTAAAATAAACTTTATTATTAAAGGTGAACTTTTAATTAACCTAGTAGTTTTATCTAACTTTTCTTTTTCAATTTTATTTTTTCATACTAGTGTTGGGGAGTAAAAATTTTGTAGAATTTTCAAAATTTGAAAAACTTTATATAAGGTTAAAAATCTCAGAAGAATGAAAAAAAGATTATCTTGTTTTGGGTGTAAGGGCTTGTTATTTTAGTTCCTGTCATATCAAACTTTGACTAGGTATGAATTTTATTCAAGATTTAATGTTTGTTAAAAAGTAAAATTTTACTTTATTTTTTTTTCTTCCAAAATCCGTTTTGATTAGTTTAAGATTAATAAATTTGTTGGAAGCTAAGTAATAAATGAAAAAATGTGGGTTGTGGGTTGTGAAATTAAAAAAATTTGTATTTGGGTATTATTTTTTTTAAAACTTTTTCAAAAAAATCATTTTTTTTTTTTATTAATTGAACAAAAAGATAAGAAAAAACCCAACGTAAAAACCCAAAAATCTCTTTTTTTAAATATCTTCTAACAAATTTATTAAACTTAAACTAATCAAAACGGATTTTGGAAGAAAAAAAAATAAAGTAAAATTTTACTTTTTAACAAACATTAAATCTTGAATAAAATTCATACCTAGTCAAAGTTCGATCAAACAGGAACTAAAATAACAAGCCCTTACACCCAAAACAAGATAATCTTTTTTTCATTCTTCCGGGATTTTAGACCTTATATAAAGTTTTTCAAATTTTGAAAATTCTACAAAATTATTACTTACCAAGCCAGGTTTGAAAAGGCTGTACAAAATTGAATGATCTTAAATTCTTTGTTCAATCTCTTTTCTATGTAAGTTAATATGGGACTTTTATTGAATAAAAAGAACAATTAACCCATTAACAAAAATAAATAAATCTATCATATTCAGAGATTGAATAGTCAAATACTTGTAATCGAGATAGTTTCCCTCAATAAATTCAATGATCAAAGTATCTTTACGAAACAATTAAACAATTACTTGATCTTTGTTAAGAACCTAGAAAGGGTTTCTCAGAAAAGAATTAATTTCAAAAAGAAAAAGAATTGGGTTTTTTGTCTTTATAAAAGACTGTTATAGTTAAAAATATATTCAAAAAAAATTACACTTCTTTTTCCTTTTCCTTTTTCTTTTTCTTTTAAAAATAGTGTTTTCAAAGAAACATATTTGAATTTTTGATCACTATTTATTTGTCCTTTTTTCTTCTGTTAATATTGAAAGAGCTAATAATTCAAAAAGTTTTAGACCTGAAAAAAAATAAACAGTACCAAAATTTTAAACCATTTTAATTTCAAATACCAAATTAAATACTAGTTTTGTGAAATTCAGGAGAGGATTATTCAATTTACTATGAACGAACGTATAGAACCTTAATAAACCAACAGTTTGAATAATAAAGTTCTTAATTATACACATCAGATAATCTTAATTTGAAGTCCAAAATATTAAATCAGAATTTTCAATTTTAATACAAAATATTTAATTTAAGAGATCGCTTAGAAATCTTCAAAGAGAGTTAAATAATTGTGAATAAAAAATGTCAAAATATAAAATATTCATCATACAGTTTAATCTTTTTGTACAATCGATTTGAGAATTAATTTACAAAAAATTTGATCAGACTATTTTTTTTCAACAGGTTAATGAAAATCACCTTAAAAGATTGAACCAAGCCAAGAGAGTTGAAGAATAGAGAAAGAAATACCAAAGATCAGAATTTTTTTGCCTTAATATTGAAATTAATTCTAGAGATAAAAGGGAATTTTTGAACAACACTCTTAAATTTATAATTTCAGAATTCTCTTGTGAGACCAAAAACAAATTTAAATATCGAATACCTGTCATTTATATAAGAGCTCAATTTAGTAGTAAAAGTGAAAAATTAAAAGGGAAAACTGAATTGGATTTATTTTTTGCTAAATTTTGAAAAAAATATCGAAAAAGAGTTTGGGTGCTAGGGTTTAAAATCAAAAAATATTTTCCAAATGGTTACACCTTAGTAAAAAAACAATTTCGAAAAAATATAAATTAGTTTTTAAATTATATTCGATTGCTAAATTAAAAAAAAGATTATTAGTAAAAAATTTGATCACAAAGAAAACTTCGACAAGAAGTTGTTTATTTCAAGACAAAGATATTACTGATTAAAAAAATAATACTAACAATTACACATCAAATGTTTCTTCAAAAAATAAATATTTGAGTATTTATTAAATGAGAAGATTAAAAGCTTTATTCAATTCTTCTCGATATCTTTGGTAACTTGAATTTTTTTATCGAATTGTTTATGAATTTAAAGAACTTTAAATTAACATTCCTTTTTTTTCAGTTCATAAGATATTAGTCAGAGTTCTCTATCTTCAATATTGTCTAAATTTTTAAAAAGTAGAATTTTCTTCAAAAATAATTATTTAATTTCAAAAGAAAAAATCATTAAAGTTTTGAAGGGTGTGATTACTCCTCTAGAAATGGAATAATATTCATGTTGTTTTAAAGAAAAAAATTTACAAAAACCTTCGTAAAACCATTTAAAAAATATCAGACGAATTTTTTAATTTCAAAGAAGACTATCTTAAATTTTTAAATTTGCTCAAGATCAAAAAAGATCATTTCAAAAAAATATTGAAGAGAATCCAAAAAAAATAAAAAATCTTGATAAATTTATTAAAGTTATTTACAATAAAACACGATTACTGATTTTGGTCTGTACATAATGTAAGTCTATTGAACTGAAATCGGGTAAAGAAAGAAATATCATCTATTACATAAAAAAGAAGATCAGAAAAAATCATTTTTGTAAACTTTATAATTTTTGAGCTTTGCAAAATTAAAGTATTTTGGAAAATGAATATCAATTCAACTTATCAAACAAAATTTGATTACCATAATAATAACCATGAAACAAATGTTGAAATTATTAAGCAATTAAATCGGGATTTAAAAGTACTTAAAAGTAAATACTAAATTTATAATAATTTCTTGACAATAGAAACCTAATTACTTTTAACTTGATATATTTCACCTAATTTTTTCTGACATAGATCAATTTGAGAGAAGGTTAAACCATTATAATGACTCCAATGAAAAGATCGCAAGATTATATCTTGAAAATAAAGAATTAAAATTGATTAATAAGAATCTGGTTATTCAAATGGAAACTCTTCAGAAGAAACTCCATACTTCTAGCCAATACCCATCCCAAAAAGTGAGGATCATGAAAAAAAAAAAAAAAAAAAGAGCTGTTCGTATTAAAAGTTTACATAATTATATAACAAAAGATTGTACGATTACACGGGTTTCAAAATGTAGGTCTTTTATTGGGTTACCAGGTTTAAATCGAAAAAAAAAAAGGGGGGGGGGGGATAACCAAGAGAAGTAATGTCATGATCCAAAGAAAATTTAAATTCTAAAATACACACTATTGAAAAAATCCTTAAGAAAATTATATATCCACAATGGATTTATTTATTATTAACGATTATAACATTTTTGAAAAGATTTTTTTATTGTTTTTTAAGATTCACAAATATTGTTTTTAATTATTTTTATATGAAATAAATTTTTTCCAAATCTCCTTTTTATTTTAATACTGTAATATATTTTTACAAAAAAAAAAATAAATTGATTTCATTTCTAATTTATAACCTTATTTATTTTTTTTTTTCAATTTGTTTTTTTTTTTTTTTCTTTTGTTTTTATTTTTGGGTAAATTGGTTTTATAATTATTTTTTGAAAAACTAGATTATCAACAATTTAGTCCATCATTAATAATATATATATATATATATATAAATAAATATATTAAACTAAATTCCAAAAATTTGGACACAGTTTAAACTATTGGTAGAATAACAATACTACATTTTACATTCAATTTGGGGATAATTTTGATTTTACAAACTATTTCATTTTTTGTCTTTTTTGTTTTGTTTTCATTTCCTTTTTTCAAGTTACGTAATCTATTTCCTTAGTTAGATCTGGAATATTTTTTCAATGGTTGATAGAAAGTTAGTGTTGAGTTTGTTAAATTGGAAAATAACATAAAATTGGTCAATGGTATCCTATCATTTGATCGATCAACAATTTTTGGTGAAATTTTAACATATTTACATCCACTTTTTATGTTCTACTCGTTTCATATTTTGGATATAATATTTTTTTTTTTTGATTTTATATTGTTTTCTTTTATTTGGATGAAAATTATTACTTTTAAAAACATTGATACTGGATTACTTAAATGTGATTTTATATCAGATTTGGAAAAATATAATAAATTGGGTTTTTTTTTTACCTATTTTTTATTTTTGGATTTCCAAATTTTTGGAATGGAGTTTATATATATATATTTATATATATATATATAAATTCCCTTTTACTTAAGGAGGTACAGCCAAAAAATGAAAATTCTACTATATTCTAAGTACCAACCAAACTTAGATTGATTAAAAAGAAGAGAAATAATAAACTTCATATCAGATTCTATAATCATAAAGGAAATACCTTAACAAAACATAAATTTCAAAAAAAAATAAAAAAAATGTTATAAAAATTTTTTGGGCCCATTCATTGGAATGTCTCATGTAAAATTCTCAATTTCTTTAAAATATTAATACAGATGACGATAAGATTTTTTAATTGTAAATGTATCAATTTTAAATAAAAAACTAGAATTCCTAACTTTTCTTAATGTTTATTTGGAGTTTCACACATTTTGTTGTTTTTTCAAATTAACTTTTTACAATATAAAAAAAATAGAAAGGAAAAGAAAAAAAAACAAAACAAAAATTTAAAGAAAAAACAGTAAAAATCAAAATAAAGTAAAAAAATTTTTAACTAAATGAGAAAAAATGATTTTTATTTCAAAATTGACTTTTTTTTTTTGAGAAGATAATTATTTAGGATGAAAATCTCATAAAAACAGTACATCCTAGTAAATTAAAAAGTGAGTCAAAATTTTTGAAAAATAGTTTAGAATTTATTTATTTATTTATTGTGAGAAAGGATTAATCAAAGAAAATTTACTAAATAAAAAAGAGAAGAAGAAAAATAATTAAAACATTAAAGTAAAAAAATATTATATCATTCACATGACCAAATTAAAAGTTATCCACGTCCTGAAACAGGAGGGGTAAAAACCCTATAGAAAGAAAAATAGTTTAGAATATTTCAAAACTTGTGATTTCATTACAATATTATTGATTCACGCATTTTTTACAAATTCACGATTTATTAAAAATAATCACGATTTTTGTCACGTTATCATTACTTTTAATTGGTTAATCCAATCCTCTAATATATGACGAACCATATCAAAACATAGGAATTATTAGTACATGCTACTCATTTTACAATTGTGGTGATTTCGCATTTTTTTATTATAATAGTAAACATTAGGAATGTTTCTCTGATTGGTAGGATTAAAATCTGAAAAAAATCAAGATTTTTACAAATTTTATGGCAATTGTGGTGAATATTTTTTATTATTTTAAAAGGTTCCCAGTCGACAAGAACGTTTTAGTTAATTTTTTTGTGAATTCTAGTTCGATGATATGGGTGTAGAGATTCTGAATCCATCAGTATCAAGTAAAAAAATTGTAGTTATCAAGTCCATATTTATTTCTAGTTTATTCAATAAATTAAAAATCAAAACTGTTTCATTCAAAATAAAAAGATTTTGTAAAACAATACTACTGGTTGTAGTTATTAAATTCATAATATGCCCTTAATAAAATTAAGAACTTATTTTTTATGATTAATAATTTTCGAAATCTAGCCTGATAACTTATCTTAATTAACCTCAAACATAAAATTTTTTAGAATCAAAACACTCAACTTTTGAATATCGAAAATATTTTTGAAATTGCTCTGATGTACCTTTTTATTTTTTTTTTGAAAAATTTGGGTTGAGAAAATATTGAAATTAAAGAATAAGTTAATGTATTGAATTAGAATATTTTTCCAGTGAATTTATCTTTTTTAAATAAAATTTTTTCAATTTTATCATTTAAAAATAAAAAAAACATTTGAAGACCAAATAAGTCTCTTTTGTGAAAATAAAATTCCCATAATTTAGAATTTGTCTTAGTAAATGAGTTAAAATAAGATTTTTATATAAAAAGATACATAATTTCAACTTCGAATTCAATGATTTTGGCAAAAAAATTTTTCAAGAAAAAGTTAAATGGAAATTTTTTTTATTTTTTTTTTTTCATTTAGTTTTTTAAATTTTATTATGGAAGCTATTTGATCAGTTTTACATTTTTAGTGTTTTTTGGGTCGTAGTCACATATTACTTCCAAAAAGTTTATTAAATTTTATTTCTATTTGAAAGGATGGGTTGACCCTTTTTTTATCAGATTTCTTCTTTTTTTTTTGATGAGATTTTTAACTTTCCAAAACATATATCAAAATTACAGAAGGAAATATGAAATTAAGGATTAAATTTTAAAAGAGTTTTTCTTCATTCTATAATAATTGTCCTTAAACAAATATTCCTTCCACTCAGAAAACAAAATATCATTTATTTTCAAGTACTCTTCAATATATTTAATAATTAACCAATTTTAAGTTAGTTTTTCGAAAATTTTTAAAAATGAAGAGAAATTGTTTTTGTATTTTTGAGGGAAAAAGTTGAATATACATTAATTCACTTTTTGATACACTTACTCTGTAATCAAGATATTATATATCACCAAAAATTTGATTTTTAAAATTGAACTTTTTTTGGTTGAAAAAATGCAATTAAAAAAAATCAGGTAAAAATGACAAAAAATCCAAATAAATAATAAAAAAAAAAAAATCCACAAGTTCAAAGTATCCCAAAGAGGAAAAATACAAAAAAAAAAAAAAAAAAAATCCATTGAATCATGTTTTAACAAAAAAAAAAACAAACAACAAAAAAAAAAGTTTCAAAACTTTATCAATTTCAATAAATTAAATTTATAAGAAAAAAATTAATCTGTTTCTCAATGAAAAAAAATCTATTTATCCAAAAAAAAAAATAAAAAGGTTCTCTTTTGTAGCAATTGAGTTTTTTTCAATACGAAATTAATATCTATCTAACTATTATTGAAGAAGTGAAAATCATACTCTAGTTACCTCAATTCGAAAAATTCCACTTAAAAAAAAAAATATTACTATTCTCATTTTATAAATCCAAAGACCTCTATTTCTTCAATTTAAAAAATTGTTTTCTTCAAGTACACAATCAATTTAATACAATTCGAAGTTAATTTGTAATTTTTTTTGTACCTCTATATTTTATAAAATAAGTTTTTTGTTGTCTACTTGATATGAAAATAACTCATTTTCGAAATAGAAAAAAATGAAAAATAAAAAATTATGATATCCTAAATCGTGACTAAGTAAGAGGTTTCAAAACTAACAAAGTTTTTTTCAAAATTTTATATTCTAACCATTCTAATTGGATAAAGTGTCTATCTTTATATTTTTTCGAAAAATGACATATTTTTTCGCATTTGATTTTAATATCTCTTTTGTACATCGCATGCTTATAGTTTTTAACTGTTATTCGGAATTAATATAAATAAATTTTAGATTTTTTGTCAAATTAACTCTCCCCTTATCAAAAAAATTTGGATTTAGTTAATCTTTTTTTTGTAATATTACCTCAAGTTTGTGAAAGAATTTATTTTCCAAAGTGTTCTTCAAATTTACTGAGGTGGAAATATGAAATTAATGTAGATCATCAAGTTTTTCAGAAAAAATTGATTGTTTACCTTTTACATTTTATAGTTGTTTTCTGAAATACTGATAAATTCAAATAAATTAAATAAAATTTTTTATACAATTTCCATTGTTGTAATTTGTACCCTCAACTTTTTAAAACAACACAAGTGAAAGAACCTTCCTCTTGTCAAACTAATTTTACAAAGTTTCTAAAAATTAAACCAAAAAAATAAAAATTCAAAGCTTGGGTAAAAAAAAATACCTAAAATGAAAAATGAAGTAAAAATTTTCAGATATTTATTCGAATTTATCAGTATTCAGAATCTGAAAAAGAGACTACCTTTTTTTTAACCTTGGAAGCTCCCTTCACAATAACAGTCTCTCACAGCAATCTTAAAAATTTTCACTCGAAAAAATCGATCATTTATTTCAATTTTGAATAATTGTTCACATGCTAAAAGTCATAAAACATCCGAATAAAATAATTCTCAGTATTAAATTAGGTTTTGAAATGGAATAAGATCCAGAGGTGATTTATTTTAATATGTTTTCCCCTCAAATTTGAGAATATTGAAAAAGACATTTTTTGTAATTTTATTAAGAGTAATATTTAGATTATCTCCCACGTCGTTTCCTAAACACTTTTTATTTAATGACACAAGAACTTTCAAAAATTGGTACACTCATCGATCAATTAATAAGCTATGATCCAAAATTACGTTATGAATCAATTAGTAAAATAAAATTAATTGCAAAAACAATTGGGCCTAAAAGAACAAGGGAAGAATTCGTCCCTTTTTTAAATAGTAATAATTTTACATTTCTTCTTACAATTTTCTTTGTATCTCAACATTAGGTGCCTCGACAAACTTTTCTTATTTTGCTCCTCTCATCAAATATTTTTTCTTTTTGAATTTTTTATTACTTTCCCCAAAGAAATACCATTTGATGAAGAAACAAAGACCATTCTTTTGTTAGTAACTATCCTCGGCGAATTTGTGGATTTAGTTGGAGGAGAAGAGCACACCCACTCTCTTTTTCCAATTCTTCTTCGATATGCAACTTATGAAGACACTTCAGTTCGTGACCAAGTACTATTTTTTACTTCCTTTGTTTTCAATGAAATAAAAATAAAAATAAAAGAAAAAAAAAAAGCAAAAAGATCTTCAAATTTCTTCTTTGAAACACAAGAGTTTAATTTGAATTTTTGTTTCAAGTCTTTCTCATTAGTTTGAGGTGCTTCAACTTCAAAGCTATTTGAATTCTTTTATTTTTGTATTTTTATTCCGGTAACAAACCTTTAAATGTTTGTTTTTATATTTTGCAAATCATACCATTTCTTTAATAAAATACCAAAAGGTAATAAAAACACTCACAGTTCTATCAGGGTTATCACCAAATAAGGAATTTTCAAAACATCTCTATCTTTTTTTTAAAAAGTTATGTTTTAAGAAATGGATAAGCTCCAGGTATACAGCTTGCGGGATAATACCAATTTTGTATAAGGGCATCGAGGGAAAGCAAAAGGAATTTGTTCTCAAACTCTTTACACACTTTTGTAAAAATAAATCAACTTTGATTCGAAAAATAGCTTGTCAAACTTTAAGTGTAAGTGAATTAATAAATAAAAAGAATTTTTTTTCCTTTTTCTTTTTCTTTTTCTTTTTCTATTTCTTTTTCTTTTTCTTTTTCTTTTTCCTTTTTTTTTTCTTTCTTTTTTTATGAGAGATATTGTTCAAGTATCTTATTAACCCAATTACATCTTATTTTCTCATAATTCCAAAACAAAACTGAAAAATAATCCACCAAACAATTTTCAGAAATTAATTTTATTGTTTGATAAAGATCTTTTATTGCAATATGCCTTGCCAAAATTAAAACAATTTCACAAAGACAACCAAGACTCCGTCCGCATTCAAACTATTGAAGTTTGTGTTTCTTTTGCCAAGCAATTAAAGGATGAACAAATAATTTTAGATGAAATAATACCAATTTACCAAGCAATTGCTCAAGAAAATTCTTGGAGAGTTCGATATTTAGCTTCCAAATCGATGTGCTCTGTAAATTTTTTCTTCAGATCTTGTTTATCTTTTCCAATGTTTATATTTATGTTTTTTTTTTTATTTATTTTTTTTTATTTTCTAATTTTGCCATCATTTTGAAAGGGTTGTATTGAATCTTAAAAGCCAGCTGAATAATTCTACAAGTTTTTTTGTTTGTTTGTTTGTCTCTGTCTCAAGGAAAACTTGTTAAAAATCCAAAAAAAAAAAAAGAAAATTTGCAATCCAACAAAAAAATTTCACAAAGATAAATCCAATCTATTTGCCTTCCTTTCAAAGATCGGTGTTTTTAAAATTCGTTTATATTTGTTTCTGGTCGAACTTTGACCTTAATTTTTTGTTCTTAATGCTTTGTGGTTTTTGTTTGATTTTGGAATTAACTTTGGGTATTTTTAGTGGTAGGGTAATAATCTTATTGTAAAGTTTTCCAAGATCCAAGTTACCAACAAAAATTTGAATCAAATTCACCAAAACTATTTTTAAAATGTGCTTTTTCCTCCCAATCATAATTTTGATTTTTTTTTTGGAGGTTGCTTAATTTTCAGTCATAAAAGTAATATTCACTAAACATAAAATTCCGAGAGACCTTAAATAAAAATAGAAAGATAAGCCTCAATATAATAATAAAATTTATTGAAACAATCGATTAATTATCTTACATACTGAGGCAAGCAAAAATAATAAAATATATTACAAGTTGATTAGAAAAGCTATTCTAACCATTAAAGACAAAATTTTGATTGAAATATAGAAAAATGCAAAAATTCACTTGTTTTTTTTTTTTACTACCAAGATAGATATTTTTTAAGTGAGACACAAATTATACGATACTCTATATTGAAAGAGAGGATTTTTGGAATAAATTTTATTTCAAAAAATTTTAATTGTAAAATCAGAAAAAAATAATTATCTAAAATCTTTTATTTTGATAAAGTAAAGAAAAAATAAGATTTTTTAAATTCTAATAAAAGAAGAAATTTGAAAAACTTGATAATAATTTTGAAAAAGTTGGTCATATTTTGAATGAAAATAATTATTCTAATTGACTAAAAATTCAATTCTTTAAAGCTGTTTTACATAGTAAACTATATTATATGGATTAGAAATATTTGATCCAACAGAAATCTGATTACAAAGACATTGAGATTTGGATCAATAAAAAAATTTCAGAATCCTTATTAATCAATCCACATTCACCAAGACTTATTTATAAAACAGAAGCTAAAATTAATCCTGTCAGAATAACGATACATATAAGAAAATCCAAATTAATTCAAAAATTAAAATTTTTAGGTTTTGGTAAATTAATTAATCTTCTTCCTTTTAGAAAAAAAGAATTTGAAAATATTAAATGGAAATCTCAAAATTTAAAACAACCAGAAATAAACTAGACAATTTCAGAATTAAAAATTGAGAAAATAGGTCTAGTTGTAAATGTCGTTAGGTTTTTTTTAATTTTTGAAATTTTCTTTTAATTTCTAAAATGAAAAAAAAATTAAAGTTGGTTTTCTTGAAGTTTTTTGTTTTATCTAGAAAATCCATTGATTTTCGTTAGGTTTTTTTTACTTTAGAAATAAACAGAAAATTTTAATAAATTTTCGGTTTATTTCTAAAGTAAAAAAAATCTCGAACACTTTTACAAATAAACAGAAAACTCAAGAAAGCTTAAAGGTGATTTTTCAGAATTCAAAAGAATTGAAAAAAATCTTTGATTTTTCTCTATTCTTTTGAATTCTGGAAAATCTAGGCACTTTGACGGCACTCTACGGCACTTCCTGAAACACTAAAATTGTATTTAGAAGTTTTTTATCCTAGCTATAATTTAAGCAAGATTATGCCTCATAGGATATCTTTTCTTTTTAAAAAAATGAAAAGAAAAAAATTTATTTCGAAACAACGACAAGAAAAAGAGAAAGAAAAAGATTGAAAAAAATGAAAGAGTAAAAAAACAATAAAAAAAAAATCAAAACTCCAATGAAAAGTTTTTTTAAGTAACCAAAGTGTTGAATGGGTTGTTGGTTGTTTCCTTTTATGTCGAATTTTTTTTGATCGCCACCATCATTTGTTTTAATAAAGAGATCTAAATATTTGAACAAACTATAAATCAAATGAAACAGGTTACTTTATTAAGTTTTAAATTTGAAGTTTATAGATAAGGTTTATCTATAAAGTTCTGAATTTTTAAGAATAAGAATTGGTTTTTCGAAATTTTCTTTTTTGTTGTTTTGTTTTTATTGTTTTTATTTTTTTATAAGTTTACGAAATCATGTTTTCGCAAAACCCCAGTACAAGATACCGACTCGACAACAAAATCCCAGTACCAAGTGACGACTCGACAGATTGTACGGAAAGTCCGATTCGGCTCATTTCAGTTTGATTTCGAATGGAATCAGTTGGATTCAGTTCTCTTCAGTTTCATAAGTCCAGCTCAATTCGTTTAAGATCTGATCAAGAACAAGTTAGTTTAAGATCTAATCATGAACAAGTCTATAAATTCTTATAATGGTTTTTTCTGACTTTTAAAACTACCAAACAACTAAAAAAACAAAAAGATTACAAACTCAAACAACTTAAAAAAGGGAAATTTGCAAAAGGTAAAAAGTATAAAAAAATAAAAAAGAGTTTTTTATAGAACCTTCAATAACATTTCAAAGGTGTGAACTTAAAGTGTTGCTAAAAAATTATAGGATTTGATACTGCACAAAATAATCCTTAAAACAAAATCAATCCCAAAGATCTTCATCATGATATTTTACAAAGAAGGTATAATATTGACATTAATACTTTTTTGAAAAAGCACAAGTTCACCACTAATTTTGATAACTTTTTTATTTTTTCGGTAACTTGTAATTATTATTGTCAACTTTTGTATGTGCCTTATTTTATACCTTGAATTTTAATCAATATTTCAAAGTTTTTTCTTATGGGAAGTATATTTGAAATTAATTTTAATCATTGGTTCTTATATTCACAAATTATTAAATTTCTAATAATCTCTAACTCAATTCTTTTCTAAAAATCTCAAAAAAAAAAAAAATAAATTATTCTCAAAAAATTAAAATTTTAAATTTCTCAAAACAATTTCAAAAATAATTTTTATTTCTTACAATAGTTTTCCAAAAATTTAAACGACACTATAATTTTAGAAAAACTGCTTGAATCATTTTTAAATTTACTTGGAGACGATGAACCTGAAGTACGATCTGTTGGCTGCACACAACTCTATAACTTTTGTGAATTAATTAAAAAGCACCCAAAGGTTATTGTTGAACGAATCATTCCAAAGATCAGAGATCTGTCAACTGATTCTTGTGAATATGTCAAATCGTCATTAGCTGTTTCCATCATCAAAATTTCACCCATTATAGGTAAAGATGAAACATTAACAAACTTACTTTCTCATCAAATAACGTTATTCTCTGAAGAAAGCGCCAAAATCAATTTGCCATTAATCAGAAACTTACATTATGCTACCGAGGTAATTGGCATCGAACCTTTATTAGATGCAGTCTTAGATTCGATCAACAGATTGTCAAAAAATGTTGATTGGAGGAATAGAGTTGAAATAATTAAATGTGTCCCTTTGATTGCAAACCTGTTCGGTACTGAGGCATTTAATGAACATTTAATTGATTTATGCTTTTTGTGGTTCACGGATATTGTGCATTCGGTTCGAGAGGAGGCAACATTAATGATTAAAAAATTAATTGAAACATTCGGCACAAAATGGGGTAACGAATTTATCATTCCTAAAATAATTGAGCTGTCAAATAACCAAAACCATTTATTCAGACAAATTGCTATTTTTACATTCGTAAAGCTCGCACCAATTTTAGGATCAGAATATTATAAAGGAGATGTAATTGAAACTATTGTTAAATTAGGCCAAGACCCAATCCCAAATATCAGGATTTATTTAATCAATTCTTTAATTGAACTTTCAGAATATATCAATAATGACGAGAAGGAAACTTTAAAAAAATTATTAGAAAGTTTACAAGAGGACGTTGACAGAGACGTTAAATATTTTGCGAAACAAACTTTCGAAAAAACCCAAAAAAAAAATTAATTTTGATTTTTTTTTTTTTAGATTACATTTTTATTAATTTACAAATTCTGATTCTTTTATTTTTCTTTTTATTATATTATTTTTTTTTCCTTTCAATTAAAATCAATAAACAAATAATATTTATTTATTTAGTTTAGGTTTTCTTTTCGGATACACGTAACTCTTATTTTTTTTTTTTTTTTTTGTTCCCAAAGGTAATAGAGCACTTATTTACACAAGAGTGTGATTAATCTTGATTAACCAAACTCCTTTATCAACTTTTGAAAAATGTGTTATCATTTTTTTTAGACATCATTTTTTCCCAATTAAATTTCAGTAAAAAGATCTGATCCTTTTTGGTTTGGATTTTTGTCTTTGAAAAATTTTTTTTATTTTTTGGAAACCTCACTTGTAATGATTTCTAAACCACTCTTTTTTAGTCAAAGGGTACCAATTTTATTGAAGAAATAGAATATATTCTCTGGGTTTATTTCCATATTCTTCTTAAAATAAAATTTCAATTTTTAGATCTAAATCATTTTTTCTCATTTTGTAAATTTTATTTTTTTTACTTTTTTCTGGTACTTTTTTTGCTTTTTTTTAGTTTTTTTCTTTTTTTCTTCTTTTCTTTTTTATTTTTTTTTTTATAAAAATTCAATTTGAAAAAGAAATGTTTGAAAATCCAAATGTACAAGAAGAAAATTGAGGTTTTGAAATTTCTTTTAAAATCAATACATTTATAATTAAAAAATGCTATTGTCAACAATTTTAATTTTCCATAAAAAAAATGAGAAATTTTGCACTAGACGTTTCAATGAAAGTGGACCAAAATATTTTAATCTTTTATTTTTTTCGACAATTTATAATTTGTTCAGGTATTTCTTTCATGAAGATTATCAGCACTAATCCGAAGTTCGTTATTTATATTATTTCCAAAATAATCTTAGATTGGATTGATACTCAGTAAAAAAGTAAATTTTTCATTTTTGGCTGGACATCTTTGAGTGAAATTTGGGTTTATTTTGAACGAAAAAAGTAAAGTTTCAAATTTAATCATATTTTAAAAATACAATTAAAATAAATCTAAAAATTACATCCTTGAAGATTAGAAAATATTGATCATTTATGTTTTTTTCAAAAATAAATTAATAATTTTGAAATTTAAAAGACACCGGCATTATTATTTTTTTGAATAATCAGGGTATAAGTTGTGATTTTTTATTATTAAAATAAGTTATTTGAGAATAATTAGTAATTTTTTTTATTAAACATTATTTATTTTGATTAATTTTATTTATCTGAAAATCTTTAAAAAATTGAGACATAATTGTAAATTTTATTGATATATTTAATATTTATACTGTTAATAACATCAAGAAAAAATTAAGAATGCGGTTATTAATTATTGATTAAAAATAATCATTTTAAAAAGTATAATTTACTTTTTTTTTTTTTTTTTTTTGAATTTTACCGGTTTTAAAAAAGTATGTTGGGAGAATTTTTAATTGAATTATTTTGGTTTTTTTCAAATATTTTTTTGTCCAATAAAGAGAAAAAATTGATTTTAATTTTTCTTTGAATCAATAAATTATATTTTTCAAGTTTAAAATAATTAATGTATTTTTTTTTTTGAAATATAGTACTTTTTTTTATCCTGGGTTATTTTCAAACTTAATGGTTTTATTTTTGGAGTATATATTTTTTTAAACACTTCCTTCATTTATAATACGATTCCTTTCTTCTTCAACAAAATTTTTTTTTTTGAAATAATAGAGAAATATGTTGAATTTTGAACTTTTCAAAAAATTGAAAATGGATCAAACTTTTAAAAAAATTTATTTCTGAAAATGATAATAAAAGTAAGTTTTGTTTGATAAAAATCAGATTTAAGTTATTTTTCAATTTCAATAGGATGTAAATTTTATTTTGTCATAAAATAAATAAGAATATTTTTTGGTAATCCAAAGGAAGTAATTATAAATTTTATGAAAGAAAAAATAATTTAACTATTTAAAAAGCTGGAAATGAAGGAATGCCCTCAAATTAATAGAATAATATAATTTAATTACATTTTAGTAAGGTTTTTTTCTAGAAACGATATATTAATAACCTAAATCTCTTTCATTGGAATTAGATCAACAATTTGGATTTGAAAAATATTAGATAAAAGAATTTTTGTTTTGGATTTGCTGTCTGAATTAGAAAAACTCAAAACTTGTAATAAAAAAAGATAATTTTTATGATAGTTACAATTGATATTAAAAAAATAATTTTTTTTTGATAAGATTAGTCAAGTTGTGGGTCACTATACTTCAATATATATATATATATCAAAAATAAAAAACTTAAGATATTGCGAAAGTTATTTTAAGAAAGGTTAGATTAAGAGAGTATCAAGAAGACACCCTTTTTCTCTTTTATTATTTGGATTTATCTCTCATTTTTTAATTTTGAAAATAACAGACTATCTTTACATGCTAAAATGTTTTTGAGATGACTTGATTTTGATAATGTAAGAGTCAAGTTCCGAAAATGTTAAAATTAATTCTTATTTATAAAATTGTCCAGAAATTTGGATCAGAAAAAAATATTGATAAATCATAAAAATATAAAAATATATCCCAAATTAAATATAAAGGAATTTGGCTTTGATAAAGAATAACATTTACAAGAAAAAGTTCAAAAAAGTTATAAGATAGCTTTAAAAAAATAAAACTCATTTTTAACCAAAAAAAAAAAAAAAAAACTCACAAATGGAGTAAAATTACAAATGTTTAAATCAGTATTTAATCACTAATTATTTTATGAATTAGTTACTTTTCATCAAACTCAAGAAGATTTTTACTATATTGATATTTGGATTAAAAAAAATGTAATAAAATTTTTAAAAATCAATTCACATTCTCCAAATATAATATATAATTCTGAAGCCAAAATTGACCAAGCTAGAATCTTAATCTACAAAAGAAGATAGAAACTCAAAAAAAATAGAACTCTTAGTATTTGAACACATTTGAAAAAAATTAAAATTTTCCAAAAAAAAAAAAAAAAGATGAAAATATTGGTTTGGAAATAGAAAATTTTAAAATATTAAATCTAAATCGATATCCATTTAGAAAAAAATATTTTTTAAATAATTAATTGTGGAAGGAATAGTCAAGAATATATAAAATTTTTAGATATAACAATAATACCAAAAAAAGGTCGTATCGTATAGTTTTGTAGAATACCGTCAAGTGCGTAGGTTTTCTTGTTCGTTTTTAAAATATATTTTTTTTTTCAAATAGGCAGAAAATTCAAGAAAATACCACCATAAAAAATATCTAAAATCGGTATGCTCAACTTCCTTTTTATAATTAAAAGATTATAAAATTTTCTCAATAGATATTAATTTATTAATGATCAAACAAATTAAAATTAAATTTTTGTAGCTTATACAATAAATAATTCAAAATTAGAAATTATTGGAGGTATTGGTCATTGTAATTATGGGGCTCTCAATAATTAAAATGAAAAAAAAAAAAAAAATTTAAAATTTTGTATTAAAGAATTAATCTAAATTAACAAAAATAATCAACAATTTAAGAATAGTATATTTATTATTATTCCTAATAATGGCTAATTATTTATTTTGTTGTTGGTTAATAATAAATACTATTATGAATCTTTATTGATATTTCTAAACAAAAAATTAACAATTCGGGAAGTGTTTCCAAGTGTTTTAGAGTGCATAGTTCTCCAAAATTCAGAAGAATGGAGAAAAATCAAAAATTTAATTAAATTCTTCAGAATACTGAAAAAGATAAAGGCTGTTCTTTATGTGTGGTTTCTGTTTTATCTGTAAACTCGATTGATTTTCTAAATATAAAAAAAAACTCAAGAAAAGATAACGGTGTTTTTTTAATTTGAAAGAAAATAAAATAAATTTTCTTTTAATATCTAAAAATAAGGTTCTAGTAAACTAAAAAATCTTTAAGTAAATTTAATAGTAAAATAATAATAAAAAAAAAATTACTACTCATTTTGTAATTGAAAGAAGGTGTAAAAATTGGTTACGATAAAATCAAATTTACTTTTAATTTTATTTTCAGAAATTAATTATTGTTTTTAAAAGTTTGATACATTTTTCCTCATTTTGAAAAAGTTCAAAATTCAACATATTTCTCTATTATTGAAAAAAAAAATTTTGTTTGGAAGGAGATTGAAATATTATACTCTGTAAACGAAGAGTACTAAAATAAATTTTAAAAAAGAAACTCACTAAGTTTTAAAATTACCCTGTTTTTAATCAATCAAAACAATTTCAAAAAAATTACAATAATAATTTTAAACTTGAAAAAAATATAATTTTTTGATTCAAAGAACTGTTCAAATCAATTTACTTCAATTTATTGAATAAAAAAATATGAGAAAAAAACGAAAATAATCCAATTAAAAATACTGCCAACATATTTTTTTAAAAACCTGAAAAAATCAATATATAATAATTAAATAAATACTTTTTAATCTGATTATTTATAATTAATAATGATAAACCCAATTTTAATTATTTCAGCAAATTATTAACAACTCAAAGATTAAATGTATCAATAGACTTTACAATTGTTATTTCTCAATTTTTTAAAGATTTTCAAACAAATAAATGAATTCAAATTAAAAAAATCGAAAAAAAAAACAAAATAGATATTATCAAATAACTGATTTTAATACAAACAGTTCCTTGTTTAGACTCTTGAATATCTGAAAAAGAATATTGTCTAATCTTTTAAATTTCAAGAAATTTAATAAATATTTGTGAATAAAATAAAGGATCAATTTTTTTAGATCTTTAAGGATTGAATATTTTGATTTATTTTTATTAGAATTTTAAAATAAAGTTGAAAGTTCCAAGTTAATTTGTTTTTCCAGTCTCTCAGAAAATTACTCAAAATGAGATTTCTTCAAAATGAAGATTTTTTTGGAAATTTTTCAATTCCTGTTTTGAATTCAAAAATCCAAAACAAAAAAGGATCTGATCATTTGACTGAAAATTTCATTGGGAAAAATGAACCCTTTTAAAAATGATATCTCATTTTACTAATGTTGATAAATGAGGTTGCATATTGAGTTTAATTGTATCCTTATGTAAATAATTACTATAACATCTGGAAAATAAAATAAATATGAGTTAGTAGTCCCTTAAAAAAAACTTCAACAGCTATAAGAGTAATAATATTGAGTTCAATCCAAAACTTTTATATTATAGTCGGTTATTATTCTGACAATGCGTAACAGTTTAAAAAATGTACATATTTAATTTTGACAATAAAGTATTTGTTTGGTAATTCATTTTTTTTTCAATATGCGAATTTGGTTAGAAATTGTCGGCAATTCAAATGGAGTAACTAACTCGTCTCTTCTTCTTTGTTTTGACAAAAGAAGATTTTTATTCAATTGCGATGAAGGTATTCATCGGCTAAGTAAGGAATACAAATTAGGCTTCTCCAAGTTGAAAGGAATTTTTCTTACTCAAATTACACAAACCCAGATCTCTGGGCTTGGAAATTTATTGTTCTCTTTGGGCATTCAATCAAGCAAAAAAAACACAAATATGCATATATATGGACCACAGCATACTATTCCAATGGCAACGTCTTTATGTGAAGTAACCTCTCACCGTGGACACAAACTTATAATACATGAACAGCTTAAATCTGATATAATTTTACAAGAAAAACTGTTTCGTATAAGGTCAATAGTGTTACGTGATCGAAAAATGGAAAATTACAAAGACAACAACAAAGAAAATGAGAATTCAACAATAAACCAAACTCAAAAAGTTTGCACATTAGATCTAGAAAATTCTTCAAAAAATCTTCAAGCTAAATCAATTGAAAATATCCAAAACAAAGATCGAAAATCTTTAATTTATATCGTGCAATTCAACCAACTCAAGGGAAGGTTCAATTCTGAAAAAGCAAAACAGCTAGGGCTCACCGAGAACAGGGATATTAGTTTGCTTTTTCTTTCTTCTTTTTTTTTTTATTCGCCCAATGGCTACCTACAAAAATTTCAGATTTTTTTTTCTTGTCAAAGACGATGGCTCAGATTGGTATTTTTTAAATTTAATAACAAAAATGCCAAACTATTTTCAATTGTTTAGATTTTTTTTCTGTAAAATAACCTTAAGGAGCTAGCAAACTAAAAAAAATCTTCAATAAAACCTAATAACAAATTAAAAAAAAATACCGTATCTTAAAGTTGAAAAATGAAGTAAAAATCTGATTAATACAAAGCCAACTTACTTTTAACGTTATTTCCAGAAATTAAATATTGTTTTTAAAAGTTTGATCCACTTTTCTCGTTTTTGAAAAGTTCAAAAGTCAACATATTTCTCAATTATTTCAAAAAAAATTATTTTCTTTGGAAGAAGATTGAAATTCCTTGGTATCTCTAAACGAAAAGTACAAAAATACATTTTTAAAATAAAACTCACTAAGTCTAAAATAACCCGGTTTTTAATCAATCAACTTAATTTCAAAAAAATTAAAATAATTATTTTAAACTTGAAAAAAATATAATTTTTTGATTCAAAGAACAGTTCTAAATCAATTTTTTTCAATTTATTGAATAAAAAAATTAGCGAAAAATTCAACATATAATACTTAAAGAAATACTTTTTAATTTGATTATTTCTAATCAATAATTAATAACCATATTTTAATTTTTCCATTGGGTTGTTAACAGCCCAATGATCAAATAGTATTAATAAGCTTTACAATTATTTCTCAATTTTTTAAAGATTTTCAAACAAATAAAATGAATTCAAATTAATAAATCTAATAAAAAAAAAATAATAAATATCATCAAATAACTGATTATAATACTAATAATCCCTTGTTTTTATACCTATAATATTTAAAAAAGAATATTGCATCATCTTTTAAATTTCAGAAAATTTACTAAATATTTGTGAATAAAATAGATGATCAATTTTTTTAGATCTTCAAGGATTCAATATTTAGATTTATTTTTATTGGTATTTTTAAAATAAGATTAAGTTTTCAAAGGTTATTTGTTTTTCATACAGTCTCTCAGAAAATACTAAAAGTGAGATTTCTTCAAAATAACAATTTTTTGCAAATTTTTCTTTTTTAATGATAAACCAGAAAACAACTTTTTTAAAACATTAAAAAAAAAGAAAAAAATTTTCTTTATAGATCTAAATTTCATTGTTAAATTTTTGTTAAACTTCGATTAAATTTTCATTTATTTAATCACCTTTACTTCAATTAGTTTTATTGTCTGAGATTAGTATTCAAATATTAACAATTAAAAAGAATAACCAAATAAAAAATTATCTTTCACAATCGATACTTTCCAACATAAAACAAAAAATCTGATATACAATTTTCAAGAATTAACCCAATTCTTAAACAAAATAATAGGTTACGTTTTTTTTGATTTTATATTAGAAAAATGTGAATTTTGGAATTAAAAAAATAGACTCAAATTAATAAATTGTTTCGATGAGGTTAACTCATCCGTTTCATAATTTGAAACATAAATTACAAAAAAAAAAAAAATTGAGATCTTAGCAAGATTTCATTTTATTGTTTAAATAATACTTCTCCCTTAATTTCTTTTCAATTAACGAAAAAATATAATCATTATTAAAATATTAGAACTTTTAATGATAAAATGGATTATCGTAATATTAGTAATAAATTCGCTGTAAATATTAAAAAGTTCACCATTAATCCAACTTTATCAGGAAAAATCATAAAAATCCCAATATTCCACATTATCGTGATAAAATAAAAATCGTAATAAAGGAAATTATTTTTTAAAATCACCTTACAAAAAATCTTTCAGAATTTTACAAATTCTTGAGACTTTTACAACACTTTCCCCCTTTAAAAATGTTAGAAGGTGTTTTACAGGAGTTGTAAAGTGTCTTCAAGTGTTTGGAAGTTTTGAAAGACAAGAAACTTTTATAAACAGAATGAGACCATTTGTATGACGAAAAAAAAAAAAATTTTCTTTTCATTTTTTTCTTTTTATAAAAGTAAAATTCTACACGACTATTATGATTAAACTAATAATAATCATACATTCAAAAAATATACTCGAATATAAAATAGGTATGTTTTTTTTTAAAAATGGGGCTATTACCTTCACAAGTTAAATAATCAAAAATAAGAAAGAGGAATTTTCATTCTTATTCATGATTGAAAAAAAAAAAACATTTCAGCTTGAAGTTTTGTTTTCTGTTCAATATAAAGATACTAAGAGAAGAAGAAGAAGAAAAAGAGAAAATAAGCTTTCCAAACAATCTTAGTACTTGGTGATAATGTGGCTAGGTTATTGAAAAGGATTTTGAAAGGTTATCCAATCCTCTTTAAACTTGAATAAAGAAAAGGTTTTCACACAAAAGAATAAATCTTTAAAGAACGCGTGAATAGTTGATAGTTTTAGAAGCTATTTTGATTCATATCAGTTTAAAATACTGCGATAGTCACATAAACTATTGATTTGCCTTTAGTTATTATAGTTGTTGGTGTAAATGATGGATGGATCGATCTGATCAACAAAATGAATCAAAATATAAAATTCTCTTTGATCTGATCCTAGATTTAATCAAGTATCCTTTTTTTGTTAATTGTAAAAAATGAATTTTTTTCAATTAATCCATTTTTTAATCAAATTTTTCTTTTTAAAAATATTATTGAATTAGCCCCAAAAGCCATCAACTATTATATCGAAATTAATTTTTAATCACGATATTTTGAGATTTATGACGATTTTTAGACAATTATCATGATTTTATAGAATATTATGATTTGTATCAATATCAGAACATTATTGAAATATTCTCTTGATATGTAATATCCGTATTTTATCAATTAATTGTGATTTTTAAACTTTATCATGAATTAAAACAGATTTGTTAAATCCTCTTTTATATTTGTGTAATCATAGAAATCATATGAAAAAATTTAAATACAAAAAATAATACTTGCAATAAAAGAGATACGAACCTGAATGTACTTCAATATGACCAGACTTCGTAGTTTCTGTGATTGTGAAAATAGAACAAAATAATTTTTAAAACCAAAAATAAAAAATATCTGATCTATGATAATATCATACAAAGAGTTTAATTTTATTCATTTGATTTAAAACCTTGAATTGAAGAAATTTAAAATTCAATAAAAATTAATCAATTTCTCTATGTATAGTTTTCGAGAAAGATAAAAAAAAAAAAAAATTAATACAGCACACAGAAAATCATTTTTGATCATTTTTTAAAAAAAAACTTAACTTGGATATACCTAAAGAAGGTGAAAGAATCATAAATTTTTAAAATTCCGATGTAATTATAGTCCCCTTTCAAACAAAACATAATCTAATTGAAATTATTTTTTTTTTTGTAAAAATTACTTGTAAAAAAAACTAAAACACAAAATAAATACAATTAATAATAATTTGTTCCTCAAAATAACAAATCCAAAAGAAATCATTTATAGAGGAGAAAATGTAACACTAAAAAATGGAAATATTATCAAGCCAACAGATGTTATTGGTCCAAAGATTGATGTTCCACCTTTTGCTATAATTGATATTCCTGAACATTCCTTTCTGAATGAATTGATTGAATGTAAAGAATTTGATCCTTTTATAAGAACCAAGGAAAATAAGCAGATAGTTAAAGAATTCTCGAGTATGTTTTATTGGATAAATAACGAAATCTTATTAGATGATAGGTTTCGGGAATGGATTATTAAATTTGGGCCTAAAACAAAGCACATATTCTTAAATAAACAAAACGAATTTCAACTACCAACAAATATATCATTTCGTTCTTCCTTTTTTTATCGTAATAAATTGAATCTTATTGATTCTAAGCTTTTCCCAATCAATAAAAAGCATTTAATTGATTTTGAAGAGGAAAAAACTATTAATGAAAAAAAAGTATTAACCAAAAATAACAATAACAATGAAAATGAGAATGGAAATGAGAATGAAAATGTTAAAATATATAAAAATAAAAACAAAAATAAAGATGAAAATGAAAATGAAAATAAAAATAAAAATAAAAAACAATATGTATCTGAAAATAAGGGGCTAGTTGAAGAAGAAGAGGAGGAGGGGGAAAAAGAAATGATAGACTTAAATAAAAAAAAAGCTTTTCAATTAGAAGAAAAAAATGAACAGGAAAATGAAAATAAAAATGAAACCCAAAAGGAACAAGAAAAGAAAGGAAAAAAACAGAAAACAAAGAAAACAAATTCTGGTATAGAGAAAAATAATGAAAGGGCAATGGAAATAACGAAAACATTACAACAAGAAATAAAGAATTGGCATAAGGTTAATCAACTTGATGATGAAAATGAAAATTCCAAAAAAAAGAAAATTAAACTTCCGACTGAATCATATTTTGGTAAAAATCAAATGAGATTTTATTTTATCCCAATAAAACAGTTTGGTTTCGATTTTACTCAAGTAATAAAAATGGAACATCAATATGAAATTCAAAAGAATGGGTTGGCTGCTTTAAAAATTTTTTTAAACGATTATGAAAATGTTAAAAAAAACGAAATCACAAATGAAAAAAAAGTATTAACTGAAAATAACAAGAACAATGAAAATGAGAATGAAAATGTTAAAATATATAAAAATAAAAATTACAAGAAAAATGAAAATGAAAATGAAAATAAAAATAAAAAACAATATGAATCTGAAAATAAGGATCTTATGGAAGAAAAAAAAGAAAAAGGAGAAGAAGAAGAAGAAAGGTGCAACAAAGTAGTAATTAATAAAATAAATGAGAATAATAACAATACCTATTTCAACAATGAAAAGAATAAAAATAACTTTCAAAAAAATAATACGAAACAATTAGAAAAATTATTTCAAGAAATTGTATTTTTAGGAACTGGTTCAGGTGTACCCTCTACAATTCGAAATGTATCTGGTATTTTTATCAGAATAACCAAAAAATTTAATATACTTCTAGATTGTGGCGAAGGATCGTATGGACAACTTTTAACTTTTTATGGTGATAAAATAAAAAAACACCTTCAGAATTTAAAATTTATTTGGATCAGTCATCTTCATGCTGATCATCATCTTGGCTTAATGAAAATGTTAAAAATGAGAGAAACTTTATATTTAAATCAATTTGGGTCTTTGGATGATTATAAATCTCCACTCGTTATTGGCCCTGCAATTATAAGAAAGTTTATTAATTCAATTAATCGGATTACTAATGAATTAACGATATTTGAAATGTATGATCATGAAATATTAAACAATTTTAAGAAAATAATCAATAATGATCAAAATTTTACAATTTTAAAAAAATTCCAACAAATTATTCAAGTGCCCATGCTACATGCAAACCATTCTTATGGTATTGTTTTAATAAGAAATGATATGAAATTAGTTTATTCGGGTGATGGCATGCCAACGAAAGAATTGATTTCGGCAGGAATGAATTCTCAAATTTTGATACACGAGTCTACATTTAATGAGAGCAATCAACAATTAGCTCTTAAATACAACCACTCGACAATTAAAGAAGCATTGGAAGTCTCCAAAAACATGAATGCAAAATGGTTGATATTAACACATTTTTCACCAAGATATCAGAAAAAAGATTTTTCACAG
The DNA here is from genome assembly GCA_027625915.1 of Anaeramoeba flamelloides. Lineage (NCBI taxonomy): Eukaryota > Anaeramoebidae > Anaeramoeba > Anaeramoeba flamelloides. The sequence goes on from JANTQA010000023.1 coordinate 24,088,972, forward strand.
TTCTTAAAAGAAAACATTGGCCTTGCTTTTGATCTCATTTCGATAACTCCAAAATCAATTACGAGAGTGGATAAAATCTCCCAAACTTTACACCAGTTATTAAATGATTTTTAATATAATTAATATTTTACTTTAAATTTAGTTTCGGAAATAAGTATATCTTTGAAATTTGATTTTTGGTTAATACTGTGGTCATAAAATTTGTATTTATGAAAATAGGATGCATCTATAATGTTTACACCCAATTGTAAACAGCCTTCCTTTCTCTTTTAATTTAAAAATTGATAACTTTTGAGAAAAATCTTTATTATTTATTTCTTTGTTATGGGCGTAAGTTTATTTTTACAGTTTCAATTGGCTTATTATATTTTGAATTTTCGCTTAAAAAAAAACAAAAATTTCTTCAATCAAGTATATTAATATTTGTATACAAAGAAAAGTGAACGTTTTATAGACTAATTTGTTTACCAAAGAACCAAAAAAAAAAAAAAAAAAAATGAATTAATTAATTTCAGAATTGTTCAAAAGCAAACCAAAAAAAAAATAAATTATATTTTTATCTTATTTGAGATTTAAATAAATTCGGTTTTTTTAGATTATTTATTTAAAAAAAAAAAAAATTATTAGTTTTAGATTTGTAAATTTATTTCTATTTCAAAAAAAAATATACAAAATTCAAGACTAATTCGAATTTTAATTTAAATTGTCCAATTCTAGAGTAAAAATCTAATTTTCTAAAATTGTTTAAATATAACAATCATCTAAAAAAAAAAAATTATTGAAGAAAACTGCTCATAATGTTATTATAATTGTTTTATACAACTAAAAACCTTTCTATTTTAAAAATTAAAGAATTTTTGATTGGATTCCAAAAAAAAAAAAAGTTATTTTTTCTTCTCAACTTATTTTTCAACAATAACTGTTGTCCAAGAGGGGTTTGGTTTAAATTTGAAATTCTGGAAAAAAAAAGGAATCCGACCCACTAGAATGAAAAAATAAAATTGAAAAAAAAAAAGTGAGGCAAAACTACTAGGTTCATTCACCTTTCATCTTTAATAATAAAGTTTATCCACAATATAATCAAAATTCCAGAACTTCAAATTCTTGAGACTATTGTATTTATTGTTGTCAGTCGTACCACCTTTTTGAAATGTCTCTAGACAAGAAAAAATGGTGTTTTTTCAGGTAACATAATTCCTAATAAACGGAAGGATTGATTTTAGATTAATTCAACTTGGTTATATTTACTTTGATAGAAAATAAATAATAGTTTTGAAAATGTTGTAATCATCTAATAAAGCTGAAATTGAGAAAAAAAATTCTATATGATAATTATTGCAGTGTTCTAGGTTTTCCAGAACATACTATAAAAATAAAAATCTTTGTTTTTGCTCTATTCTTTTCAATTCTGGAAAGCATAACGAAAAATGGGCTGATGATACTTTTTGTAGATTTTTGTAAATTCTCGACATTTGAAAATTTTTTCAGTGTGGTAATTGTACTAGATAAACACCTGAACTAGGTTTGATTCCCACCATTATATTTATTTTTTGAGAAAATTAATGGAAAATTAAAAATAATATACATTTGCTTTATAAATATTGGTCCTTTTTAAACCAAGACTAAAAATAAGTCATAATAAATGACGTGTCTCACTTCGCTCCAATAATATTTATCATTTTCTTGCCGATTGTGAAAAAAAAATTGTCTACAAATGTCGAGAATCTACAAATATCTTCATTTTACCAATTTTCCCTGAAAATGTCCACCAGGTGCCTAGGTTTTTTTTAATTTGAGAAATAAACCGAAATTTAAAATTTCTTAAATTTTCTATTCATTTCAAAAAGTAAAAAAAACCTAACTGAAAATCAAAACAAAAAATCTTTTTTTCAAATTATTTCAATAAATAATTCTTTAATAGTCAAAATAATAGATTCACTATTTGAAAGATATTCGTCATATTTAAAAACTTTTAAAATATAATAAAATGGCATCTTAGCTAGAAGAAAAAAATAATCAAATTTTTTACTATTAAATTTGAAAAAAATTCTTACCTGGAAAAATGGATTTTCCAACTTAAAATATAAATATCTTTCAAAAATAACTGTTGATCCTAGATCTTGTATTAACCAATAGTGTTTATTATAATTGAAGTTCTAAAAAAGTGAAAAATTATCAAATATTCAAATTATCATTTGAAAAAAATTTTTCATGAGTGTGCCCCTTTGGACGAAGTTTTTTATTTCAAGATCCTTGATAATTCTTCCAGAAAATTACAATTCACTTGATCTAATTTAAAGTTTTCAATAAAATAATGTAGTGTTTAAAAATATTAGCATATTGTCAAATAATTTCGAATTTACAAATAATTTTTATTTATAATTATATTTTTTTCGTTAAAAATATCATTTAATTTCAATATGTCATTAATAAAATTAAGCACTATTTTTTTTTGATTAATATTTTTCGAAATCTAAGTTTCACACTTAATTCAATTAACCACTGGGATAATTTTTTTTAGAATAAAAACACTCTCAACTTTTGAATATCAAAATTATTTTTTGAAATTACTGTACACTTTTTTATCTTTTTTTTGAAAATTGGGGTTGAGAAAAGTTTGAAATCAAAGAATAAGTTAATATATTTAATTAGAATACTTTTCCAGACAGTTTGTCTTTTTAGTTTAACTTTTTTTTAATTTTACCATTTAAAACTAAAAAAAAAAACATTTGAGGACCAAATTAGTGCCTTTTGTGAAAAGAAAATTCCCCAAAATTTAGAATTTATTTTAGTAAATGAGTTAAAACAAGAGAGTGTATCTAAAAATATACATAATTTCAAGTTTGAATTCAATGTTTTTGGCAAAAAAGTTTTCAAGAAAAAGTTAAATTGAAACTTTATTTGTTTTTTATTTTTTCATTTAGTTTTTTTAATTGTATTAATGGAAAGTATTTGATCAGTTTTCCATTTTTAGTGTTTTTTGGTTCGTAGGGACATATATTTACAAAATAATCAAAATTATTTGAAAATAATATCAGAATACAATCCCACAATTCTGAAAATAAAATTCTAATTTTTGATTAATTATTTATTCAAATTTGTTTTTTAATTTGTTATTTAAAATGATTTATCTTTAATTATTGATTTTATCATTAATTAATTACTGAAAAATCACAAGAAAAAAAATATTTGTAAAAAAAGAATAAACGAATAGCAAAAAAATAGATAAATCCCCTATGGTATATTCATTTTATTATTTTTTTGAAAATAACTCTTATCGGCTTTCTATCCAAATTTTAATAATATCATTAATTGGGATTTTGACAATAAAATGGATTTTCATGATTTCACATTATCATTAAAATAATTGGGATCACAATTTAATATAATTAACAGAATTCAGAATTTTGTGATAGTTTTGATTGTATTACAATTCAATTATCTTTCAATGCTTCGGGGGTTTTAAAGATGTTAAACCAATTTTTTGGATTAATGTTTTTTTCTAATTTTATACTGAACATTATATTTTTTCCTCAAATAATTAATTCATTTTCCCCTTATATTACCAATTGTGGATACTTTTTTCTTATTTTTTAACATAAATAAAAATTGGTTAGAAATTTAATTTCTGTTAAAAATGAATTTTTTTTTGAATTTCTCTGTAAAAAGCCAGGCTCAAAAATATCATATGTTAGATTCAATAAAACTTTAATTTTTTTTTTATTCAATTCCCTTTTTTTGAATTTTTTTAATGTGCTTTGAATCAAGAATTGTATTGGTTTAAATAATACAAAATATTGAAAAATTAGTTGATTTTCAAAATATTCTTTTTGGGGTGAAATTCTTTGATGATTTTTGTTTTCAAATTTAAATGAAGAACTATCAACAAAATTTTTTTTTCAATTTTTTTTGAATTTATTGTATGATTGAAAGATATCAGAGCAAAGTATGTATTTAAAAAAAAAAAAAAACCTATCAATCATGAACAATTATCAAAAGAACAAATCAATAAATTAAAGACGAGTTTCAGAAACTGAAATAGAAGTGGGGTAGCATTTAGTTCTAATCAGTCGAATTAGAATAAAACAGATGTGTTATATTATTCAGATTTTACCAAGAAATTACAAAAATAAAAATATTAGAATTCAAAATAGTTCGAATCTCAGAAAGATAAATTTTCAGATTAACCAAACAAATCTAATTAAAAGTCTCAAAAGAAATAAAAAGTATTTATTTTTGATTTTTTTTTTTTTTTTTGAATTAAATTGTGAGCACTGTATATATATATATATATATATTATTAAAATTTGAAAAAATATTGTTGTACAAATTAGCCCCGACTCTTATGGTATAACCATTGTTTTTGTAATTTCTGTTATGTGGGTTTTTTTTTTTATCTCATATATATATATATATATATTTCTTTGTTATGAAGAAAATAATTAAATTCGTAAAATCAGTATTTTAATTTTTTTAACGAATACTCTTCACATTAAATCAATCAAGTAAGTAAACAATCAGCCAATAAATAAATGTCTTGATGATTGGACGAACGAATAATTTTTGATTTTAAAATGTCAGAAAATTGCTCAAAAAAAAACTACATTTAATCAAGAAATAAAATAAAAGTTGAAAATGTAAAAAGAGTAAATTAATTTCAAAAATACATGTCTAATTTTAGAGATTAAAAAAATCTCTAAATTTTAAGTTTCTGTCTTCTATTATATTACAAACTATAAAAGATAAATAGAAAAAATGATAAAAAAAAAAGAAAAAATAAAGAAAAGAAAAAAATAAATATCAAGTAATAAGAATAGGTGTTGGGATTAAAAACGAAATCGTTATTTTGAATAGCCAAAAACAAAAAAAAAAAAAAGTAGTAATTACAAATCTGTGTTTGATGTTTTTGGGTGATATTTTTGATCAATTTCATAAATTTTTGTTAGGTGATCAAACTTTGGTTCTTGGCAATTTCCTATTCTATGACCACGCATCCCACAATTGCCACAATATATCCTGCAAACTGTAAGGTTCTTACTTTGATTATTCTCATTATTATTTTTATTGTCATTCTTATTATTATGTTTAGGATCATCTTTTTTGCTACGTTGTGTGTTTCTATTGAGAGAAGATCGGGAGTTTTTTCTTGGTGGACAGTCTCTTGCCATGTGTCCATTTTTTCCACATTTAAAGCATTTAATATCTGGGTTTGACGGTTGAAAATAACGAGCAATAAAATTTTTTGGTGATTCTTGCTTTTTACTGTTCATTCTCAAAGAAGATCTATTTTTTGAATCTTTGGAATGTCTTGATTGTCTTGAGTGTCTTGAGTGTCTGGAATTCTGAGATTCTTTAGAATGACTAGAATGCTTTTTTTCTCTCGTTTCCTTTTCCTTTTCCTTTTCTTTTTTATTTTTATGAATATTTTTCCTTCTTGATTTGCTCTGAGAAGGCGTTTTTGGGTCTTTAATTCCTTTGTGTTTTTCTTTAGAAGAAGACGATCGTTTTCTTGGGTTTGGTGTTTTCTTTTTTGATTTAGTTGTGGTTGATATTGGGCTATGGTAAAGATCGGTTAGAATTGGTAATAAGTCGTTGGTCATCTTAAAAATACAATAAGAATTGAAAGAATATTGAAAAAAATGAGTTTTTCAACCATTAGATCTCTGAAAAAACACAGAACTATACGGAGATCAGAGTCAATTTATAAACCACTCCAACCCTTTCATACAATTTCCAGACTTTTCAAACACTTTAGAAAAGGATAAAGACTTTACAAAATTGAGATTTTTTGATAACTCTTCATTTACTTTTAAGAAATGACAATTATTATTCTCAAGCACAAAAGATTTTTGAAATTTAAATATCAAAACAACCAAGATCTCTTCAAAATCAATTAGAAGTGAATTGTTTTGGCATTTAATTAAGCTTCCTTAGAGAACTGTGGGAGATAATTTGAATTGTATAATAGCAGCAATTTTTACTTCATTTATTCATGATGAATAATACTTTATTGAGAAAAGACAAATACACGTCTTGAGAAAAGGAAATTCAATTCTATATTCCATTTTGAAAAAATATGTCCGAGTGATAAAACTTTTTCAATAGTCAGCAAGCAGAAAGTTTTAATTTTTCATTTCCAAAAGGATTTACTTTGAAGAATAATTAACTTTAGAAATAGTTGTTTCTAAAAAGAGAATTACTGTAAAGAGGAAAGTTACAATCACCTCCAAATATAATTCTGATAAAAGTCAAAGAAATTCATTTTTTCTCAACAAGTTTTTTGTTGGCTCACTCTTCTTAATTCTTTGTTTTCATTAGTTGATCTTGCTTTTGCAAAAGATACTATTCCTTATAAAACAAAGAAGAGTCAAAGAGTGAGATAGTGGTTGTGTGATTTGTTTAAGATTAAATAAAGCTGTGTCTTAAAACCATAGGTATAGTTAATTATACAACCAACATTTAATACTATATTGTTTTTTCTTTTATTTTTTTTGCAACACAAACAAAGCTGAACAGCTTTGCTTTTTTTTTTTAATTTATTTTTTTTTATTTTATTTGAATCAAAACGATCCCTCTTTAGTACTTTTACAGAATCTAATTCCCCATCTCTAATTCAAGGAAATCAAAATTAATAATAAAGCAAAAACTTTGAATGTATTTTTGAAAAAACAAATCGCCGATCTCAACACTTAAAAATAAATGGTGGGTTGTGTTACAGTTTTAAATTTTGAACTTTTAAGAAGCACATGAAAATTGTGCAATTGTTTTTACACACAACCATTTTTAATTTCTTTTTTTCCTTATCCAAGCAAATCTTTTTAAGGATATAAGTACATTTTCCCATTTTGAAAAATTTTAATTGTGAGAGCATTACTGAAAATTATTTTTTGAGTGCCAACAGATATTGAAATTTTGGAACCAAAACACCACCCACTAGTCTATTCGTGAAAAGAATCAAAGTAATTCAGAGTTGAATCTTAAATTTTTTGATTATTTGAACATCTTTTTTGATGAAATTTTTGGTTTTATTAAATTTGGTTTTGGATCTCGAGATGTGTTTATTCGAACTATTGAAATTAATCAAACAGTAAACCCAAAAAAATATACCCGAAAGGATGTGTATTTGAAACAAATATTTTCTTTTAGAAGACCAAACACGAAAGATCACCATTCCAAATAAATTTGTTGAAATCAAGAATGAAAAAAAAAAAAAATCGATAAAAGCCTATTTTCGAAGATTGGTTTTCTTTTATCTTCTTATTTTGTATGAATACAAACTATTTTTTTCCTTGAATTTCTAGCCCCATTACTATTTATTATTATTTTATAAAACCTTTTGTGACAAATTTGCGGTAGTAAAAATAACGTGCAAATAGTTTCGAACTTTTAGTATGGTATTGTTTTGATTGTATAGGGTTTATTGTTTGAAAAGTGGGACAATAAGATGAGTAATAAAAAAATTTTCAATTTTTTTATGTGATTTGTAATTTTTTGTCATTTTTCTAATTGTACTGATCATAAAATCATTTTTTTATTTTTTTTAAAGACAGGTACACAAGTGCAAAAATTTTTTTTCGGAAATTTTTTAAAAATTGAAAAATTTTTAAGAGTGAAAATTCATATTACAATAGAGTACCTAAATGAACCGTGAAGTTTATTTACGAATTTATTGTTAGTTGAGGGTTTAATTACCAAAAAGTGATAAAAAAATCATTTTTTTTCCTATTAAAATCACTAAAAAAAAAAATTTTTTTTTTTTTTTAATGTTTTTTTGTAAATATTTTTTTTTATAGAGTATAAAATGTGGTCTCAAGATAAAATTTTTGTTGAATTCAATTTTATTGATGTATCATTTAAACCAAGTTCAATCCTAACCCTTACTTCGAAAATTCAAAATGAAAATTTTTTTAAAAAAAAAAAAATAATAATAAAAAAAAATTATCTTATTTAAAAATTAATATTTCAATATCTAAAAATGAAATAAATAGATTTTTTTTACAGTCAGTTTCTCTTTTAAGGCACAAACTTTCAACGAAATTTAAGGCACAAAAAAAATCTCAAATTAAGGCACAAAATTCAAATTCTAGAAAAATAGATTGTAAAAAAAAAAAATTCCAAATTTTGTGCCTTAATTTGATATTTTTTTGTGCCTTAAATTTCGTTGAAAGTTTGTGACTTAAAAGTGAAACTGACTGTAAATACACTCAATAATAATTTTAATTTGATAATAGATATTCTAAATTATGATAATTTTTTTTTTATTTTTTGGATTTTTTTTTAAAAAAATATTTTTTTTCGAGTTTTTTTGTTTTCGTGCTCCTTCTAACTTTTTTCACACAAACATTTTGATGGTTTCCCCAAGGCCCAGAATACCTGAACACTAGATAAAAAAAAATATCAAAAAAAAATTAAAAAATCCTTACAGTCAGTTTCACTTATAAGACACAAACTTTCAACGAAATTTAAGGCACAAAAAAAATCTCAAATTAAGGCACAAAATTCAAATTCTAGTAAAATAAATTGTAAAAAAAAAAATTTCCAAATTTTGTGCCTTGATTTGAGATTTTTTTGTGCCTTAAATTTCGTTGAAAGTTTGTGCCTTAAAAGTGAAACTGACTGTAAATAAACTGGTTTGGCATCGATTGGAATTTTGTTGAAAAAAAATCCACTTTTTTTGGGCATCCGTTACCCCTTTTAATTAACAATTTTCAAAATTTTCTCACGCACACCTTTTTGTCAAATCTACTCAAAATATCATAAACAAACATTCTAAAATTATTTTTACTAAAAATTTATTGAATTTTCGAATTAGAAGAAGAAATAAACCATTTAAGAGTTAAATTGAAAAAAATAATAACTAGTCATATATATATATATATATATATATAATATTAGTAAATAATTAAAAATGTTTAAATAACAATTAATGTAAATCTATTTAAATAGTGGTGGTATAATGATAGCAAGAGTTATTGTTGTTTTGGTTGTGAGGTTTTTTACGAGCAGGTATTTTTTGATGTTTGTTTTAATTTAATACAAATCTTTAAATAATGATTGTTTTCTATTTTTAATTTACATTAATTGTTAGATTGGGCATTTTCAATTATTTATTTAATAATTTAAGATATATATATATATATATATATATATATATATATATATATATATATATATATATATATATATATATATATAAATCAAAATAATAAAGCATAAAAAAAGAAAATTAAAAGCTAATTCGCTAATTTAAATAAAAATAAAAAAAAAAGAAAAAAGAAAAATAAATCAATTCATTCAGAATTAATTAAAATTTAAGAATCGTGGTAAATGTTGAATAAACCACGGATTTTTGATAAAATTGATTTTTTCTAAGAATTTGAAATCTCTATCATCTTTAAAATCATAAAAATTATCAATCACAATTGATATTTTTACTTGTTTTCTGATTTCTTCGTATTTAACAACCGACGGTTCTAAATTGCAACTTTTATCAAATAATAATAATAATAATAATAATAAAGTCAGTTTCACTTTTAAGGCACAAAATTTCAACGAAATTTAAGGCACGAAAAAATCTCTAATTAAGGCACATAATTTGTAATATTTTTTTTTACAATTTATTTTTACTAGAATTTGAATTTTGTGCCTTAATTTAAGATTTTTATTGTGCCTTAAATTTCGTAGAAAGTTGGTGTCTTAAAAGTGAAACTGACTGTAATAATAATAAAAATAATAATAATAATAATTGTAATTTTAATAAAATAAATAAAAATGGATATCAGAAATAAAATAAAATTTAACAAACTTACAAATACTCTAATGATTTTTTATTAAAGTTGATGCATATTTCGAAATTATGTGGGTCCTTCTGATTTTGCAATTCAATTATATGTATCGTTTGAAAATGTTCATTTATCTCTTCTGTCTCTATTTCAATTTCAAAGAGATCTGATTTATCTTGATTGTTTGTAGATAGATTTTCTTTCTCTAAAACCGGCTCCTTTTCTATTTCCATTTTCTCATCACTGTTTGAATTTTTTTTATTCCCCGTGGTCAAGTTTATTGCCAAAATAACCACTTTCTGGATCCGGAATGAAATTGATAATATTCCTAAAGTCGTCTGGTGAAACTAAATGAAATTCTCTTGGATTTTCAAAATAAAAACAGTCTTCTTTTGTGTTAAATTTGATTTTTTGTACTAATAAAAATTGATCCTTTAAGCTATTTTCTAAAATTTCACGTATAAAAATAAAATCATTATTAAAAGTATAAACAAAATTCCCGACCTTAAATATATGTGAATTAAAAGTTATTTCTTTCAAGCCTACCAAATCATGGAAATTTAAATCAAAAAAACTAAAAATACTAAATAATTCTTTTGAAATTTTGAAATTATATTTATTTTTTTTCGAGGTTAAATGCTTTTTCTGAATTATCGTTTATTTTTCGAAAAATTTCTCTTTATATACAGTCAGTTTCACTTTTAAGGCACAAACTTTCAACAAAATTTAAGGCACAATAAAAATCTCAAATTAAAGCACAAAATTCAAATTCTAGTTAAAATAAATTGTAAAATAAAAAATCCAAATTGTGTGCCTTAATTTGAGATTTTTATTGTACTTTAAATTTCGTTGAAAGTTTGTGCCTTAAAAGTGAAACTGACTGTATGAAAAGTTAACTTCTTTTGAATTTTGTATTTACCAGCTGTATTTTCAACAGACTCAAATTTTCTTTTTAAAGTTGGTTTATTTCTTTCATTAATATTTATATTCAGTCTTTCTGTGGCCACTTCTGATAAAACATTGAGACCCTCCATTAAAAAAATAAAAAAAAAAATTAAAAAAAAAAATTAAAAAAATAAATAAAAAAATATAATAAATTTAGTTCCCCTTTTAAATTTAAAAATAAAACGATTTTTGTCATAATCATTGAATTCAAACTTGAAATTATGTATATTTTTATATACTATATCTTATTTTAACTCATTTACTAAAACAAATTTAAAATTAAAGGGAATTTTATTTTCACATAGGCACTAATTTGGTCCTCAAATGTTTTTTTATTTTTAAATGGTAAAAAAAAAAAAAAAGTAATTTAAAAAGGATAAACTCTCTGGAAAAATACTCCAATTTAATCTATTAACTTATTCTTTGATTTTTATATTTTCTCAGCCCCAATTTGTCAAAAAAAAAAGTGCACAGTAATTTCAAAAAATAATTTCATTATTCCAAAGTCTAGAGTGTTTTTATTCGAAAAAATTTTAACTCCGTGGTTAATTGAATTGAGTTATAAACTAGATTTCGAAAAATATTAAAAAGTTAAAAAATAGTGCTTTTTTATCTTAAGGACATATTTGGAGTTATTTTTATTAGATTTTTAAAATAAGATTAAAATGCCAAGGCTATTTGTTAACAAAAACTCAGAGAAATTCTTCAGAGTGGGATTTCTTCAAAACAAAAATGTATTGGTAAAATTTTCAAATTCTAATTTAATCCTAAAAACTCGAGCTAAACAAAAAGGATAAGATATTTTTACTGAAAAATAATTGGGGAAATGAAAAAAATGAAGAAAAAAATAACAAGATCTCAAAAAGCGCCAATAAACGACGCTTCAAAATGAAAACAGTTCTTTATCAAGAAATTTTGAAGTCAAACCAATTTTAAAAAGTTTTCAAGCATTTAAATCAAGCGAATGCTTTCTTCATAGCTAAATGTAAAAAAATTTCCAAAATGAATTCTGAACGAAAAATTTTTCAAAAATTTATTTGAATTTATTAGTATTACTTTTTTTCTTCCAAATGAAAACGGACACAAGCTTTTAACAATAGGTATTAATCAATTTTAAGCAAATTCAGTTTCAGAGATCTTCTTTGATCAGTAAAAAATGAATTAAATTAGGAATTAAAAAATTTTGAAAACTTTTCCCCTTTTTACTATCATTTTAAATTAATAACCAATTTGATAATTATTTTTTAGAATCCTAAGTTTGGTATTGTAGTAATCAGAATTGTAATTTGTTTTTCAATTTCAAGATGTGATAATTTTTTTGTTATTAAATTTACTTAATTTTTTTTTTAGTAAATTGTTCACTTAAAGATCGAGTTTTAAATTTGATTAAAGTATTAAACATTTTTTTTTAAAATATTTGTGGACTTTAAAAAAACGAAAACAATTGCAATAAACAGAAAAAAAAATTTTTCTTGCAAGTTCTACAAAGTTTTGATTTTAAAAATTTTATTTGAAAAGTTTCGAAAAAAAAGAGTTTTGTCAATTACAACAAATTGACAACAATATTTAAACTATGGTGAGAAACGTTAAAATTTATCATTTTTTTCCTTTTTCTTTCCTTTTTATACATTTTTTAAAGCCAATAGCGATAACAAAACAAACACAAAAAACGATCCAATTCCAACTTCAGTCAACGACCAAAGTAAGTGTAATTCTTAAAATAAATTCTTTTCTTTTCATTTATTTTGTTGTTTTCTTTTAGTTTTGGTTTTTTCTTTGTTTGACTAAGGGACTAGTAACTCTTATTTAATTTTTTTTTCAAAAGGTAATCATGTAATTATTTACAAAAGTATACATTTAAGAATAAAAAATTAACTGAATCGACCTCGATTAAAAATTTGTGGTTTATTTTTCCTCTATTTAGAATTAATTTGTTATTCATATAAAGAGAAGAATGGTTGTGTGAGTTTCTTCTCTTTAAATTTCTGATCATTAAAGTATGGAAAGTTTTTTTTACCTCAAAATATTGTTCTGCAATTTTCAATTTTTAGTGTTTCTTCATTATCTAATATTTCCTCTTATCTTAGAACTATTTCAAAACTAAACCAATATTTAAAAAGATGTGTTGTTATAGCTGTTGTTGGGCGTGAGTTTTGGAGATTATTTGTATTGTCTCTCTTTGAAAATTTCGTTTCTTTTGATTTTTTTATTTGTCAAAAATTACTTTGATTTTTAAAAAGTTTTTAATTTGACAAATAAAAATTAAAAATCGAATTTTAGAGTTAAATAAAATACTCAAAATGAATTCTACCCAGATTAAATTGGATTAGTATATAAAAAAGAATTATTTCAGATCTCTAAGAATACTTATTATTCGATATTTTTTTAGATTGTAGAATGGGATTATTTTCAAAATAAAACCCCTTTACATAATAATTTGAAGAACTGATAGATCTGGCATTTTTCTTCTTATAATTCTAGTTCTATTTGTGATAACAAAATTAAATTAGAATTTTATCAAAATTAGTTCATTATTAAAGAATTGACAAAAAAATCGAGGTAGATTCACTTCATTTATCAACTTGAGAAAAATGAGTAATCATTTTTCAAAAAGTTCATTTTACAGTCAGTTTCACTTTTAAGTCACAAACTTTCAACGAAATTTAAGGTACAAAAAATATCAAATTAAGGCACAAAATTTGGAATTTTTTATTTTACAATTTATTTTACTAGAATCTTCTTTTGTGCCTTAATTTCAGATTTTTTTGTACCTTAAATTTCGTTGAAAGTTTGTGCCTTAAAAGTGAAACTGACTGTAATCGATTAAATTTCTAGTCAAAAGATCTTAAGGACTACGTTTGCAATTTTTCAATTTGTCTCAACACTATTTGTTCAAATCTCATTTAAAATATGAAAGAATGATATTCAAAATATTCTCCAATTTGGATCAAAAAATCATTTTATGTCACTGTTGAGAGAAAAATGTTGGACAGAGAAAAATGGTTGGACAGCAATTTTAATTGGGAACCTTACTGAAAATGGGTTTTAATTTCAATCATTTGTGAAATAATTAAAGAAAATAACAATAATCTACTTCTTAGAATAAGGATTAATGTAATTCTACTTTTTCAAAACCCTATCTCTGATAATCTAAAGCAAGTTTAAAAAGTACCATTTTCGGAATTAATAGTAAACTTTACTAAAACTTGGATTTTTGTTAAAATAGAATGATCTACTTTAGTTATCAACCATTCAAATAAATATTCTACACAAACCACAGATTAATTTACTTGTAACACATTTAAACCTGGATTTATATAAAATTCACCTAGTTATCAATAGGATTTGATTTTCAATTTTACTAATGTTCCCAATTAAAAATGGTGTCCAACCATTTTTCTCTGTCCAACATTTTTCTCTCAACAGTCATTTTTTAAATGGAAAAATGAAAAAGAAATTTTGAGATACGTGAACTCAAAAACCTTGTTATGGATCGTAAAAATGAAAAAGAAAAATAATCATAATTTTCTAAAATTAAAAAAACCTCTCAATAAAAGACTTTAAATCTAAATAATCGTATTATCAATGATTTTTGATCATTGAGTTTTTTTGAATTGTTACATTGTCTCCACAAACAATTTATCCGTTCCATCACTACTGTGAAAATTTATAAGACATAGAAATTGGTTGTCTATTATAAAATTGTGTTTTTAGAAATAGAGAATTCAATTTCTATCATAAAATAAAAATTTCAACTTCTCTTACTTCATTAGAGTTTTTTTGTAAAAACAAAGGCAAAAATTAAATTTTCTCAAGAAATGAAAACACAGAAACCATGTAAATCACAGAAACCATGGTAAATTGAAAGTATTTTTCGATTTTGTTTTTAAATTATAAAAACCTGAGATTTTAACAATTTTGGAAATTGAAGATCCACATTAGTGTAAGTATTTTAATGAATTTGTTTGACAATTCCCAAAACCAAAAAATGGATAACTTATTTTTATCTTCTATTATAAATTTTACAGATTAGGATGAGCTTTAATAACCCTTTTGCCGTTTGTTGTACAGAATAAATTTTCAGAATAGAAAATCAATTTCGTTGGGCCTTATAAATATTCATGGTGGGGCTGGAAATGAATATTAATTATTTCAAAGAGTGTGATTTTGGCTTATTTTTTTTTGTTTATTTGGTTCTTTTTATTTTTTCTTGAATTAAATCTCCTAGTCATGTCTAAGAGGAGGGTGTCTCCTCGAATTGTTCGTGGAATAACATGATCCATGCAAACGTACTTGACATTTTTAATGCTTTTTTGATAAATTTTTTTTTTGTTTGGATGGTTTCTCTCAAAACACAATTTGCTGTATCAAGAGAAATTGTGTTGAAGCTGTGTGGCGTGGGAAAGGTTGAAAAATTTTTCATGAAAAGGATCATTTGGAAATTAAATTGGCAAAAATTCGTCTAAAGTTTTTTTTATTTAAAAAAAATATATTATATGTCTTAATATACGGGGACAATGATTTTTTTTAAGAATTTGTTTTAATGAATATAGAGAGCTAAATTTGATTAGAATATTGTTAAAACCAACCCCCAATTCACTATTTGAGTTCGACAAACCCCCATAATCTTTTACTTAAAATCGAAAAAAAATAAAAATATTTTCAACGTTTTCTTATTTTGTAGTTACTAAAATCAAAATCATTTCAAGATCAGTTAATAATGGTTTGAGTTTGCTGTTTTTTCTACCAAAATTCGAATAAATAACGAAAACCATTTTATTTCTTTGTAAAAATGGAAATTTCATTTAAAATCTTTTTCTTGAAAAAATACAACGCCTGTTTTTTTGTACCCAGTGGAAAACACTCAACCCAAACAAAACAATTTTAAAACCAAAATTGAAATTAAACTATTCTTTCTATGTGTTGAGAAAATAAATTGCTCTTTTTTGTTCTTTTCTTCAACTAAAAAAAGATAAAATATAAATACTACCAAACATTCAAGCTACAAACAGTTTTATTCCTGATGTGTATTTGTAATTTTTGAAATCCATTTTGTAATAAATAATCTCAAAAAGTAAATCTCATGAATCAAAATGAGTACCAAATCCCCGATGTCTATTATGGATTATATTTTTGAATAAAAAAATTTCAATTCAAAAAAAGCAATTAAACACGATTTTCCAGTCTTTCTCTTCCCTGAATTCCGTTTTATGCTTTAGAATTCGAAATTGAAATGGTTGTTTTCCAAAACAATTATTCCAAAAAAATAAAATACCTTCTTATTTTTCGAACAATTATAGTTTTTCAAGACATTTAGTTTTTTATTACAAATCTATTTTGTATCAATCTCTTATGATCAAAAAAAACTGAGTACCTAAACTTTTTTAAAATTGTTAAATTCAAATTTCAATAAGTAACTCTTCATTCAATTCCAAATTAATAGATTTTTAATTATGTTTCAAAATAAACAAAAAATGTTTCAGTTTTTTATCTTTGAATTTTTTTCTTTATTAGTTTATTGATCAACAATTCCCATTCAATTTTTAATAATAACATAAGAGCGAATATTATTTTTGGTGTCTATTAGCGGAAATTAGAAAAAATAAAAAATACCGAAATTGTAGCGAAAGACATATCAGTTGAGAAAAAATGATCTTTCGATTTTAGAAATGAGGATTTTAGAGGATTTAATACAACCCCAAACACTTTATCATAGACATTATTCAAAAAATGTCTTTATTGTAAAACAACAGACTTTTTCATCAAAATTTTTTCACTTTTCTCCTTATTGATATTTGAAAACAATTTTTAGAACCCTCTCAATTAACTCACAATCCAAAAAAAAATATAGAAAATGACCTTATATGTGACAGGGTTTTATAAAATTGTCTTCAAGTGAAATTTTCTCAAAAAGTCGATTTTTCGCAACCTTCTTTGTCATTTTGAGATACAAGGCTGAAAAATTCAGACCTTTTTAGGAAAAATTTGACATTTTTTCCTTCTGAGATCTTACTGAATAAAAATTTGTGAGATTTACAAACCACCAAATCCTGAGAAAAACACAAAATACTTGAAATTTGAATTGTAAACGTAGTCGTTAATAATTTCTTTAATTTAAAATCAAATTCTTTTTATAACTAAACAAAAAAATTATGAACTCAGTAATAAACCTAGTAAAGTTCATTGAAATAAAGTGTCTATAGAAAACTCATTTAATTATTTGGTTTTCCTAAGAAGATCCACTTTTTAAAAAAAACATAGAGTTTAGATTAGGCTTCACTAGAATGAAAAAATAATTTTAAAAATTAAAAGTTAGACAAAATTACTCCATTCATTAACCTTTTATTTTAAATAAAGTTTATTCACAATATAATCAACATTCCAGAACTTTAAATTCATGAGATTATTTTATTTATGGTTGTTAGTATAACCACCTTTTTTAAAAGTATCTAGTCTAGAAAAAAGGTATTTTTCGGGTAAAAAATTCCAAATAAATTAATGGAATGAATTTTAGTTTAATTCAACTTGGAGATATTTACTTTGATAGATAATAGACAATAGTTTTGAAAATGTTCTACTCATCTAATAAAACTGAAATAGAAAAAAAATTTCTTATGATAATTATTGGGAGTGTCCGCTAAGTGTCTAGGTTTTTTTAATTCAAAAGAGTTGAGTAAAATCTTTGATTTTTCTCTATTCCTTTGAATTATGGAAAATGGAAATGAAAATCAAAAAAATTGTTTTTTTTTAATTTATATCAATAAATAATTCCCTAATAGTCAAAATAATTGGTTATCCGTTTGAAGGATATTGATTAAATTTAAAATACTTATAAAATATATGATTATAACCTCTTAAAGGTGAAAAAAATATTCAAATTTTTTACTATTTAATTTAAAAACAATCTCCATGGAAAAATGGATTTTCCAACTTGGTTTGTTAAATATCTTGAAAAATAATTTTTGATTCGAAGATCTTTTATTAACCAATAGTGTTTATTATAATTGCAGTTATCAAATAGTGACAATTTAGCAAATGTTCAATATAATTTGAAAAATCTCTTTCATG
Organism: Anaeramoeba flamelloides; assembly: GCA_027625915.1. Lineage (NCBI taxonomy): Eukaryota > Anaeramoebidae > Anaeramoeba > Anaeramoeba flamelloides. Next base: position 24,106,767 of record JANTQA010000023.1, read on the forward strand.
ATCGTGATAGGAAGTAATTTGTTTATCAAAAATTTTCCAAATAAAATTTATTTTGATAAAGAATTAAAAATAAAATCAAGTAAAGAAGAAGTAATTGTATCAAATGTTACAAGATAAGAACAAGAAATAAAAGCTTTTTCTTTTTTATTTTATTGAACATTTTTTTGATTTTTTTTTGATTGAAATTTATTAATTGGTATGAAAACATATTATACTAAGATATAGAACACTCTCCCAAATTTATTTAAATATCAATGTATTTGGTTATTGAAATGATATGAAAAATTAAGTTCAAATGAATGTGGAACTCAAAATTTGTTAAATATACTCCATTCCTTAAATATTATCTTATTCTATTCTAAAATTTAAAAAAAAATTCTTTTATATTTATTAAAAAAAAAAATAAATTTATAGATAAATTGGTGGATAAATGAAAAGGAGTTGATTTTGTGATTAAATTGGTATCAAAGTTTGATTAATTATGCTGAATATTTTTATCTTTTTAATTTCATTCTTGTTCTTTTTTTATGAATCTTATTTATTTTTAATGTTTTTTTTTTTTATCAAAATTATTATATTTTATTTTGATAATATTTAAATTTTTGATTTGATATTTTTTGTTTTTTTACCTTTGATAATTTTTGACATAATTTAAAAAATAAAAAATGATTTTTTATGATTTGATAATATTTGATTTTTTATGATATGATATTTTTTGATTTTTTTTGTTTGATATTTTTTGTTAATTTTTGTCGTTTTTTATGATATTTTTTGAAAAATTAACTCTATTTTATGATATTTTTTGACGACATATTTTGTCAATCAAAAAGGTGTCATAATTTATTTAGATGAGTTTTTTTGACAAATCTCATGGCAATTTTTGATATTTTTTGTCAAATTTTTTTGTCCTTTTTTGTCCTTTTTTGTCCTTTTTTGTAAATTTTTGTACGATTTTTTTGACATTTTTTGACAATTAATTACAAAATTTTGTCGGACCTGTGGTAAGACTAAAAAAAAGTGTCCAAATACTTTTTTTTGGAAGTAATTTTCAATTCAAAAAATTAAATCTTTAATAAACACCGGGTATTTGGTACTCATTTCCATTATTGAAATTTACATTTTGGGTTTTTTTATTACCAAGTGGGTTTTAAAAATTATAAATACATATGGGAATAAAACCATTTGTAACTTGAATGATTGGTAGTAGTTAGAATATTTTTTTTTTTTTAATTAAAGGAAATAATATAAATAAAGATGAAGTACAAATATCAGATTGTAGTAAGAAATCTTTAAATTCAATTTAACTTTTAAATACCTTTTATTTTGGTGATTTGCATTCCGTATCAGTATATAGAAAAAGGGTTATTTTTTTTGGAAAAAAAGTTTATATTAAAAAAAAAAAAAATATTGTATTACAGTCAGTTCCACTTTTAAGGCACAAACTACAACGATATTTAAGGAACACAAAAAATCTCAAATTAAGGCATAAAATTTGGATTCTAGTAAAATAAAATGTATCAAAAAAAAAATTAAAAATTTTGTGCCTTAATTTGAGATTATTTTGGGAATTAAATTTCACTGTAGTTTGTGCCTTAAAAGTAGAACTGACTATAAATTTTCAGTTCATTCCAAAAGGTAAAAAAATCCGAGGTCACACTGGATATTTATCATCAGTGTTTTTTTCTGTGTTTTCGTTTTTTATTTGATTAATGCAGAATTTTTAAAACTATTAGTTATGACATATTTAAATGAATATCCCAGAGTTGAATTAAACTAAAATTTACCCATCCGGTTATTTAAATTATTGTGTAGCTCAAAAAATAACTTTTTAATCTAAGACAGATTTTTAATAATCGTGGTACCACTAAGAACAATAAATAGAAGAGACTCAAGAAAATGAAGTTCGGAAATGTTGGTTCTGTTGTAAATAAACTTTATTACTAAGGATGGAAGGTTAATTAAAATATAAGTTTTCTCTAACTTTAAATTGAAAATTTTATTTTATTATTTCTGTGTGAGTTGGACTTTTTTCGTTATCCATTGCTTTCAATAATTCAATCCTTTTCATTTTATCTTTGAAATAATATTCTTTTTTTTTTGCTTAATTTGATAAAAATATTTGATAATTGAATTTTGAAAGCAATTTTATAAATAAATATTTTGTAAAAAAATAATAAATAGTTATGTGGTGAGAAACTCAAGGTTATAAGTTGTTTGTATTCATACAAATTAAGAAGAAATTGAAAACACAATTCTTTGAAAATAGACATTTATCAGTTTTATTTTTTTTCATTATTGATTATAACAAGTTTATTTGGAAAGGTGATCTTTTGTATTTGGTCTTGAAAAAGATTTGATTTGTTTAAAATGTACTCCTTCTCATGTAGGTTTTATTGGTTTAATCTTTGGTTAATTTTAAGTATTTCAATAAACACATTTCTCGATTATATTCAAACTCAATTTAATGAAAACCAAAAATTTAATTAAAAAAATCTTCAAAAAATTGAAAATTTTCAATTTTCAACTCTGTTTTGTTTTGTATTTCTTTTCACAAGTAGAGTAATTAATGATATTTTGGTTTCAAAGTTTCAATATCTTGTGGCACTCAAAAAATCTTTTTATTTTTCAGTAGGACTCTACACAATTAAAATTATCTTAAATGGGAAAATGCAGTTACTTCCTTAAGAAAATTAAATTAGTGCCTCTTTTCAGAAACTAAATTTCTCAAAAATCAGAATCAAAAATTTCAAGATCTATTGAGCTTTTTCAATGAAGTCTCTTCTAACCCAACCAAACGGACTTTTGAAATGAAATGGAAAATATTTGATAATTGATTTTATTTTTCTTGGTAATAAGAATGCTATTACGATCTTTATTTCTTCTCTTCTTGTGTCTCAATAAGTTGAAAATAATAGTCTGTTAGTTCCTCGTTTTTTGCTTCTAAACAGAGATCAACTTTTTGAAAGCATCTTTCGATAAATTCAACAATTAAAACTCGTTTAAGGACCAACTCCAGAAGCTGAGGGAAGATAAAAGTTACTTGTTCTATGAGCAACTGGATATGCTCTTCTCCCATTTCGCTGTGGATTGTGAAACGGCACAGCCTTGAAATAGATTCCGATACTGGGTTTTCTGTTGGTGGGATGCTTGTTGTCTCTTCTCGTTTCTTTTTAAAATCTGAGTTCTCAAGGAGCAGCTTGTCTTTATTGAGGATAAGCTGATGCAGACCATTTATGATTTTAATCATTGTTTCAGTTTGGCTTTCCTTCTCATAAAGAACTGATTTTGCAATCTTGTTGTTTATTTCATTTTCATTTTCGTGGATAAGCTTGGTAAGCTTGTTGATATTTTGCTCCATGAAAAAATTGAGAATTAAAGAAGAAAAAATACAAAAAATGAAACGAACTCGATTAAAAATTTGTCGTTATTTTTCCCCTATTTGGAATTAATTTGTTATTTTTATAAAGAAAAGAATTGTTGGGTGAATTTCTTCTCTTTAGAGTTCTGATCATTAAAGTATGGAAAGTTTTTTTTAACCTCAAAATGTTGTTCTGTAATTTTCAATTTTTAGTGTTTCTTAATTTGGTAATAATTCCTCTTATCTTTGGAATATTCCAAAACTAAAGCAATATTTAAAAAGATGAGTTGGTATAGTTGTTGTTGATATGTGAGTTTTGGCGATTATCTTTATTGTCTCCCATTTGAAAATTTCGTTTCTTTTGATTTTTTTATTTGTCAAAAATTACTTTTTGATTTTTAAAAAGTTTTTAATTTGAGAAAATGAATCTAACAATTGAAATTAGAGTTAAATAAAATTCTCAAAATGAATTCTACCATGACGAAATTAAATTGGTATATCTAAAGAAGGAATTATTTCAGATATCTAAGAATATATATTAATGGATATTTTTTTAGATTGTAGAATGGGATTATTTTTACTATAAAACCCCTTTATTAAATATTTTGAAGAGCTGATAGATCTTGCATTTTTATACTTATAATTCTAATAGTATTTGGAATAACAAAATTAAATATAGAATTTTATCAAAATTGGTTCATTATTAAAGAATTTCCAAAAGAGTCGAGGTTGGTTCAATGGTTTATACAAGTTTTGAACACAACAAGAATAGCTCTAAAATTGTAGTCACTTTTTTTACTTCAAAACACTTTTGTTTTTTTGAAATTTTAAAAGGAATTACAAGATCAAAATTCCATAACTATCAATTTAAAAGTTTTTACAAGCAAAACTTTTAAAAATAGGTAATTTAAAATAATTTTCCTTTTTTGGTTTTCATAAAAAGAGTTTCAGGTTATTGAAATTTAACAAATATTTTTCTTTTTAGATAACTTTCAAAAATTTCAATTAAATTCAAAATGTTATATTTTGTTTATTAATACTGTGAAATTCAAATAAAATATTTGGAAATTTTTACTTCACCTATCCCCATAGTAATTTTTAATCCTTTACTTTTGAAAAAAGCATTTTATTTGGTTAAATGGTTAAGAAACCCTTATAAAATTAGTTGACCTTCAAAATATTCTTTGTCAAAAATAGTTTTAAAAAGTAGGGTTCTAATTTGTTAAAAGGGGAAATTGACTGATAATTTTTTTTTAATTTACTGACATCAATAAATTAAAAATATATATTTATCAGTTTTTATTACACTTTTTTTTTTTTTAACAATTTGTGTCAAGTCTTTGAAATTTGAAAAAAGTTTAAAAAAATATCAGAGACTGAAAATCAGTATGAAAGTTCGAAAATTTTTGAAAGTTTTTGTTTGGATTGTTCTATTCTTGTCATAAACAAACCAAGAAAAGCAGAACAATTGTTCAGAAACTGTTTTTAATTTACAACAACTATGCTTCTTTTAAGGATTTTAATTTTATTAAGGGGCTAGTCTCTATTATTTTTTTTTTTGTCCAATTTCTAAATAAGGATTCCTTATCTAGAATTATGTTTAATATTGAAAATTAACAGGATTTTCAAATCTAAGTAATTGGCAAAAAATTTTCTCCATCTCTATTAAATTTAGGTACAAAAATTTAATCGAGATTAGTCCCTCAATTAATTAAAAGATCAAAATCCAATAACTCTCATTTTGAACCTTTTTTAATTCAAACTTTAAAAATATCACGATTGGAATACCTTTTAAAAGCTTTTTAATAAAAATAGTTTTAGGTTTAAGGGAGTTTACAATTGTTTTTCTTTTTGATAACTTTCAAAAAAATTAAATTTAATTTTTAAAGGTTATTTTTTTTTCATTATAATTTTTTACACTTTTTTGGTTTAAAAATGTTAACCAAGTTTTTGAAATTTGAAAAAATATCAAAGAATTTCGGTAATTGAAATCTTGTAAACTGTTCCGTCTGAAGTTCCCAAAAGTATTCAAATTCTTTTACTGGTATTTAAAAGTTTAATCAGATAAATTTTTAACTGATGTTTTTTAATATGTTTCTTTGAATAGTTTTTCTTTTTGTTTTATGAAGTTATCTAATCTATCTATCTATCTATATATATATATATATATAAATTCCATTTCACTCAAAGGGGCCCAGCCAAAAATGAAAAAGCTACTTTATTTTTAAGAATCAACCAAACTTAGATTGTTTAGAAATACTAGAAATAATAAACTTCTTATAAGAGTCCATAATTATAAAAGAAACCCCTGAACAAACCATAAATTTCAAAAAAAAAAAAATGTTAAAAAATTTTTTGGGCCCCATTTATTGGAACGTCTCGTACAAAATTCTCAATTTCTTTAGGAAATTAAAATTGTTGATAATAAGATTTTTTACTTGTAAATGTATGAATTTTAAAAGAACATACAAAGCTTAGCTTTTCTTAATGTTTAGTTCGTTTTTCAAACATTTTTTTTTTCAAAGTTAATTTAAAAAAAAAAAAAAAAAAAAAAAAAAAAAACAAAAAACAAAAAAAACAAAATTTTACAAAATGAGAAACAATGATTTTGATCTAAAAATTGAAAATTTTAGTTTGATAAGAGTAATGAATTAAACTCATAGAATGTCTTCCATTTCTTCAATAAAACTGGGCCCCTTTGACTGAAAAAGAGTTTATATATATATATATATTTCAATACATCCCAAAAAAAAAAAGAGTAACAAAAACAATAACTATATATTTTTTATTTATTGATGGTGAGTAAATTACAATGATCAAAATTCGAAGAGTTGTGGGATAAAACAAATTAGTAACTTTTATGTAGATCAAGTATAGCAGCTTATACTAATTTTTAAAAAAATTCAAAATTAAAAGAGCTTTTTAATCAAGTGAACTATCCAATTTGATTTTTTTTAACAAACAATAATAATAATAAAATTGAGTTAAAAATTTCAAGATCAAATCAATTTTTTTGTTTGGGATTGGTACTTTAAAGTTGATTTTATGAAATTCTATTTTAGCGAAAAAGTTTTTGTAATTATAAAAAAAATTTAGAATTTTTTGCATTTTTTTTTATTTATTTTTAAAAAGAAAAATTGTAAATAAATTTGTTTATTTTATTTATTTTAAATTTTATTTTAATTATTGGTTAAATATCCCATTTCAATTAATAACTCTAGTAATTATGTTCATTTCTCCAAAATAAACGAATTGTGATTCTTTCTCAGCGATATTTATTTATATCACCTATCAAGAATAATATAAATTTTTTTCAACTTCACTCTAATAATACCAGGTATTTGTTTCAGAGTAGATATTTTTTTTGATTATATTTTTTTGGGTGGGATCTACAATATTATCTCTTTTTATATGTGCAAAAATACAACTATTTTTTCTATTGAGAGTACCACTCTCAAATTTTTTAGCAATTGATGGTTTCAGTTTTCCATCTACTACTTTTTATTTTAAGTATTCACCTGATTATAGGAATATATTCTTTTATCTTGGAAATCCGAACTTTATTTCTTCTGAAGAATCAAAAACAATTTTGAACATTATTGGCTTAAAAGATGTTTTCTCAATCATTTCATTACCACCTTATAAAAATTTTTAATTGAATGATCGATTTGTAAATACTGATAACTCTATTTTCCAAACTCTTCTTCAAAGAACAACTCAAAAACCCAAAAATTTTACAAGATTACATTTTACGCTTAAACAAAAAATTTTCATTTTCACAGCACACTAAAAAAGAGAAAAATTTAAAGGTTTTCAAAAGCTTGAATAACATTTTCTTTGGTTGATCTCTTTTAAGAATTGAGAAAAATTAAAAAGTTTAAAAGAGAACAAACACTGATCTTGGAAAATGTACTTAGTTAAATTGTCTAGTTAGCTCAGTTATTTGCAATTAAAATTACTTCAAAAAATTTTATTTTGTTCATTTTTTTTTTTTTTTCCTTTTGAAATTAACGAGCTTCTTGTTATTTTTATTTTTTTTTTGTTTTCTTTTATGAGTGAAGCAATTCTGAAAATCAAAAAGCCTTCGAAAATTCCAAAGGAGAAACTTTTGCGACTATTAAACAAAGGCGGCTTTGATGTTGATACTAATTTAGATCACCAATCTTTAGTGCAATTGTTTTTGAGGATACAAGAAGACCTTCAAGCAGAAATCGAAAGTGACTCAAGTGAAAAAGAATTATACCCCCCTACCATTTATGAGATTGAACAAGAAAAAATTTTGAAAAACAATAAGAAAGAAAAAGGGAAAAACAATCCCAATCCTATGAAGGATTTTATTCTTGATCTAAATAATTATTCTCGTTCAGATTCAGATTCTGATTTAAATTCTAGTTCAACAATTCACGAAGAAGAAGAAAAAGAAGAAGAAAAAAATGAATTGAAAAAAAAAAGAAAGAAGAGGAAAAATGATCCTTTATTAACACCACCAAATTCAAAAGCAAAAAAAAACTATTTGGGATCTTATTTTACAGGATCAAATTCCCTTCACCATAAAAATTCCTCAAGGCTATCGAGAAAAAAATATAGAACAGAGAGAATTCAAAGAAAAAGACCTTACGAAGAAAACAATGACAAATTCAAAAAGCCAAAACAACCAAATTTTTATATCCAAAAAAAGAGATTCACAAACAAACAAAAGAAAGGAAACAATAAATTTAACACAACGAGGCCTGTCAATAAAGAAAATAGACTTGAGTCTAATTTTAATTCGGAAATTCAATATCAACAGCAAGAAGCTGAACAAAATCAATTATACAACCAACCAGAAATTGAAATCTATGATGAAAACCCAACAAACTTCCAAAGCAGATTCCCAGAAGAGCATATTTTGAAGGATTATAATGATCCGTACATTGCTTTTCCACAGCACAAAAAGCAATTCAGTACACAAACTTCCGACGATCAGGAGATGGACGATCTTACATTAAGCCAAATGAACAAAGGCAGCTCTTCCATGGGTGTAGACATTTCTTATTCAGATGAAATCGGAATAAATAATGAAATTTCTTCACAAAACAGTACAAACCAATTTGTTTATTCCCAAAATTATTTAAAAAATGATCAAAATTATGAGACTCAAGCTTCCTGGTTCCTCAAAATTCTGATCATTCTTTTTGGTATGGTTATTGTTTTATGCATATGGTACCTATCTGAAAATTATCTTAAATAAAAAAGAACATTTTACCCAAAATTTGTTCCTTCTTTTATTTTACCTTTAGTATTGTTCTGAAAAGAATTGAGTTGTATTATTTTTCAAAAATTATGTTAAACCTTATTTAGAGTTTTTTATTTTTTTAAATATTCCAATGTTAAATTATTTAAAAAAATTTTTAAAGAACAATTTTAGTTATTATCAACTGGAAAATCAAAGAAAAATTTGAAAAAATTCGAATTATAAAATTGTTTGTTTATATCTGTCCCTTTTACTTCAAAAAGGACAATTTTGGCAGTATTGTCCTTTTTACCTAATTTTTTAAAAAAAATTAATAAATTGAGTAATGTGTCTTTAAAATAACACTCTATGGTTGATAAGTAAGTTATCTCCTTACATTTTTCAATATTTTCCCTTTTACAAAATAAAAAATTATAAATATTTTCCATATTTTCCTTCGTCCTTGAATCTGTGAAAATATGTGTTATCTTGTTCCTTGGCCTTTAGCCTTCGAAGCAATAGATAAATATTTAAATTTTTTTTTTCCCAAGGGAAGATATCGAAAAATTAAAAATAGTTAACCCACACAATTTTCTAATTAAATTCTAAATTATTTCTCAAATTGATATTCCCAAGTTTATTGAATTTAGTGTATTAATATCTCAATAGATTCTTCAATAATTCAAGTTTCTTGTAATGGGGTATTAAGTATATTAGAAAGGCATAGTTCTGCTAATTTCTTAATTATTAAAACATTTTTAATATGGTAATTTTAAAAAAGTGAAAACTTTTTTTATGATTTTGACAGAATTAAAACTTTTTTAAAAAGTTTTATGTTTTTATGAAGTGAAAACTTTTTTCAAAAAAATTATTTTACTTCACATATCTATGTCTACAATATATATAAAGGTTGATTCTTGAATTTAATAAAACATACAACTTTCAAAAAGTTTTAATTCTGAAAAATTTTTCACTTTTTTAAAATAGTAAACTTAATAAAAAGTTTTAACAAATACTTCACTCTATTAAAATGATGGTAAATTCTCAGAAAATATTTCTTGGTTAAAATAGTCATTTAATTCATTAACGAAAATCATCTAAATATTTTTTTTGGTTTAAAATTAGATAATCATGATTCAGTTACAATATTACAAATTTTCTAAATTTATAAAGAATCAATATAGTTTCTACAGAAATAAATCCGAAATTTCGAAATGGATTCTTCAGATAAATCATAAAAGTAATCCTTTTATTTTGGAAAATTTATAATACAGAAATCTTTCTTTAGATTAAAATAAATTATTTTGTAAAAAAAAAACATAGTTTTTTGAGTTTTTATTTTCTAATCGAATTTAAATATTCTCGAAATATGAAATAGTAATATAGAGTAGTTTTGATTTAGGTGGGCTTTATTGTTTTTTATTTGATTATTAATTGATAAGTACAAATAAATAATTTTAATTAAAAAATATTTGTGTTAATATTTCTTTGGTTTTAGTTTTATGTGGTTGATAAGTGGGATTTTTAAATTAAACTCCATTTCACTCAAAGTGGCCCAGCCAAAAATGAAAAAGCTACTTTATTTTTAAGAATCAACCAAACTTAGATTGTTTAGAAATACGAGAAATAATAAACTTCTTATAAGAGTCCATAATTATAAAAGAAACCCCTGAACAAACAATAAATTTCAAAAAAAAAAAAATGTTAAAAAATTTTTTGGGCCCCATTCATTGGAACGTCTCGTGCAAAATTCTCAATTTCTTTAGGAAATTAAAATCGTTGATAATAAGATTTTTTACTTGTAAATGTATGAATTTTAAAAGAACATACAAAGCTTAACTTTTCTTAATGTTTATTTCGTTTTTAAAACATTTTTTTTTTCAAAATTAATTTTTAAAAAAAAAATAAAAAAGAAAAGAAAAAAAAAAAAGAAAAACAAAAAAAACAAAATTTTACAAAATGAGAAAAAATGATTTTGATCTAAAAATTGAAAATTTTAGTTTGATAAGAGTAATGAATTAAACTCATAGAATGTCTTCCATTTCTTCAATAAAACTGGGTCCCTTTGACTGAAAAAGAGTTTAGATCAAAAGAACGAGAGGATGGAATTTTGAAAATATTTTTTGTATGATATAATGGAATTTTTTTAAAATTTGATCAGATTTGTTCATTTCATTTTTTTTTTTCCTGGATCAAAATTGTTGATAGAGGTAGAACAATTATGTCTCGAAATGTATTTATTAACTTAAATAATTAAGATTTATTTTATCTCTGATAAAAAATTAAAGTTATATTGGACTAATTACAAAATTTTTACAAATTTTTTCGATTTTTAAGTCAGCTTTTTTTTTTTTTTTTTTTTCAGAATAAATAAAAACTAAAATTTAATTCAATTTTTTATATCTTTTTTTTTTTTTTCAATTATAAGAATTTTTATAATATCACAATTTTTTAATATTTTAAAGAAAATATGTATATTAAACTAAATGACCTAATATTGGATATAGTGAAAATAGTTTAATAATTAATAATAAAACAATTCCCTACCTTTTTTTAATAATTTTGAATTTATGAACTGTATTTTTTTTGGTCTTTTCTGTTTTTTTTTTTTTTCATTTCCATTTTTCAAGTTACCTAATCTGTTTCGTTTGATCTGGAATTTTTATTTTGGTGGTTGATAGAAGCTTAAAAGTGCATAAAAATATATAGAAAAATCATATAAATATCGTTGATTGTTTCTAATCATTTAATTGATCAATAATTGGTTTTAAAAATCCAAACATATTGATAATACTTTTATTCTATTACGTTTGTTTTATCATTTTTGACACATTAATTTTTATTTTTTCATTTTGATCTTTTTTCTTTTATTTGGGTAAATAGAATAACATATAAAAAAGTGATATTCGGTCATTTAAACGTGATTTGGTCCCCAATTTTTGAGAAATATGTATCATTGTTTTTTTTTTACTAGGATTTTTAATTTTTGAGTGTTCCTAAATTTTTGGAATGAGTTTTTTAAGTAAAAAAAAAAAAAAAAAAAAAAAGGATATAAACCTTATGAAAGTGGAGAGATGCTGCAAACATTTCATTTATCTCTTTGTAATTAGAAAACGAAAATTCATGGTAGACCCTACAATCAGTTTTAAATTTAAGTTACAAACTTTCAACAAAATTTAAGGCACAAAAAAATCTCAAATTAAGGCACAAAATTTGGAATTTTTTTTTTACAAATGATTTAACTATTATCTCAAGTTGATGTCTCAATTTGAGATTTTTAATGTGCCTTAATTTAGTTGAAGGTTTGTGTCTTAAAAGTGGAACTGGCTGTAATATTAACTACGGGTTTCAGTGGAATAATAAAATAGGTATAAAGGGGAAGTTATTGTAATAAAAGGGGCGGATAAAAAAAAATTTAAATAACAGTGCAAGATACGAGCAAATTAAATTCATTTTTCTTTAATTAATGAAAGTTTGCAAAGATATAAGAGTTGTAACTTATCTGGTATCGTAGAGTTTATTTCAATAGAATTGATCAATAAAAATAATTTTTGAATAGCAACAAATTTATAAAATGATCTGTTCGAAACATGAAAAGACTTGCCATAGAAGAAGAAAGGTTGGGTTTTTCGAAAATGTTACCAACTTACAATTAAGGATCTTATCTGACGCTAAAATTTCCAATTCCCAAAATTTTGAAAATTTAATCGTTCTTCTTGATCTAAAAGAGATAAAAGGCATTCTTCCTGAATTTTTTGTCACACCAACTCCTTAAAAAAAGGCTTTATTCTCGATAACCCATCGATCATACAGAGAAAGTACTTTATATGTTTGTTGGAGTTTTTTTAAAATCAAACCAAGTCATTTTTTTGTTTGCATTTAAAATTTCCTATCAAACTTTATAACTATTAAAAAATATTCACTTTTTGAAAACAGTAAAATTTTTTATATTTATTAATTTTTTTTGTTTATTTTTGATTGTAACTGATGTTATTGCTTCAAATTTTAAAAAGAAATAAACATGAACCAAAAATAAAAATAAAAATATAATTAAAAAATAAAAAGGAAAATAAAAATATTTAAGATATATTGTTTGGGGTATAAGTAAATAAAAATAAAATAATACTAATATAAAGATAAAAATTAAAATAGTAAGATCAAGCAAAAGAGGAAGAAAAATAAAAAAAATCAAAATCAAAATAAAATAAAAGCCTAATTCATTAATTAATTTTTTTGTTGGAAATCAATAGGTTTTTTATCATTGATATCAAGAGCTTCTTCGTCTGCACCATTTTCAATTAAAAGCTCAATAATTTTAGGGTTTGCGTTATATTCATAACACAAATGAAGGGGGGTTTTGTCCCAAGATGCGGTGGCATTTACTTCAGAGTCATTTTCTAATAATAATTTTACAATTTCAATTGAGGAATTAAATCTACAACAGCAATGGAGAGGGGTATCCATTACTTTGTTTTCTTGGTTTACATCGGATCCTGCTTCGATCAGCATTTTGACTGTTTCAATTGGGTTGTTTTTTTGGCAGGCAGTATGTAAGGGTGTGTTCAAAAAGGCATCAACTGCTGTAACGTCAGCTCCTAATTCAATCAAGGATGCAATTACATTTGAGGGTACCTTTGCAAGGCAGGCGTAATGGAGTGGGGTGTTTTCGTCATATGATTTGTTGTTGACATCTGCTCCGTTTTCTAAAAAGATTTGAACCAAGTCAAGGGATTTCTTTTCAAGTGCAAGTGATAATGGCTCCAAATTCCATTCATTTACGCTAGATACATTTGATCCTTTGGAAATGAGTAATTTGACAGTTTCTAAACTTGCGTTTGTCTCGGCTGCTAAATGTAAACATCTATTTGATTTTTTTTTTTTATTGTTTTGGTTTTTTGTTTTATTATTTTAATGTTTTGTTGTAGTATTATTTTATTATGTTATTGATGTATTATTTTATTATGTTATGTTGTTGTAAGGAAAATTGGAAAGTCAGAGAGCCAGTAATAAATTATTTTTGAATCAAAAAAAAAAAAAAAAAAAAAAAAAAAAACAAATTAAAAAAGCTATGCTCATTCAAAAGCGAAATTATTTTGTTCGAAAATTTACAAAAAGTGGAAAAAAAAGGTTAGAGATTATGCTTAAAAATAATTCAAATTGTGTTTACCAACTGTTTTGGAGATAACTTATCAAACTTTTTTGGTCCCGAGTTTTTGGAAATTACAAGATGAAAAAATATTTGATAGAAAAAAATTTCGTTGTTTGGTGAAATTTGGGTTAACAATTTAAAGACTTGTTTTGGTTTTTAATGTGGAAAGTTTTTGAATACAAAAAGAAAATAGCTTTCTTTTTGTACCCTTATAATTCCAAAATCAGAAAAAAAAAAAAAAAAAAAAAAAAAAAAAAAAAAAAAAAAATAAAAAAAAAAAAAAGAAGAAGGAGAAAAAAAATTTTACGTTGTTTGGTGAATATTTTTGCTTTTTACATTTGCACCATTTTCAATTAAAAGTTGAATAACTTCGTGTGAACATTTATTCATTAAAGCAGTTAAAAGAAGATTCATCCTGTCTCCATTTTCAACATTGATACTAAGTGGTTTTTTGTTTGTATTTGTTTTTATTTGCAATTTTTTTAAATTAGAAAAAAAAAAAAAAAAAAAAAAAAAAAAAAAAAAATAAAATAAAAAAAAATTAAAGAAAGGAAAAATTTACTTGACTCCTTTTAAAGCAATAAGCTCTTTAACAATTGGAAGTTTAGTTCTTGTGGTAAGTGCATAATGAAGTGGTGTATATCCTGCATTATTCTTAGCCATAATGGATGCTTTTTTATTAATTAAATGTCTGAAATTGTCTTCATGTGCTGTTTCGTCAAATGCATAATGAAGTGGAACATTATCATTAAGATCTTTAGCTGATACATTACACCCTTTTGAAATTAATAGCTCAACAATACTTGGCAATCCTTGTTTGGCTGCCCAATGCAAAGGTGTAATTTTCTAAAAATGAAATAAAAAATTTGGATGTGTTTTATATTTTTTGTTTTTTGGTATTTCAAGTTTTGTTATATTTTTTTTAAATGTTTGTTTTTAGTTTTTTGTGAGCAAATTCATAAAAAAAGATTTAGCGAAAAGAAGGTATTTGGAAAAAAAAAAAAAAAAGAAAAAAAAAGATTTAGTGAAAAGAAAAAGGAAAAAATTTCAAAAGAAAGAAAAAAAATCAACACTTACATTCTATTTTTTGTTTGAATTTTTTTTGTTCAAAATGAAGAAAAAATTTTTGCAAGAAAAAAAAAAAAAAAAATTATAGGCACAATATTTGCTTCTCATAAGATCAATTATTTGGAATCTTACCTTCTATTTAATTAGTGAGAAAAGAGAGAATATTTTTTATTTTTGGAAAATAAAAAGTTAAATAAAATCCCTTGATGACAAGATGTCAAAAAAAAAAAAAAAAAAAAGCACAAACGTCTTTTAAAGTTTTGACTTTGGAACCAAGCTCATTAATAATTTTTTTTGATTGTTCTTCGTTGTTGTTTTGAATTGAAGTGATTAAATCTTCGAAGCTCATAATAAAAAAAGATTTTATATTTCTTAAAAAAGGAAACAAAAAAATGATTTTTGCAAAGTTTGGATAAATCAATAAGAAAATTTTCACATCTTTTAGTTAAATTTAGGAATAAGTTATAGATTTTTTAAAACTATTTTATGGGGTGTTCAAAATAGGTTAGTTTTAATTTACTAGAAAAGAAATAGAGTTTTACAAAATTTTTTGTTAAAGATAATTAAATTAACTATATTAGATTTGGATCTTTCTTTATTTTGAATTTTTCAGTTTTTGAAACAATTCATTTCAATCCAAATTGGTGAGATTTGTTCAAGGAAGAAAGTTTGTGCTCTTTTAACTGTTTTGTCAATCATTTTTCTTTGTATCTCAGGCTTTACAAATTCTTACAATCGGTTTTCAATCAAGCAGGTCGGTGACGAAATAATTTTATGGTACCAATTCTACACCCCACTCCCTTTCACTGAGGAGAATTCAGTTAAACTTCTTGGTGTGAATTTGAAATTTAAATGGGATATTTTTCCACTTATTGTTCTTGTTTCACCATTCTTCAAAAATATTCTGTCATTTATGATTTGCGTGTCACTCTCAAAAATTGATCTAGTTTTTATAATATTGTTAGAATATCAAATTAAATATTTTTATTAGAAAAAATGAGATGAAAAAAAATTCAGATTAAAATTTTGTTTCAGTCAAAGTGCCCAAACATTTTTTTCAAATTTCAATTATTTTTTATAATTGATCTTTATAAGGCAAATAAGAAATAAATCAGCAGAATAATACAAATCAAAGGATAGTTGATATCTTTCTGGAATAAAACTGATAAATCAATAGATTTTCTTAAAATATTCAAAACATAAAAATTCTAGGCCCTAGCGAGGAAAATGACAAATGTTTATTTTGATCTTCAATTACTGATCAAATAAAATCCAAATAGAAATAAAAATGATTTCTGTATTATAGTTTTCACTGTTTCAGTAATATTAGAATAACAAGATTTTACCGAAGTAACTCTCGATCTTGCAATAAAAATAAAAAAATTGAAAATGAATTGTTTGTCCTTAAAAAAAAACCAAAAAAAAAAAAAGTAAAAATTGAAATTAGAAAAAAGTGAAAAAATGTAATTTCAATTTTTAAATTTCCTAAATATAATTTTCTTCCAATATTAATTCTAAACCTTTAAACGCATATAATTCATACCATATCAACTGGAATCCTTTGGCTGGCAAATGGTTTAATTTGTAATATTGATTTTATGCTCTAGACAGTGACATTTTTGAAAACTTTTAATATTTGAGTAAATCATAAAATTGAAAAATTGAAAATTTTTTACTTTTGAGGTTCTAAATATTGGATTATTAAATAATGGAATACTGTTATTATTGGGATCTATTTTAAAATTTGAAAAAATAATTAACCAAAAAATTAAAAATTTACTTTTTTAATTCGGATCCTTAAAAAAATCTATATATTAAATTGCCCAATGAAATTTATAATTCTTTTTTTAGATAAATTTCAATGATAAAATAATAATAGAATTTAATTTAAAGTTTACTATACATGAGATATAGTGATATTTGTTTTGACAATTCTACCCCAATTATTAAACCACTAAATAAAAGATATAACATGCAATGGATACACCGATCATTTATGATTGTTAAAGGTTTAAGGAAAAAATATCAAGATATTAAAATAAATACATTTTGTATAAACTACAATCTTTTTTCCTGTTTTATTTATTGCTCAACTTCAAAATATTTTAATTTATTGATTCATTTTCTATTTTTTTATATTATTTATATCGCTTGATTAAAATATTTTTTGGTTTAAGTGTTAAAAAGTTGGGGGAGTGATCTTAGGAATATTTATTTTCAGGAAATATTCTGAAATTTTTTATTTTTGATTGTAAAAAATAAAAAACAACTAAAAAAATTTGCCTTTTTTTGAATTTATTATTAAATCTAAAACTGAAAATTTTCAAAAATACACTGGATACATTTTTTGTTCAATTGAAAATATAATTACAATAGAAAAATTAACCAAATTTCAACACTTTGATCACATGTAAATAAAATTTAAAAATGAATATAAAATCTTTTCATTTCATTTGTAAATTCTTTTAATTTAGTAACCATTTTCATCCCTTTTTTTTTGTTTGTTTGTTATCAGTTTTGTTGTCACTTTTTGGGAAACATGAGAAAGGGGAAGAAGAAAAAACAACGGTTGTTTTTAGTTTGGAAAATTAATTACAGTCAATTCCAAATTTAAGGCAAGAACTAACATTAAAATTGTTCTAAAAAAATCCTAAATTAAGTCAAAAAATTTTGCATTTTTTTTTTTCAGCTTTTTTTTACTAGAATTTGAATTTTGTACCTTAATTTGATATTTTTATTGGTATCTTAAAAATTATGTAAAAGTTTTTGTATTAAAAATTTGAACTGGTTTTATTTCGAATTTTAATCGAAAAAAATTAAAAAGTTATTTTTATATACAATTACTTTAATTATTGAAAGGGGGCAAACATATTTTTCGTTTTATGTTGGGAAGTATTGATTTAGAAAGAAAATTTTTTATTTTGTTATTATTTTTAATTATTAATATTTTATATAAATATCAGTTAATAAAACTTATTGAAGTATATGTGATTTTGTAAATAAATATTTGATAGAATCTTGGAAAAAGTAGCACTATAAAATTTAGATCTACGAAGTAAATTTTTTTATTTTTTATTGTATTAAAAAAGTTGTTTGCAGGTTTTCGTAAATGAACAAAAATTTCAAAAAAATTATCCTTTTTTGAATAATTTTTTGAACAAATTGTTTAGTCTTTTTCTCATGTATTAGTTATAACAATTTAAATAAATTTTGTAAGAAAAAAAATGATATTGAATTTTGTTGATAAAAATACCAAAGTCACAAATATAAGAGGATTTGATGATAACATATATTATCATGATATTAACAATAAAATAGCAATAGTATTAAAAAATCGCGATTAGTCCAACTTTCTCCCGAAAAATCATAAAATCACAATAAAAAACATCATCGCGATATTCATATTATCGCGAAAAAATGTAAAAATTATTTTTTTGAAATCACCTTAAAAAAATCTCTTGACTTTTATAAAGATTTGATACTTTTACAACACTTTCCCTTTAAAAATCTCAGCTAGTGTTTGTAAGGGCTGTGAACTGTCTTCAATTTTTTGAAAGTTTTGAAAGACAGAAAACTTTTATAAAGGCAATGATTTTGGTTTGTTCTCTTCAAAATTTGTTTTTCAATTCATTTTTTTTTAACAAAATATAAAATCTCAAACAAATTTTATGATCAAACTAATAATTACCCATTTCAACAATACAATTGAATATAAAATAGATGTGTTTTCTTAAAATGGGGCTGTTACCTCCACAATTTTAAATAGCCAAAAAGAATAAAGAATAATTTTCCTTCTAATTGGTGATCGATCAAACAAAAATCTCTAAGTTCTAATTGTGTTTTCTGTTAAATACAAAGACTCTCAAAGAATAAGAAAAAGAAGAAGAAGATAAAATTGTATAAAAAATCTTTATAATTCGTGATCATCTGGTAAGGATGTTGTGAAAGCTATTGAAAAATCTACCTACCCCTTTTAGCTTTTGGAGAATAAATGAAAATATTGTAATCCAAGTATGAACTCTTTAAAGAACAGATAAGGGGTTGGTTGTTTTAGAAGCTAATTATTCAAATCAATTTACAACACCACGTTTAACCTAAAAAAAAATTATTTATCTTTGTTTATTATTGTTGTTGATCTTAAAGGATCGATAGGTTTGTCAACCAAATAAAATGAAAACACAATAAAACTCTTTGATCTGATCCTTGATTGAAGCAAGTATCTTTTTTGTTGTTTTTTCAAAGAATGACTTTTTGTCGCCTAATCAATCTTTTGATCAAAAAATATTTCTTTGTAAAAATAATTCTCAATTAGCCCAAAAACCCATCAACTATTATATCGCGATTAAAAAGTAATCGCGATATTTTGGTATTTATCACGATTTTTTAATAATTATCGCGATTTTATCGAATATCACAATTTGTTATATTATCGCGATAATCTGATATATCGCGATTTGATGGAAATTATCACGATTTTTGTAACTTTATCGTGAATTATAGCATGTTATTATCAAAACCTCTATTATTTTGAAAATTTTATTTTGAAAAATCTAATTTTATATTTGAACAAAAATAAAATTTCTTGGTAAAATTTTTAAATGACTTGTAAAAATTAATTATTATAATTATCTTTCTTAAAAAAAAATACAATTATTTTTCAATTGTTTAAATAAATCATTTTTTTTTTTTTTTGGTTAATCAAAAGAATAATCTCAAAAAAAAAAAAAAAATCTATATATTAATATTCCTGGTAACAAAGACTTGGCATTTAATAATAATGATGGAAATGGTAATAAACAACGTAAAAAATTTTCATAATGTAAGAAATAAAATGAAATTTGGGACTATGTTCCCACCCTTGAGGGTATTGAGCACTTGTGTTATTTCACTTTTGCTTCTCAAAAAAAATTTTCACAAGGAAGAAATTGGACAAAAAAAAAAAAAAAAAAACATTTATTGTCATCTTTACCTTTTCACAAAGACTATTTTTCTTTGTTTTTCAATGAAAAGGATAATTGAAAATAACAAAAAAAATAATTGCAAATAATTGCTTTTGGGGATTTTCAAGTGCATTTCAAATTTGAGAACATTTCAAACTTGTAAAAGCAAATTTAAAAAATATGTAGAACAGCTCTAGAAAATTGTATGAGTTCAGAAAGTTGAAATGGAAATTCTAAAATATTTAAATCAAAATTTAGAATGATCTAACAAGGTAAAAATTGTGAAAATTTCACATTTTTTCTAAAAGAAATTCTACTTGGAAAAATATTACTTGGATTGGATAACTTATTCAAGGGTGATTTTATCCATTATTTCACAGTTTTCGCATCAAAATATAGTCCTTAGATCATTTTCTTTTTCGTAAAAAATGGAAAAAAAAAATTGATCTTACAAAACTAATTTTTTTTTATTGCTTTCTTAGTAGATCATAATTTTTTAATACTTGGCATATACAAAATTTTTAAGTAAGAGATATCATCATTAACACATTTTAAAAATTTTGCTTTGTTGTTGTTGAGTACAATCCCTTTAAAACAAAAATTCTTTTCTGAAAAAAAGCTTTTAAAGTATGTTTGATATTCAATTAATCAGATTTTTACTTCATTTTTCAATTTCAAGATGTGGTAAAATTGTTTGGTTTTTGTTATTAAATTTACTAGAAGATTTTTTTTTATGTTTACTCATCCCTTAAGGTTTACAATCCCTGAAATTTGAAAAAAAGATTATCTTACGAAGGGTGTAGTGACTTGTTAATTTGGTTCTTAGCTGATCGATCTTGTACTTGGTATGGGTTTTAATAGTGGTTCAAGCATGTCAATTTTTGGTAATTTACTTTTTTTTTCCGAAATCCGAATTGAAGAGTTTAAGATTGATTGGCTCGAACTTAAGTTATAAAAAAATGTGGTTTGTGGGTTGTTGATTGAAATTTTTAATTAAGTTTGGTTTTATTGGGAGCTTTTAAAAAATTTTATTTTTTCTTTTTGTTAATTGACAAAAAAGTAAGGAAAGATTCTTTTCTAAAACCCAAAATTCAAAAGTTATTCTTGAACACCTATCAATCTCTTAATCTTAAACTCTTCAAATGGGATTTCTAAAAAAAAAAAAATAAATTGTCAAAAATTGACATTTTGAACCACTATTAAAATCCATACCAAGTACAAGATCGATCAGCTAAGAACCAAATTAACAAGTCACTACACCCTACGTAAGATAACCTTATTTCAAATTTCAGGGATTGTAAACCTTAAAACAAACGAAGTGTGAAAAAAATTTCACTTCGTTTTCTATTGTTCTTTGACAAAGAGAGTTTTAAACCAAATAAATAGAAATTTATTCTTCCAATTGATTATACTGATTTTTTTTGTTGTCTACACTGGAATATTTTATGTGAACACACAATTCAAGTTGGTTAATCTGTTACTTCATTTTCGTCAAAGTCCCGGTGGGTATGTGAACTATTTTCAAAATGACACCATCTGTTGGTTAAGATCAAGAGAATTTAAAAAAAGTCACTCAAGTACAATTTATCTTCTCTGTCAAACTTTTGGAAACAATAAGGTTTCTAAATTAAGAATTGTTTGAAAAAAAAATATATCTGTGAATGAAACATTGAGGATTTTTCAATTGTAATTCGACTTTAAGATACGTTTGGAATATAACATGCAAATAAGTGTTTCATTCAATTTATCAGTAAATCTATGAGCTGTTAGAATTCGAAAATCCTCAATCGAATGGAAAACTTCAGACCAAGCAGTTCCAAAAACTAAGGAGTTTTAAAGGATACTATTTTGTAAGAGTAAAAAACTTTTCCATCTTTACCAGAAAATAGGTAAAAACATAAGAATTTCTAAAAAAACTTTGATCTTCCCTCCAAAATTATTCGTTAAAAATAAAAATAAAAAAACAGAAAATTAAAAGCAACAATCTTAAATTAAAAAAAAAGTGTAGAAATTTATCTCTTCCAATTCTATTTCGGTTCTTAGTTTGCTTTTAAAAAGAGAATAAGTTTCAAAAAAATTCATTTTTTAAATTTTTCCAAAAACAAATTACCTTGACTAATGGAAGACTTTTTAATATTTCACGAAATAAAAGCCGATACTCAAAGTAAGTTTTCTTTTTTTTTTTTTTTTTTTTTTGAAAATGAAAATAAAACTAAAAGTATTGAAATTTTACTGATCTTCACAAAAAACATAACACATAAAATATAAAACAAAAAACAAAAAAAAATAAAAATAAAACAATCAAACCAAAAAACCTAAAAGAAAAAACAAAACTGCTCAGCTTGAGTGAGATTTGTTCTCAAACTGTAGCAAACGAAATAAACGATTCTGAAGATCTCGATGGCTACATTAAAAACTTAAAAGAATACCCCTCGACTTGCCAAGAATTGATCTTAAAAAAAGTACACTTGCATATCTTAAGGAGCTTTTTTAAAGACGAGTCGTATTCATATTTGCTTCAGAACAAAAACGAGCTTGAGACCAGATGCTTACACAATAGCGAGATCCATTACCGTAAGCTCTTTGCCGATGAAAGCACTTCTCCTGAATTAGACGATCATCACCTCTTGCTGATCAACCCATACAATTCTGGCGATTTTGAGACTGAGAAGGAATTTGAATACAAGGAATGGGATGAAGGGGAAAAAGAGATACCAAAGATTTTGCAATTGGAGAATTACTTTTATAGGAAAGCGCCCAAGGATGGGTGTGCGATTGTGCCAAAGTATCTTGATTTCAAAAAAAGGTGGAAACACTTTACACACGGCGTCTTTAGTGAGTTTGATTGGAATAATGTCTTGGCCGCAGGAGGCGGTGTTCTTGCGCCTCTGTTGCCCTTTTACGAGAACGAAAACCAGCCAAACGATCAAACCGAATATCAGCAGTTCCACAATTATACTTTTCGAAACAAATTAAATTTTTATCAACGACAACAAGAAAAGTTTAAATCAGATTTTTTCAATTCGGACATTGATCTGTTTATTTATGGCCTCAGCGAAGAGGAAGCAACAAAAAAGGCTGTGTCTCTAATAAGATCAATAATGACACATCACCCACTTTCAGAAAAGATCGACATCATCAAGACCAAATATGTAATTTCTCTCACGACCCCAGAGCAGTTCCCTACCAGAAAAATCCAAGTCATCCTTCGTCTGTATAGGAGCCCCGCAGAAATTCTGCTCGGTTTTGATGTTGACAGCTGTGCTGTCGGGTATGACGGACAAGATGTTTGGATTTCCGAAAGGGCCAGAAGGGCGATCACAAAGCAATACAATCTCATTGATTTAAGCCGTAGGAGCCCCAGCTACGAATACCGTTTACTCAAATACGCTCGCAGAGGCTTTTGTGTTGCTGTGCCAAATATGAAGAAGGAATTAATAAACCCAGATATTTACACTTGCCTATTCTCGGAACTCAAGGGGCTGGCAAAGCTCTTGCTATTTGAAAAGCTGCCAACAAAGCTGGCCAGATTGGAACATTTAAAAAAGATTTCAGGTGAACGATCTGATGGCCTCGTTGTAGTTGTTGATCAAAAAAAGGAAGAAACAAAGGAAAATGTGAAATTCGTACCCAATATTAACCTCGGTAGAAAGCAACGCAGATATTATGGCTACAACAACAATAACAACAACGTTTTGCACGTGCCCGTTGATTTTGTTGCAGAATACGCAACTTCCAATTCCGGATATTCTTGGTATGAACCTGTTGATCTCATTTGGGACAATCTTGACAATTCAATCTGGGAGATTCTAAATCGTAAATCTTGCCTGAGCGGCAAAATTTTAATTTGGGATGTTAATAACTCAAAATCAGCCAGAAGCTTTAAATATACAAAGGGCAAATACTTAAACAGTGTCTTAAGAGGAATTGCAAAACAAAAGCCACGCTTAACCAATTATAACTACAGATACAGACTAAATTCCTTTATAAATAACCAATCATCCGAAAATGAAACGCCAATACAATTGGAATGGATAACAGAAAACCCAGGAAGGCAAGAGTTGATGTCTGGATCTTTCCAGCAACAAGATATCGACGATGACGAATGGTTAACTTCTGCTTATCAAGAATATTAAATTTTCCTCTTTTGGAACTTTTAATTTAAATGCATGCAGTTTTGTGCTTTTTTTTTTTGAAAAAAATTCAAATTAGAATCTGCTAATTATGTCTTTTCATTTATCAATTTTAATCATTTATTTATTTTTATTTCTTTTTCTTTCCCTTTTATTAGGCTATAACACACCAACACTTAGAAATCATTCTATTTTTTTAAAAAAAATGATAATTATCTAATAAATTTTATCCTTTTTTTTTTTTTTTTGTGCATTCAAAACAAATACTAATTAAATAGAACTTCTAATGATACATAAAAACACTGCAACTAATTTATTACAACAATAAATTCATAAAGCCTCTTTAATTTTATTTTTCTTTTACAATCTTTTCAATTTTCTATACCCTGCAATTTTTATGAAGAACCAAATTTTGAAACCCAATAATATTCAATTCCTTAAAAAATCTAATATAAGTCAAAAAGAAAGCTCGTCCTGAAAAAATATTTTTCACATTTATGAGTTAATATGAAAATAAAAATTCTGATTTGATACTGATAAATTCTAATAAATTTCAAAAAATTTTTAATTCAATTTCAATTTTTATAAATCTTCAAACTGTTTCTTACCAAACACTCCGGGGCTAAAGAATATTTTGAAGAACAACTGATTTTACAGAGTTTCTTATCACTTGACTTCATAAAATGCTTTATTTCAAAAGCTGAACATAATAATTTCAAAAAGGAAAACCAAGTAAAAATTTCCAAACTTTTATTAGAATTTATCAGTAAAAACAAATTTCCAAATCACAAAAGTTACTCAAACATCGAAAATTCGTTAAGAAAACATATAAAATGTGTTCACAAAATGAAGAAAACTTTTTGATCATCTCACAAGAATTGGTTTCAATTGAGATAAACATAAATTTTTTTTTTTTTTTTTTCAAGACACACTTTCTTTTACTTATATTCAATTTTTTAAGGAATTGAATTTTATTGGGTTTCAAATTTTGGTTATAAGTAAAAATTTCATGATAGACTTGGAATGAAGGTAGTTTCTAGATAAACTCTAATTTTTCACTTTGGTCGAGGTATGTTGATTTTTTAAATGCTAGCCAAATAAATATGAACAAAAAAGACTTTGAAGGAAATGAAACCAATGATCTGAAATTAAATGATACAGAAAAGGAACAAGTTGAAATAAAATTGTTTAAAGGGGGTCGCATTTTGATTATAAATTTTTATTTTCAAAATCTTTGAAGGTTTATCTCTTTTTCTCTAAAACGTTTCTTTCTATACAAAGTTGACAAAATAGGGGGATCTGAAGGAATAAAAATTAATATGGAAAATATCATAAATAATAATAATAATATAAATATCCGTAAGATAAAAATATTGGTGATATCTTTAAATTCATTAGTGAATAATAAAAATGATGACAAACTTTTAAAAAAAAATTTAAAATAAATATTGTGGAATTGGATAAGTAAGGTGAATTCAGGACAGAGTCGTTCTGATGAAAAATACAATTTTGAAATTGAAAAAAAAAAAAAAAAGTTGCTATATTCGTCAGTATCTAAGACCGACCAAAAACTAACCAACATATAACAAAAAATGCATTTCAAAATATATGCAGTTACAAAAGAGTATATTTTAAGTAAAAGTTTGAAAGAGAATCACTCTATTCACAATTTAAATAGTTTTCAATGATAAGAATATCAATTTTGAAAACAACTGTAATATTTTTCAAAATTCACTCTTAATTGACTTATTTTGAGATCTCATTTTATTTTTTTTTTTATTTTTATTTTTATTTTTATTTTTATTTTTATTTTAGTTAATATATTAACCCCAATTCAAAATTTTTAACACACCAAAATTCGATTTGTGAAGAAAAAAAACCTTTTTAATCAATTAAAGAAGATTTACCAAATTAGAACCATTCACTAATTGAAATGTTAACACCTTTTTATAAATTACAATACTCACAAAACAATAAATAAATAATTATCAATACAAATAAATCAAGGGTGTTTTTTAAAAATTTTGGAGAGAGCAAAACAAAAAAATACATTAGTAAATTTGTTTAAATTCTATTAGGGATATTGATCGATCAAAGGTTAGATACTACCAACTAATTATATTTGAGTTCTTCTATCTGGAACAACTCAAATTTAACTTAATATAAACCTTGTAGAAAAATTTTGGTTCAAAGAAGCAAATTACGTAATTCAAACAATGAAATGAAAACAAAAACTAAAAGATTAAAAAATGATTTTCATATTTTACAAAAATTAAAATTATCTAGAATTTTAATAAAATTGTATTATTGTGATTATTTGGAACGTTTTAGCTGTGTGGAAAATTTTGAATTTTAGTTTACTATAAACAATATTACAAAATCCTTACATTATGAGAGAACAGGATTTTTAAAAACAACCAGAAAATATAAAAAAAATTGATTTGTACTTAATGAAAGAATTTGTTTCAAATCGAACAAATTCAATAATTTAGAAATATTAATCAAGAAAATTTATTTTTTTTTATTCTAAAAATGTTGGTAATTAATGAAAAATGGTTCCTCCTTTGTATATATTGGGGGGTTTCAGTGAATACTTTAATTTTTCCCTAAATTTAACAGTTATATTTTCAGGGGGTAGTATTCAAAATACTAAGATTATTATTTTAATTTAATAGAATTTTCCTTTATTGTCACAAGAAAAACAATCTTAACTTCCTCAAAAATTTTTAATCAATTGAAAATTAAACTTAAAATTGATAAAATTTGATACATTTTTTTTCGAATAACAACCGAATTGTAAAAAAATTTTAGAAAGAGGGAAAATATTATTGTTTAGTTGTCTGTTGCCAAAAAAAAATTTTTTTTCTTTAAATAAAAAAATGGTTTTTTAAAGATTATATAATATAAATAATAAGTTAATTAAATAATACCATTTTTTTCTGAATTGTTGAAATTTCTTTTTCAAATTGATTTTTTTCCTTTTTAATAAAATCATTTTTTTTTTTTTTTTTTTTACTTTTTGGATGAAAATCTTATCATTATATTTCTAAATACTTTATTGTGGTTAAGGATATTTTATAGTGTATAAAATTCTTGAATATTTATTTTTCATTAAGTGAATTTGAAGATGTTTTTTTTTTTTTTGGGGGGTAAAATTGTTCTCTGAAAAGGAAAAAATTGGAATCAGAATTGTGAAAGGTTTTTATTATTTTCTTTTTTTCTTTGGGGTCAATTTACATTATATTAAAGAGAAACATGATAATTATAGAATTCAAAATTTGGTTTTCATTGGGATTAGTATAGCTTTGGTAGATTTCCGAATGATTCTGTTATATGGATATTTTTATTTTATGAAAAACATTTCAATATGGTTAAACTTTCTGGGGATTTTCGAAATAAAACTCAACAATCTTATAATAGATTTAAAATTTTAATTGATCTATGGAAATTTTAGTAAAGTTTGGAAATCTATATATACATTTTACACCAATATATAAAATATTGGATAACAATTTAATACTCGCGTTGTTATATATTTTTAAATGGTAAATTTATCTATTTAAATTGTTTCTTCAGTGTGGAGATCTAAAAAAGTCATGAATATTAGAAAAGTAGATTAGGGAAATGGGGGGAAATAAAAAAAAATAAACTCTTTTACATTCCCAGGGGTGGCTGTTTTATTGAATAAAAAGAATGTGTTCTATGAATTTAATTCATTTCTCTTCTCAAAATAAATTTTCAATTTTTAGATAAGAATCATTTTTTCTCATTTACTAATTTTTTTTTTTTTTTGGTTTTTGCTTTTTTTTTCTTTTTTTTCTTTTTTAAAAAAGTTAATAAATAATAGTGAATCTTTTGAAACGCCAAATTATCACACTGAAAATTGAATATTTGTATTTTCGTTTTAAATGAATACATATACAATTCAAGAAATTTATAGTCAAAAATTTTAATTTTTCAAAGAAATTGGGAAATTTTGAAAGAGATCCAATGAAAGTGGCCCAAAAAATTATCTAAATTTTTTTTTTGTTTGAAATTTATGGTTTGTTCGGGTATTTCTATGATAAAACTCAATTCTAATCTCAATTTTATTGTTTTTCAAATTTTTAAACAAATCTAGTTTGTTTAATTCTTAAATATAAAGTTTATTTTTCGTTTTTGGATATGCTCATTTGAGTGAAATGGGATTTAATTTTTTATTAAATTATAAAATCATAATATTTTTTACCAATTCTCTATCTTTAGATGTCTCAAGTTAGAAATAGAATTTTACAATATGGGTGATTTTAATCGGTTTAAAATTTATGACTGAATTTTAATTTGAGAAATATGTTCGGTTTGTTTGAAATTGTGTTAAATTTTCAAAAGATATTTTAAAAAAATCAGAAGTTTCGTAATTGATATTTAGTTTTTAAAAAAAAATGATTGAGGAATTATTCTAAAGAAAATAAAACACTCATTTTAAAAATATAAATTGAAAAGAACAATCATATTGTAGAAGTTTTCTAATAAATTCAAATTGTAAATAAAGAATGGGCATAATAAATTGGATTTTAATTTTCAATTTGCTCCTCTGTGAATATTAAATTTTTTGGTGTTTTTTAATTTCTTTGTTGAAAAAAAAAGTTTAATTTTTTTTTTTATTAATATTTAAATGTGGGGTTTAGAATTCGTCTTATTTGCTGTTCCTTTATTTTTTAATTTTAGAAATAAACTGAAATTTTCTTACAGTCAGTTTCACTTTTAAGGCACAAATTTAATAAAAAACGCTCTTATCTTTTATTGGGGTTTCTATTTATCTGTAAAATTAATAGATTTTCTTTAAATTTTTTTGAGTTTTCAATTTATTTGTAAAATCAATGTATTTTCGTTAGGTTTTTTTAAGTTTTCTATTTATTTAGAAAATCAACCAATTTTCGTTAGGTTTTTTTTTTTTTACTTTTTGAAATAAATCGAAAATTTATTAAAATTTTCTATTTCTTTCAAAACGTAAAAAAAACCTAGAATACTTCGCAAATAAACTTGAAAACTACAAGAAAAGCGAGAAACCCAAATGTATTCTACGTTGGATTTTCGAGAATTCCTAAATTTTTTTTTAGAAATTTTGTTAGACTCAAAAAAAAAATTTATTACAACATGAGGCTAATAAATATGATGAATCTCTTTTTCTAATAATGTCAAAAATAGTAATAATTTTATTTTTTAATTTATTAGAAATATTATTTTTTTTTTAATTCGGGTATCCAGGTTCAACAATTTTTTTCTTAGCGTAATAAGTTCCATAGAAAATGATTAAAAAATCTTAAAATTGATATTTTTTGATTAGCAATATAATATCTAAATTAAATTGAGTCATAAAGACCCGATGTTTTTTAGACTTTATTTCCCCAATTAAAATAAGATTTTATTTTATTTTCATTATTTGTAATTATTTTCTCATTGTTTTTTGAAAGGGTGTTTAACTGTTATGAAAAGGAGAATGGGAGAGATGTCAAAAAAGTTAAATATTTTACAGTCAGTTTCACTTTTAAGGCACAAACTTTCAACCAAATTTAAGGCACAAAAAAATCTCAAATTAAGGCACAAAATTTAGAATTTTTTTTTACAATTTATTTTTACTAGAATTTGAATTTTGAGCCTTAATTTGAGATTTTTTTATTTTTTATACTTTTTACCTTTTCCAAATTTCCCTTCTAAAGTTGCTTGGGCTCTATGTTCCTTCTCTTTTTGTTTTTTTAGGTGTTTGGGAAAGGTAAAAAGTATAAAAATCATTATAAGAATTGGTTGACCTGATCATGACTAACCCAACCAATCTTGTTCATGATCAGATCTTCGACGAGGACTTATGCAACTGAACTGAATCCAACGAATGCGATCTGAAGCCAACCAAAGTGAACCGAATTGAACTTTACGTACAATCTGTCGAGTCGTTACTTTGACTGGGTTTTTGCTGTCGTGTCGGTATCTTGTACTGGGATTTTGCGAAAACAAGATTTTTAAAACTTGCAAAACAAAAAAAAAAAAATAAAATAATAAAAAAAAAAAATAGTACAAAAAAAAAAAATAAATAAAAAAAAAAGCAAAGCAACTGAAAAGAAAATTTGGAAAACCAAATCTTATTCTTAAAAACCAGAGCTTTTTAGATTCAACCCATCTATAAAGTTCTAAATCAAAATTTAATAAACAGCCTTTTTCATTTGATCTATAGTTGTTCAAATATTTAGATCTCTTTATTAAAACAACCTATGGTGGCGATCCAAAAAAAAAAAAAAAACGGCATAAAAGGGAACAACCACCAGCCCATTCAATACTTGGGGCACAAAAAAAAACTTTTCACTGAAAGTTTTTTCTTTTTTCTATTATTTTATGACTCTCTTTCATTTCTTGCTTTTCTTTCTCTTTTTCTTGTCTTTTTTCCGAAATAATTTATTCTTTTCATTTTTTAAAGAAAAGATATCCTTTGAGCTATAATCCTGCTTACATTATAGTTAGGATAAAAAAAACCCTAAATACAATTTTAGAGTTTCAGGCAAATAGGAGGTAATTTTGTTGAATCACCTCTCTTCAACAATAAAAAAAAAAAAAAAAAAAAAAATTGAGATTTTTTTGTGCCTTAAATTTCGTTGAAAGTTTGTACCTTAAAAGTGAAATTGACTGTAATTTATGAACTTCTAATAAATTTTATTGATTATTTATTTCAAAAATCATCAATATTTATAGAATTTTTAAAAGTTGGTCCAGCTCGAAATGGGGAGAGTAAAATTTACAATATATATTATATCTAAATTTGATATTATTAATTTCATTCCAGTCAAGATGGTTCATGTATAATGTCTCTAAAATTCAATATTTTGTTATTGATTAAAAATATAGACACAAAATTGGTAAAAGTGGAAGATTTAATTCTTATCCAGAAAATTTCTGGTTTCAAAATAAATATTGGAATTTTGCCTAGATATATTTAATGGGTGCTTGAGGAAAACTCAATTCTTATTTAATTTGGGAAATTGTGAAAATTTTCTATTTTGGAAATGTTAAATTAAAATATTTAATTTTATTCGAACCTTTTAAAGTTTTTTTTTAAAAAAAAATTTATGCATTTTTTAACAAGATTAAGGGTTAAATTCCTGAATAACTACCTCTAAATTCAAATTGTTAAATTTTTAAATATTTATTTCCAAATATTGTTCATTATTACACATATAAAACATAGAGTCGATTCTTCATTTCAGTAAAATTTAGTGCTCGGATCAAGTATTTTGTTATGCAATAAACTTTTAGGTATATCTCCACAAAATTGGAATTAATATATTTTGATTTTAGATTCTGTATGCCATAATGTTAGTATAATTGTTTGAATTTTGTTTAAATTTTAAAAATTCTTATAATTATAATCATATAACAAAAGATTCGAAATATTTTTTTAAAATTGAGAAAAATTAAAAATATCAATTTTTGTTTCGATATCATTGAAGATTTGGATCATTTTCTCTATGATCGTGTCGTCAAGTGCCATGGCGTATCTAACTTTTCCTGAATTCAAAAGAATGGAGAAAAATCAAAGATTTTGCTAAATTCTTTTAAATTCTGGAAAAACTAACTGCGATTTTTTTTAATTTTTGAAAAAAAGAAAATTTTTGAAATTTTCTTTTAATTTCTAAAATTAAAAAATACCTAACTAAAATCTGTCGATTTTACAAATAAACAGAAAACTCAAGAAAATCTAATTACTGCCCAGTCTATGAAAATAATTGTGAAATTTGGATATCATAATTAAAAAAAAAACAATATATCAAAAGAATAAAAAAATACTGATAGTTTTAATATTATTATTAAAAAAACTTTATATATTTATTATACCTAGAGGTAATAAACGAATTTTTGAGTCTTTATTAAATTTTCTAAATTGAAAATTAACGAATTCGGGGGTGTCTTCAAATTCTGTTATGTTTTTTTGGTCTTTTCTGTTTTATTTGTAAAATCTATTGATTCTCGTTAGGTTTTTTTTTTACTTTTTGAAATAAACTGAAAATTTATTAAAATTTTTGGTTTATTTTAAAAAATAGAAAACCTCAAAAAAACCTAGATCACTTCACAAATAATTAGAAAACTCAAAAAAAAACTAATGAATATCTATTACTTTAACAAATAAACAGAAACCCTAAGAAAAGCTAACAGTGGTTTTCCAGAATTCAAAGAAGGAGAATAAAATCTGAGCTTTTTCTCTATTTTTAAAAACTCGAGAAAAGCTAACAGTTTTTTTTTTTAAATTGAGAAATAAACTGGAATTTTAAGAAATTTTCGTTTTTATTTTTCAAATTAAAAAAAAATCCTTATGGTAAATAAGAGGGACTAAAAACTCCTTTAAATAATTAATATATATATATATGTATATATATTACATTTTTTCGAAGATTCTAACCTTTTATCAGTAGAGTCTATTCTTCTTGAATGTTATTTGAAATGATTTTTTTTGAACATTTTATTACACTCTTCCTTTTATTCTTTGTGATAAAATTTTAATTAGGTAAATTAGTTTTTTCCATTTTTTTTTCAAAAAAAGATGTTATATGTTTCGAATTTTTACTACTTATTTAGGATAAACCATACAATTTGATCTTTAAGTATTTTCAAATTTAAGGGCAGTTACACATTTAATTAAAGTTAATTTTAAAGGTGTTTGAAAAATGGTTTATAATCTTCAAGAAAAAGAAGGTAAAAAAATTTTATACCTAAACAAAGTGTAAAATTACATTCCAAAAAAAATACTAAAATTAAGAGGATCGATTATTTTAGAAGAATACACTAATCAACACGTTTACAACTATTTAAAGAATTGACCAACCCTATGTATACCCTGAAAAATATTTTCCAAAAGTGTGATCTAAGTCACTTTTCAATAAAACACAAGTAGAATTTTTTAAATTAAAAAAACAACGAAGCTCAACCAATAGTTTTAAAAGTATTGGGCCTTTGATTCTCAAAATTAATTTTTTCTACATTTTTAAAGATTTGGTCTTATGAATGAATTTAATTTGATTGGTAATTGAACTTTAACTGAAACAAATTAATTTTTTTCGTTTATTGGAATAACTACAAGAAGGATCTTGTGAAGATTTAAAAAAAAGAAATGTTGATATCTGATTAATTAATGGATAAAAAGTTTCTCTTCAATATCCTTTTGTTTTGTTACACATGAAATTCATACAGAAAAATATTGCAATTTGAACTTTCTCAGTATATTTGCTTGTTGTTTTTTCAGACTCAATATTGGGTGAGCTAAGAGTCTAAAATAAAGAAAAAAAACTAAGACTATTGAGCTGAAAAGAGGAAAATAAAGTCGAAAATTGATCCCATTTAATAAACAAATCCTTGAAAGAGAAGAAATATAAATCAATTTCAATTTGAAATAAATGTTTACCGTTGAAACTCCACAGTTGTCAAATACTGTTAATTTGGTTGATTTTATTCGATAAATAAACAACAAGATTGGAAAAAAAAAGACAAATTAGTTAAATTCATTTACAGATCAAAAAGCAAAAATAAAAAAATCCGATCAGCTTTTGTTTTGTCGAGTAGACAATCTTTCAGGAATTAAAATTTCTTCAAAAGATGACAAATTGCATTATTATTACAAACATTAGAGTTTTCTTTTATTTTAGGGAACGTATTGAGAAAACCAATCAATATCAAGAAATTTTGATTTAAAGATTGAAAAAATGGAATTAATAATTTATTCTCATTAATTTTATACAAAATTTTAAGGCTAATTGCTTCTAAAATTCCCTATTTTTAGCAGCTAACAAAAGTGCCAAAAAGATCAAATGGTGAAATTCAATTATTTCTTATTGATTGCCATAAAATTAAAGCTTTTTTTTTTTTACTTTTTTAAGAACTTATTTTGTCAGGTTTTTTCGTTTTTTTTTAAAAAAACGATCTGATTTGGTAAACAAATTGTAAGACACATACCCACCCCAGGGTGGTGCAGAAAGGGTTGGTTTCTCTTCTTCTTTTTACAAACACGAATTTTTGTGAGTAAAAGACAAAATTAATAATTCTCCAATAAATTCGAAGAATAAATTAACAATAAGAAGGTTTTCAACAGAGGCTTTAGTGACAATTTCAAACACCATTCTTTTTGAGTTCCCTGAAGAAGATCATCAGCTTTTTTCGAAAAAATTCAAACTTTTACAATTATTTTCGGACAATACAGAAATTAGTTTTTACATAACTTTCCTTTTTCGATTCATCTTTTTTCCACTTACACACCCAAAGAAGCAGACTGGGGTTAGTGATCTTTGTTTATTTGTGTGTTCATTTTTTGTGATCTTTCTCTTCAAGTTGACATTGAAAGTATCAAAAATCCTAAAAAAAAACTCGGAATATTTGGACATGAAAAAAAATAATCTGTGGAAATTTTAGCTCAGTTACATCCCAAAGAACAGTAAAAGAAGTGTTTCTAATCTTGTGAAGAATCCAATAAAAATATTTTAAACTTCTGTCCTTTGGGAATAATTGTGTTTGTTAACTGTTCAAAGTCCGTCAGCGAAATTGTGTTCTGTCAATTAACTTTGATTGAAAAAACAAAGGATTTATTGTACTTCGCGGAACCTCTTTTTCAAAAAACAACAATGGGTTTTTCACAAGAGTTATTTCATTTTGAACCTTTCTTGAAAAAAAAAATAGAAAATATGATTTTTGTAATTTTTGGTTATTTTTTTTTTTTGAACTTGTAAAAAATGAATAAAAAAAAAGTGAGGCTATTTGTAAAAACACACTTAATTTTTTGTTTCTTTGATATAAATCGAATTTCTTTGAGAAATTTTTTACTTTTTCAAAAATTAAAAAATTTAGTTTGTAAGCAATTTTTAGGAAATAATATACTCGACTTCTTCAAACGAAATGAAAACAAAAGTGTTCTTTTATCCTTTTAACTGCGCCAAATCTTTACACCTATTTTCAAAAATTCGGACATTTTTTTTCTTTATTTTCTTCCAAAACAAACTTTTCAAAATGGGTGCAGACTTTAGTAAAGAAATAGATTTTATGTGGGCAGATGAAGAGGAAAAGGAAAAATTGGTTCCGCCTTCCTTTGCATCAATTGCCCGAGGAATCAAAAACAACAAATACAAAAATATTATTCTTATGACAGGAGCTGGAATTTCTGTGGCTGCCGGAATCCCTGATTTTAGGAGGTAAGGAGTGCCCTTTTTTTATTTCTTTTTCAAACTTTTTTCTTTTTTAGTTTTAACTTTTAAGTTAGAAGTTTTTTAATTTTTTTTTTTTTTTTTGGTTTTTTTTTAAAAACAGAAACAAAAAAAAAAAGAATCTAACATCAGTTGTTAGTTTCAAGATTTTCCAAAATTAAATTGTGTTTTTAAATTAACAAAACGAATCAAATTATTAAACCCTGTCACCCACAAAACACTTAATAATTTGATTTGTTCTGAAAAACAACAAAAAAGCTGATCGACACCTTTTCAAAAAGTTTTTTCAAAGAGTTCCACCAAAAGGGCTTAACAACCGAAACCGAACAGCTTGGTTGTAAACGATTCGAAATATTAATTAAAAACTTTTCGAAAAGAAAGCAGTTTTCAAAAAGTGTGAACAAAAACCTTTTTAAAAATATATCTGAAAATAGCTCTTTATTCAAGTTTGTCAACTCTTTTTAGAAATACTACTTTTGAAAACTATTTTTGTTACAATTTTTTTGAAAGTACTAACGCTCGTGATCTTAAATTATCCCCAAAATAAAAGATTTTTAAAACTTTTTAATTTTGGAATTTGTGTACTTGGCTTCAAACCAAATTCCAAAACTGCTTACACAAAGTATAGCCAAAACTACAAACCCAAAATTGTAATCCTACAGGAAATCAATTAAACAGTTTTTAATTTTTAAGGGATACAGAAACAACCAACTAGTAACTTCGTTAACCATTTCAGGAGCTATTTAAATTTAACTTTGCATTTAAATTTATTATAGCTTTTCTTGGAAGATTCGATAACACTACAATTTTTGTCCATAAGACAAGAAACAGGAATTCGCAAATGGTTCGAATAAGAGTAATTAAATCAAAAAATCTGATCTTTTTTTTCAAACGAAAATCTTTTTCAAATGTAAAAAAAAAAAAAAAAAAAAAAAAAATTGATTTGTTTCAGTGAAAAAAATTCTTCAATATTTTTTTCATTTTTATAATTTTTTTCATAATAGCAATAATTAAAAAACAACACCCCTGACTACTTTAAAATAATACCATCAACTAGGTTTGGATGAAACAAACAATATTTTGTACATTCATAAAATCTCACAAATTTAAAGATAAATAAAAAAATACATTTAATCATGTTTCTAATTATAAAGACAAAATAAATTTTTATTTTGTTTTATTTCCTTTTCTAAGAATAAATAACCAAACAAACATACAGCCACATAAACATAAACCAAGGACCAAATATGATTAAAATTCTTTTACTTTATAATACAAGTTTTTAAATAATCATGGTTGACATATATTTCAGGAATTAATTTGTAGACAAGTTATAATAAAAGATCAAATTTATATCATTTAAATTAACACCTTATTTTTTAAATCATACTAAAAAAAACAAAATTAACAACAAGAGATCTAAAATCAAAAAAAAAAAACCGAAACTCTGATATACTTTCTTTGTAATGACAATCCAAGTAATTTTCCATTTAAATTCAGATTCTTTTATAAAATGACAGAAGAATTGAAAAGTTCATTAAAAATATTTAAAAAAAAAGTTAATAAGTAATTTAAATTTTTCTGAAGATATAGAAGAAAAAATATCTTCTTTTAATAAACGAACTGGAAAAAAAAAAAGAAAAGAGTTTGAACTCTTATAGAAATAAGATTTTGATAATGAACGAAATATTTACTTTCCAAAAAAATATAATCATTTATTCAAAATGAACTGAATTCAACTCATAAAATAGGTTATGGAGTTTTTATATGTCCTTAATAAAATTAAGCACTATTTTTTTCTGATTAATATTTTTCGAAATTAAGAACTAACTTAATTCAATTAACCACTGTGATAATTTTTTTTAGAATAAAAAACACTCTCAACTTTTGAATATCGAAAATATTTTTTGGAATTAGTGTGCACTTTTTTATTTTTTTTTGAAAAATTTGGGTTGAGAAAAGTTTTAAATAAAAGAATAAGTTAATATATTAAATTAGAATGCTTTTTCAGAAAGTTTATCCTTTTAGTTTAACTTTTTTTTAATTTTACCATTTAAAACTAAAAAAAACATTTGAGGACCAAATTAGTGCCTTTTGTGAAAAGAAAATTCCCATAATTTAGAATTTGTTTTTGTAAATGAGTTAAAACAAGATAGTGTATCTAAAAATATACATAATTTCAAGGTTGAAATCAAGGATTTTGGCAAAAAATGTTTTCAAGAAAAAGCTAAATTGAAACTTTATTTATTTTTATTTTATCATTTTGTTTTTTTAATTGTATTAATGCAAAGTATTTGATCAGTTTTTCATTTTTAGTGTTTTTTGGTTCGTAAGGACATATTATATTAAAAAAAAAAAAACAAATTCATTTCAAAAATAAAATTGGAAAAATGCAAAATTAATTTTTTTAAAAAAAAACCCGATAAAATCAATCGTTTTTGGTGTTTTTTTGATGAAATAAAGACTAATACAATAGATTATATTTATGAAATATTTTTCAATTTTTCTAGTTTTGTGATTTTTTCGTTTCATTTCTATCAATCCTGATAAAAAAAAAACGTTTTTTTTTGAAACATTTCAAACACAAATCCCGAAAAATTTTTTTTTTTTCGATTAACACAATCTTTTTCTGGTATTATTA
Source organism: Anaeramoeba flamelloides (assembly GCA_027625915.1). NCBI lineage: Eukaryota > Anaeramoebidae > Anaeramoeba > Anaeramoeba flamelloides. The sequence goes on from JANTQA010000023.1 coordinate 24,144,475, forward strand.
ATTGAGTTATCATTTTTTTAATATGTATTCAAATCCGTATTCAATTTATATTTTCATCTATTTTTTTTTTTTTTTTTCAATTAATTATTTATTTGTTAATTATTTTATAGTCCGAAGACTGGGTTATACTCAAAACTTGAAAAATATGATTTACCATATCCTGAAGCAATATTTTCAATGGAATATTTTAAGAAAAATCCAAAACCATTTTTTACACTGGCAAAAGAACTCATTCCAAGTAAATTTTCATTTTTTTTTTTTTTTTTTGTCTTTAGAAAATTTTTTGCTTTTCAATTTAAAATAATCATCATTAAAAAATTGTAATATTTTTGAATTTTGTAAATCTACAAATACTTCTAATCGAGATCCCCCTTTTTTTATTTTTTTTTTTTAAATTAATACATTTAATTTAAATAATAGCTTTTTTTTTTTTTTTTAGAATAATATATAATTTTGATAAATTATTTCTATTCATTTTTAAGTGAATACTTATCACTTCTTAAAAAGTTATTTACTATTGTTTTATTTTATTTTTAAAGATCCTATTTCCAGAATTCAATTTCTAAATTTCATTTTAAAAATTACTTTGATAATTTGTTTGGAATAATTTCATTTTTAAATTTACAAAATACTAATAAATTCAAAAAAAGGTAAAAATATTTAAAATAAGATCTCTGTTTTTAGAAATCAGGATAACAATACTTTGAAAAAATTAAATTTCAAAGAACATTTCTAAAATCAACTAATTTACAAAATTTGTACCTTTACATTTAAACCAAAAAGATTCTTTCTTCAAAACGAGTTAAAAAATTTAAAAAGATGAAAATGAAATAAATTTTTTTTTTTTTTTGTATTTATCAGTATTTTAAATTTTTAAATAAAAAAAAATTGGCGATTTTTTTTCTTATTTTTTTAATTTCAAACAAAATCTAAAAATAAGATTGATTATTAGAATGTACTTAAACCCCACTCCAAAAATTTGGAAACACTCAAAATCAAAAAAATAGCAAAAAAAAATCACCAATTTTTTTTTTATTTTTATTGTTAAGGGTTAAATGTTTAAAAAACAAATAGTCTGATAAGGATAAATTTTTGAAGTGACTAAATTTGTGTCTTCTTATTCAAAGTGCGCCTAGATATAAGCAAAGTCATTGGAAGTATTTGAAACTGAATTTTAGTTTTTTAAAGTTTTTTGTATTTTTCAAATTTTAATATTAAAGAACACAGTAAGTAACATATTAGAATAAATGTTTTTACATGTAACTCTTTTTATACAAATAAAAGAAAAAAAATATAAAACGAAAAAAAAAATATGTTCTCAAAATTGATGAAATTATCGGAACAAAAAATTTTTATTGCAAATTATGTTGAAATTTCACTAACAATTATTAATCGATAAAATGATTAGATACCATCAACTAATCTTATCTGGATTTTCTATTTAGCTAAACTCAACTTTAATCAACCATTGTAAAAAAATTTTTCCATCAAACCAAACAGATTAGGTAATTGAAAAAAAGAAATGAAAAACAAAAAACAGAAAAGACAAAAAAATGATGAAAAATATTTGTAAATTCAAAATTATTTTCAAATTGAATGGAAGTGTGGTATTGTTATTCTTTAAATATTTTTAACTTTTTCAAAATTTTGGAATTTAGATTAGAATAAATAAACTATAAAAACTAGGAACTTTGTAAATTTTTTTTATCTGATCAAACTAAATTGTTCTCATAAAGTGTTTTTAAACAAGATAATTATTAAACAGTTCCTCATGATACTTTTAAAATAAAAAAAACTAAACAAGACCTAAAAAAACCCGAATAAATAAATATTTATTAATTTTGATAAAATAACACACAATATAAATTAATTAAAAATGATAACACTTCACCAGATATATTTTTTTTTTTTTTTAATTCTATAATAAAAAGAATAAATAACACTAGTTCGAAAGATATAAAGTTTTAAATTGTATTTTATTAATTTTTAATAAGGAATTACTTTACAATTTAGCTTTATAAAATAAATATTTTAAAAGAATCAATAATACTATTTAAAAATTGTTAATGATAAAAAATAAAAATGAATAATTTGAAATTATTTTTATAATTTTAAAAAACAAAAAAAAACGATCCAAAAAATCATACGATTGGTAATTAGAATTATTTGGAATGTAAAGCAAAATTTAAATTGATGTGAACTTTGAAATAATTACTTTTACCAAAATAAACCAATTGTAAGATCACATGGTTGTACTATCAATGAATCAATGAGCTTTAGGTGATAATAAAGGATTTAAAATTCCATTCGTTGACCACATTTAAATATATCAAGATCAATTGAAAAATCAGTCTCTTATTTAAAAATATTTTTAATAGTGATAAGACATGTATTTGAAAATAATTTTCTTGCATCCACAAATAATATTTATTAATAATTATTTGACTAACAAAAAAACAAGATTTAATTCCAACTAAAAATAATTATTTGAAATAAAAATGAGATTTTTTAATGCAAGATTGTATGAAAATTTACAACATGATTCTTTATGATTTTTCTTTATAACATTTACTCTTAAATATCAGAATTAATTCTTGGTTAAAAAAATGTCTTAGCTAATTCTAAAAAAAAAAAAAAGCAAAACCTAAACAATTTTGGTTTAATAAAAATAAATTAATAAAAAAATATCTGAGCAAATAAATGAAATAAATCTGATCTCAAAATATAAAAAATGTTTTTGATTGTAAACTTTTGAAAAAAGATTAACATTTTTATATATTTTCTTTTTTCACTTCAGGACTCTTTTTTCATTTTTATTTTTATTTTTATAATTATTTTTAATCAAATCTCAATTTATCTTTACATCTCTCTATTTATCTTTTTATCTCTCTATTTATCTTTTTATCTCTCTATTTATATTTCTCTTATTATAAATAAATCATAAAATTCAAAAGGCGATTTAAAACCAACACCTGTTCATCATTTTTGTAAATTATTGGAAAAAAAAAAAGTTTTACATCGTGTATATACCCAAAACATTGATACACTTGAGAGAAAGGCAAATGTTTTGCCTGAAAAATTAGTAGAAGCACATGGCTCATTTGCCTACGCCACTTGTTTAAAATGTAGATGTAGATATCTACAAAAAGAAATCCAACCAATAATTATGAAAGGTGAAGTTCCCAAATGTAAAAAATGTAAAAAAGGCGTTGTCAAGCCCAATATTACATTTTTTGGTGAAAAATTACCATCAGGTTTTAGTCTTGCTCATCGCGATTTCCCAAAAGCTGATTTATTAATAGTTATTGGTACAAGCTTACAAGTAATGCCCTTTGGATCTTTAATGCATCATGTCAATGAAGATTGTCATAGATTATTAATTAATAAAGAGGAAGTTGGTGTTTATCGTCAAAGTATTTTCTCACGAGGAGATAGTAAGATTTAACATTTTTTTTTTATTTTTTTTATTAATTTTTGGGTAAATAATTTTTAAAAAAATTTGGTTATTTTAAATTTTTTCTTTCAAATAATAAATAAAAATAGAGGGATTTAAATTTAATAGATCAGATAATACACGAGACGCAAAGAAAATAGGCGATTGTCAAGAAATTATTAAACAATTTGTAAAGTTGATCGGATGGCAAAAGGAATTTAATGAATTACTTAATGAATCAAAATCTGAAACCGAATCCGAAACCGAATCCGAATCTGAAACAGAATCTGAATCTGAAACAAAAAAAGAAAAAGAAATTGAAAAAAAAACAACAACAAAAAAAGATAAAGAGAAGATTAAACTAATGGAAAATCAAATGAATAATTTAAAAATTAGAAAGAAAAAAAAAAAAAAAAATGATAAACTTCAAAAATAAAAACCTTCAAATTGAATAATTTTATAAAATCAAAAGAAATAAATGAAAATGTATATAAATAAAATACTTTAAACAAATATTTGTTCTTTTGATAAAATTACTTTTAAAACATAACATGCCTTTTCTTTTCCTTTTTCTTTTTCTTTTTCTTTTTCTTTTTCTTTTCCTACTCCTCTTTTCCTTTCATCCTTTATTTCTTCCTGTTTCTTTTTCTTTTCTTTTTCTTTTTTTTTTTTAGATATAAAATTAAATGTTTAAATAAAAGTTTTAACAAAAAAATAATGTTTTTCTTTTTATTTATTTTTAAAATTTTGTAAGATTTGAATGGCCTTTGTTGAATCCTAATATTTCTTCTCCTTTTGGATCCAAAAAATTTTTATCTTTTCGAAGATCAAGAAAATGTGTTACGTAAAACAAGAATTGACTAAACTTAAATTTATTACTAGTTTTTTTTTTTCACTAATATCGTTCTAATAACTCAAAATTTAGAGTTTGGGTAAACAACATCATTTACAATTTAACTCTTCATTCACACTAAAAGACGTCTTTCACTGATTTGTATTTAATGATATTGAGTTTATAATTTTTTTGTTACAGTTAAAAATTTTCATAATGTAGTGTTCTTGTTTTTCGGATACTCTAAATTTTTTTATTTTGATTATCTTCTTAATTTTTTTTTTAATTCTTAATTATTTAAAACGAAAAATACAATTTTTAAAAATTCATATAAATACATTATTTTTCAATTTCTACTTAGTCCTATTTAGACCAATAGAAAAATTCTCATAACAACCAATTGAATCAATTCTTCTTTTTTTTTTTTTTTTATCTATGATCAAAACAAAAAAGAATTTGATTAACATCGATTTCCATTTTACAACTAATATTTATTCCTTTTATAAGAGAACCCCCCTTAATAAATGTGAAAAGTTAAAAATGTGAGAGTCTAATAAAATATTGTTTATGAAATTTGGAATCAATAATCAATTTATTTATTTTTATAGATGTTTTTCAAGATCATCAATTAAAAATTTCAAAAAAACAATCCACTCTGAGTTTGGTATTATGTTAGACTCAGTACAGGTACATAGTTTTTCATTAATAACAAATTGCAACTTTTCGTTGTTGGATGGAATAATGATAAAGTTATTTTTATCAAAAAGTTAAGGGTCTAGTCATTTACCGTGAAAAGACACCATACTCAAGGGGTGACCTGAGACCAAAAAGGGTATTGAGAAATTGGCCTTCTTTTGGTTGACAAAATTCAAATAACAAACAAAAAAAATTATATAGGATCTCTTTGACAAAATATTTAACAAAGAAAAAGAGTTCTCAATTTCAAAAAATCAAAATTTTAAAAAAAAAATTCATCTTTTCTCATTTTCTTTTTCAAAAGAGGTTAAATTTCTTTAATTTAAAACAAATTGATTTCTTGTATTTCGCAATCAATTTTATTCGATTTAGTCTGATTTGTGGTTATTTTAAACCCCTCTAAATTTAACCAAGTAAGGATTAGGTAATAGTCTTTCAATAAAAATAAATCATTTGAAAATTGAAAAAAAAGAAAAAAAAAGTCACCAAGATCTCAAAAAGCGCCAAAGAGCGACACTTCAAAACTGACAAAGTTGTTTTCAGAATTGTAATTCACGACCATTCTAATTGGAAATTGAGTGTCACTCTTTGGCGCTTTTTTCTAAAAATGTCCTCATTTTTAGTTGTTGATTTTTGGAGATCGATTGTACCTCATAGGTTGGTTGGTTTTTGATTGGTGTTAGGTCCTCAATAAAATTACTAAAAAGTTTTTTTCCATTTCAGAATAAAAAATTTCACCATAATGACTCTACCCTTAAAAAAATAATCCAATCTAAAATTTAGTTGAATAAAACAAAATAAAAGACTAATAAATAAACTTGTGTTGATTTGAAATCAAAGTATATCATGGATTCTTCATTTAGAAAAATAATTATTTTATTTGAAGAAACAAAAGTGCGATTTCTTTAGATATCCTGCATCATAAATAAATGACTTATTATGAACAAAATAAAAAAATAACTTACAATATCATAATCAGCAACTATTCAGAAACAGAAAAAATTGCCTTGGGAACAGATATTTTACAAAACAAAAACCTAAATCAAAATCAATTCACACTACACGATCAAGAAACTTTTATTTCAAAAAAAAAATCAAACATTTGCTCATTTTTTCCTCTTTAGTAACTTCAATTATAATAAACACTATTGGTTAATAAAAGATCTTGTATCTAAAAATATTTTTTAGATATTTCTAAATTAAAGTTGAAAAATTCATTTTTCTAGTTTCTAGTAATATTTTTAAATTTAATAGTAAAAAATTAGAAAAATTTTTTCTTCCAAGTTAATAGGTCATTTTATTATATTTCAAAATAGTTTAAATTTAATAAATATCTTATAAATAGAGAATATATTATTGTGACAATTAGAGAATTATTAGTTCTTTCAAATTAAAAAAAAAATTTTTTTTGATTGTTTCTTTGGTTTTTTTATAATTTTTAAAATAAACCTAAAATTTTTGAAATTTTCGGTTGATTCCAAAAATTAAAAAAAATAAATCACAATTTAATTTTCTTGAGTCTTTTGTTTATTTGAAAAATCGAAAGATTTTCGTTAGGTTTTTTTGAGTTTTCTATTTTATTTTGAAAAGCTATAGATTTTTGTTCGGTTTTTTTTACTTTAGAAATAAACAGAAAATTTTAATAAATTTTCGGTTTATTTCTAAAGTAAAAAAAAAACCTAGAAAACTTCATAAATAAAATATAAAACCCCAAAAAAACCTAGAACACTTCACAAATAAAAAGAAAATTAAAAGAAAACCGATATTAGGTTTTTTTTTAATCTAAGAAATAAAAAGAAAATTTCTTAAATTTTCAGTTTATTTCTTTTTTTTTTTAAATAACATAGGTACTCGGTAGACTTTTTTCTTAGGTTGACCAGGATTTAAAATATTCTAGTAAAAAATATATAATATACTCAATTCTTTTTACCACCAGAAAACCTAGAACATAGAATATTTATCATAAATTATTTTTTTCTATGTATTTATTTTATTTTATATGTTAAAGCCACTTTCACTTTTATTGTACAGACTTTCAACGAAAATTAAAGCAAATAAAAATCTCAAATTAAGGCACAAACTTTTGGATTCTAGTAAAATAATTTGTGTAAAAAAAAAAAATTCCAAATAAAGTAAATTAATTTGAGATTTTTTTGTGTCTCAATTCATTCAAAGTTTGTGCCTTAAAAGTGAAAGCGACTGTAATTTCTTTTAATATTTACATTTTAAGGATGTCAAAATATAAAAAACAATTTTAATTCAAAAAATAAAAAAAAAAAAAAAAAAAAATTAGTTTTCATTATTATATTTATTTTCTGAATCTCCTAAAAAAGTATCATAATTTATTTATTCAGAACATTTTTTACAAGATTTAAAAATTTCAGCTTGGAAAACTCTTCTAAAGATTAAAAAAAGCTATTAATTTGTTTTTTTTTTAAATCTTTAAGTTCCTTATCCAATAATTCTATTCCACCACTTGATCATATATATATATATATATATATATAAGCAAATTCTTCTCATTGAGTTATACCATTTTTTTTTTTGCGTTATCTATTTTATGACTTTAATTAGTTTCGTTACTTGTAAATTATTTTCGATGAACATTTCTACTTGATCTTCTGATATTATAAAAAATAAATATCAAAAAATTATATTTCAGAACAGAAATTCGATTATGGATTTGATGTAAAAAATTCTTAAACTAGAAACCTGAATATAAACATGAAGAAAACAATTTCTAAAACAAAAATTCGATCTCAAGATATGAAAGAATGCATTTTGATGTTTAATAACATTTTCTGTTTTCTACTTGGTATATTAAATCAAAATAATGTCAATTATTTCAGTTTGTTTTTTTTTTAAAAATTAATTTCTAATATAGAAAATACTAATATTTTTCCCATATAAAATTTTATGAAAACTATTTCGTAAAATTAGAACCTCTTCAGAGCATCAGAAAAATCAAATTTAAAGATTTTTAAAGAGATTTTTCGATTATACAATTATTTTTAGATATTTTTAAACTCAAATTAATTAATGTTAATTTAATCTCTAGAATTCGACTAAAGTATTTTGAAAATGTTAAACAATTATAATTATTTTCTATACTGATCTCACTGAATAATAGTTCTTGATACCTCCAAATAATATCAGGTTAACTACCACTTAATTGTTGAATATTTTTTAATTTAAAAGGTTCTTCCGAAAAAATTCGTAACAAAACAGCTCTCGAGTGTTTCTTTTCAAAAATATAGGCAAGACAATTCAGACATACTTAAATCTGTTATGAAATCTACCTAAAATTTTTAACATGTTTTATCAAAAAGAAAGTATTGGCTTTAATAGAATCAAATTCTGAAAAAGGGGGATTTATTTGGCTTAAATAAAGATTTAATTCATTTTCTTAATATATCTTTGGTTTTTAATTTTCTTTTTTCAAAGAAACACTTCATAAACAAACGAGTTTAAATGCAAAAAGGTGGCTTTAATTTTGATCTTTACCAAAGAAATGTTGAATTAATTGAAAAAAACAATTATAAAGTACCAAAAACAACAAAAACAGGAACAACAATAGTTGGTGTTGTTTTTTCTGATGGTGTCGTTTTAGGAGCGGACACAAGAGCTACAAGTGGTAAGAAAAAACCTTTTTTTAACAAAACAAAATTAAACAAAACACTCTTGGCTCTAAGTTTTTTTATTTTTTTTTTTCTTTGTTGTTTATCCCTTTTTTTGTTTTTCTCTTCTTTTTATTTTTCAAAAAAAAAAAAAAAAAATAATCAAAAAAGGGCCTATTGTTGCTGATCCTAATTGTGAAAAAATTCATAAAATTTCTGATTATATATGGTGTGCTGGTGCGGGGACTGCAGCTGACACGGAAAATACAACAGGTTTCTCTTTTTCATTTTTATTCCTAAATACCTAATTAACAGCCATACTCAAAAATTACTTATGAACTTATGTCTCTTTCTGGATATAAAAAAAAAAAAACAAATAACAACCAAAAACCTATCAATCTATCAAACAATTAACTAACCTACCTAATTGTTAACCATTCTTATTCTGGCAGGAATGATTTCTTTACAGTTAGAATTACTTAGTTTGTCAACAGGAAGATCTCCAAGGGTGCGCACAGCGTTAACATTATTAAAGAATTTCTTGTTTAGGTATCATGGGTATATCTCTGCAGCACTGGTCCTTGGAGGTGTCGATTTTACCGGCCCACACCTTCATATGATTCACCCACACGGAAGCACATCAACATTACCATATATCTCAATGGGGAGTGGTTCATTAGCAGCTATGGCTGTACTTGAAACCGGATATAATTCAAAAATGGGGGAAGAGGACGCCAAATCTTTGGTACACCAAGCAATCCTCTCTGGTATTTTAAATGATCTCGGTTCTGGAGGTAATGTGGACTTGTGTGTTATTAAACATAAGAGTATGGAATTTTTTAGAAATGTTGACACAACAAACAGTAAAAGAAAGTTTCGAAAAAAACTCCCTTATATGTTTAAATCTGGTTCAACTAAAATTCTTGAAAAAGAAATCGAAGAGAAAATGAGAAAAATCGAAATTGTAAATGAAAAAGAAAGCCAAATAGAAGAATTAGAAGAACTTTAAACCATTTTTTACCCCAATTGTCAAATATCATTAATGTCTTTAGTATATTTAAAGATTATATTTGCTTGAGCATTGAGCTATTTTATATTTAAAATTAAATTGCCAAGAAAAAAATATGTTTAATTTTGTATTTTAAAAAACAGCACATCCGAACAACAAAATCACCGAATACTTGGTAAAATAAAAATAAATAATCATAAAAATTAACAATAATTATTTTTTTTTACTTGCTGCAATCTTTATTTTTTATAAAATGGAAAAAATCCAAAACTTTTTAATATCAATTAATTTGACTCATAACCTGTGTATAATAAGCTTATTTACTAGAACTTAAAATACCTGAAAGGCGTAATAAAATGAATTTATCCAAGACTGGTTCCATACATCGATGAAATTAAATAAAGATTAACAATAGAAAATGATTTTTTTGTTTTGGATTTTAAAATTCAACAAAAAAAATCTAAAAAGATTTGTTTTTTATAGAATAGCTTGAAAAATTATGAGAATTTGGTTTATTCCTGGCGAAAACATTCATCTAAAATTAGAGGTAATAATAATAATAATTTGATGAGATTTAATAACTCTAAAGAATAACCACAATTATATTAAAAAAAATTTGAACTAGATTTGATCTAGGCATAAAACGAGAGATTTAAATGAAAATAAAATTCAAATACATGTACTTTTATTCTTTAAATAATCATTCTTTAGTTATAAATAGATACAAATCTTCTCTTTGAAGTTATTGATTATTTGAAAAAAAAAAAATAAAAATAAAAAAAAGTTCTAGAGGATTAGAACCAACAAAAACTTTATTTATTTTCTATTTAAGGGTCGAGTCATTACTGTTAAAAATAGTTTTCTGAAATGAAATAAAAAAAAATTGTAATTTTTATGCGATTAATTACAATCAAAAACTAACCAACATGTGAAGTGTGATCTATCTTTGAAAATATACAATCAAATATTAGAAAATTTGTAAAATAGTGCCAAAGAGTGATACTCAATATACAGATAAAAATAAATAATAAAATTATTATTTTGAATACATGTGTGTTAGTTTTGATGTGTCTGTATTTGTACCTTATGTGATCTTTATTATATTTTTTTTTTCATTTTTTTTTCTTTCTCAAACTAATTCCTTTTAGTGAAAGAATTAAAAAAAAATGCTTGCTTTGTCAAATACACTTGTTACAAAACAACTAAAAATTGAATTATTTCTATTAAAAACTGAAAAGAAAACAAATTTCTTCAAATTTTAGCAATTTTTAGAAATTTATATATCTGAAAATATCAAACAATATAAAAATAATCATTGTTTTAAGAAATTTTAATTTTTAGTATTAAGATTCTTTTACAACTTTTTCCAGTTAATTGAATTTATTCACCCTGTAAAACTTTTTAAATTTTAAGTTTTTCACAAACTATAAATTTTTTTTATTGAAAAATGATGAATTTTTCATATTTTTTTGCATTTTTTGTTATTCGGGTGTAGTTCTCCCTAAATTAATTTTATTTTTTTTTAATCAAAGTACATGTACAATATATTTTCCATTTAAAGAGTAACCCACCAAATCAGAATGGAATTTCTCAACATTAATCAAATTATTAATGTATATTTAAATTTTAAAAGAATTATCTCATTAGAAATAATTTATCAAAGAATTAATATATTATATGATATTTTTTTTTTAAAAAAAGGAGGTAATTTTTTTCAATATGGGATAAAATTTTACAATAAAATGGGGTTTTTTATAGTTATTTTAAATTGAATAATCATACAGTCTTTATTTTGATTTTTAATACATATTTTTTTATTTAAAATTTCATATTTAAACAATCTATCAAAAATTCTCAAAAATATTAAAAAACCTTAAAATTCTTTAAAATTTTTATAACCAAATAAAAATAAACTCTTTTTCAGTAAAAGAGACCCAGTTTATTGAAGAAATGGGATACATTCTATGAGTTTAATTCATTATTCTCCACAAACTAAAATTTCCATTTTTAGATCAAAATCATTTTTTCTCATTTTATAAAATTTTTTTTTGTTGTTGTTTTTTTTTTTTTTTTTTTTTTTTTTTTTTTTTTAAAATAAATTTGAAAAAAAAAAAAATCCTTTTAAACTGAAAATTAACATTAATAAGAGTGATTCTTTGTATATTCAAATAAAATTCATATATTAACAATAAAAAAATCTTATTTTCAACAATTTTAATTACCTAAAGAAATAGAGAAATTATACATAAGATGTTCCAATGAAAAGGCCCAAAAAATTATTTAACATTTTTTTTTTTTTTGAAATTTAAGGTTTGTTCAGGCTTTTCTTTTATGATTATCGACTCTAATACGAATTTTATTATCTTTCGTATTTCTATATAATATAAATTTGGTTTTTAACAATAAAGTGGCTTTTTCATTTTTGGCTGGGGCCACTTTGAGTGAAATTGAGTTTATTTTTGGACGAACTTTTTAAGTAACTTGATTACTATATTACTCATTTTAATGGTAAATTGGAATTGTAGTCTATATATATATATATGCGTGTGTGTGCGTGGCCTATCAGTTGAGAAATTACAAATTTTGAGGAATTTTCCTTCAACTCGTTGTTTTGTGAAAGGAATTTATATATTATACAACGTCAATAGTTCTTACCATTACTCTGTGGTATAAATAAACAAAAAAGTGACTCAATGAATACAATTTTGAATCATTTTTCATTACTAATAATTTTATTTTAACTTGTGGCAACTCAAATAAAACCTAAAAATTATATATCGTACAGCCTTTCCAAACATCCATGAAATGAAAAATATATAGAAAGTAACTTTTTTCTCTCTGTTAGACACATATAAAAAATCTTTGGTTAAAAGTTATCTCATAATTTTATGGTTTGACATAGGTTTTTTTTAAAAAAATACTTATTTGAAAGACTGGAATTATAATCTTATTGACTATCAAATAAATTCAAAAAACCTTAAAAAAGTTTCAAAGGTCTGGTATCGAAATTAATAATAACTTTAAAATAGTCTTTAGCCTTTTGATTTCAAGGTGTTATGAAATTCAGGATCCACCAAAAACCTGAAAATTGTTCTAAATTATAGATCATTTCAAAAGTTTAATATTCAAAAATTCAAATTCTCATATTTTCTCTATTAGAAAAATTTGTTCTATGCTAAAATTCCATGGTTTGTAATAGGTTATCACGTAAAAGTAAAATCCTGTCATAAAATGGAATGTGTTAGATAGAAAATAAATTTTCTCTATACTAAACTCAATTCCAAAAATTGGGGCACACCTTCAAAATCAATTTAATTCCAAGAAAAGTGATATTTGACTCTTAAATAGAAACATTAGATATTAACAATCAATGTAAATAATTTTAAAGTTAATTATTTATCATTTTTTTTTCATTATTTTTTGATTTTTGATTTTCAATATTTTTTTTGATTTTTTTTGGATTCTTTTTTTTTCAAAACTTTTCGAAACCTCAAAATCACTTTAAAATGAAATTTAAAAGTTTTCATTCTGATCACAAAAAAAAAAATTTTTTTTTCTCTCAAAAAGAAAAAAGATTCTTTTTTTATCAAGAAAAAATTTTTTTGAAAAAATAATCATGATATGGGGTGCTAGAGCACATTGCCTACAAACAGAACTTATTATCATTAATGGAAGTGTGAATACTGAATGTATTATTAATGATATTATCAAAAAAATCAAATTTAATTCAACTCGTTAATTCAGAATATGGTGAGTTGAAATGGATTTTCCAAAAGGATGGAGCTTGTCCACATACTTCAAAAAAAAAACTCAAACCTACTTAACTCGGGGATGTAATGTTCTGGACCCTTGACCCCCAATTCCACAAATTTAAATCCAATTGGGAGTTTATGGATACTAAACTGAAAAATTGTAACCAAAAAACGAAGAAGAATTTTTAAAATTTTCACTAATGTATGGAATACTTTGAGTTGGGAAACCTAAGAAAATTAATAAACTCTATATTTAAAACGATAGATTTAGTTATCAAAAGACAAGCTGAATCTATTAATAGTTTTTATTAATTTTTCTTTCAATAAAAATGGATTTTTTGGTAATCGTGTTACAAAAAAAAGTGGCACACTTTTTTTTTTTTTTTTTTTTATTTTTCAAATTGAATTTTAAATTTACTATAAAATATATAAATAGTATTAATTAAATATTTTCGGGTCTTTTATTATTTTAATGTTGAAGTATTATGTATTTTGGAGTATATTTTTATTAATGTAATTTTTTTTTATGTACCATTTTTTGGAATTGAGTTTATAAGGTATTTCCAAAAAAAAATCTTGTTTTTTTTTTAAATTTCTTAGTAAATTCACTTTTGAAGTGATTGTATCCTCAAAATGGCAACCTAGATTAAGTTCAATAATAATATAGATTAAATCAGAGTTGATTGGTTATATTTTCAAAATCAATATATCAAAAAAGTTTCAAAAAAAAATAAAAAAAATTATAATTTTTTTAGGGAAAAAATGATCCCCCAAAATTCCAAAAAAATTGAAAATATTTCCTTAATAAAATTAAGCACTATTTTTTTCTGATTAATATTTTTCGAAATTAAGTTCAGAACTTAATTCCATTAAACACTTTGATAATTTTTTTTTAGAATAAAAAGACTCTCAACTTTGGAATATCGAAAATATTTTTTGGAATTACTGTGCACTTTTTTGGTTTTTTTTTGAATAATTGGGGTTGAGAAAAGCTTGAAATCAAAGAATAAGTTAATATATTAAATTAGAATGGTTTTCCAGAGAGTTTATCTTTTTAGTTGAACTTTTTTTTAATTTTACCATTTAAAAATAAAAAAAAAACATCTGGAGACCAAACTAGTCCCTTTTGTGAGAAGAAAATTCACCATTCTTTCGAATTTGTTTTTGTAAATGAGTTAAAACAAGAGAGTTTATCGAAAAATATACATAATTTCAAGTGTGAATTCAATGATTTTGGCTAAACATGTTTTCAAGAAAAAGTTAAATTGAAACATTATTTATTTTTATTTTATCATTTAGTTTTTTAATTGTATTAATGGAAAGTATTTGATCAGTTTTTCTTTTTTAGTGTTTTTTGGGCCGTAGGGACATATATTAAAATACAAAAATTTTTTTAAAAATTAAAAGATAATATTTATAGTTTTTCCCTTCGATAAAAATTTTTTTCAAGATTGACTCTTATAGGAAAACATCATTTATATTACTTATTTTTTTTTATGGTTTATATTTGAATTGGACTGTCTTTAATAAATAGTATATGTTTTATTGTAATTATTTTTTTAAAAAAGGGTAAACCACCAAATTTAAAATTAAAAAAAAAATGTGGTTCTGATTTTCAATATTTAACTTTATTATAAAATAACATACTAATAATATCTTCATTTAGTACATCAAACTTATAAATTATAACTTGAAAAAAAAAATTTTAACAGGATAATATTTAGACAGTGTTTCAAAACCAAAGCAGCGGAAAAATTATAGTTAAAAAAAAAATTGTTTTTATTAATCTACAAAAAAATTCAAATTATTAATATCAGTTTGTGTAATTTTTAAATGGTTTTTGATTTATTTTTTCTCTTGTTGGCAGTTTTTATTTTTATTACTGAACAGTTTCACTTTCACATCAAAAAAAGATTATTTTGATAGATTTTTTTGAATTAAAGTGGTGAAATAAATACCCAAGATTAAAAAAATCCCTGAAAAGATTTTTAATTGTGAATATTCGGAAAATTGTTGTATAATTTCATTGATTTTAAATCGAATCAGTTTTTCAGAACCAAACTCTGAAAATTACAACTCATCCACTTATTGGAAAGATGACTAATGAAAATTACACTTGTAGAAAAAACCATTCAATCAATCAAAAAACAAGATTAAAAATTATCATTTACCAAACTCGAGCAAACCTCAATAAAATAGGATGGTTTTTTCAAAAAAAGTAGATCTACTTTATACTATCAAAAAATTACTTGGATATTCTAGAGACAGCCCTACTTTAATGAACTTTCGGTATATTTATTACTAGACTTATAAATAATTTAGTTTATTTATAAAATGGATTTGATTGAAAATAAAAGAAATTACACAACAATTTTGCTAATATTCACAATTAAAAATCTTTTCAGGGATTTTTTTCATGTTGGGTATTTTTTCCCCTACTTTAATATTGATAATTACACTTTATTCCTAAACAGTTAATTACTGAAATAATTTCCCAATTTTTTTCTAATTTTCCACTTGAAATTTAACTTTTAGGTGCTCTCTTGTTTCTTAACAACAGTTAAGACTTCAAACCAAAAATCTGAAAATTAACTTTTGAATTTAGGATCTGAGTTGAAAAGAAAAGTAAAATAAGAAGAAAAAAAATTACAAATTAATTCCTATTTGTAATTCTGACAAACAAAGAACTTGTTTGTGTTTTTTATTTTAATTTATTTTTGTATACATATTGCCCTTTCTTTTGTTTTGTCGAAATAATATCTAAAAAAATAGAAAATATTTTTTTCAAGAGCGAAAACGTTACCATCTTTCATACGGCATTAGATACAGTTTGTCACAAACTTAATAGACCCAAGCTGAATCAAAGAGTAAGTTAATCAGTTTGAAGAACACTTTTGACAACTTTTATTCCTTACTTATTGTAAAAGACAATTTGCAACCCTCGGTTGAAAAAATTTTTAATTTGTTAACTGAACTTGAAAGATGAATCCAATTTTGTTAAAGTATTTTTTTGTTTGCTACATAGGTCGATTATCTCTATTCAAAACTTTTTTCTGGAAATTTTGTAAAAACAGAAAGGTTAAAAAAAAAGTGATTTTTGAGAAACAAAGATAACTTTTTTATTCCCTCAAGAAAATTTTTGGATTCTTCCCATAAAACAAAAAACACACACTTCAACACACAAAGAGGCAAAACTTTTATTTTCATAAAAATGAACCATTTTCTCTTTTTTGATTTCTTTTTCAAAGTATTTGCCTTTTTTTTTTTTGAGTTAAAAAAATTAATCCAGCAAATCACTCAACAATCTATTTTATTGAAACACAACAAAGTTTTGTTCACGTTAAAATTCCCTCTTCCTCAAGCACTTTAATTCGACCCAAATAAAAAAAAAAAAAAAAAAAATAAAAAAAACCATTCACAAAAAAAATAATTAATATGTCTTTCCCTTTAGATATTGATGAATTATTTAATGGTGATTTATCCCAATATGATTCCAACGATTTTTCAGAAATGAACTCTGTCTTTCAGCGTGATTTTAATCGATCGCCTTCCTTGGATCGTTCGAACATGGAGCAACAGTTAACCTTAACTTCCTTTTCCGCAAACAAAAAAGAAAAAGAAAATGAAAAGGAAAAAAACAAGAAGAATATTAACGAAAAAAATGACTTGGATGAAGACTTAAGGAAAAGGTTCCAACTATTAACGACCGATATGGAGATTACGGATAACGTTACAAACAAACAAAACAACAAAAACAAGATCGAAACAGAAAAAGAAAATGAAGAAGAAAATGTAAAAGAAAAAGAAAACCAGAATCAACAACAAATGGAACAAGAAAAAGAACAGCCAAAAAAAAAAGAAAACGAAATCGATATTGAACAAACAAACGAACGATCTCTTTACCAACGGCAGAAGCAGCAGCAACAACAAAAACCCAACAAATTTAATAATTTCGAACTTTTAGAAAACGATAATGTAAATGGAGAAGACAATAGTGAGGTTCAAACAGGAAAAAGTAAATATGGAAGGAACATCCAATCAAAATTCCGCAAAAGGGATTTCAAAAAGCCGACGCAAAATCCGCGAAACAAAATTGACCCAAATAATATGATAAGAGAAAACTCAACGATTGTTGAGTCAGGCAAGGAAGTGTACAAATTGCTAGTCGGTGTCTTGTGGGTAATGAGTGGAGGAGCCTCTATAAAAACGCTGACGCCGTTTTCTGATACGATCACCAAGAAAATCGGTGAATTGTTGAATGCATCCGAAACCGAAGAGACAAATTTTAAAAAGCAATTAAAGTATTTGCTAACAAACTCAAGAAGAACATTCACCGAATATATATTAGAAATTTTAATTGGCATCCTGTCTTTACGATTCGTCTCTGAATCCGAAGAAGAAAGCGACATTTCTGTGCAGTTTTGGGACACCTTAACCGAAATTGTCGAAATAGATCTAGAGCTCAAAAAAATTGGCCAAAACCAAAACCAAAATTCAAATGAAAACGAAACGAATGAAAATGAAAGGATGAACAAAATTAAGAAGAAAGAGGAATTACATTCAAACTTACAAAAAATTTATCACAAGGTCTTTACTCCAAAGATATTGATGTTTTGGTTTAACAAAAGATTTATTGACCGGCTGGACGCCTTTTTCGGGCCAAGTCTTGCAGATAAGTTTTATAAAGAGCATTTTTGTTATTTTGGAAAATCCAAGTTTATGCTGTCTTGTCTAATCCTTGCGGGTGAGCTCATCAAACAAGATGGAATCGCAAAACGATATTCGGAGTTGATAGATTTAGAATATGAATCAGATCCCTTGAATTTGTATTCAAATAATAGGGGCAAAAAGCAAGGCTTAATCAAGGAATTAATTGTCAAATACCAATTAAATGGTGGACAATATTGGAAAGTTCTGTCCAGAGAATATATGAAGCAAATCAAATTTAACGATTCAAATGTCTTTGATTTCTTCCCCTTTAAAGAGATAATTGGCAACCCGCTATTTACTTCGCTGTGCGGCGGGCACGGACAACAAATGCTAACACAGAAAAAGAGAGTTCTTGCAACAAAGGGTAATGTCATTGAAAATGTGTTTAATATTGGTTGGATTATGAAAAAGGAAAATTAAAAGATAAGAAAGACCTGATCTATGTAATTACACATACTCATATATGTATCCTTGGATTTTATATGGTTATATATATATTTTTTAATATATAAATATCTCTTCAATTCTATTATATTCCATTCCATTCCATTCTATTATTTTATTTTATAACCTTCGTTTTTTTTTTTTTTTTTGATTTTTAATTATATTTTTTTCAATTTACTTTAATTTTATTATGATTATTATTAGAAATATACAGAATCTAAAATAAATATCCAAAAAATAAAAGAAGTTTTAGTAAAAAGTATTTTATTAATTGGAAAAATTTTTTGGAGATTTTTAAGCTCTTCCCTAAGTAAATTTCTTCTTGATCAAACAAGTAACGATCGTAAAACACTCGTATTTTTAAGCATTTTTTTCAATTCGTATTTTAATCATATTAAACTTTCAAAACAATCATGTATAAATAATATTGATCACAGTAAAGAATATAATGTTAATAAAGGAAAAGTCTTTTACAATTTTTTTATTCAAAAAGGAAACCTTCTTGTAAACCTTTATTCCAAAAAATTTTGACACGCCCAATACTAAATTGGAAAAAAAACCCCAATGGCTTGTATTTTTCTAAAGTTCATCTGAAATCACATTTAAATTAAACAATATTAATGTTTTTTATTTAACCTTAGGGAAAAAAGTGAAACATGGTTTTTAATTGGGAACATTAATGAAAATGAAAAATAAAACCAATTATAAGATGAAACAAATTATTTACAGAGTTTAATCAATATTATTATTTTTAATCGAACTAACAAACACACTTTAAATCTACTTTTTTATTGTAATTAGATATGAGTTTTTTTGGAGGTTGAAAAAATAGTCAATTTTTTGAAAAATTTTTTGATAATTTATCAATCAAAGAAAAAGCCTTACCAAAGATAGTATTAAAAAAAAACTGTTATTGTGCTGAATACTTGCTTTTGTCTTTATTTATTTATTTTTTCTTTTATTAATAGATCTTACTTTTCATCTTAAGTAATTTTCCCAATTATAAACCATGTTGAGATTGTTTCTAGAACAGTAATAGATTAATCAAAGAAAACCCCCTAGACCAAATAATGATATTATATAAAATTTTGTTATGTTGAATTCTCCATTTTGTCTTAATTTATTGTTTTTTTTTTTTGATTAATCGAACTTGCTTATAATTTTCAGGTTCTGTTTTTGTTCCCAATTAAAATCCAGGTTTCACTTTTTTTAAATGGTTAATCCTTTTAAAAAAAAAACAAGAAATGGAAAAATAAAAAACATATGTTTAAAAATGATGAAATCAGAGGGGTAGAAAATTTATCTTGCCAATTTTGTCTAAATTTTCACAAACAATTTTTGATCAATCAATCATAAGTTTGATACTATTAATTAACCATATCTGAATTTTTGAGAGAATTCAATTGAAAATTAACCAACATATCTTTATTGTTCGGAAATACTTTCCATCAAATGAAAAAGATTATCTTGATTAACAAAAAAAGTAACGAAAATAAAATAGGAAAGATAAAAAAAAATCAAAATTATTTACAAATTGAATGCAACCGTATTATTATTATTCTTAAAATTATTTTAAATATGTTTAATATTTTTAAAATTTTGTACATAAAATAAATGATGTGATTTTTTTCCATGGTAGAATCACCTTTAATGCTAATGTAGATTATTAAAATATTCTTACTAACTTCTCAATAATATAAAAATATCAAAGATAACCAAACGAGATTGTAAAAAATCATAAAATAAAGATAATATACAAACAAATAAAGGGTCTAAAAATTGTGAAATTAAGAAAATTATCTTTAAAAAAGAAAATTAATCTTGTAATTTTATTAATTTTTATAAAAGTAAATATTCAAATAAATATTTTTATTAAGAAAAAACAATTAAGCAAACAATAATGTATTTGATCCTGAATTAAATGTGTTCTTTTTAAGATTTGTATTTGTATTTTTTGAACCAATAAAAAGACATAATCTTTGTATTTATTTTTTATTACAGTCAGTTTCACTTTTAAGGCACAAACTTTCAACGAAATTTAAGGCACAAAAAAATCTCAAATTAAGGTACAAAATTTGGAATTTTTTTTTTTACAATTTATTTTTACTAGAATTTGAATTTTGTGCCTTAATTTGAGATTTTTATTGTGCCTTAAATTTCATTGGAAGTTTGTGCCTTAAAAGTGAAACTGACTTTAAAGTATATATTCAAAAAATTTAGACCATTTTACCTGGAAAACCCAACTAAAATTTAGAGTTTTTTTCCAAGTTATAAGCCATTTCCAAAAAAGTGTTAAAATCTATTTTAAAGTTTATTTTTAAGAATTATCCGTAAAAAAAAGTATTTAAAAATAGAAAATAATTAACTACCATTTATCAATTCTTTGGAATAATTCAATTTATTTCTTAGTATAGTATTACATAAATAAAAGATATCAAGATTTCTAATATCGTTTTAAGTGATATTTTTAGGTGGTAAAAATTGGTAAAAGTTCTAAATTTTAGGATTTTAGTAAAAAAATCGTTTATATAATTTATTTAATCTCAAGAAATGTTCAAATAGAATTGAAAACATATAATTGCATTTTGCTGTTCAAAAAATAATTTATACACTTTCCATATTTCAATTTTTTTATTGAAATTGGTCATAAATTGTTTTATCCAAAAAAATTACTATTTTTTAGAAATATTTTATCAAATCTATTTTGAAATAAATACCATAGTCATTGATTCAATTGGTATTAATATTAAACTTAATTTGATATTATCAATTAATGAATACATCTACTAACGATGATGATTTTTTCTGAAATAAAAAAAAATTTCCTACGTTCTTGGTAATACTTTAATGTAGATAAAATTATTATTTTTGTGATCGATTTTCTTAAAAAAAAAAAGAAAATTAAAAAAAAAAAAAAAAAAAGAAATATTAATAATTAAAGATAGTAAAAGGGTAAAAAAATAAAAAAATGAAACAGAGTATCAAAATAAAAATAAATCATAATTCAATTTAAAAAAATATTTTTTCTCTCTATTGTTGATTTTTTTACTGATTTTTCCCTTTTCAGTTCATTATGTCAATATAACAGAGTCTAAAAGTACTTATGTAACATTCAAAGTACAATTTCCCATCTATAAAATTAATTTAGATGATTTGGGATCATTATGTAATTTTTTCAATATGATTGTTTTTGTTAGTTTTATTTAATGAAAAGATAACATCTCATTTCATTAGAAAAATCATGAAAAAATAGTTTTTTAGTTTAAAGTAGAAAAAACGAGACACATGTCATAGTTTGGAGATTACCTCAAAAAAAAATATTTTTCACGAAAAAAAATAAATTAAAATAAACAATAAAAAATGATTTTTATTATAAATGAAAATAAAAAAATATATCAACTTCTAAAATATGTTCTATTTCCCTATCGTTTTCCATAGTCGCAAAATATTTGAGAAAAATATAATGAAAGAATTTTTGAATAAATTAATATTTCTATTATTTTAAAGCCCTTATTTAAACATTATACGATGTCACGAAATTTTAGTAAAAATAAATTTCACTAATTTATAATTTTTTGAATTTCTTTTTGGTATATTATCAAATATTCTCGTGTTTTTAACTTGATTGTGAAAAAAAAAATAAAATAAAAAACCTCAAATATATGATATTTTTGAATCAAATAAAAATAAATTATTATTTTAAATATGTTTATTTATCTAGTGAAATGAAAGAAAAATGTTCATTATTTTATTTTTGTAAGATTTTATTTTTTAATTTTTTCTTGATGGTTTTGAAAATGATAACAACAATTTAAATAGCCTGTGAAAATATTATTTTTCATTTAATAAAATAATTATATAAGTACTTAATTTATGAAATTTGTATTATGTATTTAGATAAAGTTAAATAAAATTTAATGAAAATAATTTTGTCAAGATCTTATAACGAATAATAAAAACTTTTTTTCAATTGTTTATTTTTTTTTACAAATTATTTTTAAGTTTTATTGCCATATTTCTTCAAAAATTTTTGAAAAGTACACTGTAAAATTATTTAGAAAAATGATAAAACAAGCAAATAAAATAATAAAATCTATTTTGTTTTAAACAAAGTTCAAAAAATAGAAAATGACACAAAAATTTTTTGATTACAAAATCTATTTTTAACAGTTTTTACTTAATTCTTTCTTTTTGTTTAATCAATGATTTTTTTGATTTTTGATATAAGGTGACTTTGAAAGAGATAGATCATTTGGTAATTACAAGATCAATAAATAATCTTTTTTTTCCATTTCAGGGACTGTACTCCTTAAAATAACTGTAAAGGACGGTAAAATTCTTAGAAATGCTTGAAAATTTTTGCTAAATTTTGTAGATTTTTTTAATAACGCTTTGAATCAAAGATTTTATTGGGTTTAAATGTTGAGAAACCATGTAAAATATGTTGTTCTTCAAAATACTCTTCTTCAAGAATGGTATAATAAGCAAATTAACTGGTTTTCCAAAAAATGCAAAAGGAACTAAAAATTTTTTAAGAATTGTTTTGAATTTATCAATATTTTTAGTTTAAATTTACATTCATTTTTCAAATTTTCTACTTTTAAAAAGTAAGAACATCTAAAAAAGGTGAGAAAATTTCATTATTTTGAATTTAATTAATGTTAAAAGGATCTTTGTCAAAATATCAAGAAAATATTCATTTTTTTAAAAAAACTAAATACAACATTTTCATCTCTGTTTCCGATTGAATAGATCAAGAAAACTTTTTCTCTTTATTCGTTAATTTTCCCAAACCAAAACAAAATGCAACAAAGTGAAAAATGGCTCGAGCTTTATGAGGAATTAGAAATCAAGATCCGAACGACGGCGTCACAAATTTTAAACAAAAAAAAACAAGAAAAAGACAACCAAATAAATTCGCGGCAACCAAATATCATTATTCGAAAGTCTTTAACAGAAATTAAGACCCTAATTTCACAATTGTCAAAGGGGCTAAAAGAAATGAAATCAGATTTTAGGAAATATGGATTAACCTTTGGTGAATATAACCGAAGAAAAAATTTAATAAAAGACAAACAAAGAGATTATAAAAAATTACAACAAGACTTTGCAACAAAGCCAATCGAATCTATTGTAACAAAAAAATTAAAAGAAGGTCCTTTAGAGGAAACAAAAGAAACTCAAGGATTAGATAATGAAGAATTATTGGATCTGTAGGAATTAAATTTTTTACTTTATTTTTTTTCTTTTTTTTTTTTTTTTTCAAATTGTCTTTTTTTTTTTTTTTTTTTTTTGATTTCCTCTTCCCTATTTTCTTTTTCCTTCGATCTTCAATTTTCCTATTTCCTATTTTCTCTTTTCTTTTTCCTATTTCCTATTTGGGTGGGTGTGTGTTTTAACAATATTCATAAAATGAAATGGATCTTTTATCACAAAAACATAAAAACAATTGTTCCAAAAAAGTGAGAAAGAGAATCTCGATAAACAAGACGAATTAATAGACAAGCTCGATGTTAGTGTACAACGCCAAACACAAATTGCACTCACCATTAATGAAGAATTAGATGAGCAAAAGCCTCTCCTTGATGACATTGATACTAAAATGACAAAAACAAATTCAAAAATTGTAAAAAATACCAAAAGGTTGAGTCGTTTTGAGAAACTCTCAAAAAAAAAGGGAATGACCTGTATTATTTGTCTTCTAATTTTGGTTATTGTATTTCTTTGTTTTCTATTATTTACAAGCCAAGGAACAAAATTACTTGACAACACTAAAAAAAAGCTGTAATTACCAACCGCAATTGGAAACTCAGATGTTCATTTTTTTTTTATAAAAATAAAATAACAAATTTTCTTAAATTTGTTGTATTAAAGAACAAACAATATCAGATTTTAGATCACTAAATGGTTAATGGGTTAATTTCCAAACATTAGTCTTTTTAGTGAAAAGTAGAAAAATTAGAATGAATGAAAACATTGCTATCAGATGAATACTTTTTGTTCCTGATCATTTACTAAAAAATGGGATTCGTTTGGCTTTTTTTTTATTTAATTTCCTGAGGTATGACAGAAGGGAAAAAAACATTTTCTTTTGATTTATCAAATCAGATTAATCCCAAATTTCTATATGATCTTGAAAAAAAGTGTGAATTTATTTTTAATCTATCATTCTTTAAAAAAAAAATAATATTATTATTAATTCATTTTCTAATAACTGTTTTGTTTTAGCATTTAGTTTTCATCCATTTTGAAACAAATTTTCTCTTTTGTTTTTTTTTTCTTTCGAATTATTTAGTTTGGTAATGTTCAATATTTCTATTCTTACCCTTTATTTAATTTTTCATTCAAAAATGTTTATTTAAGGGGGGGTTTGGAAACAAAAAAGATCATGGTTTAACTTAAGTTGATAAGTATATTTTACCAATTTTGAATGGTCCAGTTTATTTTAAATTAAGTCCTTCAAATCATTTTATTAGCTATAAATTGTTTAAATAAAAGGGCGGGTGGACTACACCCTAGTATAATATGTTGGACTTTTTGGTTTAAAATTCTCAAATACACAGTAGTGTAATTACTTTGATGTAAATGTCAATTATTTTGTGAATAACTTATTTTTTAGTGAAGGGAAATTTTTTAGAAAAAGTCAATTTGATTGAAAAAATAATCTAAAGTACAATTTTTGAAAAATAAAAGATTATTTTTAATTCTATTTATTTTTCTTTTTAATACGATAAATTTTCCGGAATTGTCAAGTCATTTTATCAATAGACTTCTTTATTGAAGAAACCTATTTATATCTTGATAAATTATTTATTGAACAATAAGCTATCATTCAAAACCAATTCTTTTTACAAAAATGAACAAAAATGCAGCCATGATCCAATCAATACAATTATTGAATTTGGTTTTGCTAAGATTGAAAATTTTTGATTTGAAAAGGTTCAAAATTTTAAAGTACTATTTTCGCTGAAGGTAAATGGTTTGATTGTTCAACATTTTTCCAAAAAAAAAAATAGGTTTTGTTATTTTTGTTTTCTTTTATTTTCTCAAATTATTTTTTTTCTCCGCATTTCCCAAAAACCCTAACCATTTCTCTAGTCAATTTAAAAAATTCTAAATTTGATATTATTAGGTTGAAGACTGGCTGTTAAATAAAAGCATCTGCCTCCTTTTCAAATTATTAATATACACACAGATATCATCAAAAATTGTTCAATATCACTCATCCCCTAATATAAACAAAAAAAAAAGAAATAATAGAAGAGGATTTGAATTGTTTGTTTTCGTTCTAGTAACATGAGTAGCACACATAGGATTTCACAAATATCATTAAGAAAGAATGGGTAAATATTAATGTGTTCCATATTTTATCTATTAATAAATAACCAGAGTTAGCTAATCTGGAATTTTTATTCTACCCATTGAGTTTTTTATTACTCTAAATTGAATAGAAGTCCCCTATTACTCAAAAAAAAAAAAAAAAAAAAAAAATGAGAATATAAGATACCTATATATTTCTAAAAAGAACAGAAAGAAAAAAATAAATAAATAAATTGAAATCAGAGGAATAAGAGGGGATTTTTAGTTAATTTGAAACTGATCTTTTTCTTTCAATATTCCCACAAAAAAAATAAACAAATACAAAAAAAAAAATAATAATAATAACTTTTCTAACCATGTATGTCTTGTGTGTGTTTGATTAGGTAAGAGAAGTTTAAAATTTAAAAAAGGAACAACATGACAAATCAAAACCATACTTTTATTTTTACAATCCTTGATAACAAAATTGTTTCAAAAAGGAAAAATAAATAACATAAAACCAATTTGGAGATGTTAGAAAAGAATGCAAATTAATCTAATATTTTTTTAAGTTTTGTGTTCTAAAGGATGGTGAGAAAATGCAAATGATGTTAACTTTGTACCAAAAATAGTTTGACTAGACTCAAAAATTTTTAAAATTAAATTTAAATTTTAACTTTTTAACAAATCCCTCAACCTAACATACTTGGTAGTCGATAAATATCTTATTAATCAAAAAGGTAATTTCATGTACCATAAAATTTGCAGAGTCATTGATTGAAAAATAAAATTGAATAAAATTTTCATTCATTTTTCTCAAAAAAAATTTTGAAAAAGGTATAATAAGAATTAAAATAAATCATCAAAGTCAAAATATGAACCAGTTAATAGAATTGGTTTTACATATTAAATAGCTGAATTTTGACTTCTCTTTTCAAAAATTTTTGATAAATTTCTAAAAAAAGACATTATATTTATTATTAAAGAAAATTCTAACTTTCAAATCTAAAATTAGTTAATTTCAATTTTCTTGAAACCAACATTTTTTCAAATAATTTGAAAATATTAGTATATATACAAAAAACGTGTTTCCATTTTATAAACAAAATAAACCCCATTTGGCTCAAAGGGGACCAGCCAAAAATGAAAAATTCACTTTATTTTTAAGAATCTACAAAACTAAGATTGTTTCGGAATTCGAGAAATAATATACTTTGTACTAGATTTGCCATTCATAAAAGAAAAACTTGAACAAACCATAAATTTCAAAAAAAAAAAAAAAAAATGTTAAAAATTTTTTGGGTCCTTTCATTGGAATGTCTCCTGTAAAATTTCTCTATTTTTTGAGAAAATTAAAAATTTTGACATATAAATTTTTCTAATTGTAAATTTATTCATTTGAAATGAAAATATAAATCCTCAATTTTCTTTCTGTTAATTTGGAGTTTCAAAGATTTACTTTTGTTCAAATTTACTTTTTAAAAAGAAATAAAAAAAGAAAAAATAAATAAATAAATAATTTACTAAATAAGAAAAGATGATTTAATAAAAAAAAATGAAAATTTATTTTGAGAAGAATACGGAATTAAACTCATAGAATATATTCAATTTCTTTGATAAAACTCGGTCCCTTTAACTAAAAACGAGTTTATAAATTATTTGGTTGTAATTAAATAGTATAATTGTGATATTTGTTAAATATCAAGAATCTAACAATTTTACTTATTGTGTTAATGGTGATCACAAAAAAATCACAAATATAAAAATTTTATAGAGTAAATGACTGAAAAAAATCTAATTTTAACATTAAAATTCAAAACTGGAATCATTTTCATCAATTTACATTATAGTTAATAAAAAAATAAAGGGTTGGATCTTGAAAGAATTTTAATGTGTCTAAAAATTACAAATTAAAGTACATTTTCTCCAAATTATATTTTACACAGCAAATTTTAAACGAATAAAAAAAATGTCTGAATTTGGAATTTATTTTGTGCTTTAAAATACATTCAGAGTTTATACCTTCAGAAGTTGTGTTGAAAATATTTAAATATGTTTTTAATTTGAGAAAGGTCATGGATTTTTTTAATTAATAATTATATCAGCATAAACAATTTTGTTGAGAAATTTTTTTTTCAAAATTTCAGCATACAAATATAAAATTTTGAAAATTAAATATTAAAGAAAAGATCTCAAGAAAATTAAATTAAATTTTAAAGCAATAAAAGCATGTACTTATCATAATAGGTGTTTTCTAATAAATTTTGGATTTACCATTGGAATATTTCAATAAAAATTAGATTTTCAATTTTTCTTTTTAAGTGTTAATTTTGAAAGAATTGTGATTATTATGAATTTTTCATTTTATAAATTACTTAAAATTGATAAATTTAATATTAATTATTAATCAAAAAATTAAATTTAAAAAGTTTTTATTTATCTTTCAAAAAAATGGTTTGAAAACAACAGTCAAGAATTTAAAAGTTTTTAATACCATGAATTCGTAGGGCTACTAATTTTTTTTGAGTTTAGGCGACTTTTGAGGTTTATTTTAATCCTTTGAAATATCTTTTACTGGTGTGAAAATAATATTGAAGAAAAGTTTTATCCTTGTTTTCAGAATAAAAAGCATATTTCTTTTATATAGAAGACCTATACATTAAAAGAGCTAAGATACATACAATAAACCAGAGATAAGTATGGATAGGTCGATTAACGTTCTATTATTCTAAAAAAAATTCGAAAAATAAAGGATCAAATTTGAAAATTTATCTGAAAAAAGAGGTTTAATTTTTAATAAAATTTTTGAAAAAAAAAAAAATATTTTGATAAAAATTGAGAAAATTAAAACAAAAAGCATTCATAATTTAAAAATTACATAAAATATCAAGCTGTACTTCCAAAATTGATTTTCCCTTAGAGTATACTATCGTTTAGTCAATTGGATGTTGCATTAAAACAAGAAAAAAAAAAAAACGGTTTATATTATGAAACATCACTAGTATGAAAAAATAAACTCAATTCCAAAAATTGGGGCACACCTTCAAAATCAATTTAATTCCAAGAAAAGTGATATTTGACTCTTAAATAGAAACATTAGATATTAACAATCAATGTAAATAATTTTAAAGTTAATTATTTATCATTTTTTTTTCATTATTTATTGATTTTTGATATTCAATATTTTTTTTGATTTTTTTTGGATTCTTTTTTTTTCAAAACTTTTAGAAAATCTCAAAATCACTTTAAAATGAAATTTAAAAGTTTTCATTCTGATCACAAAAAAAAAAATTTTTTTTTCTCTCAAAAAGAAAACAGATTCTTTTTTTATCGAGAATAAATTTTTTTGAAAAAATAATCATGATATGGGGTGCTAGAGCACATTGCCTACAAACAGAACTTATTATCATTAATGGAAGTGTGAATACTGAATGTATTATTAATGATATTATCAAAAAAATCAAATTTAATTCAACTCGCTAATTCAGAATATGGTGAGTTGAAATGGATTTTCCAAAAGGATGGAGCTTGTCCACATACTTCAAAAAAAAAAAAACTCAAACCTACTTAAATCGGGGATGTAATGTTCTGGACCCTTGACCCCCAATTCCACAAATTTAAATCCAATTGGGAGTTTATGGATACTAAACTGAAAAATTGTAACCAAAAAACGAAGAAGAATTTTTAAAATTTTCACTAATGTATGGAATACTTTGAGTTGGGAAACCTAAGAAAATTAATAAACTCTATATTTAAAACGATAGATTTAGTTATCAAAAGACAAGCTGAATCTATTAATAGTTTTTATTAATTTTTCTTTCAATAAAAATGGATTTTTTGGTAATCGTGTTACAAAAAAAGTGGCACACTTTTTTTTATTTTTTCTTTTTTATTTTTCAAATTGAATTTTAAATTTACTATAAAATATATAAATAGTATTAATTAAATATTTTCGGGTCTTTTATTATTTTAATGTTGAAGTATTATGTATTTTGGAGTATATTTTTATTAATGTAATTTTTTTTTATGTCCCATTTTTTGGAATTGAGTTTATAATTGAAAAAAAAAAGTTAGACAAAACTACAATTTCAATTATCATATCATCCTAGTTAATTGAGCTTATTCGCAACATAATCAACATTCCTGTTCTTAAAAATCTTGAGGCTATTTTATTAATTGTTGTTAATCGTACGACGATTTTGAAAAGTCTCTAGTCTAGAAAAAAAGGTCTATTTTGGGGTAAAAAATTTAAAATAAATGGATATGACAATGAATTTTCTTTAAACTCAACTTTAGGATATTTTTTTGAAGAGATAATAACTAATAGTTTTGAAAACACTCTACTCATCTAAAAAAACTCAAACAAAGAAAAAAAAAAAATAACTGATGATAAATATTGTGAGTGTCCATAGAGTGCCATCAATTACCCTAAGTACTCAGATTTTCTTGAGTTTTCTTTCTATTTGGAAAATCGATAGATTTTCGTTATGTTTTTTTGAGGTATCTATTTATGCCGAAAATCATTGATTTTCGTTAGGTTTTTTTGAGTTTTCGATTTATCTGTGAAGTGTTCTAGGTTTTTTTGTGGTTTTCTATTTTATTTTTAGAGTGCCAAAGTTGTTTTTCATTTTTGGAATAAACAGAAAATTTATTAAAATTTTCGGTTTATTTCAAAAAGTAAAAAAAACCTAACGGAAAATCAAAGAAAAAATATTTTTTCCAATTTAAAACATTAAATTATTCTTTAATAGTCCAAATGATTGGTACCCTATTTGAAATATATTCATTAGATTTAAAATACTTTTAAAGTATTATAAAAAGACCTCTTATCTTTGAAGAAAAATGTTTTCAATTTTTTTACTATTAAATTGAAAAAAAATATTACTGGAAAATTGGATTATCCAACTTAAATTGTAAAATATCTTTAAAAATATTTTTTGATCAAAGATCTTTTATTAACGAATTGTGTTTATTCTAATTGAAGTTAGTAAAAAGGATAAAATTAGCAAATATTGGATTTTTTTTTTTGAAAAAATTTTTTCAAGATTGTGATGTTTTATAGTCCTTGGGCACACATTCTTTTGATCACTGTATATACAAAAACTGAAGGAAAATTTTGTTCATTTTATTTTGTGATTAACAGTGGCCAATATTCTAATTTGAATGATAAGGGGTTACTCAATAAATTTTCAGTTTATCAGTAAAATGAGAATAAATTTTTGAATTTTAACTAATATCTTCAAAAATGTCAGAAAAAAAGGATTGTAGAGAATTTTTGAAATTGCTGATATTTTAGATTTGACTGGAACTGTTAACATTAATTGTGTATTTACCTTTTGAAACAAAAATTAATTGAGACACAATAGAAATAACAGATCACACAAAAAAATACAACACAATATGTTTAAAAATATTTTTCTTGAAAGGAAAGTAATATTCAGTTTTCTATCGACTAAAAATAAGACTAAAATTTTTTTTTGTTGTTATATTTGTTTGAAATATTTGTAAATAAGGTTCTATTGTGAAAATATAGTCAGAATTAATCAAAAAAATATTTGTCAAAAAATAGTTTTTTTTACCAACCCTGTTATTGACTTGAATAATCAAAAAAACTGATTCTTTAATCAGTTACTTCATTTAAAAACAAAAAAACACAGATTAAAATCACAATAATCTTTGACAAAAACTATTTTC
Source organism: Anaeramoeba flamelloides (assembly GCA_027625915.1). NCBI lineage: Eukaryota > Anaeramoebidae > Anaeramoeba > Anaeramoeba flamelloides. Next base: position 24,175,961 of record JANTQA010000023.1, read on the forward strand.
ATAATTTAAAGTAAAATTTTGACTTTGTTTGGAAAAAAACTAAAATTTGTATTCAAAAATAACATCCACGTACTGTTGTTTTCGAGAAAACAAAGAACCAACCAATTATCTAAAATAAGCTAAAATATTTTTTATTTTTTTTCAAAAGCAGCTTTTCAAATGTTAAAAGGATCTATAAAAGGAAGATGGAAACTTGGGAAACGAATTGGTAAAGGAGGCTTTGGAGAAATATATATCTCTCGAGATCTCAAGACAAGAAAACAGGCGGCGATCAAATTTGAGAAAATTGACAAGCACAAGCAGGCCTTAAAATTGGAAATAGCTGTTCTTCAAAAATTACAGGTTTCTTCTTATGTACCAAAATTTATTTATTGTGGAAGGAACCTTGAGTACAATTATCTTATTATGGAGTTGTTGGGCACCAACCTTTCTGTTGAAAGAAGAAAAAGGCCAGAACAAAAATTTTCTTTAGCAACAACGATCAAATTGGGGATTGAAATGATCAACTCGATGGAAGATATGCACAAATTGGGGTTTATTCATCGAGACATCAAACCTGTAAGAAATTTTGAAAATTAAACTTTTATTTTTTTACCTGCTTTTTTCAAACAAGAAAAACAAAACAAAGCAAAACAAACTAAAAAAAATCGCATGACTTTTACAAGGCTTTTCACTCTTGACAACACTTTTCCCTTTTAAAGTGTTAAAAAGTGTTTTCACGGTTTGGAAATTGTCTTCCAGTGTTTGAAAAGCCTTGAATCTTGATCAAAGTCTTTGGATTTTTTGGATCAAACAAATGAAGCGAATTATCTCTTTTGTGACTAAAATCAGTTTTTTGCACTTTCTTTTTAAAAACCGCAATCTAATATCCCACCAAAACGTAAAACAAAAGTCAAATTATGTCTTAAGAAGAAGAGACCCTTTAACCAAGCATAACGAAACTTCATCAAAATCTGTAATTTGCATGATCGATTTTGGGCTGTCAAGAAGATACCGTCACCGCGATGGGAACCTAAGGCCACCAAGGCCCAAAGTGGGGTTTAGGGGTACGGCGAGGTATGCGTCTGTGCACTCGCATGAGGGGAAAGAGCTAAGCCGAAGGGACGATCTGTGGTCGTTGCTCTATTTGTTCGTGGAATTTCTGAAAGGGGAATTGCCATGGTCGCCAATTAAAGACAAGCTGATTATTTACAAGCTCAAAAAGAAATTCAATTCGCCGTCTCTAGTCAAAGGATTACCCAAGCAATTTTTAAAAATGCTGGAGCACATCCAATCATCCAAATATGAAGACACACCAAATTATAATTATTTAAGAAAACTCTTAAAAGAGGCATATGACGAGGCAGGCTATGACGAAAGCACAATGTTTGATTGGGAAATTGAAAATAGTAACCACTCAAATGTCAAAAAACACAAACGCCACCAACCCCACCAACGCAACCAACGCAACCAACGCAACCAACTCAACCAACGCAACCAAGTCCAAAAGAAACACAAAAAAGATAATAACCAGAAAAGCAATCAGAAAATTTTTGATAACAAAAATGGCAAGAAGAACAAGAATTTACACAAAAAAGATCAAAAAGCTTTAAACAATGGCACACTCGAATCAAACGGGGCACTGCCTTACTTAACTAAAACACCAAATAAAAGGAAAAAAAAGAAAAGAAAAATCTTGAGCAAAAAATTTTTGCAAGACATCCAAAAAATGAACGAAATCGTGATACCGTCCCGCGAAGAACTTAAAAAGAGACAAAAGATTAAAGGGTTTACTTGCTTACAGCAAAAAAGAGAGAGTCCCAAAATCGACATGAACCCTAAAAAAGTTGAATCAGATTTTTTTGATTTAATTGAGGCCAACCCTCGAAATGAAATTTATAATAACGGACCAAATTATGCTTTAATGATTCAAAAAATTGAAGAAGATTTGGAAATGGACAAAGAAAAGGAAGGGAAAAAAATTAAAAAACGCCAACAACAAAAACATCAACAAAATGTGTACAGTAGCAAAAAAGAAAAGCCAAGTACAAAAAACAGCCAAGAAGTTAAGAACAAAGTCCGTAAGAAAAATGATCAACCCAATTTAAATCACAATTCTAATCCAAAAAAAAAGAATCAAAACATCCATGGCACTTCAAACTTTGATTTTCAAAATAATTCTTCCGAATCAGTCACAATCGATAAAAAAAGCTGTCGCTGTGTTATACAATAATTGTAATATTTTACCAAATAAAAAAATAATATTTTGAATCTGTTATTAAATTGAACTCAATATTCTTTTTAATCGATGAATATAGTTGTTCAAAAGAATAAATATTTTGCCTGAAAATATTAGTTTTTTCATATAAAAAAAAAAAAACAAAAATTATTGTTATTCAAATTTTGATTTCTGTGTTTTTATAAGAAACGAAAAAGAAAATGTATTTTTTCCTTTTTCCTTTCTCTGAAAACAATTAATAAATTATTTTTTCTGAAATACTCTTTTACTAATTTGAAATGATTGTTAATCATATTTTAATTTGATTATTTTACCCTTTTTAGAAGAGATTGATCCATGTATTTTTTATCTCAAACCCCATTCTAAAAATTTATACATATCCATAAACAAAAAAAAATCCCAATTTTTTATTTTTTTCAAAACTTCATATTAAAATAGGGTTGAAGTAAATTGGTATTAATTTTTTTATCAGTCATCATTTTTATTAACGAAAAAAAAAAAAATAGAAAACAAAATAATAAAAATCAATGTATTCAAAATGATGAAATGATCAGAAAAAAAATTGCATGGTTAAATTTGTTGAAATTTCACCAACAATTGTTGATCGATCAAATGACTAGATAGGATCAACCAATTTTATTTGGTTCTTCTGTTTTGAAGAAACAAGTTTAACTTTAGATCCTACATTGGAAAAAAATTTACTTGATCAAACGAAAAAAGGTACATAATTCGAATATAAATAAAAAAACAATAAAATAAAAAAAAGATACAAATAATGAAAAAATATTTTGGAAAAATCGAAATGATTAACAAATTTTGGGAGAAGGATATTATTGAGATTCTTGAAACTTTTTTAACCATGTGGAATATTTTTGAATTTATATATTTATTATAAGGGAATTAGTTGTTAGAAAAAGCTTAATGTATTAAAGAGAAAATTTTGAAGTAACTGAATTCGTGTCTTCTATTTCAAAGAGTAAATAAACATTGACATATCCATTCAAAACATTTGGAAAATATTTTAGTTTTTTATAACACTTTATAAATTTAGTTGAAAGGCTCTATCAAACTTGAGTTAGTGGTACTCGAAAAATTAATATTAAAATAATCCAAAGAGTAGATTACAATACTAGAAAATATTGAACGCCATTGAGACAATATATTATTTGATCTATTAGATCTACATTTTATGATTCTTATTGATAAAAATTGTTTTTTCATTTTTTGATCATTTCCGAACTAACATATATATTTTTTTTTTACTTTCAAAAATTAATTTTTCTCTTACATAAATTTTTTGTTTTTTCATGTTTTATGACAACACTTTTAATTTCTTTTTCCATGTGTTTCACAATAGTATGTAGTGTTTATAATATCCAGAACATATTTCGTAAAGTCATCACAAATTAAAATATATATTTCTTTTTTTAAGAAAATTTATTTTTAAAATTTCAAGGAAACTGTAAAACAACAAGAACTTGATTTAATATTATACTCTTAAAGTTCTCAATTTGAAAAATAAAAATGAAAAATGGGGGGTCAAATACAAAATTTTTCACAAAAAAGTGATAAAAGTCTTGACAGAATATTTGAATTAAGGAAGAAGGTACATTTTTTAATTTTAAAAACTTTTTAATTTCAACAATCTTATTGAAAAATCTTTTTTTTTTAGTAATATCTGATTATTGAAACTTTGAAAACCAAAATACTCTTGACTGCATATTCGTAAAAAGAACTAGAACCCAAAGTAACCAGAGTTGAATCTTTCCTTTTTTAAACATTTTTTTTTTTTGATTCAATTTTTGAGTTTGATTAAATTATGTTTTGTATCTATAAATCTGATTATGGTAATTTTTGAAATTAATCATATCGTAAAAAAAAAAAAATAGACCCGAAAAGGTGCGTATTTTAAACAAATATTTTCTTATAGAAGTCCAAACACGAAATGTCGACTTTCAATATTAATTTTTGAAATCAAGAATAATAAAAACAATAAATCAATTTTTGAAGATATCATTACCTTTTGTTCTTAATTTGGATGAACAAAAATATTTCATTAACTTGAATTTCTCGCTCCCATACTATATGTTATTATTTTACAATTTTTTTTTAACAAATTTGCTTTAAAAATTCTTTTTTCAAATTTTTTAATCAAACCAAGCCAAAACAAAGGATACTGTATCAAAGATGAAAATAAAAAGGGCTGGATTCTCGAAATCAAAAAACCAGTTCTAAATGATTCATTCCAAAAGAAAAAGAAAAATTGAGAAAAAAATTTAACCCTGGATTCAGAATTATTTTGGGTTTTCAATTTAATCAAAAATAAAAAATCATAAAAAATGCCCCGCTTTTTTTAAAAATATCATTTTTTCATGAAGAATTCAAAAAAAATCTATTTTCTTAAATCAATCAAGAATTAGATGATTTAAATGAAAATAGGATGGTTTAATTCATTTTGGATAATTCCTAAAAAAAAAAAAGTAATTTATTTCTCTACAATTTTAGAAACAATAGTTTTTTTATTCAGAATGAAAAATAAAACCAAATAAAGAAAAAGTAATTGTATATTATTTTACTGATAAGATCAAGAAATAAATGATTTTTTTTTATTTTTTCTTGATCAAATATTTCATGTTAAGGAATTCCATTTTTTTAGTTAATGTGTATGAAACTATATTATGCCAGGGTATATCTAACTCCCTCATATTTATTAAAATATTAATATATTTGACTAAAGAAATGATTTGAAGGATTCAATTTCACAGAAACTATGGTACACAAAATTAGTAAAATAATCTCACCACCTTAAAAAAAAAAACCCTAGAAATTACGAAAATAAGAAAAAATGTTAACAAATTCCAAGCTTAATTTAAAATATACATTAATTATCATGTAGTTTACCAATAAAATTAGTTTTACCTTCAGTATGTAATTGAATACTGAATTATATGTCCATATGGGAGAAAAAGAAGAAAAAATATGATAAGGGTCTGAATTAGGTAAATAGGTTTCATTCTTTGTACACCATATTTCTTTGACTACTGTTTATTTAACACCTTTTTTTTGAAAAAATCAAAAGAAAGGATTAATGTTAAAAAATAGTGTTAACTCTTGTCGAGAATTAGCTTGATCATTTTTTGAATTTTTTTAATCAAATTAAAATATTCTAATTACAAAAAAAGAATGGGGGGTGTTGTTCAGAAAAACCAAAATATAAACAAAGTTATCGGAGAAACTTTTTATTTTAATGACAAATTGACCCAAGAAGCAAAATTTCTGATTACAACATTCAATTATCAAAAAGAAGCCAACAAAAACAAAAACAAAAACAAAAACGTTGAGCAAGATCGATTCAAAACAACGGAGAAACAAAAAGATCCAATTTCAAAAAACAATTCACAAGACAAAACAATTATAAACCCGATTATAATCAATAAAAAGAAATCTTCACAAAACCAAAAAGAAGAAGACAACAATAAAGATCAAGGAAAAGAAAAAGAAAAAGAAAAAGAAAAAGAAAAAAAAAAAAAAGATCAAGAAGACAGAAAAGAAAAAGAAAAAGAATTGGAAAAAGAGAAAGAATTGGAAATGCTAAACACAATTAGCAGTGATTCTTCAGGTAGGTCTTCTAGCGACTCAGAATATTTTACTGACATACAACAACCTTCGGATTCAATTCACAATATGGATTATGACGAATACTCTTTTCTCTCAACAGAATATGAGGAAGTGGACAGTGAAGAACTTGAAGAATATTAAAATAAATAAAGAAAAACCATCTTGTATGTTAGGTTTTGGTCATTATTAATATGTTTGTTTTTTTGTGTTTCAACAGAACAAGAAAAACAAAGTTGTTTATTCTTTGTTAGATCCATTTTAAAAAATGAAAACAGAAAGTTCTAAAGAAGTGTTCAATGAGAAGTTCAATGCCTTATATTGAAACCATTGTTTTAGACACTTTTTAAAACCTTTTTAAAACAACGCCATTTTCTTCCAGACATTTTTTCAGAAATAACCGAAAATGAAACGCATACTTACTTTTGTTTTTCGACCATTTTTTTTTTTATGAAAGAAAATGTTTGAATAAACAAAAAAATTAACGACATAGTAGTTTTAAAAATGTGAGGACTTTTTTAAAACTTTTTAGCGGTTTTCTGTTTAAAAAAGTGAAAACTTTTTGAAAGTTTCGTATTTTAATAAAGTGAGTTCTAAACCTTTAAATGTGAGTGTAGGTGTTGGAGTGTGAAGAAAAGCACTTTTTTTAAAAAAATTTTCACTTTATTAAAACACAATACTTTCAAAAAGTTTTAATTCTAAAAATCAAAACAAATTACTCACTTTTTTAAAATGACTATAAAAATTTTTCACCCTTTCTTTTTGTTGTGTACACAGAATAAGAAAGTACTTTTAAACCACCAATAACTTTTTTTAATATTTTTCACTCTTATACATGAAAGACTGATCCCTTAATCAAATTTTGAATTCCAATTCTTCAAAAAAAAATACAAAAATAAAGATCAAAGAGCAAAAAATACCTAACCTTTCCAAGAGTTTTTAATATTTTTTTTTTGGATAAGAAATAGAAATTGTTTTATCAATTGATTTTTCAAAGAACTATACAAAATCCAATAATTTAATTTTAAAATCTCTACTGGTTTACCTTTTAGAATTTTAAACTTGATAATTTAGGTAAATCTTTTTTTTTTTTTTCAGTTTTTTTGTTGAAAGAACAAAATTATTGCTTCTGTTTAACAATTAAGAGCCAGTAATCTTTTTTGATCAGTGAAAAAATAATAAGAATAATCTTTTGATATTTTTCCTTTTCATTTTTCAATTCAAATCTGTTTGTCAATTTTTTACTCTAATGAAGAATTCAGCTAATTATTAATAATACTTTGATTTAAGTGTTTATATGTTTATACACTAGATATAATTTAACAAAATTATAATAGTGAAGAAATAATTTTTACTTTTTTAATATTTTATCTTACAAAAATGTTAATAATATTTCTAAGGCAGTTAATAAAAAAAAGTTTTAATTATTTAAATAGAATTTGACACAACTAATTCAAGAATTTTGCATTTTAATACTGAGCATATGGCTAAGGATTATTCGGATTTTATGCTCTGTAAGGGTTGGAATGCCATACAGTAGATGGGGAAAATAGTTAAAAAGTTATAGGTTTTGCTGAAAGTCAAAATAATAAAAATTTTTGAAATTTTTCCCATCTACTGTATGGTATTCCAACCCTCGCAGAACATAAAATTCGAATAGTCCTTAAATAACTAGTAACTCTTATTTATGTCTTTCCTGATAAGGTAATAGAGTAATTATTTACACAAGGATACAATTAAAGCCGATAAGGAAACTTGTTTACAACTTTCGAGAGATAGAATTATCATTTTTTTTTTAAAGAATTCATTTTTTTCCATTGAAATTTTCAGTCAAAAGATTCTGATGCTTTTTGATTTTGATTTTTGGATCGAAAAAGAAATTGAAAAAATTTTAAATAATTTTTATTTTGAAGAAATCTCACTTTTGGTAATTTTAGAGAGTCTTTAGGAACAAATAGCCTTGAACTTAAAAACTTGTAATAAAAATACCATAAAAATAAATCAAATATTTGATCCTTGAAGATCTTTAAAAAATTTTTATCTTTTATTTTATTTACAAATATTTATTAAATTTCTTGAAATTTTAAAGATCTGGTAGTATTCTTTTTGCAATATTTAGAATATAAATAATAAAAAATTATTCTTAAAATACGTGATTTGATGGATTTCCTCTTTTTTTGAATTATTATTTGAATTGTTTTATATATTTGAAAATCTTTAAAAAATTGAGAAATAAGAGCCAGTCTATTGACAAATTTAATATTTGGGTTAGAAATAACACACTGATAGAATTAAGATTTTAGTTTTAATTATTAATTAAAAGTAATCAAATTAAAAAGTATACTTTTGGTTATAAATTGAATTTTCCAGGTTCTAAAAAAGTATTTTTGGGGAATTTTTAATTTTTTTAGTTATTTTTTAATAACTTTTTATTTAAAAAATTGAAAAAATTGTTTTGAACTGTTCTTTGAATAAAGAAATTCTATTTTTTTCAAAATAATTATTGGAATTTTTTTAAAATTACAGTAAACAAAATAAAGAGTCTTCAATACCTATAATCCGTGTTTGATAATATAATCTGTTTTTTTTAATTCTTGATCCAAGGAAACAACAAAACTACTATCCAAGAACATACCTAAGTTCAAATTAATTTTGAAAGTAAACCCCTTGACATTTTCAGTAAAATTTAAATTAGAAATGTAATTTGTTCATACTTTTCTTATATTTTTTCTCAATTTTTATGAAAATATTGTTTTTTTTGATGGTAAAAAAGTTTTATTTAAAAATTCAATCTATTTTTTGAGATAAATTTTCTTATTAGATCCGTTTATTTTTTGCCTTTCTTTTTAAATAATAGAACTTGAAGAAATTAGTACAATATTTCCTATAGTTTATTATTGGTTTCTTTGATCGGTTGATGTATAGGTCTTCTTTAACAAAAAAAACGACTTTTATTTTGAAACATGGATTAAACTTTACTGCATTTTTTGTTTTATTAACAATTAGTAGATTTTTTATACCAAGCTACTGATAAATTCAATAAATCGAAAAAAAATTTTTATTTCATTTTCCATTTTTTCATTTTTGGCTTATCAAAATTTCAAAAAATTTCCTATCAAAGTCCAATTGACAACGAAAAATTTTGCAAAGTTTTTTTTCACCCACACACTAACGACATACACATAAACTATTTTTATTTCAGTAAAGAATTTTTTCTTTTCTTTTTTTTTTTAAAAAAAAACTTTTTGAAATTCAGATCTACAAATCCAAATGTCAAAAGTCAATTTTTTAACAAGCGGACTTCTAGAAAATACAACGTTCAAAGGTTAGGTTTTTTTTTTAAAAAAGAAACTCATCCCAACTCAACCTACCTTAACATACTGAGACTAATAACTCTTCCAATTAAAGTTAAGTTATCTCTGTTTAGAAGTGAGGATAAGTTGGGTGAGGAAAGAACACAGCGTTGTTTAATACTCGTCAAATACAGCGATTGTTAAACAAAGTTTTATTATGCCGGTTTCTTGAAGAGTTTTAAATTTAAGGGGATAGCCACATTTTCCAATTTTTAGACCTTCCCCGTTATTTGAAATTGAATCATTAAAAACATTTCTTTAACCAACACTTGAAAGTTTTATTGTTGGTGTAGGCCCAGTTTACCAAATTTAAAAAATTTTAATTGTGTGAAAATTACAGTAATATGAATTTTGCGTATCTTCAGGAATTAGAACTTTGAAATGAAATATCATTAAATTTCAAAATTGATTAATTTGAAAAGAATATGAATAAATCAAAGTTAAATTTCCAATTTTACCATTATCGATTTTTATTGAAAATTTCAGTTTTAAATTATTATTGAAGAAGTGTAAATTATTCTCTAGTTACCCTTAAACTTAAATCCCCTTTCGAAAATTTAAGATTAAAATCATAGATTTCACGATTATTAATTACTGAAAATAATTTCAAACCATCACAGTGTTAGATTAATTCATTGTGATTTTATTCATTTGGTTTATTTAAAAGTAAAACATTCTCCAAAAAGATTGGAAAAAGTTTAAACAGTTGAAAGAATAACAAGACTATACTTTAAATTCAATTTAGAAAGAATTTTGATTTTACAAGATAACTATTTTTCAGTCAAAGGGACCCAGTTGTAATGGTATAATACACATGTTAAAAGGGTTTGCATAGATATTAGAAAAAAAATTTTATTTTGGAAATTTTCAAAATTGAAATCATTGTTTCACATTTTTACACATTTTTGTTTTTTTTTTTTTCGATTTTTTTTAAAACATCATTCATTTCTAATAATTTTTTTTATTGCAAGATCAATAGTCACTTGGTAAAAACGTGTTATTCTAATGTCATTGAAACCATGTATGGATTGTTGAGAAATCTATTAGTTTCTTTTGCAATTCAATTTTATATTTGATCTTGGTATTTGTTTAATAACTGTGAAAAATTTCACTTCATTTTCATTTCCTTTTTCAAATAGAGACCACAAATACCAAAACACTTTGTTTGGGGGGCTTGGTTTCTAAAAGAAAAGTATGTAAAATGGAGTGAAAAATGTTTAATATTTATTATTCAAATACCAGTAGAAGTTCAAAACGAACATCGTTGTTTTTCTCAATATCCCCCTAAGAATTTGAGTTTTTCAATTCTTAAGAAAATCTTTTGATTAATTAGTTTTCTTTCAGACATCTATCAACAATTCTTTGATGTGTATTATTCTGATTATTTCTTATTTGTTCTTCAAATAAAGTCAGTTTCACTTTTAAGGCACAAACTTTCAACGAAATTTAAGGCCAAAAAAAATCTCAAATTAAGGCACAAAATTCAGCTTCTAGTAAAATAAATTGTAAAAATTAAAATTTCTAAAAAATGTGCCTTAATTTGAGATTTTTTTTGTGCCATAAATTTCGTTGAAAGTTTGTGCCTTAAAAGTGAAACTGACTGTAGTCAATTATATAAAATAATTGATATTTGAAAAAAAAAAAAAACGTTGGACCACTTTGACTTAAACAGAGTTTATTTTCATTTTTTGTCTTTTTTGTTTTGTTTTCAATTTCTTTTTTTGTAGCCACGTAATCTGACTGGTTAGATCTGAGAATATTTTCTCAATGGTTGATAGAAATTAGTGTTGAGTTTGTTAAATTGAAAAATCACATACAATTGGTGAGTGATATCTTATCATTTGATCGATCAACAAACGTTGGCAGAAATTTCAAAAAATTTACCAATACATTTTTTTGTTCAGCTCGTTTCATTATTTCGGACAAATCTTTTTTTTTAGTTTTATATTTTTTTTTGGGATTAAAATGATTATTTATTAAACATTAATTTTGGATAAATTAAATGTAGTTTTATATTACAGTCAGTTTCACTTCTAAGACACAAACTTTCAACCAAATTTAAGGCACAAAAAAAACTCAAATTAAGGCACAAAATTCAAATTCTCGTAAAAATAAATTGTAAAAAAAAAAAATTACAAATTTTGTGATTTAATTTTAGATTTTTTTTTGCCTTAAATTTCGTTGAAAGTAAGTACCTTAAAAGTGAAACTGACTGTATATTTTTATTTATTTATTTATTTTTATATATAATAAATTTTATTCCTTATTATACTATTTCATAGTATGCTATTATCAAATAACATCCAGATTGAAACAGATATTCATCAAGAATACTCTTTGAAAGCATCAAACAAGACTGAAATATTGTTGAAAGATTCGCTTAATGATATCAAGAAGAACATCAATATGGTAATTTTTCTTAGAATTCTGAATTAATAATTGTTATTTACCCATTCAAATTTATTTATTTATTTATTTATTTATTAAATAATATATTTATTTATAAATTTATAATTTTATTGATTCATTCATTAATTTACAGTCAGTTTCACTTTTAAGGCACAAACTATCAACGAAATTTAAGGCACAAAAAAAATCTCAAAATTAAGGCACAAAATTCAAATTCTAGTAAAATAAATTGTAAAAAAAAAATTTCTAATTTTGTGCTTTAATTTGAGATTTTTTGTGCTTTAAATTTCGTTGAAAGTTTGTGTCTTAAAAGTGAAACTGACTGTAATAATTATTTTATTTATCAATTCATTTAACAAAACAAATAATGTATTAAATTAAAATAATTTATTAAATTTAATTAATTCAAAATAAATTTAAAATATTAATATATTATTAATTTATTTTTAATTTGTGAATAAATTAATTAATTATTAATTAATTAGTTAGTTAGTAATTAATTGGTTGGTTAATAATCAATTATTTACAGTCAGTTTCACTTTTAGGGCACAAACTTTCAACGAAATTTAAGGCACAAAAAAATCTCAAATTAAAGTACAAAATTCAAATTCTAGTAAAAATAAATTAAAAAAAAAAATCCAAATTTTGTGCCTTAATTTGAGATTTTTTGTGCCTTAAATTTCGTTGAAAGTTTGTGCCTTAAAAGTGAAACTGACTGTAATCAATTAATTAAATAATTAATTCGTTAAGTATTAATAATTTAATTAATTCAATTAAATATTAATAAATAAATTGATTAATTATTAAATATTAATAAATTAATTACAGTCAGTTTCACTTTTAAGACACAAACTTTCAACGAAATTTAAGGCACAAAAAAATCTCAAATTAAGGTACAAAATTTGAGATTTTTTTGTGCCTTAAATTTCGTTGAAAGTTTGTGCCTTTATAGTGAAACTGACTGTATTTAGGTATTAATTAATTCAATTAATTTCATTAATTAATTCAATTAAACATTAATTAATTAATTCCATTAAAACATTAATTAATTTACAGTCAGTTTCACTTTTAAGGCACAAACTTTCAACGAAATTTAAGGCACAAAAAAAATCTCAAATTAAGGCACAAAATTCAAATTCTAGTAAAAATAAATTGTAAAAAAATAAATTCCAAATTATGTGCCTTAATTTGAGATTTTTATGTGCCTTAAATTTCGTTAAAAGTTTGTGCCTTAAAAGTGAAACTGACTGTATTCAATTAAATAATAATTTATTTAATTAAAGCTTAATTTATTTAATTAAAGCTTAATTAATTTAATTAAATGCTAATAAATTCAATTAAATATTAAATAATTTATTTAGCTATTAATTAATTTAATTATATATTAATTAATCTAATTAAATTTTAATTAATTTGATTAAATATTAATTAATTTAATCAAGATCTTAATTAATTTAATTAAATCTTACAGTCATTTTCACTTTTAAGACACAAACTTTCAACGAAATTTAAGGCACAAAAAAAATCTCAAATTAAGGCATAAATTCAGATTTTAGTCAAATAAATTGTAAAAAAAAATAATTACAAATTTTTTGCCTTAAATTTGGTTGAAAGTTTGTGCCTTAAAAGTGAAACTGACTGTAAATCTTAATTAATTTAATTAAATCTTAATTAATCAAATTAAATCTTAATTACTTTAATTAAATACCAATTAATATAATTAAATCTTAATTAATTTAATTAAATCATACAGTCAGTTTCATTTTTAAGACACAAACTTTCAACCTAAATTAAGGCACAATAAAAATCTCAAATTAAAGCACAAAATTTTTATTCTAGTACAGTCAATTTCACTTTTTAAGGCACAAACTTTCAACCAAATTTAAGACACAATTAAAATCTCAAATTAAGGCACAAAATTCAGATTTTAGTAAAATAAATTGTAGATAAAAAAAATTACAAATTTTGTGCCTTAATTTGTGATTTTTTTGTGCCTTAAATTTCGTTGAAAGTTTGTGCCTTAAAAGTGGAACTGACTGGAAAATAAATTAAAAAAAAAAAATTCCAAAATTTGTGCCTTAATTTGAGATTTAATTGTGCCTTAAATTTCGTTGAAAGTTTGTGCCTTAAAAGTGAAACTGACTGTAATTTATTTAATTAAATACTAATTTATTTAATTAAATACTAATTTATTTAATTAAATAGAAATTAATTGATACACTTAAATAAAAAGTAATTGATTCAATTAAATATTAATTATTTTAATTAAATATTAATTATTTTAATTAAATATTAATTAATTAAATTAAATATTCAATAGATTAATTAAATATTAATTAAATTAATTTCTTTAATCTTTTAATAATTAATTAAATAAATGAATGCATTAATTCATTTTGTTCATTGTTTAATTATTATTGATAATAATAATAATAATAATAATAATAATAATAATAATAATAATAATAATAATAATAATAATAATAATAATAATAATAATAATAATAATAATAATACAGTCAGTTCCACTTTTTAAGGCACAAACTTTCAACGAAATTTAAGGCACAAAAAATTCTCAAATTAAGGCACAAAATTTGGAATTTTTTTTTTTACAAATTATTTTTACTATAATTTGAATTTTGTGCTTTAATTTGAGATTTTTTTTTGTGCCTTAAATTTCGTTGAAAGTTTGTGCCTTAAAAGTGAAACTGACTGTAATAATAATAATAATATATATATATATATATATATAAAACTTTTAAATTAATCAATTTTTTACACAAATTACTAATTATTTAATTAATTTATTAATTTCTATTATAACTAATTAATTTAGTAATTAATTAATTTCTATAATAATTAATTAATTATTTTCTATTTTAATTAATTATTTCTTATGATTTATTTATTAATTAATTCATTCATCTTTATTATAAATATTTAACTAACTATTATATTATTTAATTGCTTCTAAATTAATTAATCTGTATTTTATTTCTAAATTAATCAACCAAACAAATATTAAATATAGAAATTTCAACCATTAATTAATCCTTCAATTTATCAAAAGAAGGATCAGTTGAATTTTATCAAAAGTGTAAAAGAATTAGAAGAAGGTGAAGAAATATTAAAAAATCTTAGTTCTTTAATTTTTAAAAAAATTTCCAATTTAAAAAATATTTTAAATGATTATTCAAATACGAATCAAATTAATAAAAATGAAATTAATTTTAATGTTATTGCCACAGAAAAACAATCTAACAATAATAATGAAATAAGAAATCATCATCACCCATCATCCACGCCCCCCCTCACACCCACCAATGATATAAATGGAATTGCTATCAATAAAAATTTAAATCCATTTTTAAGTTCGGATCTTTTTAATAATTCAAGAAAAAGAACTTTTAATCATCCTTCACTTTCCAAAAATTCTGAAACATTTTTATATTCTGATTATGATTCTGATTCTGATTCAACGTCGGATTATGAATGGATACCACCTATTTCGAGTAAAAACAGATTTACACCACCCAGTTATCACTACAAACACATCGACGATAAATGATCAAAATTCAACCAATTGTGATCATGGTCCAAATAAACAAAAACCAAACCAAAGAAATTGAACAAACCAAAAAAAATATTAAAACCAAATAAAAAAATTATAATTTTTAAAACCAAAAAAAAACTTATTACAAAAAATTATTTCCGAAACCAATGAGTATTATAAACCAACTAAATATCTCAAACGAAAAAAATTTCAAAAAAATGAAAATGTAATAAACTCATTTAATACCCGTTTCAGCTCAAGAAAAGAATATCGACTTTCAGAAAATTTAAAAGCACTTTATAAAAAAATCCATGAAAACGATAAAAAATGGCAAATCAAAAACAAAATCTCTCAAAAAAAAATTGCTGAAAATATTGAAAAAAAATCAAAGGTAAAAAAAAACAAAAAAAAACAAAAATTTTCTAATTTTTTTTTAAAAAATCAAAAAAAATTTCAAATTTTTCACCAAAAGTTTTTCTTCAATAATAACCAATTTTTAAATATGTTTTCAGAATCCACTTTGAAAAGAATTTCACAAACAACTTTTTTTAATGAAAATTTAATTTCTTCTTATAATTTTGATAAAATCCCTGAGGAAGAAATTCAAAATCAAGAAAAAAATTTAAATATCCAGGAAAAAAAAATATAAAAAAACAATTATTCAACTAAAAAAAGAAACAAAAAATTTCTTTACCAAAATTTTTAACAAAAAAAAGGAAAACAGGAATTTAGTATTTATTTTAAAAAAACTCTCAAAAAAACAGGGTAGAAAAAAATTAAATGAAATTTCTAAAAATTTATTTATAAATCCAAAAACAGCCTATAAATGGGCTTTAAATTCTCAAAAAATGAAAATTAATTCTCAAAATAATCGATTATCAAGATCAAAATTATCGAATTATCAAATCCAATTTATTAAACCATTTTTTAAGTGTTTGTACAAACAATGAAATTATCAATATTATAAGATCAAAATTTGATATTACAGTGAGTTCGTCCTTAATTACAAGATTAAAAAATAAATTTAAAATAAAGTTTCAACAATTAAAAAATCCAGAAAAATGTTTTTCGAAAAATTTGACCTTATATGATAAAAATGAGATATCCAAATTAACTAAAAAATATGGAATCAAAATGATTTCTATATTTTTTGGAATTAACCATTCAACTTTAAAAAGATGGATTCATAAAGACATGAGAAAGAAAAGCCCAAAAAAAAAGAGTTCGGAAACGTGGCTCAAAATCCATATTATCAAAATATGATTTAATGAAATTAGAAAAATGGATTGATCATCAAAATGATACAGGTTATATTGTAAATTATAAAGCTGTTCAACAAAAAGTTTTTGAACTCTGTAATTGGAAACCTACTCAAAGTTGGGTTTCGAAAAAATTAAGATCAATGGGGTTTTCAAAACATAGAATCTCAAAAAAAAAATCCCCAATGTTTTCAAAAAAATCATTTTAAAAAAATAAAAAAATTCAGAAAAGATGTTTTTAATTATTGGAAATTACACCACAATGAAAAAAGAATTTCGTATTTGGTGTATGGATGAAACTGGGATATGGAATTCGAACACTAGTATATATACATATACTAGAAAAAAAAATCCAAAAAATAATATTCGGATAACGAAAAAAAAATTTAAAAGATAGTTTTATAAGTTGTATTTCCCATTTGGGTGATCGAATGCCTTTGATAGGGATTAAAAGTTTACCGGCAAAATATCGACAAAAAAAAATATAAAAAGGTTTTAGTAGAGCCTAGTGTTTCCGGTATGTGGTTAAAACATTGTTTGAAATGGGTCGATTGTTTTTTTACAAATTGCTAAACCAGGCGATTTATTAATTTGGGATAATTTAAAATCTCATCATAATAAAAAAATAGTTGAAAAATTAGAAAATTCAAAAATTAAGATTTTATTTACTCCAAGTTATTCCGCGAGTTCTGTTAGTCCTCTTGATAATACATTTTTTTCAAATTTAAAAAATAAAATAAAAGATCTTTCATTTAAAAATTTTGAAGAAAAGGATTCAAAGGTTAGAGAAGCTTATTTGAGTATTTCTTCAGAAAATATTCAAAAGTATTTTAGAATGTGTGGTCTCCCTTATACAAACAATCAAAAATTTGAATTTTTTCTCAATCTGGTGATCTAAGTTTGGAGACTAAAGATGAAAATATACCGATTACTAATAATAACAATTCGATTCGAAACAATATCCCAATAGAGACTAATCAAGAGTTAGAACCTAAAATTAATAGTTTATATATAGAAGATTTTCATTTAAATGATATTTCATTAAACAGTATATCATTTGAAGATATTTAAAATTGTTAATTTTATGGTAATGATTTTAGGAAAAATTTAGAATTATTCAATTCACAATAATTAATTCTTTCACTGATATAAAGTCATTTTTTTTTATTATTCTTTAAAAATTATTTATTTTCAAAAAATATGGGTTCGGTTTCAACATTTTCTACCAAAAAATGTATCAAATTCTCTTATCGTTAAAATTAAATATAATTAATTCTTCTTGAATTATATTTAAATTCAATTATAAATGAATAAAATTTTATTTGAAATTGTTTTAATTAACAAATTACTTTAATTACGAAATATTTTTTTTAGAACTGAATTTTAATTCAAATTTATCAAATATTTAGTTAATATTATTATTTTATTGTTTTTTTTTAATTTAAAATTATTAATTGATTGGTTTTTTTTTTGAAATGCTGATATTATTTTTTTTTCTCGAATTTATTTCAAATAATTGATATTAATCCTCTAATTTAAAACGAAAAAACTAACCTGAAACAATAAACTGATAAAAAAAATACAGTTAGTTTCACTTTTAAGGCACAAAATTTCAACAAAATTTATGGCAAAAAAAATCCCAAATTAAGGCACAAAATTTGGAATTTTTTTTTTTACAATTTATTTTTACTAGAATTTGAATTTTGTGCCTTAATTTGAGATTTTTATTGTGCCTTAAATTTCGTTGAAATTTTGTGCCTTAAAAGTGAAATTGACTGTATTTATTATTAAGAAATAGATTTTATTTATTTTTACTTATTTACCAATAATTCATTGAATCAAATAATTTGATGTGTTTTTGGTAAATAAAACAAATAAAAAATAAAACATTTTTTTATAAATATACATTTTGGATCTTTTATTGTTTTTTTTTTTGGAAATTAGATTATATATATATATATATATTAATAGTTAACTCTCGTTCAATCGTTTTAAAAGTCCAAAATTCTTTCTCTTAAAAAAAAATCTTATTTAATCAATTCAAGAAGAAATACCAAATTAGAACTATTTTATAATAAAAATGAAAACAATTGTAAATAAATTACAATACTCACAAAACAAAAAATAAATATTTATTTATAATAATAAATCAATTGGTGTGTTAAAAATTTTGGAGAGAGAAAAACAAATAAAAACATAATGATAAATTGGTTGAAATTCTATTTCAATATTGATCGATCAAAAGGTTAGATATAATCAACTAATTTTATTTGGGTTCTTCTAATTGACGGACCCAATTTCCCAATAAAAAAATCTTTTAAAAAATTTAGATAGAAAACAAAGTCGGGTATTTAAAAAAAAAAATGAAATGAAAACAAAAAAAAAAAAATAGATGAAATAATGATAAAAATGTTTAAAAGATCAAAATTATTTCAAATTTCAATGAAATTTTATTATTGTAATTGTGTTGAATTTGTTAACTGTGATGAAAATTTTGAATTTTTGTTTAAATAGATAGATAGATAGATAGATAGATAGATAGATAGATAGATAGATAGATAGATAGATAGATAGATAGATAGATAGATATATCTATAATAAAATTAAAATCAAGATTTAGATTTAGATTTAGAAATATAAATAGAATATAATAAAAAAAAATAGATAAAAATTAAAATAGATATATAAAGATAGAGATAGAGATAGAGATAGAGATAGAGATAGAGATAGAGATAGAGATAGGGATAGAGATAGATTTGAATACAAATAGAAAATAAAATAAAAATACTAAATAAATAATTAAAATTGATTGTCTTAATATTATTAGATTATTATTTTAAATTTAATTAGAGTAAAGTTAAAAAGAAAATGATTTTTATTTTTATTCTATTTAAAAACAAAATCTAATTTAGTGATGTTATTAGAATTAATTTAAATTATTTAGACAAAAAAAATATAAAAAAAATTATAAAAAAAAATTTTTTTTCACAAAATTGGTGGGGGAATCTTTACAATTATTATATAAATATAATTGTTATACCAATCTGTTGGGCGCTTATATTAATAAGTGGGTGATTCCAATTATTTTTTGAAGAAACTCAAAAAATAATAATTTAATTATTTTCATCTATGTTTTATACAAAACAGTACAGAAATGAAAATATAACAACCCTCTATATTTGTTTGATTGGTAACAAATATTAAATGGTATATCTACCATGGGTTTAAATAAGATTAAAGGTGGGTCATTACATGACCTATTTTCTAATCTTATTCAAAATAATAAAAAAAAATATATATATTCTTCTTTTTTTTTATATTTTCTTTTTAATTTTACTTTATTACTTGAATTTTAATCAAGTAAAATATTGATAAATAAATTGTTTTTTCGTTTTTTTTTTGATTTTAATTATTATCATTATTATTGAAATTAATATTATCCTGATATTATTCTTTATTTTTATTGTTTTTTGTGTATTTTTTTAATAATTCAGATATTGGTAATATTATTTCGAGTATGGTAATAATTCAAATCTTTTTTTTTTTTTATTTTTTTTTTATATGAGTGAATAAGTAGAGTTGTTATTGTTTCAGAGATTGGGTATAACACCTTTAAAAAAAACTTGAAGATAATTGGTTTTAAAATTTTAAATAAGATGTTGACAGAGGAAATTAAATTCTTCAAACAATATATTTTAAAACTGGGTATCTTCATTTTTTTAAAAAATTAATACCTTTAAAAGAGTTCGGTTATAGGCTACCGAGAGATAAATAAGAGTTGTTTAGAGTTGTTTTTTGTTTAAATATGGATATTTTAAAAATTAAAAATTATGATTTTTTAAGGGGGGGTGCTACATGTCGAACCTTAAATATTAATATTGGAATCTGAAGAAAAAAAAATTATAATATTTTCATTCATTTATCAGTATTCCAAAACAATGTGGTTTTATTTTTAAAATATTTTTTTATACACTTTCTTCACAGACGATAAGATTCCTTTATTCTTTCAGAGAAAAAAATTTTCTTAGAGATTTAATTTTATGTTGGATTGTTAACTTTTAAAAAATGAGAAAAATGTATCAAACTTTTTTAAAACAATAATTCGTTTCTGAACATTGCATTAAAAGTCAGTCTGGTTTTGTAGTAATCAGATTTTTACTTTGTTTTTCAATTTCATGATGCTTTTAAAAGATTTTTTTAGATTTGTTCTTAAATTTATTCATAGTTTTTTAGGTTAGCTAGTTCCTTTGCAAATCATTTTTTTTTTTTTTTTTTTAAGTTAGTTTTTTATCCTCCTAACAAAAGCAAGATGGGCGATCTTTTAAGAAGTACAGAAATGACTCTTGTTCAATTTTTAATTCAACACTCTGCTGTTCATGAAACCGTTCATGAAATTGGACTCAAAGGGATTGTTGATTTTGTTGATGTATTGCTTTTCTTTTTTCTTTTCTTTTATTTTATTTAATTTGCGAACCCAAAAATAAACAAAAATAAACAAAAAAAAAACAAAAAAAAAACAAACCAAAAAAACAAACCAAAAATCTGAACGTGAACACCAAACAGTTAAATGAAAATTTAAGTGCCTTCCAAAGACCATTTATTAATGAAGTCAAAAGGTTGGATCTTCTTGAAAAAAAACTAAATTTTTTTCAAACATCCCTAAACGAAGCAGGGCCCTTACCAAAACAAGTGCTTGACTTTGGAAACAAAGGAGAAATTGCCTTAGAAAACAGAGAAGAAATTGACGAAATAGGAAAAGAAAATATCATGGAAGTCGATCTTGATGAGCTTGAAACCCAATTAGAAGAAACAGAAAACGATCTTAATGAATTATTGAACAATGAAAATGAACTTGAAACCCAATTTATTCATTTACTCGAAAACAAAAGTGTTGCAAAGTCTTCTGGAGAATTATTCCACCAACAAGTAAATACTTTTTGCTATTTTGTTTCATCTTTTCTTTTTTTCTATTTTATATTTCAAACAAGAAATAATTTTAAAAATGGCTAATTCCGAAATGTGTTCCTTTCTTTTTTAAAAATGTAAATGTTTCAAAAAAAAAACTCTCAAAACAACCTACCAAAAATATGGTTTTGTTCAAAAATAAAAAAAATTATTATCATTTGTGCTGGTTTGCTTTGAAAATTTCATCAGACAAACGATTTTTTTAGGGTTGGTAGTAATATGGATGACGAACGAAAACCTTTAATTGAAGACAATTATGGTATTGGACTTAATTTCTTGAGTGGCTCAATTGTACGTGAAAGAATTGTAATTTTAGAAAGGATCTTGTGGCGATCTACAAGAGGTAATATGTATCTGAAGTGGAATGAGATCAAGAAACCAATTAAAGACTTAAAGACCGTAAATATTTTTTTCCAATTTCTTGTTCTTTGACAATTTTTATTAATCTTTCCCGTTACCAAAAATTCAAAAAAGTTTGCTTGTTGTTTGCTTTTTTTCAAAAATTATTGGTGTGTCAAATTTGTTTTTTTTTTTGACACGCAAAATAAAAAAGGATCTTCAATATTTTTTTTTTCTTCTTTTTGTTTATTTTGGGGAACAAAAAAAAGATTTTTTCTTTTATCAACAAAAGAAAATCTCCTTGATTCAAAGAAATTGTTTTTATTTTCTGGTTATGTGATTTGTTGATGAAATGGCTCAATATTTCTTCACAACTTTTTGCTGGCAAAATATTCCTCACTAAAAGCCATCGAGAATAGGGCGTATCTTGATTAAAATTTAATAGAGTTACAAAAATTAAAATACAATATTAAACTAAAAATTTCTTAGGAAAGAATTAGCAAATAAATGCTGAAAATGATGTAGAAATTTTTTACTTTTAAAACTCAAAGACTAAATTAAAAGAAAAATATTGTTGTTTTTTTCTCTTTCAAAGATAAAAAATTCGACTGAGATCAACCTAAAGAGACAAATCTTGACCTTAATGATAGTTTTTTCACTTCAAAAAAAAAAAAAAAAAAAAGTATTTATTAAATACAAAAAAAAGTCAGAGAACTAAATAATATATTTTGTGTTTCAATTTTTGCTGATTTCTTATCCCATTTAAATCTACCTTTAATGAATAGTATAAGATCATCGACTCACAATTATTGTAATTTTTCAAATTTTTGTTTTTTTATATTTTATCAAAAATTATGTAAAAAAAAATCTTACAACAATTCCCAAATGAAATTGTTTTCAAGATAAAAAAAACTAAATTTTCTTTTATAATATTTTATTATTGAATAGAGGCATTTCAACAAAATTCCACCCCTGTTTGCCGTTAGTTTTTTTTTACTTATTGAAATGAAAAGAAAATTTATTAAATTTTCGGTTTATTTCAAAAACTAAAAAAAAACAGCTGTTAGCTTATCTTGAGTTTTCTGTTTTGTCTGTAAAATAAATAGATTTTCGTTAGGTTTTTTTGAGTTTTCTATTTATTCGGAAAATCTATAGATTTTCGTTAGATTTTTTTTAGTTTTTGAAATAAACCGAAAATTTATTAAAATTTTCTGTTTATTTCAAAAAGTAAAAAAAACCTAGAACACTTTACAAATAAATAGAAAAGTCAAAAAAAGCTAGAACACTTAACAGATAAAGCAGAAACCCTCAAGAAAACTGCCATTAGGTTTTCCAGAATTTAAAAAAAATGAGTTAAATCTTTGATTTTACTATATTCTTTTGAATTCTGGAAAACATAGGCACTCTACGGCACTCTACGGCACTTGATGGCACTTGCTGAAAATCTAAAAATTATTTCTAGTTCTTTTATCCTAACAATAAGTCAGTATGATTATAACTCATAGGATAGTTTTTCTTTAAAAAATGAAAAGAAAAAAAATATATAAATTTAAATAAAGACAAGAAAAAGAGAAAGAAAAGCAAAAAATGAAAGAGAGTAAAAAAATAATTTCAAAAAAGTAAAAACTTCATTGAAAAGTTTTTTTTTGCCCCCCAATTGTTGAACGTGTTGGTGATTGTTTCTTTTTATATCGAATTTTTTTGGATCGCCACCATAATTTATTTTAATAAAGAAGTCTAAATATTTGGCCAACTGTAAATCAAATGAAATAGGTTATTTTAACAAGTTTTAAATTAAAACTTTATTGATAAGTTACATCTATAAAGTGCCGATTTTTAGGAATAAGAATTTAGTTTTCGAAATTTTCAATTCAGTTGCTTTACTTTGCTTTTTTTTTTTTTATTATTTTTACTTTTTTTTTTTTCTTTTTTTTTTTGCTTTTTGAAAGTTTACCAAATCTTGTTTTCGCAAAGCCCAATTACAAGATAACAGACTCGAAAGTATTCACCCAGTCCAATTGTCGACTGTGCATATTATACGGAAAGGACGGTTCAGTTCGCTTAAGTTAGCTTCAAATCACTTCAGTTTGATTTAAGATCTAATCAAAAAAAAGTTCATTCCAAGATCTAATAATCATGAAAAAGTTTTCCAATTCTTATAATGATTTTTTATTCTCTTTTACCTTCTCCAAATACTTATAAAAAAACAAAAAAGGTGACAAACTCAAACAACTTGAAAAAGGGAATTTACAAAAAGTAAAAAGGATAAAAAATAAAAAATAAATAGATGATCTTATTCTCATTACGAAGGGACCTTTAATCTCTTTAAAAATAAACTTGGAAAGAATCTTTGAAATAATAAAAAGATTCGGGATGAACCCAGATAATAAAAAAACCAAATACAAAAAAGAATTAAAAGATATTTTTTATCTAGGAATTTGGTTCAAAAAAAAAAACACATCTTAAATATAATTTCAAAAAAAGAGCAGAAAGCCCCTGGTAACATTTAATTGATTGTTCAAACAAAATAAACTCAACAATGGAATAAAAATAACTTCATTCAAAGCACTTATTTTAAGTCAAATTTATTCTGGAATAGAAATATTTGATTTGACACAAAGTGATTTTGAAAGAATTGATAGATTTATCAATAAATCAGTTACAAATTTTTTACAAATTAATATATCACTCACCACGATTAATTTATAAAACAGAAGCAAAAATTGATCTCGCCTGATTAAAAAATATACTGAAGAAAATATAAAATAATAGAAAAATTAGATTTTTTAAATTTAGAAAACTTAAAAACCGGTCTATATTTTCCAAATACTCGAAAATGAGAATTTTAATTGGTATACCGAGGAACTAAAATTATTACATTTAGAATTAAAGGTTTTTCTTCTAACCAAATCAGAAAATTATACTAGTTGGAAAGTTCAAGAATATCTAAAAATTATAAAACAACAAAATTGCAATTTCAAACAGTCGTGCCATTAAGTGCCGTAGAATGCTGTCAAGTACCTAGGTTTTTTTTTTATTCTTGTTTTTGTTTCAAAAATCTCTCGATTTTCAAATCAAAATAAAAATTAAAAAAAGCCTAACATCACTTTTACAGAATTCAAAAGTATCGTGTAAAACCTAATGACGTTTTTTTTTTAATTTAAGAAATAAAAAAAAACTTAATAGTTATTTTTTCGAGGTTTTCTGTTTTATTAGTGAAGTGTTCTAGGTTTTTTTTGAGGTTTTCTATTATATTTATGAAGTGTTCTAGGTTTTTTTTACTTTTAGAAATAAACCGAAAATTTATTAAAATTTTCGGTTTATTTCTAAAGTAAAAAAAACCTAACGAAAATCTATTGATTTTCTAAATAAATAGAAAACTCAAAAAAGCCTAACGAAAAGTAATAGATTTTCTTGATAAAACAGTAAACTCAAGAGAAGCCAATGGTAGTTTCAATGAATTTAAAAGAATTGAAGAAAATCTATCTTTTTACTTTAATCTTTTAAATTCTGAAAAACCTAACGGCACATGGAGAAAAGTAATTTTCTCTCTTCAAGAAATTAAAACATTTTGATATTTTTTGAAAAAAACAAATATTATACAATATGCTGTGATAAATTTCATTTTTATATGAGATTTTATATTTTTTTTTCTTTTTTTAGAAATAAACTCATTAAAAGAGAAAAATAAATCATTTTTTTTATTTTTGAAATCAATTTTAAATTATTTCAAATATTAATAAATTATTACTTAAATTAAAATTATATAATAATCAAACACCAAATTTCTTTCATAACAAAAATAACAAAATATTTATAGAGAAAATTTGTTCATAAAGTTGCATTTGTGGTTTTTTATCAAGGTGAAAAAATTGGAGAAAAAATTCAAAAAATATGTCAATCGTTAGGATCACATCTTTTTAATATATCTGAAAATGAAACAGAAAGAGACGATTTGATTAATAATCTTACTGAACAAATTAATGGATTATCAGTTGTTTTAAATAAAAGTAGATCATTACGTATTAATTCTTTAGATCGAATTAAAAAAATTTTACCTTATTGGTACGAAAGAATAAAAAAAGAAAAGGCAATTTATAATATAATGAATTGCTTTAAAGACGATATGAGTAAAAATTCATTGATTGCACAAGGATGGCTACCCAAAGATCAACTTGAAGATCTTAAAATATCGTTACACAAAGCGACGGTACGTAATTTTTTTTGTTTGATCTTTTTTCTTTTCCATTTACATTAATAAAAATATTGTTTATTTTTTTTTTTTTTTTGAATTCAGAGATTTTTCAAAACTTTTGGACTATATACTTTCTTCAAATTTAAAAGATAGTTCCATTTTTTATGTTCTTCAAATAATTTGTAAATGATTTGTAGTCTTTTAAAATCATTTTAAAATGGTGAATACAACATGTTATAAAAGGTAACTTGAAAAAAGTTCAAAAGAAGAAATTATAAAATAATATAATGAACACTTTTTAAAAACTTTTTTGTTTTCAGTTTTTTTAAAAATAAACTAAAATTCACAATTTTCCACACAGCTAAAACTGTCCAAATAATCACAATAATACAATTCCATTCAAATTGGAATAATTTTCAATTTTGCAAAATATGAAAATTATTTTTTCATCTATTAGTTTTTGTATTCATTTCATTTTTTGAATTACCTAACTTGTTTCGTTGGATCAAAATTTCTTTCCAACGATTGATATTGGGTTAAAGTTAAGTTGTTCCAAATAGAAGAACTCAAATAAAATTAGTTGGTCGGTATATAACCATTTGATCGATCAATAATTCCTAATAGAATTTAAACAAATTTAGAAATACATTTTTTTGTTTTGCTCTCTCCAAAATTTTTAACACACCCATGATTTATTTGTAATGATAATTATTTATTTTTGGTTTTGAGAGTATTGTAATTTATAAAAAAGTGTTAACATTTCAATCAGTGAATGGTTCTGATTTGGTATTTCTTCGAGAATTGATTAAATAAGTTTTTTTTCTTCACAAATTGAATTTTGGTGTGTTAAAAATTTTGAATTTGGGTTTAGTTTTAATAAACAATTAAACTAAAAAAAAAATAAAATTTAAAAAAAAATATTTTTTTTCGTAAAATAGTTTAATCATTTTTTGATTTTTAGTTCCCTTTTCTTTTTTCAATTACCTTATTTTTACATTGGATTAAAAGTTGTTATCTCTGATTAAAATGTAAGTTCTTTTGATAAACACATAACCCAAATGTAATTAGATGGTTGTATATATCTAAGGTATTTCCAAAAAAGTGTTATATTTTTTTTTACATTTCATATAAATTTCTCTTTGTTAGTGGTTCTATTCATAAATTAGTAACATTCAACCAAGTGAAAAATTAATACTGATTGAAACTAGTACCTATTGGATTTATTTCAAAATAAGTCAATCAAAATATTTGCCAAAAAATAAAAAAAATTGTAATTTTTTTGAAGATAACTCTGTATGGTAAATTTCAATAAAAAATCAGGCAATATAATAAGGGTGCAAACTATTTTTTAAAATGGATAAAATAGAGTTCAAAGTTTTCCATTTTATTGGAGAATTTTGTATGGATTATACCTCAACGGAAAACAATTTTTTCAGATCAAAAAGAAAAAAATAATCACCAATTTTTACCTTAAAAAATATCAGGCAAAATCGAGATCAGAAGTTTTCATAATCTTTCTTTTAGGTAATGCAATAACATACTAACAAATAATTTGGATTATTATTAATAGAATCAATAAATGATTAATAACAATTTTGGATATTTAAATGGTTTGTAAGAATTGAGTCTAATAAATATATTTTAAAATAAATTTTCCCATCTTTTTTGGAAATAGTTTATATTTGTAGATTTTCTACATTTGTAAAATACAGAGTTCCCAAAAAGATTCCATTTTTTGAATTTTTAGAATCACAAAAATTTAAAATATGGAATCTTAATATTAAAATAATTTCAATGGAATCGATTTTTATCAACATTTTCCACTTGTCAAACCATTTTAGAATAATTTTTCAAAAAACATTAAAAATTATTTTGTTCTTATTTCCATGGAATCACAAAAAGAATTATTTTAGTTTTTCTTGAAAAAGAATCAAAATGTGAACTCTGGTAAAAGATCTACATTTGTAAAATATTGAAATTTGTAAAATATCTACATTTTTGAAGATAATTGATTATTTTTTTTCATGAGAGTTCAAAAAGATGAATTTTGTTTGAAAGAAGGAATAATCTTTATTTATTGTAACTTATTTTTACTCTACAACTAAAATAACTGATGTTTGCAAAATGAATTCAATTTTTAATTTTTCCAAAAAAAAATTTATAAAAGTGGGAATTGAAACCGGGTCGCTACCCTGCATATCACAGTGTTAATCATCTCCTTCAAAAATTTAAAAATGTTGAAAATCCACAAATGTATTCAAAAATTATTGTTATCTAAAGCAAGTAACAATTTTTTGCTTTTTGAGTTTTCAGAAAAAGAAAAATTTTGTAATATGAATTTTAAAATGATCAGAATAAAGCAATAAAGCACATAAAAAAAAAGAATAAAGCATAAAAAAATTATTTTATCAGAACAAATTCAAGTTTCATACATAAATTCTTATCTTAAGTTATTGATTAAAATAATTTATAAATCATTAAAATGAAAGTATCTTGAATAAAATTTCACTCTCTCTTTTTTTTTTTTTTTTTTTTTCTTTTATCAATTCAATACAATCTTTACTCATTTAAAAAACCAAAAATGTAATCTAAAAAATCAATTAATGAAAATTAATCTCGTGATTGTTTTTTTTTATTTGTAATTTCACACCCAATAAAAATTGAAAAATTTCGATCCTTAAAAAGTAAAATTAGGAAAATCAGAGTCTTTAAATAAAAGAATAAAAGAATAATTTCTTAATATAATAATAAACCTAATAATAATAATATTAATAATAATAAATTCTAAAAAAAAAAAACATTTGATAACATAGGAATCAGTAGGTTCAAGAATACCAACTGTTACCGAAGAAATTAATTTTTTAAATCAGAACATAACTCCACCAACACATTTTAGAATTACACAATTCCAAAAGGGATTCCAGGCGATCACAGAATCATATGCAATTGCAAATTATCAGGAAATTAACCCATCACCTTTCAATATTATAACATTCCCATTTTTGTTTGCAGTGATGTTTGGAGATTTGGGGCATGGCCTTTTAATGACCATTTTTTCACTTTTTGTATTTAAAAAAATTGATAAAATTAAAAAAATGGCAAGAAAAGATGAAATTGTGAAGTTGCTTTATGATGGCCGTTTTATTATTTTAATGATGGGTCTATTTAGTATGTTCACGGGATTAATCTATAATGAAATATTCGCGGTGCCAATGGATCTGTTTGGTACATGTTGGACGCCAAGAAAGAATTCGACTGTTCTAGATCTCAAGTCCAAAAATTGTTGCTACCCATTTGGTGTTGATCCAAGTTGGGCAGATACAACAACAGAATTGCTAAATTCCAATTCCTTAAAAATGAAATTATCTGTCCTATTTGGTATCATTCAAATGGTTTTAGGTATCATCCTCAGTTTATTTAACCATATCCATTTTAAACAGTTTTTAAATATTTGGTTTGAATTCATTCCTGAGATTTTACTATTACTATCCTTCTTTGGGTATATGTGCTTCTTAATTATTTACAAATGGCTTACAAATTGGAATCACAGAGAGGGCCAAACAGGGGGGATTATTTTAATTACGACCTTGATTAACTTTTTTTTAAAGCCCGGCACTGTCGCCAAAGACCAACAAATCTATAAACACCAAGATAAGGTTCAATCAATTCTAGCTATAATTTTCGTCTTGTCAATTCCTTTAATGTTAATCCCAAAGCCCTTTATTCTAAGACACCGCTGGAAAAAGAAACAAAGAAATAAAAATGGTTACATCCAAATAAACGGTAGTGACGATGATGATGATGAAAATGGAAAGAGCAATAAGCAAGAAGAGAAATTTGAATTTGGTGAAGTTTTTATTCATCAAATGATACATACAATAGAATTTGTTTTGGGTTCAATTTCAAATACAGCTTCTTATCTTAGAGTACAAATTTTTTTTTTTTTTTTTTTTTTTTTTGTATCAAAAACTAAAGTTTTTATTTAATTGGCATTTCTTTTTTTTTATATATACTTATTGATTTAATTTACACAAAATTTTAGCTTTGGGCCTTAAGTTTAGCTCATTCGCAATTATCCAAAGTATTTTGGCAAATGATTTTTCTTTTCACTCTTCGTATTAATATACCCGGCACTGTGGCGATTGGATTTTGTATTTGGGCTTGTACAACCTTTGTCGTATTAATGATAATGGAAAGTTTATCAGCCTTTTTGCATGCTTTGCGTTTGCATTGGGTAGAATTTAATAATAAATTTTATAAAGGTGAATATGCTATAAAATTTGTGCCTTTTAATTATAAACAAATTGAAGCAGAAGCAAATGATCTTAGAGATTAATTACTTTTTTCTTTTTCTTTTTCATTAGTAACACTTTTTAATTGTTATAAAAACAAATATTATATTTGAATAATATTTTCTAAGAATAATAAATTATCAATGATTTTAAAAAAATTTAATTTTTTTTTTTTGTAATGATTGTACAAACTTCAAAAACTTTTGAGTTTTAATGACTGAAACATATCATTCTTTATTGGAAAAAAAAATTGAAGACTTTGCACACCAAAATGACTGAAAATTATTTTGTAAATAATTTATTCGTTTCATAATATGTCTTATTATTATATGTATTTCACTACAATTTCGATATTTTTTTTTTTCGAAATTTAAGGTTAAAAAGTGAAGTGTATTTTAAGTCTAGTGTTTGGAAATAAAGCCGAATTCAGAATTAAGAGAAAATTAAATGAAAAATTCTTTGAAAATGATTGATAATTTTTACAACTGTTTGAGACTATCAACTAACACTAATTTGAAATTATTGTTATGTTTTTAGGTAATTTAAGCATTTTATTAGGTCTTTTACGGAAATCTTTTGCATATTTTTTTTCGAGAGTGTGATGTTGTATTTTGTAATTACATTTAGCCAGTTCCACTTTTAAATTATAAACTTTCAATGAAATTGTAAGTAAAAAAAAAATCTGAGATTAAGAAACAAAATTCAGATTCTAGTAAAATAATTTGTTTAAAAAAAATTCCAAAAAATTGTGTATTAATCTGTAAAGATTTTTTTTCGTTAATCTTTGTTGAAAGTTGGGAATTAAAAGTGGAATCATCAATAAATAAAATCTAATAATTGATCCGGGTTAAAGAAGAGAAGGT
This sequence comes from Anaeramoeba flamelloides, assembly GCA_027625915.1. Classification (NCBI taxonomy): domain Eukaryota; family Anaeramoebidae; genus Anaeramoeba; species Anaeramoeba flamelloides. The sequence goes on from JANTQA010000023.1 coordinate 24,207,022, forward strand.
AATTAAATTGGAAAATTAAAGTTTTTTGGAGGTATCCATTCTCTAAAAAAAATTGAAAATTTTGGATGAATGAATTAATCGAGATAAATAATTAAAGAATAATATCTTTGATATTATTCAAAATGAAGACTTATTATTTGTTTTATCATTGATTAATGATAAAGAAAATGATGACTCTTTATTAAAATTTCTAAATAAAAATTTAGAAATTAGAGGGGTTTCTTCTAGTTATATCTAGTGTTGTTGGGTACTGTGGGATTCCTAGGTTTTTTTTTAATTTTTGAAATGTAAAGAAAATTAAATAAATTTGCTTTTTATGTGTGAAATTAAAAAAACCTAACAGCACCAATCAATTGCTTAGGGGAATTGAGAAAAATTGAAGATTTTACTCTATTCTTTTGAATTCTGGAAAATCTAATGGTGTTTTTTTTTAAGTGTTCTCTTATTTCCCTAGAATATATTGATTTTACAAATAAATAGAAAATCTCAAAAAAAACCTAGAACATTTCCAAATAAATAGAAAACTCAAAAAAACCTAACGAAAATCAATGGATTTTACAAATAAATAGAAAACCTCAAAAAAAAACTTAGAACATTTCCAAATAAATAGAAAACTCAAAAAAACCTAACAAAAATATATAGATTTTCCAAATAAACAGAAAACTCAAGAAAGGCAAACAGTGATTTTCCAAAATTCAAATGAATAGAGAAAAATCAAAGATTTTACTCAATTCTTTTAAATATTGGAAATTGTAAATGCAGTTTTTTTAATTTAGGAATAAAAAGAATATTTCAGAAATTTTCTGTTTATTTCTGAAAATAAAAAAACAACCTAACGCTTTAATCAAAAAAAAATATTGTTTTCAATTTAAATCAATAAATAATTCTTTAATAATCAAGATAATAGATTATCTATTTGAAAGATATTTATTAAATTTAAAATGTATTTAAAAAATAATGAAATAACCTCTTAACTAGAAGCAACAATTTTTTCAAATTTTTTTACCTATTAAATCGAAAAATCTTTATAGTACCTGCAAAATTGTATTTTTCAACTTAAATTGTAAAATATTTTGAAAAATAATTTTTGATTAAAGATTTTTTATTAACCAATAATGTTTATTAGAAGTGAAGGTTATTAAAAAGTGAAAATTTCTCAAATGTTTAATTTTTTTTTTGAAAACTTTATTTCGTGATAGTGTAATACAATCTTCTTCTTTACTCCTTGAAGAAAAAAAAAATACCTTTCAAATAATAGAATTTTATATAAAAAATAACAAAACTTTATGAGAATTAGACGAGCAAAAAATACATTACTCCCGTGTATTTCTGATGAATGTATCATTAGATACTCTTTGAATGGGAAGTCTCAAATTTAGTCACTTCAAAATTCTCTCTTTAACAGATTGGATAGTTCCCTATCCAACCCAATTCAACAAATCCTTACCCCCGTGTGTTAAGACACACCGAAGAAACAGAGACATTAAAAAGCCGAAAATTCAATTTCCTAGATAGAGAACAAATAAATATTGCCAATTAGGCGGTGGGTGTGAAATATTGTTTTTATGTTATGTATTCTAATCATATAAACAATTTGAAATAAACAAACAAAAATAATAATATCGTATTATGATTTAAGGTCTTTATTTTTAAAATTTGTTTGAAAATAAATCTAAATAAGAATGATTTTAAATTAAAAAAAAAAAAAAAAATCATAAAGCCTGCTTTCTTGAAAAATTTTTCACAAAAAAGCATTATTACCATGTTGGTTCATTCTTTTTTCCTTTGGAATCTGCAATTTCAAATCTTTTACATCTTCTTACACATGATACTCTCACTTGTTTACATTTTGAACAAGTCAATTTTGCAACAATTTTTTTTGTTTGTTTAACCTTTTAAATTTTGAGTGTGTTTAATTTGTTTTGTTTTGTTTAATTGATTGAAATTTATTTGAATCATTTCAAAATTGAAAAAAAAAAATAAAAGAAAAAAATAAAAAGCAAACAATTTAAAATAAACAAAAAAAAATATTTAAATAACATCAAAAGAAATGTAAGAAGAAAAAGGCAAAGTGATCAATTAAAATTTTGCGAATAAAGAGTGTACGAGAAAAAAAAAAAAGATACATACCTTTTTATGGAAAATTGGCTTTGTTTGACCACCATGACCACTTTGCTTACGATCATATCTTCTTCTTCCTTGAGAAAGACTGGATTCTTTTCCTTTTTTAGCTGTACCAACTTTGTGGACGGTATGCTTTTTACATTTTCTACAGAAAGTTCTTTTTGTCTTTGGCCAGAATACCATTTGGAATGTTTGTGTAATAAATTAAGAATTAAAGAAAAGATAAAAAATGACTTGCTTCAATTTGAAAAAGACACAAACTTACTTTAAATAACCACAGTATCATCCAAAAAGCCTATTTTGAGCACTGTTGTTATTAATCTTTTAATACTTTCATTTTTTTTCATTTAGTTAGATCTTTTCTTAAATTTTAATTTTTCAATGAAGTATTCAAAAAAACTTCCAAAAAGGTTTGTCTTTGTTTTACTGTGTTTCTTTAACTTTTACTTACAATAATCTTTTTTATTCAATACACACTTTTCTTTTTTCTTTTCTTTTCTTTTCTTTTCTTTTCTTTTCTTTTCTTTTCTTTTCTTTTCTTTTTTCTTTTAATTTCCATTTTGCTTCCATTTTTTTTGAATAAACTTTTTCTTTTTTTTTAATTTATTTTTTCCTTCTTCACATTTCGATCCTATTCCCCAAATCATTTTTGTAACTAAACAACAAATCAAAACGGTTTCTAAAAAAAACAACAAAAAAAAAAAACAAAAAAAAACAAAAAGATCCGTAAGAGCAAAAGGAACCAATTTAAAGGTTCACTTCAAAAACACGTGTGAAACTGGAAGAGCAATCAAAGGAAGAGGTCTTCGTAATGCCCAAAGATATCTTCAAGACGTCATTGAAAAAAGACAATGTGTACCATTTAGAAAATTCAACCAAGGAACTGGAAGACACGGAGCAGCCAAAAACTTTAAAGCAATCTTTGCAAGGTGGCCAGAAAAATCAGCAAGATTCTTATTGGACATGTTAAAAAACGCAGAATCCAATGCCAAAGAACAAGAATTGGATCTTGACAAAATGATAATCACCCACGTCCAAGTCAACCAAGCCCCAAAAGGTAGAAGAAGAACTTTCAAGGCACATGGTAGAATCACCAGATATTGTTCCAGACCATGCCATGTTCAATTGTTTGTTTCTGAACAGAAATGGTACAACCCTAAAAAAAAAGATAGAATTAAACCTTTATCACAAAAGAAGCATCAAAAAAAAGTTAATAGAGAAAAGATTAAACATTAAATTCATTTAACAAATACTATGGTATAAAAGAATCTATCACAATTAATCTAATCAAGCAAAGAATTAAAAATACATTAATACATTTATTTTCCAAAATAAAAAAAAAAAAGATCTTTTTTTTATATTTTTTTTTTTCTGCGCTTTAATATTTTAAGCTTGGAATAGAACGTCGTGGTTCTTAATAAATTTAAATTTTAGAATTTAAAAGATTAAAAGGTTTTTTATTTTTTTTTTTTGCTGATTTTTTTTTTTTTTATTTATTTTTACAAATGATTGTGAGTAAATGGAAATTTGAAAATATAAATTTATTTGAAGCACAAATCAAGTTGATGGAAAAAAGATGAGAATTCAATTCTGAATTTTTTTTTTTAAATTGAGAGAAAATATTTTTTGCTACATGTGATTTTTTGAACTAAAGTCACAAGAAAAGATTTGATGCGAACTTTTTTAAGAATTGGTTTGATTGAGAGAATTTTTTGAAATTATCAAATCTTTGTGAGATAATTTGTTGAAATTTCAAACATCAATTAATGAATTCAAAAATCTAAAAAAAAATAAGAAATTTATTTTGAACTATGTTTATTGTGTTTGCTCCTTAATATAAATTTAAATAAAATTTTTCAGAATCTTGTGAAAATAAATTATTTGAATTTACAATATTAAAAATATATATTAAGAATTTTATCATCAAGCATCTAATAACAATAAAATCAAATATAGAATTAATAAAATAAATCTTTTATGAATATATTATAGATTTTAAACAGAAAATTTATAAATTCAGAACTCAAATATTGCCTTTTCTTGCACTTTTTTTTATTTTTCTACCAAATCGGTCTTTTTGAAAATTTGAATGTCAAACTTTATAGTATCCAAAACACAGATAACAATTTCATAGACTTCAATTATACAATTTATAGTTTTTTAAAACCTCTCATAACCTTTTTACAGTTTTTTATCTGTTGTGCAATTTTATAGAAGAAAAATAAATTTTTATATCTTTAAATAATTGTACCAAAGTTGGACTGTATGTAATAGAGGTTTTGATGATAACATATATTATCCTGATATTAGCAATAAAATCGCAATAGTATTAAAAAATCGCGATTAGTCCAACTTTATCGCGAAAAATCATAAAATCGCGATAAAAAACATTATCACGATATTCATATTATCGCGAAAAAATGTAAAAATTATTTTTTTGAAATCATCTTAAAAAAAATCTCTTGACTTTTACAAAGCCTTGATACTTTTACATCACTTTCCCTTTAATAAAGCCCGAAAGTGTTTGTAAGGGTTCTGAACTGTCTTCAAGTGTTTGAAAGTTTTGAAAGACCGAAAACTTTTATAAAGGGAATGAGTTTGGTTTGTTGTAGAAAAAAATTTTATTCTTTTCATTTTTTTTTTTAACAAAATATAAAATCTCAAACAAATTTTATGATCAAACTAATAATTACCCATTTCAACAATACACTTGAATATAAATTATGTGTGTTTTCTTAAAATGGAGTTGTTACCTTCACAATTATTAATAACCAAAAAGAATAAAGAATAATTTTCATTCTTTTTGGTGATCGATCAAACAAAAACCACTAAGCTCTAATTGTGTTTTCTGTCCAAAACAAAGATTTTCAAATAAGAAAAAGAAGAAGAAGACAAGTATTGGATAAAAAATCTTAATAATTGGTGATCATCTGGCAAGGGTGTTGTGAAATCTTTTGAAGAGTTATCCAACTCCTTTTAGCTTGCTGAGAAAAAATGAAACTATTGCAACCCAAGATCACATTCTTTAAAGAACAGACAAAGGGTTGGTTGTTATAGAAAGTCTTTTATTCAACTCAATTTACCACACCACGATTAACTGAAAAAATATTTATTTCTCTTTAGTTCTTATTGTTGTTGATCTTAAAGGATCAATAGTTTTGTCAACTAAATAAAATGAAAACACAATAAAATTCTTTGATCTGATCCTTGATTGGATCAAGTATCTTTTTTGTTGTTTTTTCAAAGAATAACTTTTTTTCACCTAATCTATTTTTTGATCAAAAAAAATTTTTTTTTTAAAAATATTTCTCAATAAACCCAAAAACCCATCAACTATTATATCGCCATTACTTTTTAATCGCGATATTTTGGCATTTATTACGATTTTACTCATAATTATCGCGATTTTTTATATTATCGCGATTTTCTGATATTATTGTGATAATATTGAATATTGCGATTTTCTGATATATCGCGATTTTTGTAACTTTATCGTGAATTATAGCATGTTATCATCAAAACCTCTAATAATTCCCAAAGTAAAAATCTGAAAAATCAAATTTATACTAAAATAATCAAGAATAATTATCAACAAATCAACTATAAATAAAAGTTTTTATTAGATTTTTAAAATTATTTGATATACTTTAAAATTTATAAATAATACATGTGGTTTTAAATATTATAATAACATATTAAATTTTGAAAGAATACCTAAATAATTGATTTTTTTAAGAAAGGGGTAATCGAAAACCAATTATTTAAATAATAATAATAATCCAATAATAATTATTATTGCATTTTCTAAAATAAATTAAATTTTAAAAATGTTTACTTGCTTTATAATGTATTTGGAAGTAATTTTGTTAGAGTATTATACTATGCGTTCTAGTCAAAATAATAATTTAATTTTTTAGACTAAAAGTATTTTGTTAAATTTATCTTATTTTTGTTTTTATTATTATTTTGTTCACTTCTTTTTTTCAATTCTTGTTTTGATAACATTTTTTAAGAAAGATTAAGTTTAAAAAAAATTCTCCGAAAAGATGAATAATCATTTAGAAACATGAAATTATACAATGTCTTTTAAAATTCAGATGTTTATTCACAAAAAAAATCTTTTTTTATACTTTATTTGTAGTTAAATGATAAAAAAAATGTTCGATCCATTTCAAATATTGTGACCCCCTTTTTTTAGTTTTAGATTATATATTTTTTTAAAATTTTGAAAATATCAGGTTTTTATCAGTTACAGCTATTAAAAAGAAAATTATTAATAATATTTGATAATTTTTTTATTACCGATACTAAATTGTATATATTTTTTTTTTCAATTTATTATTCCAGGTGACCCAAAATCTTTAAAATGGTGTTGATTTTTGTAAAAAAACATTAATTGAATATCAAAAAAAAAAAAAAAAAAAAAAGTATTTTAAAAATAAAAAAAAATTACACTATTTAGCATAAAAATATTTATTTTAAAAAGAAATTTTAATAAATAAGGATATTTAAATATGAAAAAATAAAATAGACAACAAAATAATCAGATAATTTTTAATTTTATTCAACCTATTAAATTTCTAATTGTGCTTGACCTTCTGCAATTCTAGTAATTTCATGGAAAACTTCTTCTAAAGTGGTTTGTGAGATACCCCAATCAAGAATTCCCAAATCATTTTTTTGCTCTTCTAATATTTGGAAAACTTCTGAAAGTACAACTTCATCGCTAGGAACTTCAAAATTAGATGTTCCAGCTAAAGAATTCATTTCATTTGCATTTGGAAAGGTTTTTTTTATAAAATTTTTCACTTTTTCGTCATCTTCCGCATTGCAATGTACCATCAATTTAAACCCTTTACCATATCGAGATTTTAATTCTTGAGATTCTCCGATAGTTCTTAATATACCATTTGCCATGATACCAATTCTATCACATAACGAGTCTGCTTCTTCCATTGAATGGGTTGTTAAAATAATTGATTTTTCTTGTCTTGCTTTTCGAATTACATCCCAAACTTGCCTTTTACTTGCAGGATCTAAACCAGTTGTAGGCTCATCAAGAAAAATTACCTATTTTAATTGTTAATTAATAAAAGATTAATATATCGCACAATTATGATCAATTAAGAAAATTAATATTTCAAAAACATTTTTCATTCATAATTATAAAAAAATTAAAAGCAGATTAAAATAGTTAAAAAAAAAAAAAAAATTACTTTAGGATTGGTAATTAAAGCACAAGCCACGGAAATTCTTCTTTTCATTCCGCCAGAGTATTCTTTGATTAATTTCTTGCGATCGTTGTACAAACCTACTTCATTTAAAGTCTTTGATACTTTTTTTACTAATTCCTTATTTTTATAACCGTGCATGCGTGCATAAAATTTAAGAGTTTCTTCCCCTGTTTGGTCGTCCCAGAGGATATCATGCTGAGGGCATACAGACATTATTGAATGAACTTGGCTCATTTCCTTTTTAATATCAAAACCACATATTTTTGCTGTGCCAGAAGTTGCTGGGAATAATCCTGACAAGATATTAACTGATGTGGTTTTCCCTGCGCCGTTGGGGCCGAGGATGCCAAAGCATTCATTTAATTTGATACCTAATGTTAAACAGTTAACAGCGTTTACATCTGGGTTCCCATCTTGCCCCTTGTAAACTTTATATAAATTGATCATTCTGATGGGGTCATTATTATTGATAACTCTTTGTCTTTCTCTTTCGACATCTTCTGGGATATTTTCTCCCCTGGGGTCTTCGTTCAGCTCGAAGTCATCATCAGAGTACATTTCCTGTGATTGTTCTTCATCAGAGTCGTCGTCTTGGTAGTTTTTTTTTTTCTTTTTCAAATCTCTGAAGAATTTCTTATACGTTTTAGGGTTTAAAAAAAACAATGGGCTCTTTTTCCCGCCAGTGCTTGGTAGCACTGAGTAAAGGTAACCGGTGAACAGTAAATAAAGAATTGTGTCTGCAAAGAGCATTAGATATTGCATCCCTAACCCCTCTGAGCTGGTATTAAAATTTGAAAATTTGAACCCCTCAACAGTGAGCGAGCTGTGATCTGAGAGGACCTTGATCCCGCTATAAATGGCAAAGGAGGGCAGGAACATGCATAGCGCCTTGGTGCCCGTGCCCTTGCTGTCAATTATATTGTCCCAAACGAGGTTGGACACAAGCGTTAAAATGATCACCAAAAAGTATCCGATTAACGAGGCCATTCTGACCTTGCGGAAGAGTGTCGACAAGAAAAAGCCAAAGGACACCATTGAGAACCCCCACAGAATAAACAAGATGGAATGGGCCAAGAAGTTGTTTTGAATGAAGAAACGGAACTCTAAGGCATAGCCCGCAATGTAAAAGACAAGAATAAGGAACATATAGATCGTGAAATTGAAAAAATAGTTCACAGACCAATACACTTTCATCTTGAGCCCAAACATGATCATAATGTCAACTAGTTTGTTTTCCTTTTCATACACGATGATGATCATAAACACCGGCAGCAAAAAGTGGACCAAGAAGGTATAATAAAACGGCTGCACAACGAGCACCAAATCGAATTTGTTTTCTCCATCTGTCGTCGGGAAGTCCTTTAGCCCCACACGAATGTCGGGCCCCTTTAAGTTATATCCATAAGTGGTATCAACTGTGCCATTGAGGTCACTGTCTTCCCAAACTTTCGCAAACGCTGCCCGGTTAATCAAATTAACAATAGCTGGTATGTAAATGGTTTGCCCCAGATCGCTATGTGTGGTTCGTTGAAACCCCATGGCACTATTGCTTCCACTCCCATTGTAGTACACCTTGTAATCCAATTCCTTTTTACTGCTGACATCTAACCCCATTGAATTCATGTAAAATCCACTGACAAGCTTGTCATCGTTCTCATTATATGTTTCATAAAGTAAATCCTCTAAACTGTCCATGTCTTCTTCATCTGTCAAGAAGGTCGCATGTAGATCATAATCTTCACGAAGATAAGACGACGTTGTAAGAATTTGTGAAAGTCGTTGTTGGAAAGTGTCTAGAATTGAGTCATTGTCTTCTGAAGAGAAGGGTAAGTTCATGGTATCAAGTAGGCTATAATTGTGGTAATTGGTTTTTTTTTGTGTTTTTATTATTTTTTTTATATTTGATTTTTATTTTGTGTTTTTGTTTTTTTTTTATTTTGTTTTTTGATATTTTTTTTGTTGTAAAAAATATCCAAGATTAAATTTAATATTATTGTGAGTTTGGTTTCATTCTTTTTTGCATAAAGAAAATATTTGGGAAAAGTATATTTTTATTTTTAGAAGATTATTTTATTTGAATTTGATTATTTTATTTTTATTTGATTATTGTATTTTGTCATTCAATCCCAAGAAATATCAAAATGATGATTCTTACTCAAATTCATATTTTTTTGGGTCTGTTTCTTCTTCTCGATCAGAATTAAGATACCTGTTCGTTAAAAGTTGCATCATATAGATTAAAAAGACAACAAACAAGGCAACAAATCCTACACAACAATTTGATTTTTTACTCCTTTTTTGCAATCGTAAATTCTTTCGAAATAATGCATGAAACTGATCGCTCGACTTCAGCTTTTTGATTTTTGCCCTTTTGAAAGCTGGTTTTAATTGCTTTTGTGACAACGAATCACTATTGTCATTCTTAGATCCAATGTCTGAAAGCCTTAAGTTCTTTTCTGAATCAGTTGTTGACTCATCCGAAGAAGTGGATGAGGAAGAGGAAGTTAAAGATGACATCCTTTGAAAAAAAAATGTTTATATAAAAGATAATAAAACAAATGAACTTCGAATCAAACACTTTTCCAGTTTTTAATCTTTTTTTTTTCATTCAGAGAAAGGAACATTGCTTTAAGACTGAAAAAGTTTGAGATTCTTTCCAAAAGTTAATTTCAAATTTATTCAGATCAAATGTATTTACTATAAAACACAATTAAAGTTTGTCTTGAAGTTAACTTGCTTTGCAAACTAAAAAGGTTTTTTAGTTTTTATTTTATAAGGAAAAGATTTTTTTTTTTTGTTTTAAATTGTTATTTTGTTTGTAAAAAGAAATTAGATTTAAGGTCATGAAATTTATCTCACGTCAGGCAATTCTATCAGATCGCACAAAAAAAAAAAAAAAAAAACTTTCCATTTTCCAAATAAGCGTAAAATTCTTTTTAAAAAAAGGGTGTTGACTTTTAATTATTTTTCATTATTATTAAAGTAACAAAAGACCTTTCAGTTGATTAATTTTGAAAAGGAAAAAATTTTCTTTATCAGGTATTTAGAGTTGGATTATTTAACAGTTCTTTGTAAAATTCATCAAGTATTTCTATTTTTAGAAAGGAAATATTTTTTTTCTTTAACAAACGACTTTATTGAAATTTGAAATTTAAAAGGGTTATATTTTCATCTCGTTTTTATTATACATTTTGTTCCTTTCTTCTGAATCCTTAATTTAGGATTTTTATTAGACTCAATTGTAGTCCAAAATATTACACAACACAATAAATAGAGATCCCAAATATCAATCGATTTCAATGAAATTTGCTTGGAAACAACAAAATGAAAATGAAGTGTAAATTTTGACAATTTATTATTCAAAAATCAGTAAATAATATATTTTTCAAGATTTTTTAAAATCTTTTCTATTTTGTTGCAAACTCCTCAACAAGTTCTTTCAATGAGATATTTTGAATTTTTAATTGATTTGATCTTTTCATGCAGTTTACCCAATTTATACGAAAAATTGATTTTAAATTTTTTTCCAAAAAACTAGCCGATCTAGAACAAATAAACCGCAAACTACCTGAAATTTGTTTTTATTTATTCTTGAGTGAATTTAACCAGTTTTATTTCATTTTAATGCCCAATGCCTCAAAAAAACCTGTTAAAAATTTAAATGTAAATTCCTAAAAAGTTTACCTGATCTTGAAATTGAAAATTGAAAGTAAAAATCTGATTATTAAAAAATCAAACTTTCTTGAGACATTATTTTCTGAAAGTAATTATTGTTTTACAAACTTTGATCTATTTTATCATTTTACAAAAGTGAAAAATTTTAATATTTTTCAAATCATATAACAATTATTATAGTTGAAAGAGAAAGAAATCTTACTTATCTATGTAGAAAGTTTATAAAAATCCACTTTAAAAGCAAAATAACTATGTTTTCAAATAACGAAGTATAAAAAATTGGCTTAATTTCAAAAAATTACTATAATTGTTTTAAACTTGAGAAAAAAAACCACAACATTTTTGATAAAGGACTCTGATTTTGAATGTGATAAAAAATATGAGAAAACTCTCTCAAATCATCAAATTAAAAATAGATCTAAATGACTTATTTAAGAATGTTATATTAAATGAATTCTTCCTATAGACCACAAATACCATCCTTTCATTTTGTTTAAAACATCAAGAATCGCTTTTTGCACATGTGGAACCTTTACGCAAAGATTTAAATAATTATTTTTTTCGAAAAAAAGGTTTTTTGAAGAGTTTTTGTATATTTATTTTGTATTCTTGAGGAAATACCCAATTATCAGACAAGTAATAAAGGATAGTTTTGATTTCTTAGAAATTTAATAAATTTTACAGATTTATCTGGCTATTGGTACGAATAACTGACCTAGTTGCAAACTCAATTGCATTAATATCTTCTTAGAGATATTTTGAAGGACTTGTTAAGGATTATTCGAATTTTATCGTTAGTGAATACTATTTTTCCACCTAGTAACACATTTATAGACTTAAAAGAAACTTGATCTTAAGGATCTTGCTAAATTGAAAAATTTAATTTTTTTTGGAAAATTTTAAGTTGGGCAAAAAACAATTTTCCTTCATCAAATCCAAATTATTCTCAACGAATTTTGAAGAAAAAAATTTCATGAGGAAAATTTCATTCCACTTTCTTTTCAAGTATGTTAGAGTGTAGCGGGAGAGTATAAATATACTTGAAAAGAAAGTAGAGTGGCATTTTCTTAATATCAAAAAAAATAACATTTTAGTTTTGCCTTGTTTTGTTCGGGAAATTCAAAAAGTTTTTGGATCAATAAATGATTTTTCAAGCAAAATCTAAAAAAGTCCAAAAATCCCAAAAATTATAATATTTTGACTTTTCCTCAATTCATTGTCTTTTAAAGCTTTTTTTCTGTTTATAGTATTTTATTAAAACCCTCACAGAGCATAAAATTCGAATAGTCCTTATGTGGCATTTTTTTTTTTGTAGAATAAAAAAAAAAAACTCTTGAAAAAACCTTTTTTTTGAAATATATATATATATATATATATTAATCTTTGAATAAAGCATCGTAAGAATTTTAAACAAAATGAAAGGGTATTATTTGTGGTCTATATGAAGAATTCATTTAGAACGCCACTCTTTAAAACTATTAAAAGCCAATTTAGAACCAAAAAGAAATAATTTTCCTATGTGATTCTTGTTAATCAATAATTAATAACCCAATCTAAATAATTCAAGTGAATTGATAATAAACCAAAGAGTAAAAGTATCAATAGATTTATTCATTTTTTTTCAATTTTTTTCGGATTTTTTCAAACAAATTAAAGGAATTAAAATTAAAATTCTAATAAAAAAAAAATAATAGATATTATCAAATAACATATTTTAATTATAACAGTGCGTTGTTTGTATACTCTGATATATTTGAAATAGATATTAAATAATCTTTTTAATTTCGAGAAATTTTATTAAATTATTGGAAATAAAATAAATCATAATTATTTTCTGGATCTTCAAAGATTAAATTTTTGAATTAATTTTCTTGTTTTTTTAAAATAAAACCGAAAGTTACAATAATATTTGTTAATACAGATTATCAGAAATTAATAAAAGTAAGATGTCTATTAAAATAAAAATATTTTGCAAATTTTTCTTTTTTCTTATTTGATTCAAAAATACAAAACAAAATTGGAGGATCTTTTTGACTTAAAATGTAATTGGTATAAAATGATTTTTTTTTAAAAATGATAAACCATTTCTCTAAAGTTGATAAACGAGGTTGATTTGTAGGGTTTAATTGTATCCTTTTATAAATAAGTACTCGATTAGTATTTTTTTTTTATTTTTTTTTTTTTTTTTGGAGGGGGGGGATAAGATTAACTAATCCCTTAAAACAGTATTTTGAGTATAAAGAGAAAAAATACAGATTGTGAAAATTTATTTAAAAAGTCTTTTTTCAAGCATGAAAAAACAGTAATCTATGTTATAGAAGCAAAGGGTTCAAAAATTCAGAGAATTAAAAAGGGGAAACAATTCATCACAGCAAGATTTATTAAAGGAAGAAATTTTCAAACTCAATAAAAAGCAAGTTGAAATTGTTTTTAAAAGAAAAGAAAAGAAAAGAAAAAAAAGAAATTTCCTTTTGTAAATGAAAAATTAAAGTACAATTTTTTTTAGAAACTGAATTGAATGACACGAATGTATTTAGCAAATATAGTCCTTGCAATAAAAAAAAATTCCAAAACAATAACCTTACAAAAATAAATAGAAAAAAACTAAAAGGGAAAAGTGTGGAAAAATAATATTTTTTAATGTATGGCTCAAGATGGGAAAATTATTAAATTTCAATTTTGGTCAAATTCGCATTTTTTTCAAAATAGTCAATTCCATTGAAATATATTGACTGTCGGCGTTTTAAACATTCTTTACTGATAGGTTAATGTATTTTAGGGTAGGTTAGAGTAGGCTAGAGTATACCTGGGTGGTTTGGATGTTTGGGGGGGGGGGTATACTAGAAAATTTTGGCAAGGATTTTGAGAAAAAAAAAATAATTAAGAAACAAATTAGACTATGAAAGATTGTTATAAGGGGAAAAAATTTTCCACTTAACTTTTTGTGTTAAAATTGATTTTTGAACAAATTTATGAAAATATTTAGTATTGATGATTTCAATATTTTGAATTTTCTACAATTTAAGTTATAGTATACTGCCAATCACAAAATAATCTTTTCGATTTTTCACCCACGATAATAAAAAACCATTAAAAATCATCATACCAATAATAATAATCAAGAAACTCTTCAAAAATATGAAAAAATTCAATTTGACCAATTTTGAAATTTGACCAAATTTGAAATTTAATAATATACCCCTCAAGATCGAATTTACTTGGAATTTCAAGTGTTAATTATTCCATTCCAATTAACGTTTGTTTTACCATTAGAGATCTTTCAATGATTTTTTTTTCTTTATTTGTTTTTATTTTTTTCCTAATTTTTTTTTTAAAAAAAATTAAAATAGAATTTTCTAAAAAAGTGAAAATAAAAAAATACAAAGTTTTTGTTTTTATACCTACATAGGTACTTTAAGGAGTATACAGAATATGAAAAAATGAAAAAATTAGTTCCTTAATGGTTCTGGTTTTTTTAGTGATTTACTTATGGTGTGAGATAGTCTTGCTAAAAGCCCTTAAAAAGAAAGATTCAAATCTGATCAAATTCAAATATTCACAAATTAATTTCGAAATTTTCTCAATTATTATATAGATCGGTCTTTCAAAATTCCAATTTATTCTGTTTGTTTCAAAGTTAAGTTCAATTTGTTATTATTTCAAATATTCAAAGGGTGAAATTTGCATTAACTTTGGGGGTATTTGTCTATCGACAAACTAAGTTTGGATAAATTTTAAAAACAATTATTGGTCACAATCCACAGTGTTCAATAATAATTGTGTAGAGAGCATAAAACCCGTTTTTAAAACCTTAGTCCCAGTATAAAAGCAAAAAATTGCCTTTTTTTTTTCATTTTTTTTAAAATTAACTTTCTTGGAATATCTTTAAGTTATAGTTTTGAACCAAGTATTTGACAAGGGTTGAAAAGTAATCATTTTTAGATTTCAGGACACCTTGATCATGGGATTTTTGAAAAGGGAGATTGAAAAAAAAATGACAAAAAAATGGACATTTTTTGCTTTGATATTGGAACAAGGGCTTTAAATTAAATCCATTTTCGGTACATAAAATTCGTATTTCAAATTTAGCTTCTGCTTTGTTTTTATTATGATTACAATGCAACTTCCAATTTAATATTCAATAGTATACCTAAAGTCAAATCAATTTTGAAAGTAAACCCCTTGATATTTTCAGTAAAATGTAAAATAACGAATGCAATTAGTTCAATTTTTTTTGTAATATTCCCAATTTTTTAGAAATTTTTTTTTTTGATGAGAAAAATTTTATCTAAAACTAACTCATTGATTTTTTGAGAAAATTTTAAAATAACGGAACGGGTTTGTTTAAAGATTTTTAGTAATGAATCGACCTCGTTTTTTTTTTGTCAATTCTTTAATAATGAACCATCTTTGATAAAATTCTATATTTGATTTCGTTATCCCAAATACTACTAGAATTCTAAGTATAAAAATGCAAGATCTATCAGCTCTTCAAAATATTAAATAAAGGGGTTTTATAGTAAAAATAATCCCATTCTACAATCTAAAAAAATATAGAATAATAAGTATTCTTAGATATCTGAAATAATTCTTTTTTATATACTAATCCAATATCATCAAGGTAGAATTCATTTTGAGTATTTTATTTAACTCTATTTCAATTTTTAAATTTATTTGTCAAATTAAAAACTTTTTAGAAATCAATAGTAATTTTTGACAAATAAAAAAATCCAAAAGAAACGAAATTTTCAAATGGGAGACAAGACAAATGATCTCCAAAACTCACACCCAACAACAGCTATAACAACACACCTCTTTAAATATTGCTTTAGTTTTAAAATATTTCGACGATAAGAGGATATATTACCTAATGAAGAAACACTAAAAATTGAAAATTGCAGAACAACATTTTGAGGTAAAAAAAAACTTTCCATACTTTAATGATCAGAACTTTAAATAGAAGAAACTCATACAATCATTCTTCTCTTTCTAAATATAACAAATTAATTCCAAATAGAGGAAAAATAAACCGCAAATTTTTAATCGAGGTCGATTCAATTTTTTTCACATTTTTTGTTTGTTTTTTGTTTAAAAACTGCTCGAAAAAATATACCTTATTTTTAAAGAAAAATTTTTCAATTTGATCCTTTCCTTTTTAGAATTTCTTTTTTAACCCCAACTTTCAGAAACCAATATCATATTTACTTATTATTTAAAGTATTGCTTCTTTGATCAATTCATTCATAAGATTCATACGAAAAAAGAAACACGAATTGTAATTTGCATCACGAATGTACAAAGTTTGCAAGGTTTCTTTGAGCTACAGTAGGAAAATTAAATAAATTTTTTTTTCTTTATTAGTTGGAAAATGGCAGTGGATCAAACTGTTTTAAAGGTACCATGTTCAATGTCTTCTTAATAAAAAGGCAAGTTTATCAAATTGATTGTTTCAAATCAAAAATAAATACTTTAATTCACAGCACATTAAAAATACTGTTAAAAACAAATTTACAGTCAAAATTTTCAATAAGAAAGTCAATTCAATCTCTCTAAAAATACCATTTCTAATTGTTTTTGTAAAGATCTTTGGGTTTTTACAACTAATAATTTGTGAAATAGTGTCGGAAATTGAACTTGAATCAAAAATTTTCATTCCTGTTTCAAAAAGTTACTGTAAAAATGAAAGTGGAATAAAAGTCACGTTTTTTAATTTAAAAAGGGTTAAGGATTTTACACAAACCCTTGAGTGATGAATTTATCTAATTTAGATAATTATTTTTTAAAATTTGGTTTGATTGTGAAATTATCAGCTATTTTTGAAAAATTTGGTGAAGTTTGTTTGATTGTTTTCAGTGTTTTCCATTGTTATTCTTTGTTTGAATGAAATTTCTTTCAAAAAAAATAAAAAGAAAAAAGAAAAAAAAAATGAAAAAAGAAAGCAAGAAAGACAAAACAAAAAAAAAAAAAAAGAAAATATTGAAATCGAAAATTGTTAAAAAAGAAATGGGCTTGTTTTCTATTTCCTAAAATAGTTTTTTATTTTTTGTTTGTTTAGGGCGTTTAAAATAAAGAATTGGTTTTGTATTTAAAACAATTAAAAAAAAAAAAAAAAAAAGGAATCTACTTTTAATTTTTTGTTGATTTTCCAAAACGAGAGAATTTATTTTCATGGTTTTGTCCTCTGCCTCTACCTCTTCCACCTTGTTGGCCTCTACCTCTACCTCTGCCTCTTTGTTGGCCTCTACCTCTACCTCTACCTCTTCCTCTTTGTTGTCCTCTGCCTCTTCCTCTACCTCTTTGTTGGCCTCTACCTCTTCCTCTTCCTCTTCCACCTCTACCTCTGCCTCTTCTTCTTGGGGGATCTCTTTTGCGTCTATCAGTTCTACTTCGAACACGAACCAATTTTCTATGGATAGCGCAACTAACACAAAGGTTTGATTTCATATATGTTTTTGGAAGTTCATATTCTATTTATTATTTTGATTTAAATCCAATTTGTTGATAGTTTGTGAGAAGATCGGCAAAATAAACAAGTTTTTTTTTTAATCATTTTATAAAAAAAAAAATAAAAAAGTAAAGAGGGAAATAAAAAAAAAAGTAAATTAATTTTTTTTGTTTTTGTTTTGTTATTATTCAAGATCAGATCCTAAAAAATCAAAACAAAATAAGATCACTTACCAACATAAACACTTGAATTAGAAATGTCTCTAATTGAAGTATTGTCAACAATGTTTTGTACATTGAATCTTTTGATTGCTTTATCTTTTGGGACAGCTCGATAACAATTGTCACATCTTACAAACTTTGTGTGACCACGTCCTTTTTTTCCACGTCCATTGTTTCTTCTTTTTTTAGTCATTTTGATTTGCTGAAAACAAGAGAATTGTTAAACAAGAACCAAGAAGGTAAAATGTTGAATAAGAAAGTAAAGATATTTTAAAAAAAATAAAAGAGGGGAAAGTGTTGCAAATTTTTATGGGATAGGATATTAAACTCAAACATATTTAAATGGGATCTAACCTCAAAAGTAAGCTATTTTTCTTATTTGGAACAAATTAAGATACTAAAATAGTGATTCTTAATTGAACAATTTATTGAACAGAATTCCCTTTCATCTTTCCCTACTTCCATTTGACAAGTATACTAACAAATATTACACATTGGTTTTCGTTTTTCACATGTTCAGTGATAGCTTTGACCAAGGAGAAGTCTAAGATTCAAGTAAATTGTTATTTGGTGTGTCAATCCTCAAATTTCTCTAAAAAATCAATTATTAAAGTTGTACATTTGTTGATCCTCATCAATTAAAAATCATCATATGTATTAGCAAAAAACTTAAGAATTTCAGAAAAAAATCTGAATTTCGAAACAAATTTAAATGCTGAATTATCGATTTTCAGACCCTAAAGTTGCAAAATATCTTTCTTAAAATTTTCGTAAAATGTAGATTAGTTACTAAAAAATTCAATTTTTTATAAAAAATTAAATAAAAATAAATTATCCTATATATTTCTGAAATATTGCAAAAATACTATTTGTAGCAAAACAAATGGAACAAAATTTTTACAGGATTTTATTAAAATAATTTTGGAAAGCTGAATGAAAATTTTGTTCCATTTATTTTGGAACTAATAATAATTCTTATTATGTGGTTATTTTGGAAAGCTGATTGAAAATTTTGATCTTTTTATTTTACAATTAACAGTATTGATATTACCATTAGCTTTCTAAAAAGGAAATAAAACTAATCATTCTTTGGATTTTTGTGTTGATCATTACAGTCCTGTGCCATTTTAAGGCACAGTAAAAATCAACATATAAGGTACAAAATTTAGTTCACGTTAAGGCACAAATTTTTGGTTTGAGGCACTTTCCCAATTTCAAGATATAATTTCACCTAATAATTACAGAGTTAGTTTGAGTGTTTTCTTCAATATATATATATATAGAATATTACATTATGAGTAATCTTGGAAATTTACACAGAAAAATTGGGACTTATTTTTACCACTTTGATTTTGTGTCTTAATGGAATTTTTTTGTGCCTTATTACTTGATTTTTCCTGTGCCTTAAAAGAACACAGGACTGTATTGAGTTAATCTTTGAAATTCAAAAATTGAAAAAAGAGTTCCTTTTGGGGATTCTAAATATGAACTGTTAAATACTAGAATACTCCTATTTTGGGTTTCTATTTTTTAGATTTGGAAAAGGAATGAATAAAAACAATAATTCCAAAATGAAAATTTATAATTGTGATCTTTAGTAAAAAATGTAAAAATTCACTATGTAATAAGTTATAGAAGAGATTTTAAGAACCATGTAAACTATCGAACACTAATAGTATTTATACCCAATTATAACATACGATGATTATAGACAAATCTATGATGACGATAATCTATTAAAAATTATTTTCTTTGAGGATTTTTAGTTGGTGGCATATATAGCAATGTATATAACCAAAAAGTACCAAACAAATAAATGGAGTCCCCAAATTAATATCAATTTGTTCCATAATTTTTTTTGCCAATGCAATACTCTTTGTAAAATAAAAAGAAACAGAAAATCAAGTGAAAATTTTTTCCACCTTTATTAGGTAAATATCAGTTTTATGAATTTTATAAAACTATCAAAGGAACCTAACTGAAAAGACTTTTTCATAATATAAACAAGCTTTTTAAGATTTTATAGGTTAGATTTTGTTTTTGATCTTTTAAATGATGTTTTGAAAATTTTGTTACTATGTATTTCTCAATTATTAATTTTCAGGTAAAATAATTCACCGAACAAATTGAAAACTGTTGAAAAAATTTAAAATCCATTTTAATACCTATTAAAAACTTTGCCACTGCACTTTACGAAAGCCAGCTCTACTCAAAGTTAAGTATACACTGGCTGATGAGTTGAGGAAAAGAGATTTAAATTCCTCAGTTGTGATATTCAAACTCTTTTTATGGAGACAAAAGAATATTTTGAAGATCTTTGTTTACTTGACTTCTTTTGATTGGAATTTTCAAAAATTTTCAAGAGAATGAAGTATTAAGACAAAATAAGTTTTCGAAAAGAAAATTTTTATTGCTTTTTGTGTTTTCACAATATTTGTTTTTACGAATTTTTTTGAATTTTTTTTTTTATTTGTAAAAAGTAGATTTTGTATTTACTGACAAATAATTTTTTTTCTAGGAATAGACCTAACAATCAGACTATTGGAATTTGTTGAATGTTTTAGGTATTGCTTTAAAATCAATTTAAAGAAATTTGTCTTCAATAAATATTTCTAAATCAAAAAAAAAATTCAACTTCAGTTGAATGAGGGGTAATTTAATAAAAAATTAATGACTCATCAATTAAATTGTGTGGAACTTTCTCTCTTAGCCACCTCAATTACCGAAATAGGATAAATACCCAATCTTCAAATAATTCTTCATTTTTTTTTAATTTTGAAAAATTTCGTTTTTACTGAGAAACAAATTTTTTTTTTTTATTTTAATATGCAAAACGAACTTGAAAAGGAAAAGGAAACCAAAGTTGAAACATGCCCTTGCTGTGAGGGGTGTAAGTGCACCTTGGAAAACAATTGTGGATGTATCAAGACCAAAAAAATTGTTGTTGGGTGTACTGGCAAATGCAAGTGTGGTGAGAATTGCAACTGCACTGCAGAAAACAACTGTGGGTGTCTCAAGACCAAAACAATTATTGTTGGATGCAATGGCAACTGCTCTTGTTGCAAAAATTGCGAAGGAAATCTTAACAATAAATGTGAAGGTATTAGGAGAGAAAAGATAGTTGTTGGATGCACAGGCAAATGTAAGTGTGGTGAGAATTGCAACTGCACTGCTGAAAACAACTGTGGGTGTCTCAAGGTTAAGACCATTACTATTGGATGCAATAAGGAAAAATGCACATGTGGAGAGTATTGCAAATGCACCTACGAAAATAACTGTGGTTGTCTCGAGAAAGAACCAAAGAAGTATAACTGTACACAATGCTTTTGTACGCCATGGAGCCACTGTGGTTGCAAGTTGCAATGTAACAATAATTACACATCAATCTTTGGATCATACAAGTTCCAAAGCAACTACATGATGAACATGATGAACCAAATTCTTTTCAACCAAGCACTTTTAATAGATATGATGAACATGAACTCATCTTACCCCTTTTGTTGCAAAACAAATGGTTGCTGTAATCCCATGAATAAGACCTGTAATGAAAAAGATAATGAAACTCGTAAGTGCTGCACTAAAAACAAGAAGAAAAAGTGCTGCACTAAAAATGAGAAGAAAAAGTGCTGCACTGAAAACGAGAAAAACAAGTGCTGCAAAAAAAATTAAATCCAAAATAGGTTCTTATTTGCTCATCAAAACTGGATTTTTTTTTGAATCCCAATTTTTCTGATCTTTTTTTATTTTTTATTTTTATTTTTATTTTTGTGTCAACTTTGCTCTTATAAGATCTTTATTTATATTTTTACTTTTATTTTGACAAGATACTTTTTGTTCTTTTATTAAAAAATTAATTTCTCTTTTGAATTAATTGGATCCTAATCAAATTTTTATCAAATTTTTATTATAATGTTACTGATAATAAAGTGTTGATCTTTTATTTTTCTTTTTTAATTTTTTTAATCCCTTTTTTTACAATTTTTTAAGATCAGCCGAACCAATTTTGAGATCTTGATTATTGTAAAGTAGAATTTTGAGATTTATGTTGGGACTAATCTCTATTAAATTTTTGTATCTAAATTTAATGGAGATTGAGAAAATTTTTACCAATTACTTAAATTTGAAAGATCCTGTTTATTTTCATATTAAACTTATTTCTAGATAAGGAATCCTTATTTAGAAATTGGTCAAAAAAAAAAAAATAATAGAGATTAGTCCCTTAACCCAAAATGAAGAATTATAAAAAATGATTTTTGAACAAATGAAATAACTTGAATTATAATTTATTTTTGGAACTCATGATCTAACTTTTGACAAACAAAAAGAGAAAAGAACAAAAAACAAAAACAAAATCCAAGATACTATTTTTACTGAACATTTTTAATAACTTTTTTCAAAGGATCTTTTTTTTTTCTCACAAATGAATTACAGAAAATATTACAAGTGAAAAGATTATTCTTCTATTGAAGAGACATAAATTTAGTTTGAATGTTAAAAACACAAACTAGATCGTCCAACCTCTCAAGAATTACTATTTCCCCTTTTATTTTCCACTCTTTTTAAAAATACCAGAAAATAATTAAATATAAAACATATCCATTTATTTTGTGCTCTTAAAAGTTAAAAGTTTTTAATATTCTCCAAAATTGAATTAATTTGACTTTGAAAAAAAAAAAAAAAATTTTTTTTTTTATTTTATTTATTTATTATTTATTTATTATTTAAAGGAGGGGTTGTTTAACCCAATTATTTGAAGTTAGGTTTTTTTTTACCTTTTAAAATAAAAAGAAATTTTATTTAATTTTCTTTTCATGTCAAAAATTAAAAAAAACTGCCTTTAGCTTTTCCAGAATTTAAAAGAATTAAGTAAATCAAGGAATTTTCTCTATTCTTTTGAATTTTGGAATAGCTAGGCACTCTAAGGCACTCTACGGTACTTCCCGAATTGCGAAAATTTTATTTCGAAATAAAAATAAAGACACAAAAATTTGTCTATTTCACAATAGTGATAATAAATATATTGAGTCTTTTTTTATCATAATATTAAAAATATTGTAATTTTTTAATATTATTGATATATTAGTTTTTTTTAATTCAGATATTCAAATTTTATGATTATTTTCATAGACTAGGCAGTTCCCGTGAAAATGATCCAAATCTTCAATTATATCCAAATTTTTTAAAAAATGTTTTTTTTAAGTTTCTATTTTTCCTTGTTCAGAACATTAAGGTTTACAATCCCTGGAATTGGAAAGAAGATTATCTTGTATTAGGTGTATTGATTTGTTAATTTGATTCTTAGCTGATCGATCTTGGATTTGGTATGAGTTTTATTCGTGGTTCAAAATGACAATTTTTGACAATTTATTTTTTTTTTTTTTCCGAAATTTGAATTGAAGAGGCAAAGATTAATAGATTGGTAGCTGTTTAAGAATAAAATTAAAATTTTGGGTTGTAGAAGAAAATACAGATTTACTTTTTTATTAAATTAGCTTAATGAAAAAAAATTGTTTTTTAAAAGCACTGAATAAAATCAAACCTAAGAAAAAACTTCAATCAACAACCTTCAAAACACATTTTATTATAACTTAAGTTCCAGCCAATTAATCTTACACTCTTCATTTCTGATTTCGGAAAAAAAAAATAAATTGTCAAAAATTGTCATTTTGAACCACGAATAAAACTCATACCAAATCCAAGATCGATCAGCTAAGAATCAAATTAACAAATCAATACACCTAATACAAGATAATCTTCTTTCAAATTCCAGGGATTGTAAACCTTAATATATATATTTACTAGAATTTGTAAAATTTCTGAGTTTGAAAATTGAAGTTAAATCTTTCCTTTTTTATTATCTTTTGTCTTTGGGGTTTCCAGAATTAAAGAGAATTAAGTAATATCTTTGATTTTTCTCTAAAGAGTTGAATTCTGAAAAAAAAATAAAAAAAACTTAAATAAAAGTATCTGTCAAGTACTTAACTTTTCTTAATGTTTTCTGTTTTATTTGTGAAGTGTTCGAGGGTTTTTTTTCGAGTTTTCAATTTATTTGATAAATCTATTATTTTTTCTAGATTTTTTTGAGGTTTTATTTTATTTGGAAAATATATATTTTCAAGAAAATTCAAAAAAACCTTGAACACTTCTCAAATAAAATAGAAAACCCAAAAAAACTTAACGAAAATCTATTGATTTTACAAATAAATAGAAATCTCAAGAAAAGTTAATGATTGTTTTTCAGAATTCGAAAGAATTGAGTAAAATTTTTGATTTTTCTCTCTTCTTACAAATTCTGGAAAACCTAACGAAAAATGTACGTAAAGTGCCGTAGAGTACCTAGCTTTTTTTTTAATTTAAGAAATCAAACCAAAATTTCAAAAAATTTCAGTTCATTACAAAAAAAAAAAAAAACCTAACGGTAAATCAAAAAAAAATATATTTTCCAATTTAAAAGAACAAATAATTCTTTAATAGATCAAATAATTGATTCCCTATTTGAAAGATATTTATCAGAATTTAAAATAATATTTAAAATATAATAAAATCCCCCCTTCTCTAACTTGAAGCAAGAAAAATTTTCAAATTTTTTACTATTCAATCTATTAAAAAATTATTACTTTAAAATTGGATTTTTCAACTTAACGAGTCAAATATCTTTAAAAATATTATTTGATCAAAGATATTTTATTTACTAATAGTTTTTATTATAATTGAAGTCATTTAAAAGGGTAAAATTAGTCACTATTTAATTTTTTTGCGAAAATTTTTTCATGATTGTGATATCAAAAAATAAAAATACTTTTTAAATACTCGAAATATTTCTTATTATCCCAAAATACTAAAATAAAAAAAAAAAACTTGCTTCTTATTGTAAGGGACTATTAAACCTTACAGTCAGTTTAACTTTTAAGGCACAAACTTACAACGAAATTTAAGGCACAAAAAAAATCTCAAATTAAAGCACAAAATTCAAATTCTAGTAAAAATAAATTGTAAAAAAAAAAATTCCAAATTTTGTGCCTTGATTTGAGAACTTTTTTTGTGCCTTAAATTTCGTTGAAAGTTTGTGCCTTAAAAGTGAAACTGACTGTATTTATTATTACCCCCTCAAAAGTAGTAGAGTATTTCTTTGCAAATGGGTAGAATTAAACCACCCAAGGGAACTTAATAATTCGACTTTTAAGAAATGAGTTATCATTTTTAATGATGTTCATTTTCTCAATTAAATTTTCAATTCAAAGATCCTCACCCTTGTTGTTTATGAATACTTGGCCCAAAATCAAATAAGAAAAATTTGTAAAACCTTTTTATTTTTAGGAATCTCGCTTTTAATAAAATTTAATAATGTGTATGAACAAATAACATTTCAAATTTAATTTTTTTTTAAAAAACAAGAAAAATAGATCAAATACTGAAACATTTGAAATCCAAGAAAAAATTAATCCTTTCTATTTTATTTTTTTCAATAATTTATTTAATTTCTTGAAAAATAAAAAGATTTTGTTTTTTTTTCAATTCTATGTAGTGCCTTAAACAAACAATTCTTATTATTTAAATAAATTATTTGATAATTACTATTTATTATTATTTTTTATATTATTAGATTTGAATTATTTTTATTTGTTTGTTAAATCTTTAGAAAAAAAATGAGAAATAATTGTCAAGACTATTGATAAATTTAATCTTTGTATTATCAATAACCAACTTGAATAATTAAGAATCTGATTATTAATTATTGATTTTAAAAACCAAATAAAAAAGTATTTTTAGATAATATGTTGAATTGTCCAGGTTTTAAAAAATTTCTTGTTGGAATTTTTTAATTAATAGTTTGGTTGTTTTTCTTGTCTATTTTTTATTAAACAAAAAGAAAAAAATAATTCTAGCTGTTCTTTGAAGAAACAAAATATATATTTTTTATTAAAGTTTCAAATAATGATATTTAATTTTTTTGAAATAAAGTAGATTTTTTATTCAGATTTATTTTGAAATTTTACGGTTTTACTTTTTGTTGCCAAATAAATGAAACAAAATTTTCATTTATTCCGCTTTCCAAAAACAGATTTTATATCTCAAGTAACATTTCAAATTTTTAATACTGAAACAAAGATTAAATTATTAATTTCCCTTTTCGAATCGGGCACTTTGATGGTATTTTAATTCTTGAGATGTATGATTTTGTTGAAAAACAGACTGAAAATTTTGATCTTTTTAAATTTTATTGTATTTTAAAAATGTTTTATTGAAAACTTTCTTTACACACAATAAGGTTTCAATCTTCTTTCAATGAAAATATACTTTTTGGGAAAAAATTGATTAATACGTTGGATTTTGTTCTTTTCTAAAAATGAGAAAAATAGATCACAACTTTTTAAAACAATAATTTATCACTGAAAATAACTTCTCAAAGTAAATTTACTTTTGGGGTAATTAGATTTTTTCTTTATTTTGAAAATTCAAGATACGGCAAAATTTTATTGGATTTTCTATTAAATTTACTTGAGATTTTTTTTATGGCTTCCTATTGTCAAAAAACATTGAAAAAATAACTGTTTCCAATTAATTCAATTGAATATCTTTTGAAAGTAACTAAATAAACTAGAAATACCTTCTCTATTCAGACGAATTTATTGGAAATAATCACACTTCCATAATTAAAAGCTTCATTTTTTTTATATTGAATACCTTTTTTTTCTTTTTCAAATCAACTCTTTTTTTTAATCGAACCCAAAGATTCAATCTTTAACTATCCTTCCACAAAAACACCAACTTCTTTGGAAAAAATTTCATTCCTCCTCTTTGACAAACATCACTGAACAATAACAAAAATAAAAAACCAAAACGAAGAAAATACAAAAATTACCATTTTTAAAAGTCTTATCTCAAGCTTGTTTCGGATGAGTTGTTACAACTTTTCTTCAGATCTTCAAAAATTGAACACAAACCAAATCATTCAAGAATTTACTGGTGTAACGTCCTTTTCTGAAAGGTTGATTAAGTTACAAAAATTGAGACCAACAAGCATAATTGGTCTAGCACCAGAGCATTTGGAGAAAAGTTTTTTAAAAAAAACATTAAGTAATAATAAAATGAAAGGACCCATCAAACTCAAGAGAGACTGTATAACTGATCTTGTGTTATTAACAAATAAGCCAAAAAAATCAATCCAAAGAGGGTTGGCATCCTTTTTTAAAAAATATTTCAAGTTTGAAAATATTTCTCATTATTCGAGGCAATGGCTGGTATTTGGGGCTAATCCAAATAGCACCCAAAACGGAAATTTCCAAACAGAAGAAAGCAACGAAAGCACTATTAGTAATAAAGCTAAAAAAGAAGAAGGAGGGGAGAATCAAAACAACCCAAAAATCCAAATTCCAACAAAATATTTTAAGAAAAAAAACAAAAGAAAATCCAAAAAATCAAAGAACAAAAAAGTGAAAAGAATAACAATTGGTTTTTCTGCTAAAAAAAAAACAAAAAACCAAAAACAATTGGGAAAAAAATCAAGTATTAAAAAATCCTCTCAGAGACATCGACGTAAATTAAAATATGCACACAGACACAATTATGGTGATCTTGACAAACACAATCAGAAACAACAACAAAAACAATTCAAATCTAAACAGATAAACAAAGATCATAACAAACGCAAACATAAACACCATCATAATTATTCCTCATTGAAACACCAACTCGAGGGCCACACCCAATCTAAACAAAAATCACACCCCCAACCACAAAACAATCTCAACAGAAATAAAAGAAACAAATATGACCAAAAAAAGAAAAAAAAATACACACCCTATTCGTCAAGCTCTGATTATTTTCTGACAAACACAAAGTCTGAACACGAAACTTTATCTGACAAATGTTCGTCTAATTCAGTGACTTCTTCGTTGTCCTCACACCAATCAGCATCTTCCGCTAATTCTTCTTCTTCTTCTTCTTCTTCTTCCACTTCCTCTTCCGCATCCTCTTCCTCATCCGCGGCACAATCTTCTTCATCGCCATTCACTGAATGGTCTTCCCCCTCTACTTCTTCTGCTTCTTTGTCATCAAATTTCTATGGATCAACAGAATCAGAATCAGAATATGATGAATTAAATTCTTCAAACAACCAATCAAGAAAACGTAAGAAGGACACCATAACAAAATCGTCTTCAAATAAAATAAAGAATGACAAATTCAAAAAAACAAAGAAAAAATTTAGAGTGATCATCTCTTCAAAAAAAAAAAATCTCAAATGTCCGAAAAAAAAAAACAATCGCAAAGATCCAAAAAAAAAAAAAAGCACACCAAAAAAAAGTGAAAAAAAAATTAAACTGGAAGAACATTCACAAGAAGTTAACTTCCAAAACAACAACCAACAATGGAATTGGCCATCATCATCGAACACAAATAACCAACTTTCCCCACCAAATTTTGAGCCAAATGCATTTATCGAACAAGAAGATGTTTATGTACCTTTATTTCCTGAACAAAATGATTCCGATTTGATTATTGGATTTAATTAATAATAATAATTTATTCTTTTTTTAATTTTTTTTTTTTATTATTATTATTAATTGCCCTTTTTTTGATAATTTTTATCCTTTCATCTTTTTATTTTAATGAAATAAGTTTATTTAATTTATCAAACAGAAAATTCATTTATTTCAAAATTTTATTAATAAAAATTATTCTATTTTCTTTCTTTCTTTCTTTCTTACTTTCTGTTTTTATTTTAGCACCTATAAATGAGATTTTTTTTTTTCACAACTTTTTTGAGATATTATATTACCGTAATTAAAAAGATATCACTCTAAATAGTGTGATATTGTAATCTCAGAGTATTCTCAGTATGCTGTAAATGTGTTTTTAAAGGATTGGCATCTATCTTTAAGAAATCAAAGATTAAAGCCTGTTGCTATTGAAGACAAATCGCATTAATTATCCTTTGTTCAAATGTCTCTAAAAAATTCAATTAGTCAAATTTAACTATTTTTTGATCATATCAATTTAAAATGATACTTGTATTAGTAAAAAACGATAAAATTTCAGAAAAAAATCTGTATTTTGTGACATTTTTTAGGTTGAATTATCAATACTCACAGTTTTATGATTGAACGATTTCTTACCTAAATTTGACTTGGGATTCCAAATTAGTTGTTAAAAAATTCAATTTATATGAAAAATTCAATAATAATCAAAGATGATTATTTTTACTATATTATTTTCAGAAATTTTGGAAATATATTGGGAAAAAACAATCCTAATAAAAAGGTAATTAAAACTAATCAGTCTCTGGGTTTTTAGTTACATGATTATTGAGTTAATCTTTGAAATTTAAAAATTCAAAAAATAGTTACTTTTGGTGGTTAAAAAGATATGAATTTTTAAATATTGGAATACAATTATTTTGAATATCTATGTTTAGATTTAGAATAGGAATTAAAAAAAATTTACAAAATGAAAATTTTTAATTGTAATCATTAGTAAAAAATCCTTTAATTTATTATTCATTAATATTTTTAATACATTTTTGAATGACATTTAGGTGAATGAACACAAAAATAATTACTTTCAATTTCAACATTCTTTGATTTTAGATTTATCCATGATTCATCATTAACCCCTTAACTATACAAAAAATGATGATTTTTTTTTATGTTTTGTAGTTAGTAAAAATCGTTATGAAATTTGAATTTTTATATTTAAACGAATTTCAAGTTTCAGATCTTTAAAAAAAAAGTTTGGAATAAATATGTGTAATTGAATAGAATAATCTTAGTAACTTTTAGATTGAAAAAATATTCAAAAATGGAGAAATATTTTTTAAAGATATTATTTTTGTTGATTTAGACAATTTTAAAAGTATTCTGAAAGTCTGAATAGGTTTAAAGTTTTTTAAAGAAAGTTATTTAAAATTAGAATAAATATAAAAAAAAATGAAAGTGTAATTAAGGTTGTTCAAAAAGTAAGTAAAAAATATGGTTAAAAGTTTTTTTATTAAGGGATCAGTACTCTACTATGGCAACAGTGTAAAAATTCAAAATATGGTATTGATGGTATTCTCTATTTATAAATTTTGTTTAAGTCAAGTGTCAAAAAATTCTGATCGACTCAGAAATGAATAAAAACAAATATTTTATTTTCTGAGATCATTTTTTTTTTTCCATTTTTTCTAAAAAAGAAAACATTTAAATTCATTTTATTTCATACATTGAGAACTTTTTTTACCCCTATTTATTGTTTTTTCTATCATTATTAGACAAAACAAGTCTTTATTACAAGGTATATTAAAATAAAGATTTTTTTTCTTTTTTTTTGACATACTCTTTTTGGTTAACAAATAAAATTGATTATTTCAACCGATTGAAAAATAATTGTATTTTTTAGATAAGAGTAGTTGGATGATTAATTTTTTAAAGTCATTGAATTTTTTTACCCAGAAATTGTGTTTTTTTTTTTCATAGATAAAATTAGATTTTTCAAAATTAAATATACTTTAAGATATATGGGAATTAAGTAATTTTATATCAAAATTCAAAATCTATTTTTTTTTTTAGATAAAAATGATTTAAATTATTGATAAAAATTCTTGTGAATAAGTTCAAAGAGATTTTTAGAAAAAATTTTGCAAAATTTAAATTTTTTTTGCAATTTGTTTTCATTTTTTGAAAAACCAGAAAATAACTTTTTTCAAACTTTATAGAATTTAAAATTTTTGCTTAATAGACCACAATTTAATTGAGAAACTCTAGTGGTCCTTATATCGAAATTGATTTATTTAATCACGTATACTTTTTTAAGTTTTATTGGATGAAATTTGAATTGAAATAATAATTATTAATAATGAAAAAAATATTAGAAATGTTGTTTTTATAATTAAGATTTTCACAATAATCGTATAATATGTTTTAGGTTTTCAAGAATTAACTTAATTGCTTATAAGAATAATAGGTTAATTTTTCTCAATTTTTATATTGAAAACATGTTCATTTTATATTTCATAAATATATTTAATTTAATATATTTTCTAGATGAGATGAAATAATCCATTTCAGAGTATTTAATGATAATTTTAATTGATTTTAGAGATCTTGAAAAGACTTTATTTTATTTTGATAAAATAATACACACTTTGAATATTTATTTTGTTTATGTGATTTCTTGTTTTATCTTGTTTTTTTTGTAAATAAAAAAATGTGATTTGAAATTATAGAAATTTGATCAATTTTAAATAATCTTTTATTTTTTTTTATTAAAATTTTTCAAAAAAATAAAGTATTCAGCACCAAGTGTTCGCGAGAGGTTCCCCATCTCACTAACTAGCTTAGCCCTCAATTCGTTGATCTTCTGGGTTCGGAATGTGTCCAGGATTATTAAATTGGGTATGGCCGAATACACTAAATAAAAAACAACTATTTAATTTATTAAAATTAATAATTCATAGGATATTAATAATTTTAATCAAAGTTTACAAATTCTTTACCAATTATACCAAAATTCTCCACAACAAATTCATTCTCACACAAAAAAATAAACAATCAAAATATCATACTATTTTAATGACAATCAATATATCAAACAAAATAACTTTGTGAAGTTCAAATATCCATGAAATGAATAAATTATTAAATCAAGTATTTTAAGCAATGTTGTTGTAAAAAGGATCCAGAAAAATTTTCAGTTTAATATCATGTGTTCTAAATATTTAAAACTTGAGAATTTTTTGATTTTGCAACAAATATATCAAATACAAAATTTATTTTTTTTAATTTTGAGAAATTTCCAATGAAAATAATAAAATAACAAAAACCAAGAAAAATATTTCAAATGTTTGAAAAAAATTTTCAAGCTATTTTTTTATAATGTTTCCCACTACAATTTTTCATTATAAAATTCTCTTTCTAAGATAAATTATATCTAAAATTTAAATCTTTTCATAACAATTCAAAAAACAAATTTTATTTAAAAGGTCTTTAGGATATTTATGAAGCTTAGTGGCTTTTGGATTTAGATAACTTTTAAAACTTTTTTTTTTTTTAACACTTTTTATAAAATTATTATCAATCAAGATTGATATATTTTTTCAAAAAAAAAAAATAAATTATTAATAGTTTTGTAAAAGAAATTTAAAAATATTAACTTATTTTATTATTTTGGTTTTTATTTATCAATTTATTAGCATCTAGAGAAAAGAACTTTGAATTTAACTTGCACAATTAATTTAATATAAATCAATATTATAATTTATTTTAAAAAGATATAGAATTATCAGTAATATATTTAATAAATAAAAAAAAATAAAAAAAAATAAAAAAAATATAAAAAAAATTATAATTTTGAAAAAAATTCAATACTAGGATCTATTTTAAAAAAATACATTGAATATTTTTATAGTAAACCCACCACAACAAGCCAACAACACTTCCTTGGACGAATTATTAATACACCATTTAATCGAATTTACAGGCTGAGTAAAAAAATGTTTTTCAGGGAAAAATACTTTATTATTTGTAACCATTGAACAACTTTGCTTTTCAATATCAACATTTAACTGTAATACTTCAATTTTACCCGATTTTAAGCCAATAGCCAAATATAGCGAATCATTAAACATTTTAGGAGCAAAATTTAAACAAGAAATTTCATCAGAAGCTTCATAATTAAAAACATTTTTAATGGTTAATTTTTCTTTGTCTAATATCCAGCCTTTAATTGCTTTATCTCTAGAACCAGTTACAAAGAAATAATGATCGGGTGACCAACAACAATCGATAATTGGCATTGAATGTTCTTTGATTTTATTAATTACCTTGAAACTGTTTACAACATCATATAATACAAATGTTCTGTCTCTAGAAATTGAGATAAGGAAGCTATCGTCAAAAGAAAAATCGGTTTTAATGATTTCAGATTTATGCTCTTGAATTTTTTGAACTAATTGCCAGTTTTCCGTTTCCCAGACAATAAAATAGTTATCCCGTTGGTGCATTGATTTGGCTGATGAAATAATTAATTTCCCATTATGACTTGCTCTTACCGATAAGACTGGATTTTCATGGCCGTACATTTTTTGAACTTCTGGCCATAATGTTTTATTTTGAAGGTCATCCTGGATTGGTGGGGAATCATATACAGGGAAAGTAATTTCTATTTCTTCATCTTCTTCGATATTAATTTTTTTTTTTTTATTTTTCTTTTCATTTTCATTTTCTTTTTCTTTTTCATTTTCAATTTTTTTTTCATAAATGGTTCTACTCGAAAGTTTTAATGGGGGCAAAATTGCACCTAAAAGATTGTTTGATGGCTTATAATTAGTTTTCGAAATAGCATTAATGGTTTTGACAAAAGTTGTTGTTCCTTCATAAACCCTTAAAAAACTCTCATCGGCGCCACTAATATACAGATTAGGTGTATTATTATTAATATAATCTATTGTCTTTAAACTATAACCATGGATTTGTGGCCTTGCTATTTCATAAAATGTTTCAAGATATTCACTATTTTGCTTCTTTTTTTTTAAATCCTTCCATTTACTAAATAACCGAGATGTTTCATCATCACTCACAGAAATTAAATAATCACCATTTGAATCCCAAGCTATTTCATTTACAATATCAAAATGCCCAGTTACAGTCATTTGTGGGATCCACTCCTTATTTTTTTTTGAATAAAGACCTAAAAAACCTTTAAAACCATGTGCAATAATACTCTTACCATTAGGACCAAAACAACCACCTAATTGATTTTTTTTTTTTTTATTTATTTTATTTTTTATATATTTAATAGAATATTTTGTTAATTATTAGTATGGTATTATCAGAAATTTATGAAATAAATAAAACAAAAAGTAATAATAAACTCCAATTTAGTCAAAAGCAGTTAAATTTTCTTAAAATTTATATATAGACTCAAAACAACAATAAACTTTGTTAAGATAATAGAAAACCTCGTGAATACAGTTGTAAGCTTTTATTTTTTTTTTTCAAATTATTATTTCGATTATATAATCATTCAGCATTTTCGGAAAAAAAATAACTATTATTAAAAAATAATAACTGCGAGACTATCTAAAATAAAAAAATAAAAGAGGAAAATTATTTTTAATTGCCTTCTACTCTTTTGAATTTTATATAAAAAAAAAAAATCTATACATTCTAAAGCACTCTATCTTGTAATTAAAAAAAAAAAAAAAAATCGTTCTCAATTTGTTGGAATGGAGGTAATTACATTTTTAAAGTTTTGAGCGCCACAATTTATTTTGAATTTTAATATTAAAATCGTTACTTTATCATTAATGTTTTAATCAACAGTAAAGTTGAATTCATCCTAGAGTAATGTATTTACCAAATAAAAATAGTTTTTAAAAAATTGATTAATTGAGCTTGAAAAAATAAAAAAAATTCATCTAGTAATGGTTCTTATCTATTTCATTTTTTATACAATTATTTCTCCTTTACTTCAATTTTATTGCAAATTGTAAATGGAAAAATTTTTTGTTTGAATTTTTTTTTGAGAAACAAATTCCTTTATATTTTCTCAAGAATTTCCAAAATTATTTTTTAAAATCGTATTTTCATTTAATTCATCTAATTCTTATTTTTGGTGATTGAAAATTGGATATTTTTTGAGTTATTCGTTTTAGAGAAAAATAGTTTTTTTGTATAGAATTTCTTTGATTATAAAACAATTAATTTTGCAAGTGAATTGTGAACTAAAAAAGCAATGAATTCTGAATTTCGTTTTTTCTAAACAAAATTTCTTTTTCTTTGAGTTATATAATTTTTTCTAGTTGTTTTTTTTTGATTTCCATAAGCCAATCCTTTTCCTTTAATTTTTGAAACATTATTCTTTATTTTGACTTAGTTTGATAAACAATATTTGAAAAAAGAATTTTAAAACAAATTTTTAAAAAATGTTGCGTAAAATAATCATAAATAGTAAATGTTGCGAGAAATCCAGGGATATGACTGGTTTGGATACATTCAAATTAAGAAGATAAAAAAGAAATAACTTCTATAAAAATATACTTTGTGTGAATTCTTTTTTTATTCATTCTTGAGTTCTACAAGTTTGTTTGAGAGAATGTGATCATTTGTATTTGGTCTTCTAAAAAAAAAAAGTTTTTTTTTAAAATAAATTTCTTCTCAAATCAATTCATTCTTTGATTGATTTCAAAGATTCATCTGAACACACCCGTATAAACATATTTCTTGAACCAAAAGCTAATTTTATAAAAACCAAAAATTTAATCAAAAAAAATGTTCAAAAAATTGGAAAAATGAAAGATTCAACTCTGATTTACTTGAGGTTCGTTTTCTTTTAAAAAATAGAAGTGATAAATGATATTTCGATTTTAAATTTTCACGATCTCTTGTGGCACTCAAAAAATCTTTTTTCAGTAAAATTGTCGCAATTAAAATCATAAAAATGTCAAAATGTAGTTATATCCTTAAATGATGATAAGTTTATAACTTGTTTTTAATGATAATATAAATAACCTACAGAGTAAAGTCAAAATTAATCTCAATAAATAATTAACAATAGCTGTGTTTTGGAAAAAAAACATTCGATAAAAAATAAGTATATACTTTTAAAAAGAAGCATGCCAACTCATTTCTTTAAATTTTGAATATTGTTTACTTGTTTAAAAAAAATTGAAAAATATTTAGACTCCTCAAAAAATTTCTAGTACCACCTAAAAGAATATTTTGAGATAATTTTTTTGAAATTTATTTTTTATTTCAAAATATTAGAAGGTATTATTTTTTATAAGTTAAATAGTCTTCATATTGTTAAACATTCATTTTTTTTTTTTTTTTTAATATTTTGTTGGTTATTAAGTAATTACTTTTCTTTAAACAAGAAGTTTGTTTATAATGATGGAGTGTAAATTTAATTCTATTAATAGAAAAAAAAATTCATATTAATTATTTCAAAAATTGTATCATAAAATGTATATTTTTAATTTGTAAATAAAATATTTATAATACTTGGTTCATAATTTTTGAAACTAACATTATTCACACTAGTTGATCCTTTTTTGGACACATTACTTTGTATTAGAATAATTCACATTAGAATTATAAATACCTTGTAAATTAAACAAGATTTAATATTAAGTTTTGTGAATATGGATAAATAATCCTTTTTTTTTTTTTTTTTTTGTCAAAGTTATAACGAGGATAAAAATCTCTCAATAAAGTTTAGTTAATCGGACAAACTGGAGGTTCTATCTTTTGATATTACCTCTCTTCAGTTCAGTACAAAAAATAAAATAAGTCTTTTTTTATTTTTTTTTTAATTTTTCCCTGGCTGGATTTCCTTTATATTGAGAAGAAGAGTTACAAATGAAAAAAATCAAGTGGTTACTTTACTAATACTGAGATAATGAAACACGAAAGTATGGGTAATTTGAGAATAAAATAGATACAGGTAAAGTCAAAAAATGACCAATGGTTTAAAGCAAAAAAGAACAAAAAAAAAAAAAAAAGAAATTACAACAACTTAAACAACGATCACCAAGTGAACATTCATAAACAATATACTTTTAAATAAAAGTATCGTGTTTGTGATTTTGAGTGCTCTTAATGTAAACCCTGGCATTGTTTTTTATTTTTATTTTTTTAAAAAATTTCTTATTAATAAAAACCTTCTAAAATTTTTTAATCCTTTTTTTTTTTTATTGTTTTTCTTTTTAATTAATCTTTTTATTTTTTCATTTTTTTTGAATTAATGAAAAACTTGTAACCAACACGATTCCAAAATATATTTTTTTTATGACCATTTAAATTACTAATTTACCATTAGTAATCAAGTGAGTGCTTTCAAGTGCCTAGCTTTTTCAGGATTCAAAATAATAGAGAAAAATCAAAGATTTTTCTCAATTCTTTTAAATTCTGGAAAACCTAACAAAAGTGCCTAGGTTTTTTTTTGTTTCAGAAATAAACTAAAAATTAAATAAAATTCTCGGTTTATTTCTGTAACTAAAAAAAACCTAACGAAAGTGCCTAGGTTTTTTTTAGTTTCAGAAATAAACTGAAAATTAAATAAATTCTCAGTTTATTTCTGAAACTAAAAAAACCCTAACGGCAGTAAGAAGATCTTTTATTTCTCCTTTTATCAATAATAAAAAAAAAATAAAAAAAAAACAACAATTAGTCTTTTTTTAAGTAAATATGATCTTATGTGTGTATAAATTCTGGAATTATAGTTTATAATATGCTGTAATAAAAGCTTTATGTAGTTTATATTTGTTTTATAATTGATAATTCAAAATATGAAAATGTAATAAAGAACTTTATTATAACTGGTCAAAATTTAACTGAAATTTCGATGATTATAATAAAACAAAAAAAAAAATAAAAAAGTATGATGAATTATTACCTAAATAACCCAATTGCTTATATCTTCCTGAATCCCCAACACGTACATGACTTACCCAAATTTTACTTTTTGGGTCTTGTTTCCAAATCAACATTGTTTTATCCATGGAAACAGATAATAAATAAATTTTTTCCTTTTGGCTTTTAGTATTAGTTTTTTTCCACCAAGAAACCGATTGTATCCATCCATCATGTTCACCTAATACAGATTCTAAAACAATTTCGATTTCCTTTTCTTTATTTGTAAAAAATCTCCAAATACGGATATAATTATCTTGACTTCCAGATGCAAGAAACAATTCCTTCCCGTCATTAAAAACAATTGTATCTAAAGTTTTTATCCAATCTTTGTGTCCTCTTAGTTCTTGATATATTTTAAATTCATTACCTTCATTTACATTTGATGTATAGATTAAGAGCTTTGATTGAACATTAGCCATGGCCAAAATAACCGTTTCATTATTTAAAATCGACAATGAAACACATTCAATTAATTTGTAATAGCCAAAAGAAAATTCTTGGATTTTTTTTAATTCCTTTGGTGCTGATAAATTATCACACTAATTTTTTTGAAAAAAAAAAAAAAAAAAGATATTTTTGGGTGTAAATTAAGAAATTAATATTGAAAATTAGTTGAAATTTTGAAAAAAAATTAAATCAAGCAGTGTATTAAGAAAACATTAAATAATATTCATTGTTTTTTGAATTTTAAAAAAAATATTTTAAATATGATACCCAAAGCAAAATTATTCTTTAATTTAATTAATAATTGCAATTATAACAATGCCCAAATTATGAGTAAAGAGATCAGAACAAGAAAAAAACAATAAATTTTATCATAAAGTAGTAAACTAGATGAAAATATAAATCATCAGGTGAGATTTAGCATTAAATTAGTTTTATTATTACAGAATAATTCTAAAATCATTTTAAATGAATAATAATTGTTTTTTATTTTCATTAATATTACAAATTTATGTCTCAAAGATCAATTTTGAATGTTTTTATTTTTTTATACTTTGTACATTTTCCAAATTTACCTTTTTGAAGTTGTTTCAGTCTTCCTCTTTTTTTTTGTTTTTAGGTGTTTGGGGAAGGGTAAAAGGAATAAAAAATCATTATAAGAATTGGACGATTTGTTCCTGATTAGATCTTAAACTAAATAACTGTATCTTGATCAGATCTTGAACAAATTGAACTGGACTTATGCAACTGAAGAGATCTGAATCCAACTGATGCAATTTGAAACCAAACCAAAGTGAACCGAATCGACCTTTCCATACAATCTTTCGAGTCGTTACTTGGAATGGGTTTTTGCTGTCGTGTCTGTGTCTTGTACTGATATTTTGTGAAAACAAGATTTGGGAAACTTGGAAAAAAAAAAAAAAAATAAAATAAAATTAAAAGTCAGAAAATAATTAATGAATTACATACTTTAAAAATTTGAACCATTCCTTGTGTATTTGAAATTGCAATTAGAAACGAATTTTTGATTACCACAAAATCCAATGAATTGATTGAATTCTTTTCAGTGTCTTCTATTTTACAAACAACTTGCCACTTTTGAAATATTTTTTATACAATTAAGAAAAGTAAAAAATAAAGAATGAGAAATTAAAAGGTTTTAGAAACAAATCAGTTTGATTTTTAAAAATGGAGGAATGGCTTTTTAGAAGTTATCTTTTTTTTTAAAGGTTTAATTATGATTCAAATTTTGAAAACGATTATTTCTTCTTTTTGTTTTGTCTGAAATTGAAAAAAGAAGAACAGAAGGAAAAAAAAAAAAAAAAAAGAATTAAAAAGAAAAAAAGAGAGCTTTACTTCATTATCTATTTCTTTCCATAACAATAAAACACCAAAAGAATCAGCAGTAAGAAGAAAATTGTTTAACCATTTAGTTATCGACACTTTTCCTTTATGACTATTGAGGATCGCTATTACTCGAGAGCTATTTACGTCAGCAAGTACAACCGAATTTAAACTCCCATAAGAGATAATATTTGTTTCTTTATTCCAATCCAACGTTTTACCTGTTTCATTTATCCCAGAACTACCAAAAAGAAATGAAATTGACATATTTTAGCTTTGAATATTAAAAGCAATAAACGAAGAGTAATTTAAAAAAAATGAAAAATTATTTAGCAATACGTCATAAATATCCTTACTTTTTTGGTCAATTTGTAATTAACTTTTTTAACAATTAAAATTCTTCCAGATCAATTTTTTTCAAGAAGTTCCAAATTCAGTTCTAAGTGGTATTACTTATCAGTTGTTTTCAGATTTTGGTGAAGATCATTTAAAAAAGAAATTTGAACTTTTTTAACTCTCTTGCTGTATTATTGAACTTTGGTTCTTTTGACAACTTAAATAATTGAGATTTTACTTGTTTATTATTTTTAAATCCGTAAAATAGAACAAGAATTTTATTTTCCATTCAAGAGTAAAGTCATTATTTTTTGTTTTCTTCGAATAATGAAAAATATGAGTTACACTATTTAAAGTCAACAAAACAGGAAGAATGTCATAAAAAATATCTTGTGTTAAGTGTAACGAGGTCGGGTTCTTTTCCTTCTTGGCTGATCCATCTTGGACTTTGTATAAATTCTAAAAGTGGATAAAAAAATGGTTCATTTTGATTTTTAGAAATCAGAATTGATAAGTATAAGACAACGAGTTTGGTAGGTTAGTTAGTAAAAAATGTTAAATTTATGGACTACTGAATTGTAATACTTATTTAGGTGTTAATCAATTTCAGAAAATAATAAATAATATTAATAAAAATCATAAACACATTTTAAAAATGATTTCTGGATTTTTAATGTTTTTGTATTAAATATGTGGTTGTTTTCATTAACTGTCATACTTTTCTGGTATCTTTCAAGGGTCAAGAAACTTGGTCATCTATTTGGTATTTTAAATGACAACAAATACCATTTAATAAATTATTGGAGATGTTTCGGTTTGTTCAAATTTGAAAAAAGTATTTTCGATTTTATCTTGGCATTTCTGCCCCAAATCACTTTTAAATACAATAGAAAATTACTAAATAAACCAAATTTCATAATAAATGGCCCACCTTACTTTTGAATTTTGAATTGCTTTGGTATCGTTTTGAAGTTTTTCCTCTCACAATGAAAGGTTTGCAAATAAATGATTTTTTCTCTTTTTTATTTTTTCAATAGTGTTTTGTTAAAATGGAAAAAGAAAATGAAAAATTGGAAAGAAGTAACCGATGAATTAATGAAAAAATTTTGTTTCAAATATGAAAAAGAGATTAGATTTAGTTATTCAAATCGAAGGAGAATCGATAAATGGGTTTTTTTACTTATTTAAAGTGTCTATTTTTCATGTAATGCTTCATTCAAAATAAAGGGCCCAATTTTTTTTAACAGTTTTTTTTATTTTTTTTTCTTT
This sequence comes from Anaeramoeba flamelloides, assembly GCA_027625915.1. Taxonomy (NCBI): domain Eukaryota; family Anaeramoebidae; genus Anaeramoeba; species Anaeramoeba flamelloides. The sequence continues at coordinate 24,247,508 of JANTQA010000023.1, forward strand.
TATTTTTAGACAAAAAACAAATATATCTTGAGTATAGTATTGAATATTAAAATCTAAATTTTTCTATTATAATCGATAACTTCAATTATTAAAAATATTTTTCTGTAAAATTTGATTTTTAATTGGCCAATTATTATGAAATATAGTTTACATTAAATATATGAACAAGTTTCTTCACCCTTGAAAGATACCAGAAAAGTATGACAGTTAATGAAAACAACCACATATTTAATACAAAAACATTAAAAATCCAGAAATCATTTTTAAAATGTGTTTATGATTTTTATTAATATTATTTATTTTTTTCTGAAATTGATTAACACCTAAATAAGTATTACAATTCAAAGACTTATAAACTTAACATTTTTTACTAACTAATCTCTGAAACTCGTTGTCTTATACTTATCAATTCTGATTTTGGAAAAAGGAAGAATAATTTCATCATTTTCTATCCACTATTAAAATTTATACAAAGTTCAAGATCGATCAGCCAAGAACAAAAAGAACCCGGCCTTGTAATATTTAAAACAAGGTATTTTTTTTACATTCTACCTATATTATAATCTTTAAGATCTATTTCGTTTCATGACTCGGAAAATTTAAAAAAAAAAAAATCACTTAATTTTAAAAATATCAAAAGAGACGTTTAATAACTCTAAACAATTATTTAACAACAATTCTCTTTACAATAACTAAAAAATAAGATTATTTGAATCTTTTATATTAAGTCAATTAACATATGGATTGGAAATTTTAAATTATGAAATTAAAACCTTAATTTACTTAAATTCTTGGATTAATTCATGTATTATTGAAATATGTAAAATAAACAGAAACACACCAATTCTAATTTATAAAACAGAATTTAAAATTGAAAATCTAATAATTTGGTTAATAAAAAAAAATCAAATTCAAAAAAAAGTAAAAAATTTATCTCTCGCATATTTGGAACAATTAATAAAATATAATCAAAGAATCAATAATAAAATCAATTGGAATTCAAAAAAATGAATTGAATTGAAAGAATAAATTTATAAATTTAGATATTGTGAATTATTGAATTCCCAGAGCCGAAATGTGCCAGATATATTTCAAAATAATAAAAAATCAAAACCCTTCATTTAAAACTCAAAAATATTTAAGATATTTATTGTTTTTCAAACGTAAACTTTTTCTTTGTGAAAAATTAGATAAATAATTTGAGATAAATAACCAATAAGAAAGAGATTAGAACTCTTAAAAGCTTAAGATAGTATTATAGTTGCTGTGGAAAGATTTTGAATATTCCTTGTATTATTAGGCAAAGTTTGAGAATTTTCTGATCTTCTTAGTTTCCAATTGTAACAAAGTGAATTAAGATGTATTTTACTAATAAATTTGGCTTTAAATATGATATTTAAAGTTATTTAACAGTACTTTTGAAATTTTTATTTACGAAGTTGCTTAATTGAATAACCGAGATTTGTGAGTCTCTGAATGTCAAACCAATTGACAGCTTATTTTGGTACAAGTTACCAAAACACTTGTTCAAGAAAAACTAAAAAAAAAGTATACTTGATAATTTGGGGAATGTTTGAAAAAGGAATGAATTCCCTTTCTTTGTTTAAAAATAATGTCTATTGATAAACATTATTTTTTTCTCATTTTCAAAAAAAACTCAAACATTTTAAATAAGAAAAAAAAATATTTGATATCTTTTTTTCAAGAAAAAAGAAAGAAGAGACCATTAATAAAAGATTTTGAAAAGTAGAAAAAAATAAATTATCATTTAAGGGACTAATCTTGTATATTTTTTTTACCTAAATTTAATAGAGATTAAGAAAATTTTTGCTCAATTACTTCGATTTGAAAAAACGTGTTTATTTTCAATATTAAATATATGTCTAAAGAAGGAATACTTATTTAGAAAAGGGTCAAAAAAAAAATAATAGAGACTAGTCCCTTAAGAAAAAAAAAACATTTATTTTACTCTGAAATATCAAGAAATTCTACAGGAATGTTCAAAATCATTCGTTGTTAAAAACACCTAGTGCATGCAGGTTTTTATGTTTGATCTTTTTTAAGAATTAGTTGACAAAAGGGAAACAAAAGAGGAAATAGATCTCATTGTAAGGATGGAAGATCGAGTTTGTCTCTGTAAAATTTAAACCTTATTTTAGTTACCAATATGAAAATGTAAAATTTAACTTCAAGATTTTCGCGAACTAACATGGAATAAAAAGCGATCCTTTGAAGAATAAATTCCTCAAAGTACCAATAAAAAATAACAAATTAGTTGTTTTGAGTAAAAAGTTGTTTACATTCTTTTGGTTTGTTTTAAGTTTTGACGAGTGTAGATCGATAATTGAAAAAATTAATAGCATCTCATATTGTTTCATTTGCTCAACAATCACCAGTTATAATTCTTCCTTTTAGATCCCCTTCCAGATTCAAAATAATGAGATGATATTTCTCTGGGGCTAAGATTATTTTAATCGCCGTCTTCGAACTCCCCAATATCATATTATCTCACTTAGAACAATCTCATTTTTTTCGTTCTTCTAGGCAAAAATCAGATTATAATGAGGAAATTATTTCCAAACCAAAACAACAAACACCGATATTTCCAGTTCTGTAATTTTATTTAACACCTTAAAATTTGATTATAATAAAAAGTTAGAAAATAATTCACTTTTCAGCAAGTTTTGGAATCATTTTTTTCGGAATCCTTTTTATTTTCTTCATGTCCAAATTTGTTCAAGAGTGGATTTCAAACTTTTCAGGTCAATCAATAGATATCACGAAACATGACGAACTCGCATATCAACTCTGTGGAATTGTGAACAAACTACAGGCTGGTTCAATAAGCAGTTTCCAAAAGTAATTATTTTTTTTTTTTTTTTTTTTTTTTTTTTTGGTTTTAACTTTTCCCAAACTAATTTTCTAATTTGGTTCAAAAAACATATTTTAAACCAAGAACTTCATAACTCTTTTTTTTTTTCATCAGATCCTTTCTTAAATATTTTTTTAATTTTCTTAAGGATCGTTAATTAACATGCTTACTTTTTTCTCAGAATAACTTTTGTTTCAACCACTTGTTTTCAAATAATACCTGTCTGTGATTTTGTTTCTCTGAATTCCTTTTCCTGGGACTAAAAAATTATTTACAAAAACAAAAATAATTAATTTATTGTTTAAAAAAAAAAAAATTAATTTTCGGTTCTTTTTTATTTGAAACCACACCAAAAGAAAAAAAAATAAAAAGAATTTTTAAGAAATCTAAAACTAAAAGAAACAATTTTCTTCCTATTCACAAAATGATTCTGTCAGATAGGGATTAAAATATAAAGAAAATTATTTCTTTTTTTTTTCTTCAAACTCCCTATTCAAGTAAAGAAAAATATTATTAACTCCCTACCCTACCCATTTGGTACAACCGTTCCAAGACCACTTTGGAAAGTTATAGGACCATGAGACTAATTGACTCTTTTAAAATTGTCCTTGATGAAATAGGAAATTCAATTTCGAACAAAAGATAAAAATTTAAATTTCAGTTGAAACATAAAAGAAAATTTTTTTTTTAATAAACAAAGACCAAAAATTGAATTTCAAAAGAAAAGAAATCACAGAAATCACAGAAATCACAGAAACCCTGAAACTTGACACTGAAAGTATTTTTCGATCATTGGTTCTAAATTGTTTAAACATGTGATTTTTGCAATTTTGGAAATTGAAGATCCACACTAATGTTATTTTTTTGATGAATTTGTTCATCAACAACAAAAACCAAAGGAACCAAAAAAATCAAAAAAACCAAAAATTGGATAACATAAATTTTTTCTTCTATTATAAATTTTAAGGTTTATGCTAAACTGTTAGAACCAATTTATGGTTTATCATACAGGATAAAATTTTTACAATAGAAAATCAATTTCTATGTCTTTTAAATTTTCAGGTAGGGTTGGTACAGCTGTAAATCAATTTCGTTACCCGAAGCCCTTTTATTAAAGGAATGATTTTTGAATTAGATCAATAGTATTTTCGAAATAGAGCAATACTGTTCAATGGATGTAAATTTGAACTTTATATGATTGCCTTGTCTATTTATAGATTGAATTCCAAAATCGAAAAAACAAAAATTTGTTAATAAACGGTTTACTCAAATCAAAACAACAACAGTTTTCCTTCAATACTAAAATCAAATACTGATTATAAATCTTTTAAAAGAAAACCAAAAATAAAAATGAAAATGATTCCTTATTAAGAATTTAACAGCATATAAAATCACCAAAAGATCATTTGTTCTTTTTTTTAAAAAACAGTTAAATTTATCAGAACTCGTTTTCCAAAAAAAAAAATGGAAGGCTTTCTTCAACTTCTTAATTCATCAGAGATTAAGCGCGATTGTAAAAATTTCAGATCCTATTAAAAAGAGGAAAATCAATAGTTTACACAAATAACTGGTGCAAATCAACAAACAGGTGTCAACGTGTAAAATTGGTGCCGAGGGAATATAGTAATTTTTTGAGGAATGAAGGCAATTATTTTGATAAAAACTAAATTAAAATACAAATTGTTTAAAAAAAAAGTCTTTCTCAACACAAAAAAAAATACAAAATCAAAATTTCTCGAACTTCAGGCTTCTAACTAGAGGAAAAAATCACAATTTGAATGATATTTTTTCTTTTAATTCTAAAAAATGTCAGAAATTTAGCTGATGTCATAATTTTTGTGTCTGTAGGTTATGAGGCTGATATAATCTCCTTCGATTATTTCTTCTTGTTTACTTAAACAGTATATAAACAAAAACAAAAATGATTTTTAAAACGATTTAGAAGGGAACATAATTAACTTAAAATAACCGAAACACATGTTTTTGTTAAATAGTTAATTTAGTGATATGTAAAAATTTACAATTTTTGATTACCTTCATTGCGTTAATACTTTGATCTTTAAATATTTACCTGAAATTAAGTGAAAATAATTAAAACAAAAATTACAGCATTTTAGAAAACTTTTTAAATCAATATTATAAATAATCTTATTAATTTACATGAGATTTACCAAAAAAGGATTTACTTTATTTAAAAATATCATCTGGAGGTGTTTTATTTTTTTTCTTCATGCTACAAAAAACTGAAAATTCTTTTAAAAATAAATTTAAAATAATCATTTTTCTGAACAAACTTTTTGTGGTAAAAGTTTTAAATTTTTTTTTTTTTCGAAAATTTATTTTAATTTTTAAAAATTTTGAGAGAAACTATCCAAGATGTAGTCTCAAAAAAGTAATTTTTTTTAACTTTTTCAAAATTAAAATAGATCAAAAAACATTCGATCCCACAATCAAACTCTTCGGCTAATAAAAAAAAATAATTTTTTTTGGATTTGAAATAAAATTTCCTACAACATCTGATGTAATTGTATACATATTTTTAAATGTTATTAAATAATGATTTTCAATTATTCATTTTAAACATTTGATATGTAATTTGAAAATTAATTATACCTTTTTTTTGACTTTTAATTTTATATTAATGAATTTACAAATAAAATAGGAAATAATTCCTTGAACGAAAAAGTTTTTTTTGTATTTCTTGATTTATTTTCTTTTTTTGTCACATTAAAGAAACCAACACTAAATTAATCACAAATGTATGAATCTCTAACTTTTCATTAGAGGTATTGTTGAAATTGAGTGAGTGGGCGAATCTGGTGAATTCTTTCAAGAATTGGATACTTTCAGTAAATGGACATAGATTTTTTTTCCAATTATAATCCAACATTTTAAAAGTCAAAAAAATTAAAATTGTTCAGATATTTCTTTTAAAAATAGTAGTTTTCAAGAAGATAAGGCCAAATTTTTAGGTTTCTGTGTTTAGATTTCAAATTACATCCACTGGGTTTCATTTTGTAACTTTTAGAACATGAATAAACAATTTGTAAAATTGGTGGTTAGAATTCTCGGACCTGTATCATTTCTTTTGATATTAAACTCCTTAACATATCTCTGTTTATTATACCCATTGCCAATTTTTTTTTTTTTTTTTACAAAAATCAAAAAAAAAAAGCAAAGAAAAATATTAAAAAAATTTATTTATAATTTTAAAGATTACTAATGATTTTTTTGTGTTTAATATTTATTGAAATATATTTATTAACTATTTTTTAAACAGAGAACATAATGAAACTTTATTTGTAAAATATTGAAATAAGTAAATTATTTAATAATAAAAAAAAAAAAAACTAAAAACTAAAATTCAACTTATTCTACAAATTAAAATAGAATTCGTTTTTGATAAATCATATCTTAGATTTCAGAAACAAGTATGCATTTTTAATTGAATAACATTACTATTTTTTATAAACTTGAATTATTACATTAATAATTTTTTAAAAAAAAATATCGAATAAATAGTTAATAAATATAATGATATATACAAAATTTAGTAAAATTGGAGTTTAATTACTCCCTTAATACATATTCAAAATTTAGAAATATAATGTTTCATTAGATAATATTGTCTTAATTATCAATCGTTTTTAATTAATCTAAAAATAAACTAGATTCCAAAAATTTGGACACAGTTTAAACAGTTGAAAGAACATCATTACTGTACTTTAAATTCAATTTGGAAAGAATTTTGATTTTACAAACAATTTCATTTTTTGTCTTTTTTGTTTTGTTTTCATTTCCTTTTTTGCAGTTACGTAATCTGTTTCATTAGATCTCGAAATTTTTTTTCAATGGTTGATAGAAGGTTAGTGTTGAGTTTGTTAAATTGGAAAATCAAATACAATTGGTAGATGGTATCTTATCATTTGATCGATCAACAATGGTTGGTGAAATTTCAACAAATTTACCAATACGTTTTTTGTTCCGCTCGTTTCATTATTTTGGACACACCTGTTTTTATTTTTGAGTTTTAAATTTTTTTCTTTTATTTGGATGAAAATGATTACTTATAAAAACATTAATACCTTGTAACTTAAATGTGGTTTTATATTAGGTTTGGGAAAATACAATAAATTGGGTTTTTTTTTGCCTATTTTTGATTTTGGGTGTGTCCAAATTTTTGGAATGGGGTTTAGCTAATATTTTGATAAAACACTTTTTAATTTAGAACTATTTTAATAATAAACTTTTTTTTAAAAAAAATACAAGATGATTTTACCAAATATAAATTAAAGAAAGAGAGGAGATAATAAATAGTAAAGGTTGGATCGTTCTATCGTCTTTAAACATAAATTAGAAAAAAGATTCCGATCCAAAACAATAATCAAAGTCAAATGATATTATTATATATTTAAAAAAAAAAATCAATAATTACAAAAGTTGATTGTTATTAAATTTAATTTGATCAAATAACATTATTTACACATTCATTATAATTCAATCAAAAATAATTCTTCATTTAATCCACTGAAAAATCAGTATAAAAAAAAAAAAACAATTTAATAAGCTCTTTTTCAAAAATTGTGACTCACCTGAAATAATAAATTGTAAAAAAAAATTTATCCTTTAGTATTCAAGAACAATTAATAACCCAATATGATTTGTAATTCACTTTTAAGTCATTCTAAATCTATAAAAGCCTGATATATTAAAAATTAAAAAAAATAAAACCAAAAACTAAAAAAAAGTGAGTCACAATTTTTGAAATGAGCATTACCCATTTTTTATTACTGAACTTTCACTGAAAAAAAGTTGAACAACAATATTTTTTATGAATAATTAAATCCATTTTCAAAGACACTACATAGCCCCAATTTTCTTAGTGATTATTTGTCTTTTCGAAGATCTCTTTTTTTTTCCACATGATCTTTTAAAAAAAAAAAAAAAAAAAAAAAAGAAAAAAAAAAAAAAAAAAAAAAAAAAAAAAAAAAAAAAAAAAAAAAAAAAAAAAAAAAAAAAAAAAACAAAAATTTGAAAAAGCAAAACTAAAATTTGAAAAATTAGAAAAAATGATTCTGATCCAAAAATTTGAAAATATTTTTTGTTAAGAATACTGGAATAAACCCTCAAAACAACTCCCATTAACATTATAAAGTGAGTCAAAATTTATGAAAAATAGTTTATATGAAATTTCAACGTTGATGCTGATTTTTATAAATATCTCAGAATAAGAGAGAACAGATTTGATTTTTTTTTTTTTTTTTAAAAAGTTAATTTTCTAAAATTTGAAAAGATTAGATTTGATTGCTTAATATAATTTCATAAACCTTCACATATTATTTTAGACATGATACATCATTTTTTTTAAAAAATTTAAAATAACATGAATGGATTCTTTCTAAATTATCTTTCAAAACTGACTCTCTGAAGAAGTTATTTTATAAAAATTTCAATAAATTGCTTGGATATAAGTATTTTATTTAATAGATCTAAATATTTTTCTTTTAGACTTATTGTTAACAAACAGCCACCCATTTTTCAAGCAAAAAACAAAAAATAAAAATAAAAATAAAAATCAGAAGAACTATAAATAAACCAACCAAAAAAATCTTTTTTATTTATAATAAATTTTTTTTTTCAATAAATTAATTATATTTAATAACAATAGAAAGAACACAATTAAAAATCTAAATCATTTTAGAGGATTTTGTGCCAAAATTGGAATACCCTCAAAATATCATTTTACACCAAATGATTTAAGAAATAATCATTTTACAAAATTAAGGACACTACTTTCACTTTTACCTGTAAAAGATGAAAAAATAAATAAAGAAGAAAATAAAAATCGAAATGATTTAAAGCAAATCGAAAATAATAAAGATAAAGAATTTGAACAAAACTTAATCGTTAAAAAAGACTTTTCTCTTGGCAATGGTAAATTTTATGTTGAATTTTATGAAAAGGAAAAAGAAAATGAAAAGGAAAAAGAAAATGAAAAAGAAAAAGGAAGGGAAAGTGAAAAAGATAAAGAAAAGGAAAAAGATATGAAAAAGAAAAAAGAAAAACAATTAAAATCTGGAATAATTTTTTTTCAAAAAAATAAATTAAATATCAAAATTATTAATAAATTAGAAATTATTTCAAAATATGGAGAATCAATAAAAATTTATCAATTAAAAAAAAGAATAAAAAATTGTGAAATTTTAAAATTAATAATTCCAGAAGAAAAAAAAATCTTTAAATTTATTTTAAAAAATGAAAATGAGAAAGAAATATTTTTAAAAACTTTTAAAATGTTTAAATGGTATCATGAAGAATCAATTGAAAATTTTATAATTAATGGTGAAATTTTAGGAATTGATAATGAAATAGATACCATTGTTTTAAGAACTTTAAATAATGAAAAGGCAAATTTTAGTATTTTGGGTTTGTTAAAAAAAAAAAAAATTAAAAAACACTCTAATAATAATGATGATGATGATGATGATCTAATTAACACCACCAATAACATAAGCAGTGACAAAAACAACAAGGCAAAAAATAAAAAGAAAAATGACAACAGGAAAGGAAATATTAAAGAAACTGAATCAGAATTAGAATTGAATTATAAAAAAAAAAAAAAATTAATCTTAATTACCCTTTCAAAAGAAAAAATAAATTTATTAATTAAAAAAAATAATTTCGATTTACCACTTGAATATGAATTTTATTGGAATACCAGTTTAATTAAAATTAATTCGAATGTGAATAATAAATATAAAATTGAATTAGAAATTAATGAATTTTCCAAAAAAACAAAATTTCATTTATTTGTAAATAATTTAAATGAAAAAAAGCTGTTAATAAAAATCATTGAATCATTCTTAAATAAATTTAAAACCAAGTCGGTGATTTATAACAGAGAAGAAAGAATTATATATAATAATAATAGAAATTTAAAATTAAATTTAAATTTAAAAAATAGTATCAAAGTATGTTTCTTTGATAAAAATGGGTTACCGCTATTAATTCAAAGGCAGCCGTTCTGCAAAATCCCTAATAAAAGGCAATGGCCCGCGCAATTTACATGGACAAAATTTCAGGATGTCATTAAAAAAAGAATCAATCGTTGCATTTCGATTGGCAATTGTTCTTTTGATATCTTTTTATTGGAAAAAAATTCCAATGAAGAATATGAATTTAATCAATGTCGAATTGAAATTTCCTTAACTGGGGCCAAAATATTAAAAAACAATGAGCAAATAATAATTATTAAATATGAAAAAAATCAACAAATGTTATTACATCCATTAATGCATTCCATTTTTTCCATCAATTTAATCAATATGAATAATATAAAAGGCAAAAGCGATCAGCAAAATGGTTATAAAAATCTGGAAAAACAGAAAAAAATAAAACGGCAATTAGTATTATTGGCAGAAAATTCCGAAGAAAGAGATGTTATTGCGAATCTATTTATCTTATACAATAGGATGTATTTATTAGATCTCAAAGATCCCACAAAGTTAAATTTCCTTTCGCAAATTAAAATTAATTGTATTGACAATCAAATAATCAAACAGTTCAAAGATATCAATTATTCCATTGATGAATTAATTAGATTAATTCCCAATTCTTTTAAATCCAGTAAATATGAAATAAATCCGGAATTAAAGAATACTAATGATCGCTCAAATGATGAATTAGATGATCAAGAATTAATTTTTGATTTAATGCAATTAAACAATTATGAAAAGACCAAATATAAAGTATCAATTTATAATTCTTTCAAATACCATTGTGGTTATATTAATATAATTTTAAAAAAACACTATTTTAAAATTAAATTTTTTAATAAAATCATTTATCGGCAATATAATTTATATTCGAAATTCTTTTTCAATGACTTGAATGATTTATTAATTACATTTAATATTGACGAATGGAATTTTATATATATAGGATTTAAAACAATTCAAGAAAAGCAGGGATTTTATTTAGATTTTGAAAATAAACGAAAAAAAAATCGATATAAGAATAATAATAATATTATTGATGACATGAGTAACAATAATAAGCGCAATGATGATGATGATGAGGATAATAATAATTTTAATTTGGAATCTTATTCTGTTGAATGCATCTGTTTAAATGATTACATTGAAATGGAATGCAATTTAATTATACAACCTGATTGTTTTATATTAAAATCCCAAAAAAATACTGTTGTTTCTCCCTTTTCTACTTTTATTTTAATTTCTATTGAAAAATGTAGAAAAAAACAAATAATTATAAACTTTATACTAAATTCGAAATTATTAATCTTAAATTTCCAAAATGAAAAAATAACAAAATTTATTTATCAATTTTTTAAAAATAAACAATTAACATTTTTACAAAATAAATATGGTAAAAAACTAATTAATTCAAATAAACTTGAAATTTTAAACAACAATTTTAACAAGAATAATAATGTTACTAAGAATAAGGATGATTATGACAATAATATTAATAATAATAATAATAATAATGACAATTTGTTAAACTATTATCAATCATTCAATATACCAACATTAAAACAAGTTGAATTAAATGATGAAAATTCAATTGAGGATAATATAAAAAATAATTATCAAATTAAAATTAGTGAAACTTTTGCGATATTAATTTTTAATAATCAAAAATATTTTAATAGTTGTAAACTAACTCTATTTTCTGATAGTATAATCCAATTAAAATATAAATTGGAAAATAATTTAAAGCAAGTGAAAAGATTTTCTTTGGATGGTTCGGAATTAATTCGTCATCAAGCAAGAAAAAATGTTGTAAAAATTCAATTTTTTAATGGCAAGCATTTATTGGCAATTTTTGATACAGATTCCTTTGCAGATAGATTCCATAAATTGTATAATCAATTTAAATCTAATGAAAAAAATATAAACTATAAAAGACTCGGTATTTATCCAATATATTATACTCAAATAAGTAATGGTAATATTGGTGATGAAGATGATGATGATAATAATTCCATTAATGATAAAGATAAGAAAAAAGAAAAAATGAAAGCAATATTGTTTTTAGGCATTAATGAAGTTTTAATACGTAGTAAAATTCATAATAATAACAACAATAAAAAATCAAATGAAATAATTATTACTGAACCAATCCAAAATTTAAAATTATTTTTTAATAAACAAAACAAGAAAATAATCAAAATAAAACTATCGAACGATCGAAAGTTTTTAATTAAATTTTTGGATGAAAAGGATAAATTTTCCTTTATTTATAGATATAAATCTTTTCAAAATAAGCTTTATTTTTTTGAACTGGAAAAAGAATTTCCGAAAGAGTTTTCTGTTTTACAATTATCAAATAATGAAAATAATAACTTGAGCCTTAATAATGTCAGTAATGAAATTAATAAAATTATCAAAATAAATGAAAATTCAATAATTATTTATACTGGCAATGATAATGATAATGATAATGATAATTTGAATAAAAATCAGGCTGGTAATAAAAGAAAAGAAAAAATAGAAATATTATATCATTCAATCCAAATTATTGAGAACTTTAATGAAAACTTAAAAATAATTTTATTAGAATTAATAGATGGAACTAGCTTTGTATTGAAGTTTGAAAATCAAGAGGAGGCACAACAATTTTTGAAAATTTGTCAAGCGTGTCATAACCATCGGGTGAAGATTTCTAATATTCGTTCAAGATTAATGGCTAGACCAAATATCCAAAAAAATGAATTTGAGCAATTAATTGCTGCAGTCGACCAAAACACTTGGTTTAGTTGCTATATATTAAAGAAGAAAAATAAAAGTGATGGTTATGAAAAGCAAGAAAAAACCATCTTGGCGCTTGGAATTGAAATTGTTTTATCTGCAACGAAAAATGAAAAAATTATTTCCAATTATCAACAAATTGAAATAGAAAAATTTAAAAATCAAGAAAGATTATTGAAATTAAAATTTTTAAATAAATTAAATGAAAAAAACTTGATAATAAAATTTAAAAATGGTATTTTATTAAAAAAATTCTCCCAATTATTTTTTGATAGAAAAAAATTATTATTAAAAATTCAAAATGGAATCAACCCATTATTTGAAAAGGAGATTCTAATGAACTTGAATGTTAATAAATTAACTAGCAGTGAAGAAGATAATGAAATTGAATTATCCGAAGAGCTAAATGACAATGACAATGATGAAATTAAAATTCAAAGTGAAAGCCACAGTGTAAGTGCAAGTCATAGTGAAAGTAAGAGTAAGAGTACAAGTCAGAGTGAAAGTAAGAGTGGCGGTGAAGGTACAAGCCAGAGTCTAAATAAGAGCAAAAGTGCAGGTGAGAGTAAGAGTGCAAGTGGGGATGGAAGTAAGAGTGGTGGCGAAAGTGAAAGTGAAGATGAAAATGTCAAAGAAAATGTAAAAGAAAACGAGAAGGAAACAGAAAAGAAAATTGAAAATGTTAAAGATAATAATATTCAAGAAAATGAAAATGAATATAATATCTCTGTTTGTTTAAAGAATCAAACAATCAAATATAAAGGCACACTTTATTTAAAATTAAATTATTTTAAATTATTTATTGAATCAGATGATGTAATCGATGAGATTTTGATTTCTTCAAATTTAAAGATCTTAATTCATCCAAAAAAAAAAAACTTTTTGAAATTACAAAGCAATCAACCGAATAAACCCCAGGTTTTTTATTTTTTATTTGAATCAAATGAAAAATGTCAAAAGTGTTTTGATTTAATTTCCAAATTTTTAAATCAAAATTTTCCTAGCTTTCACATTATTACTTATGATCCAAAAATTAAAGAAAAAAATAAAAGTATTCTTAAATTTGAAAATGAATCAATAAAGATACTAACTAAAAAAAAGAAAGATTTAATATTGCCATTGTCTAATATAAAAATTACACCAAAAAAGAATTCTCAATCAATTGTTAAAATATCTACAGCTGATCTATACTTTTCAATAAAATTTAATACAGTTTTAGATAAAGAAAAGATGATCAAAATGTTTAATGAATCTGTGAAGAAATTAAATCTCAAGGAAAAGAAAGGTACAAAGGTGGTGGAAAAGGAAAAGGAAAAGGAAAGGGGGGAGGAAAGGGAAAGAGGAAAGAAAAAGGGAAAGGAAAATGAAAAGGAAAGCAAAAGAGTGGAAGTGGGTGAAAGGGTAAATGGTAAGGAAAAGGAAAGCGAAAGGGGAAAAATAAAAAAAACTTCAAGTCCATCATCAAATAAAAAACCTTCAATAAAATCACCACATCAAAAAAAATTTCAAGTCAAAATTAAACAAAGTTCTGATACGAGAATTGAGTCCCCTAAAATGGCGTATATTAGTTCGAAACCAAACATTTTGATTTTTTCTTTTAAAAATCAGACAAAACTTGAATTCAATTATAAAAAAATCAAAATAACCCAAAATCAAAAAAAATTAAAATATGCCAAATTAAATTTGGACAAATCTATAAAATTCATTCTGGAATTTAAAAATGATGATAAGTGTAAACAATTTAAAGAAATTGATTTACAAAATTAAATATTATTAAAAAAACATAACTTATTTTAATTTAAAATTAACCATTATTTAATTTAGAAAGAAAAAATAATAAATAGTATAAAAGCAAAATCAAATATTTTTCTCTCAATTTTTTTTTTTTTTTTTTTTATTATTAATCACTGATTGAAGAGAAAAAAATAAATTCCCTTAAAATTATATTATCAATTAATTTATTAATATATAACATATATATATATATTTTTCAATCTAAATAATCAATCAAAAATAAAAACCAATTAAGAATTTTCCACAATATTTTTCCTTGATTACTATTTTAATATTGGTTGTTTTTATGCAGAAAGTTTCGAAATGTTTTTTTTTTTTTTTTAATTTTCATTTTTAATAAAAAGGGGGGAAGTGGTAGAGTAGGATCAGTTCCAATGTTTAATGAACAATTGAATACAAAAAAATGAAATATATATCATTTTTTGATTTTTTTACATTTCCACCCTGGCTGAATCTTCTTTATATTGGGAAGAAGAGTTACAAAGGAAAAGGATCAAGTGGTTACTTGCTAATACTGTGACACTGGAACACGAAAGTATGAGTAACTTGAAAATAAAAACAAAAAAGCAAAGCCTAAAAATGACCAAAGGTTAAAAGCAAATAATATCAAAAAAAAAAAAAAGAAAAGAAATTACAACAATTAAATGATGATCCCATAATGAACATTAAAAATCAATTATCAAATTAAATTAAAAACAACCAAAAATATCGTTGCTGTGAGTTTGGGAGTTCGTAATTAAAGACAACAAATTTCTTTTTTTTTTTTTTTTGACGAATTGCTTCTTCTAAACCCTTATTTAATTTCTTTTTTTTTTTCCTTTTTTCTTTTCACTTTTTTGCTTTTGTTTTTTAAACATGAAATAATTTGGGTATGTCTTTCCCCTTGAACAATCATGAAATCTATGATTTTATGCTTAAATTACCTTTGAGTAAATTTAAGTAAATGGGCATCTAGAGTGTACTTTTGCACTTCTTCCATCAATAATAATATATATATCGTTTTGTTTTTTATTAGAGTTTATTCATACTTGATATTTTTAAAAAGTTCTACATCCTTTTGAAATTTGATCATTTATTTGTAACACCAATGAATCAGCTCTGATATAATGTTAAGTTTTGATAACCACACTTATTAATTGGTAAAATTTAATTGGATAAATTTTATAAAGACAAAATTTATCTTTCAACTTCAATAAAGGTTTAGAAATAGAAAAAAAATATGAGTGTGAATTTTTATTGTTTCTTTTTTTTTAGTAATTATTGTTTAATAAAGAGGTAATACAATTGTCATTAATTTTTTATTAATTTATTAGAATTATTGATGATCCTGAGAATTCTGAAAAAAATAGAAGAATGAATTGATTTTATCTGTTTTTGAACAATTAAATTTAATAATATTTTAAATATATTTTTGATTGGTGTTTTTGATTTTTACTTTGATATCCTTTTGAAACAAAATATTAAATTAATAATTATTGAAATGAAATTAAGAAAAAAAAAGTGTTTTTTTTTAATATGGTTCAAAATATGTATTTTAGAATAAACAATCAAGACGTTGATGGCTCAGGTAGTTTCTGTTCCTAAAAACTCTTTTTACAATCAAAATCTGTATTTTTTTAATTTTTTCTTAATCAAGGAAACTTAAACAGTGGGGATGATATTTTTTAATTTTTACCCTCCACTGTAAGTATATTGTTAATTATCAAAAGTGGTCAAAATGAATTTTTTAGTATTTTTTAAGAGTTTTCCAATTTTTTACATCGGTTGGAAAGGTTATTGTAGTTTTGAATGGTTCAGAGAGTAAAAATAAAAAAATATTATTTTTTGATTAATAGTATTTAATGTCTCATAATATGAAAAATCAGAAATTGATGAAATCAACGATATGAAATAGTTTTAAAAATTTGTCCAAAACCCAATTTTAACGACAAATATTTTATGGGAAATTTTTTTCTATTAAAAAAAGCTTGTTTTGATTACAATTTGTCTCTTATTTTTTTTTTTTTTTTCGATTATAAGATTGTCTAGTAAAGTATGCGAACCTTCCGAACTTGTCTTAAAATGCTCTAGGCTCTTTCTAAAAGACATTGTAATAATTGTTATGACCTGGGGGGGGGGGTAATACCTACATTCTGTGTATATTTCAATAGAATTGACTTATCTGAAAAAAATGAGAATTTGACTTATTTTGAAATTTGGCAGTTTTTATTTTATTTATTTATTTATTTTTAGAAAGGAGTAATTAAAGATAATTTATCCAAATAAAAAAAATAGAAGAAGAAAAATAATTAAAATATGTATAAAAAATAAGATTATCTTTTTCATGACCAGAAAGAAACTATCCGCGTACTGAATACACAGAAGGGGTAAAAAATCGATAGAAGGATTATCGATAATAGATGACAATTCCACAATTCGTGATTCATAATTGGTATTCCACAACTCTTAGAGTAGAGCACAAATTTAACAGTTTTTGAAAATTAATAATTTTCCCACAGCTTTCCTCTCAAAATAAACTATTTTACTAATTGTGTGAAAATTTTATTTTAAAATATCTAAGCTATTTCAAAAGGTTGTATGTGACTTTATTTTGAATTGTCGCTATTAAACCAAATCCTCCTAAAACTATTTAAATATACATATTATTTATAATTATTTTAGATTCCTGATAATGGTTCAATTTTTTTTTAGTATGAAACTACGCAAATAAAAAATATTAATTTTTCTGATCTCTGATTCATACTTGATATTTTAAGGGAGTGAAAATTGCTATTCTTTTTTTCTTTTTGATTGAAAAATTCATTTGTTTGTGCATTTTAATCTTAATACAATTTACAATAAATGGGCAGGGATTAAACTGAAATAGATTGTTTCAACAATTTTGTAGTTGCTTTAGCGTATTTGCCTTATTTTTTTATTAAAATCTATAGTATTTAATATTTTCTCTAAATAAGTTTTTTTTTTTTTTTTTTTTTCATTTTTTGGAAATATTAATCAAGATATTTTGAAATAAAGACAATATGTGATGAATTTATTGGTAGTAATATTCCACTTAATTTGCTATATCCAAATTACTAATTGATTCACAAATATAGAATTTTTTTTTTTGAAATAAAAAAAAATAAGATACTTTGTTTTTCAGATGAACCTTATAATAAACTCAATAATAATATTACTATCCAAATATTTACAATTATTATTCAAAATTAATTTATTGTTATTAATAATTCAATTTTATTATTTGGAAGGGGTTGGTTTTAATAGTGATTATTAAAGTTTATTATCGCATTACAATTATTAATTTCTCAGTAAGAAAGTATATATTTATTATCTTCTTTTAGATACCAAAAAAAAAAAAATTAAAAAATTTTTAATCTTGAGAAAATTACTAAGAGACAGAAAAGATAAGAACTGTATTTTATTGTTGAAAAATGATTTTTGTAATTGTATTATCACCTATTTTATTTTGAAAATTTAAATGTAACTCTTTTTCTGAAAATTTTAAAAAATAATAATAAAAGAGTTTAAATTTTATATATTATTTGATAAATATTTTGATGATTAGGTTTTATAAAGAACTTTTTTTGGTTAAAAGGGATTCTTTTTATTATAAATATCAATTTTTTTTATAATTTAATTTTAATAAAAAAAATAAGAAATATATTGAATAGTATATATGAGAAAAAAACTGGTATTGTTTCGAATGAAATCTATCCAATTAATACCTTTTCTTAAAAAATGAAAAATAAATTTCTTATAGCACAATTAAAAAAAATAATAAAATTCATTTTGATCTTCAATTGACGATCAAAGAAAACGCCAATCATAATTAATCTGTTTTTATACAATCATTTATAATGTTACAATAGCATTATAATAACATTTTTTTACCTTGTGAATATTCATATTTTCATAAAAAAAAATAAAATGAATTAGGTTTCAAAAAAAAAGAAAGTCAACAATAAAAATTTGAAAAAATTATTTCAATTTTCTAAGTTTTAAATAGCTTTTTTTCATACTATGACAATTTAATGACTTTTAAATAAGTCTAATTAATCTATTGAAACATATATCCTCTGTCTAGAAAATAATTTTCAAATAGTATTTATTGATTTAATCAGGTTATATCTTCTTCTGGAATTTATTTTGAGAATTTATCTATAGGAATACTTTCAAAGAAAATTAATATTTATAATATATAAAAAAAATTATCGATTTTTTTGGAAATAATATATCTCGTTTGATGAATGGGGGGGGGGGGAGGGATATTGATCAATAATATTTTATCAATAACCTCAATTAGAATGTTAAAGTTTACTTGATAATTATATATATATATGTATATAAAAAATATTCCAAAAATTTCGAAACTTTTTAAACAGTTGAAATAATAACAATACCACACTTTAAATTCAATTTAGAAAGAATTTTGATTTTACAAGCTATTTCATTTTTTGTCTTTTTTGTTTTGTTTTCATTTACTTTTTTTTTCTATTTGCGTCAAATGTTTGGTTAGAACGTGGAATTTTTTTCAATGGTTGATAGAAGGATAGTGTTGAGTTTGTTATGTTGAAAAACCACTCACAATCAATCAATAATATCTTTTCATTTGATCGATCAACAATTGTTGGTGAAATTTCAACAAATTTACTAATACAGTTTTTGTTCCACTAATTTCATTATTTTGGACACACCAATTTTTATTTTTGAGTTTTATATTTTTTACTTTTATTTGGATTAAAATGATTACTTATTAAAACATTAATAATGGGTAATTTAAATGTTTTTTTATATTAAGTTTGGAAAAATACAATAAATTGAGTTTTATTTCGTCTATTTTTGATTTTGGGTGTGGACAATTTTTTGGAATGGGGTTTATATATATATATATATATATATTTACTTACTTCTTAATAAATTGGTGATATAATTATGATATTTTTCTCATATACTATATTGATAAAAATCATTGGCCCATTAAAAATCAAATTTTGAAAATGATTATTTTTATAAATTATAGTTATCTATTATAATAAAAAAAAATTATATTTTAATATTCAGTTCTATATACTAGAAATATTTGTTTTCATCAAAATATAAAATAAGAAAAAAAAAAAAGAGCCTTAAATTGATTAATTGTTTAAATAAAGCAACTTCATTCATTTCATATTTCGAAACACAAATTATAAAAAAAATTTTTTTCAAGATCTTGACAAGATTTCATTTTATTTTTTCAAAATACTACTCCCTTAAGGTTTACAATCCCTGAAATTTGAAAAAAGATTATTTTGGATTGGATGTGGCAACTTTTTAATTTAATTTATATCTGATAGATCTTGTGTTTGGTATAATTTTTAAGAGCCATTCAAAATGTCAATTTTTCTCATAATTTATATTTTTTTTTTCCGAAGCACCAATTGAAGAGTGTAAGGTTAATATGTTGGTAGATAATTTATAAAAAATGTGATTTGTGTGTTTTAAATTGAAATTTTTAATTAGGTAAGGTGATATTTGGTGATTTTAAAAAAAAAATTTTTTTTCTTTAGGTTAATTGAATAAAAATTAAATCAAGATTTTTCTTTTTAAAACCCAAAAAATCTAAATATATTTTTAAACACCTACCAACCCATTAAACTTACACTCATCAATTCAGATTTTGGAAAAAAAAAATACATAACTTTTCAAAAATTGACATTTTGAATGGCTCTTAAAAATTATACCAAACACAAGATCGATCAGATATGAATTAAATTGACAAGTTTCCACATCCGATATACAATAATCTTTTTTCAAATTTCCGGGATTGTAAACCTTAAATAGTGTTTTTTAGTATTTAATTATTATTGAAATTAAAAGTTTTCAAGTGTGTGTTTATTTTTACAAATAGAAGCAGAGTTTAACAATAATACTTTACATTCAAAAAGTTAAAATCAAAATTTTTTTTTTCAAAGAAACTCTAAAATATTTTTTTTTTAGAATTGAATAAAAAAATCCAAAAGATCTTTTTGATACCAATGAGAATTGATATTTTTAGAGATCTAATTTGATCTTATTATTATATAAAATTTATTTTTAAACTGTTTGGTCTATGCACTTGTCAAATTTTAATGGGATCAAATTTCAGTTGTTTGACTTTTTTTCAATTCTGGAATAAGACTTCATTTAGGATTCTTGGCTCACCCAATCTATATCAATAATTATTGATTTGGACACCAACAACAAAATTTTTGAAAACACAAAGAAACAACAAACCATGAGTTATCGAAAATACTAATACTGGTATTTCAAGAATAAATGGGAAGTAATACTGATAAATTCAAATATATTTAATTAAATTTTTAATTCAATTTCCCATTTTTTAATCTCATATCTCAACTTTTAAAACAACTCAAGAGAAAGAATCTTTTTGAAATACAACCAATTTTACATAGTTTTTTAACATTTAAAAGAATAAAATGCTTTAATTAAAGATTGTGTTTAAAAATTTGGAAAAAATGGAAAATGAAGTATAAATTTTCAGATATTTATTGGAATTTATCAGTATTCACTTCCATTTCCATATTTTTTTTTTATAAATAGAGTTTTCAAAGTAGGTTGTAATTTGTGACTTCATTCTCTTTGTTTAAATAGGAAAAGGAAAATGAAGTGAAAATTTTTCCCATTTAAAATTCAAACACCAGTATAATGTGATAAAATTTTCTTTACCTTTCCTTTTTTCTTATACATAACAACGGTTTCCAAAGAAATAGATGGTAATTTGTGATCTCTATTTATTTGTATGGTATTTTTTTAAGTGAATTTATTGAGGTAATTTGTATTAGAAACTAGAATCCGAAAAGAAAATAGGATTGAAAAAAGAAAAACAAATCAAATTTTCAACCCTGATAAAATCCAAACACACCACATCTTTATTAAAATCTGCTTTGAGTTTTTTTTTTTTTCGGAAAACGTTCTTCTTCCTGAACAGGTTTTTGAAAGATTTTGTTTAAAGTTTCTTTTTCCTCTCTGAGTATATTTGGAAATTTGTAAATGAAAGAGCTTTAATAAAATGTGTAAAAAAATAATTTCCTATTTTATAAATAATTTGTGAAGTTAAATCACTCAACCAAAAGATTCAAGATCCCAAAATTTCCAATGGTTTTCCAGTAAAGTAGACTCTACTTAATAGGAAAAAGTTCTTTTTGTTTTAAAAAAATAAATGCCAAAATAGTCTTAACAAATCATTTTGTTGTTTTGGTTTCCAATTTCCATTACTCTTTCGAAAATAATTAACTTGACAAAAATTACAATTCTGATCGAAGACGACAACCGTTTTGAAAGTAAAAACTAAAACTCAATTCTTGGGATTCATCCTAGCCAAATTTCTTGAAATGTAAAAATTGAAAAGGATTTTTTTTATTTTTAAATGCAAACTGAAATTGAAATTGAAATTTTTAACCCCCAAATTCCGAAAGTGAGAGTAATATTAGATCATACGATTTTCTGGTAGGTTACAAAAGAGACTTTTTGTTGTATTGAGGACTTTATTATTTTGCTTACTTTATGAAAATTTGTCTTGGTTTTGTCAACATTCAAACACCAAAAGTGTGGTAAATTTTCAACATACCTGGCAATTTGTAACTCATCAAGGTAAAATTCCTTAATTCCAAAAGGTGTCATTAAAACAATTTCGCAAAAATATTAAGGAAACAAAAATTCAATTTTGAATGAAAAAAAACAAACACTGATTGGAAAAAAAAGAGTTTTTTTTTTCATAATTCAAGACTAAAAATGGTATTACCTCATTTTTGCAATTCGGAAAAGACAAAGTTGGCAAAGGAAAACCCATAATTTTAAAAAAAAGAAATAAAAGAAAAACAAACAAAAATGTAAATTAAAATAAAAACAATTTTTATTAATTAAAACAAAGATCATTAATTGTTGGTAATTTGTAAAAATTCCTGGATGACCTCCTTTTCATTTACAACTTGCTCCGCAAATTTTTTCAGAATCAGGCTGGCAAGGGTAGGTTAGGTTAGGTTAGGTTAGGTTAGGGTAGGTTAGGTTAGGGTAGGTTAGGTAGTAGGTTAGGGTAGGTTAGGTAGGTTAGGTTAGGTAGGTTAGGTTAGGTTAGGTTAGGTTAGGTTAGGTTAGGTTAGGTTAGGTTAGGTTAGGTTAGGTTAGGTTAGGTAGGTTAGGGTTAGGTTAGGTTAGGTTAGGGTAGGTTAGGTTAGGTTAGGGTTAGGCAGGAGGTAGGCAGCAGCAGGCGTACAGGCAGCAGGCGGAGCGCGCACAGGAGGCAGGAGGAGCGAGGCAGGAGAGAGGAGCAGACAGAGCAGGCAGGAGGAGCAGGGGGGGGGCGGAGGGCCAAGGCCAGGAGGAGCAAAAGGGGAGGGAGAAGGAGAAGAGAGCAGCAGGAGCCAGGCCAGGCGAGGAGAGAGGGCAGGCCAGGAGAGGCCAGGACACAGGCACCAGGCAGGAGGGCAGAGGCAGGCAGGAGGAGCAACAGAGCACACAGGCGAGGCAGGAGGGCAGCGCAAGCCAGGCCAGGCAGCAGCAGGCAGGCCAGGAGGGCAGCAAGGCAAGGCAGCAGGCAGGCAGAGGCAGCGGCAGGCCAGGCAGCAGCAGGCAGCGCAGGCAGGAGGCAGGCAGGCAGGCAGGCAAGGAGCAGGCAGCGCAGGCAGGCGGCAGGCAGCAGAACAGGGAAAGAAGGAGCAGCAGAGCAGGCAGGCAGGAGCAGAGGCAGGAGGAGCCAGGCAAAGCCAGGCAGGCCAGGCAAGGGAGGCAAGGCGCAGGAAAACAACACAGGCAGCAGGCAGGCCAGCAGGCAGGGACAGAGCAGCGAGAGCAGAGAGGCAAGAGAGGGGAGGAGGCGCAGCAGGCCACAAGGCAGGCAGAGAAGAGCGGAGGCAGGCACAGGCAGGCAGGCAGGAGAGGCGGAGGCGCAGACAGAAGAGGGCAGGGCAGGCCAGGCAGGCCAGGCCAGCAGAGAGGCCAGCCAGGCCAGGCCAGGCCAGGCCAGGCCAGGCCAGGCCAGGCCAGGCCAGGCCAGGCCAGGCCAGGCCAGGCCAGGCCAGGCCAGGCCAGGCCAGGCCAGGCCAGGCCAGGCCAGGCAGGCCAGGCCAGGCCAGGCCAGGCCAGGCCAGGCCAGGCCAGGCCAGGGCCAGGCCAGGCCAGGCCAGGCCAGGCCAGGCCAGGCCAGGCCAGGCAGGCCAGGCCAGGCCAGGCCAGGCCAGGCCAGGCCAGGCCAGGCAGGCCAGGCCAGGCAGGCCAGGCCAGGCAGGCCAGGCCAGGGCAGGCCAGGCAGGCAGGCCAGGCCAGGCCAGGCCAGGCCAGGCCAGGCCAGGCCAGGCCAGGCCAGGCCAGGCAGGCCAGGCCAGGCAGGCCAGGCCAGGCCAGGCAGGCCAGGCAGGCAGGCCAGGCCAGGCCAGGCAGGCAGGCCAGGCAGGCCAGGCCAGCCAGGCCAGGGCAGGCCAGGCCAGGCCAGGCCAGGCCAGGCAGGCCAGGCCAGGCCAGGCCAGGCCAGGCCAGGCCAGGCCAGGCCAGGCGCAGGCCAGGCCAGGGCAGGCCAGGCCAGGCCAGGCAGGCCAGGCCAGGCCAGGCAGGCCAGGCCAGGCCAGGCCAGGCCAGGCCAGGCCAGGCCAGGCCAGGCCAGGCCAGGCCAGGTCAGGCCAGGCCAGGCCAGGCCAGGCAGGCCAGGCCAGGCCAGGCCAGGCCAGGCCAGGCCAGGCCAGGCCAGGCCAGGCCAGGCCAGGCCAGGCCAGGCGGCAGCAGGCAGGCCAGGCCAGGCAGGCCAGGCCAGGCAGGCAGGGCAGGCAGGCAGGCCAGGCCAGGCCAGGCCAGGCCAGGCCAGGCCAGGCCAGGCCAGGCCAGGCCAGGCCAGGCCAGGCCAGGCCAGGCAGGCAGCAGGCCAGGCCAGGCAGGCGCCAGGCCAGGCAGGCCAGGCCAGGGCAGGCCAGGCCAGGCCAGGCCAGGCCAGGCCAGGCCAGGCCAGGCCAGGCCAGGCCAGGCCAGGCCAGGCCAGGCAGGCCAGGCAGGCCAGGCCAGGCCAGGCCAGGCCAGGCCAGGCAGGCAGGCCAGGCAGGCCAGGCCAGGCCAGGCCAGGCCAGGCCAGGGCCAGGCCAGGCCAGGCCAGGCCAGGCCAGGCCAGGCAGGCCAGGCCAGGCCAGGCCAGGCCAGGCCAGGCCAGGCCAGGCCAGGCCAGGCCAGGGCAGGCCAGGCCAGGCCAGGCCAGGCAGGCAGGCCAGGGCAGGCCAGGCCAGGCCAGGCCAGGCCAGGCCAGGCCAGGCCAGGCCAGGCCAGGCCAGGCCAGGCAGGCAGGCCAGGCCAGGCCAGGCCAGGCCAGGCCAGGCCAGGCCAGGCCAGGCAGGCCAGGCAGGCAGGCCAGGCCAGGCCAGGCCAGGCAGGCAGGCCAGGCCAGGCAGGCCAGGCCAGGCAGGCCAGGCCAGGCCAGGCCAGGCCAGGCCAGGCCAGGCAGGCCAGGCCAGGCCAGGCCAGGCCAGGCCAGGCCAGGCCAGGCAGGCCAGGCCAGGCCAGGCAGGCCAGGCCAGGCCAGGCCAGGCCAGGCCAGGCCAGGCCAGGCAGGCCAGGCCAGGCCAGGCCAGGCCAGGCCAGGCCAGGCAGGCCAGGCCAGGCCAGGCAGGGCCAGGCCAGGCAGGCAGGCCAGGCCAGGTCAGGCCAGGCCAGGCCAGGCCAGGCAGGCCAGGCCAGGCCAGGCCAGGCAGGCAGGCCAGGCCAGGCCAGGCAGGCCAGGCCAGGCCAGGCCAGGCCAGGCCAGGCCAGGCCAGGGCAGGCCAGGCCAGGCAGGCCAGGCCAGGCCAGGCCAGGCCAGGCAGGCAGGCAGGCCAGGCCAGGCCAGGCCAGGCCAGGCCAGGCCAGGCCAGGCCAGGCCAGGCAGGCCAGGCCAGGCCAGGCCAGGCCAGGCAGGCAGGCCAGGCCAGGCGCAGGCCAGGCCAGGCCAGGCCAGGCCAGGCCAGGCAGGCCAGGCCAGGCCAGGCCAGGCCAGGCCAGGCCAGGCCAGGCCAGGCCAGGCAGGCCAGGCCAGGCCAGGCAGGCCAGGCCAGGCCAGGCAGGCAGGCCAGGCAGGCCAGGCCAGGCAGGCCAGGCCAGGGCCAGGCCAGGCCAGGGCCAGGCAGGCCAGGCTCAGGCCAGGCCAGGCCAGGTCAGGCAGGCAGGCCAGGCAGGCCAGGCCAGGCCAGGCAGGCCAGGCAGGTCAGGCCAGGCCAGGCCAGGCCAGGCAGGCCAGGCCAGGCCAGGCCAGGTCAGGGCAGGCAGGCAGGCAGGCAGGCCAGGCCAGGCCAGGCAGGCCAGGCCAGGCCAGGCCAGGGGCAGGCAGGCCAGGCAGGCCAGGCAGGCCAGGGCAGGCCAGGTCAGGCCAGGCCAGGCCAGGCAGGCAGGCCAGGCCAGGCAGGGCAGGCCAGGCCAGGTCAGGCCAGGCCAGGCCAGGCCAGGCCAGGCCAGGTCAGGCCAGGCAGGCCAGGCCAGGCCAGGCCAGGCCAGGCCAGGGCAGGCCAGGTCAGGCCAGGCCAGGCAGGCCAGGCCAGGCCAGGGCAGGCAGGCAGGCCAGGCAGGGCAGGCTCAGGCCAGGCCAGGCAGGGAGGCAGGCCAGGCCAGGGGCAGGCCAGGTCAGGCCAGGCCAGGTCAGGCCAGGCCAGGCCAGGCAATTATTTCGCTTAAATTGCTTTCATCATTTCGCTTCATTGGCCCCATCAAACAACTTGCTCCTTTTTTTATTATTTCCTCGGGGATTACCTTTTTCAACCACTCTCTTCAAGATGAGCCCTTTTTGGATTTTTTATATAATTTTTTACTTGAAAGTGTCTTCTATTTTTTTCCAAGATCAATAAAATTCATTTTCTAATGGTTAATTCATTGCTTTTTTTGCTTTTTTTATATCTTTTTCAAAGCAAAGCCTCTTGCCCTATTATCAATTAATTTTTTTTATTTTGATCATCGCTGCTATCAACATGACGTGATGACGATGATGATAATGCCTAGAACAGCATTACCGCTTTTTTATTACCACAAATTCATGATCATTTTTCCATTTCATATTAGTCAATTTTGTAGATAAGTAATTTCCATAATCATTTAGAATCCACGCAATTCAAATGTATTTCAGCAAGATTGATGGCATTGACTTCCTATATTTTCTATTTAAATAATTCGATTAAAATCAATAGGCTAGATAAAAATTAATTTAAATTTTGATTGGTATTAGGTACCATAAAAAAGTATTTAAAATTTTTTTCTATTTCAAAAATTAATCTTCACCCTCAAGTATTAATCAACCTGAGATTATTTTCATATTTACTTTTGTACTATGTACTTGTAAAAGGTAAATACTTGTTCTCAAACTTGAATCAAATTTTGAAAGTAAAAAAGGTAAATTATACAAATAATAGAATCCTTTAAAAAGAAAAGAGAAAATTTTTTATTTTGAAATTCAAATAAAAGTAAAACTGAAAGAAAGAAAGGGATGAGAATTCTCAAAACATTGGTGTTGAATAAAACATCACTACACCCTTTTTTTACTTTTTTTGATTTAAACACCATTCTGAAGAAAACAAATTGGTATAATCTTAATTAACGGAAGTTATTTTTTGAACAAAAAAAAATTTTTTTATTTTGATTTTTGTGTTTTACTTTATAGGGGTTTAGTGTATTTGTGAAAGAGTTCAAAATACAACAAATCCAACTATAAATTTGCAAATGTAACTTGTCTGGTGTTCCATTTGATCATTATTTCTAAAAGATCCATAGAGCATACATACCAAATGCTTATTGCAACAAAAAATTGCAAAAATACGTATTTTGATAAACTTAAAAATGTTGTAATGGGGACCCCAAATCGCTTGCATCCATGATCTTTGTTTTCTAAAAGGACACAGAGTTTGTACTTCCCTGTTTGTGGATCTTTTTGTGTTAAGCATCCATGAATAACAACATTGGAGTGCTTGTTCGATCGAGAGCTTTGTTGACGGTATCTTTTATTGTTCATTAATTTCAACATCAGAATCCGAAGACTCGATTAATTGGCTTTGAAAAGCTGTGTGTTAGCTTCAATTTGGCTCATTTCTCGAAAAAATTCGGGTAATGCAAATTTTTTGACTTTGATTGATAAATAGATGTTATGATTTTGCTTGGGAAGAAAAATGAGTCAATTTTTTATTAATTTTGGTAACACTTTTAAAAAGTAACCTTGGTTATTTTTAAATTTTTTCTTTTCAAATAATAAATAAAAAATAGAGGGATTTAAATTTAATAGACTCAGATAATAAGCACGAGAGCAAAAGAAAATAGGCGTTGGTGATTGTCAAGAAATTATTAAAAAACCTGTAAAGTTGATCGGATGGCAAAGAGAATATTAATGAATTACTTAATGAATCAAATCTGAAAACCGAATCTCGAAACCGAATCTAAATCTGAAACAGAATCTGAATCTGAACAAAAAAAGAAAGAAATTGAAAAAAAACAACAAATAAAAAAAAGATAAAGAGAAGATTAAACTATCGGAAAATCAGCCTGACATGAATGAAAAAAAATGATAAACTTCAAAAAATAAAAATCCCTCAAATTGAATAATGAGTAAAAAATCCCGGGTGCTGAAATAAATGAAAAAAACAAATATAAATAAAAATACTTTAAATCAACATTGGTTCTTTGATAAAATTACTTTTTAAAACATAAGATACCTTTTTCTTTTTTCCTTTTTTTTCTTTTTTTTTCTTTTTTTCTTTTTTCTTTTTCCTACCCTCTTTTCCAAATTTTGTACCCAATTTGAGATTTTTTGTGCCTTCAAATTTCGTTGGAAAGTTTGTGTCTTAAAAGAACTGATTGTATTAATTTATTAATATTTACCACCATCAATTTATTTATTAATACTTTAATTAATTCAATTAAATATTAATAAATAAATTGATTAATTATTAAATATTAATAGCTAATTACAGTCAGTTTCACTTTTAAGACACAAACTTTCAACGAAATTCTAAGGCAACAAAAAATCTCAAATTAAGGTACAAAATTTGGAGATTTTTTGTGCCTTAAAATTTCGTTGAAAGTTTGTGCCTTTATAGTGAAACTGATTGTATTTAGGTATTAATTAATTCACTATTTCATTAATTAATTCAATTAAACATTACCAATTCAATTCCTTACTAAAACAACAGTTGAAGAACATCTATTGTAATTCGCACTAAATTCAAATTGGAAAGAATTTTGATTTTACAAACAATTTCATTTTTTTTATCTTTTTTTTGTTTGTTTTCATTTCCTTTTTTGCAGTTACGTAATATGTTTGATTCGAATCTCGAAATTTTTTCAATGGTTGATAAAGGTTAGTGTTGAGTTTGTTAAATTGGAGAAATCAAATACAATTGATGGAGTGGTATCTTATCATTTGATGATCAAACAATGGTTGGTGAAATTTCAACAAATTACCAATACGCATTTTTGTTCCGCTCGTTTCTTATTTTGGACACACCTGTTTTTTTTTTTTTTGAGGTTTAAATATTTTGCTACTTGTTTGGATTTGAAAGATCTTTGTTTGGGGTGTTTTTCCTCCTGAGTATACCTTAAAAATTTGTAACGAAGAGCAAAAAATACTCTTATTTTATAAATAATTTGTAGGAATCACTCAACCAAAAAGATCCAAGATCCTTAAAAATTTCCAATGGTTTTCCAGTAAAGTAAAATTCTACTTATCAGAAAAAGTTCTTTTTGTTTTAAAAAATAAATGCCAAAAATAGTTCTAACAAATCACTTTTTGTTGGTTTTGGTTTCCTACTTCCATTACTCTTCGAAAATTACCAACTTGACAAAATTACAATTCTGATCGAAATACCTATCAACCGTTTTTGAAAGAAAACCAAAACCACCTGGGATTCATCCCAGCCAACCCCTGAAACGCAACCTGGTGACCTTTTATCTTTGCAAACGCAAACCGAAAATTGAAATTGAAATTTAATCGAAAGTGGAGAGCACATTAGATCATACGAGATTTCTGGTAGGTTACAAAAGGGCATTTTTGTTGTATTGAGAATTTTATTATTTTGCTTACTTTATGAAAAATTTGTCTTGGTTTTGTCAACATTCAAAAACACTAAAAAAGTGTGTGGTAAATTAAACATGCCTGGCAATTTGTAATCGTAAAATTTCATCTCCTAAAAGGTGTCATTAAAAACAATTTCGGGGCAAAAATATTAAGTGGAAACAAAAAAATTCAATTTTGAATGAAAAAAACAACACGACGGTTTGTTTCATAATTCAAGACTAAAAATGGTATTACTTCATTTTGCAATTCAAAAAGACAAAGTTTACAAAGGAAATTAATAATTTTAAAAAAGAAATAAAAGAAAACAAACAAAAATGTAATTAAAATAAAAATGCTATTACTTAAACAAAGATCATTAATTGTTGGTACTTGTGTACCCTGACCAGAACTGCGTCGGGCGGGGCGGCAGGCCAGGCCAGGCCAGGCTAGGCAGGCCAGGCCAGGCCAGGGCAGGCCAGGCCAGGGCAGGCCAGGCAGGGCGGCAGGCCAGGCAGGCCAGGCCAGGCGGCCAGGCCAGGCGCAGGCCAGGCCAGGCCAGGCCAGGCCAGGCCAGGCCAGGCCAGGCCAGGCCAGGCCAGGCAGGCCAGGCCAGGCCAGGCCAGGCAGGCCAGGCCAGGCGCAGGCCAGGCAGGCCAGGCCAGGCCAGGCCAGGCCAGGCCAGGCCAGGCCAGGCCAGGCCAGGCCAGGCCAGGCCAGGCCAGGCAGGCCAGGCCAGGCCAGGCCAGGCAGGCCAGGCAGGCCAGGCCAGGCCAGGCCAGGCCAGGCCAGGCCAGGCCAGGCCAGGCAGGCCAGGCCAGGCCAGGCCAGGCCAGGCCAGGCCAGGCCAGGCCAGGCCAGGCAGGCCAGGCCAGGCCAGGCCAGGCAGGCCAGGCCAGGCCAGGCCAGGTCAGGCCAGGCAGGCAGGCCAGGCCAGGCCAGGCCAGGGCAGGCCAGGCAGGCCAGGCAGGCCAGGCCAGGCTCAGGCCAGGCCAGGCCAGGCAGGCCAGGTCAGGCAGCGGCAGGCCAGGTCAGGCAGGCCAGGCAGCAGGCCAGGCCAGGCAGGCCAGGTCAGGCCAGGCCAGGCCAGGCCAGGCCAGGCCAGGCCAGGCCAGGCAGGCCAGGCCAGGCGGCAGGCCAGGCCAGGCAGGCAGGCCAGGCAGGCCAGGCCAGGCAGGCCAGCAGGCAGGCCAGGCCAGGCAGGCCAGGCAGGGCAGGCCAGGCAGGCCAGGCCAGGCAGGTCAGGCCAGGCAGGCCAGGCAGGCCAGGCCAGGCAGGCCAGGCCAGGCCAGGCAGGTCAGGTCAGGCAGGCCAGGCCAGGCCAGGCAGGCAGGCCAGGCCAGGCCAGGCCAGGCCAGGCCAGGCGCCAGGCCAGGCCAGGCCAGGCAGGCCAGGCCAGCCAGGCCAGGCAGGCAGGCCAGGCAGGCCAGGCCAGGCCAGGCCAGGCCAGGCCAGGCCAGGCGCAGGCCAGGCCAGGCCAGGCAGCCAGGCCAGGCGGCAGGCCAGGCCAGGCCAGGCAGGCCAGGCCAGGCAGGCCAGGCAGGCCAGGCAGGCCAGGGCCAGGCCAGGCCAGGCCAGGCCAGGCCAGGCCAGGCAGGCAGGCCAGGCAGGCCAGGCGGCGCAGGCCAGGCCAGGCCAGGCAGGCCAGGCCAGGCCAGGCCAGGCGGCAGGCCAGGCCAGGCCAGGCCAGGCCAGGCCAGGCCAGGCCAGGCCAGGCCAGGCCAGGTCAGGCCAGGTCAGGCCAGGCCAGGCAGGTCAGGGCAGGCCAGGCCAGGCCAGGCCAGGCAGGGCAGGCCAGGCCAGGCCAGGCCAGGCAGGCCAGGCAGGCCAGGCCAGGCCAGGCAGGCCAGGCAGGCCAGGCAGGCCAGGCCAGGCCAGGCCAGGCCAGGCCAGGCCAGGCCAGGCAGGCCAGGCCAGGCCAGGCCAGGCCAGGCCAGGCAGGCCAGGCCAGCCAGGCCAGGCCAGGCCAGGCCAGGCCAGGCCAGGCCAGGCCAGGCCAGGCAGGCCAGGCCAGGCCAGGGCAGGCCAGGCCAGGCCAGGCCAGGCCAGGCACAGCCAGGCAGGCTGCAGGCAGCAGGCCAGGCGCCAGCCAGGCCAGGCCAGGCCAGGCCAGGCAGGCCAGGCAGGCAGGCCAGGCCAGGCCAGGCCAGGCCAGGCCAGGCCAGGCCAGGCCAGGCCAGGCCAGGCCAGGCCAGGCCAGGCCAGGCCAGGCCAGGCCAGGCCAGGCCAGGCCAGGCAGGCAGGTCAGGCCAGGCCAGGCCAGGCCAGGCCAGGCCAGGCCAGGCCAGGCAGGCAGGCCAGGCCAGGCCAGGCCAGGCCAGGCAGGCCAGGCAGGCCAGGCAGGCCAGGCCAGGCCAGGCCAGGCCAGGCGCAGGCCAGGCCAGGCCAGGCCAGGCCAGGCAGGCCAGGCCAGGCCAGGCAGGCAGGCCAGGCCAGGCAGGTCAGGCCAGGCCAGGCCAGGCCAGGCCAGGCCAGTCAGGCAGGCCAGGCCAGGCCACCAGGCCAGGCCAGGTCACAGGCCAGGCCAGCCAGGCCAGGCCAGGCCAGGCAGGCAGGCAGCCAGGCCACAGCAGGCCAAGCCAGGCAGCAGCCAGGCCAGGCCAGGCCAGGCCAGGCCAGGCAGGCCAGCAGGCCAGGCAGGCCAGGCCAGGCCAGGCCAGGCCAGCCAGGCAGGCAGGCCAGGCCAGCAGGGCCAGGCCAGGCAGGCCACAGGCAGGCCAGGCAGGCAGGCCAGGCAGGTCAGGCAGCCATCAGCAAGCAGCAGGCCAAGCACAGCACAGGCGCGCAGCAGGAGGCCAGGCCAGGTCAGAGGACAGCAGGCAGCCAGGCACAGGCAGGCAGGCCACCAGGCCAGCAGGCCAGCCAGGCCAGGCACAGGCCAGGCCAGGCCAGGCCAGCAGGCCAGGCCAGGCCAGGCCAGGCCAGGCAGCAGGCAGGCAGCAGGCAGCAGCAGGCAGGCCAGGCCAGGCAGGCCAGGCAGGCCAGGCCAGGCAGGCCAGGCCAGGCCAGGCCAGGCCAGGCCAGGCCAGGCAGGCCAGGCAGGCCAGGGCAGGCCAGGCCAGGCAGCCAGGCAGGCAGGCCAGGCCAGGCCAGCCAGGCCAGGCCAGGCCACAGGCCAGGCAGGCCAGGCCAGGCCAGGCCACCAGGCGCAGGAGTCAGGCCAGGAGCAGGCCAGGCCAGGCAGGCCAGGCAGGCCAGGCAGGCAGGCAGGCAGCCAGGCCAGGCACCAGCAGGCCAGGCAGCAGGCCAGCCAGGCGGCCAGCCAGGCCAGGCCAGGCCAGGCCAGGCCAGGCCAGGCCAGGCCAGGCAGGCCAGGCCAGGAGCACCACAGGCAGGCCAGGCCAGGCCAGACAGGCCGCACAGGCAGCCAGGCCAGGCGGCAGGCCAGGCCAGGCAGCCAGGCAGGCCAGCACAGGCAGGGCAGGCCAGGCAGCCAGGCCAGGCAGGCCAGGCAGGCAGGCCAGCAGCAGGCAGGAAGCCAGCCAGGCCAGGCCAGCGCCAGGACAGGCAGGCCAGAGCAGGCGGCAGCCAGGCAGGCCAGCAGGCACAGGCAGGCCAGGCAGCAGCAGGCCAACAGGCACAGAGAAGAAAGGCACGCACCAGGCCAGGCCAAAGCAAGGCGCACAGGAGTCACGCCAGGAGCAGCAGGCCACGAGGCCAGGCAGGCCAGCAGGCCAGCAAGCGAGCAGCCAGCAGGCACACCAAGGCAACACAGCCAGCAGACAAGCCAGCACAAAGGCCACACAGAAGAGAGCAGCAGGCAAGAGCACGCAGGCAAGAAGCAAGGCAGCCAGGCACAACACCCACAGAAGGCAGCCAGGCCACACCAGCAAACAGCAGCAACAACGCACCCACAACACAGCCAGCACAAGCACAGAGCAAGGGCAAAGCCCCGAGCAACACAGAACACACAGAGGCACCAGCCCAGCCAAACAGGCACCAGCACAGGCACCCACCGCACCAGGAGAGCAGCCACCACCACCACACAGGCCAGGAGGCCCAGGAGCCACCAGGCAGAGCAGGCAGCACAGCACGCACACACCAGCACACACACACCGGCAAGGCACAAGCAGGGCACAGGCAGGCCAGCCATCACACGGCACAGCCCAACCAGCAGAGCTAGCAGCAGCGGTAGCACCAGAGCACAGCCCCAGCACCAACAGGCACACCACAACACCAGGCAGGCCAGGCAGGCCAGGCCAGGCCAGGCAGGCCAGGCCAGGC